>CM076992.1:102098468-103459628 GCA_039090855.1 Macrothele yani
TGATATGCAGTACCTCTATTTTCACTTTGTCAAAACCACGAGTATGGAAATGCTCATGGTTTTGAGTATGGAAATGCTCATACCTGTACTGTTTGCAGTCTTGGCTATATTGGCCAAAGCAAAAATCCTCTTCATCTTAGGATTAACGGTCACTTGTTAACAAGTACTCTACCAACCGTGTGTACCACTCAACTAATGCAAACCAGTACTCTACCTTTGAGCATTTCCATACTCATGGTTTTGACAAAGTGAAAATAGAGGTACTGCATATCATCCCTGACCTTTTTGCTAGACTGGAAACTGAATCTCTTGAAATTCTGCAACATCAGTCTCTATATCCCTATGGTCTTAATTCCACTCTTTCTGACAATAAGCATAAATTTTCTATTCGTGAACTGTTCTTTCTTTTTAACAACGAGGTCTGCACTAGAGGTAAAAGAGGGCAGAGGCTATTTCGTACTACAAGCAAGGTGGATTTTGCAAGCTTGCAAATCACTAAGTAGTTTTAAAAATGATTCAAGTTTTGTTAAAAATGCTTGCAGAATTCTTAAGTCCTTAAAGCACTCTGTCCTTAAAAGTTTTTTTCAAATTCTGGAATGAAAATGCTAATCAAGTTGATAAGCATGTTTTTGATTTAGTTCTGGACATTATTAAGCATGTACTTGAAGATAAAATTTCTCTTAAAGGTATTTCCAAAAATTATGTGACCATCAGATTTCTTAATAAATACTTTGATCATATCAATGTTAGGAAGCTGTTCTACAATAATACAATTTTTTTCCCATATCCAGGCACCAGTCTATTGTAAGTTATAAGTATGTTAGGACCTTAGGGTCTATTGTTAAAAACTACAAACTTGGATCTTCACGTACTTTACCTGTTGTTACAGCATGTTCTTGCGAAGAACTGAAAGACACAGTTCACTATAATAGGCTTTACAAACATGTTATCACTGGTAGCTTAAGCATTGTTGATAATGACAAGCTCAGGAATTTGTTAGAATATGGTACTAAATTCAGACCTTCTTACCATATCTCCAAAAAACGAAGTCTTGAGATTTTTACTCAAGATGTTAATAGATACATTATTAAAACAAGTTTAGCATACAATCAGCCAATTGAGGCCTTTGCAGAATGGGAATATAATGTTATTAGTAGCTTCTCTGATAAGTTGGCCATTCTAGATTTATGTTTTGACAGAATTTTTTTTTTCTCTGGAGATGCCAAAAGGTCACTCTAAACTATAAGAGCAATATATCTTTACTACTACAGATAAAGCTAGCAATAATTTTGCAATTATCTGCAAGAAATTCTATTTTCAATTGTTAAATCTAGAACTCAATAATAAGGTAACCTACGAGCCAGTTAGTTATTGTACCAAACAGCTTGAAAATTGTTTTAAGGCCTTCTTCAAGAAACTTAAAATTCCACAAATGAGGAGATATTAACCTGAATTTCCCTTTCTTTTTGCAACTGTTGAGTTTCATAAAGATCCGGTGAAGTTTAGGTTCATAGCTAGTGGAGTTAAGAGTCATAAAAGAAAATTGATCAAGCTTCTGAGGCAATCTTGAAGAGGATCTTGAAACACATTAGTAACAGTACTAATTTGAAGTACAGAGATTTTTGGATAAGCAATAATAATTCAGAAGTAATTTCCACTATACTCAACCTAAATCCCATAGATATTAATAGTTATGATTTCGAAAACCTATATACTAATCTGCCACTTTCAGATACCGTCACTACCTTTTAAAGAGCTGTATGTAGAATTTAATCTTAACCAATTTGTTAATGTAGGTGCTTGGAACTCTTATCTCAATTGTTGCATAAACAATAACCATATTTTATATAATAATACTCTCTATAAGCAAGTAAAACAGAATCCCTATGGGAGTAGCTCACTCAACAAGTGTGGCTAATTTATTCCTGTTCTTTAAGGAATATAAGTTCATCAAAAATAGCTCCTCATGCTCAGATAACTACTTGTACACCTATAGATATATTGACGATTTGCTTTGTATAAATAATTCAGAAGTTATAGAAAGTGATTTTTCAAATATCTATCCTAACTCTCTTAACTTATGTAAAACGAACCACAGTAATCAGGAACTAGATTTCCTAGACTTAAGCATTAAACTTAACAGAGGTAACCCATCCATCAGCCTTTTTGATAAGAGTTAATTTTCCTTTCAAAGTAATAAAATATCTGCCCTGAAACAATAACATCTCGACCAAAGTAATTGAGAATGTACTAATTTCTCAGGTACTTAGAATTTCAAGAATTTGCAGCAACAATTTGGATTTCAATAACCACATTAGAATCTTATTAAACAGTTTTCTAGAAAACAAGATTCCAGCTACTTACTCTATCTGGACAAGCAGAATTTCATTCCTAATTGTGTAATTCTCTTGGTAGAAATTTAACGGGCTGCGTCTTTCTCTGCGGAGAAGACTTGGGAAACTCCCCCACCACCCCCTGCTTCTTAGGAAGCGGTTAGGAGGGTGGTCAGCCATTTTTTTTTTTTGGGACTCTTGCGTGGAGATGGGCAATGTAGGTAAGCTCTAATCTTTGTTCCTGTACTTTATTCTTTCTAAGATTAATTAGTGAACTTTCAAAGCTGATATTTACTATTTTTTTCATTAGGCATTTGGTACAAGCAGTTTTTCTAACTTTATGATTTTTTCTCTTTCACTTAATTTGGAAATTGTGTTTTTTGAACACTTAGTTTGGGTTGTTAGCCGTTTTATTGTATTTGCTGTCAATGATACTTTTTCATTGTTGATAGGAACATAAAAACCACATTATTATACACTTAAAGCACCCCTGGAATATTTTTGTAAATATTGCAACTAATTGTTAACTTCATGTAATCTTTCCAATATGTAAGGTCAGGTGATAAGATGTAAGGTTAGGTGATGCGTAACATCACAGCCTCTCCTTGACAAATGTCAACCCCGCCTTCTCGTGGTGCATCCTGTTCCCGCTAAAGGGGCTCTGACGACCGCCAATAGCGCTATAACTATACCATCGGGATTACAGGAAATACTATCCCACACTCACCAACCCGCTTAGCCAGCGTGGTGAGTTATGGCCAAACCCCTCCAAAATGACTCCACAACTTAAATCTTGGCCCTCAGTCTTCGGCAGCTGGAATGTACCTGGCCAAGGCAGTGGCCACTGCGACATGAAGGCAGAGGGTGTTAAGAATCCCCAGAGGACCGGACTAGGCTGCCATCTGTTGCTGACGTTGGCTACGTATAATGGACGCTCCCTATCTTCTGATTCAAGGCTTTTTGAATTGGAAGAGGAACTACAAAGGATCAAGTGGGACATCGTCGGGCTAAGTGAGGTAAGGAGAAGATCTCATTGAACTGAAAAGTGGACATCTCTTCTACTATCGTGGGACAGATACTGGCAGAACTAAGTGGTGTTGGATTTATAATAAACAAGAAACTGAAGGATAAAGTGGTAGAAGTTGAAAGTTCCTCTGACAGAGCTGCACGACTCGTTATCCAACTCTCGAGAAGATACCAGGCTCAGATTGTTCAAACTCATGCACCCACCACAAGTCATCCTGAAGAAGAAATTGAAGAATATTATGAGGAAATTCGGCATCTAAATAATAAAGGTAAGCAGCACTTAAAAATAATTATGGGAGATTTCAATGCAAAAATAGGGCAACGGTAACAGAATGAAACTTCAGTAGGTAAATTCGGTCACGGCAACAGAAACCAGCGTGGAAATACTCTCGTTGAGTTTGCAGAGGCAGAAGGGTTTTTCATCTTGAACTCCTTTTTCAAGAAAAAGCCACACAGGAAATGGACATGGAGACATCCAAATGGGACGACAAGTGAAATTGATTTTCTTATGTGTAACAAAAAATTCGTCATCGAAGACTGCAGTGTGCTGAACAAGTTCAACACAGGTAGTGACCATAGATTGGTGAGATGTAAGATGCACCTCAACACTAAACTCGAACGGGGCAAGCTCATAAGACAAACAAAATATATTGACATAACCAACCTTAAACACCATAATACCTTCAAGTTGGAACTGAAGAACAGATTCTCTGCTTTAGAAGGCCTAACATCGGAAGAAGTGGGTGTTTCTGAAGTTAACAGAAAAGCAACCAAAGCTCCTATGGAAACAGCAACAAAATTAGCTGGGTCTAAGAACAAGTTGCATGTGAACAAATTATCAGGAAAAACCAAAATGTTGATGCAAAAAAGAAGAGAGATGAGGACAACTAAAGAAGATGTGACTTCCAAAGTGGAATATATAGAGCTATGCAAGACAGTACGAAAAAGTATCACTGAAGACATAAGGAAATTCAACTGTGAACTAGTTAGGAAAGCAATTGAAAACAACCAAAGCCTAAAGATAGCAAAGGGACATCTCAGTAAGGGAAGAAAACATTATGGCACTGATAAAAGATGGTTCTGTAACAAGAAATAGAGGCGGAATTTTGACAAGAGTGAAAGATTTAGACTCCAAATTATATGAAAGGGATGATATATGTACTCCAGACATCATGATAGGTACCAGTACCAGAGTTCTTCCAGTTCTCCCCGCAGAAGTTTCACATGCAATCAAGAACATGAAGCGGGGAAAAGCTCCAGGAAAAGATGGAATTACTGTAGACATCATACAAGAAGCAAGTGGAGAAATCGAAACAGTACTCGCCCAAATTTTCACTCTATGCCTTAATGAAGGGAAGATTCCTGAGGATTGGAACAATGCTACATAAAAAAGGTGACATTGAGGATCTCAGGAACTACAGACCTATCAGCCTCCTATCGGAGGTTTATAAAATCTTCACTAAAGTTCTTTCACACCATTTGAAGGTAACACTGGACATGGGCTCAACCGAGAGAACAAGCTAGATTCAGGAGTGGCTACAGCACAATAGATCATATCCACGTACTGAGAGAACTAATTGAAAGAGTGAGGGAATACGAACTTCCATTGTGCATGGCTTTTATTGATTATGAAAAGGCCTTTGATTCAGTGAAACCATCAGAAGTTACAATGGCTTTGAAATCATGCGGTGTTGAAGATGCATACATTAATATTATTAATAACATCTATGAAATTGCAAGTGCAAAGATTCGGCGGTTTGAAAATACAACACACATAAAAATTGGAAAGGGAGTGAGGCAAGGTGACACCATATCTCCGAAGCTCTTTAACGCCACATTGGAAAATGTCTTTCAATCACTGAACTGGGAAAACAAAGGGATAAAGATTAATCGAGATTATCTAACCCACCTTCGTTTTGCTGATGACGTAGTCATTTTTGCAACTACCCCATCAGAGCTGCAGAGTATGATCCAAGAACTTGCTGACAAGAGTAAAAAAGTGGGATTAAAAATGAACTTTCAGAAGACAAAAGTGATGTTCAATGCTTTTACACGAAATGAAGATTTATCGATTGATGGAGATAACAGACACGTACGTTTATGTTGAACAGCAGATATCAAGTGAGGGTCACGTTGATGAAGAAATTAATCGGCGTACAAAACTTGCCTGGAGAGCTTTTGGAAGAAACAGCATAATTTTCAAGAGCAATATGCCATTATGTCTTAAAAGAAAAGTGTTTGATCAATGCATCCTTCCAGTGCTTACGTATGGTGCAGGGACGTGGACCTTAACTAAAAGAGACATACAAAGGCTGCAGACAACTCAAAGCAGCATTTAGAGGTGCAACCAGGAGAGATAAGAAGAGGAAATCGTGGATCCGAAAAATGACAAAAGTGGAAGACATCATGATCAGAGTTAAATCTCTGAAATGGCAATGGGCTGGACATACTGCCAGAAGGACAGACCATCGATGGACAGCCTAAATTTTAGATTGGATTCCAAGAGACAGGAAAAGACCCAGAAGAAGACCACATGGGAGATGAGTGGATGAAATTCGAAAGTATGCGGGAGTGACATAGAGGAGACTGGCACAAGACAGACTGTTGTGGAGGAAACTTGGGGAGACCTTCGTCCAGCAGTGGATTGATAATGGTTGACAATGATGATGATGAATCTTTCCAAAGCATCATTTAACATTTTTATTATTCTTTTGTTCTTGGATGTCCGTTTTTTGCGGAAGTTGTGTGTACAAAAATCCTGTTTACTCTCCTAACTCTGTTGAAAATTTTTAATCTTATGTCTTTTATTTTATGGCATTTTAGGTAAAACTTTTTTTCACCTCAAAGAATAAGACTTAGTAGTACTTTTAGTACTGTTCTTAAAATTTAAATTCTCACTCAGACGGCTTGGTTGCTCAGCAACGTGTTTTAACTGAATAATTCTGATGATTTGTTCAGACCCTCTCACAACTTGTGATTTTTGTAATTGTTTTTCTGTTTTATGTCAAGTGACGAGTATGGGTTGGGCCAGGAAAGTTATAGATGCATGCAAAAACTTTGATTAAATTATTGTTCATGCAACTCTGAGGAGGTTTTACTAATTAAAAAAATTGGTGGGCTTTAAACTTGCATCTATGGCATTGCAGAAACCTATTTCCAACTAGGTATTTGTGGAAGTGAGAAAATGCAGAGTTTTGCTGGTCCTTGATAAAGCCAAGGCTCGGCATTCTCGACACTTTCTACATTCAGGTTTGCAAATACTTTATTTTATTTTGTTGTTTACTCATGCCTGCTGGGCTGTGAAGTTTTCTATATTGTTATAGTACTTGTTAAATCATTTTTTACTATCTCTACTTAGTAGTGTATATATATGTGGTGAAAACCTTTAGATGTATGATGGATTCCATACGAACACATAAAAAAAAAATTCTCCCACGACTGCTACAGGAAGAACTTATCACATTGCACCTGATGAAATTTACTCTATTGAATTATTATTCAAAAACTTTAAGATAGATTAAATCTATTGGTTTCAGCTTTGACTGTTACAAATATTAATAGTTGCCTTTTTTGTTTTTGTTCATTGTGTTTTTTCAGAATGTGTTTGTTGAAAATGATTGAAATATTGCTTTTCAAACTTTAAAAAGATGTGGATATGTTTCGGTGCCATTTATGTCTGTAATAGGAAATATTACCATCCTCATTGTGATGATGTAAAAATATTGAAGATAGGGAAAATGGAAAAAACATCCAAAATAGGAGGTGGAACACCATTTTTTCCCTGTAGGAAGAAAAATGACTTCTGGTCAGCCATATTGTGTGCCCAGGGTCCCACGGAGAGGAGAAGGGGGAAGGAAATTCTTTCCATGGTGAATTCCACGCTGAGGCAGGAGTTCACAGAACATGGGGATGTCTTACTAGCGCAGAAAGTTTCAAGCAGCTAGAGACAGTTGAGGAGGGAAGAGAGATTTACCACATGGCCTCTTGCTCCGAAGATTTGCGCTTACGGGATTGGCTGTGCGCAGTCCGGGATGCATAGAGTTTAAGCGAGAAAAAGTTGTAACAAACTTTTAGGACACTTTTTCTTTTTGCTCAAATAGGAAGAGGACGGTCGTTTTGTAGTCGTCGCTAGAGATGTACGTACGCTAGTCAGCTGCGGCTGACTAGAGAGTTAATTAGGTGCCTACCTGCGGGTTAAGGCCACTAGAGTATATACATTGCATTACCTGTGGGTAATTGTGTAATAATACTAAATGCCAGACTGCGGTCTGCCAAGGAAATCCTCCACCTGAGAAATCTAGCCACCTGTGAAGAGCATATAATTGCTATGTATAAATAACTTCTTGATGCTATGTGCACACGTATCATGCAAAGACTGGACTGCGAATCAACTATGTATGATCGTGCTGTAATGTCGACTTGCTCAAGTTCAAGAACCATTTTTATTGTGTGACATGTATCTTCATCATACTCGTCACCAAGCTGTAAATAAAGGACTGTATCTAATGTAGTACTGCTCAGCTCTGTACTCTACAAGTCATATTTTCCTTCACCATGCCTCTGAGGAGCAACACAACAGCGTAAGTTGACCGGGACAGAGAGATCCTGGTCTGGTGGCAGCAAATTACCATAAGCAAGTATATTAAATATATGTATAAGCATAACACCCCACACGCAAATATGACAGTGGTTGTCAGCGGTGAGGTAAAGATCTAGAAGGAACAGACGAAAGAAACACAAAAGAGCTGGACAGAAAAAAAAAGAAGAGAGGGAGAGGCGATCCATTGACTTACCAGCACCGAAAACAAGCGAAAAGCCAGCTAAGAGGGGAAAAAAAAAGAGAATTATCAGCACAATCCCAGAGGAATCTGCCGGTCCCCAACGAAGGAAGCAGCAACCCTCCCGACAGGAAACGAGAGAACGCTGTGGAGGGGGAGATGCCTGCGATCCCCCCGACTCCACAGCTGGAAACGCCCGTAGTGAGTGTGTGTGACTTGCCTAAGGGAAAAATCATCCTGATCTGTAAACTGAGTACTAAATCTGGGAACCCAGTTAAAAGTGCGGAGGATTATAAAGTCTGTGAACACAGAACAGTCAGGTACCGTACAATATTATCTGTTTAACTGTGTTAAGACAAGAAGGAAAAAAAAGAGAAACTCACACAATTGCTTACGCTAAGTTCATTGCATGTAAAAAAAAAACACACAATACAAACACGGTGGAACTCGGGTGGAGAGATAAATCAGTAAATGGTGTTTTTACATTAAGAATAAAGGAAAAGCCTAAAAGTGTTTGTAACAAGAGTTTTTGGTAGGGAAGATTTATTCAAAGTGTATATAAGGATAGAATTTTGGAATGGAAGTTTAAACTTTATACAAAAATAGTAACTAAAAGGGTATGTAATGATAGCTTTTGGAATGGAAGATTTATCAAAAGTGTATCTAAGGATAGTATTTTGGAATGGAAGTTTAAACTGAATAAAAGCGTCATAACTAGAAACTAAGCAAAATGGGAGACAGGTACAGGAGTTTAGCAATTAAAGATTTAAGATGAGAATGTAACATAAGGAACATAGATCCTAAGAGAAAGAGTAGGCAACAATTAATTGAGATATTAATTGAATCAGATCGACAGGAAGAGAGTAGCTATACAGATACACTAGAAAATAGTGAAAGTCAGGAAGAAGGAATAACCAACACTAGCACAATGAGTAGGAGTAATCAGGATGAGAGAGAGTATGAGATACAACTCCGAAAACTAGACTTAGAGGCAAGAGGTAGAAATGCTAAAATTAAAATTGGCTCTACGAGAGTTAGGCGAAAGCTCAGAAGCTACTGGCTATGAGAACCACTCTCAGAGACCGTTGCACAGTTATGGAGATATTATCAGAAAGTTCTCAGAGACCTGATGAGATGGATAGTTATCTCGGTGAGTTCACAAAAATAAGCACATCTCTTGGAATACCTCGATCCAAGTGGTCAGCACTCCTGATCCCCAGGCTATCGTCACGCAGGGCTAGTGTAATCCATTCAATGGGAGAGGATGAGGTACAAAATTTCGATAAATTGCAAGAAAATTTATTGAAGGAGTACAGAATCACCCGGAGAAATATCGAGTTATGTTCCGTAATTTCTGTAAAGGGAAACATCAGACATATCACCAGTATAGTGTGAGGTTAACAGAATTACTGGATAAGTGGTTAGCAGGAGCAAAAGTGGAAGGTAGTTATGAAGGATTAAAGAGTGTATTGCTGTTGAGCAATTATACTCGATAGTCAGTGAAAATTTATATCAAGGATAATGAACCGGAAACATTTGATGAAGCCATCAAACTAGCAGATAGATATGTTGAGGCCAGAGAACGACAGTATGGGCCGGGAAACCAGAAATCTCAACCAGGGAAAGGGTTTTTTAATCCAGAAAAAAAAACCAAAAAAAAAAACCAAAAAAAAAAAAACCTCCAGGTTCAAGAATGGGAAGCAGAGTCACACTCTAGGTGATATAACAGGTGCAACCACTAAAATTAGGTGTTACCTCTGTGGGAAGATAGGGCACAAGTTGTTTGCCTGCAAGACAAACAAAGACAGAGCAAGCTTGAGTCGTTCACAAGGGGAGAATAGTGGGAAGGACAGAGCGGGACCAAGCAAGCAGAGTTCCCAAGCTCTGAGGGGGAAATCATCTTCTATGCTGTGTTCAACAACCAGGTCAATTTGGGCAACCCCAGAATCCAGCTTTGGACCATACTTTAGGGAAGCAACACTGAATGGGGAGACGCTATGTACGTTACGAGATACAGGGTCATGCATCTCACTCCTTAAGAGTAGTAATGTTCCCCCAGGCACCCAAACAGGAGAAAAAGTAATAGTGTACCCAGTGACTGGTAGTAAACAAGATCTAGACGTGGCAAGAGTAGCAGTAGAGGTGAATAATGAGGTGAAGACCCATGAATTTGCAGTCGTGGAAGATATCCCTTGGGATGTTATCATTGAAAATTATTGGGATGCCCCGGAAGAGAAAATAGAGCATAAGAGTATGAAGGAAAAGGAGACAGAGGAAAAACCAGAGAAGGAGGATAGGAAAGATTGGGAGGTAAAGTGTGAGAGAGATAGGAGTATTGAGAAAAATTTAGGGGTTACTAAAGGAAGCAAGAACATCAAGGAAAACAGAGCTATTGGCCCAGGTGTAGAAAACCGGCACCAGAGGTAATGTGGAATACTAACTCGTGGAATGATAAGAGCCCTGGAAATGAGGGATGGAGATCAAAAAAGTGACAGGCACCAGGATCTGGACTTGAGCAGGCAGAGTTAGTCAACAAAGTATGGAACAGGAGGTAGAAAATAGGGACCTGGAAGAGATAATGGAGAATGAAGAAAGATTATATCAAATCTTCACAACCGAAGAGTTCAGTAGAGCTCAAAAAGAGGATGATAGTCTAAAGAATGTTTGGGCAAAGCTTGAGGCAACTGTTCCAGGGGATGAGACGTCTTCATATTTTAAGGTGGAGAGAGACTTGTTGAAAAGAGTATAAAGACAAGAAGAAACAGGAAGTGGTCATACAGTTAGTAGTTCCCAGGACTTGTAGGAAAAAAATATTACAAATTGCTCATGGTTTACCCATATCAGGCCACTTAGGAATAAAAAAGACTACGGACAGGGTGCTGAAGAACTTCTATTGGCCAGGCATCTATAGAGACATAGCAGAGTATGTAAGTTCATGTCCAGAGTGTAAATTTGTTAAGAAACATGGAGATCATGCTCGTAGCAAACTCCAACCCTTACCCGTCATAGAGGAGCCATTTTCACGTGTATCGGTTGATTTAGTTGGTCCTTTCCATACCAGTAATTTAGGCATGAGATATGCCGAGATTATGGTGGACCATGCAAGCAGATGCCCAGATGCTAGGGCATTAGCAACCATCAAGGCCGAAAAGGTAGTCACTGCATTAATCGACATGTTCTCACATTTTGGTTTCCCAAAGGAGATTTTATCGGACCAAGGGAAGCAGTTCACCTGTAAATTGACCCAAAAATTGTGGGCACAATTAGGTGTGACGCCTCTATTCTCAAGTCCATACCATCCTCAGGGCAATGGGCTCGCAGAATGCTATGTTGGCACATTAAAATCAATGTTGAAGAGAGTCAGTCAAGATAACCCTGACGAGTGGGATAAGATGCTGCTGTATGTGTTGTTCAGATGTCAAGAGGTACCCCAGGCTAGTACAGGACTCTCACCATTTTAATTAATTTTTGGTCATAACGTGAGAGGACCATTATATTTACTGAGAGGTAACATTGATGAATCTGAAGAAGAGAGTCTAAATTCTGGAATACGTGGACAAGGTTAACTGGAGTTTGGAGAAAGGCTTGTCGTTAGCTCATGAAAATTTGGTGAATGCCCAAACAAAGCAAGTACAATGGTACAACAAAAAAGCTAGGACTAGGTAATTTGAAGTAGGAGAAGAAGTCTTAGTGCTCACTCCTAACAAGAAGAGAGCTATGCAGGTGGAATGGGAGGGACCATTTCCAGTACTTCACCGAAAGGCAGAAAACACCGATGTGATAGATGTAGGAGAAGAGACCTTGCCCGAGAACTTATCATGTCGACATGTTGAAAAAGTTTCAACGGAGAAATCCAACTCTTAGCAATATGTGCTATGGGTTAGAAGATGCAGGTGAAGAAATTGGGTTGGATATACCAGACATAACCTTCAGGAAGGCTAATGGGAATTCTATGAAGCTAAACTTTAGAGAAAATCTCTCGGAAGCTCAGAGAAAAACATTAAGCGAGTTGTTAGAAAAATTTCAGGACAAGCTGTCTGAGATTCCAGGAAATACCGATGTCTTCACACATTATATTGAGCTTCTAGATGACACCCCTATCAAGTGTAAACCTTATAGGGTAAATAAGGAAAAAAAAAGAACTCGTCGAGCGAGAAATCGACAAGATGTTAGAGATGGGAGTCATACAGGAGTGCAAGAGTCCATATGCTGCACCTGTAGTGCTCGTATCCAAGGGGGATGGAAGCACAATATTCTGCATAAACTACAAAAAACTGAATTCCGTCACGAAAGGAGATGCATTTCCCACACCCAACGTGGAAGAACTAGTCAATGGATTGCACACGTGCAACTACTTGACCAAGTTAGACATGACGAAAGGCTATTGGCAAGTAAATCTCACAGAGAGAGCCAAGGAGAGTAGTGCTTTCACCACTACAGATAAGCTCTATGAGTTCACAGTAATGCCTTTTGGACTAAAGAACAGTCCTGCCTCCTGCCACATACTTGAGGCTGATGTCTAAGGTATTACAGGAGACCGATAAATTCGCAAAATGCTATGTGGATGACATAGTCATATACAGCAAAAACTGGGAAGAGCACTTACAGCACATAGAATTGGTACTGACAAAACTCAAAGGAGCAGGGCTTACAGTGAATCCCAGGAAAAGTGAGTTTGGGAATGCCAGCATAAACTACCTAGGATTCCATGTACGACCTGATGGGATAACCCCAGAGGAGGCAAGAATTCACAGAATCTGTACTTGGCCTCGCCCACTCGTAAAAAAAGATGTGAGAGCATTTTTAGGAGTAACGGGATATTATAGAAAATTTATCCCTCGGTACACAGACATATCCAGTGCTTTAGTGGAAATGCTCAGGAAAAAACACCCAGACCAAATTAAGTTGACAAAAGAGTGTGAGAAGGCTTTTACAATCCTGAATCAAAATTAGCCGAAGGGGTGTACTCAAATGCTTTGATCCTTCTAAGGATGCATTGGTACAGACTGACGCAAGTGGAGTTGGCCTAGGAGATGTACTTAGCCAACGAGATAAGAATGGTGAAGAACACCCCATAGCTTATCTGAGTAGGAAATTGACTGAGACTGAGCAGCGTTATTCCACGATAGAAAAGGAAACGTTAGTGGTGGTCTGGGCAATTGAAAAGTTGAAGCCTTACTTAGACTCAAGGCCATTTGTTTTAATTAGTGACCACAATCCTTTAGTGTGGCTAGATCACATTAAGGACAATAACATGAAGTTGATGAGATGGTCGCTGTACTTTCAGGAGTACAACTTCTCCATAAAGTATAAACCAGGAGCCAAGCATGGAAATGCCGATGGATTGTCAAGGAGGATGTAAATAGAGAACTGCAGTTATATTAGTCAGTAGCGATTGTGTTCAGGGTATCAGTGAAGTGTTAGTGAATAAGTGTAATTTAATTATAAGTATCAGTGAAGTGTTAGTGAATAAGTGTAATTTAATTATAAGTATCAGTGTAGTGTTAGTGAATAAGTGCAAAGTAATCATGCATCAGTGTAATACTAGTGGATATTGTAAATAATCAAGTTTTAGTGTAGTGTTAGTAAACAGTGTAGCATGGTTGTGTTTGCACAGGATTTGAATCGTATCCATCATAGTGAATCATAGGAGCATGTAACTGCAGACAAGTGCAGAAGAGGTCTTTAAGAGCAATGGTGATCACAGAGTTATCACATAGCAACATTCAGGAAATCATGTTAGGCTACAGGAGTAATGTTCTCACATACAGTACCTCATCATGATTAGTTCAGTAGAGGATAGAGGTGATACACTGAAGTGACCGGTTTCTTGTCAGGCGGCACTTGAAAAGAAACAGTCATCAAGCTTGGGAGGGAGAACTGTGATGATGTAAAAATATTGAAGACAGGGAAAATGGAAAAAATCCAAAATAAGAGGTGGAACATCATTTTTTCCCTGTAGGAAGAAAAATGACTTCAAGTCAGCCATATTGTGTGCCCAGGGTCCCACGGAGAGAAGGGGGAAGGAAATTCTTTCCATGGTGAATTCCACGCTGAGGCAGGAGTTCACAGAACATGGGGATGTCTTACTAGCGCAGAAAGTTTCAAGCAGCTAGAGACAGCTGAGGAAGGGAAGAGAGATTTACCACATGGCCTCTTGCTCCGAAGATGTGCGCTTACGGGATTGGCAGTGCGCAGTCCGGGCTGCAGAGAGTTTAAGCGGGAAAAAGTTGTAACAAACTTTTAGGACACTTTTTCTTTTTGCTCAAATAGGAAGAGGACGGTAGTTTTGTAAACGTCGCTCGAGATGTGCGTACGCTAGTCAGCTGTGGCTGACTAGAGAGTTAATTAGGTGCCTACCTGCGGGTTAAGGCCACTAGAGTATATACATTGCATTACCTGTGGGTAATGGTGTAATAATACTAAATGCCAGACTGCGTTCTGCCAAGGAAATCCTCCTCCTGGGAAATCTAGCCACCTGTGAAGAGCATATAGTTGCTGTGTATAAATAACTTCTTGATGCTATGTGCGCACTTATCATGCAACGACTGGACTGCAAATGAACTATGATCATGCTATAATGTCGACTTGCTCAAGTTCAAGAACCATTTTTATCATGTGACATGTATCTTCATCATACTCGTCACCAAGCTGTAAATAAAGGACTGTATCTAATGTAGTACTGCTCAGCTCTGTACTCTACAAGTCATCTTTTCCTTCACCATGCCTCTGAAGAGCAACACAACAGCGTAAGTTGACCGGGACAGAGATATCCTGGTCTGGTGGCAGCGAATTACCATAAGCAAATATATTAAATATATGTATAAGCATAACACCCCACACTCGAATATGACACTAATTTTTTTCTACTTCAAGCACACACATATTAATATTTCTACCAAGTTTCAGAAAGAAATATGTGCCATTTTGTTTACAGCCCATTACAGTTAACTATTAATCTGAAAGTGATTTTTGCACTTTTCATGTAATAAACATATTAAATTGTAAATTTACTATTGTTTTGATATGACATATACACTCCTGATATAAATAGCTTCAAATTGGTACCAGGATTATTGAATTTGAACCATTAGATGTCAAGTTATTACATTTATTGACATTGGTGTAGAATTCAAGATGGCCACCATTTGGTCAAAATGGCCATTTTTGAAACGCCTGTATCTCGGTCATTATTGGGCAAAATATTTTCCAAATTCAGATTTGGGGGTTTCACTAGATTTGGGGTTTCACTACCATATGTCTATTGTAAAAATTAAAAAATCTGCTACTATGGTGCAACAAGTTTTTCTTATAACGGGTGCCTTCATGTGGAATGACCTTAAAGACTGACAACATGTCATCTGGTCTGGTGAATCGTGCTTCACATTGTTTCTTACCACTTTTAGAGTGTATGTCTGGCAAAAAAACTTTCAGAAGCATACCACCCTGACTGTTTGGTTCTGGCTGTGAAGCATGGAGGTAGATCCCTAATGGGTGCCATTTCATGGCATTCCTATGGCCATTCGTTTTTCTCAGGTTCATGTCACATCTGCAATGTAAGAATGCATTTGTGGGGACCACCTGCACCCAATGTTGCAAGCATTGTTCGCTAATGACCATCCCTGGTTTTAAGCAGATAATACACCCATCCATGTATTATGTGAAACATGTCAAGTTGTGGTTTTCAGAGGATGAGGTGTGCAGCATGTAGCCTGGCCTTGTCAATCTCCAGACCTCACTATTATTGAATATTTGTGTGAAATATCTGGAGTGAAGGGACAGGTCACATTTTCTACCTCCAACATCACTGACAGTTGGGACATATTTTACAGGAAGAATATTTTCTTTTGACTCACTGTCAATGTTTCTTAAATGTGCAAGCTTGTTTGGGGAAGTAATTTACCGTTCAGGACAGTGGAAGATTCAGAGTTGTTTGAGGCTCTGTGCACTGCATCAGTTTGGGCCCCCCTCTTTCACTTTGCCTGCCATTCAAGAAGAAAGCTTATTTTATTTTTTGTGCCCCCCCTCCCCCTATTTTTTTCTTTCTCACAGTATGAGAATGAGAAAGTATTGTTATTACCAAAAATGACTTCAAGATTTCAACAGTAATGCACATTTGTATGATCTGTTTTCATGGTGGTGTTTGTGTATGTAGTTTGTTGCCATCATAACTCAAACTATTATATATTTAATGTTTAGGGGTTTTGTGGTTACTTATGATGTGTAATGATATGGTTCTTATCATTTGATATAAAAAATAAATAAAAGTGGTTGGAAAACTCTTTGGATAAAAAAAAAAACAATTTTGTGGAAATAATCCAAAATTTGTAAGTTTTTTGGCTCACCAGAAATGTAAGAAAAAAAAATGTTCTAACTAAACTTCTTAAATTTGGCACATGATCAGAATGGTGGAAGTACACTGGCGAAAATGACCGACAAAATACTTACCCAGTGAACGTTTCCTATGGAAAGCCCTGCCAGTTGCAGGGGGATTTGTTCACCTGGCAGTGTCAAAGAACAGGCAATTAAAGACAAAATACGTACTGACTTGTGTGTAAGTTTGAAAAGTCTACTTCGGCTGCATTTATTTGAAAAACATTTTTTATGCAAATATGATTTAGAGCTTAATTTTGCCTTGACAATATCTACTAATCGTAGCAGTAATTTTCTTAGTTTCCCAAAAATTTCCAAAAGGTATTTAGAGTCCAAAATAAATTTTGATTTGGGTATAATGAACTATTCCAAAAGGTTTATGCCTTGGATACAATTTTAACTTGTTTTCGCATTTTATGCTATCGTTAACAAAATGAGCACACTGTAATATTTCACCAACGTAAATAAAATGGTGTAAATTTTGCTATTTCACGTTACAAAAAAAAAAAAAAAAAAAAAAAACACATTTCATGTAAATTTTGAACACAGCCAACCTTAATCAAAACTGTCCGTTTTCAAACAGTTTTCTTTTCTTTACTGACACATATAATATGCACATACACAATGCTTGCACACTCATTATTTAATTTGATTAGTTTTCAGGCTCAAAAAAAAAAACAAAAAAAAAACACAGTGCACTGCTAGCCCTTTTAGCTATTCACCTTGAATTTTTATTTTGTTTGCTTTTTCTTATATTTCTCCTGCTTGCTAACATTTTTGTTTTAACCCTTGTCTCCAAATTTACAAATATATATATTCCTTGCATTCACTACAAATCTAAACTTTCACTTTTAACCACTATGAAAAATACACTTTTGTTTTACATAATTTGGCATGTCTTGTATTTTTCAAAAGATATTCTTTCTAAATGTATTGTACTTTTCAAAGATATTTTTCTTTTATGGCCTTAGCCTTAATATTGATATTCAATTTCACCACACTGATAAAGAAAAATTTGCTGCTTCCCTAGCTTCTTGCACAATGAATTATAAACTCTATTATTGAAATATTTTATACCATCTCAAAGGGGTTTAATTTAGTCAAAAAAAAAAAAAAAAAGAGGAACTCCTGGAAGATTCCATGCTATTTGCATCTTCTATCGACGGCAAAATGGAAAGGAAATTTTTGCTTTACCTTGCCTTTCAGGGTCCTGGTGGAGGTAGAAAGGGTGTCTACACTTTGGCCAAAAATTTTGTCACCTGTGTGAAGGCCACTATGGTCTCATCCCTTTTTTTTTTTTTTCTGTGGAGGAAAGTGCCGGTACCTAGGCCAGGAATGTTGTGTCAATGACTGGTGGTCCTCATGGGGTCAAGCTGTGGCCGGAGGGTGCCTCAGACATCAGTTGAGAAACGATGACCCTTTTACTCGGCTGTCTTCTTGCTGCAGGTTGCATACGGATGTTGATGACTGCCATGTTGGTCACTGGAAGTGTAGGTTCAGGCAAGGCCCCGCTTATTTTTCTGCACACCGAAGTCTTTGGCGGATTCACTTGGCGAGCGCTGAGTTGAGAAGCTGGTTTTGGGGAAAGGTTATGCAAAATTTGGTGCTCCTTTTGGACGACATCACGCAGACCAAGCGTCTGTACTTTCCACAATAATAAGTCGGAGGGAAAAAAATATGCTCTGCACCTAGCAGCAGAGTTGTCAAAAGCAAGCAAGAGAGAGAGATAGAGAGTGAGTGAGTGTCAGAGCCACCAACGTCTCTTAACCTCTTTCAACGCAGCGTGCTGGTGAGCTCTCATTGGCTGAAAACTTTTTCTCGCCTACCAGCAGAGATGCCAAAGTAGGGGGGGGGAGAAGCACAAGAACATTCTTTTCCACTGGGCAAAGGCCAACGGCAGACTCACCTGGTCCTTAGCAACCACATAAAGGGGTAAAACCTGCTTCGCCCGGTTTCGACAGTGGAGATGTAAGGGTTAAACTGGTTGACCTCTGGTCAGTTCTGGGAATCCCTGAAGTTTAACAAGAAAGGGCAAAGGTTAAAACAAGGTTACCCTCGAATTTCCACGAAACGCTTATTTCCTGGCGACCCAAAGAAACAATGAAAAGAAATAAATGGCAGAAAAGAATTCATGACTTTCTCAATTTTAAAAATAAGAAATGCACTGAAATCACTTGATAAATACAGTATTACATCTCATACACATATACAACTGTAACTTTAATTTCCTAGCAGGGTAATATTGAAGAAAAACGAGAGAGAGCTGTAAAACAAACTCCTTCTTTCCCTTAGTGTATTTTTCTACGTACACAAGAAACTAAAATGCAGAAGAACAATAGTTGGTTTCCAAGTGTACAGATATCTCGGCCATATGAAAAAAATTTAAATACATTATAATTCCTACGGCAATATTAATTTTCTTATTTGTTAAAATAATGAATGCAATTAACCACTATGCTACAAAAGGATTAATACGATACATTAAAGCATTAGTACAAAAAAAAACTTTTTCTACAATTATCCAAGCACTATCATTATTCTACCTCTCTATGATTATTGTTACTGTAAACCTTAAATGCACTTACACTAAACACAAAATTTACTCAATTTGTCACGAAAAAAAAAAAAAATTGAATTCATGACGACATACACACGTTGTATTTCCACGAGAATAATAAAAAAAGAAATAGCACGAAGCTAAATGATGAAAAACGAAGGTAATCGCAAGCCTAGATTTTGACAAGAATAAACGAATGAAGAATAATGCAATTTTAATTAACAAGACTTATTCTTGTCCCCCTTTCTTTTCCTCTTTTTTTTTCATGCGTGTTTGTTCATCCGTGTATACCTACAAAAAAAAAAAAAAAACGAGAAGGAATTTTGAAAGGAACCACAAAAAAAAAAAAAAAAAAAAAAAAAAAAGTGAGTTTGTGAAAGTACATTCTTGGAATAAGAATGCGTAGATATTTGATGGTTTCGACAGGCGAAATTTAGGGAAAGTTGGGCCCTAACTCTCCAAAAATCTGCCTGGAGAAAACAGCAACATATCACTTATGAGGTAAAAATAGCAGAAGTTGCAAAAGTGGGAAAGCCTTTGTTTAAGAAAAGGAAGTCTGAACTTTTATAATAATGGTCAATGAAGCACAGTACTAGCATTTAATTTCTTACATAGTGTTAAAGGCACTGGTTTCATTGACTTCTATTCTACTTGCCATGTGGGATCTGCTGTCTCATATCAGATTTCACCCCACGCACCGTTTTCCTGAAGAGCCCAAATGTAGATGAAATAAAATACACTGAAGTGCCGTAAGTCACGGGATAGCAGTATGCAAATTTTTAACTATCGCTACCATCGGATAAAGGCTTCGACATGCGCCATATTTTTTATCAGTTGCGAGGTGTAATCTTGTGAGTCAGGTTGAACAACCGCAGTAGACAGCGCAGTGTCTACTGCGGTTGTGTCTACCTCCACCCACCATGGACAGTGCAGTGTCTGACCACGGGTGCTGAATGACTGTGACCATGACCAAGGGTGTCTGACCACGGGTGCTGAATAACTGACCATGACCAAGGGTGTCTGACCAGGATTGTCTATGCTAACAGACAAGCAGCATTGGCCCAAATAACATCCACATTCAATGCAGGAGGTACCAAAGACATATCCATCAGGTCAGTTAATCATAATTTAGCATTGATGGGGTATGGGAGCAGAAGACCCACCTGAGTGCCTTTTAACACCATAACATCGGATGCTCCTCATCTGGGCTCGTGAACACGATCATTAGACCGGCAACATGTGGCGTGGTCCAATGAGTTACGCTACTAGTTGTTACGAGCTGATGGTAGTGTTTGGGTGTGGTGCAGACCGCATGAGGCCATGGACCCAAGCTGTCAACAAAGCACTATGCAAGCTGGTGGTTCTATACATGCGTGGGGTGTCTTTACGTGGCATGGTTTGGGTCCTCTGGTCCTTGCAAACATGTCATTAAACAGTAATCACTTTGTTGCTCTGCTGGGTGACCATTTGCAGCCCTTCACGGAGACTTCATGTACCCCAACAACGATGGGGTCACTCACTTTTCCAGGTGGACAACGCCCCATGTCATCAGGCCCAAATTGTCCAAAATTGGTTCGAGGGGAATTCTGGACAGTTCTGATGGATGGGGTGGCCACCATGTTCGTCTGACGTGAACTCAATAGAGCACTTATGGGACATGGTGGAAAGGTCCATTCACATCCAAGATCCTGCACCTACAAATACCAGGGAACTGTAGGGCAGCTGCTCAGACGGTAGGGCTCAACATCTCTTCAAAAGTCTTCTGGCCACATGTAGAATAGATGCCATGTCGAGTTGCTGCACTTCGCTGGGCTGGAAGAGGTCCTACAAGATACTAGCTATGTATCCCACGACTCTTGGCACTTCAGTATGCGTCATGTAAAACAAGCTTTTCTATAACATTTTACTTATGTGATAACAATCTTGTGATTATCTCTTAAACTAGACTCAATGGGGAAAAGGAAAATTTAAGGGATAGATTTGCAGTCATACTAAAGAGCAAAAAGTTCATTAATTTTTTATGAATGAATCTGCTGGAAGTAACACCCCAATCTCTGAGTTTAGTTGTAGTGCAGATTAAGTAATATTACGCTCAAAATGTGTAATGTTTAGTCAGCCTTGATTTATGCTAGTAAATTAATATTTAAAGATGAAATGCTTTGAGTGTTTGGGTGGAAACATGCTCTCAAAACCCTGAACAGCAAACTTGTACTTTGCTCAATGCTTTTTCTTTTGAGAAGCAAAACAAAAATCATTATTTTCGGGGGCCTCCAGGTATGTGGGTCACAGTGCCATGGCTTTCCTGTAAATTCATCCCTAGTTCAGTAAGAAAATGTTCAACCGAGAAGTAAGAAAAATTACATAACAAACTCAAGCAGAAAGTAAAATGAGAGATTTACATCACATCATCCCCCTCTAATTTAACCAAGTTTAAAGTGACAGTGAGCCTCACAACTGTTTCATATTTTTGTCATTAACAATTTTGTATACAAGCTGCTGTAAGCTAATTCTTCTAAAGATTCATATTTTTTGCTCTTAATAAATCGCTGCATTAACAGCATTTTTTTTCATAACATTTTTTGCTGCAGATCATTATTTAGTGAATTTCTACCTTCATAAATAACATGTGGCTCATTCAGCATGTTTGTAAGTAATGTGTTTCAGCGAACTATTCGAGGAGATTCTTCATATTTGTACATATCCTTTGTCTCATATAATTTGAAAAAAAACATTCAATTTGTTTCTAAATGACCATATCATGCCTTTACATTTAGTGGAAAATTAACCAGAAAGCAATGCATTTAACATTTAAAAAAAAATCATTGTGTCTGGGACTGACTTCACACTTGTCCCATGAATTTGCATCTCACACTTAGAGCTTTTATGGGGAAAACCATAAACTAGCTTGGTTGCTGAGTAAATCAATTTGGCTTGTATGTCCTCTCAAACCACAAACTTCTGGTAGTTCTTTCCATATTGTGAGATCATTTGTCAAACATCAACTCCAGAAAACAAGCTGTGCAGTATCACTGATGTCAGTTAATTATTCCAATGCTAAAGAACAACAAAGAATGCTTTCAGCTGATCATGCAAGGGTCATTCCAAGTGAAATCACCCAATTTTATATTAAATGGTTGCTTGACCATCTTGTTAATTTTAATATTTTCACCACAGGTGGCCTTGCTAGTACATACATACATATCACTAAGTTGTTCTCTGAGATTCAGAGGTTAGCTCCAAAAAGTAATACAAACTTCCAGATATTTTTACTTATTGTTGTCGTATCAAACTTCGCCATTTACAGCGATCTTGACATACAACTCGTGCTTCACTGATATCCATTACACGCCTTACACAAGATTTTTTATACTTCATACTCCTAATCTTTTTCTCATGCAGACACTCCTGAATCGGATCCACCCATGTCTTCCTTGGCTTTCCTCTGCCTTTCCTTCCTGCCACTTGGGTTGAAAATATTTTCTTAGTAAGCATTTCATCACTCATTCTTTCAACATGGCCAAACCACCGAAGCATATTGGTCTCCACCTTGCTAACAACATTTTGCTTTACTTCACACAACTGCAATACATCTTCATTCCTCACACAATCAGATCGTGTCTTGCCACAAACCCCACGTAAGTAAAGCATTTTCAGCACACAAACTACTCCTATGCTTCTTCTGCAGTACCCAGGTTTCACTGCCATACATCAGAGTAGGAACAATTACTGTTTCATACACAGCCATGCGGGACTCTCTAGAGAACCCATCATTCCTGTGAAAAGCTCCCAGAGCAGCTATGACTTTCAAAGAAGAATTCACTCGCCTACTGATTTCACCATCCAACTTGTTCTCTCTGTCAAACATGCTTCCTAAATACACAAACTCACTCTCCTGGTCAATCACAGTGCCATTTATACTTACATTACATTCAGTGCTACCCATTCCTCTCTCAAACACCATAACTTTGGTTTTTCCCTTATTTATACTCAGTTTGAATTTCATGCAAACTTCGTGCATCCGAGTCAACATACTCTGCAACTCACTTTTGCTCTCTGCCAACAGGACAGTGTCATCAGCATACAGCAATCTGCGCACACGGATATCACCAAGACATAAACCACTATTATCTATTTTGGCCTCACGCATGCATGCATCCATAAATATATTAAACAGCCATGGTGACATTACACAACCTTGTCTAACTCCTGCACCAATGGAAAACCATTTTGATAAAACACCATTCACTCGTACACAAGCTCTACTACCAGCATACATGGCTTTTACACTATTAAGTAGATTCCCAGTAACACCATATTCATTCAATACCTTCCACAAAAGTGTCCTATTCACTCGGTCGTAAGCTTTCTCTAAATCTATAAAGGCAGTAAAAACTTTCTTCCCAACAGCCAGATACTTTTCAATCATCATGCATAAAGCAAAAATCTGGTTAGTGCAGCCTTTACCTGGCATAAAACCACTCTGAACATCCCACACTTTCAATGATGTAAGACTTCATACTTTTTCAATAACAACCTTACCAAACACTTTCCCTGGCACACTCAGTAGGCTAATACCACGATAGTTCTTGCATTCAGTCTGATCACCTTTTCCCTTATACAAAGGAACAATAATAGCATCCTTCCAATCCCGAGGGACCATTCCTAACTCCCAGCACAACTGGAAAATTTCAGTTAACCAGTCAATTATAGAGTCACCACCATACTTCAACATCTCTGCAGTTATGCCATCAACTCCTGAAGCCTTACCATTCTGAAGAGATTTTAGAGCTTTACACACTTCTTCTCTTGAGATCCCTCCTGTGCTTTCATCCCTCATTGTGACATCATCTGCATCTGTCTCAGAATCATTTTTGCTCTCCTGATCTAATAACTCACAGAAGTATTCGCCCCATCTTTCACTTAACTCATTGGGCTCCCATATCATTTCCCCGATCTCATTCTTCACACAACTTACAACTTTGTTTCCCCTATTTTTCCTGAGTCTTGTGTACTTCCAGAAGGACTTTCTATCTTTCCAAAAAGCCAGTTCATGCCTTTCCACTTTCTCCTTCCTATCTTTTGCCTTACTGTGGCGAACCAGCTTAGCAGCTTCACGCCTCTTACAGCGATATTCATCCACAGAGTCTCGCCTTGCAACATCCCCAAATAGGCTTGCTTCTTTTTCTTTTCTGCCTCATCAATCTCACTATTCCACCAAGCATCACCTCTATTGTTACCCACTATTGTGGTGCCACAGACCTCTTTAGCAGCAGTGACAACACAGTTCTTAAAACATTCCCACTTCTTTTCTACATCCCTCTCACAAGATTTCAAATCCTTCAGTCGTTCTCTGAGTAAGTCAGAGTACCGCTGATGATCTTCAAGGAGCCTATCAACCTTTATTCTTTCTATCCTGGGTCTCTTCCTATTCCTTTTCCTCCAACCAACATTAAGTTTCACTTGTGACACTACTAAGTAATGATCAGAACCAACATCCGCACCTCTCATCACACGGGTGTCAACAACTAAGTGTTTCAAACGCTGATCGTAAACAACAAAATCTATCTCACTCTTTTGACCAAGAGTACGATTTTCCCAAGTATATGTGTGTATATACTTGTGGTTGAAAAATGTATTAGATACACACAAACCATTCTCAATGCAGAGTTCAATTAATCTTTCACCATTATCATTCACACAAGGATCATTAAACTTATCCAGAACATTGTCAGAAATTGCATTCTGCACACCTACCATAGCATTGAAATCCCCTGCTATTGTAACTTTTTCTTTAGCACCAAACTGGCTCAAAACAGCTTTTAGCTCATTCCAGAAATCTTCTTTCTTATCAGAAGGTTCCGAGTCACAAGGAGCATACACTACAACAATTACAATTCTCTGAAGTTTCACTTTCAAACGAATACAGAGAATTCTCTCACTTATGCAACTATAATGAATCAAGTTGTTCATCTTTTCACTTAAAATCACACCTACACCAGCCTGTCCTCTCATATTATCCAATACTCCAGACCACACACTCACCGTGCCATTCACTTCTTCTACCCCAATTTCCTTCTTTTTGGTTTCACTTACACACAGCACATCCAGTCTATACTTATTCATCTCCTCAATCACCTCACTCATCTTGCCATTTATACCTCTAGTATTCCATACACCAATCTTACATTCACTCAGCCGAGATCTCTTTCTCATACGCCGTTTAGAAAGTCCAGGTCGATTCCGTTGCGGACCGTCCTTCTCAAGTGTGGTAGGTCCACCATATCCCACACTTGAGTCATTCTTAATATTTCTTTTTGTCTTTTTAATCAGGTAAGTACATCAGTGTGGGGGATTAGCCCACAGCTGAGGGTTCCAGTTGGTCATTCAACCTAAGGATTCTGGAACAAAACCCAGTGAGTTGGGGTCTTTTCGCCAATGTCACACAGAACTAGCTTGCACCTCTCCAAGATTCACAGAGGCCTAGTTGCCGTTGTGTGTGCCATTGTTACCACGGAGCGCCCCGAGGAGGCAAACCCATCGCTCACTACGACCGCCTTGCTAGTAATCTTCTCAAAACTATTTTTATTTTATCTGCCACCATCTTGAATTTAGACTCATTTTTCTTCACTCCAGCAAGCAAAAATGAGCATTTGCAATGGTTTTAAAAAGAGGCTGCTGTGTGATTTCTATTAAAGATACAGTTCGGGTTTTCACTGCCTTAAAGTAGAGATCCTGGTCTTTCAGAAATGTATGTACTTGTAAGATAAGACTTAGGTAACCTGGACTTTAATGGGCTTAAATTTTGCCATAATGAGCAATTTTGCCAATTTTTTAAAGGTCTGTAAAATCAAAAGGAATTGAAACCAGACGATGGAATTTTCGTACAACAACTATGATTGGAAGGTTTCCAACCATGGTGAAATACATCCTGGGTTGGAAGCCCTTTTGTCTAATTTTTAGTTCTGAAATTGGAAAATTTACAAAATTTATGAATTTTATGGTCCAATATCTCAAACCTGCAAAAAATTTGAAATTTTGGACATGGATATTCCTACTAGTACTTAGTAAAACCTGTTAGCTTCATCTTGAGGTTCACACTGATGCTTATGTTACAGGCTGTCAAATATCTCTAAAAATGACAATGTGAAAACATGATAATAGGCTTAAAATAACTTCATTCCATTATTTTATAATGTAATAATGTTATAATGGTAAAAATAATTTAAAATACACTGGCGTAAAGTGAAAAAAGAACATCAAGAAGGGATTGGCGGATGATCATGACATTTACATATGTTAATGGGGTAGAGTTTACATAGGTGTGATGTTAATTTCGGGACCAACCGGCGAGCGCTTACGCCACAGCATGGCATAATATGCAAATTATCGTCAGTGGTATTTAAGGAGTACGGCGAAGTGAATGTAATCGGTCGTCGGCGTACGCACACGTGCGAAGACCCTGAAGAAGCTGCAATGCCTGGACATGGAAGACGTGTACGATTTCAGCAGTTATCAGACTTTGAGCGAGGTCGGACCCTGCGAGGCCAGATGGTCGTATCGTCGTATTGCGGAGCGAATTGGACGGGAAGTATCGGTGGTGGTACGATGGTTGTGTAGATGGTCCGAGGAACATTCCCACACGAGAAGATGTGGAACCGGGAGTCACAGACTGACTGATGAGCGGACCGATCAACGCATGAGAAGAGCGGTGTTGTCAAGCAAAACATCCACTGCGACGCAAATCCGAGCTGCCGTTGCACCTGAGGTGACTGTGCGAACAATCCGCAACCGTCTACTGGATGCAGGACTACGTGCAAGTGTGCCTCTGGCATGTGTACCTCTGACTCCAGCCCACCATCAAGAACGGCTGCAGTGGTGTCGCCAACGCCTCCACTGGAGAACGCAATGGCGATCTGTCGTGTTCAGCGATGAAAGCAGATACTGCTTGGGAGTCTCTGATGGCCGTATGCGTGTTCGCAGATGCACAGGGGAGCGTCTCCACCCTTCTTGCATCTGCCAGCGACACACAGGGCCTACACCTGGTCTCCTGGTGTGGGGAGCGATCAGCTATCGCTCCCGTACACAACTAGTGTTTGTACCGGGTACGTTAAACAGCACCTCCTACATCATCATCATTCAGCCCGTTGTGCCATTTGTAAGGTCGGTCCATTGTGGTGTTTTCCAGCAAGATAACGCACGCCCCCACATGGCATGTGTAACTCAACATGCACTTCAGGGTGTGAGACAGCTTCCATGGCCTGCACGTTCACTGGATTTGTCCCCCATTGAGCACATGGGGGATTTTGTGGGACAACAACTTATCCGGACTCCACGGCCAGCCACGACCATCCCCGATTTACGTTTGTAAGTTGAGGATGCTTGGAACTCAATACCCCAAACTTACATCTGTACGACAGACTCCATGCCAGAATTGCACAGTGTGACGCAGTTCATGGTGGTTCAACCTCGTACTAACCATGTTACATGGAAATGTTATTTTTCAGTTTACCAGCAAATACAGCTGTATTTTGCCATAATGTTTTGATCACATTATCCTCTGTATTCCGTTATTATGCTGTATACATTTCGTTGGTATCGGACGTCTCCTTCTTGGTGTTCTTTTTTCACTTTCCGCCAGTGTATGTATCACTGCGCAAGCTGTTAGTGGCAGCATCTATGGCATTGTGTTCACCTCGGTCTACTTTTGCCATTCCGCTCCTGTGATCTTTGAACCTATGTCTACTAGCCTTTTGCAATCGATTATTTTTCTGTTCTATCAGATATCGCCAGGCATAAGGTAACTCAATTGGTGAATTAGTGTTGCAACATTCATCTCCGAATTTTTCAATGAACACTGCTTCCGATGTTATGATTTGTCTATGACTCTTGTGTGATGTTATGTTTATTATTCTCCCAATCAGGCTTCGATTGATTTTCATGCAGTGTTGTATCAGAGCTGTTCTTGGTCTTTTCTTTTGCCAGTCTTGGATATGTTCTTTTAATCTCATAATCATACGCCTTTTTGTACTTCCGACATAAATACAATCTTGTTGATTGTTGTCTGTCCTGGTTGGAATGGCATATACTCCTGCTCGATCTAGGATGGGTTTTTTTGTTATTACCAGAAGTTAGTAATGAGCCATTATCAATGATGATTTCTGCAAGATTTATTTCATTCGAAACTCATTCTTTCTTTAATATGTTACTTAAGGGTGGTAAGTATGGAAAAGAGATGTAGGATTTATATATATTCTTCTGTTTCATCTGGTTTTGATTATTCTTAAGATTGTTATATATTGAATTAATCAAACGTTTATTGTACCCAAAATGTTCAGATATATTTTCGATCCATTGTACACTGCTGGACAACTGCTAAGGACGGATCATAAACGGCTATATAGCGCATAAAAAAGTAAGTGTGGTTGGATGCCAAGTGAAATAAAATGTCAGAATGCCAGGACATTACAAGAAAGACAATTTATTGTGCTCTGAAATCCAGAAGGCTTTGGAACGTGTTCAAGGGACAAACAGGCCATTTTGTGCAGAATACGTAAACGTGAAAAAAAATGCAATTACCGTCCGCAAGCGTTCCGGCTTAAGATGTCAATACAGGATATGGCCACCATGGAGGGCGATGCAAGATTCCACACGTCGTGTCATGCTTTGCACAACATTATCAAGCAGCTGTTGAAGTAATTTATCCCATTCCTCTGTCAGTGCACGGATGAGGGTGTCCTTGTTTATTGGAGGGCATTGGCGACCAACAAGACTCCTCCCCAAAGCATCCCACACATTTTCAATGGGATTCAGATCTGGAGAATGTGCTGGCCATACGAGGTGTTGAATATCCTCGCTCTCAAGACACTCCTGGACAGCGACTGTTTGATGACATGTTGCGTTGTCGTCCATGAAAATGAATCTATCACCGACAGCACCACGGAACATGTGAACATGAGGTAGCAGAACATCATTAATGTATCGTTGGCCAGTCATAGTCCCAGTTGGAAGCATATAGAGGGACGTACAGTCATTGATCATGATGCCAGCCCATACCATGACACTACATGTCAGATATCGGTCCCTTTCCTGTATGTTTGCTGGACAGTACCACTATCACGCCAGATCAGTTGTCGTCGACAATCAGATGATAGACTGTATCTACTCCCATCTGAGAAGAGGACAGCAGACCAGTCGTTATCAGTCCAATTGCGATGTTGATGGCACCATTGCAAATGGGCGGCACGGTGACGTCTGGACAATGGGATGCACACAACAGGATGGCGGGCGTATAGTCCTCCTTCATGCAAACGTCTGGCGACAGTTTTTCGGGAGATCCGCTTGCCAGTAGCAGCCATAAACTCCTTTGCTACCTCACTAGCTGTGCTGCGCCGGTGTCTTTTTGTTGATGGCACTATGTACCGATCTTCTGCAGGTGTCGTACTGCGAACACGACCTCCCCCGTGACGTTTGCTACACTCTCCATTTGTTTGAAATGATTTCCATAGCCTTGAAACAACACTGTGGCTGATGTCGAACTCCCTGGCAACATCTGTTATTTTTCGCCCTTCTTCAATCTTGCCAATAATACGGCCACGCGTAAAATCATCTAGGTGATGTCGGGAAGACATACTGAAAATTGCAAGTTCGTCAATTGATTCTTTCCCTTTCAACTTTGCGTTTGAACAACAACGGTCAATACGCGTCAAATCCTTTATATCTCTCATCAGCGCTATGACGTCACGAACAAGTTCGGCAATCCAAAATTTGCATACGCACAACACGTCTTACTGTATCCCGCACTTATGCTAATTTCCACATTTTCCTGCCTTCCATTTTATGGTTGCTATCGTTGCTATTGTCATCCGTCCTTAGCAATTGTCTGGCAGTGTATTTCTGCAAGTTCAAACTCTGCCGTAGAGGAATGCGTCATAGCTCTGTTAATGTAATATCAGAATGCAGCTGTCTTATATCTCCATGGGTGTGCAGAATCAGATGGTATTAATGCAGGCACGAAACATGGTTTTCGATAAACAGCGTAATCTATGGAATCATGTCTTCTAAATAAATTAAGGTCTAAATAATGAAGATTTTTGTTCACCTCTTCTTCAAGCATTGTCTTTATGGTTGGGTAAGTATTATTGAAGGTTTGTATGAACATATCTAGTTTGTCCTTAGTATGCTGCCAAAAAATCAAGATATCATCAACATAGCGTAGATATAAAATTGGCAAATCAATATATATCTACTCTATATCTACGCTATGTTGATGATATCTTGATTTTTTGGCAGCATACTAAAGACAAACTAGATATGTTCATACAAACCTTCAATAATACTTACCCAACCATAAAGACAACGCTTGAAGAAGAGGTGAACAATAATCTTCATTATTTAGACCTTAACACTAATTCACCAATTGAGTTACCTTATGCCTGGCGATATCTGATAAACAGGAAAATAATCAATTACAAAAGGCTAATAGACATAGGTTCAAAGATCACAGGAGCGGAATGGCAAAAGTAGACCGAGGTGAACACAATGCCATAGATGCCACCACTAACAGCTTGCGCAGTGATTGATACATAGTTGGTCTGCGATGACGAAGGTTGAAGGCAGAGCGATACAAGACATTACATCAGTCTTTCAAGAATCGTCGACGAGGACTTGGTGCCCACGTATAACTTGATGTTCCACTGAAGAAGGCAAAATTCTTGTCGAAACATGTTTGGAAGTGTGTTGCGGTGGTGGGTTGAGTTTGGGTCCATCTTTTGTTCCTTTGGGTTTTAACTTTCCTCATTTGGTTTTTAACTTTCATTTTTTAATCATCATTCCTTGCAAACACCTATACAAAGGTATAGAATTTTAGCTTGAAATAGTACTTTTAATCCGTGAATCTTCCGTTCAGGCAGATCTAGTATCTCGTCAAAATAAGCAAATGTCCGTTCTACGAGCAGAGGAATTGCAACAGTGACAAAAATGCCGAAATTACTATGATTAAGTAAAAAAAATTTTACCATTAAAGTTCGTTTTTGTATTTCATTTTGTTATATGGACCTAGCTACTCCACCCTGCATACTTAAACAAAATATATGTGACTAACAGTATTATCGCTGCTTAATATAGCAGTTCTATATTGAAGTCTTTGGCCACGTAATATCGCACCATATGTTTTTTTTTGCGTATGGGAATATAAGAATCTACAGGAATGTTTTTAGAAGCTGATGTTATTCTAAAAACCAGGAGTTTTCACTATCTATTTTTGTCCACTTTCATCAAATACCATAGGAATGAAGAGGATAAGTAGAGATGACAAATATTGTTTGATATTTAACTTCAAAAGTAGCACTGAATTTATAAATTGGCCACAGTTGCACACCAATGCTATGTAGCATGCATGTATAACTGTTTTTTTTTCGGTATGATCAGTGATATTGAAAAGGATGAAGTGAAAATTAAGTTCATGCATCCCCATGGTCCTGCATAGTCATTTTACTGGCCACTTCATGATGATATATGCTATGTGCATATGCAGCATATATTGTGTACAGTGCAACCCCCAATGACAACAAGCATGGGCCGAACATATTACTTTTGTGAAGAAGACACGAAAGCTGTTAAGCTTAAGTTGTCTGTAGCACAGAAAAGTTCACTCTAGAAAAACTTCCATTGAGGCATGAATCAGAATAAACTGTAGAACAACATCTGTTATATGTGTAACTGAACATTCTCACATTCAAGTGAGGAATGAATAATAGCTTAATATTATATATGCAGGTTACAACCACCATTGATGTGAATGATGCCAAATAGTAGTATTTAAAAAAAAAAAAAAAAAAAAAAAAAAACATTTGCCGGGTGTTTTTTTACAGCTACTTGAAAAATGGTGCCACTTTTTTTAAACAGATGATTTTTTCATGCTTATCATTTCTGTTTAATTAACTGTTAATAACAGCATTAATTAATACTGCTGTGGTTACAGGACCGAGCTCCTTATGAATTTTACGCTTAAATAAAAAGTATTTTAAAATGTTTGGATTACTAAGTCAGCACTGTACTCAGCAGCTGTACATGTACACGTTTTCAACGTAAAAGGTACCATGTAACAGACTCCACAAGCTGAAACAGGATCAGTTTGCTGTTGAAAGAGTGGTTAGGTCTAACTTTTGAGTACTGTATCTCTGAAACTATGGAATGTGGAAGAAAAAAAAATTGCAGTGTTTTGCAGCTTTGTTAGGTAAGCCTACATGATAATTTTCAGCAACAGCCTAAACGGTGGGTCAGGTTTGTAGGAAAAAAATGGCTGAACTGTCGAAGGAGACCACTCTATGCATTTCAGATAATTTTAACTATCTAAGAAAATATGCTGATAACCCTTTTTTTTCAAATATGTTTAAGGATGTGTTAAACATCAATATATAAAAAACAAAAAATCTCCCTCTTGCCAGAGCAATATTTTTCTACAGAGCCTCCCATAAAATGTCTAAATTTTGCTGTAATTTTTCACTTCACCACTATGTGGCACTTATAAACTGGTGTTTCAAGTAAAATGAAAAGTATTACAAGGTTTCTTACCTCTTTTAACATTTCACTACAAGTTTCATTCTTTCTGCTGTCATGCTTGGTTTAGGCTCCCAGCGTGGTGTTCTATTTTTGGTCTTCAGGTTCTTTCAAATGCTCTACCAACGCTCAAATCCTTGAAGGACAACAAGGCACTTCAAGGATTTGAGCGTTGGTAGAGCATTTGAAAGAACCTGAAGACCAAAAATAAAACACCACACCGGGAGCCTTGGTAAGCATGACGGCAGAAAGAATGAAACGTGTAGTGAAATGTTAAAAGAGGTAAGAAACCTTGTAATACTTATATTTGTATGCACATAAATTTAAGAACAACTGTGGCTTCAGCTATAGATGTTTTTAACCTGAATTTAAAATGGGAAAGTGTTTTCATTATCTAGGGACCCTTCCTTTTCCGCATGATTCCAAAGTTTCATTGTCCTAAATTCAGTAGCACATAAACTACAGCATGATATGTAAAAAGTGGCATGCTACTGCACAGTTGCAAAAAAGTGGGTGTTCTGCTAAAATTTGGAGCACTGTATTTTAAGAACTATGAGGTTTAAAAAACTGAAACTTAGGATTTTCCCATATCTTTATCGGGTATATCTGCCTGCCAAGTTTCATTAAAATCAGAGTCGATGGGTGACATTTTGCAAAAAAATTAGTTGATCTGACATGGAATGACCCACTGTGAAAGTTATCAATGAAAATCACATGCAGTGTGCTTTTGAACATTAATTAGATAATTAATTATTAAAAATATAGAAACTAAATGAAAATAGAGCTTTCTAAGCCCCCCCCCCCCAAAAAAAAGAAAGAAAAATGCAAGGTTGCTCTATTTGATTTATTTCCCTAGTCCTATACACCATTTAACTTCTGTATTTAGAAATGTTTGCTTTTTAATAGTGTTCAGCACTATTATAAGGAGTAATTGTGCTTACTGTTATCTTGTATTTTTTTATTTTTAGGTGTAGCCATACTTACAGAGATGCAGCTCATTTTTTGGGCGTTTTTCTTGATCTTACAGGCATCATGTCAAAGGTTAGTAAAACAAATTTTCCTTTATAAGGAAAAGCTGTTCAACTTCTTTTGGATTTGGTTTGAAAGAAATGTTGCAAACTCAATATAAAACATTATTTACTTCTTTATTATACTTATTTCTACTTTTTTGGTGTTTTTGATAAGTGTTTGGTTGAACAAACAATCTTAGAAGTGTTGGTTGCCGTATATGTTCATATCACGGGTAGCGCACTATCATCAGCCAGTGGTGAAAATAATAAAAACAAGAGGACACTGAATTTTCGGGTGTAATGAGCATGTCTTTTGAATCCATTCTGACGTAAATTAAATTTATCAAAGCTATTCAAAGTCAGTGGAACCAGTACGGAAAACAGTAGTATCTGACCGAAGAAAAGTTTTTCAATTAAGTGTTTAATCCCACAGATATTACTGTGAACGGAATCGTGAACTTGGGCCCTCTGGTTGCAGACTTGTGTGTTAAGAAAAATTTGAGTTTATGTGAGAAACATTTCGCAGCAGAAACGCTCTGCAACAAAGAAATAATTTTTCAAATCTGACACTTTGAAGCAGAGATATGGACAAATATAAGATATGCATCTATGCTCCTGGTGGGAAAACCATGCGTTATTTTAGGAAGAAAGTATTCTCAAAAGGTTTTTCGATGTGAGCGGTATTGGTCCAAGAAAAAAAAATTTAGTCGAGTTTTCAGAAGCTCAGATTTTGCTGCAAATACATCAGAAGAAAAAATGAACACTTATGCCCCCTGGTGGCCAAACCATTCTTTACCAAATATTAGAAATTATATTAAAAACATTTTAGCATTTTAACAGTTCAGACATTTTATTTTTAAGTTTTAACTTTTTTATTGTAAATCATTTCATTTGTTTTCCAATTTTGGGTTGTTTTTGTGCTGGTTGTAAGCATCGATGTTTTGCTGAACTTTGAAGCTTGTTTTAAGGTATGTAGCAACTCTTTTTTGCCAGTATACTGCATACCTTTGGATTGTACTTATATGCGGCACTGGTAAGTGATGCCACTGCCACGTTTGCTGTGCGATGCTTCCACTCGTGCATACTGGGTACTGGGGTGGGCATAATGATTTGGTCTATGAGAGTATGTGTGCAAAAATTCTGTTACTACAGTTCTTAGTTTGTACTGCTGTGTACATTCACTGCAGGTATAAATAATAATCGAAGCAGATGAACTTTAGGATTTACAAATGTTTCAATGATAAAATGTGAAGTACAACTCGTGTTGCACGCAGCGGTCATGTGATCGCCGCTTTTGCCATAAGGTATATGTTCCTTATAAATATGTATTATTATGAGTAGCAAATAAAATGGTTTTGTAATAGGGTGTGCATGTTTAATATTGTTTTTATTCCTTAAGGCTGAAGCCATGAGGAAAATAACTGACACTGTGAACAACAGAAAGCAGGAAATGTCTGAGAATTTATGAAGAAAAATGATAAAAAAAACCCCCATGTAATGTCTGAAAGAGCGGAATGCTAGTTATTACTTAGCATACATACATATCACTAAGCTGTTCTCTGCAATTCAAAGGTTAGCTCCACAAAAAAATGCAAACTACCAGATAATTTTTACTTACTGTTGCCATATCAAACTTCTCCATTTACAGCGACCTTGACATACAACTTGGGCTTTATTGACGTCCATCACACACCATACACATGATCTTCTATACTTCATACTCAATCTTTTTCTCATGCAGACACTCCTGAACCTGATCCTTCCATCACTTCCTTGACCTTCCTCTGCCTTTCCTTTCCTGCCACTTAGGCCAAAAAGATTTTCTTAGTAAGTATCTCATCACTCATTCTTTCAACATGGCCAAACCACCGAAACATATAGTCTCCACCCTGCTAACAACATTTTGCTTCACATTACACAACTACAACACATCTTCATTTCACACAAAATCGGAACATGTCTTGCCACAACCCCCTCGTAAGTAATGCATTTCTCCAGCTCACAAACGACTCCTACGTTCCTTCTTTAGTACCCAGGTTTCACTGCCATATATCAGAGTAGGAACAATCACACTTTCATACACAGCCATGCAGGACTCTCTTGAGAAACCATCATTCCTGTGAAAACCTCCCAAAGCAGCCATGACTTTCAATGAAGAATTCACTCACTTGCTGATTTCACCATCCAATTTCTCTTTGTCAAACATGCTTTCTAAATACACTCATTTACCTGGTCAAAACACTGTGCCATTTAGACTTATATTATATTCAGTACTATCAGTTCCTCTCTCAAAAACCATAACTTTAGTTTTTTGCTTATTTATACTCAGTTTGAATTTCGTGCAAACTTCGTACATCCGGGACAACATACTCTGCAACTTACTTTTGCTCTCTGCCAACAAGACAGTGTCATCAGCATACAGCAGTCTGCACATACGGATATCACCAAGACATAAACCAGTATTATTTACTTTGACATCGCACATGCACACATCCGTAAATATATTAAACAGCCATGGTGACATTACACAACCATGTCTGACTCTTGCACCAATAAAAAACTATTTTGATAAAACACCTTTCAATCGTACACAAGCTCTACTGTTAACATACATGGCTTTTACACTATTAAATAGATTCCCAGTAACACTGTATTCATTCAATACCTTCCACAAGAGTGTCCTATTTACTTGGTCATAAGCTTTCTCTAAGTCTATGAAAGCAGCAAAAACGTTTTTTACCAACACCCAGCTACTTTTCAATCTTCATGCGTAATGCAAAAATTTGGTTAGTGCAGCCTTTACCAGGCATAAAACCACTTTGAACATCCCACACTTTCTCTGATGTAAGACCCATACTTTTTCAATAACAACCTTACCAAACACTTTTTCCTGGCACACTTAGTAGGCTAATACCACGATATTTCTTGCAGTCAGTCTGATCACCTTTTCCCTTTTACAAGGAAACAATGATAGTATCCTTCCAATCCCGAGGGACCATTCCTAACTCCCAGCACAACTGGCAAATTTCAGTTAACCAGTCAATTAGTCACCACCAGATTTCAACATCTCGGCAGTTATGCCATCAACTCCTGGAGCCTTATCATTTTGAAGAGATTTTAGAGCTTTACACACTTCTCTTGAGATCCCTCCTGTGCTTCCATCCTTCACTGTGCCATCATCTGCTTCTATCTCAGAATCATCTTTACTTTCTTGATCTAATAACTCACAGAAGTACTCACCCCATCTTTAACTTAATTCACTGGGCTCCCATATCATTTCCCCGATCTTATTCCTCACACAACTTACAACTTTGTTTCCCCCATTTCTCCTGAGTTTCATGTACTTCCAGAAAGTCTTTTGATCTTTCCCAAAAGCCAATTCACGCCTTTCCACCTTCTCCTTCTTATCTTTTGCTTTACTCTGGTGAACCAGCTTAGCGGCTTCATGCTTCTTACAGCAATATTCATCCACAGAAACTCTACCTTGCAACATCTCCAAATAGGCTTCCTTCTTTCTCTTTACTGCCTCTTCAATCTCACTATTCCACCAAACATCACCTCTATTGTTACCCACCGTTGTGGTGCCACAGACCTTTTCAGCAGCAGTGACCACACAGTTCTTAAAACATTCCCACTTTTTTCCTACATCCCACTCACAAGACTTCAGCTCCTTCAGTCATTCTCTGAGTATGTCAGAATAATGCTGATTATTTTCAGGGAGCCTTTCAACCTTTATTCTTTCCATCCTGGGCCTCTTCCTATTCCTTTTCCTCCAACCAACATTCAGTTTCAGTCGTGACACTACCAAGTAATGATCAAAACCAACATCCACACCTCTCGTCACATGAGTGTCAACAACTAAGTGTTTTAGACGCTGATTGTAGACAATAACATCTGTAACACCCTTTTGACCAAGAGTACGATTTTCCCAAAGATATGTGTGGATATACTTGTGGTTGAAAAATGTTTGGATACATACAAACTATTCTGAATGCAGAGTTCAATTAAACTTTCACCATTATCATTCACACAAGGATCATTAAACTTACCCAGAACATTGTCAGAAATTGCATTCTGCACGCCTACTCTAGCATTGAAATCCCCTGCTATTATAACTTTTTCTTTAGCACCAAACTGGCTCAAAACAGCTTTTAGCTCATTCCAGGAATCTTCCTTCCCTATCAGAGGGTTCAGAGTCACAAGGAGCATACACTACAACAATTAGTATTCTCTGAAGTTTCACTTTCAAACGAATCCGAAGAATTCTCTCACTTGTGCAACTATAATGAATTAAGTTGTTCATCCTTTCACTTTAAAACCACACCTACACCAGCCTGTCCTCTCACATTATCCAATACTTCAGATCACACACTCACCATTCACTTCTATCCCGATTTCCTTCTTTTTTGGTTTCACTTGCACACAGCACATCCAATCTATACTTATTCATCTCTTCAATCACCTCGCCATTTATACCTCCAGTATTTCATACACCAATCTTACACTCACTCAGCAGAGATCTCTTTCTGATTTTCTTTCTTCCAGTTCCAGGTTGATACCGTGGTGGACCATCCTTCTCAAGTGTGGTAGGTCCACCATATCCCACACTTGAGTCATTTTTAATATTTCTTTGTGTCTTTTTAATCAGGAAAGAGCATCAGTGTGAGGGATTAGCCCACAGCTGTCTGTTACAATCGGTCGTTCAACCTAAGGATTCTGGAACAAAGCCCAGTGAGTTGGGGTCTTTTTGCCAATGTCACACAGAACTAGCTGGCACCTCACCATGATTCAGAGAGGCCCTTATTGCTGTTCTGTGTGCCATTGTTTCCCATGGTGCGCCCTGAGGAGGCAAACCCATCTCTCACTACGTATATTAAAACTATAGTGTTGAATTGTAACCATAAATCATGTCTCTTTTGTCTGTATTCATTCAGAAAATCTTCCTAATTTTTGTTCTGAGAAGTTGGCAGGTATGACATTCTTTTTGTAATCAGTGAGGATCATTGCAAAAATGGCATTGGCATCGTGAATGAGTGATTTTAGAGCTGCAAGCTTTATAGGAAAGAATGGAGTAAAATGTGATAATGTTTGTGTTCATAGTAAAATCAAGTGAAAATACCAGAAACTTGAAACCTTATTGGTGTGCAATCATGTACTTATTAATCTTATTCTGCTACTTTCACATACCATAATTCTTGGTGTTTAATTGGAAAATGTATAATCAGTATCCCTCTTTTAAGTGAATTACAATTTGCAAATTTTTGCAACTTTGACTCTCTGTAACTAAAAAAGTACTTAAAAAACTAGTAGAGATTTTTACATTGCTCTGTAAACAGAGTATTTTGTAAACATTTCATATTTTTCGTACTTTCACCTTTTTAGATAGCTTCACATTCTGCAATTCTTGACAAAACAATAACTTCAGACACCTCTTTTAGCACAAAGGGATTGCATAAGCCAATAGTTATTTGTTTCAATTTAAGTACTCCTTGTAGACTGAAAATAAGCCAAAGACCATTATTTTCATTTCTTGTAAAAACTGTAATGAATCAAAACTAAAAAATCAATTTCAATCTTGAATTTGAGTTAAGGTTTTTCCTCATTAATTTTTGGTAAGTATTCATGTATTCCATTTACAGATGAACCTGTGCTGTTTAAAATGTAACCAGTTGAAGCTCTCTGCCATTTATGGTTTTTGTTAAAGGAAAAAGGTAGTCTGGGTGCAATTTTCCCCATGCCACTATGGCCATTTTGGCTTGTAAATCTGAAATAGCAGATGTTTAAAAAGAAAAACCCTGATTTAAACTCTCAAAATATGGCTTTCCAGATGGACTTAAAAATGAGATTTCTTAAAAATGTGTCAGCAGCCACTTCTGGGTGATTTTTCACAGCATGTCCTAGTGCTGCTTTTGTTTTTTAGCTGTACATAATAAATCCATACACACATTTGATTTAAATGAGATGTAAATTATGCACAGTATCTGTTATAAATATCTTGTTCTTCAAAAAAGCTAACAATAAATCAGACATGGCATTTCAGAGATCTCACTTTGAATAACACAGCCATGAAAAAAAATTGCTTATGTTTTTTCCCTGTTATTTCTAAAGCACATGATCACATGTGCTTTGGAATCCATTTCACAGTTTACTTTCAGAATGCTAATCACCTTCCCTGAATACAGTATTAGAAGTTGTAATCACCTAAGTGATGACTTCTAATATTGCATCCAGGAATTAGTATTTAACATTTTGTCATTTTGGAAATATTAAAGTTCCATCCAAGCTCAGGAGAAGAATTACGTTCAGTGTTCTGCAACGTGACTTCCAAAGATTGTAAATGTTCTGTGGGCAAAGCATGTGAAACACTTTGACCAAATTTCATTAAAAAAATAATTCAAGTGACTAAATCACAGTAAAATAAACATTAAAAAATTACCATCAGTTGATACCCCTTGTTAAATATAACAATACATAAACCTGTTATTTAAATCAAATAAATTTATTCAGAATCACAGTATGTATTTAGAATTCGATATTCTGTTAATAATTTTTGAAGTTAAATAGTGTACCATTGTTGCTGATGAATTATTTACAAAGTGTTTGTGATAATTTGGTCCATACGTTGAAACTAGGGCAGCTTTCAGTATTTTTTGGACGGATTAATGTCCAAACTGTGCTCTGTTTGACATCATAAACATTCATTTATCATTTGTTTCTACTATAACATAGTATCTGTCATTAGTATTGGGTCTTTTACGTATCAATTTGTCAATTGCTGAAACCCAGGATTCACAAATTGCCTCTGAGACAGGCAGAAAATAATAAAAACAGCAAACTTAATACATTTTGGAATATCTGCCTTCATTTTATTTAGAGCTTGTTTTGAGGGAGCTTTAATCTGGAAAAAATGTTCCACTTGTCCTACTTGCATATTTCTATAGGTCCAAGTGACAAAAACAGTGTACTCAAAAAATCTTTTTTTTTTTTTTTTTTTTTTTGTTGGTCTTCAGAGTGTGGAACACATGGTAAAACCTTTATAAATTCAATGAAATTGGAAAGATCTTCCAATTCTTTCTTCTGCTCAGAACTGACATGAGTTCTTGGAAATATTAATTATTCAAAATTCAATAAAACACCTCTTATAATTATGCCAACAATTTCCTCATTTTCAAAATATACATATTATTGTAATAAATCAGCTATGTAGCCTGTTATATTCTGAATATCACAGCATAAGGGAGCTATGTCAGTTATTCTGAGTGGAGTGCAGATTTTTCGAACTCTTCACTCAATCTGATTTCCATTTTCAAAAAATTTTCTTCCATTTTGAAGCTGAAAACAATAGTTTATTGAGCAAAATCATATTTTACATTAATACTGAACAGAGGAAATCACGAAAAAAAGAATTATAAGAGAAATCTTCACTCCATCAATCTTCCATTTACGAATGTTTCGAAAGACTGAATTCTGTTTACAGCCGGAAAAAGCCCTACGCTTCCCAATTCTCTTCGCTCTCGAGAATGACGCAAATGATGACAACAAAGACAAAATTTTCAGAATCCGCTAGAGAAACTCGTGCTTAAACATTACAGAGAAATTTTCGCTCCGTTTTCGGAAAATTGTTGCCTACAGTTTCAAGCTGAAATACAGACATTTATGCAATAGACTAATATTTAGCAACGATACTGGGCAGAGGCAACTTCGCAAGAAGAAGAAGAAATAACAATTAGGGGAAAATTTTTAAGTTTTGAAGAACAGAATACTGTTCCCAGACGGAAAACTACCACCCACCACAAAGACACACAATTACCCCCCTCCCCCCAATTCTCTTCAGTTTTGTGTTGGTCCCAAATAATGAAAAATGTGGAATTCTGTGAAACAATCTCTTGCCTAATTTGTAACAGTGTGGTGATATGCAAAATGAATTGTCCAGGCCGCTACGTATGGAAGCCGATTCAAGTGTCCATAAATTGATTACATTCCCAGGGCTGCGAGTGGCGACTAATATGGCGACTATTGCTACTATTTTTGATGACGGGCGACTATTGCTACTATTTTTGATGACGGGCGACTATTGCTACTATTTTTGATGACGGGCGACTATGGCTACTATTTTTGATGACAGGCGACTATGGCTACTATTTTTGATGACAGGCAATTATGGCTACTATTTCTTACAAAAAACAGCCAAAAGCAACTATTTTTAGAAAAACCTTGAACTATTTTAATTGTAAGGCTACTATTTAAAAAAACAAAACAAAACGCAATTTGTGTTGCATATATTGATGCATGGTTCGTATGCGTCCTGGAATTCCATTTTATCCTGGAAATGTCCTAAAATTCTGTTACATGTCCTGGAATTTTATCTATTCTTGCCTTTTTGTCCGGTTTTTTTTTTTTAATAACGTTTTAGACCACTAGCATAAAGTTCAAATGAAGTAAACAATTCTTATACATAAGTACCAAAATCATTATTTGTTCTTTCAAAAAAAAAAAAAAAAAAAAAAAAACCCCAGACAAAGACAATATGAGAAAGTGGGCCATTTATCGAGTGGTCCACCGGGAAATGTCCCAGTGGGCCAATCCGCCCCTGGATGTACTTGTATGTATAAGAATTTATTCCAAACAGCGAAATTAGGATTGATCATTTTTGAAGAGACATTGTATCAAAAGATATTTTGGAGACTGGAAATATCCATCTTTGGCTAAAGTTGTGAAAGCATGCCTTGCTTTATCACATGGCAACGGTGATGTAGAGAGAGGCTTTTCTGTATCACGAAGAGTTCTTTCAGATGAGAAGGCATTTATGTCTGAGAAGACGTTGAATGAGCAACTAACAATTAGAGTTGCATTAAAAATGTATAACATTCAAAGGTACCAATAACCAAAGAACTAATAAAATTAGCACTTCTGCATGTAGGTCATATAGCAACCATTTGGAAGAGGAGCAGAGATTTTAAAGGAATAGCAACTGAAAGCAGAGAAAGAAAGTGCTGAGAGATTGAAACAAGAATTGCTAAATAAAAGATTTGAAGAACAAAAAGCAAACTATGGAAAACAAGATGAAAATTATTGTTCAAGAAAAAAGAAGTACAAGAATCACCAGACTGTGCATAAAGAAGCCAATGAGAGACTAAAGCAAGCATTAAAAAAAAAAAAGACATCTGAGATACGAGTTGCACATGGCATTCTAGAAGGAGCAGAGAAACTCTGACAAAAGGAAAGACAACATGAACTTGAAGCATTAAAAATGAATAAGGTAGTTCATAAAAGAAAATCCTCCCTAATTGATACATTTATGCAGAAAACCTCAAAAAAGGAATAAATCTAAGGTTAATGAGGAAGCTTTTTGTTAAACCTACCGTTATATGCACTGATGGCAGTGGCATAAATTCACACTCAATTTTTTGAAATAATTTACTGCATATAACTCCTCCAAATTGCTACCATGGTATAAAAACAATGTAAACTTTAAAGTGGAATCCTTCCCCCTCCAAAAAATTGCTAAATGATAAACAGTTTGTGTATACATATTTGGGTGTGGGCATATAAAAGTTTTTGATGTCCCATGACAGTAATTTCAAAGAGTTATAAAACAGTCATTTCAAAAAAATTGAGCTTTGGTTTTATTATTGGCATCAGTGGATGTAAGGATAATCTTAGTTTTACTGTTGTTATAGCTTTGAAAATCGGTCATGGTTAACATCTAGGGATTTTAATTGCCTGCTGTTATAAAAGAACCCAAATTAGAAGAAAGTAAAGTTTTTTTGTTTTCTTATTTCTGTAATTATGAGTTGGAATAATTTTACAGGATAAAGTAATTTCTTTACATTTGTTTCAAAAGCATCAAGGACACTGTGAAGAATGACTGTAACATTATCAAGGCAGGTGTATATCAATATAATGCTTCATATCAATTATACCTGACCTACACAGACTTGAGCTTGAATCGTAAGACAGTTGTCCATGTCCTAATGAAATGACGTTTCAGACAGGTTTTTCTCATTTACCTTTCAAAATATGGGAATAAAAATAAAATGTACTCTTGTACAACATAATTCAAAATCATGTTAAGCACCATTATTACTTATCAGTTAAAGAATTTCCATTATTAAGGAGGGAGATTACACTACCCATTCCATTCCTGATGATGATAAACTGCAAGTTTTCATTTTTCAAGTTCTTGGCTTCGTGTTTTTGTTCCATACTAAACACATTCACAGTGTTTGATATTTGTCATAGCTGTACAAAAGAAAAGTTTGAAATATTTCCAAATGTTCATCTATTCGAATGAGATTATTGATATACCTCACATCAGATAACTACGATTATGTATACAGAATAAAACAAGAGATCATAACACTGAATGACCACAACTATGGCATTTGAAAAGAAGAAATAAACAACAATTTTTTCAACACAGTGTATGAAGCCCACTTGGGAAATCTTATAATTTTTTTTACGAACCACAAATTTAGGATAAAGCTCTTCGTAATGGCTTGATACAGATGAGAACATCTGACCTTCAGAACAATGACAAAGAAGGAAGTGTTTTGTAATTCCAAGGTTTGTATCAGGTTAGTTTATGTAAGTAGTTTTTGATATATAATTGACTAATTTGGGGGGGGGGGGAGGGGGTGTAATTTCCATAACTTTTATAGTTCTGAGTGACTTGAGTAGCATTATATTGAAACTTAAGATGCCTTTTTTGTTGTGTATGGATGTGTGTATATATACAGGGTGCATAGGAAAGTCCCTTTAGCCTGGAAAAACTTGTGAACAGAGAGAGGTACAGTTATACAAGTGAGATAACTGTATAGTAAAGCGACTACGCCCTATCAAATGCAACCAATAGCAGCGCCCCTAGTGGGAAATGCGGAAGTTAGCCATTGCAAATCAAAAACAAAAAGAGAGAGAGAGAGAGAGAGCAAAATTTCCAATTACAAAGTTGTAGAGCATCAATTAATTAGTACAAAACGACATTTGTTTCACCTGAATACCCTACAATGTCCGAAACGTTATAGTAACGCGAGAAACGGTATAGTACAATGTCCGAAACGGTATAGTAAGACTGTTGTACCTGGCCAAGGCAGCGGCCAGTGCGACATGAAGGCAGAGGGTGCTAAGAATCCCCGGAGGACCGGACTAGGCTGCCATCTGATGCTGACCTTGGCTACGTATAATGGATGCTCCCTATCTTCTGATTCAAGGCTTCTTGAATTGGAAGAGGAACTACAAAGGATCAAGTGGGACATCATCGGGCTAAGTGAGGTAAGGAGATGTCATTGAACTGAAAAGTGGACATCTCTTCTACTATCGTGGGACAGATACTGGCAGAAATAGTGGTGTTGGATTTATAATAAACAAGAAACTGAAGGATGAAGTTGTAGAAGTTGAAAGTTCCTCTGACAGAGTTGCACGACTCGTTATCCAACTCTCGAGAAGATACCAGGCTCAGATAATTAAAACTTGTGCACCCACCACAAGTCATCCTGAAGAAGAAATTGAAGAATTTTATGAGGAAATTCGCCATCTAAATAATAAAGGTAAGCAGCATTTGAAGATAATTATGGGAGATTTCAATGCAAAAATAGGGCAATGGCAACAGAATGAAACTTCAGTAGGTAAATTTGGTCACGGCAACAGAAACCAGCATGGAAATACTCTCGTTGAGTTTGCAGAGGCAGATTGGTTTTTCATCTTGAACTCCTTTTTCAAGAAAAAGCCACACAGGAAATGGACATGGAGACATCCAAATGGAACGACAAGTGAAATTGATTTTATTATGTGTAACAAAAAGTTCGTCATAGAAGACTGCAGTGTGCTAAACAAGTTCAACACAGGTAGTGAGCAGAGATTGGCGAGATGTAAGATGCATCTCAACACTAAACTTGAACGTGGCAAGCTCATAAGACAAACAAAATGTATTGACATAACCAACCTTAGAAAACACCATAATACCTTCAAGTTGGAACTGAAGAACAGATTCTCCGCTTTAGAAGGCCTAACATCGGAAGTGTATATTTCTGAAGTTAACAGAAAAGTAACCAAAGCTCTTGTGGAAACAGCAACAAAATTAGCTGGGTCTAAGAACAAGTTGCATGTGAACAAATTATCAGGAAAAACCAAAATGTTGATGCAAAAAAGAAGAGAGATGAGGACAACTAAAGATGATGCGACTTCCAAAGTGGAATATATAGAGCTATGCAAGACAGTACGAAAAAGTATCACTGAAGACTTAAGGAAATTCAACTGTGAACTAGTGAGGAAAGCAATTGAAAACAACCAAAGCCTAAAGATAGCAAAGGGACATCTCAGTAAGGGGAAAAAACAGATTATGGCACTGAGAAAAGAAGATGGTTCTGTAACAAGAAATAGAGGCGAAATTTTGACAAGAGTGAAAGATTTCTACTCCAAATTATATGAAAGGGATGATACATGTACTCCAGACATCATGAAAGGTACCAGTACCAGAGTTCTTCCAGTCCTTCCAGCAGAAGTTGCACATGCAATCAAGAACATGAAGTGGGGAAAAGCTCCAGGAGAAGATGGAATTACTGTAGACATCATACAAGAAGCAAGTGGAGAAATCGAAACAGTATTCGACCAAATTTTCATGCGATGCTTTAATGAAGGGAAGATTCCTGAGGATTGGAACAACGCTACAATTATCCTGCTACATAAAAAAGGCGCCATTGAGGATCTCGGGAACTACAGACCTATCAGTGGTTTATAAAATCTTCACTAAAGTTCTTTCACACCGCTTGAAGGTAACACTGGACATGGCTCAACTAAGTGAACAAGCTGGATTCAGGAGTGGCCACAGCACAATAGATCATATCCATGTACTGAGAGAACTAATTGAAAGAGCGAGGGAATACGAACTTCCATTGTGCATGGCTTTTATCGATTATGAAAAAGCCTTTGATTCGGTGAAACCATCAGCAGTTACAATGGCTCAAAAATCCTGTGGTATTGAAGATGCATACATTAATATTTTTAATAACATCTATGAAAATGCAAGTGCAAAGATTCGGCTGTTTGAGAATACAGCACACATAAAAGTAGGAAAGGGAGTGACACAAGGTGACACCATATCTCCGAAGCTCTTTAATGCTACGTTGGAGGGTGTCTTTCAGTCGCTACGCTGGGAAAACAAGGGGATAAAGATTAATGGAGATTATCTAACTCACCTTCGTATTGCTGATGGCGTAGTCATTTTTGCAAATACCCCATCAGAGCTGCAGAGTATGATCCAAGAACTTGCTGACAAGAGTAAAGAAGTGGGATTAAAAATGAACTTTCAGAAGACAAAAGTGATGTTCAATGCTTTTACACGAAATGAAGATTTATCGATTGATGGAGAAAAGCTGGAGATAACAGACACGTACGTTTATCTTGGACAGCAGATATCAAGTGAGGGTCACATTGATGAAGAAATTAAGTGGCGTACAAAACTTGCCTGGAGAGCTTTTGGAAGAAACAGCATAATTTTCAAGAGCAATATGCCATTATGTCTTAAAAGAAAAGTGTTTGATCAATGCATCCTTCCAGTGCTTACGTATGGTGCAGAGACGTGGGCTTTAACTAAAAGAGACGTTCAAAGGCTGCAGACAACTCAAAGAAGTATGGAGAAGTGCATGCTTGGTGCAACCAGGAGAGATAAGAAGAGGAACTAGTGGATCAGAAAAATGACAAGAGTGGAAGACGTCATGATCAGAGTTAAATCCCTGAAATGGCAATGGGCTGGACATACTGCCAGAAGGACAGACCATCGATGGACAGCTGAAATTTTAGATTGGATTCCAAGGGAAAGGAAGAGACCCAGAAGAAGACCACATGGGAGATGGGTGGATGAAATTCGAAAGTATGCAGGAGTGACATGGAGGAGACTGGCACAAGACGGACTGTTGTGGAGGAAATTTGGGGAGACCTTCGTCCAGCAGTTGATTGATAATGGTTGAGAATGATGATGATATATAAATAAATATATATATTATAATTTTTTGCCCCACCAAAACGTGAACATGTGCTACTTTTGTCACTGTGGTTTGAAATAAAATTTTTTTTTTTTTTTGGTGTGGAGCACTTACATTCTGAAACTCGTACACTTTTTTGGGTAACTATTTTAGTCATTAACGTAAGTTGTTAAGGCTACTATTTAGGCTACTATTTTTACTTATTAGTGGCCACTAAAGCTACTACACTTAGGTGTGATAGGCTGGAAGCCCTGTATTCCCGACGTGAACAATGTGTTCAACTGCATTTTTCGTAACTCGGGGAAGGATTTGTTTTTAGTGCATGTAATTTTATGAAGGATAAGTTTTTAAAGCTCGAATTTTGTGAGCGTTAAAAATACGGACCCAGATTTTGTGTGTGTGTGTGTGTGTGTGTGTGTGTGTGTGTCTCTCTCTCCATCCATCCAAATTTCTTAAGTGTAGGGAGACTCCTTTCTAGCAACTTTACTTTGGCAGGAATCCTGCGTGTCCTGCTGTTGTTGACTTGAGGTGATTTTTTCCAAGATGGACACCTAACAAACACTCTCCCCAGCAATAGGTAGTTTAACACAGCTTGGTACCTCCCACTTTCATAACATACTAGCAGAGGAGGGCAAAAGGGTGTTTCAAAAAGCTCAGGGAGAAACAATCAGCTACCATCCCAAATGGTAGGGGTGGGTGTATGGATGTGTGGGGGAGGAGGGAATTGTTTGGTGCTCCTGGCAGAAGAGCGGGGAGTGTAGACAAGAGGAGTTACCGACAGATCGGGGCACGCAAGCGAGTGCTGCGCTCGCAAATTTAAGATAAAAAAAAAAAAATGTTCTGCAAGGGATTGAAATTTAAGATTTAACAAAATATTCTGTTCTACAAATAAACACATCCTACAACAAAACTGAAATCTAAGGTAAAAAAAAAAAAATATATTCCTCAAGGCATTGAATCCAAGATTAAAAAAAAAAAAAAAAAATTCTGGCGACGCACATCGCAGTTTTAAGTACTTTCTGCTCCTGGGCATCCAAATTTCTGCTGTTGAAAAAGTGACTTGAACACAAGCTAATGAACTTTAATTATGATTAGTTAACTGCTCTTTGTGCCATTTAGGTAAACTGCAGCACCATACATCAGCTGTTTTTCATAAGTGTATCTGTAAATGACTACAATGGTTCACCATTGTCATTCTATCATCAGAGTTAATAGCAAGTGGTTTCATTCAAATGATGTGCCATTTGTCAGTGCTTGTTGGTAATATACAAATCTGAAAACTTTCGTCTTTTTATTAAACTTGAAAATTCTCAAAAATCTGCAATACATCTGCACAAGACATGTTTTAAAACCAAATCTCTTTTCTTTAGAATTTATTTCCTAAATATCAGTTAATTTGATACAACTAACCCAGTTTGTAAATCCAGACTGCTTTCAGAAGCATTCAGTTAGAGTAGTAATGATCATGCAGTTGGAGCTTGATTATTGTTAATGGTAGTAATATACCTGCCAGATTGCTTGAATCATCTATCCAATGTATGAAATCTCACTTCATTTTATGATTGGATCATTGATAAAAGTGTGCATTTTCATATAGAAAAGCTAAAAAAGAAATCTGAATTAAACAGCATACAATTTCTGTGTGAGTGTAAAAAGGAAAAAATAAATGTGGCACTTTACCTTTTACATAATGCGAATTTTCCTGTGTAGCTCCATACACACAGGATTCTGATGCCTTTTTAAGAGAGGCCTTTCTAATGTTTTTAGCGCAACTGCAAGTCAGCAGCTACATTCCCTTCATGCACTGTGAGACAAGAGCGTTGAGATGACGTCTGATGAAATTGCATACTTGACTGGAGAAATCCAGCTATGATTATGTTGATTTATCACCGGTACTTGGTGAATTGCAAAGTTCATTTTATTCAGTGTTTATGTTAGAAACATGTACTTGTACATGTTGTCAGTACTGGAAATATGGCAAGCAAACAATCAAATCAATATATTTGCAAATATTTTTAGATTTACACAATTTTTTTATACATACTGGAAATGTCTCTCTACAGTCTTTCTTTGTAATCTCCCTTTTGAATGACGGTGTCCCAACGTTTTGGAAGGTCCACGATTCCAGTCAGGTCTCCTCGTTTTCGGAGTAACTGCTGCAGAAAGGTCCTCCAGGAAGGAAAATCGCTGTCCACTTGTGGGATATTTGAGCTTGGGAAACAAGTCAGTTTGGTGGTTTCATGTCTGGGTTATAATGTGTATGACGTTCCCACCTGTACATGTAGCTGTAACTACCTTCTCCATGTGGAGTCTTGCATTGTCCTGCAAAATGAGAGGCCCATCTGTGAGCAAGTTAGGTTTGTTGCTGTGCATTTTTCAGCACAAGTTTTGCAGGGAGTCATGGTAATAGGCTGCTGTGACATGTTCCATGTGATACTTCTGTCATGATAATGCCAAGGAGATCATATGTGAATATTGTCATTTGTTTGACCTTTGATTGTGTCCATTGGATTTTTTTGAGTCATGGAAAGTATGGACTTCTCCACTCACTCTACTGCAATTTCGACTCTGGTTCAAAGTCCCTAACCCACGTTTTGTCAATAGCAACAATTCGTAACAGGAAGGCATCGCCTTCAGTGACAAATCGTTGTTTCAGCAATGTTGCATTGACCACAAGAGTCTGTTTCTGTGTGGCAGTCAAATCATGAGGGACCCACCTGGCCAAAAGTTTTCTTTCCTGCAAATCATTCTTTAAAATACGGAATTGTGTTGTTGCTAAAATTCCTGTAGCTTCTGCGATTTCCTCGCATGTTGCTTGACGGTCTTGTTTGACACAATCCACAAGTTTCAGACTTTGCTCAGCTGTTGCCGTTTTTGGCCTCCCTGACTTTGGATCATGGTTTATGCTTAAATGTCCTTCATGAAAGCAAGTAGACCAGTGGGAAACCATACTCCAGTCTGTTTCATTCCCACGATTCTCAGGCAAAGCACTGTGAATGTCTGTCAGATTTTTGCCATCGTAAGTTTCAATCTTGATGTATGACTGTTGATATGAAATAGCTGTACCTGAGGCATCTGCACGGGCCATTTCTAGCCCTTATCAATCCGCAACACCACGCACTATGGGAGTAATGAGGCCACATGTCACTTTCTCAGGACCCACAATACAACTGATGCAAACCTCATTGAAATTGATTCATCAACTCCATGGCATTGCCACATTGTGCATTTCATAGGCAATGACCCCTGTACACTAAGGAATTCCCATGCATTGTGAAGTCATGGAAAGGTACAAATTTGGCTTTCTGTTTAATGTGTAAATGATTGACCATTCATAAGCAATTCATTTGCAATGAATGGCTCTTCACACAGATGGTTCGCTCTCGCTGCTGTGAATAATTATTCAATTCACCATTACTGTGGCACACACTAAAGCCACAGCATGTGTAACTTTCTTCTGTCCTCTAGAGTTTGGAAATGAATTCCCAGTATTAAGTTTCCTTGATTCTTTCACCCCACTGACATGTGAAAGTATGGGAATCAGCTGCTGCCAAACACTTCTGGCCAAAACCAACAATAAGGATTAACAGGAGAATACCCACTTCAAAAAGGGGATCACAATTTCCATTGCTGTTTCACTTGTGATCTTAGGCAATGGCCTTGAAACTTGATGTCCTTTTGTACCTCACTAAATTCCAGGAATGCCGAATTGCCCAGCATTCCCCTCCCACCAATGTAGGTACATGACCCAATTCTGCCATTTTGGTTCCAAAATTACAAGTTGAACCGAAATAATAATTTTCATGAATATCTGTTCAGCCGTAGAAACTGAATTTAGATTCCTGCATGGTGATAACAAGTGTTCCAGTTATTTGGAAAGTACCACCACTCCTACAGCCCAAGCTGGCCTTGTGACAGATAGTTTTTTTTTTTTTTTTTAGCTTTAACAACCACTGTAAGCAACTTGATGGGCTATAAGCAATCGCCTGACCCATATTTAGGTTCATCAGTTCCAGGGAAGGGAGAGAGCCAGTGCTCTAAAATAAACAACACCCATACCTCGCCGGGATTCAAACCAGGACCCATCTCAAACGAGTGGTCAGAAGCCAATGCTCAGATCACTGTGCAACCTGGGCAGCGATGGATAGTCTTGTCTTTGTGTATTTTCAACACCGTGGGGACAGCTGTTCATCCAGCTGATGGGGAGTGGTGACCAGGGTTGTTGTGCAGTTATGTGTAAAAAAAAAAGTGCATGGTATGTATCACAAAAATGAAAAGGCTTTAAAAAAAAAAAAAGCCAACATCCCCTTTTGGGGTTTTTATATGATCTTATTGGAATATTGCAAACTGCCATGTCCATGTCACATTCTACGTTTTTTCCTAGTCTTAATATTCATAGGGGAAAAGCCCTTTCTTTATGATAATGTGGGTGGCACACTTAATATTATTTTCGGCAAAAAAAGTGAGAAGCCACACGATATGGTTTAGTGAAATGAGATGATGGGAACTTTCAAATAAAAATGTTGGCTTACCTTTGATATCCATGTGTCACCTGCTATCTCCACACTCGCACAACACAGGTACCTTTTGTATCCACTTCCAATCACGAGTGAAGACAATTTCTTTATGAACCGCTTCTAATGTTTTTTTTTTTTTGGGAACTACCAGTGTCACCGTGCAGAAGCTTCAATGCTTTGTCTGTGATAAAACAATAGCAAATACGTGAACTACACATGTTCTCTGGTGTTTAAATGCCGGAGGTTTTAGTCTTGGCTTTAGTTGCAAACTGACAGCGATCTTGTTAAACACTTTTTTCCTCGGGTAGTGGCCTATCATGAAGCTAGTAACTAGTCGTTGAGGTTCAATGTTCTAATTGAGACTTCCCACGATAAATCACAGAATACAGCTGTTTCATAATGTGTACGAGAAAAGAATTGTGCCAAGTGTTGTGAATGTGGAGTAACTATAAGATCTGAAAGCCCACAGGAAAGTCTGCAGCTGAACTTCTGCCAAAGCTCCTAAACTGCTGCCACTACCATTACTAGGTAGAGTTAGACTTCCATTAGTGGAACTCTACCCTACGAGTCTGCCATCACTCGTAGGACAGAGTTCCACTTCTACCCTACATTGATCAGACTCTGAAATGTCCATAAACATTGATGATCCTCCAGTTCCTGTTCAACTGTGTCCAAAGTGAGTGTACCCTCCTGATCTCATGAAGACACTTCCAACCTTTAATCACCCATCACTGTAAGTTCTAAACCTTTCATGGTTAAACAGCAGATTTTTTGGATAGGACGAATGCCTCTCAAAGCAGTAAATCTAGATCTTACTATTAAAAAACTTACATAGGGCTTTACTCAGATTAATGTACTTAATTGTCTTCCATCTTGAACTTTACTTTGTCTTCACTTTCTTTTATGTTTTACTTTACTTTTTATGTCTTACTTTACTTTGTCTTCACGTTACTTATGTCTTACTATTACTTTAGTAGTAATAGTAAGACATAAGTAAAGTGAAGACAATAAAGTAAGACATGAAGGAATAACTTTACTTTTTGTCTTCACTTTACTTTTATGTCTTACTATTGCCAATGTTTTATGTGGTTCCATCATCCCATTTAGTGTGGTAGAATCAGTGCATTTAAAAAACTTCTGTCAAATGTGGCCTGTTTATAAACCACTAACCAGAAAAGCTCTTTCTCATAAACTTCTGGACTAAGTGTTTGATGAAGTTACTAAAACTATCATCAGTGCTGGCACAGACTCCATTTTGCTTATAGATTAAATGAAAAGGTTAGTATCTACTAGCCCTTTAGTTTACATGGCAATCTAAATAACTCAATAGCTATACTACTATTTTAATAACTGTTTCACACGTTATAACATTTCTCGTGCTGAGTGCCCACTCATCGCTTAATCTCCGCCTCTGTATTATCAAATTCAGTAATTTACCAGTCAATAAAATAAATTTTCAGATATTGTACTGTGCACTTACCCTCAAAGACAAACTCTTAGAAGTATACATGTAGGGCCAACTGCTTATTATATTCCTTTAGGTTGTTTAGCTGAATGTTGCGCTGACAAGTTCGTTGAGCTATGATTTAAAACAATATCTGAGGTATTCAAAACCAGTTCAAATGAATGTGACAAAGGAAGTCAGCAAGAGTCTGAATTGAAAACATAGAGAGATTAACCCTTGTTAGCAAAATCATTAAAGTCCAAATCGTCAGAATTTAAACGGATGTCAAAGAAATCCTAAAAAAAATTTTCTTAAAAAATATTTTTAAAACCTTAGTCATATGCAATCGTCAAAAGTATAAAGCAGCAAGTCTGACTAAAAAACAGGTGAAGATAACATTTATGTTAGCAAAGTTTTCAATCAAAGAGCAAGAAATTTCACAAAGACGAGCACCCACAATGTGAATATCCGGACTAGTTTCGATCCGCCTTTGTCACAGTATTTTTCAACAGCAAACTTTGGATATATATGTTGTTCAATGTAGAACAATGATGTCTTGTATAGTCGATCTCAGTGTCTCATTTATAACCTTGGTGTTCCATGTCGACAAGTCCCATTGTGTTCACGCATACTCCCGTATACGTGTCCAGGCTAGAGCTGAGCCCGGGTTGGGCCCGGGCTGTAGAATATTTACTGTGGCTCTGGCTCTTGGAGAGAGCAGCATGCATTCCCTCTTAGAGAGAGGGAATGCGTGCTCCCCAATCAGAACCAGTTACTGAAGAAGGGAATTCTTCGGCAACAGGTTCTAATTGGGAGCATGCATTCGAGATGGCTATTTATTCCGGGCTTGGGTAGAAAATGGCATAGGCAGTGCATAAGTGTGTTTCTGCAGAGAAGAAGCTTTTTCAAGAACTGTAGATATTGGATAGTTGATAGCTTGCCGACGATAATTTACCCCTTATCTCCATGCAGTAGCTCCCTGCTAATTCTATTTAGCAACGCACATTATGGGGGGATAATATTAGTATTATTTGAGCAACATACAATTGCAGCACTGCATAATAATTTTGGATGACCAGCCGCCCGAAGCACTCGGATGGAAACGAACGGTCAAAGAAAATCATGCAGTTACACTGCAAAAATAGATAAAGGTCCCTTCCCTGCTCCCTATTTGAGAAATACATTGGTTAATAGCAGGAGGAGGAGGAGGAGAGCATGGAAGTGCCGAAAAGATGTTTTTTATTAATGGTGAACAGTTTAGCCGGTTTTCGGGGCCGGGCTCTATCTTTCATTATAAAATTCAGGCTTGGGTGGACTCAAGCTAATATACCTCAGGCTCTATAAATTGAGCCCGAATTCAGCTCTAGTCCATGCAGTAACACGCCATCTATCACTTTGGTGGTTCATTATTGTCGTTCCCATAATTTCAAGTTTGCATTTCTTCTTGGATTGATTATATATTATTTATTTTATTTTTTCATTCATTTTTCTTGGTCTATAAGATATTTCCAGGGGTACAGCATTTCTTTGGGTTTGGAATTATTACAATTTTCACCCTGGGACATCTCAATTGCAACGGCCTCTGACCACAAGATTTGATTGTTTCCTGTGCGTCGTTAAAATTTTGCAGTTTTTGCAATCATATATAAGTTCATTATCAAAGCAGTGGTGAACAAGAGAGGTTTTAAATTCTTTTCCAAGTGTTCATATGCTCATTCAGTCGCGTAGCAAATCTTCTTTTGGTACTGCCTATATAATATTTGTCCCAACAACCATCTTTAGGATTGATAGTCGGAATTTTGTATACTCCATCTTTGTGTAATGGGTTTTTGCCATAATTATCTGTGGTCAATAATCTTGAATTGTTGATTACAGTTACAGCAGTATCAATATTGTGATTTTTACATTCCTTTTTTAGTATACTGCTAATGGGTGGTAGATATGGTATGCTACCGGAAAACTGTAATTTTTTTTTTTCAATCTTTGTGATCTTCATTAGAATTTCGTTATTTTATGATATTCTGGTATATTGAATTAATCAAACCATTATTATATCCAAAGCAGGTTGCTGTTTCCTTGATCCCTTGTAATTCTTCATTAAGGGCTATTTTAGTCGAAGAGTGTGTGATGGCTCGTGTCATGAAAGACCGAAATGCAGCTGTTTTGTAATTCCATGGATGACAAGATTCTTTCGGTATAATGGGGGAACATAGGCTGGTTTACGATAAATGCTGAATTCTATCCCGTTCTGACCTTTAAATAAACAAATGTCTAAATAATTGAGTGTGTTATTATTTTCTCGTTCACATGTGACATGAATTGTTGTATAAAAACTATTGAATTTATTTATGAAGTGTTCCATTTTGTCTTCGGAGAATGGCCAGAAAATTAAGATGTCGTCCACATATCGTAAGTATAATATTAGTAATTCACTTGTATTGCAGCTAAATAATTTTTGTTCAGTATCTTGCATAATAACTTCAACCAACAATCCGCAAATGGGTGATCCCATAGGAGCGCCGAATATCTGTTTGTAAATTGTATTATTGTAAAGGAAATAATTGTTGTCAGTAATTAAGTTAAGAGCACAAGTAATATCATAAATGATATGTTCAATTTTCTGTTCTCTCAGTTTTTCCCTGATTAGGTGGATTGCATCATTGGTGGGAGTGTTTGGATATAAAGACACCACATCCAAACTATGCATCTTGAATCCAGTGTTGTTAATTGTTTAAATTTTATTAATTACTTCTTAGCTATTCACAGTGTATTCATGATTGCAATAAAACACCTTCAAGTAATTGTATAGGCTTTTTTCAAGTTTTTTGATTGTTGGAGCATTGTTCTTATTAACAAATACGTCTGATTGGACAGTCATCTTTATGGGTTTTTATTTTGCCAAAGATATATGGAGTGGATGCTACAATAGGTGGGTTTGCATATCTTCAAACTTCGTCAGGTAGTATCATATGGTTCTTGAAGTGGGCAAGTTTTCTTATAACATTATCAGTGGGGTCTTTATTAATTGGAATGGCCATTAATTCAGCGATGGCTTTCATCATTTTCTGCCTGTATTCGTCCTGGTCAATAATAACACTGGTCAACAAACAAACAAACAAAAAAAAATTCTGGCCTGGACTTTTTCAGCTGTTTTAGACTAATTTCAGGGTGCTGATTCCAAATCTGATCTCAGATTTGCTCTATCACATCTCATTTTTATGCTAGTGGCATACCCCATTTTCATTGATTTTACCTGAAATTAACTTTTTGTGGGATAACTTTTTTACGGGTCTTATAGAGGTTATTTTTAATGAAAGTTGGTTGTCAAATTTTCAAACTAAAGCCTAGTTTGTCATCAGGATTGTCACTGGAGTAGTTGCTGCCACTCAATTGGAAGAGTCCATCCGCAATTATCGTTAATTGTGGTACTTCTTCTTCTTGCTATTTCGATCCCTTCTTCTAGTTTCCTCTTTACTAAGTTTGACTGGTGGGCGATTATTTTCACTGAGTCCCAATTTATGGAGTGTCCACTTGCTTGTATATGTCTGTCTAGCCCTGTTTTGTTCCCAATGTTCCTAATAGCTGCTTGGTGTTCTTTCATTCAGACCTTAATACTTCTCCCTGTTTCTCCTATATAGCTGAGTCCGCAGTTACAGTCGATGCAGTAAACTACTCCTTCCTGCAATTGGATGTCCAATTCTTTCTGCTTTAAAGCTGGCAGGAATTTCTTTATTTTGTTATTAAGATCTGGAGCTAGCCTGATATTATATTTTGCTCCGATCCTTTTCAGTTTCTCGAAAAGTCCCTTGTGGTACGTAATTTTGCTGGTGAATTTGAAGTTGGTTTTTTCCTGCTTCTTTTTTGGCACTTGTTTAAATATTTTCTCAACATATGGGGAGGGGTAATTGTTTTCTGCCAATATTTCCTTTAATTCTTCTTTGTGAAGATCTTTTGAGTAGCTGAAGAGACCAGGATTTCAATTTTTCCAAAAATTGTCTCGCTGTATTCGATTTAATATAACCAGGGTGGAATGAGCAGAAGTCTAACATCTTCCCTGTGTTGGTGGGTTTTCTAAAAAGCTAAGTGAATATTTTCTGAGTGAATATTCGGAAAATATTCACTCAGCTTTTTAGAAAACCCACCAACACAGGGAAGATGTTAGACTTCTGCTCATTCCACCCTGATTATATTAAATCGAATACAGCGAGACAATTTTTGGAAAAAATTGAAATCCTGGTCTCTTCAGCTACTCAAAGATCTTCACAAAGAAGAATTAAAGGAAATATTGGCAGAAAACAATTACCCCTCCCCATATGTTGAGAAAATATTTAAACAAGTGCCAAAAAAGATGCAGGAAAAACCAACTTCAAATTCACCCGCAAAATTACGTACCACAAGGTACTTTTCGAGAAACTGAAAAGGATCGGAGCAAAATATAATATCAGGCTAGCTCCAGATCTTAATAACAAAATAAAGAAATTCCTGCCAGCTTTAAAGCAGAAAGAATTGGACATCCAATTGCAGGAAGGAGTAGTTTACTGCATCGACTGTAACTGCGGACTCAGCTATATAGGAGAAACAGGGAGAAGTATTAAGGTCCGAATGAAAGAACACCAAGCAGCTATTAGGAACATTGGGAACAAAACAGGGCTAGACAGACATATACAAGCAAGTGGACACTCCATAAATTGGGACTCAGTGAAAATAATCGCCCACCAGTCAAACTTAGTAAAGAGGAAACTAGAAGAAGGGATCGAAATAGCAAGAAGAAGTACCACAATTAACGATAATTGTGGATGGACTCTTCCAATTGAGTGGCAGCAACTACTCCAGTGACAGTCCTGATGACGAACTAGGCTTTAGTTTGAAAATTTGACAACCAACTTTCATTAAAAATAACCTCTATAAGACCTGTAAAAAAGTTATTCCACAATCACTATGAATAGAGGTGCCATAAATGCATTTACAACTGAAATTAACTCTTTGTCACTTATGATTGCAAGTTGTTGCGAGTCAGTGACTGCTTTAGTGTTAAAATATGGTGTTGCATTTTTAGGATAGTGTGTTTATAATATCATTTTATGTAGATATCCACATTTATTTAATATTTTGCTTCTGCAAGTCGTGATCTAACAATGACTACAGCATCTGAAAGAAGGAATTGCAGTAATGACCCAAATATCTTCTGCTACATCTGTGGCAGCTTCACTTTGCAGGATCAAAGGCGCAACATCAATACCTTTGTCAAGAAGGTTTATCTTGCCTACTTTAAAGTACGACTTGGAGACCAAGACAAAAATTGGGCTCCTCGGAATGTGTGTAAAACCTGTGTTGAAACTTTGCGATCATGGTCTAAAGGAAAGAATGCTAAGCTGAAGTTTGGTGTGCCAATGGTTTGGAGAGAACCTATAAACCATTTGGATAATTGCTACTTCTGCCTTGTCAATGTAAAAGGTTTCGATAAGAAAAACATACAACACTTACAATACCCAGATATCCCATCTGCCAGACGACCAGTTGAGCACTGTGAGGAAATACCTGTGCCTGTATTTACTGAGCTACCAGAGATTGATGTTGACTCCCTCAGTTTACCTGCTTCTACAGATGATCAGATCGAATATACACCATCTGATGCAGATTGTGATAAAATTTCTCTGTTTAAGTCATCCTGAATTGAATTATCTCGTAAGAGATTTGTATTTGCCAAAGTCGGCTGCAAGAGAAAGGACTACTCAGACCTGGCACTAGTGTCTCCTTTTATCGTAACAGAGAAGCAGCACTGTGAAAGTACTTCCATTCAGATGGTCAACTTGTTTATTGTAATGATGTTGAAGGGCTTCTTCTCAATATGGGACTGCATGCATATGATTCAAGTGAATGGATACTTTTTATTGACAGTAGTAAAAGGAGTTTGGAATGTGTGTTACTTCACAACAGAAATATATATGGTTCAATCCCAATAGGACACTCTGTAAAAATGAAAGAGTATGCCAACATCAAGATTGTTCTGGATAGATTGGAATACCATGTTCATGGATAAGTAATTTGTGTTGATTTGAAAATGGTTAATTTTCTGCTAGGTCAGCAAGGAGGTCACACCAAATACCCTTGTTTCCTGTGCTACTGGGACAGCAGGGCTACATTAGAACACTGGGTTAAAAAGAACTGGTGACAAGAACATCAAGAATGAGCCTCTGGTTGATAGGAATAAAATTGTATTTCCCCCAATGCACATAAAACTTGTGTTAATGAAGCAATTCGTCAAAGCTCTGGATCACACTGGAGACTGCTTCAGCTATATATGTTCTACCTTTTCAAGTCTCAGTGTCTAGAAGAAAAAGGCAGGAATATTTGATGGCCCTCAAATAAGAACACTCATCAGGGATCCACACTTTGTTACAACAATGACTGCGGCAGAGGCTAGAGCTTGGAATGCATTCTCTGATGTGGTGCAGAATTTCCTTGGGAACAGGAAAGCGGACAACTATCGAGAGATTGTGGAGGAGCTGCTCTTGAGTTTCCAAGCACTTGGATGTAGAATGAGCATCAAGGTTCACTACTTACATAGTCACTTGGCCCAGTTTCCAGAGAACATGGGTCATGTGAGCGAAGAGCAAGGTGAACGCTTTCATCAAGACATAAAAGTTGTGAAAGAACGTTACCAAGGCCGATGGGACTCAAACATGATGGCAGATTACTGCTGGTCCTTGATGAGACATTCCACAAGCTGTACATCGGAGATCGTCAAAGAAGGTCGTTTATGCAGATGTAACATCATTATTGTTAATAACCTTTTTGTACATATTTTTCTTATCTTCACAATTCAATCCTTACATGGTAATATGCATTCACTCACATTGATATGCAGTCACTCTCACAACTTTGTGCTATGGCTCATTAAATGTTTGTTTCATTATTATTGTATATTGTATCTTATCTTATTCTTGTATGTATGTCTGTTTAGCTATTCGTATATGAGCATAAATTTGCTGTTTTTATTGAAAATGCAATATTTGATATCTCAAAAACCTGATGTGACAGACAAAAACTGATGCCAGATTTGGAATCGGCATCCCTTAATTACCTTAAAACCATTGGAATACCTTATGCCAGAAAAAGTGTGTTCACCAGTGTAATCATTTGTTTGGATTTATCTGCGAGAATGCATTTGACATTTGGATTGTTCCTTAGTTCTAATAAAGTCTGACGTTCGTATTTTAGTCTTTTATTTGGTATATTTTTACTCATATGATTAAAACACCTGACAATTTTACATCTTGTGGCGTTTGACGAAGTTCGAAGATATGCAAACCCACCTATTGCAGCATCCAGTCCATATATCTTCGGCAAATTAAAAACCTATAAAGATGACTGTCCAGTCAGACCTATTGTTAATAAGAACAATGCTCCAACAATCAAACTTGAAAAAAGCCTATACAATTACTTGGTGTTTTATTGCAATCATGAAAATATCGTGACTAATTCAGAAGTAATTAATAAAATTAAAACCATTAACAACACTGGATTCAAGATGTATAGTTTGGATGTGGTGTCTTTATATCCAAACACTCCCACCAACAATGCAATCCACCTAATCAGGGAAAACCTGAGAGAACAGAAAATTGAACATAATATCATTGATGGTATTACTTGTGCTCTTAACTTAATTACTGACAACAATTATTTCTTTTACAATAAAACAATTTACAAACAGATATTTGGCGCTCCAATGGGATATCCCATTTCCAGATTGTTGGCTGAAGTTGTTACGCAAGATATTGAACAAAAATTATTTAGCTGCAATACAAGTGAATTACCAATATTATACACTGCTGGACAATTGCTAAGGACGGATCATAAACGGCTATATAGTGCATAAAAAAGTAAGTGTGGTTGGATGCCAAGTGAAATAAAATGTCAGAATGCCAGGACATTACAAGAAAGACAATTTATTGTGCTTGAAATCCAGAAGGCGTTGGAACGTGTTCAAGGGACAAACAGGCCATTTTGTGCCGAATACGTAAACGTGAAATAAATGCAATTACAGTCCGCAGGCATTCCGGCGTAAGATGTCAATACGGGATATGGCCACCATGGAGAGCGATGCAAGATTCCACACGTCGTGTCATGCTTTGCACAACATTATCAAGCAGCTGTTGGGGTAATTTATCCCATTCCTCTGTCAGTGCACGGATGAGGGTGTCCTTGTTTATTGGAGGGCATTGGCGACCAACAAGACTCCTCCCCAAAGCATCCCACATATTTTCAATGGGATTAAGATCTGGAGAACGTGCTGGCCATACGAGGCGTCGAATATCCTCGCTCTCAAGACTCCTGGACAGCGACTGTTCGATGACATGTTGCGTTGTCATCCATGAAAATGAATCTATCACCGACAGCACCACGGAACATGTGAACATGAGGTAGCAGAACATCATTAATGTGTCGTTGGCCAGTCATAGTCCCAGTTGGAAGCACATAGAGGGACGTACGGCCATTGATCATGATGACAGCCCATACCATGACACTACATGTCGGATATCGGTCCCTTTCCTGTATGTTTGCTGGACAATATGCAGTACCACTATCACGCCAGATCAGTTGTCATCGACAATCAGACGATAGACTGTATCTACTCTCATCTGAGAAGAGGAGACAGCAGACCAGTCGTTATCAGTCCAGTTGCGATGTTCATGGCACCATTGCTAACAGGCGGTACGGTGATGTCTGGACAATGGGATGCACACAACAGGACGGCGGGCGTATAGTCCTCCTTCATGCAAACGTCTGGAGACAGTTTTTCGGGAGATCCGCTTGCCAGTAGCAGCCGTAAACTGATTTGCTACCTCACTAGCTGTGCTGCGCCGGTGTCTTTTTGTTGATAGCACTATGTACCGATCTTCTGCAGGTGTCGTACTGCGAACACGACCTCCCCCATGACGTTTGCTACACTCTCCATTTGTTTGAAATGATTTCCAAAGCCTTGAAACAACACTGTGGCTGACGTCGAACTCCCTGGCAACATCCGTTATTTTTCGCCCTTCTTCAATCTTGCCAATAATACGGCCAAGCGTAAAATCATCTAGGTGATGTCGGGAAGACATACTGAAAATTGCAAGTTCGTCAATTGATTCTTTCCCTTTCAAGTTTGCGTTTGAACAACAACGGTCAATACGCGTCAAATCCTTTATATCTCTTATCAGCGCTATGACGGCACGAACAAGTTCGGCAATCCAAAATTTGCATATGCACAACACGTCTTACTGTATCCTGCAGTTATTCTAATTTCCACATTTTCCTGCCTTCCATTTTATGGTTGCTATCGTTGCTATTGTCATCCGTCCTTAGCAATTGTCCGGCAGTGTACTTACGATATGTGGACAACATCTTGATTTTCTGGCCATTCTCCGAAGACAAAATGGAACACTTCATAAATAAATTCAATAGCTTATATACAACAAATTCATGTCACATGTGAACGAGAAAATAACAACACTCTCAATCATTTAGACATTTCTTTATTTTAAAGGTCAGAACGGGATAGAATTCAGCATTTATCGTAAATCAATCTATGTTTCCGCCATTACACCGAAAGAATCTTGTCATCCATGGAATTAGCTGCCCTGGTGGCGCAGTGGTCTAAGCGATGGCCTCTAATCATTCGTCCGAATGGGGGTCCGGGTTCGAATCCCTGTGAGGCATGGATGTTGTGTTTGTCTCACGGCACTGGCTCTCTCCCTTCCCTGGAACCAGTGACCCTAAATTAGGGACGGGCAACTGCTTGTAGCCCATTGAGTTGCTCACGGTGGTCGTTAAACCTCCAATAAAAAAAAAAAAAAAACATCCATGGAATTACAAAACAGCTGCATTTCGATCTTTCGTGTCACGAGCCATCACACACTCTTAGACTAAAACAGCCCTTAATGAAGAATTACAATAGATCTAGGAAACAGCAACCTGCTTTGGATATAATAATGGTTTGATTAATTCAATATACCAGAATATCATAAAACAACTAAATTCTAATAAAGATCACTAATATTGTATAAAAAGAAATGAAAAAATCACGATATTGATATTGCTGAAACTGTAATCGACAATTCAAGATTATTGACCACAGATAAATTATGGCAAAAACCCATTACACAAAGCTGGAGTTATACAAAATTCTGGCTATCAATCCTAAAGATGGTTGTTGGGACAAATATTATATAGGCAGTACCAAAAGAAGATTTGCTACACGATTGAATTGGCATATGAACAACTGGAAAAGAAGTTAAAACCTCTCTTGTTCAACACTGTTTGGATAATGAACTTGTACCTGATAGGGAAAACTGCAAAATTTTAATGACGCACAAGAAACATAATCAAATCTTGTAGTCAGAGGCCGTTGCAATTGAGATGTCCCAGGGTAAAAATTGTACTACTTCCACACCCAAAGAAATGGAAAAAATAATTTATAATCACTGTAAACAACGAACTGAAAAGTTGGTTGTTTACAGTCAAAATTAATTGAAGTGCAAAACACCCAATATTAATATGAACGACAAGCGTTAATTGACTTACGTAACAACACTAAGATAGCAAGTATAATGGCTGCTAAATCAAAACAAATTATTTTAATTAATCAAGATAGTTTACAAGAAAAAATGACGACAGCAATTGAAACACTTGATACAATAATCATTCAACAAGATCCCACTGAAAATATTATTAGAAAAATTGCTAAATTAAAGAACCACAGCAATTTACCTGATGAATTTAAAAATAAAGCATACCCACCAGTAGGTGCCACTATTCCAGGTATTTTTGGAAAACTAAAAGTATATAAGGACGGACACCCAATGCGACCTATTGTTTCAAAGAAAGTTTCTCCAACCATTAACTTAGAACGAGCATTATTTCACTTTATTAAAAGATAATATGAAGACCACGCATACACAATTAAAAATTCAAATTATGTCGTTAGAGCTATTGAGGCCTATCGGGGACCTAGAGAAATAATGGTGAGCCTTGACATTGTCTCACTTTACCCAAAAACTACCCCTACCGATCAAGCTATTAAGTTAATAGAAGAAAAGTTGATAGCAAATAATACACCAACTACCCAAATAGCTAGCATTATATCTGCATTAAACCTAATTAATGACATTTTTTTTACATACAACAATATAATTTATTAACAGATATCAGGAGCACCTATGGGATCACCTTTGTCTGGACTTATTGCTGAAGTTATACTCCAGGACATTGAGAAAAAGATACTTATTGACGACAAATTTACTAATAAAAATCCAGAACTATTCGATATGTGGATATCTTCTTGATATTTTGGAAGCATACTGAAGAGGATCTGGAAGAATTTAATACATACAGCAACATATATACAACTATCAATCTTACCACTGAAAAAGAAAAAAAAATAAACAAATACCATTTTTAGACATTATTATCATCAATAATTATTCAAGAATTGACTAAGAGGTATATAGAAAAACAACATTTGTACCAAATATAATACCTTATAACTCAAATCATCCATGGAAATTTAAAACTGCAGCCTTCAGATATTACTTAAAAAGAGCAATTATACTTTCATCTAATAATACTGCAAGACAAAAAGAATTGAATTGGATTAAAACTCTGGCTAGTGACTTCGGCTATAAGGAGAGATTGATCAACGATCTTTACAAATTCAGAATAACCAAAATAAGCCGAGGCTGAATACGACTGATGCATACAAATTTTGTGGAAAGCTACCATATTGTCCACCTATATCCGCTCCTTTAAAAAAAGGAATGCCATAAAGCAGGGTTACTATTGCCAATACTGTACTTGACAATAGCAGATTATTACAAGCAAGTAATGAAAAATATTCTATCTTACGTAAAGCTGGTGTATATAGCATACCAATTAATAATATAAATAGGAACCTAGAAAACAAAACTGTTTACATTGGTAGCACAAAACAAAATATCGATATCAGATTACGTGAACATTTAAATAACTGGAATAAAGGTGAAATTCGAACTTCACTTATACAATATTGTTATAGTAATGAAGCCATACCCGACTGGGAGAATATAAATCTAGTTACTTCTCACAACACACATAAAAAGATTACGACAGCAGAAGCCATCATAATAGAGAAAACCAAGGCATATAATTGCAATTTAAATGTCCCGATCGAATTATCACCAACGTGGTTGAACATGATAAAACAGGAAAAACAACGAATAATCCAAATAAGAAGATCTAGTCGACAAAGTTTAAAAAACAGGATGACACTAGATGGTGCCAGCAATGTTCTACGTGATGAGCATGATGTGACGCAGACGATGGAGATGGCAGCACCGTCGACTTAGGTTATAGTTAACACACAAGGAACAGTACAACACGTGATCTCCTTGAAAATGGCCACAAATGAGTGTGCTGAAACGCGCGTCGGAAATTTCGGGATCTGGATTCCTTCGATGATGACTGTTTTATATATCGTTATCAGTCGAATTTGAGGTTTGAATTCTGGTTTTTTATTTGGATTTTATTTATTCTTTGGATTAATTTTCTTTCAAGTTCTATTAAGAACAGGGTTTTTATGTGTTCGATAGAAGATTTTTAGAGGTTTTAGCTATCATAAATATTTCATTGTTGCCTACGGAGAACGTACATTTTATGGAACTTCGACTACGCAGTTTGTTGTTGCTTGAGTGTATACCGGGAGCAACTAGTCAAAAGGAGACTGCAAACCAATGAGGTAACAATGGTATTATTTTAACCCTATCATTAATCTTCTATTAAGAAATAAGTTATGTGTTGTTTATTTCATATTTTAAATAAATGAGCCATTCACCCTCAATACGATACCACCTGAACGAATAACAGGTTAGGGAGTCCGGATATCGTTGTTTTCAGCAAACTTGAGTAAAAACGTGAAGAACAGGAGAAAAAAAAATGACAGGACTTCTATGAATTTCTGCTAATGAACTTAATGTAATATGCCACGTAATAACGTTCATTAATTAACGTGGAATTTAACGTTTCTTGAACTGATATTAATACCCAAAATGAGACCGCAGAAATGATTCAAAAATATGTGGAAGTAATGCTTGTAAAATATGGTCTGTTCGAAAAATCTGTTGCACTTACTGGAGACAATTGTAACACAATGTTCAGAGGATATAGGCATAATAAAGAAGGTAACATGTTTGCAAAATTAAAAACTTCGTTGCAGAGGAATACATTGGTTGGTGTGGGTTGCCCAGCACATATTTTGAAGAATTTTATTCATAATAAAACCAAAAAGATTGATATTGAGAATATTATTTAAAAAAATTATCAATACTTCCATATCCACACTACCCAAACTTAAGATTTGAAAGAGTATTGTCAGTTTGTGGACATAGACTACAGATCACTTCATTCCCACAGCAAGACAAGGTGGTTATCATTATTTCCTGCTGTTGGAAGGATGATTCAGATGTTTCTTGCATTGAAGGCATTTGATTGTAATTAACAGTGATTAAAAGGTTTTTTGTGCATGACTTCAGCAAAGTATATATCTTTTGCTTGTGCATTCTCTGATGAGTGTTTTCCATGTTCATATTGAATGAGTCGAAAGGGGGTGCAACTCATTTGCTGAAGTTCTGCCTAGTTTGATATCGGTGAGATGCATTCTTAATGAATATTTGAGTCAAGAATTCCTGTCTTTGAAAGTTAAGGTGTGTTACTTGCAGAAAAATGTGGGGAGGGACCTGATAATTTGTGTGACAAATTTTGCAATGATGTGACATGCTGTCTTATACAGCAGTTGTGTGGAATATTTGGATAAATGGCTAAAACCTTTGAAAAACCATGTTTCACATGGATGATGCTACATGAAGTACTGACATGGAAAGATGTGGATATCTCTGCACAATGTTTAACTGATAAAGTTGGTCCCAATTGATGATGTTAAATGCTTTGATCAAATAAACAATGTGAAAAAATGTGTAGAAAGTGAGATTAATGATAAAGAATTCAGTAAGCTGCTAGCTCATCAGAATTGGACCACATTTTTTGAACAGTCACAAGAAATATTGACTGTCGTTCAGAATTCCTAAAGAGTGCACAGTTTTTTTTTGTTTTTTTTTGCAGTTCCTCTTCACAATGCAAATGTCAGACTTTTTTCACTTACACAAAGTCAATGGACGAAGGAAAGAAACAAGTTAACTGTACATTCTATTAAAGGTGTTCTGTTTCTGCAGTATAACTTCAAAGAAGTCTCGTGCTCTGAATTCCATGCTTATTTGAAAAGAAATAGAGATTTGTTGATGATACTATCTGCAGAGAAATATAAATGGGCAGAAAATCAAGATAGACTTGCTGATTAATATGTTGAACTTTTTTTAAATAGGATGGCTAAATAACTTAATAAATGGAAATTCAGTGGGTTTTTGTATTTATCAATAATACATAATTTTTATTGCAAAACTTTAATTGTTCATTTAATTTATTAAAATTTTGACTACCTACATATCCTCTTTGTTTTGTTCTCCTTTTTATGATGGAGATTATGGTAACTATAATATAAATTGTCGCACAGAACAGGAATAAGGGCCCCGGTAAATCTTGGAGAGGTACCAACTTCTGTGTGACATTGGCGAAAAGACCCCAACTCACTGGGTTTTGTTCCAGAATCCTTAGGTTGAATGACTAACTGGAAACACCAGCTGTGGGCTAAACCACCACGCTGGTGTACTTACCTTATTAAAAAGACAGAGAAAGTATGATCCGGACTATAGTGTGGGATATGGTGGACTTACCACACTTGAAGGACGGTCCACCATGGAATCTAATTGGAATTTCCAAAGGACGTGCAAGAAAGACAACTCTGCTGAGTGAGTGTAAGATTGGTGTATGGAATACTAGAGGTAAATATTGCAAGATGAATGAGGTGATTGAAGAAATTAATAAGTATAAATTGGATGTGCTGTGTGTAAGTGAAGCCAAAAAGAAGGAAATTGGGATAGAAGTAAATGGAATGGTGAGCGTGTGGTCTGGAGTATTGGATAATGTAAAAGGACAGGCTGGTATAGCTGTGATTTTAAGTGAAAAGATGAACAACTTAATTCACTATAGCTGCATAAGGGAGATAATTCTTTGGATTCATTTGAAAGTGAAACTTCAGAGAATAGTAATTGTTGTAGTGCATACTCCTTGTGACTTGGAACCTTCTGGTATGAAGGAAGATTTCTGGAATGAGCTAAGAGCTGTTTTGAGCCAGTTTTGGTGCTAAAGAGAAAGTTATAATAGCAGGAGATTTCAATGCTAGAGTAGGTGTCTAGAATGCAATTTCTGATAATGTTCTGGGTAAGTTTAATGATCCTTGTGTGAATGATAATATTGAAAGATTAATTGAACTCTGCATTGAGAATGGTTTGTGTGTATCTAATACGTTTTTGAACCACAAGTATATCCACACATATACTTGGCAAAATTGTACTCTTGGTCAAAGAGTTTTATTGATTTTGTTGTTTACAATCGGCGTCTGAAACACTTATTTGTTGACACTCGTGTGATGAGAGATGTGGATGTTGGTTTGATCATTACTTCGTAGTATCGCAAGTGAAACTGAATGTTGGTTGGAAGAAAAGGAATAGGAAGAAGCCTAGGATAGAAAGAATAAAGGTTGAAAGGCTCCTTGAAGATCATTACTCTAACTTACTCAGAGAAATGACTGAAGGAGCTTAAATCATGTGAAAGGGATGTAGAAAAGAACTGGGAATGTTTTAAGAACTGTATTGTCACTGCTGCTGAAGAGGTCTATGGCACCACAATAGTGGGTAACAATGGAGATGATGCTTGGTGTAATTGGTGATGGGTCGGTACTTCCGTACTCGTTACAATGTAACAAGTACTCAAATGTAACGAGTACAGAAGATCGATACTTTCACATTTCAGTTGTTACTCGTTCCTTTTTCTTTCTCGGGACAAGTACCGATTTGTAGCAGTCGTTCCTTGGACCTGGTTACAAGTGATAAGTCTGTACATCCGTAATCATTATAATGTAACGAGTACAGAAGATCGGTACTTTCGTATTTCAATCATTACTCGTTACATTTTCTTTCTCGGGACAAGTACCGATTTACAGCAGTCTTTCCTTGGACCTGGTTACAGAAGTCATTACAGTTTCTTTCTAAAGACAAGTACCAATTCACAGTAGCTATTTCTTAGATCTGAATACAGTAAGTCCTTTATTTTCTGGGAAGAACTGGTTTACAGAAGTAGTCGAGAGGAGAGAAACAAACAAAAACAAAAAAAAGAGCTGAGTCTCTAAAAACCATAATGAAATATATACCTGATTTATCTCATCTGTTTTATTTTATTTTTATTATTTTGTTATTCCTTAATAGCAAAGAGGATGTGAACTTTTAAAATAAATTTTCTGGGCAGAATTTTTTTTTATTGAGGGTTTAACGATTACCATGAGCAACTCAATAGGCTATATAAGTGGGCGTTCGTCCTTAATTTAGGGCTACTGACTCCAGGGAAGGGAGAGAGCCAGTTCCGTAAGACAAACACAACATCCATGCCTCACCAGGATCTGAACCCTGACCCTTCTTGGCCGAATGATCAGAAGTCAGCACTTGGACTATTGTGCCACCAGGGGGACAAACTTTAAAAACCGTTTGAAGCATATATCACATTGGAGCCTCACCAATGTGATGTATGCTTCAAACGGTTTGCTTGGATCAGTCTTCTTTCACAGCATATGCTTATGCAGACAGGTGAAAAGCCATACCAATGTGATGTATGTTCAAAGCAATTTGCTCAAAAAAGTGATTTTTTGAAGCATTTACTCATTCACACGGGGAAAGCCTCGCCAATGTGATGTGTGCTCTAAGCAATTTCCTCGGAAAAGTCATCTTTCAAGGCATATGCTTGTTCACAGGTGAAAAGGCATTTTCTCATTTAGATTGTATAGTCAAGGTATATTATAAAGCTGGGGGATATGTAACTGAACCCTGCAGGCGCCTTTTAAGTTTTATTTAGTGGTGTTGAAGTGTAAGAATTTTGTATTGCTTTTTCCAAATACTGTAGAAATGCACCTTCCTGCAAAAATATGTTCATCAGCCCTAAATTAAAATCTAGGAGATCTAATACAACAGATGGTTGTCTGGGTGTATATTAGCATATATAAGTGAAATATAAAATAAAAACCCACAACACTGTCTGGCAAATAGCATTAAAAGTAAAATTACTGAAGAGAACATGGAAATTGCGTTCAGGAGCCAATGTGCTCTAGTTATTTTGGAAAAAAACTAGAACAGTTAATGAGATCTGAATAGTACCAAAAGGTAAAAGAAATCATACACTACATTTTTGGTCCAATTCAACATCCTCCAAAAATACCCCCTACAGGAAGCATTGGGTGGGCAAAAACCTAGGTGCACCAAAGTGCTGACTGAACATTAAACAGTAAGTATAGTAAATTTTGCCAAACCTGAATGGGGAAATGGAAGCAATTCATGTGATAACGGTCAGTAGGAATAATAGCCAAAAAACAGCAATAAATATTAAATAGTTTTTGATATAAAACTAGAAACAAGCGACCTCCTTGGTACTTACGCTGTTCCTCCAGAAACCAGCCGAAATATTTCCTAAATTCTAAATAGCTGGAAGTAGTCATAACGCCCTAACCATTGATAAATCAACTAATAATATTGCTAAGAACAGTATATCAATGATTAATGTAATAAAGAAGGGCAAATTTATTAATATTAAAAGCAAATTTCCAACTGTCGCCCCGGTGGCACAGTGGTCTAAACGATGGGTTCTGATCATTCGTCTGAAAGGGGGTCCAGGTTCAAATACCAGTAAGGTATGGATGTTGTGTTTGTCTTACGGCACTGGCTCTCTCCCCCTTCCCTGGAAACAGTGGCCCTAAATTAGGGACGGGTGCCTGCTTATAGCCCATTGAGTTACTCACTGTGGTCATTAAACTTCAAATTAAAAAATAAATAAAGATGCAGTAAAGAGAAAATTCCTATTTGGGGATGTTACAAGGTAGAGTTTCTATGATGAATATCGCTGTAAGAAGCTTTAAGCAGCTATGCTGATTTACTAGAGTAAGGCAAAAGATAGGAAGGAGAAGGTGAAGGCATGAATTGGCTTTTAGAAAAGATAGAAAAACTTTCTGGAAGTACATGAAACTTGGGAGAAATAGGGGAAACAAAGTTGTAAGTTGTGTGAGGAATAACAGGGAAATTATATGGGAGCCCAGTGAGTTAAGTGAAAGATGGGGTGAGTACTGTGAGTTATTAGATCAAGAAAGTAAAGATGATTCTGAGATAGAAGCAGATGATGGCACAGTGAAGGATGGAAGCACAGGAGGGATCTCAAGAGAAGTGTGTGAAGCTCTAAAATCTCTTCAGAATGGTAAGGCTCCAGGAGTTGATGGCATAACTGCAGAGATGTTGAAATATGGTGGTGACTCTATAATTGACTGGTTAACTGAAATTTGCCAGTTGTGCTGGGAGTTAGGAATGGTACCTCGAGATTGGAAGGATGCTGCTATTTTGTTCCCTTGTATAAGGGAAAAGGTGATCAGACTGAATGCAAGAACTGTCGTGGTATCAGCCTACTGAGTGTGCCAGGGAAAGTGTTTGGTAAGGTTGTTATTGAAAAAGTACGAGGTCTTACATCATTGAAAGTGTGGGATGTTCAGAGTGGTTTCATGCCTGGTTAGGGCTGCACTAACCAAATTTTTGCATTATGCATGATGATTGAAAAGTATCTGGCGGTTGGTAAGAAAGTTTTTGCTGCCTTCATAGATTTAGAGGAAGCTTTCAACCAAGTAAATAGGACACTTTTGTGGAAGGTATCGAATGAATATGGTGTTGCTGGGAAATCTACTTTATAGTGTAAAAGCATGTATGCTGGCAGTAGAGCTTGTATACGAGTGAATGGTGTTTTATCAAAATGGTTTTCTATTAGTGCTGGAGTCAGACAAGGTTGTGTAATATCACCATGGCTGTTTAATGTATTTATGGATGCTTGCACGGATGATGCCAAGATGGACAATACTGGTTTGTCTTGTTAATATCAGTGTGTGCAGATTGCTGTATGCTGATGACACAGTCCTGTTGGCAGAAAGCAAATGTGAATTGCAGAGTATGTTGTCCCAGATGCATGAAGTTTGCATGATATTGAAACTGAGTGTAAATAAGGGAAAAACCAAAGTTATGGTTTTTGAGCGAGGAACTGATAGTACTGAATGTAATATAAGTCTAAATGGCACAGTGATTGACCAGGTGAATGAATTTGTGTATTTAGAAAGCATGTTTGACAGAGAGAACAAATTGGATGGGGAAATTGGTACGCGAGTGAATTCTTCATTGAAAGTCATGGTTGCTTTGGGAGGATTTCACAGGAATGATGGGTTCTCAAGGAAGTCCCAAATGGCTGTGCATTAAAGCGTATTTGTTCCTACTCTGATGTATGGCAGTGAAACCTGGGTACTACAGAAGAAACATAGAAGTCATTTGTGTGCTGGAGAAATGTTACTTATGGGGTGTTTGTGGGAAGACACTTTCTGATCATGTGAGAAATGAAGATGTGTTGCAGTTGTGTTTTGTAAAGCAAATGGTGTTAGCAAGGTGGAGACTAATATGCTTCAATGGTTTGGACATGTTGAAAGAATGAGTGAGATGCTTACTAAGAAATTTTTTTTAGCCCAAGTGGCAGGCAGGAAGTTTATAGGAAGGCAAAGGAAGTCATGGGAGTATCAGGTTCAGGAGTGTCTACATGAGAAAACGATTATGATGTATAGAAGGGCTTGTGTACGTCTTGTGGTGGAAGTCAGTGAAGCTTAAGTTGTGTGTCAAGATCGCTGTAAATGGAGAAGTTTGATACAGCAACAGTAAGTAAGTAATCAGTTAAAAATTTACCTGTTATTTTGCATTTCTTTGTGGAGCTAACCTCTGAATCTCAGAACAGCTTAGTGATATGTATGTATGTATGTATGTATTTTTATTAATACATTACTAGTGCAAGAAGTAGATATCACTAGTTCTCTCCATTTTTAAAAATATACAAGAAAGAACATATATTTCTAAAATGTGTTAATAGATGGCTGCATAAACAATCTTGAGAAAATGATTCCATAGTGAAATATGTAAGAAAGCTTAAGTTTAAAATGTAATAGAATGAAAGTAGTTTTTACATTATTAATACATGAAAAAAAATGAGTTATGTCTGTGTAAAAAAACTGATTTTCTATACCAAGTAAGTTACTGGTAAATTATGTGACAAGTAAATTACCTTGCCAACCCTGGTGGTAACCCTGTGGTCTGAGCCAATTTATACTGTATGACATTTCCCTTTTTTTAGTCTTTCCTTGTAATTTTGAGCTGGACCCACCTTAGGTGTAGCCTGCTAAGGTTGTGATTGTGTGCCAGCCCTGGAGTTTAGTTTCTCATTCTATTTCCTCCCCCCCCATATGTTTTTCTTTTGTTTTTCCGGGCTTGGTTAGCTAGACTGATCTCCATGTTTCCAGTGTGCAGTGACCTGTCAGGTGGGAAAGGGGATGCTGGAGGCTGAGGTTTCTGGGGGCCAGGGTGTAGTTGTCCCACAGCTACAAACAGTCTTCATCCTCAAGAGCTATGTCCTGCATCCATAGAGGCTTGCAGACCTCTGGCTCTCCATTGTTGGGCTTGATGTGGGCAGGGAAGTCTGCGAACAAATCTTTCTATTTTTTATCGATTCTGCGAGTGTTTCCCTAGGGGCGAAGCCTAAGCAGCAAATTGACAAAGGGAGTGTTCCTTCAACCAAGAAACATGTACCAGATACTTCTAATACTTGCTTTTTTTCATTCATTCATTAGAAACCTCTCAGCCTTTGAGTGTCATGAGTTCTTTTTGGATTAAGGGGGTCCATAAAGTAAAGATCTGAAGAAAAATAACTTTTTTTCCTTTTTCATTATTTCTAAAAATTTGAAATCTTATGCTCAATATGATTTAAATTCATGAACATCAGAATTTTTTATTTTTTTTTCTGAAAATTTCCTTACTCCAGAAAATTGCAGATGGATGTTGCCATAGAAAGGTACTGACATCTTTGTATAGATTTTGAACTATGTGACTGCTCTATACTATTACTTGAGCTCCATATTATTTATGGTAACCAATTACTGTGACAACACTTTACCATTAACCACAACTGGTATGTTGTGTTTACATCGTGGTATGGTGTTAACTGTGTGGAATTCCGAATACCCAGAATTATATCACACTGTTTACAGACTCATGTCTGTAAACAGTGTGATATGAATGCATGTGCCAAAAACAGTATTTGTTACCTGCACGACATGGAAATTTGGTCTTTATGAAGCGATCTCAGACTTTAATGATGGCAATGTCACTAAATGCAAAAATTGGCAAATGTTGGTGTGATTCATGCTGTGCATTGCATGGGGGCATTGTTTGCGAAAATTAGATAATTTGCATGTCAACATTGCAGATAAAAAAGTGACTGATTAACAAAAAAATGCACAACAAAAAAGGAAAGGAAATTAGTCAATTAGTCTTAGAATGGAGTTTCGTGAAGGCAGAAGGTCCAAGTACCGTTTCTATTGTGCCGGATTGTACTAAAGATAAAAATAAGTTTGTGATAAAATGTGTTTTTGACTTTAAAGTTGATTTTCTCAAAACCTTATTTTTTGGTACTTATGTACCTTTTTCTGAAAACCAATTTAAGACAATAGCCTGAAATTTTTACCAGTTCTTTATCTTGTGTAGATACAGATACATACTTTATGTTTTATTTTTTAAGTATGAAAATTTCATAATTCAAAAGTGGAGTTCGGTTAAAAAAATTAAATCTTGCAAAGAATTAAAAAAATAAATAAAAAAGGCTATGTTAAAGTGTTCAACTATTACGTTATTGTGTGAAAAAAAATGTATCTGTAGGTTTAGTACCTTCTGAGAAAAAGGTTCATAAACATATCTGAAATTAGTTGTAAATGAATTTATGGCACCTCTATTCATAGTGTACTATGGAAATAACTATTTTATGGGTCTTATAGAGGTAATTATTTAAAAGAGTAGCAACTATTCTAGTGATGTAGTCCTGATGATGAACTAGGCTCTAGTTCAAAAATTTGACCACAAACTCTTTTAAATAATTACCTCTATAAGACCCGTAAAATAGTTATTCCCACAGTATATCTGAAATTTTAACAGGGGCTTCAATGGTGGCTCTGGATTCATTATGGACCCGCCTTAATAAAATCTTTCGAGCAGTTGTATATTCTCCAAAGAGCATCAAAAAACTTCAATCCAGAGATCTTCTTGTGGTGATGTGTCTAAGGCATAGCACTGTACTTCTCAACACCATCTTGCTGCTTGATATTCCTGTTAAAATGACCCTCCATGGATACCTCAATTCATTTTGTGGTGTTGTCTCCTCATGTGACCTGCTCAATTGTAGAGATAAACTTCTCAAGGAACTTAAGCATCAACATGTTATTGACACACTACATATTCTCTTCAGACGAAATGATCCACCTGTCCCATCTCATAGTTTGATTCTGACCTTCGACATTCCTTTCCTTCCTACCTCCATCAAGGCAGGGTATTTTAATCTTAAGGTGTGACCTATCTTCAAATGCCAGACCTATGGTCACTCCCAGCAGTTGTGCAGGAGTACTGCCAGGGCCATATTAAGGGGGTAAAGGGACAATAGCCTAGGGGCCCACCATTACCAAGGGCACAGGAGGCATGCTGCTACACTGCAAATAATACACAGCTTACATATTTATACATAGTAAGAAGTAAAATAGACTTAGTTTTATCCACTCGATCACAAACAGGCTAGAAGACAAATTTCAAGGCAGTGAGTCACTCAGGGTAAATGTTTCGTGTCACTGTGTACAGCAAGAACTGCAAGGCAGTTTCAGCTTTTACTACCATCCACCTACACCTCCCTGCTTGCACCTGGAACCGTTAATGGAGGAAATCCACTGTGACTGCACATTGTGTCACAAAAAGATGCACCAAGAAAAGTATATGATACTATATTATTAAAAATGACAAGACAAAATCTAGGAATCTTTAGCTTTTAACTTGTGTTCTTGTGAGAACAGTGGAAAATACATTGACTTTCTATAAAAACTGTGCAGGTAATTTATAAGTTTGAAGAATACACTACGTAATCTATTAATTATCACAAGCATATTGCTACAGTTTTGTGTTTAACAGAATTCATAATTATTCTCTGTCATAATTTCTTTGGGGGCCCACTCAGATGTCTTAGCCTTTGTGGACCACTCACAGATGTCTTAGCCTAGGCACCTACTAAGGCCTTAATCTGGCCCTGATACTGCTTGTTATGGGTGCTGTGGTGCCACAGAACATGCTTTGTAGGATTGTGATGTCAACACTAAGCACTGTGTCAATTGTAAGGGTGCACATGCTGCATCTGCCAAAGACTGTTCAAAGTGGGTAGAAGAAAAGGAAATAAGTCCTAAGACAGTTTAGAATGTATCCTACCCTGCAGGGCCGGTTCTGGGGTGTTTGCCGCCTGCGTGCCACAGACATTTGGCCGCCCATGCAAATGTAGATCGAGTACAAGTCAATATGCTATTAGATTTCTAACCTAACCCACAGCATGGAGGAATTTTTTTCACTGTTCTTTATAGTTGGCAGGGGTATAAGCATACAACGCACAAATATTCTATAATAATGACACACCATATACACTTATTTTTTTAATCTATATTCAAAACAAAACTATTCAAACATATCACAGACACTGACCCATTGATGCATTACACACAAGTACCATAACTTAACAAAATGTATGTATGTATCCATAGAGTTAAAAGTGCACTCTTCTTGCTGTCTCACTTGCCAATTACATCTCATAATTCCAAACTTTTACACAATTCTTTCTCTATAGCCAACAGTCCTAGATCACTAAACCTCTCTTGAATCATTGACGTTCTTAAATATGTCTTTACAAGTCTTTCGGAAAACTCCTTTCACATGATACTACACTAACTGGCAATGTCAGAAGAATTCTCAAAGCTATAAACAGATTAGGAAATGATGACATTAAGTTATTTTTTGTTATATATGTTAAGTTTTTTTATTGGGTCTGCCCCATCTTCAATTCCACTGCTCAAAACTTTATTCATTATCAGCTCGTTGAAGAGCTCAAGACCATCAATATCCTTAAAACTTTTGTTTCCTTTGTTAATTAGAAGGGAAACTTCTAAATCAAAGCAAGATTTTTTAATTTCCTCTTCAGTCATTTCTTGAAATTCAGAAAGAAATTTAAATACATTATGATGATCCTGTAGATTTTCAAACATTTCCTAAATGGAATTTAAGGCTATATCAACAATCATTAGATGAAATTGTATTCCGAACAATTCTTTTGTATTTGTGATAGATTCATCAGGACTTTCATAATCAGAAAGGCAAACTTTAGTCCTACTCCTTAGAACTGGAAATTCTGCCTCAACATTAACTTCTGCAGCTAAAGCTTCTGCATCCCTAATATATTTACTAAATGCCTCATTAGACCTGGCTGCACTTAGAAATTTAACAAGCTCACTCAAAACATTAAGGGATTAATTTATGTTGGGTTGAGAGCACTGAAACATTTTACTTACAACATTAATTTTTGACAGGAAATCGTTCATTTAATGATTGAGGAGATGAACTTAAAAAACGTAGTCCGATCTAACAAACGTCGAGCTGTATGTTTTGTTTTCATTCTATCTGGAATTGTCGTCTATTAGCTCATTTAAACTTTTCATGACTTCACCTAATTGCAATCTCAGAGGTCGCCCTGTTTTTATTCTACTCTCCCACCTTGTATAACTTACAGATTTCAGTGTTAATCTACTAATATTACACTTTAGTATATCCCACCTGTAAGGGGATGCAGAAAAGAATGTGTACAAATCTTTGAAAATGTTAAAATTTTTTTTTTCAAATGTTACTTTGGCAGCAGCACTTACAACTAAATTTAATGAATGGGATGCACCAGGTACATAAATGGCCCTAGGATTTATACTCCTAATTTTGTTCTGTAAGCCATTATGCTTACCACGCATATTTGCCCCGTTATCGTACCCCTATCCACACATATCTTGAATATCTATTTCATAATCTGTTAAGAGTTCACTTAGAAGATAATTACATAATCCTTTCCCGTAGTGTCTGAAACTGGATAAAACCCAAGAAATAATTATCTAACTGCAACATCAGAATTGTCAATATTTACAATTCTAACTACAAACGCTATCTGTTCAATGTGACTGGCATCTGGCGTGCAGTCGAGAATTACCAAAAAATATTTTGCTTTCTTTTTAAATTCCTTGATTTTTGGTTTTATGCCACTTGCTAAAACAGATATGGTTTCATTTTGAAAAACATGGCTTAAGTAATGAGGCATATGGCTTTTAGCAGGTTGAGATGTTGTTATGCTATTGACATGCTGTGAGATAACGGGGTCAAATTTTGCTAACATTTCTATAGCCTTTAAAAAGTTTCCAGAGTTTGCTTCATATAATTTATCATTTTCACCCCTGAAAGCTAACTAAACACTGCCCTGCTAGAAACTGGACAATTGCAATGATTCTCTCAACAATGGCTCGCCATAGTCATTTTTCAGATTCAAAGTACCGTTGTTTTTCTTTATTCAACTGTACAACTGTTGTCAAGGCGTGTTTTTAATTCATACCACTTGTCACAGTTTTCATATGTTCTACACTCACTTCATGTGGTGATAAATGAGTAACTAAATGTTGCCAACCTGAAAAGCCCTGACAATCTGTTAGTTTGTTTTGTTTTAAAGCAAACGACTTGCAACAAAAGCAAAACACATTATTGGATTTTGTAGAATAGATTAATCAAGCTCTTTGAACTTTTTCAGTGTTAGGTGAAACTCGCATCGCCAACGCGAGTCTAGAGCAAATATTCTGAAAATGGTGGTTCCGCAAATGTACCAACAAAAAAGGCTGCTCTGGCCGCGCTTCGAATTTGGCCGCCTGCGTGCATGCATGCATGCACTGCACACCTGCCAGAACTGGCCCTGCTACCCTGAAGCCAGAAGAGCCAGAAGAAGGGTTGTTCCAGCAGCGTCTGGTCAGCAATCTTTTGGATCTGTGGTGGTTTCAAAGACAACAGTCACCATCCAAGCTGATGTTCACATCCCAGCAAAATGTCCTTACTAGTATGAAAATATAATTGCTGCTGGACTTTGAAGCATTCAGACCACGTGCTGGGATGCACAAGTGGCACCCAGCACTTTGCTGAAACATACTACTACCACTATCAGCACCAGAGTTCAGGCTGTGATTTCTGGAATGAAGTCAAAAAGATAAGCAGAAAATGAACACTGCTTCAGTACAATCTCCTCCTAAAACCCATGGTCTGACGACTTTGTATAAGACCTCTGGGACAAAGCACCGTCCCATCTTGCCATCAGATTAAACACCTCCACATCTGGTGGAGCAGTTACCAGAGGAGTTTATGTATTCTGAGTGCTTTTAAATGCTCAATTTTCTCTTAAACTTTTCACTTCTTTTCAACCATCAGTTCTTACATACGATGGAACTGTCAAGGTTTCCGGATAAGATTTGACAATGTGAAATACCTCTTATTTACTCTCCGGTTTGTCTTTGTCTGCAGCAGACAAAACTTAAACTATCTGACCAGCTTTGTTTGAGGCTACAGTGTTAAGAATGACTGTGTCAGGTGACACGCTTTTCAGAATGACGTGTGTGTGTGTGAGCTGCTAGACACTGTAACAGAGTGACTAGCGCAGTGTTCTGGTAACTCCTGTTAATGTCAACCACATTAGAGGCTGTGGCGGCTCAGCTTTCCGTTCATGTGCTTATGTCTGCAACGTCTTATCTGCCACCAGATGAGGACATAATCATTTCTGATCTCGAGAGCCTACTTGGCCAGCTCACTTCAACCGTTCTACTCGTGGTTGAATTCATCTCTCATAACCCTTTCTGGGGTAGTGTCTGTTTTAATACAAGTCATTTTTGTCTCTGAACATGTTGCAAACATTTTGTTGTAGTTTTGATGCTTCTTTTGTTTCTGATGTAAACTTGTAGGGCATGGTGCTCTTTGGCCCTTTGAGGTCTTTGCACCAATGAACTTCAACCAACTAATAAGAAAAGTAATGTAGGATGTGAATAAAATAGAGGAACATGCATAAGTTACGCAAAAGTTATATGTTGCATGGAAGCTTTTGAAATATGTCGTTAATTCTTCAGCCAGTGTTAGGTTATTGCCAGATTTTTGTCATTTGATTCTTGTAAATGGTTGCCAAATTCACGATTGTTGTATTTATTTTGAAAGAGTACAGATTTATAGGAATACATAAGGGTTTACCTTGATATTATTTTCAGCCACATACAGTGTTTATCAGATGAGATAATGCAGCACAATGGGTATGCCTCAGTAAGTGGTTACACTGTCATGAACAGCAATACAGGCAGCAATATGGCATGGCAATGAGTCATACAGTTGATGGATATCATCCTGAAGAATGGAACACCAAGCATAATTGACTTTCTCCCATAATTTGAGGTCATGCTCAGGCCAATTCGATTGCAAACAATGTCCAGTGTGGCCCCACAGGTTTTTGATTAGGGATAAATTGGACAATTTTGATGGCCATGGCAGTGTTTGAACATGGTCCAAACATTGTCTGGAGACCCGAGCGATGTGTGCACTGGTGTTATCTTGCTGCAAAATGGGGTGCTGTAGGCCAAGGAACGGTACCAAAATGGGCTGCAGAACCTCGCTCACGTATCGTACAGCTGTCAATGTGCCCGTGATGTGAACAAAAGGTGACCTGCTTTCATGCACAATAGCACCCCATACCACGATGCCTGTTTTGTGGGCAGTGTGGCAGTTTCGAATGAAACTGAGATCCATCCACTCAACAGGGTGTTGCCAGACACGGATCTATCAATCCTCAACACTGAAGGCAGAAACAGGATTAATTACTGAAGACCACAGTGGTCCATTCGTGATCCCAGTTTGCATGACTTCGGCACCAAGACAGACAAGCACTGCGATGGCTGGCCATCAATGGCAATCAACGTAACTGTTGCCTACTGCGCAGGTTTGCCACATGTAACCTTCAGTTTACAGTTCAGGTCATTATGGCAGCATCCATGGCCGATGACACAGCATGTTGAATATCGGCTGCAGAGCTTTCTGGCGACGAACGAGTGCGTCAAACAATCCACTGATCCAGGCTTGCTGATGTCTGTCGGACTGCACCACTGCCACTCAGATGCATATACGAACTTTCCTGTAGCCGCTGGTGCTAACAGTATCCAACAGTTTGTGTATCCCATTGCACATTCGTAGCAATACGATGTGTAGGCCAGCCTGCTTTACACAGGCCTACAATTCTTCCTTTCTGAAACTCATCCAAATGGGGATAAACCTGCTGACGGTATGTACCCAGTATTTTCAGCCTTTGCTGAATAGTTTCCCAGCGCAAACAACAAATCTGGAACGTCCGAGATACTTCCACTAGTGACCACATTACCATCCCTGTTGTTGCTGGCACCTTTATCTCTTTAACGTGTGATGTCATTGACTCCGGTTTAACAGCATTTTCATATCTCTAGTGGGTACACCCGCCCTGCAATTTTCTTGATTGTAGCACATCTCCTGAGTGGGGCAATTTCTATGTCGAGCATATTGTATATGGAGACTCCAATTTGCAGTCATTGGGAAAAAGATAAATTTCCAAGCTTTCACAGTAGCATAACGCATAAGAACCACAAAATGGCTCAATTTGCTTTGAACCTATCTAACAGCGTTCGGCTGAGGTGTTTTTCCAAAGTGAAGAAGGCCAAGGCAGTATTGGAGTTTCCCATTTTTACATCTTTTTGGTGTTCTTTTAATCTATTAATATTAATGCTACGTTAAGAGCTTCCAGTGTAGAAAGTTTGTCCAGATGAAATTTTTATTGGAATGAAATAGACTCCTGGAAGATCAAGTGGGTCTGTTTAATCTCTGTCATTCAGTAAAAGGTTTAGAGTTAGGGAGTTGGAATTGATTGCAAAATGGTGTAACCAAACTTTTTGAAAGCTTTCTTTAATTTGTAAGAGGAATTTGCATGGAAAGGAATAGAGCCTGTGAATTGTGGGTTTTCTTTGCCTATTTGGAAAGCTTTTATTTTTTATTTCAGTTCAAACTGGTAGATTATACTTGTTTTTTAATTTTTGATGGAGGAAAACCATAAGAAATAGCAAAATGCAAGATTTTTGAGTACTCTTTTTCTAGGGAAACTTCACTATTGCAGATTGTGTTGGCTCTATGTAAGAAGGGTTTTATTGCAGGAAATTTATTCTGGTAAGTAATAGATTGGAAAGGAATATTTGTAGATGCTGTGTGTTTATAGAAAACTGTTCTAAAAATGGAAAAATTTATTGGGTTGGTGTGAATGAAATGTCCGGCAAAGGACCAGCACACATGGACGGTGAGAACTAAAAAGTAGGACAACTTACCTAGGCAAAATTATCCCCCTCGGCATTGACACATAGTTGCCATCTATCTGGCAAGGCCATGATCCCTGAACGAAAAAAGTCTTGTGGCTGGGACCCAAAAAGGGATCAGCTGCACGTTGAACCTCTTTGTCTGTCGTGAACTGCTTCCTGGACATGAAGTGATCCAGGTGACGAAACTGTTAACCAAAGCTGGTTGTTTCTGCAGCAATTTCCGGTGAATTTTGCATAATTCAGCACAATAACGTTCTGCAGTGATGGTTTGGTCTCTTGCCAAGAAACTCCGATGAATTATCCCGGCTGTGGACCACCAGAAAAGGAGCATCATCTTCTTGGTGTGTAGGTGCGGCTTAGGATTCAGTCCAGCAGGCTGTGCCTTTCTTAACCATTGTGCAGATCATTTCCAATTATCATAAAGGACCCACTTCTTATTGCAGGTGACTGTTCGATGCAATAGAGGTTCCTGTTTATTCCTGGCAAGTAGTGATATGCAGACTTCCAAATGCCTAGTCTTGTTGGCAGTTGTCAACTCCTGCGGCAGCCACATATCCAGTTTTTTTACCTTACCCAGCGCAGCCAGACACTGAACAACTGTCACGTGGTGGACACCTACCTCTTCCGCTATTTCACGACATGCTTTTCGGGGTTCCACTTCAACCACACATAACGGAACATAAACAGGTTGATGACCATGTGCTTCGTTTTTGCAGGTCCGTATCTCCGCTTCAGAATTTTGCAAACCATCGCCGAAAGGTTTGTTCATTGGCTGTATTCTCCCCAAACGCTTTAACGTTTCGAGCGGCAATTCCTGCAGAATGGCCCAGTTTAAATTCATAGAGAAAGATGACTCTCAAATCCAGTGTCTGCAAGTTTCCTTTGCAAGCCAGGTTACATCCAAACAAACCACTCCTGAACCTTGTTCTTCACACATGTGCTAGCTATATATAGTAACTCTGTGATGTAATACCCGCAACACCTGTGGGTGGTTCCATTCCGCTGTGGTGGGGGCCTGTCTCCACTGCTTGTTTGTGCCAGACATTTCATTCACACCAACCCAATATATTTCTTAAGAAATCTATGCTGCTGTTTTCTTCCTGGTTAATAATGAATTTTATAGTTGGGAAATTTTTCAGAAATTAACGATACTAAACTTTCTTTAGGATGAGGCCAGATGACAAACACATCTACATAGTGGAGTCAGAAAGTAAGTTGAAATGGATAGCTAGGAATAGGGAGCAATTTCGACTCTCCCAGTAGGTAGTTGTTGCTACTAAAGTGGTTCTAGCAAAAGTTGCTAGTGGAATTTTTTTAATGTTTTCGTGTGAAATATAAAGCACCAACTGTATTGTGCGTGTGGAATAAAGGTTTGCTCCACCGCACGAGGATAATTGGCTTTCCAGTTATTTGGGGAGTAGCGCCCCACGGCCCAAGCTGACCTTGTGAAGGACCATCTTGTCGTCTATGTATGATACAATCACCACAGGGACAGCTGTTCATCCAGCTGATGGGGAGTGGCGACCCCCGTCCCGAGCCAACGCTAGTGTTTGATGCGTTTTCCATTTTTGCTTTTTGTTGTTACCATGACACGCTCCCGCCTCAGTTGTTGTAGGTTGCTGAGGTTGTGATTGTGTGCCAGCGCTGAAGTTTAGTTTCTCGCTCTTTCCTTTCTTCTCCATCTTGTGTTTCTCTGTTTTTTCAGGCTGGTTAGCTAGATCTGGCTGCACATTTGCTATGTGCGAGGACCTGTAAGGTGGAAAAGCGGAGGCTGAGGTTTCTGGGGGCCGGGTTGTAGTTGTTGCCAGCTACGAACACTCCTCTTTGCCCCTCTGGTTCACCCTAAATGGGTGGCTAGGAACTAACCCACTCCTAGTCAATGAAGTCTGGGGCCGAGTGGAGTCCAGACTTTTAACGCCTTGTCGTTGTGTACGACAGGGTGAGTCTGGAGATAGTGTGGTCATGCCAAAGAAGTGTTACCAAGACGTGGGAAAGTCGTGGTACTCGCCGAGCGTATATCTGTCCTATCAACTTGATATATCCGCCGCTCAACCCTAGAGCCGTGTCCTGCGTCCATTTGGGCTTGCGGACTTCCGGCTCTCCCACTTTGGGCTCGGTTTTGGGCAGGGAGGCTGGCGGATGAATTATTTTTTCTTGTGGATACCATTAATGTTTTTCAGGATGCTAATTGTAAGCAACGTATGGAAGAAGGTTCAGCCCCTTCCTCAAAGAAACAAGTACCTGACTCTCCTAATGCTTGATTTTTCTTTGTGCACTGATTAGACCCTTCAAAACCTTTAAGTGCCAAAAGTCCATTTTGGATAAACAAAGCCATACAATCCATTGTCAGCTCTCCTGAGAGAGTCAAGAAACTAAAATCTGGAGACCCTATTGACATGTCAACTACAGCCTACAGTGCCACTCTTCCCAACAGTACATCACTGCTTGAGACTCCTGTAAAAGTCAGACCTATGGCTACCTTAACTCATCTCAAGGTGTTGTCTCCTCTCATGACCTCATTGAGTGTAGCAAGAATGAATTACTTGAACTAAAGAGCCAACACATTACGGGTGTACGGCATATTCTCTTCAGGCCGAATGGGGGAGGCGGGGGGTCAGTTCCATCTCGCAACATCATTTTGACTTTTGACACCTCGTCCCTGCCTACGTCCATCAATGCAGGGTATCTTCACCTTGAGATATGCCCGTACATCCCTAACCCTCTGAGATGTTTTAAGTGCCAGAGCTATGGCCACTGCCAACAGTCCTACAGAAGCCCTGCTTGGTGCAGGCGTTGTGGGGCACCAGACCATACTTTGCAGGCTTGTAATGCCGCTGCCAAGTACTGTGTCAATTCCAAAGGAGCACATGCGGCATCTGCCAAGGACTGTCCGCAATGGGCACAAGAGAAAGAAATTCAATGGCTGAAGATCATTGAGTGCATCTCCTATTTCGAAGCCAGAAGGAGGGTCATTCCTTCACAGTCAAATCGGCCCTCATATGCAACAGCGGTGGTTGCAAAGTCTGTCGCTGTTCAAACAGAAAGCCAGACCCCCCCCCTAAATTTCCTACCATCTGGACGAGTCATAGCAGCTGGGTTGGAAGCCCTCCAGTCTCATGCTAGGGGTTCGAAAGTGGCACCCACCACTTTGACAAAGGGTGCTAACACCACCATGAGCACCAGAACTCAGGCAGTTTCTTCTGGCAAGAAAGACAAAGAGATCATTTCTTCTCCAAAATTTCAGAAAAATACTCATGGTCTGACAAATCCCGTAAAGACCCATGGGACAAAGTATACTCCCATATTGCCCCCAGGTAAAACACCCCTACATCTGGGAAAGCAATCGTCAGAGCAGATGGACGCTGACTCCGCTTGAGCGATCAGTCTAATTGTTTTTCGCATCTTTCACTCTCATCTCCCTTCTAACCATCGGTTCAATCGTTCAGTGAAACTGTCGAGGTTTTTGGATAAGACATGATGACATGAAACATGTGCTTTAGTCATATTCTCCGGTGTGCCTTTGTCTACAGGAGACAAAACTTAAACCATCAGACCTGCTTTCAGTTCAAGGCTACAGTGCGTTTCGGAAAGATAATGCTTCAGGAGATGTAGCCTGTGGGAGAGTCACTATTCTTATCCCTCACAGTGTTCTGGTTTGCCCCGTTATGGTCTCAACAACTTTACAAGCCATGGTGGTGCGTATCTCCATGCCTGTGTTTCTAACTGTTTGCAGTGTCTATCTGCCACCAGATGAGGACGTGAGCGTCTTCTTGAGAGCTTACTTGATCAGCTGCCGTCACCCATTCTTCTTATGGGTGACTTCAATGCTCATAATCCATTGTGGGGTAGTGTCAGTATCAACACATGAGGCTGTAGAATTGAATCTCTTCTGTCCGCGGCCTCTTTCTGCCTTTTTAACAGCGGTGCTGACACCTACTTCCATGAGCCTGTACGAAGTTTCAGTGCGATCGATTTGGCCTTGGGTTATTGCAGGCTGGTCGTGGACGGTGTGTAATGACCTTCATGGAAGCGACCCTTCCCAATTCTTCTTTCTTATAATGTGAGTGTGCCATCTTCTGCCTCCTGCCCTCCTTGATGGAGGATGGATCAATTCAAGTGGGAGGCCTTCACATTGTCTGCAATGATATCATCTGCCATGGTAACCCAGGAGTCAGTCGATGCAGCTGTTACTGATGTTACAACGTTTATCATTCAGGCAGCGGATCTCTCTATCCCAAAGACATCAACGACTCTCCCAAGAAGTCCAAAGCCTTGGTGGAACTCTGAATGCACAGAAGTCCAAGGCCTGGTGTACGTTTTGGCACTATCCAACTGATGTCAATCTTGTTGCATTTGAAAGAGCAAAATCTTGTGCTCGGTTGGTGCGTCCATGAAGCAAGAGGGAGTTTTGGATTAAGTATGTTTCATCTATTAATTCACATGCCAGTTCCAATACTGTTTGGGGAAAGATTTGTAAGATCCGGGGTAACTATAGTTCCCCACCAGATTTCAATTCTTGAGAGTAACGACTGCACGCATGCTGAAGTCGGGGAGATTGTGAATTGTTTGGGTGAAGCGTTCCCCTCTGTTTCCAGTTCTCAGGCGTATCCCCCCCATTCAGAGATTTAGGTCAGCTGCGGAGCGCCTGAGAATCTTGTTTGCGCCATTTCACAACAGCGACTATAACTCCCCTTCAGCATGGTTGAACCAAGGGTGGTGGTGGCCGCCCCGGTGGCGCAGTGGTCTAAGCGATGGCCTCTGATCATTCGTCCGAACGGGGTCCGGGTTCGAATCCCGGTGAGGCATGGATGTTGTGTTTGTCTTACGGCACTGGCTCTCTCCCTTCCCTGGAACCAGTGACCCTAAATTAGGGACGTGCGACTGCTTATAGCCCATTGAGTTGCTCACGGTGGTCGTTAAACCTCCAATCAAAAAAAAAAAAAAAAAGAACAAAGGGTGTCTTGTCTTTGCATCGGTCTGGCGCAACATCTGTCGGTCCCGCTGGCATCCACTATGATATGATCCGTTATCTCTCGCAGTTGTCTCTCGAGAATCTTTTAGTGCTTTTCAACCACATTTGGTTGGAGCAGTTTCATGGACTCTTGGTGAAAGGCTTTTGTTCTACCTTTTCCCAAGCCTGGCAAATACCCCAAGCCTCCCTCTAGTTATCATCCAATTGTTCTCACTAGCTGTCTGTGTAAAGTCCTTGAACGAGGGGTTAATTTCCAGTTAATTTATTTTTTAGAAGAGCATCAAATTCTGTCGCCATCACAAAGCGGCTACTGCTGACATCGTTCAGCTCCTGATCATCTCCTGCACCTTGAGATGTCTGTTCATGAGGCATTCATACGTAGGCAGCACTTGGTGTCTGTATTTTTTGACATCGAGAAAACTTATGATGGAGCATGGCGTCGCTGTATTCTCTGTGACCTCAACGAGAGTGGGTTGTGAGGAAATCTCCCAATATTCATTGCCAATTTTCTTCATAATTGCGTGTTCCAGGTGCGCCTGGGTACGACGCCCTCTGCATTTCCCCCATCAAGAACAAGGTGTTCCTCAAGGCTGCATTCTATTGGTGACATTGTTTATTCTCCACATTAACTGTCTTAAAAATCTGTAGGAGGTTCCATCCATGAACCCCAGACAGAAATGTAATATCTTTATTTAGGAAAAAAAAATCACACTTCACTCAGTTCATGAAACTTGCAACAAAATAGGTATATAAGTCTGTTAATACTACATGTTGCTCCGAAGGTTAACATGGTTAAGATTTAACTCAGCAGAAAACAAGACAGTTTCCACCACACAACACATCTCATGGCAGAGAGAACAAAAAAACCAATCCCCCCAGCAGAACAACCAAACATCACAGACAACCACACCTACTGATAACACCAGACAACAGGACTGTTGCCATTCTACAAAAAAGAAATACTCTTGCTGTTGTTGATACATCACTATCAGCAGAAAATGCTCATTTGCATGTTTGAGCATACATAGTTGAAATAGGGTACGCATTTTATGCACAATGATTTTCTTTCTTCATGCAAGAATAATAACAAATACCTTTAACAAATTATACAATTTCCAGAAATCATGGAAACAAAATTAAAAAAAATATATATATATGTACACCATCTACCAACAAGTAATTGGACACCCCTGCAATCAACAATATCTGCGGTCCTGATACACGTCACGGCCGCCGTCGTTAAATATTGTGTGGGAAACAACAACACAACCAGTCGCATGCAAGATGCCACGCAGTTCGGAGCTCTCTGATTTCAAGAAAGGTGTAATCGTCGGGTATCACAGAAATGGCCAATCCATACGTGACATATCCAGCGAGTTGAAGTACCCAAAATCGACAGTGGCCTACGTGATTGGCAAGTGGAAGATGAAAGGTGACTGTCGAAATGTGCCCCGACCCGGCATACCCACAATATTGGGAGTTAGAGACCGACGGGTGCTTGCCAGAGAAATTCGGAAGAACCGCACCAAATCGATGGGCCGCATCCGACAGGCATCCAGGAGTGTTCTTTCGATGAATACCATCCGTAAGGAAGCCCATTTGCTTGTTTATCATGGATGTGCTGCCGCCCACAAGCCTTTGATCACCAAGTCCAATAGCGCTGCTCGGCTAACGTGGTGCAAAGAACGTAGACAGTGGACCATTGAACAATGGAAACAGGTTCTCAGGAGCGCCGAATCAAGGTTCACTCTCTACCATTCGGATGGCAGGGTCTGGGTTTGGCGTTTGCATGGAGAATGCCTCCTGCCGGAATGTATTGTGCCAACTGTGAAGTTCGGCGGCAGTGGAATTATGCTATCGGGGTGTTTCTCCTGGTATGGCACGGGGCCCTTGGTCGCAATTCCTGGTAGACTCAACGTCGAGACCTACTGCACCATTTTGGATGACCATACGCTTCCTACGTTGTGGTAGTTTTACTGGGTGGACCCATGTTACTTTCAGGGTGACAATGGGGTTAATCGAATGGACTAGCCTGCGCAGAGCCCGGACCTTAACCCTATCGAGCACCTCTGGGACGAGTTGGAGCGTCCACTTAAGGGGTGCCCCCACCATCGGAAATCGGTGAAGGAACTGACCTGTCTTCTCCAAGCCGAATGGAAGAAAATACCGCTAGCCGTCATACAACGCCTGGTTGAGAGTATGCCCCGGAGGGTCGCAGCTGTAATCGCCACTCGTGGAGGCTCCACCAACTATTGAAGGTGAATAAACTTCTGTTTTCCTTTGCTATCGCAGGTGTCCAATTACTTGTTGGTAGATAGTGTATATTTAGTACATGGAAACATGCCTAACAAAATCTTCCTCCGGTTTCGGCTACCGTTTATGTTGACTTGCAGATCATCTGCTCATCATCAAGCATGCATTTCATTGAAAGGTAGCTGCAGTCTGCGATTAACCAGATTGTTAAAGCAGCTAACAACAATGGTTTCGTTCTTTCTCCCAACAAGACAGCGTGTATCCATTTCTGCCTGAGGCGTGTCCTCCATCCTGACACAAGCTCTATTTGGACTGTGCAGCTATATCAGTTTTGCCGGTCTGACCATCGACCATGTGCTTACCTTTCACTCACACGTTCGATGGCTAAGGACATCCTGTCTGAGAGCTTTGTCAATTCTTAAGATCCTTTCTTCCGTCTCCTGGGGGTGCAGACAGGATTTCTTTATTCCGTATTTACCATTCTCTCATTCGGTCTAAACTGGATTATGGCTGTATAGTTGTATGGCTCTGCGCGTCCTTCTGCTCTCTGGCCATTGGATACCATCCAGCGCTGCGTCTTTGTACAGGAGCATTTCCCACGTGACCCATGTCGAGCCTTTATGCCAACGCGAACGAACCATCGCTGCATTTACGCCATCTGGCGCTGTCTCTTCAATTTTACTTGAAACTTCGATCTCTCCCAGACCATCTTTTATATGATGCAGTTTTTCATCCCCAGCATGCTTGTTTATTTCAGAACTGGCCCTCATGCATTCCAACCTTCAGTCTTCATGTGGCAGCCATAGCTCATGATGCAGGGCTTGACTTGTCACTCGTTAAAGAGACCAGGGGCTTTGAGGATCCTCCATGGCACCCTTTTGGTGTCATGGTTGATACCAGCTTTACATCTTTTGATAAGTCCTGAACCCCTGCGTCAGTGTACCAGCATCTTTTCGCTGAGCACCGTTATGTCAATGCAGACTTTATTCCTGTTTTCACCGATGGATCTAAAACGGCTGGTGTTGTGGGATCCGCCGCTGTCTGCATTGATGAAGTTTCTGTTGCTCGCATTCGTACCGAGGCCCCTGTGTTTTCGGTGAAGATGCATGCTGTGTGTCTTGCAGTTGTTCACGTGCAGTCGAGCTCTCATCAATGTGCTATTGTGTACACTGATTCGTTGAGTATTGTGCAATCTATGTCATCTTTGGACTTCATCGGCTACCTACTTCTTTTTGCCGTACGAAGAATTCTTTGCTCGAGGCGGGTGTCCAGATAAGATTCTGCTGGATTCCTGGGCATATTGGAATCCCAGGGAACGAGTCTGCTGATGCTGCTGCTAGATCCGATTCCTCTTTGGTCATCACACCCTTGCCACTGTTTCACCGGAATTTTTTGCTTTCTTGTTCATGATCATATCAGGCGAACGTGGCAGGGTTTGTGGGACCAACAGGTGGAGAATAAACTGCACCATATTAAACCTATCCTTAGAGTCTGGAAATCATGTCACCGGAACTGTAGGGAGGAAGTTGTTTTTGTACGTTTCTGCATTGGGCATTGTCATTTTACTCATCACTATTTGCTGTGTGGGGACACTGTCCCGATGTGAGAGACGTGCAACTGCCTACTCACTGTCACTCATGTTTTATGTAGGTGTTCGTTTTCGTTATCATCACTCTCACTATTTTCATTCTCATTTGCTGGACGACGGCGCAGCTATGCTTCAGAAGCTCTTAGGCAACCACTATATTTTCAGTTTTTTCCTTTTTAAAACAAATTAACTTTTTAAAACTTATCTAGCTTTTACACTTTCCACCATTCTCTTTTTTAACTCTTACCAAGTCAGCCAGTTCTTAACCATCACACTCCTTTTTTAAATTTCTTTGTCTGATGGTCCTGTGACTGGCACTCTTTCACCAAACCTGGCCCTTGCGCCATAAAAATAAACTAACTAACCAAAGGTTTGCACTGTGGAAAAAAATTTGGTGGCAGCATGCTGGAGAAAAAATAAACGGCTGCACATTCCTTCCCCAAAACTTGTTGAATGATTAACTGTAACTCACTCCTGGGTGAAAGCTGGGAGGCATTGCCAAAACTGAAATTTTTTGTCACTCTAGAATCCCCTTCCTACCCCACGGTAAACAGTAACAAATTAGGCACTAAGCTTGCATTTGCCTCCTTTATCTAAAAGGTGGCAAATGTTTTACTTCCTTTTTCTGGATTGTGGTTCATTTAGACAACACTGCATGTTCTGAGTCTTCTTCAGATGACAAAAATATTGCTAAGAAATATTGTCAAGTCTTGTGTAACCTACAATTTTCTTCTGAATTTGTTTTTTCATTGATGTTTTAGGAGCATTGTCTCTGCTTCCTTTATGCCTACAGACAGGAACATGTTATTTTCCAAACTGTAATAAACTGTATCAATAGTGTTAAAAAAAACAAAAAAAACATAAAACTTAATAGACATGAAAAGTAATGATGGCTCAAACCTGGAGGATTTCCCCCAAGTGCAGATAATGTTCCTGTAATGGTGAAAAATGGTGTTGCTGTGGTTTTAAAAAGTGCACATGGACATCTGATGATAATTGACTGTCCTTGACACTTAATGTGGCTGCTGAAAAAGGGGCTGCTAGTCTTCCGGTACCTGTGGATAGGAATTATTGGGATCTCTGTCTTTAAGAATGAGATTGAGAAGATATGGTGGTGGTTTAACTGCAATCCTGTAGCCAAAATATTTGAAAACTGAGCAAACTTTATGTGTGAAGGACAGGCTGAAGGGCATAATGCCAACAAACTGATGGGTAGTGAAAGGTTCAGGAAGTAAACTAGTAGTCCTATTCTGTGACTCACATTTCTTAATCAGTCTTACTGTAAAGGAGGGTGGACAGCCAGCCAATTTGCCTATGTTGATAATGTTCTGATATTCTTTTTGTAAAGTAGGAGGGCTGTTGCATGTAAGGTTAGCTCTGTGCATGTAATACTTAATAGCAGCAAATTTATATTTTTCAAATGTACAATAATGGTAAGGTATGATGCTATGGGAGGCAGTAGGGTTCCCTGTAAACAGAGAGGCCAAATGAAGTCTGATTGTTAACATCCAGAAAGCAAATATATTGTTGATCTGTTCTTGAGAATTTTATGTTAGGGAATCTAGAAGTTATAGATGAGATGAGTTCCATTAATGAATGTTTCTGGTGTGGCCAAATGATAAAGATGTCTTCTACATACTGTAACCAAATGCAATGATTATTTCAATATTTTGCAAATAAATTTCAGCAAGCAAGGAGGGTGGGGGTGGAGAGTTCATTGGTACACCTTGTTTTCATTGGTAATCAATACCATTTTACACAAAACAGCAATATTTTTCCAAGGGTTTAAACATTCATAAAGGTCTGATTAGTTCCACATGAAGATTTTGGTGCTCCATTAGTTTCTTGACCATGAGCATGTAGGCATCAAAGAATTAAACCAATGGAAATAATGAATTCTCATCAAAAGTGTACATGATATCTTGGATTCGTGAAGGGATTTTCTGGACAAAGTCCATGGTTGACACAACAGGTTATGGATGGTTTTTTGTAAGAACACTACAACACTTGACCAACTCCTTTCAAGATTGACTGCCAATGAAAAGATATTTTCAATTAAGGGCCAAATGGGATGGCAATCTTTATTTGGCATGATCTGCAAAAACAGCCTGGGAGTATGGTAACATGCTGAAGGGGAGATTTCTCCTAAGAATTATTTGCAGAGAAGATTTTTGGAAAGCATATTATATAAGAGTTATATAACCCTCCTTAATACATAGACTAAGAAATTTGAGTCACAGAACAGGACTATTAGCTTACTTCCTGAACCTTCCACCACCACCCATCAGTTTGTTGGCACTATGCCACTCAGCCTATCCTTCACACATAAAGTTTGCTCAATTTTCAAATCTTTTGGCTACAGGATTACAGTTAAAACCACTCCACATCATCTCAACCTCATTCTTAAGGACAGATTCCAATAAATCCCTGAATTTATGAGGTGTTTACTCTATTCCTGTCAACACTTCCTCAGATGTTACCCACTACATTGGTTGTGCAATACCATAGCATTGATTGCCAATTGGTGGAACATATTAGCAATGTTAAGAAAGGCAACTCTTCCGTCTCCCTGTCAATTTTAACTATCAGCAATATGTCTGTGATCCCTGATTGGCTAAACGTAACACATATTGCTCCATTCAGTAATCTGAAATCCCTTAGGTTCTGTGAAAGCATTGAAATTTACCTTTTCCCTAACACTTGCAACACAGATGCACCTTGTCAAATCTCTATCATGTGGAAAGCTGTTTTGAAATCTGGAAACAACTGATACTAATACCACATGTTTCATTCCATGGCTGAGGAAGGTAGAAGTAAACTACCAAAACATTCCACCATTTACTTTTCTGTAACAAAATGAGAGAACAAAAATAACCAATGCGTGATATGGGAATTTTAGTGCTTCTCTCAAATTTTATCGTGTTACGTGCTTTACTGCCAATCCTTCTCATTATTGTAATATTTTGTAGAGAAAGAATGGGGGAGGAGCGACTGAAAGGTACTCAACTAAAATTTTAAAAACAAGAGAATTTGAATAATTTTATAGAGAGGCAGTTTCCAGCAAAGAAAATTGGCTTGTAAGAGCCACAGATCAGGAAGTTCATACTCCTACTGAAAAAGATTGTTATATGGCATTGTTTTCAGATGCACAAAGAATGCCACATCTACTTTCCATTTGATCTTGCTTTTTCTAGTATTATCTGTTGTGCAACAGTTGTCCTACAACATACCTTCCATTGTTGAATGTTTCTACAAAGCACTGTGTTCTCCATTCCTCTTAACAAGTTTTCTGCTTTCCATCTTTTGTTCATGGTTCACATCTACCCAGAGCCCATTTCAAGAGTCCAAATGTGCAAAAGTCTACGGAGAAGATATTCAGTGATTTTACAGGAATGTCCTAAATAGCATAGATTCCAGTTTCCTCTGCTGTCCTTTAAAGACACCTTTGTGAGGATGCTGTAATATGACTCAGTGCTTTGTCTTGATGATGCATGTACCACACAGAGCAGGTAATTTGGCTCAATGTATTGGCTGCAGAATATTTGTGACAGTATAGGTAGTAGTGACCTTTGGTGTTATTTTCCACCTTATATGGATTCACGGATTCCCGTTAAAGCAAACCCAGCAGCATTCAGGTAACCTCTAGGAACACTTGGCACATTCCCTGTACTGCTTGTAATTGGTGGGTTTTTTTTTTTTTTTTTTTTTACTAGTCAGTAATGTACAAACAGAGTCTTGTTGCAGTTGTCTAGGTAGATATTTACCACCACCCTTGCATAACACCACTGCTTGGGTCTGAACAGACATGCTCTATATAAAACATCCCATGAGTTCTTGATATACTGCCACAGTCTTGGCATTTGCCAATATACACTCATGCTCAAAACTTAAGGATAATGTCGGTTTCGACTCTTCCACCCTTAGGACTGTAACCGAAATTTTCTAGTTTTGGATCATATTGAAGCAAACGAAAATTTTCAGAATGAAAAACACACTACAGGATCTGCCATAGTGGTCAAAATAAAGAAAAACGGCTACCTGAAGCTGACTTGCAATGTACATCTTGTGCAGAACACAGATGTTTTATGGTGAAGAAAGTGTTCAATATGTTGTATGTTGGTCTGCCACAGTGACACATACAGTACAGCATCTGGGTATACTCAGCACCAGATTATCAAACTGTGCTTGAGGTGGCCTCACTCTTGCACCAATGCTGTCCGAAGTTCCAGAAGAGTTCTAGCAGGTGGTTGATGTCCTGCAATACAACTCCCGAGTGTGTCAGATGCATGCTCAATGGGTTTAAATTGGGAGAGCTAGCTGGCCACTGTAACCAGGCGATATCCTCTTTCTAGGATTCCTCCACTATGGCTGCTCAATGAGGACCTGCATTGTCATCCATAAACACAAACTCAGGTCCCATTGCATCCCTGAATATCTGGCCATATTGTTGCAGAATGACGTTGTGATATATCTGGTTTGTCATGATTCTTCTTTTGAACGCATGGAGGGGTGTACGTCAACCCAACATTATTCCACCCTTCACTAGGATCCCACCAACACCAAAACAATAATGTTCAAGGATGTTGGAGGTTTACAGAGTCCCAGATGCTCTCTAGATGAAAACACGACACGAATCATTGTGCAAACTAAACCTGGATTAGTCAGTAAACAAAACACAAGCCTGTCGGTCAGCTGTCCAAGCGCAATGTTCTTTGCACCAGGCTACATGGGTTCTTTGATGGGCTGCAGTTAATGAAATGCATCTAGCAGGCCTGCGAGAATACAGGCCATGCTCACCCAATTGTCTGTGCACAGTATGCCTTGAAACCATGGTCCCTGTGGCAACCGAAAGTTCTCTGGCAGGGTTCCCCGCTGTACTCTACCTGTGCACTCTGGTAGTTAGGGACAAAAGATGGTCATGTTGCAGTGTTGCAATCTGCAGACGTCCTGTGCTTAGGCCTCGTGACACATTTTCATCGTGTTGGAACCATCGCCAGAGTCTAGAAATGACACCTTGTGGGGCATGCAGCTCCTGGGATACTGCCATCGGGGGTTTGGCCAGCCTAGAGTCTACCGATAATTCTTCCCCACATAACATCATCAATATGGGTTCGCTGAGCCATATTCATTTGGTATACTACATCACTGTTGCACCTCTAAAATGTACAACACCTGCTCAATTCTGTTGCTCTGACTTCTCTTTTTATAACCCGCCACGTACTATGTGACATACGTTGTGCTCCTAGTGCCGCAATCTGTCTGCAGGAGCAACAGATGGACTTTTGTTGTTCCGAAAGAACTTTGTATAGTGCAACATTTTCACAATTATCTTTAATTTTTGACCATGAGTTTATATTATTACACCAATCTGCTTTTCCCATCACCAAACATGCTTGATGTACTACCACTTGCAAGCTGTGTGAGCGTCTTTTCCCATTTCTTAGGACTGTGATTCAGTTGAGGCAAATCTTAGTGTTCAAGACAATGATTTAATCAAAGATGCAAATCAATGTGTTTGAACATAGATTCTTCAAATTTGAACAGTTTTTGAAGCAAACTTGCAGGATGGCTATATTTAAAATTCACCTGTTAAATTAGATTGTATACTGGAAATAATTGGATTGATACCTAAAGCACAAATGAAAATAAGTTTTTAAAAAGAAACTATCTCGTCCGCCCATGGCAGGTTGAGTTCCGCTAAGATGACTATGCACTCTTGAGGATTACTGGCAAAGTAATGCAGCCGGCTTGCCATTCCTCTGCTGCATATGGGTAAATAAAACCTATGATCATCTCAATGTTAGGAAGCTGTTCTACAATAATGCAATTTTTTTTCCCATCCACAGGCACCAGTCTATTGTAAGTTTTAAATATGTTAAGACCTTAGGGTCAATAGTTAAAAACTACAAACTTAATTCTTCGAGTTACATTCCTGTAGTTACTACATGTTCTTGTGATGAACATAAAGAAACAGTTCACTATGATAAGAATTACAACCATATTATCACTGGAAACTTGAGTTTTGTTGAAAATGACAAGCTTAGGAATTTATTAGAGTATGGTTCTAAATTTAGATCTTCCTTCCCACTTTCCAAAGAGAGAATTCTTGAGAGCTTCACTCAAGATGTTAATAGATACATTGTAAAAACCAGTTTAACATACAATCAGCCTATTGAGGCCTTCGCAGAATGGAAATATAATGTAATCAATAGCTTCACTTGGGAGTTGGCAGGTCTGGACTTTTGTTTCGATAGAAATCTCTTTTTCTCTGGAGATGCTAAAAGGTCACTCTCCAAACTACAAGACCTATTTATTTTTACCACTACGGATAAAGCTAGCAATAATTTTGCAATTATCTGTAAGAAGTTCTATTTTGAATTGTTAATTATGGAACTCAATAATAGAATAACCTACCAGCCCGTAAGTTATTCTACCAAGCAGTTTGAAAATCGTTTTAAGGCATTCTTCAAGAAACTTAAAATTCCACAAACAAGAAGATATGAGCCTGAATTTCCATTTCTTTTTGCAACGGTTAAGTTTCATAAAGATCCAGTGAAGTTCAGGTTCGTAGCTAGTGGAGTAAGGAGTCATAAAAAGAAAATAGATCTTGCTTTTGAAGAAATCTTGAAGGTTTTGAAACACATTAGTAACTGTACTAATTCGATGTACAGAGATTTTTGGATAATTAATAATAATGCAGAAGTAATTTCCCCTATACTCAAAGTAAGTCTCTTAGATATTAATAGTTATGATTTTGAGAACCTATATACTAATCTGCCTCTATCAGATATAATCACTACCTTTAAAGAGCTGTATGCAGAATTTAAACTTAACCAATTTGTTAATTAAGGAGCCTGGAACTCTTATCTCAATTGCTGCATAAAAAATAACCATATCTTATATAATAATACTCTCTATAAGCAAGTGAATGACGGTATACCCATGGGAACGTCAACCTCCATGAGTATTGCTGATCTATTCCTGTTCTTTAAGGAATATAAATTCATTAAAAATCACTCCACCTGCTCCGATAACTACCTTTACACATTTAGATATATTGATGATCTGCTGTGTATCAATAATTCAGAAGTTATAGAGAGTGATTTTGATAATATCTATCCTAGCTCTCTTAACTTATGTAAAACCAACCACAGTAATCAGGAACTTGAGTTCCTAGACTTAAGCATTAAGCTTAACAGAGGTAACTCATCTATTAGCCTCTTTGATAAGAGTTAATTTTCCTTTCAAAGTAATTAAATATCTACACTGGAATAATAACATATCAACCAAAGTAATTGAGAATGTACTAATTTCTCAGGTACTAAGAATTTCAAGAATTTGCAGCAACAATTTGGACTTCAATTACCACATTAATATACTATTAGACAGTTTTCTAGAGAACGAAATTCCTTCTTCTTTCATCAAAAGAACTTTAAGAAAAATTATTCTGAATAATAGGGTAAGGTTGGCAGATCTGCTTTAATTTTCTACACAGTTAATAATATGATTCTGACCAATGAAAGCCATTTGGAAGTTGGCTAGAGGATGCCTATTAACTACTAAAAGGAACCTTAGTGCTATGGATATGAAGGTCCTATTAAAATAAAAAATTAAATAATATAGACAAAATCACAAAAAAAGCTTAAAAATCTGTTTATAAAAGAAAATAAAAACAAATAAAAAAGAAAACTAGTTATTCACTCACTAGAATAGCTATATTAAAAATAGTAAAACTAACATTAAAATTAATAGGATTCTGAATAATCTATAGAAGCTCACTAAGGTGATTAAATACATGCAAAGATTATTGAATACACTACTTGTGTATTTTATAATATTTCTCATGTATTCTGGAGAGTTAATTCTGCTCTTTCTGATCATGCAGGTCCACAGTCTTAAGTATATATATATTTTTTTTCTCTGGTTAAAATCTCCGCGAGTCGGATTCTTTCAGTGTGTGGAGGCCTTCAGCCCCACCCACACTGCCCCCAGCGACTAGGGAGTGGCAGAGGAGTTTGGGGAAAAGGTCGGCCATGTTTCCTGTTGTGTGGAGAAAGTTCAGTTGCATAAGAGGTAAGCTAGCTCTCTTCATTGTCTTTGGGTTTTAGGTTTTCCAAGTTCAATGTTTGTACTTGTAATTTTTTTCTCCGTTTTTTTTGCTTTTTAGCATTTAGGCACTGGCAAGTCTGTTAACTTTTTTGTGGATTTTAACTCTTTCTTTTCTCGGTAACTACGCGTTTTTTAGGAAACTTAGGCCAAGCAGCTGGCCATTCGTAGTTCTTGTACTTTGCGCTGTGTTTTCAAAGTAGTTAAGTTCTTAATAACTACTTAATTATGCACTTAAAACACTTCTGAAATACTTTGTACATATTTGCAACTAATTGTTTATGTCATATAACCTTCACAAAGCATTTCTTTAGTTAATTATTGTCTTTAATTTATACTCGTTTTTGTGTTGTCAGAAGTTGTGGAGTAGGGGGTTTTAGAATCAAGTTTTTCTTTCAAGAATCTGAGTTTTAAATTATTAATATTTCCTTTTTTAATTGCAATGTAAGAATTTGGAATACTTTTGCATTGCTATTCAGGTTTAAATTCTCTCTCAGGCGAACTTGGCATTTCATTATTGCTGAACATTATTTCTAATTATTATGTCACTCTCACAACTTGAGTTTTCTATAATCTTCTTTCTGTTTAATAGTAGCAGATGAAGAGCATGGGTCGGGCCAGGAAAGTTATGGATGCAAGCTAAATTGTTAACTAAACCTAGGTCATACAACTCTGCGGAGGTCATGACATATATATATATATTTTTATAAAAATATATATTTAAACAAAAAAAAAATTCGTGGGCTTATTACTTGCATCTATGGCTTTGCAGAAACCCATTTCCAACTAGGTCTTGGTGGAAGTGAGAAAATGCAGAGTTTTTGCTGGTCCTTGATAAAGCCAAGACTCAGTATTCTCGACACTTTCTACATTCAGTTGTTTTATTTTATTTTTTGTTTTTTTCTCTTTTTACTCACACCGGTAGATACATAACTTTTTCTATGTTGTACTTGGTATGAGTCAAAAAAATTTTTTTTGCTTCGGTCTCTTCTTAATAGAATGTGAATTCTGAATTTTCATAACTGCTGCGTTGCGCGTTTTGATCTTCAGGTTATTTTGCAACTTTTGGTTTGAATTCAAAAGTTTTTCCTTTGTTTTCAGCTTTGCTCTTCAGTATATATATATCATCATCATCATCATTGTCAACCATTATCAATCCACTGCTGGATGAAGGTCTCCCCAAGTTTCCTCCACAACGGTCTGTCTTGTGCCAGTCTCCTCCATGTCACTCCCGCATACTTCCAAATTTCATCCACCCATCTCCCATGTGGTGGTCTTCTGGGTCTTTTCCTGTCCCTTGGAATCCAATCTAAAATTTCGGCTGTACATCGATGGTCTGTCCTTCTGGCAGTATGTCCAGCCCATTGCCATTTCAGGGATTTAACTCTGATCATGATGTCTTCCACTCTTGCCATTTTTCGGATCCACGTGTTGCTCTTCTTATCTCTCCTGGTTACACCAAGCATGCACCTCTCCATGTTACTTTGAGTTGTCTGCAGCCTTTGTATGTCTCTTTTAGCTAAGGTCCACGTCTCTGCACCATACGTAAGCACTGGAAGGATGCATTGATCAACAAAACTTTTCTTTTAAGACATAATGGCATATTGCTCTTGAAAATTATGCTGTTTCTTCCAAAAGCTCTCCAGGCAAGTTTTGTACGCCGATTAATTTCTTCATCAATGTGACCCTCACTTGATATCTGCTGTCCAAGATAAATGTACGTGTCAGTTATCTCCAGCTTTTCTCCATCAATCGATAAATCTTCATTTCTTGTAAAAGCATTGTACATCACTTTTGTCTTCTGAAAGTTCATTTTTAATCCCACTTCTTTACTCTTGTCAGCAAGTTCCTGGATCATACTCTGTAGCTCTGATAGGGTAGTTGCAAAAATGACTATGTCATCAGCAAAACGAAGGTGGGTTAGATAATCTCCATTAATCTTTATCCCTTTGTTTTCCCACTTCAGTGATTGAAAGACATTTTCCAATGTGGCATTAAAGAGCTTCGGAGATATGGTGTCACCTTGTCTCACTCCTTTTCCAATTTTTATGTGTGTTGTATTTTCAAACAGCCGAATCTTTGCACTTGCATTTTCATAGATGTTATTAATAATATTAATGTATGCATCTTCAATACCGCAGGATTTCAGAGCCATTGCAACTGCTGATGGTTTCACCGAATCAAAGGCTTTTTCATAATCGATAAAAGCCATGCACAATGGAAGTTCATATTCCCTCGCTCTTTCAATTAGTTCTCTCAGTACGTGGATATGATCTATTGTGCTGTAGCCACTCCTGAATCCAGCTTGTTCTCTCGGTTGAGTCATGTCCAGTGTCACCTTCAAGCGGTGTGAAAGAACTTTAGTGAAGATTTTATAAACCACAGATAGGAGGCTGATAGGTCTGTAGTTCCTGAGATCCTCAATGTCACCTTTTTTATGTAGCAAGATCATTGTAGCGTTGTTCCAAACCTCAGGAATTTTCCCTTCATTAAGGCATCGAGTGAAAATTTGGGCGAGTACTGTTTCAATTTCTCCACTTGCTTCTTGTATGATGTCTACAGTAATTCCATCTTCTCCTGGAGCTTTTCCCCGCTTCATGTTCTTGATTGCATGTGCAACTTCTGCTGGAAGGACTGGAAGAACTCTGGTACTGGTACCTTTCATGATGTCTGGAGTACATGTATCATCCGTTTCATATAATTTGGAGTAGAAATCTTTCACTCTTGTCAAAATTTCGCCTCTATTTCTTGTTACAGAACCATCTTCTTTTCTCAGTGCCATAGTCTGTTTGTTTCCCTTACTGAGATGTCCCTTTGCTATCTTTAGGCTTTGGTTGTTTTCAATTGCTTTCCTTACTAGTTCACAGTTGAATTTCCTTACGTCTTCAGTGATACTTTTTCGTACTGTCTTGCATAGCTCTATATATTCCACTTTGGAAGTCACATCTTCTTTAGTTGTCCTCATCACTCTTCTTTCTTGCATCAACATTTTGGTTTTTCCTGATAATTTGTTCACATGCAATTTGTTCTTAGACCCACCTAATTTTGTTGCTGTTTCCATAAGAGCTTTGGTTACTTTTCTGTTAACTTCAGAAATATCCACTTCTTCCGATGTTAGGCCTTCTAAAGCAGAGAACCTGTTCTTCAGTTCCAATTTGAAGGTATTATGGTGTTTTTTAAGGTTGGTTATGTCAATACATTTTGTTTGTCTTATGAGCTTGCTACGTTCGAGTTTAGTGTTGAGGTGCATCTTGCATCTCACCAATCTATGGTCACTGCCTATGTTGAACTTGTTTAGCACACTGCAGTCTTCTATGACGAATTTTTTGTTACACATAATAAAATCAATTTCACTTGTCGTCCCATTTGGATGTCTCCATGTCCATTTCCTGTGTGGCTTTTTCTTGAAAAAGGAGTTCAAGATGAAAAACCCTTCTGCCTCTGCAAACTGTACGAGAGTATTTCCACGCTGGTTTCTGTTGCCCTGAACTAATTTACCTACTGAAGTTTCATTCTGTTGCCGTTGCCCTATTTTTGCATTGAAATCTCCCATAATTATCTTCAAGTGCTGCTTACCTTTATTATTTAGATCACGAATTTCCTCATAAAATTCTTCAATTTCTTCTTCAGCATGACTTGTGGTGGGTGCATAAGTTTGAATAATCTGAGCCTGGTATCTTCTCGAGAGTTGGATAACGAGTCGTGCAGCTCTGTCAGAGGAACTTTCAACTTCTACAACTTTATCCTTCAGTTTCTTGTTTATTATAAATCCAACACCACTAGTTCTGCCAGTATCTGTCCCACGATAGTAGAAGAGATGTCCACTTTTCAGTTCAATGAGATCTTCTCCTTTTCTCCTTACCTCACTTAGCCCGACGATGTCCCACTTGATCCTTTGTAGTTCCTCTTCCAATTCAAGAAGCCTTGAATCAGAAGATAGGGAGCGTCCGTTATATGTAGCCAAGGTCAGCATCAGATGGCAGCCTAGTCCGGTCCTCCGGGGATTCTTAGCACCCTCTGCCTTCATGTCGCACTGGCCGCTGCCTTGGCCAGGTACATTCCAGCTGCTGGAGACTGAGGGCCAAGATTTAAGTTGTGGAGTCATTTTGGAAGGGTTTGGCCATAACTCACCATGCTGGCCAAGCGGGTTGGTGAGTGTGGGATAGCATTTCCTCTAATCCCGATGGTATAGTTATACCGCTATTGGCGGTCGTCAGAGCCCCTTTAGTGGGAACAGGATGTACCACGAGAAGGCGGGGTTGACATTTGTCAAGGAGAGGCTGTGATGTTACGCACCACCTGACCTTACATCCCATATATATATATATATATATATATATATATATATATATACACGTATATAGAATGAAAATATTACAGAACAAAAATACAATATATATATATACTATTTAAGAAGATACAAAAGCAATGACAATTTTTCAACCAATATTCCTAAAACAACATAGTAAAACTCATATACTGACAGGTATCAGTAAAAAGAGGATAAAAAATAGCAAACTGAATGCAGAAAGTGTCTAGAATGTCGAGCCTTGGCTTTATCAAGGACCAGCAAAACTCTGCATTTTCTCATTTCCACAAAGACCTAGTTGGAAATGGGTTTCTGCAAAGCCATAGATGCAAGTAATATGCCCACCAATTTTTTTTTTTTTAAATATATTATAACTTCCCGGAGTTGCATGTCAAAACACAAGATATTATTTTCGCATGCATCTGTAGCTTTCCTCGCCCAACCCATGCTCGTCATCTGCTACTAAAAAACAGAAAAACGATTACAAAAAAACACAAGTTGAGAGAGTGTCTGGTTGAATCATAAGGATTATTCAGTAATAACACAAAGCCAAGCGACCCAACCTCTTAAGAGAGAATTTAAACCAGAATAGCAATACCAAAGTATTACAGATTCTAATGCTTTGCAGCGAAAAAACTCTTATTCAAAAATGCCATATAATAAAAAATAATAATTCTTTTAAAAGAACAGATTTCTGAAAGTGAACTGGAACATTGAACTCCCTTCTCTTCAACAACACACATCTCTTGAACAAAAAAGTAAAATAAAAAATGATAATAACAAACTAAAAAATGCTTTGTGAAGATTACATGATTTTAACAATTAGTTGCAACATGTACAAAGTATTCCAGAAGTGCTTTTAAGTGCTTTAAAGATGTAGCAATTACGTTCTTTCCGACATTGAAACACATCGTTGACAACAAGTACAATAAAGCGGCCAGCTACTTAGCCAAAGTACCCTAAATAACGCTAAAATTCCATGTAAAGTGAAAGAGACAAAAACACAAAGTATATAGACATGCATGCACCTAATTGCCTTATGCAAAAATAGAAAAGACAGCTTAAAAGTTCTTAAAAAGAACTGGGAACTCCCAAACTTCAAGAACAAAGAAGAGAGCTTACCTCTTATGTAACTTTTATGCCACTAAAGTCAAAAACATGGCCGAACTTTTCTCCCCTAACTTTCTCTTTGGCCACGCCCTAGATTCGGGGTGCAGCTTGAGAGGGTCTGAAGGCTTCCACGCACTGAAAAGGAACCTACCCGCGGAGTTTTAAACAAGAGAAATATGCCACTAAGAATTTCCTGGTTGTTCAGAAAGAGTAGAATTTACTCTCCAGAATACATGAAAATAACATCAAATACACAAGCAGTGTATTTAATAATATTTATTTGTATTTAATTACCTTAGTGAACTTCTACAAACAATACATAATCCTATTCATTTTAATGTTAGTTATACTATTTTTAGTTTAGTTATTCTAGTCAGTGAATACCTAGTTTTCTTTTTATTTATTTTATTTTATAATCAAATTTAAAATTTTTTGTGTGATTTTATATGTATTTTTTTATTTTTAATTTTTAATAGGACTGTCCTGTCCATAGCACTAAGGTTCCTTTTTGTAGTTAATATGCATCCTCTAGACCAACTTCCCAAAAAGGCTTTCATTGGCCAGAATCATTTTATTAACTTAGTAGAAATTAAAACAGATCTGCTAACCTTACTCTTTTTTAAAGTTCTTTTGATGAAAGATGTTGGAATTTTGTTTTCTGGAAAACTGTTTAATAGTATTGTAATGTGGTTATTGAAGTCCAAATTGTTGCTGCAAATTATTGATATTCTAAGTACCTGTGAAATTAGTACGTTCTCAATTACTTTGGTAGAGATGTTATTGTTCCAGTGCAGATATTTAATTACTTTGAAAGGAAAGTTAACTCTTTTGTCAAAAAGGCTGATGAATGGGTTACCTCTGTTAAGTTTAATGCTTAAGTCTAGGAACTCCAGTTCCTGATTACTGTGGTTGGTTTTACATAAGTTGAGAGAGCTAGGATAGATATTTGCAAAATCACTTTCTATAACTTCTGAATTATTTATACAAAGCAAATCGTCAATATATCTAAAAGTGAAAAGGTAGTTAACTGAGCATGAGGAGCTATTCTTGATGAATTTATATTCTTTAAAGAACAGAAATAGATTTGCTACACTGGTGGAGGAAGATGTCCCCATAGGTATACCGGTTACTTGCTTATGGAGAGTATTATTATATAAAATATGGTTATTGTTTATGCAGCAATTGAGATAAGAGTTCCAAGCTCCTACATGAACAAATTGGTTAAGCTTAAATTCTACATGCAGCTCTTTAAAGGTAGTGATGATATCTGATATAGGTAGATTAGTATATAGGTTCTCAAAATCATAACTTTTTATATCTATGCGGTTAATTTCGAGAATAGTGGAAATTACTTCTGCATTATTATTAATAATCCAAAAATCTCTGTACTTCAAATTAGTGCAGTTAATGTGTTTCAAGAACTTCTTCAAGATGTCTTCAAAAGCAAGATCAATTTTTTTATGACTCCTTACTCCACTAGCTATGAATCTAAACTTCACCAGATCCTCATGAAACTTGACAGTTGCAAAAGAAAGTGAAATTCAGGCTCATATCTTCTCATTTGTGGAATTTTAAGTTTCTTGAAGAATGCCTTAAAATGATTTTCTAACTGTTTGGTACTGTAACTTACAGGCTCGTAGGTTACTCTATTGTTGAGTTCTTTATTTAATAATTCAAAATAGAATTTCTTACAGATAATTGCAAAATTATTGCTAGCTTTATCTGTAGTGGTAAAAATGTATAGGTCTTGAAGAGAGGAAAGTGACCTCTTAGCATTTCCAGAGAAAAAATATTTCAGTTTCTCTGGAGATGCTAAAAGGTCACTTTCCTCTCTTCAAGACCTATACACTTTTACCACTACAGATAAAGCTAGCAATAATGTTGCAATTATCTGTAAGAAGTTCTATTTTGAATTATTAAACAAAGAACTCAACAATAGAGTAACCTACGAGCCCGTAAGTTACAGTACCAAACAGTTAGAAAATCGTTTTAAGGCATTCTTCAAGAAACTTAAAATTCCACAAATGAGAAGATATGAGCCTGAATTTCACTTTCTTTTTGCAACTGTCAAGTTTCACAAGGATCCGGTGAAGTTTAGATTCATAGCTAGTGAGTGAAGTAAGGAGTCATAAAAAGAAAATAGATCTTGCTTTTGAAGAAATCTTGAAGAAGGTTTTGAAACACATTAGTAACTGTACTAATTTGATGTACAGAGATTTTTGGATAATTAATAATAATGCAGAAGTAATTTCCCCTATACTCAAAGTAAGTCCCTTCTATTAATAGTTATGATTTTGAGAACCTATATACTAATCTGCCTCTATCAGATATAATCACTACCTTTAAAGAGCTGTATGCAGAATTTAAACTTAACCAATTTGTTAATGTAGGAGCTTGGAACTCTTATCTCAATTGCTGCATAAACAATAACCATATTTTATATAATAATACTCTCTATAAGCAAGTAACCGGTATACCTATGGGAACATCTTCCTCCACCAGTGTAGCAAATCTATTCCTGTTCTTTAAAGAATATAAATTCATCAAGAATAGCTCCTCATGCTCAGTTAACTACCTTTTCACTTTTAGATGTATTGACGATTTGCTTTGTATAAATAATTCAGAAGTTATAGAAAGTGATTTTGCAAATATCTATCCTAGCTCTCTTAACTTATGTAAAACCAACCACAGTAATCAGGAACTGGAGTTCCTAGACTTAAGCATTAAACTTAACAGAGGTAACCCATCCATCAACCTTTTTGACAAAAGAGTTAACTTTCCTTTCAAAGTAATTAAATATCTGCACTGGAACAATAACATCTCTACCAAAGTAATTGAGAACGTACTAATTTCACAGGTACTTAGAATATCAATAATTTGCAGCAACAATTTGGACTTCAATAACCACATTACAATACTATTAAACAGTTCTCTAGAAAACAAAATTCCAACATCTTTCATCAAAAGAACTCTAAAAAAAGTAAAGTTAGCAGATCTGTTTTAATTTCTACTAAGTTAATAAAATGATTCTGGCCAATGAAAGCCTTTTTTAGGAAGTTGGTCTTGGATGCATATTAACTACAAAAAGGAACCTTAGTGCTATGGACATTACAGTCCTATTAAAAATAAAAAATAAAAAAATACATAAAATCACACAAAAAAAACTTTAAAATTTGATTATAAAATAAAATAAATAAAAAGAAAACTAGGTATTTACTGACTAGAATAACTAAACTAAAAATAGTATAACTAACGTTAAAATGAATAGGATTATGTATTGTTTGTAGAAGTTGACTAAGATAATTAAATACAAATAAATATTATTAAATACACTGCTTGTGTATTTGATGTTATTTTCATGTATTCTGGAGAGTAAATTCTACTCTTTCTGAACAACCAGGAAATTCTTAGTGGCATATTTCTCTTGTTTAAAACTCCGCGGGTAGGTTCCTTTTCAGTGCGTGGAAGCCTTCAGACCCTCTCAAGCTGCACCCCGAATCTAGGGCGTGGCCAAAGAGAAAGTTAGAGGAGACAAGTTCGGCCATGTTTTTGACTTTAGTGGCATAAAAGTTACATAAGAGGCAAGCTCTCTTCTTTGTTCTTGAAGTTTGGGAGTTCCTAGTTCTTTTTAAGAACTTTTTAAGCTGTCTTTTCTATTTTTGCATAAGGCAATTAGGTGCATGCATGTCTATATACTTTGCGTTTTTGTCTCTTTCACTTTACATGGAATTTTAGCGTTATTTAGGGTACTTTGGCTAAGTAGCTGGCCGCTTTATTGTACTTGTTGTCAACGATGTGTTTCAATGTCGGAAAGAACGTAATTGCTACATCTTTAAGCACTTAAAGCACTTCTGGAATACTTTGTATATATTGCAACTAATTGTTAAAATCATGTAATCTTCACAAAGCATTTTTTAGTATGTTATTATCATTTTTTATTTTATTTTTTTGTTCAAGAGATGTGTGTTGTTGAAGAGAAGGGAGTTCAATGTTCCAGTTCACTTTCAGGAATCTGTTCTTTTAAAAATATTATTTTTTATTATATGGCATTTTTGAATAAGAGTTTTTTCACTGCAAAGCATTAGAATCTGTAATACTTTGGTATTGCTATTCTGGTTTAAATTCTCTCTTAGGAGGTTGGGTCGCTTGGCATTGTGTTATTACTGAATAATATTTATGATTCAACCAGACACTCTCTCAACTTGTGTTTTTTTGTAATCGTTTTTCTGTTTTTCAGTAGCAGATGACGAGTATGGGTTGGGCCAGGAAAGCTATGGATGCATGCAAAAATAATATTATCTTGTGTTTTGACATGCAACTCCGGGGAAGTTATGATATATTTAAAAAATAAATAAATTTGGTGGGCATATTACTTGCATCTATGGCTTTGCAGAAACCCATTTCCAACTAGGTCTTTGTGGAAGTGAGAAAATGCAGAGTTTTGCTGGTCCTTGATAAAGCCAAGGCTCGACATTCTCGACACTTTCTGCATTCAGTTTGCTTTTTTTATCCTCTTTTTACTGATACCTGTCAGTATATGAGTTTTACTATGTTGTTTTAGGAATCATCATCATTGTCAACCATTATCAATCCACTGCTGGACGAAGGTCTCCCCAAGTTTCCTCCACAACGGTCTGTCTTGTGCCAGTCTCCTCCATGTCACTCCCGCATACTTCCAAATTTCATCCACCCATCTCCCATGTGGTGGTCTTCTGGGTCTTTTCCTGTCCCTTGGAATCCAATCTAAAATTTCGGCTGTCCATCGATGGTCTGTCCTTCTGACAGTATGCTCAGCCCATTGCCATTTCAGGGATTTAACTCTGATCATGATGTCTTCCACTCTTTTCATTTTTCGGATCCACGAGCTCCTCTTCTTATCTCTCCTGGTTACCCCAAGCATGCACCTCTCCATGTTACTTTGAGTTGTCTGCAGCCTTTGTATGTCTCTTTTAGTTAAGGTCCATGTCTCTGCACCATACGTAAGCACTGGAAGGATGCATTGATCAAACACTTTTCTTTTAAGACAATGGCATATTGCTCTTAAAAAATATGCTGTTTCTTCCAAAAGCTCTCCAGGCAAGTTTTGTACGCCGAATAATTTCTTCATCAATGTGACCCTCACTTGTTATCTGCTGTCCAAGATAAACGTACGTGACTGTTATTTCCAGCTTTTCTCCATCAATCGATAAAGCTTCATTTCTTGTAAAAGCATTGAACATCACTTTTGTCTTCTGAAAGTTCATTTTTAATCCCACTTCTTTACTCTTGTCAGCAAGTTCCTGGATCATACTCTGTTGCTCTGATGGGGTAGTTGCAAAAATAACTACGTCATCATCAAAAGAAGGTGGGTTAGATCATCTCCATTAATCTTTATTCCCTTGTTTTCCCAGCTCAGCGACTGAAAGACACCCTCCAATGTGGCATTAAAGAGTTTTGGAGATATGGTGTCACCTTGTCTCACTCCCTTTCCAATTTGTATGTGTGTTGTATTTTTAAACAGCCAAATCTTTGCACTTGCATTTTCATAGATGTTATTAATAATATTAATGTATGCATCTTCAATACCGCAGGATTTCAGAGCCATTGTAACTGCTGATGGTTTCACCGAATCAAAGGTTTTTTTTATAATAGATAAAAGCCATGCACGATTGAAGTTCATATTCCCTCGCTCTTTCAATTAGTTCTCTCAGTACGTGGATATGATCTATTGTGCTGTAGCCACTCCTGAATCCAGCTTGTTCTCTTGGTTGAGCCATGTCCAGTGTTACCTTCAAGCAGTGTGAAAGAACTTTAGTGAAGATTTTATAAACCAGTGATAGGAGGCTGATAGGTCTGTAGTTCCCGAGATCCTCAATGTCACCTTTTTTATGTAGCAGGATCATTGTAGCAGTGTTCCAATCCTCAGGAATCTTCCCTTCATTAAGGCATCGAGTGAAAATTTGGGCCAGTACTGTTTCGATTTCTCCACTTGCTTCTTGTATGATGTCTACAGTAGTTCCATCTTCTCCTGGAGCTTTCCCCCCGCTTCATGTTCTTGATTGCATGTGCAACTTCTGCTGGAAGGACTGGAGCAACTCTGGTACTGGTACCTTTCATGATGTCTGGAGTGCATGTATCATCCCTTTCATATAATTTGGAGTAGAAATCTTTCACTCTTGTCAAAATTTCGCCTCTATTTCTTTTTCTTTGAATAAAGCTCATGTTGAGAAATGGCTTCCTAGTTTAATTGAATTAATAATCTAAAGCAACTTATAGGAATTTACTAGGAAATTTTTTCTTTTAATAGCAAATTTTCGGAGAAAACTCTTCTCCTTCTTCAGGCTGTCTTGTTGTTGTCACTTTTTGCTTGTCACTATCATGGTTACGGTTTACCTTGACGGTTACGGTTAACCTTGACGGTTTAGGTTATTTTTCAACAAATCCTGCCAGATGTTAGGCAGGGAAAATCCTTTGCAGTCATTGATGATGGAATTTTGATTTTTCTCAATCTCTATTCCTTCTTTCAGTTTTCTTTTTTGGAAATTGCTTTGGAAACTGATTACTTTAAGGGAATTCCAATCCATGCTGTGCCCAGTTTCTCTAACATGCCTATCTAATCCAGTCTTGTTGGAGCAATTTTTTATAGCTGCTTTATGCTCAGCTATACGAGTTTCTAGTCTGCGACCTGTTTCACCTATGTAAGATAGTCCACAACTACAATATACTTCATAAACTACTCCTTGCATTTTTAAAATATCTTCTTCTCTTTGAACTATTTTAGGGAAAATTTTTTTTAACTTTGTTCTCTAAACTTGGAGCTAGCCTAATATTGTATTTTTTACTAATTCTCTTTAAAGCCTCAAATAAACTTTTGTGATAAGAAATTTTTCTAGTGAATTTTACTTCTTGCTTTTGTGGGTTCTTCGTACCATTAAAATTCAGAAGCTTCTCAATTTCTTCTTTAGGATAGTTATTCTCTGCAAGTATGACTTTAAGCTCTTCTTTATGGGCTTCTTTTTTATCTGCAGTAGAAACTATTTTATTAATTTTTTCTAAAAACTGACTTGCTACATTTTTCTTAATAGAAACTGGATGATACGAATTGAAATCCAGTAGTCTTTTAGTATTCATTGGTTTTTTATACCAACTAGTGAGGAATTTTTCATCTTCATAATAGATAGTAATATCTAAGAAGTTTATTCTTCTTTCTTTTTGAAGTTCAATAGTGAACTTAAGGGAATCATCTAATTCATTGAATGAGTCTAGAATTCTTTCTGGAACAATTTCTGAGCTATCTATTATAAATAAGATGTCATCCATGTATCTGCTATATAAGCAGAAGTATGTGGGTTGTACCAGTATCTTTTCTTCTAGTTTTCCCACATAATAGTTAGCTAAGAGTGGGGAGAGTAGGGAGCCCGTAGCTAGCCCCGATTTTTGAATGAAAAAGTTTTCCCAAATTGAAAGTAGTTGTTCTGCAAAGAGAAAGTAAGCATTTCAAAAATTCCTACTAATATGTTTTTTTCTTTGTTGTGAAAAACTATTAGGTCTGCCAAGTCTTCCGCTATAAAGTCTATAAGTTGATCTATATTAATGTGAGTATACATAGACACTATATCTAAACTACCCATAATAGGAGAATCTAATTTAGGAAGAAGTTCTAGTTTTTCTTTTAGCTGCATTGAGTTTTTAATCAAGTTAGGTGGCTTTTTTAAAAGATTCTGAAGGTGTGACTTTAAAAAATAGTTTAGATTTGAGAGAATAGAGTTTTTTGAGTCTATTATTGGTCTAATTGGTTGGTGTTCTTTATGCAGTTTGACTATTCCATATATTTGAGGTAATCTGAACTGTAATTTTGAGAATTGTTTATAGTTTTCTGGAAGCTGGTTTTTCTTTTTTTGAAGTGAAATAAGCTTAGAGACTTTTTTAATCAAATCTGGTAGTGGGTTTTCTTTTACTTCTTCATACATAGGTTTTTTAGTTCTTCTTCCATCTTTTCTAGATAATCTTTCTTATCCATAATAGTAATCAACTTACTTTTGTCTGTTTTCACAGCAACTATACTTTCATTTTTTCTGAAATCTTTAAGAGCTTTTAATTGACTATTATCAAAATTTTTTTGAGGTTTCCTTACTTGCTTCTGGAATTTTGTAAGGCTATTGTAGTAATCTTTTCTGAGGAGGTCTGCTTTAATTTGGTCCTCTTTTTCTAAAGTGCTGCAGATGCTTTCCAATTCAATTACCAATTTTTCTGGATTTATTTTTTCTTTGGATAGATTGAAATTACTTCCTTTATTTATCACTTGTAATAATTCTTGGCTAACTCCAGTAGCAGTGTTGTCCTTCACATGACTAAGAACTGCAGTTTTTTTGATTTTACTTGAATAGTTTTTCTTCAAAAATTTCTCTTCTTTACGGTTCAGCTTTTTAACAAATTTCTTATTTTTGTTTCTTACTCCAATTTTTAGCCAGTCATCCAATTCTGCTTTTACTGTATCCCTTAAGATTCCAGAAATTTTCTTTTCATTTTCTACTTTTACTTTTTTATAATAAGCAACATTTTTATATTTTGCTTCAATACTTCTTTTTAACGTTTTTTGCTCTATTTTTCTTATGAAGTTGGCTGAAAGTAAATCTTTAAATGGTTTTCTAAGTCTAAATGAATTTGGAATAAAGTTATTTACCTTGCAATTTTTCAGGAACTTGATTTGAGCTATGGATCTTTCCATCTTCAATGTAGCATGTTGAACTTTCTTTATTGTTTGCCAAGTATCTGACCCATACTCTGTTCTAATTCTTTGAATAAAGCTCATGTTGAGAAATGGCTTCCTAGTTTAATTGAATTAATAATCTAAAGCAACTTATGGGAATTTACTAGGAAATTTTTTCTTTTAATAGCAAATTTTCGGAGAAAACTCTTCTCCTTCTTCAGGCTGTCTTGTTGTTGTCACTTTTTGCTTGTCACTATCATGGTTACGGTTAACCTTGACGGTTTAGGTTATTTTTCAACAAATCCTGCCAGATGTTAGGCAGGGAAAATCCTTTGCAGTCATTGATGATGGAATTTTGATTTTTCTCAATCTCTATTCCTTCTTTCAGTTTTCTTTTTTGGAAATTGCTTTGGAAACTGATTACTTTAAGGGAATTCCAATCCATGCTGTGCCCAGTTTCTCTAACATGCCTATCTAAAATTCTAGACTCATTCAATGAATTAGATGATTCCCTTAAGTTCACTATTGAACTTCAAAAAGAAAGAAGAATAAACTTCTTAGATATTACTATCTATTATGAAGATGAAAAATTCCTCACTAGTTGGTATAAAAAACCAATGAATACTAAAAGACTACTGGATTTCAATTCGTATCATCCAGTTTCTATTAAGAAAAATGTAGCAAGTCAGTTTTTAGAAAAAATTAATAAAATAGTTTCTACTGCAGATAAAAAAGAAGCCCATAAAGAAGAGCTTAAAGTCATACTTGCAGAGAATAACTATCCTAAAGAAGAAATTGAGAAGCTTCTGAATTTTAATGGTACGAAGAACCCACAAAAGCAAGAAGTAAAATTCACTAGAAAAATTTCTTATCACAAAGGTTTATTTGAGGCTTTAAAGAGAATTAGTAAAAAATACAATATTAGGCTAGCTCCAAGTTTAGAGAACAAAGTTAAAAATGTTTTCCCTAAAATAGTTCAAAGAGAAGAAGATTTTTAAAAATGCAAGGAGTAGTTTATGAAGTAAATTGTAGTTGTGGACTATCTTACATAGGTGAAACAGGTCGCAGACTAGAAACTCGTATAGCTGAGCATAAAGCAGCTATAAAAAATTGCTCCAACAAGACTGGATTAGATAGGCATGTTAGAGAAACTGGGCACAGCATGGATTGGAATTCCCTTAAAGTAATCAGTTTCCAAAGCAATTTCCAAAAAAGAAAACTGAAAGAAGGAATAGAGATTGAGAAAAATCAAAATTCCATCATCAATGACTGCAAAGGATTTTCCCTGCCTAACATCTGGCAGGATTTGTTGAAAAATAACCTAAACCATCAAGGTTAACCGTAACCGTCAAGGTAAACCGTAACCATGATAGTGACAAGCAAAAAGTGACAACAACAAGACAGCCTGAAGAAGGAGAAGAGTTTTCTCCGAAAATTTGCTATTAAAAGAAAAATTTCCTAGTAAATTCCCATAAGTTGCTTTAGATTATTAACTCTATTTCTTGTTACAGAACCATCTTCTTTTCTCAGTGCCATAATCTGTTTTCTTCATTTGCCGAGATGTCCCTTTGCTATCTTTAGGCTTTGGTTGTTTTCAATTGCTTTCCTCACTAGTTCACAGTTGAATTTCCTTGCGTCTTCAGTGATGCTTTTTCTTCCTGTCTTGCATAGCTCTATATATTCCACTTTGGAAGTCACATCTTCTTTAGTTGACCTCATCTCTCTTCTTTTTTGCATCAACATTTTGGTTTTTCCTGATAATTTGTTCACATGCAACTTGTTCTTAGACCCAGCTAATCTTGTTCCTGTTTCCATAAGAGCTTTGGTTACTTTTCTGTTAACTTCAGAAATATACACTTCTTCCAATGTTAGGCCTTCTAAAGCAGAGAATCTGTTCTTCAGTTCCAACTTAAAGGTATTATGGTGCTTTTTGAGGTTGGTTATGTCAATAGATTTTGTTTGTCTTATGAGCTTGCCACGTTAAAGTTTAGTGTTGAGGTGCATCTTACATCTCACCAATCTATGGTCACTACCTGTGTTGAACTTGTTTAGCACACTGCAGTCTTCTATGACGAAGTTTTTGTTACACATAATAAAATCAGTTTCACTTGTCCCATTTAGATGTATCCATGTCCATTTCCTGTGCGGCTTTTTCTTGAAGAAGGAGTTCAAGATGAAAAACCCTTCTGCCTCTGCAAACTCAACGAGAGTATTTCCATGCTGGTTTCTGTTACTGTGACCGAATTTATCTACTGAAGTTTCATTCTGTTGCCGTTGCCCTATTTTTGCATTGAAATCTCCCATAATTATCTTCAAGTGTTGCTTACCTTTATTATTTAGATGACGAATTTCCTCATAAAATTCTTCAATTTCTTTTTCAGGATGACTTGTGGTGGATGCATAAGTTTGAATAATCTGAGCCTGGTATCTTTTCGAGAGTTGGAAAACGAGTCGTGCAGCTCTGTCAGAGGAACTTTCAACTTCTACAACTTTATCCTTCAGTTTCTTGTTTATTATAAATCCAACACCACTAGTTCTGCCAGTATCTGTCCCACGATAGTAGAAGAGATGTCCACTTTTCAGTTCAATGAGATCTTCTCCTTTTCTTTTTACCTCACTTAACCCGACGATGTCCCACTTGATCCTTTGTAGTTCCTCTTCCAATTCAAGAAGCCTTGAATCAGAAGATAGGGAGCGTCCATTACACGTAGCCAAGGTCAGCATCAGGAATATTGGTTGAAAAATTGTTATTGCTTTTGTATCTTCTTAAATAGTATGTGAATTCTGAATATTCGTGAGTGCTGCGTTGTGCGTCTTGTTCTTCAGGTTTTTTGCAAATTTCTTCTTAAATTGAGATGAGATCTTCTCCTTTTCTCCTTACCTCACTTAGCCCGACGATGTCCCACTTGATCCTTTGTAGTTCCTCTTCCAATTCAAGAAGCCTTGAATCAGAAGATAGGGAGCGTTCATTACACGTAGCCAAGGTCAGCATCAGGAATATATGTAGCCAAGGTCAGCATCAGGAATATATGTAGCCAAGGTCAGCATCAGGAATATTGGTTGAAAAATTGTTATTGCTTTTGTATCTTCTTAAATACTATGTGAATTCTGAATATTCGTGACTGCTGCGTTGCACGTCTCATTCTTCAGGTTTTTTGCAAATTTCTTCTTAAATTCTAATTTAATATCTTTGATTTTGTCTCTGCTCTCTCTCTCTCTGTATATATATAGAATGAAAATATTACAGAACAGAAATACAAAAATTTCAAAACAAGTGAAAACTGGAACAGGTTGCTGTCATCAGGAGAGCAGCAACCTGTGTGAGTGGCCTTTCTAGTACCAACAAAATGACAAGAAAAGCCACAATTGTCGGTTGGTCATGCTCCCTAGGCCACAAAACCAAATTCTAATAAGCACAAAAATTCCAAGAATCAAATTTATAAAACTAAAAAAAAAATTAAAAGCTTACCGGCAGAACAAAACCTGCCATGACAAAAAGTAAAACAAGACTGAACAGAGCACCCACAAGAACTCAAATATGTACACTGATAAAAAAGGTGGTCACGGTTAATCAACTACCTGGTAAGCCAAAAAATGTGTGAATTGACAAGATGTAAAACTGTGTATGTAGATAAGATCTTCAGCTATTAGGGACCCACCAAATAGCACTTTATGTTACCTATATACTTAAAATTGTTAGGCCCTAGGTTAATAAAGCATGTCAATGTGTAATTTGAAACTCTTGGACACCGAATTATAGTTCAAAATTAAATGGTTAAAATGATGTCATAAGAAATTTTTAGGAAAATTGTTAGATTGCAATTTAGAAAGAAGAGCTTTTATTTTTTTTACAAGTAATAGCTTTGTAGAGCAAATTTGTGCTATTCTATGAAACTGAGAGATGAGTAGATTGCGATGTATAACTTTTGAAATGTTAGATGGCCAGTGAGTGTAGTGAATGATATCAAACTCAAAAGAGTTTTTTTTATCAAATAAATTCACCACACCTCTTCCTTCCTCGTCCACCTGAACCTCTAAATCGAGGTAAAAACATAAGTAGACGATCTGTTTGTTTTTTCTAGGGTAAGGTCGTCAGGATACAAGTCAGTGGCACAACGCAAAAAGTCCGGAATGTTAATGACAATAATGTCATCAACATATCTGAGAGCAATCCCTGGTAAAGGATGATTGGCAACATATCTATCCTAAAAAAAATGTAGATATAGATTAGCCAAACTGCTAGAAAAGCGACTGCCCATCGGGATACCACTAGTTTGGAGGTAAAGCCCGTTGCCCATGGTAACAAAATTGTTATTAATACAGAAATCCAGTATGGAATGCCAATACTGTTCTGTAGTCCCAGGCTCGAACTTAGTATGTATGTTTAGGGCTACCTGCCACAGACCCTTCAATGAAATTGAGGTGAAGAGGTTTTTAAAATCCTAAGTATCCACAGATGTGACAGTCACTGAGCCAAGTGTCTCCAAGACTGTTATTGCTGCAATCCAAGTCGAACCCAACCTGCGAATAGCCACGGACAAGTATCTCTGAAGCAACCCACCGGCTTTACTATTATAACAGTTGCGTCCACTAGTAATGAAACGGAAGGAAACAGGTTCCTTATGAAACTTTTGGATAGCATAAATAAAAGGAAAGTTTAAGTTGGACACAATTAAGCCTTATCCTTTTATGCAGAGTGATTATTTTTTTAACAATGTCTTTATGGTTTTGATAAACCGGAGTGTAAGTATCCGTGGTATTCATCTCCTGTATTAGGAGATCCTGTTAGAACTGTTTACAAAAGAAGGCAAAGTTATTACCAGCCTTATCCACTGGAGAAATAATGAATAAGTTTTGAAGTTCATGAATTTGTGAATTAATCAAAGCAAAATTATGTGGCTGCCGGGTACAAACACCAGAGCTCTTTAACTTGTCGAGCTCATGACGAATGTCACATAATGCAGAATCCAGCCATTCGTTAAAGGCTTCGTGTTTTGTTCTGCCGCTAAGCTTTTAATTATTTTTTTAGTTTTATAAATTTGATTCTTGGAATTTTTGTGCTTATTAGAATTTGGTTTTGTGGCCTAGGGAACATGACCAACCAACAATTTTGGCTTGCCTTGTCATTTTGTTGGTACTAGAAAGGCCACTCCCACAGGTTGATGCTCTCCTGATGATGGCAACCTGTTCTAGTTTTCACTTGTTTTGAAATTTTTGTATTTTTGTTCTGTAATATTTTCATTCTATATAAGCTACTTCATGAGGTTTAGCTCCCTTCGGCGGTTCTCATGGTATTAGATTTTTTTGTCTACTTTTTTCTGTTAAAATAATTTATCTATAAAGTAATTTTTTTGTTTTATTTATGTACTATTTATATATATATTGCTACATGGGATGTAAGGTCAGGTGATGATGCGTAACATCACAGCCTCTCCTTGACAAATGTCAACCCCGCCTTCTCGTGGTGCATCGTGTTCCCACTAAACGGGCTCTGACAACCGCCAATAGCAGTATAACTATACCATCGGGATTAGAGGAAATGCTATCCCACACTCACCAACCCGCTTGGCCAGCATGGTGAGTTATGGCCAAACCCCTCCAAAATGACTCCACAACTTAAATCTTGGCCCTCAGTCTTCGGCAGCTGGAATGTACCTGGCCAAGGCAGCAACCAGTGCGACATGAAGGCAGAGGGTGCTAAGAATCCCCGGAGGACCGGACTAGGCTGCCATCTGATGCTGACCTTGGCTACGTATAACGGACGCTCCCTATCTTCTGATTCAAGGCTTCTTGAATTGGAAGAGGAACTACAAAGGATCAAGTGGGACATCGTCGGGCTAAGTGAGGTAAGGAGAAAAGGAGAAGATCTCATTGAACTGAAAAGTGGACATCTCTTCTACTATCGTGGGAATGATACTGGCAGAACTAGTGGTATTGGATTTATAATAAACAAGAAACTGAAGGATAAAGTTGTAGAAGTTGAAAGTTCCTCTGACAGAGCTGCACGACTCGTTATCCAACTCTCGAGAAGATACAAGGCTCAGACTATTCAAACTTATGCACCCACCACAAGTCATGCTGAAGAAGAAATTGAAGAATTTTATGAGGAAATTCGTCATCTAAATAATAAAGGTAAGCAACACTTGAAGATAATTATGGGAGATTTCAATGCAAAAATAGGGCAACGGCAACAGAATGAAACTTCAGTAGATAAATTCGGTCACAGTAACAGAAACCAGCATGGAAATACTCTCGTTGAGTTTGCAGAGGCAGAAGGGTTTTTCATCTTGAACTCCTTTTTCAAGAAAAAGCCACATAGGAAATGGACATGGAGACATCCAAATGGGACGACAAGTGAAATTGATTTTTTTATGTGTAACAAAAAATTCATCATAGAAGACTGCAGTGTGCTAAACAAGTTCAACACAGGTAGTGACCATAGATTGGTGAGATGTAAGATGCACCTCAACACTAAACTCGAACGTGGCAAGCTCATAAGACAAACAAAATGTATTGACATAACCAACCTCAAAAAGCACCATAATACCTTCAAGTTGGAACTGAAGAACAGATTCTCTGCTTTAGAAGGCCTAACATTGGAAGAAGTGTATATTTCTGAAGTTAACAGAAAAGTAACCAAAGCTCTTATGGAAACAGCAACAAGATTAGCTGGGTCTAAGAACAAGTTGCATGTGAACAAATTATCAGGAAAAACCAAAATATTGATGCAAAAACGAAGAGAGATGAAGACAGCTAAAGAAGATGTGACTTTCAAAGTGGAATATATAGAGCTATGCAAGACAGTACGAAAAAGTATCACTGAAGGCGTAAGGAAATTCAGCTGTGAACTATTGAGGAAAGCAATTGAAAACAACAACGAAAGCCTAAAGATAGCAAAGGGACATCTCAGTAAGGGAAGAAAACAGATTATGGCACTGAGAAAAGAATATGGTTCTGTGACAAGAGTGAAAGATTTCTACTCCAAATTATATGAAAGGGATGATACATGTACTCCAGACATTGTGAAAGGTACCAGAGTTCTTCCAGTCCTCCCAGTAGAAGTTGTACATGCAATCAAGAGCATGAAGCGGGGAAAAGCTCCAGGAGAAGATGGAATTACTGTAGACATCATACAAGAAGCAAGTGGAGAAATCGAAACAGTACTCGCCCAAATTTTCACTCGATGGCTTAATGAAGGGAAGATTCCTGAAGATTGGAACAACGCTACAATGATCCTGCTACATAAAAAAGGTGACATTGAGGATCTCTGGAACTACAGACCTATCAGCCTCCTATCAGTGGTTTATAAAATTTTCACTAAAGTTCTTTCACACAGCTTGAAGGTAACACTGGACATGGCTCAACTGAGAGAACAAGCTGGATTCAGGAGTGGCTACAGCACAATAGATCATATCCACGTACTGAGAGAACTAATTGAAAGAGCGAGGGAATATGAACTTCCATTGTGCATGGCTTTTATCGATTATGAAAAAGCCTTTGATTCGGTCAAACCATCAGCAGTTATAATGGCTCTGAAATCCTGCGGTATTGAAGATGCATACCTTAATATTATTAATAACATCTATGAAAATGCAAGTGCAAAGATTCGGCTGTTTGAAAATACAACACACATTAAAATTGGAAAGGGAGTGAGACAAGGTGACACCATATCTCCGAAGCTCTTTAATGCTGCGTTGGAGGGCGTCTTTCAGTTGCTGAACTGGGAAAACAAGGGGATAAAGATTAATGGAGGTTATCTAACCCACCTTCGTTTTGCTGATGACATAGTAATTTTTGCAACTACCCCATCAGAGCTGCAGAGTATGATCCAGGAACTTGCTGACAAAAGTAAAGAAGTAGGATTAAAAATGAACTTTCAGAAGACAAAAGTGATGTTCAATGCTTTTACAAGAAATGAAGATTTATCGATTGATGGGGGAAAGCTGGAAATAACCAATACCTACATTTATCTTGGACAGCAGATATCAAGTGAGGGTCACATTGATGAAGAAATTGATCGGCATATAAAACTAGCCTGGAGAGCTTTTGGAAGAAACAGTATAATTTTCAAGAGCAATATGCCATTATGTCTTAAAAGAAAAGTGTTTGATGAATGAATCCTTCCAGTGCTTACATATGGTGCGGAGACGTGGACCTTAATTAAAAGAGACATACAAAGGCTGCAGACAACTCAAAGATGCTTGGAGAGGTGCATGCTTGGTGTAACCAGGAGAGATAAGAAGAGGAACTCGTGGATCCGAAAAATGACAAGAGTGGAAGACATCATGATCAGAGTTAAATCCCTGAAATGGCAATGGGCTGGACATACTGCCAGAAGAACAGACCATCGGTGGACAGCCAAAATTTTAGATTGGAATTCAAGGGGCAGGAAAAGACCCAGAAGAAGACCACATGGGAGATGGGTGGATGAAATTTGAAAGTATGCGGGAGTGACATGGAGGAGACTGGCATAAGACAGACCGTTGTGGAGGAAACTTGGGGAGACCTTCGTCCATCAGTGGATTGATAAAGGTTGACAATGATGATGATATATTGCTAAAGGCATAATGGATTGGAATATGGTTTGTACAGTGATATGCTTAAGTCAAAAGAAAGTTTAGTTCTACGTGAGGTGCAATGCAGCTTCCATGTGTGTTTCAGCCACCCCTGGGGTCTAGGGGAAGGGGGTGTTGATGGGGGGTGTAGAACATTAACTATAATTTCCAAACAATGAAACCTCTTGACAGCAATCAATGGACACCCTAGTTAGTCCCGAAAGAAACTTAACGGGCACCCTGTCCCTTGATTTTTACGTAGTCACTTCGGCAAGAGGGACAAAAAATATTTATTACTAAAGGCATAATGGGTTTGAATATGGTTTATACAGTGGTATATTTAAGTTAAAAGAAAGTTTAGTTCTACGTGCAGTGCAATGCAATTTCCATGTATGTTTCAGTCACCCGCTAGGGCAGGGTGGTTGATGGGGAATAGAATTTTGCCAGTTGGAGGCGGTTTCTTGGTTTGGTCCCTGTGGGCTCTGTTCCTGCTTTACGGCATGCGACCAAATAACTGTGCAGTTACGCTTTACTATGGGACATTTTTCCTTTTTACTTTTGCATACCTTAACCTTAATGTCCTAGTTTGCTATTTCTAAGCAACAGTCATCAGAAACTGTTTGCTTAAAATCCTCTACACCATGAATTATTTCTTTAATCATTATATTCAGTTTATTCAGCAGTTGGCATTTAGAAAAATCACCGCAATGTTTCCTTTATTGTGCATAAGCTTCATGTATTTATTCTGCTTTTGCAGAATCGCAGCAGTCTTGCAATGTTAACTTAGGCCTAACCTCCGAACAACAGGCACTTTTCTCTGGTTGAGCTGTGACCATTATTTGGGGGGGGGGGGTTGCTGTAATTAAAATGTTAACTTTGTACCTGCTGTGCAAAATACATTTTTGCATTTAATGCATACCAGATGCTTTCAAGATGTAAACAGCCACTTCGAGTTATAGTGAACCCTAAGTAAACAACGTGTAACTGCATTTTTTCTAATTAATATGTTATTAACTTAATGCTAATCATGATTTTCAATGAATCATAATTAACAAAATTTGGGTTACTTAAAAATAATTGGCAAATTTTATGTAATGTCACAATGTAATGTAACAAATGGCAGCAGTACATCAAGGGTTAACTGTACACCAATGAGCCATTACATTATGACCACTTACCTAATAAGCTGTAGGACCCCCTTTAGCCCGCAAAACAGCAACCACTCGGTGAGGCATTGATTCGATGAGGTGGCGATAAGTATCCTGGGGGTATCTGGTACCATAATGTCAACAGCAGGTCCTCCAGTTCCCATACATCTCGGGGTGGTGGTGATTTAGCGCGAACCCACTTTTTCAAGTCTAACCACAAATGTTTGATTGGGTTCATTTCGGGTAAATTTGGAGGCCAGGACATTGACAGAAAGTCACCAGCATGTTCCTCAAACCACTCCTTGATGATTCTGACAGTGTAGCATGGTGCATTATCCTGTTGGTAGTAGCCATCACCAGCAGGGAACACAGTTGCCATGAATTTGTGAACTTGGTCCGCAATAATGTTCAGAAACCTGACACCTGTCGGCGATTGTGTTTTTGGGATAATGGGGCCTAAAATGTCCCAAGAAAACATCGCCCACAGCACAGCACTGCCTCTGCCCAACAGTCCATCCAGGTGCCATAGCCTCTGTTGGTAATCAGCATATCCTCGCTTGGCCGCCTACGTGATGCACCAGGAATCTTGATTCATTAGACCCGGCCACTTTCTTCCAATCACCCACGGTCCAATCTTGCTGATCTTGGGCCCATTTCATGCGTTTCTGTCGGTGATGTGCAGTGAGCATGGGGACCCGGCTGGGTCTTCGGCTAGCAGTCCCATGCACAAAAGGCTGCGATGAATTTGTGCTGTGACACATTGCCCTGAAGACCACTGTTGTAGTTGCTGTTGATTTGTCATGCTGTGGCGCTGCAGTTGCTGATGATTTGTCGTGCTCTGGCCCTGCAGTTGCTGTGAACAATGTATGACAGTCTCCGCTCCACACTGGCATCAATGAGCTGCAGACGACACACAGCTGGATGACAGTTCATCGTTTGACCATGTGTGCTCCACTTTTGATACGTACTCACTGCAGCGGTATGTGAACAACCTGTAAGCCACACTGTTTCCGAGATCGTAGTTCCAAGGCACCATGCCATCACAATTTGCCCTTTATCAAACTCAGATAAATCTGCAGCTTTTCCCATTCTAACTCCAAACACTCTACTCACTGAAAGCTGGTTTTTGGGTTGCATATGTACTGCTCTCTGAACTTCACCTGTGCCACCATTATGTTTCTAGGCTCGCTCATTGGTATGTACCCTTTATTCAGTGTGGTTGCATTTTTGTACTTGTTGCCCTCAGGGTAACACTTGTCCTGCTTGCCGTCGCTGGTATGCTGTTCTATTATATTGTGAGTCAACAACTCATGGCATGGTACTTACATATATTCTGAAGGGAAGATTGTCTCAGGTGCTATTATGAACTAATCAACTTGGAAACCATGTCATTGGTGACTATTACAGGTACATTTCGCTAGCCCCCAACCACGGCAAATTCAAAATTCAACAGTGCCATTCGTTTGTGCTGGTTTGTGCCGCAAACCGTGTCGTTTGTGCTAGCATAGTTTTTGAGATATTCAAAATATAAATTGGGGGGGGGGGGGGGGGCTGGGGAAATGGTCAGCCCCCACCTCGGCAAAATCAAAATTCAACAGTGCCATTCGTTTGTGCTACGTTTGTGCTGGTTTGTGCCGCAAACCGTGTCGTTTGTGCTAGCATTGTTTTTGAGATATTCAAAATATAAATGGGGGGAAATGGTCAGCCCCCACCCCGGCAAATTCAAAATTCGACAATGCCATTCGTTTGTGCTACGTTTGTGCTGGTTTGTGCCGCAAATCCTGTCGTTTGTGCTAGCATAGTTTTTGAGATATTCAAAATATAAGTTGGGGGGGAAACGGTCAGCCCCCACCCCGGCAAATTCAAAATTCAACAGTGCCATTCGCTTGTGCTGGTTTGTGCCGCAAACCGTGTCGTTTGTGCTAGCATAGTTTTTGAGATATTAAAAATATAAAAAAAATGGGGGGGGGGAAATGGTCAGCCCCCACCCCGGCAAATTCAAAATTCAACAGTGCCATTCGCTTGTGCTACGTTTGTGCTGGTTTGTGCCGCAAACCGTGTCGTTTGTGCTAGCATAGTTTTTGAGGTATTCAAAATATAAGTTGGGGGGCTGGGGAAACGGTCAGCCCCCCACCCCGGCAAATTCAAAATTCAACAGTGCCATTCGCTTGTGCTATGTTTGTGCTGGTTTGTGCCGCAAACCGTGTCGTTTGTGCTAGCATAGTTTTTGAGATATTCAAAATATAAGTTGGGGGGCTGGGGAAACGGTCAGCCCCCCACCCCGGCAAATTCAAAATTCAACAGTGCCATTCGTTTGTGCTGGTTTGTGCCGCAAACCGTGTCGTTTGTGCTAGCATAGTTTTTGAGATATTCAAAATACAAAGGGGGCGGGGGGGGGCTGGGGTAATGGTCAGCTCCCACCCCGGCAAATTCAAAATTCAACAGTGCCATTCGCTTGTGCCAGGTTTGTACTAGCATAGCTTTGGAGATACTTAAAATTTAATTTTGTAGGGATGGGGAAATGCTCAGCCGCCCACTCCCGCAAATTCAAAATTCAACAGTGTCATTCGTTTGTGCTACGTTTGTGCCACAAACCGTGATGTTTATGCTAGCTTAGTTTTCGAGATATTAAACACCCAAATTTGGGGGTGAACCATTTGCCTAGCCCCCCCCCCCCCCGGAAATTCAAAATTCAACAGTGCCGTTTGTTTGTGCTACGTTTGTGCTGTTTTGTGCCGCAAACCGTGTCGTTTGTGCTAGCATAGTTTTTGAGATATTCAAAATATAATTTTGGGAAGTTGGGGAAACGCCCAGCCCCTCACCCCCGCAAATTCAAAATCAACAGTGCCATTCGTTTTTGCTACGTTTGTGTTGTTTTGTGAGGCAAACCGTGTCGTTTGTGATGGCTTAGTTTTTGAGATATTCAAAATATAATTTGAAGGGCTAGGGATTATTTTGCAAATTGGGTAAAATGGAACACAAAATTGTATAGATGTTCATGGAGATTATTTTGAAAAGTTGTAAGTATGTTTTCGTAAATATGTAAATGTACAGATACTTCTTTAAGCAGCTAAACTTTCGTCCTGCCCCTGAAAAAACCTTCAACTACTGCTGAATGGCCGTTTTAAATCTTTTAATATGGGTAAGCTCAGAAATGTTAATTTAATCCTTTTTCAGTGGTGTGAAAAGTATTGCATCACCTGTAAAGGCAGTGAAGTTTTAAGTTTGACTTTTTTTTAACTATTTAATTTTTATTGCAATTTCATCATTTATATGTCATTAGGTGGAAAATTTAGCGGAGATTTCCAAAAAAATGTTTTTGCTTTTCCTGTAGCTACTTCTGTTTTTAAGGTACATTTCAAAAAACATTACAGAGTCGAAATTATTTAAAAAATTGAATCGTTTATCCAATACTTAGGTATACAGCAAAATATTGTTTTTGTAATTCATAAGGAAGGAAATGACATTTAAATACAGAAATACATATAATGCAGCAAAATGATAAAGTGTACCTAATATTTTGTTGCCCAAACTTTATCTTTAATCACAGGTTTGTATCTTGATTGCATACTGTGAACAAGGTTTTGTAAAAGATTGGGTTGAACAATATGATTCTATATTTGAATTACATATTTAATGAATTTTGGTTGTTGACTTCTTTTTTGATAGTTCATACGGCACTTTGAACCAAACATTTTCGATCGGGTTTAAGTCCGGTTAGTGTGGTGGCCAATCAAGATGCTGAGCATTTTTTTCCTGAAACCAGTTTTTTACTAGTTTTGCATGATGACAGGGTGCATTGTCCTCTTGAAAAATAAAATTACTATCATAAAGTCTTCTAGGTGACGACAGCATCTTCTTTTCTAATATCCAGATGTAATTCTGGGCATTTGGTGTACCATCGACAATATGGAGGTTCGCATCGCAATGTTCTCACATGCAGCTCTAAACCATGACCTTCATCGGATGCTTAACACTGGCCTCACTAAGCAACTTGGATGGAATTCTTCCTGCTTGAATCTCCTTACACAGGCACTACTCGGATTCCCATTAAGGCAAAATTCTGATTCATCATTGAAAAGGACATTTTCATATGGCTTAGTTGTTCATGATACATGCTATTTTGCACACTGAAGTCTATGTTGTCTTTGATTTGCAGTTAACAGTGGTTTACGCCTGCCTTCACAGCCATGTAAGCGGCAATGAAGCAGACTCCACCTACCAGTAGATGTACTAACAGTAACATCAGTCCCGTCATACCATCTTTTTTTTTTTGATTGGAGGTTTAACGACCACTGTGAGCAACTCAATGGGCTATAAGCAGTCGCCCGTCCCTTATTTAGGGTCACTGGTTCCAGGGAAGGGAGAGATCCAGTGCCGTAAGACAAACACAACATCCATGCCTCACCGGGATTCCAACCCGGACGACTGATCAGAGGCCATCGCTTAGACCACTACGCCACCGGGGCGGCTCGGACCATCTTTAAAGTAATTCAGGTGAATTGAGCTTACTGTCTGGCAAACTTAGCTTTCTGAGCACACTGTCCTGCCTGGTTATAGAAGTGAATCTGGGACTTCCACTGCGACGCATATTTTTAATAACAGCAGTGTATTTTACTTTCTTCAGGAGCCTAATAACTGTAGATTAATTACAGCCCACTCTTTCAGCGATTTGTCTCGAAGAATACTGCTCTGCATGCAGAACAACTACTTTTACTCTGTCCGCTGATGACAATTTCGCAGTTTTAACCGTTATTGAGAATGTACACAAATTATACTCTAATAACAACAAGAAGCGATTATTATAAAACTCACGTAGATCATCATCATGTGTCGAGAATTTTCGGAAGGGGAAATCTGACTCCAGGTCTTAAACAACCCTTATAAATAGGAAGCTAGGAGATTTGGGCTGGAGTGCCCGATGGGAAAGTAACATAAAAGCGAGTTAGAAAGGGGGAGAGAGATGCTCTTATTTATTGCCGAGGGACCAGTATCCCTCGGGGTCTGAAGACTTAACATGTCCATCATACGCACGGCGGATATTTAGTAGTTCGAGCGTTCGTACCTGCCCAGGATCGAACCTGAGGTTCCTCCGTGGCAGACACCAAAGTTGACCACCAGGCCATCCGCGTCCCTGAAAATGATGTAGTACGCTACGATACGATATTTCAAGAAGTTTTAGGAAGGGAGTGTCTCACCCCAGGTCTAAAACTACCCTTAGAAATAGGAAGCCAGGAGATCTGAGTAAGTGAACTCAATAGGAAAAATAAACAGAAAATTGAGTAAAAAGTACAGGTTGATATATCTTTCAAATAGTGAACCGTGACAGCAGTCCAGAGGGCAAGGGGAAGTGGAAGGAGAACCAAGCTCCGTACAACATCACAGAGAACCACAACTCCAACCGGTCGCCGGCGCACCAGGGAGTGAGTGAAACTTACCGAGACCAAATCCAAGTGCCGGACAGCAATGAATTCTCATCATCTCCATGCCAATCTGAAAAAGAAGGGTGGGGAAGTTGTCTAACACTCACCATTGATCACATACTTACTCTCTCTGTCAAGGGGTCAAAAATCATCGCCTTAGTTCTGGGATACCTAAGGAATTCGCTGGGATTGTAATCAACCGCGTCCCTAATAAGTTCATTAGGGTGGGTTTCCGCTTTCTTGAAGAACTTCTTGGAGAGTCTGGTGGAAAACTCATGTACCTTCTCAATTCCAAGTGTGTTCCTCAGGTTCCGAAGTGGGGTCCAAAGGGGAGCCCCAGGGATCATACGAAGTGCTCGGCTCTTCACCCTCTCGATTCTCTCTCGCTGATTAATACTAATACCTAATCAGATGGGGGAGGCAAAGGTAAGCACCGACCTGACGATCGTCTTGTAGAGCAGTGCTTTGTGCCGTGATATAAGGAAGCTTCTCCGGTGGAGTAGTGGAGCTAGCTGCTTAAGGCATTGTCTAGCTTCATTCGTGTGGTAGCTGGAAATGATTTAGTAGTTCTGCATCAACCCTTTTTGTGTGGAAGCTGTCAATGATGTAGTAGATCAGATCAGATGTAGAGTATTTTAGGAAGGGAGTGTCTGATCCCAGGTCTTATACAACCCTTAGAAACAGGAAGCTTGAAGATGTGGGCTAGAGTGCCCGGTAGGAAAGTGACACGGAAGTGAGGAAGAAAGGGGAAGAAAGACGCTCTTATTTATTACCGGGGGCCAGTACCCGGGAAATGATCTAGTAACTCTGGGTCAACCCTTATAAAGGCTGGAGTGGGATTAGGAAGCAGTCAAACAGGTAAAATAATGTCTATGCTTGGCAGTAACAACTGATACGCAGCTAACATGAATTTCAATGTATTTTGCAGACCCCATATTTTATGTCATATCTTAAGAACAGAAGTAGCTACCGGAGAAACTAGGACATTTTGGAAATTTCCATTGAATTTTGCATCTAATGACATATAACTGATGAAAAATTACTGTTTGGTCTAACATTTATTTAGAAGCCCCTAAGATGCGTTATTGAGAAAATTCATGCTCAAATTTACATCCTTTTACATTGAGATTAAAACAAAAAAGATGACACAATTTTTGGTTTTAATGAGCGCGTCTTTTGAAACCGTTCTAACACGAATTAAATTTATCAAAGCTATTCAATGGAACCGGTATTTAAGTCAATGGCACCGGTATGAAAAACAGTAGTATCTGACCGAAGAAAGAAGTTTTTCAATGGGGTATTTAATCCCGCAGATATTGCTGTAAACGGAAACGTGAAATTACGCCCTCTGGTGGCTAACTGGTGCGTTAGGAAAAATTATAGGAGAAACAGTTAGAAGCAGAAGCGCTCTCCAACAAAGAAAGAATATTTAAAATCGGACTTTCAGAAACAGAGACATTGACCAATATAAGATACGAAATTACGCCCCCCCTCCTCCCGGGAAAACCATGCATTATTTTAAGAAGAAAGTATTCTCAAAAAGTGTTTTGATGTGAGAGGTATCGGTTCACGAAATAATATTTTCAGTCAGGTTTTCAGGAGCTCAGATTTTGCTGCAAATACATCAGAAGCAGAAATTAGCCCTTATGCCCCCTAGTGGCCAGAACATTCTTTGCCAAATATTAAATATTTTTTTAAAAATTCCCCATGAGGAGCTGTATGCGATACAGGAAGAATTTTTGAAATCGGAGTTTTTGAAGCAGAGATGTAGGGAAAAACGTAGTTTACCTGAACGACCCCTAATGGAAAGTCTATGAATTTCGTGAAAATTTTGAAATGTATGAAAAACATTTTGACCTAGAAATGATATGAAACAAAGAAAACTTTTTAAATGGGACTCCTAAAAGCAGGTATGTTGACAAAAATAAGATATATATCTACACCCCCTGGCGGAGAAACAATGCATTTTTCTATGAAGAAAATATCCCTAAAATGTTTATCTATACGCGAGTAGTATCGGTTCACGAACGACTTTTTTCAATCGAGATATTAGAAGCTCAGATTTGCTGTAAATTCGTCAGAAGTAGAAATTAGCGCTACCGCCCCCTGGTGGCCAAACTATTCTTACCAAAAATCAGAAATGACATACAAAAGATTTCTCATCAGGAGCTATATCCCTGTAGAAAGAATTTTTCGAATGTGAGTTTTAGAAGCAGAGATATCGGGAAAAACGAAGTTTAGTTTTACGCCCGGAGCGTAAAATCTATACGTAACGTGTAAAAAGTGGCTATACTTAAAATAGTTTTTAACATAAATGGAATCGAAAGGTAAAACCTTATTTTCAATCGAAAGTTTAGAAGCAAATATATGAAGTAAAAGATATTTAGAATTCGATGTCATCTGCATTTACGTAAAAATCTCACACTGCGAAATTTTGCATCGTAAAGAAAAAAATGAAGGATCATCATTCACACATTTCAAGCTTTCCAATGCAAAAAAAAAAAAAAATAATAAATAAAATTGGACTAATAGTTGCAGAGACAGGGTGTCCATAGACGGACGGGCAAACCGGAAACATAAGCAGGATCTTTTTTACAAAAGACGAGCTGAAAACATACCTGTTGATTTATTACGCTTACATGCTATGGCGATATTATCGTGTTTGCAAATAAAAGTAATTTGTAGCTGATCATATCATTACATGCTGAGCAATATATACTATCAGAGACAATGAAATTTGCACACCTAGAAGAAAACATGATACAACCGTGAAACTTTGCAAATAGCTAGAGTACGTGCTGGTATGCAAACGGTCCACGTTTGGTGCGATTGAGCATGACCACACACCCTGTGGTGGCGCTGCAAAAACGAATCGGCAACCGGCGTGTAGTCAATGCCCCATGTAAACGAAAAACACCGGCCGACGCAAACAAGAGTGCAGAGTGACAAGAATGCCGGGTAGACCTCAGATACGTCGATTTACGCAACGTACGGACTTGGAGAGAGGCCTGATCATCGGGCTGAAAACCGCAGAGTGATTGGCGTGCCGTGTAGCTCGCCACGTTGATTGTTCTGACCTTACCATCCCACTTATTTTAGGAGCAGCGGACACGTGACGGCACTGCCACACGGCAGAGTGGCTCTTGACGGACCAGCAGGACGACCGATAGAGAGGATCGACGGGTCGTGCGCCAGGCACGAACGTATCCCACGGGGAACAGGTCCACTATACAGGCACATGTAGCGGCTCCCGTGTGCCCACGAACCATTTCCCAACGCCGCGCCGAAGTGAATCTGCGATCCCAGCATGCCTTGCGTGTGCTGCCATTAACACCGGAACATCGCCGTCTCCGTTTGCAGTGGTGCCAGACCAGAGCGACGTGGAACGCCACAGATTGGCAACGTGTGGTATTTTGCGATGAGTGCCGCTCCGTTTTGGGGACACATGATCATCGTGTCCGGGTGTAGAGGTCCCCTGGTCAATGGCCCAATCCCAACCTCGCTATCGAGCGCCACACCTCCCCCACTGCAGGTATTATTGTCTGGGGAGCCATAGCCTACGATAGCCGATCAGCTCTAGTAGTAGTACGTGGATCATTGACGGGCCAGCGGTATGTAAATGAGATCCTACAGCTCCATGTGTTCCCGTTCCTGGCCGGGATTCCAAGTGCGCTATACCAGCAGGATAATGCCCGCCCTCACACGGCTGGGGTTGCCTAGGACTGCCTACGTCATGTCAAGACAATTCCATGGCCTTCCGGCTCCCCCGACATGCCCCTTATCGAGCATGAGTGGGCCAGTCTGTTTGTGACAACTGTAAAACAGCCGCCACGGTAGCGCAGTGGTCTAAGCGCTGGCTTATAATCGTTCGTCCCTGATTGGTCCGGGTTCAAATCCCGTGAGGCATGGATGTTGTGTTTGTCATACGGCACTGGCTGTCTCCCTTCCCTGGAACCAGTGGCCCTAAATTAGGGAAGAGCGACTGATTATAACCAAATTAACTACTCACGGTGATCGCTAAACCATCAATAAAAAAAAAAACCTAAAATATCTGTGGTCAATTTTTTTTTATTGAAGGTTTAACGACCTCTGTTAGCAACTCGATAGGCTGTAAGTAGTCACCCCCTCCCCTCCCCCGACTTTACGGCTATTCGTTCGAAAAAGGGAGAGAGCCGCCCAACACGTGTGGGCCAGTCTGCTGCAGGACAAAATCAGGCGTATGTTCACCTCCAAGCGGGACCGTATTGCAGCATGTATCGTAAAAATCTTACACTGATAGTTCTGTGTCTGGCGCTATTTGGCCAAACATGGCCCTTGCGCCATAAAAATCAACCAACCAACCAGCATGTATCGCCGTATGAGGCAGTGCGGAGCGCTATTGAAGATCACCGGACTGCGTGGGAAAGATCTCTGTAACTATCCTGCAGTCTGTTTTTGCTATCATGTGTATCATTCATATGTATCATTATGTCTGTAAAATTTTAGTTTAATCCGATGCTTCCTTCTTGGTGCGCAAATTTCATTGTCCGTAGGGTGCATACGTATATATACACACACACAGTCGAGTCGCATAATTATGACCACCTCCTACTTTTGAGGTCAACAGTGCGTAGCCAATGAAAGAAGTGACGTGTCCTGAGATGGCTTGAAGGGTATTGAAGGTGTGGGTAGGCATTCTGAAAACATATCACTCGTTGCTGTCATGGATAAAAGGAGCAATTTCTCAGATTTGCAAAAAGGGATCATTATCGGCTTTTGGGCCAAGGGTGGCAGTATTTCTGAAACAGCGCAGTTTGTGAACTGTTCGCGTGCTGCAGTGGTTAAAGTGTATCGTGTTTGGAGACATGGCACCATTAAGAATAAACGATGTGGAAACTGCGGAGCACCACGTGCCATTGATGTGAAAGGTGAACGTCGGCTTTGAAGGTGAGTGAGGGCAGATCGACACCCTATAATGGAGCAACTCACTAGGTGAATGAACCAGGGGGCTACCGGAAGTGCGCCTAAAACTACAGTTCAGTGAACCCTGCTGCGTTTGGGGCTCCGATGTAGACGGATGGTCACTGCACCTATGCTAACGAAGGTTCCTCGGCAGAAAAGGCTTATATTTGCATGGCAGTATCGGAATTGGACCTCTGCTGATTGGCAAAGGATTGCCTTCTCCGATGAGTCACGTTTTCTGCTTCATTGAACAGATGGACGTTGGCGTATAAGACGAGAAACATCGGAGAGCAAACACTCTGCATCCACTGCTGGAAGAACTCAAGCTGGTGGGGCAGTGTTATGGTCTGGGGAATGTTTTCGTGGCATTCCCTGGGTTCACTCGTGCCTGTGGTAGGCACTGTGCACCGAAATCTTTATGAATCCATCCTTGCAGACTACGTACACCAATACATGCTAATTGTCTTCCCTGGGGCGGATTGAGAGAACACAATGAAGACTTCAAATGACTTCCCTGGTCCCCTAATTCACCAGACTTAAACCCAATTGAGCATCTGTGGGACCACCTCGATCGTGTTGTTCACTCTATGGATCCTCCACCACGCACCCTCCAGCAGCTGTCAGATGCACTGCAGTCAGCAAGGCTCAACATACCTGTGAACACTTTCCAACACCTTATTGAGTCACTCCCAGCCCGGCTAGCTGTTGTCCGCGCTGCACACGGCAGTAACTTTTGATATTAGCTGGTGGTCACAATTATGTGACTCGACCGTATATCTATATAGTAATTATTAATTTCTTTAGTACGTCACTGAGAGGTCAGTCATGTTGTTTTCAGTTATGCGGAATAAATTAATTGATTTGCGGTTGCTGCTTGTGACCATTTGTCCGAGAAGAGTCTGGATTTGAATTCCGGTGAGGCATGGATGTTGTGTTTATCTCTTACGAGACAAACTATCTCGCTTCCCTGGAACAAGTGGTGTTAAATTAGAGGTGGGCGACGAACTGTTTATTGCCATCGAGTTGCTGAAGGTGGTCCTTAACCCCCATCACCCGCAAAAATCGAATAGGATAGTAACGGTGGTTTATATTGATCAAATATTCGAAGAACAACGGTTGGTGAATTAGTGAAGCAGCATATCGTTTGATGAATGAGGGCCAAATGTACAGGTCAAGTTCAGGATTATCGATCATTGATAGTAGTAATCATAGTCAGTTGTAGATGTGGGCTTAACAGTGATTTTCCTTTCATAGTGTCAACGGTGACAGTTGAATGAAAGTAACAGTCACTTCAGACGGTGCAAAATCACCGATTAACAGCTGTAACGGAATTGGAAAGAAGCATGGAACTGCGGATCACTGTCTAATTTATAATACTGACAAAATCGCTGTTACGATCCGATCGCTTCGAATTCTTTGTTTAGGAGCAAACGCACAACGAAATCCAAAACAAATACCTTAAGCGGGGGGCAAGGGAAGGCTGAAAGAAAGCGGGCATCACTAGCGACCTCTATCATATTTCAACAGAAAATATGGCAAATTCTTTAGATAAAGTGACATGGTATCCGAAACTATGGCGTAACAGTGATTTTCGACTCCAAGCATTGCTGGGTCACGTCTAACGGGGGCATTCTTATCAGTGAATTTGGAAGTATTACTTTTTTGTCACTGTTCGTCGTAATGGTGACAGTATGTTTTCAGTAACGGTGACAAAGTAACAGTGACGTCATTTCCGACCGATCTCTAGGCAATGGATACCTATGCCCGCTCCAGTGGATTATTGATCTATGTGATGCGCTCGCTTCTAACCATTATTTCCACATGGGGCTGGGTTCGAATCCCGGCAGGGCCATGGATTGGGTGTGCTTGTCTCACTGCAATGGCTCTCTCCCTTTCTCGAACGAGTAGCCGTAAGGTCGGGGGGGTTGACTACTTACAGCCTATCGAGTTGCTAACAGTGGTCGTTAAACCTTCAATCAAAAAAAAAAATTGACCACAGATATTTTAGGTTTTTTTTTTTTATTGATGGTTTAGCGATCACCGTGAGTAGTTAATTTGGTTATAATCAGTCGCTCTTCCCTAATTTAGGGCCACTGGTTCCAGGGAAGGGAGACAGCCAGCGCCGTATGACAAACACAACATCCATGCCTCACGGGATTTGAACCCGGACCAATCAGGGACGAACGATTATAAGCCAGCGCTTAGACCACTGCGCTACCGTGGCGGCTGTTATACAGTTGTCACAAACAAACAGTATTTTTTTTTTTCGTCTACCACTGTGAGCAACCCAATGGAGCAGTTGTGTGTTCCTAATTTAGGGCAGCCGCCCGGTGGCGCAGTGGTCTAAGGCGATGGCCTCTGATCATTCGTCCAAAAGGGGTCCGGGTTGGAATCTCGGTGAGGCATGGATGTTGTGTTTGTCTTACGGCACTGGCTCTCTCCCTTCCCTGGAACCAGTGACCCTAAATTAGGGACGCCCTTATAGCCCATTGAGTTTCTCACAATGGTCGTTAAACCTCCAAATAAAAAAAAAAAAAAAAAAAAAAAATTAGGGCAACTTTTTCCAGGTAAGAGAGAGAACCACTGTTGTAAGACAAACATAGCTTTCATGCTTCACCATGATTCGAACCCCCGCATGTCTTAGGCAAAAGATCCCAAGCCAATGCATAGACCACTGCACCACTGGGGCGGTGAAGTTGTTTCTACTTACGCTAATGTTTTTTTGTTAATATGCGCAGAATAGTAGGGCTTCTAGCAACTGGATTCCGTACTGATAGTTTGTTTAGTAAATAAAAAAAAATTGCCATAACCGTCTTCGTGCGAATATTTCTGTTTGATCAATGATAGCAAAGTGATGTATCATGCAGTCAGGGCCGCGCAAAGGGCATTTGCCGTCCGAGTGCAAGCCCAGATTTGCTGCCCCTTGTAAGAGATATTTTTTAAAATTTTTAGCGAGTCTTTTGTCGAACAGATCGTGCTTACGTTATCGGTTTGTCCGTTTGTTGACACCATATCTCTTCAACTACTAATCAGATTTCAAAAATTATTTTTGCATTGGGAAGCCTGAAATGTGTGAATGATGATTCTTCATTTCGTTTTCTCATATGATACACAATTTAGCCGCTAGAGGGCGTAAACGCAGATGATGCGAATTCGAAATACATTTTATTCAATATATTTGCTTCTAAACATCCGTTTGAAAAATTTCTTTTATCTTTCGATTCCATTTATGTCTAGTACTATTTTAGGTATAGTCATTTTTTCAAGTTGTTTATAGATTTACAAAGGAAGGCGTAAAGGTAAATTGCATTTTTTCCGATATCTTTGCTCCTGAAATTTGGATTTGAAAAATTCTTTCTGCAGCGGGTATGATAGAACATCGTTTGCATATATTTCTGATTTTTTTTTCTTTTTTTTGGATTGAAAGTTTAACGACCACCGTGAGCAACTCAATGGGCTATAAGTAGTCGCCCGTCCCTAATTTAAGGCCACTGTTTCCAGGGAAGGGAGAGATCCAGTGCCGTAAGACAAACACAACATCCATTCCTGACGGGATTCAAACCCTGGCCCCTTTCGGACGAATGATCAGAAGCCATCGCTTAGACCACTGCGCCACCGACGGCTGTACATCATTTTAAAAATAATTTCGTAAGGAATTCAAAACGTTTTACAGATCTAACATATCTGCATTGTTGTACATGAAGTGGATGAGAAGACAGAAAGAAATTGTAAAGCTAACATAAACTTCTTTTTTTTTTTCTGGTTAAGTACAAACTGTTTAAGTTACGAGAAATAAAAAAAAATAGAACTCGTTAAACTTGTTCATTTAGTCAATGAATGTCAAATATGTTTCAAGACATACTTCTCTGCATGTACACATACGTAATGTATCCATAATTTTTATGCATAATTATTATAAGTCAATTGTTTGTATGTACACATACATAAAATTGTCTAATAATTATTGGGGTTGCCTTTGTTTTTAATTGCTAAGACACATCTCCTGGGCATACTACTCAAAAGGTGTTCAAGTTCATCCTTTGATGTTAGATGATACCAACATGAAATCATAGCTTCAAGTAACTTTACTTAATTTGTAGGATTTCTCGCACTCACCTGTTTCAGTTTCATCCAAAGTATTCGATCGGATTAAGATTCGGCTATTGTGTAGGGCATTGCAACCTCCAGACAGTTTTAGAAACCAACTACCTGTCCACTACTAGTGTCCGATGGCAGGGCACGTTGTCGTCCTGAAAGATGATATCACTATTTGGAAACGTGTTAACAGATGAAGTAAGCATTGTCCCTCTCCAGTACTTGTATATAATGGGCAGCATTCATGTTACCTTCAATGTTGCGCAGTCTACCCACTCCATGAGCTGAGATGCAACCCCACATCATAATGGCAGTAGCATGCTTTACTGTTTGAATGTAGGTACAGTAGCGTTCGGATCATGTTGTCAGCGTCATACGTACAAATGTCCTCCTTTTGTTATGAATCAAATTCTTTCGTCACTCCAGATCTAATGCTATTGATCCACAGTGCATCATTTATGACCTCGTGCTCACTGTAGAATCATGATCTGTTTGTTATTAAAGAAAGGCTTGTTCGCAGAAATATCTCTAAGACTAAGCTACCACAAACGACACGTTTTGTGGCACAAACCAGCACAAATGAATGGCTGTGTTGAATTTTGAACTTGTGGGATGAGGGGGGGGGGCATTCCCCCAACCCGCCACATTAATGTTATATTCAAAACAGGCTGGGGAAATGGTCCACACCAAAATTTGGGTATTTTATAACTCTGAAGCTAAGCTAGCACAAACCAGCACAAACGAATGGCTATGCTAAATTTTGAATTTGCGAGTGGGGTGGGGGAGGGCGGGGCTAAGGAAATGGTTGACAACAAAATTTAGGTACTTAATATCTCAAAAACTAAGCTAGCACAAACGACACGGTTTGCAGCACAAACGTAAGAAAAACGAATGGCACTGTTGAATTTTGAATTTGCCAGGAGTGTGGGGCTGAGCACCCCCCTCCCCCCGACTTACATTTTGAATATCTTAAAAACTAAGCTAGCACAAACGACACGGTTTGCGGCACAAACGTAGCACAAACGAATGACATTGTTGGATTTTGAATTTGCCGGGGCGGGGGCTGACCATATCGCCACCCCCACCCCCTAACTTATATTTTGAATATCTCAAAAACTATGCTAGCACAAACGACATGGTTTGCGGCACAAACCAGCACAAACGTAGCACAAACGAATGGCACTGTTGAATTTTGAATTTGCCAGGGTGGGGGGGGGCTGACCATTTCCCCAGCCCTCCCCTAATTTATATTTTGAATATCTCAAAAACTAAGCTAGCACAAACGACACGGTTTGCGGCACAAACCAGCACAAACGAATGACAGTGTTGGATTTTTAATTTGTCAGGGTGGGGGCTGACCATTCCCCCACCCCCAACTTATATTTTGAATATCTCAAAAACTATGCTAGCACAAACGACACGGTTTGCGGCACAAACCAGCACAAACGTAGCACAAACGAATGGGACTGTTGAATTTTGAATTTGCCGGGGTGGGGGGCTGACCATTCCCCCACCCCCACCCCCACCCCCAACTTATATCTTGAATATCTCAAAAACTATGCTAGCACAAACGACACGGTTTGCGACACAAACCAGCACAAACGTAGCACAAACGAATGGCATTGTTGAATTTTGAATTTGCCGGGGAGGGGGCTGACCATTTTCCCAGCCCCCCAATTTATATTTTGAATATCTCAAAAACTATGCTAGCACAAATGACACGGTTTGCGGCACAAACCAGCACAAACGTAGCACAAACGAATGGCACTGTTAAATTTTGAATTTTCTGGGGTGGGGGGCTGACCATTTCCCCAGCCCCCCAATTTATATTTTGAATATCTCAAAAACTATGCTAGCACAAACCAGCACAAACGAATGGCACTGTTGAATTTTGAATTTGCCGAGGTGGGGGGCTGACCATTTCCCCAGCCCCCCAATTTATATTTTGAATATCTTAAAAACTATGCTAGCACAAACGACACGGTTTGCGGCACAAACCAGCACAAACGAATGGCACTGTTGAATTTTGAATTTGCCTGGGTGGAGGGGCTGGCGAAATGTACCTGACTATTACCTAGGTTGAGGGCTTTTGTCTATGGATCACTGTGTGGGCCTTCTTGATGATATCTGGTGTGCAGTGGGCATGCTGCACTTCTTTGACTTACCTGTAATGGCTTCGTCACAGAGATGCCTTTTTGAGGAAGAAATGCTAAATTCTCTAGCTTTTCATGACTTATAATTCATGATTTGAAATCCTAGTCATTGGAAATAGCAACAGTGGACCCTTCATGAAATTTGTAGATCTTTGCTTGCATATCTCAATTTTGTGTGCTTGCAGAATGGAACCTGTACGTAGGGCTTTCAGAAAGTTCATGACGCACATCTGCAGAGCAAGTGGGTTGCATATGTCTACTCCTGTGCTGGAATGTTTGGTGGTATTCCTATCAGGAAATACTCAGCAACTCTGAACAAACACATTTTGCAAGGTCTTGCATCCTTGAAAAAGGCTGCCCAGCTAGTTCTTTTTTAATTTTTGGAAATAACCAAAAATTGCATGATGCAAGATTGATTGAATTTTCAGGGTGGAGTAGCTCTAACTACAACTGTATATTTCATATTATGTTATGAACTTCTACTGAGAGAGTACATAAGTAACTTTGAAAGTAACAGAGAAGTGATAAGATCAATGAAGTAACTGAAAGGCTGAACAAAATTGTACTCATTTGGAAACCATATAAAAGCACCTGCCTTAAACAGAATGCAAGTACAGGTACCATAGTGCCATGTCTCACCATAAATGGTGATATACACAGTATGATCACAAATGTCCAAGTTGCCTTTCAAACTGAAAGTAAATGCAAGTACGCTTCTGTGATTGTACAGCTACAGTTAGGGTAAAACATATTTCCAAGACTTTAAAAATTTGACTTTTGAACTGATACCTTCTTACCACATACACAGTGCAGCAATTAATGAGACTGATTCTTTTTTATTTTTTTTAATCGTGGTAAAGTACGTGGGTTAAGGAAGGCATGGTGTTTTTTTATAAGTCATTTATCAGTCATACAGTGGCAACAGCTTTTCTGTGAGAATTGTGCAGATGATTATTTACGCTGTGCAGGATGTCATTCGGCAGGACATTCTTACAAGTTCTGTCATGGAGCAGAGAGAAAACATCCGGTTCTGTTTGGAAATCGGCAAAACTGCATCAGCTGAATTGTTGCATGATGTGTATAGGGCTGATTGCCTTTCTCGTGCACAAATATTTCGATGATATGCACATTTCAGGATGGACAAGAAGATTTGGAAAATGACAAAAGGCCGGCCACCCAATTTTAGTGTGCACGTCTGAACTCATTGAGAAAGTTCGTGAAAGGATAAAAAATGATCATTGTGTGACCTCGAAGATGCTGCAGTGTGAGCTGGGTGTTAATAAGATCATGATTCATCAAATTTTAGTGCAAGATTTGGGGGCAGGGCAGTTTGTGCTTGGTTTTATTCTGCTTGCTTTGTCAGATGACCAGAAATGTGCATGAGTCGAATACACAAGACATTCTGGAGACTGCAGAAGCAATACAAAATTTTCTCCAAAGCATTGTGGCAAGTGATGAGACATGGTGTTTTCATTATGATCTTGAAATGAAGCATCAGACTGCCCGGTGTAAGTCGCCACAGTCACCCAAAGGAAAGATCAGGTTATAGAAGTCCAAAATCAAGACAATGGTTGTGTGCTTTTATGACAGCAAAGGAATTCTGCATCACAAGTTTATTCCTGAATGTATGACTGCCACTGACAATACTGACACATCCATTTTGGAATGATTGTGAAAAAAATTGTGTCAGGCTTGAGTACAAAAATGGGCAGTGGTCCCTTCTTCACAATAACACACCCGTATACGGAGCAGTCAGTGTACAGCAATTTCTGGCATGGAAACAAGTGTATGTACTCAAGACATCCCTTCTATTCTCTAGATATGTATCCGTGTGATGACTTTGGATTCCCTAAATTAAAGCTGCCTGTAAAAGGTAAAGTTTTCCAAGACATTCAAAGAACTGTGACATCAGCTGTTCACTTCATAACAAAAAGACCTCTCTGCAAGTCCTTCCTTTCATTGGCTGATCGTGTCACTTTTATTAACACAGGAATGTATTTAAAATAAAATATATTCATGTACACTGAAGTGCCAGAAAAACTGGTACACCAGCCTAATACTTGGTCGGTCCCCCACGGGAGCACCAGACTGCAGAAATACGACGGGGCATGTACTCCACTAGCTTCTGGAAATATGCTGTAAGCAATGCACACCATACTTCCTGCAGAGCGTTCCACAATTCTGGTGTATTCAGAGGTCTCGGATTCCTGTGTTCGATAGCGCGTTGCATGGCATCCCAAATGTGTTCTATCACATTCAGATCTGGGGACTTGGGTGGTATGGCAACACCCCAAACTCAGATGAATGCTCCTCTAACCATAATGAGGCATCCCGACACTTTTGTGGAGGTGCATTGTCCTGTTGGAACAGGCCCAACTCATCAGCATGAATGCAGGACATGAACGGGTGTACCTCGTCAGAAAAGATGTGCACATAGCGTTGGCCGGTCACAGACGTTTGTAGACGTACCAGGGGTCCTAGTGAAGTCCAGCTAAACACACCCCATACCATTGTGGACCCCCTACCAGCCGGTACAGTTCTCTGTTGACAGGCGGGATCCATGGCTTCATGGGTTTTGCGCCACACACGAATCCTTCCATCTGCCCGATACAGTTGAAAACGCGACTTGTCAGACCAGGCTACTTGTTTCCAGTCATCAAGTGTGAAGTGGCGGTGTTGCCGTGCTCAATCGAGGCTCATAGCTCTGTGTCGTGCACCCATCAAGGGGACTTGAGTTGGGCGTCGGCTCCCAAAGCCCATATCGTACCGGGTATGTTGCACAGTCCGGACGCTGATGCTTGTTGAGGTTCCAGCATTGAATTCCAATTTTACCTGCGAGAGTGTTGCACGCCTATTGTGTGAAACTATTCTTGACAGCCGGCGATGGTCAAGTTTACCCAATGTCTTTTTACGGCCACACTGGTATCGTAGGTTGGAGTTTTTGCCGGAATTCTTGTAGTCACGATACACCCTTGCAATGGCTGTCCGTGAAAATCCGAACTTCGTTTCTACCTCCGAAATATTCTGGCCCATCTCACGAGCGCCAACTATGACACTGCGTTGAAAATCGCTTAAATCGTTATTACTTGTCATTCTCATGCCGAAAACGGCTCTGACAGCTGGCAAGGATGTCTATCACTTTATATATGCACTGGCGAACGCAACAGATTATGCGCATAGGTGACATTGCTATGTATTTTGCATAAGCTCGTCTGTACCAGTTTTTCTGGCACTTCAGTGTAAGTTTTTCCTTTTTTTATTTTTTTTAATGTCTCATTACTTAATTTCTGCACTGTGTAACATTTAATCTGCCGCAATTATGAATTTTTCTTCACCGTTATTTTCTTTTACAGTTTATGATACTATTTAAAATCTAAAAGCTGTTTATTTTCTATGATTTGAATTTTTTTCCTTTTTTTTTTTCATAACAATGGTTTGTGCTATCATGTTATAAATATTTTTTTTGGTACTTTTAAAATATAGCCTTTTCAATTCACCTATACGATAGGTTATTTTAACGTGCTATGCTAATTAAAATATTTTGTGTTTGTTCTTGGAGAGGGGATTCAATCACTAACACACCAAAAAATGGAACTTAACTTACACTTTTGGAATTTTTTTCACAAGTTGTATTCATTTTAGCTCTTGCTCATTCTTTCATATAAAATACCAGATAAAATCTTTTTATGCCACTTGTTTATATCTTCCATACTCACTGAGGCTTCTTTGGACTTTGAATTGTGGCTCTTCATTTCAAAAGCACTGGACGTTCAGTTGTTTGGTATTTTTTCTCAGTCATAGTATATTCGCAATTCGTCACTAGTCACAAAGTTCTAAGTGTCGCTGCTTTGCCAGCCATTGAACTCAATGAACATGAAATGCCACCTTTCACTGTGACTAGACTTGTTGGTCCATCAGTGAATGAGCCACCCATCAAGCAGATTACTTACTGATGCACAAAAAATCATGCCCAGTCATTTGCTCTGCTCTTGATCTGATGTTGAACGAGGTCTCTATTTAAAGAATTCTGATGTGGGGGACCTTCTTTTATTAGTTTTCTCACAGCGTCAACGTTTCCAGGCATTTTACAGCAGTATGGGGATGACCAGATTGAAGATTGCCTTCCAGTGAATTTTATATCCTGCCAAATTCATAATCAGTTTGACTGTTGCTCATGAAGAATCAGTTTGGCCACCCTGGTGGCACAGTGGTCTAAGCGATGGCTTCTGATCATTCATCCAAGATGGGTCTGAATCCTGGTGAGGCATGGATGCTGTGTTTGTCTTACGGCACTGGCACTCTCCCTTCCCTGGAACCAGTGACCCTAAATTAGGGAAGGGTGCTGCTTATAGCCTGTTGAGTTGCTCACGGTGGTCGTAAAACCCTCAATTAAAAAAAGGGGATCCCCCCACCCCCCGAAGTATTTTACAGTGATTCAAAACTCTACATTTAGACCTGTTTTATAATGAACCATAGCACAAAAATCACATCCAGAGAGACCCACCACAGATGAAGGCCAGAACTTTTTCACCTGCAACAGACTAAAAACCAGTTTAAGCCAAAAACATAGCACAGTGTTTTTATTTTTCTACTAATAAGTCTGCTCTTTTACGTGAGCTGTGTTTCAAGGTTAACTCATCTGTTTCCCCACAGCTAAAAACAATTGGCATAGTCTTCTAGTATTGTAAATGCTCGTAAAAAGAAATTCACTTCTTCTGAACTAGAGCCTGTCCACTTTGAAAACAGCCCACATAATGTACATCTGTACAGGTTTCATACCTTTCTTCTCATGCCATGAGGTGATGGGCTATGGCCCTGGGAATAAGTCTGTTTGTTTCGACATACAGGGATTTATCATAACACTTAATGTTTGTGGAGAATTTTTTTTTTTCAATGAGCTGTAAGCCCATCTCGGGCTTTCAGAAGAGAAGCAATTCAACTTGGAATAGACTTATACAAGTCATCCACATTACAATACTAGAATTTTGGGCCATTCTTCTTGTAAAATATGCCCTAACTGTGCCAGTGATGTTGGAGGTGAAAAGAGTGTGTGGTCTGACCTTTTGCTCCAGATATTCCCATAAATGTTCAGTAGTATTGTGGTTTTGAGATTGAGATAGCCAGGGTAGTTGCTGTACCTCATGCTCTTCAAACCACAATTTGACACATTTCCCTCAATGCACGGGTGCATTATCTGCTTTAAACCAGGGACGGTCATTAAAGAACAATGCCTGCAACACTAGGTGCAGGTGGCCCCAAAGAATGGATTCGTGCGTTGTAGATACAGAGATGCCAACTTTTACGGATTTTCACTCCATCTTACAGTTTTAAAAGCCCACGTACGCAATTTTCTATTTTTTACTGTCTTTTGGTCGAAAAAAAAAAACAAAAAAAAAAAACCTGCACATTACAGGTAGTCCCTGTTGTACGCCTACGATGTTCTGAGCTTCTCATTCGCTGTTTGTCGCTTGATTAGCCGTACAGCCATTTGAGAGTGCTGTGCGCAAAAGCCGGGAGGGAGCTCAGCTCAGTGTCTTTTGCGAACTCTTTACATTGATTTTATGTGGCTTTGTGCTTGTGAAAATTCTGATGCAAACGTTTTAACCTTTTCAGCTAAACTGTGGTGTGCCACCTGCCGTGCCAATTAAGCGTTCTATAGCTAGCATGTCAGGGCTCGCAAGACGTTTCTTTTTCACCAAATAGATAAAAAGAAATATCATCGGCACGTCAGATGTCATCCACCATGCCGATGACGCCTCTATAGCTCCCATAGCGGAGCTCACGAGAAATTTCTTTTTCGCCGATAGGTCGGGTGTCATCCGCGATGCCGATGACGCCTATAGCTCGTATGTAAAAGCTCGCAACACTTTTCTTTTTCACCGAATAGATAAAAAGGAATGCCAACGGCGTGTCAGATGTCACCCACCATGACGATGACTCCTCTGTAGGCTCGCACGTCGGTGCTCGCAAGGATTTTTTTTTTTTCGCCGAATAGCTCGGGTTTCATCAGAGCCATCCAGTGTCATCCACCACACCTATGATGCATCTATAGCTCGCACGGTGCGGCTCGCAAAGAATGTCTTTTTCGCCATATAGGTCGGCCGCTATAGCTCGTATGTCGGGGGTCGCGAGGAATTTTTTCCCCCACCGAATAGATCGCTTGTCGGGTGTCATCCGCCACGCCTATGACGCCTCTATAACTCGTATGTCGGGGCTCGCGAGACATTTCCTTTTCACCAAATAAGCAAAAAAATGTCATTGGCATGTCGGGTGTCGCCCACCATGCCGATGACGCCTCTATAGCTCGCATGTCGGCGCTCGCGAAGAATTTCTTTTTCACCGTATAGTTTGCATGTTGTTGTCATCGGCCACGCTGACGACGCCTGTATAGCTCGCATGTCGACACTCGTGAGACATTTCTTTTTCGCTGAATATCTTGCGTGTCGGGTGTCACTCTCCATGCCGATGACTCCTCTGTAGCTCGCATGTTGGGGCTGGCAAGCCAAAGCTGAACTTTCACTGCTAAGTTGTGGCCTCTACTGCAGAAATATATATATATACAGTCAACTCTGCTTATAGTGAACCTCTGTGGACTTGAATATTTCGTTCACTATGTCTGAGCTTCACTAAAACCGAAGTTTCTTCCTTTAACCTGAATTGAGTGAAATGGTGAGCAAGAAGATAAAATATGTACATGTGTATCTAAAAAATATTTTTATGTACGTAGTGTATATTCATTAAATTAAGTAAATAAAATTCATTTTACATTACCTTAACTAACATGAAAATAGTCTGTTATGTGCCGCTGCTTGCATCAAACAGTTTAAATTTTTTCTCTGTCCTTTTCTAGAGTCTGTGCTTTTGTTACACTCGATTCTACATTTTCCTTACATTCTAGAAACTTTAGCACAGTCCTGACACCCTCCAACATCTCTTTCACTGTTGAAACACGTTCTTCATTATCGTCATCTTCAGCCTCGTGTTCTTCCCATGCTGGAACCGTCTTTCACAGCCTCAACAATAGTTTCATCCGATAGGATTTCATTCGTTATAACTTCACAATCAGCATCTATAAAATCTTCAGCTTCAGTGGAATTTGCACCGATATGCTGAAGCAGGTTCTTAAGAGGCACATCATCCTCTTCTTCAAATGCTACACTTCCAGCAGCCAAACCAGACCTCCAGAAACAGTTATGTATAGTGACAGTTGACACACTCCTCCATGCTTTGTTTCCAAAACGTACAGCATTCAGAACATTTATTGATGTGTTCTGCTTTGATTCCAAGGCTTGGACTAAATGAAATGTTACTTCCCTTCTGTAATAGGTTTTAACGCTGCAAATCACACCTTGCTCCATGGATTGGAGAACTGACTTTCGTGTTGGCAGGCAGGAACACCATCTTGATGTTGCTGAGGTTTTTAATCCTACCTTTGTCCTTCAATGCACTTAAGGAGTGTAGTAGGCCTACAATATTGTTCTCAACACATTCTTTCAAGTTTTTACCAGAAGGTTTGATTTGAAATGTTACAACTTCATGTTATATAAGTACATTCTTTGAAGTTTTATTTTTTTTATGTTCACTATAAACAGAAATTTTAATGTACATTTCCGACGTTACGGGTCGGGACCAATGATTTAGGTTCACTATAGCCGAATGTTCACTATATGCAGAGTTGACTGTATATATATATAATTTTTAAATAAAACTACATTTTGGAAATCTTACTGAAGGTCGAAGCGGTTTTACTAAAAACTTTGGATTTTTTTACTGATGACCCCTTTCCTTTCTCAGGTTGGCATCTCTGTAGATATGACACAACTCTTCAGAATAACCAGTGGCCCTAAGGAGTGCCATGATATGGCACTGCACAGCATCAGGGATCTACCTCCATGCTGCGCAGTCAGAATCAAACAATCGGGGTTATAAGATTCTGCAGGTTTTTGCCAGATGTACACTCTACTGGTGGTGGGAAACAATGTGAAGCATGATTCATCAGCCCAGATGACACATTACAAGTCTTTAGCATCCCAGTTTTTATGTTCTTTGTACCACCTTACACATTTTGTTACATTGATGTTGGTAATCAGATCAGAGGTTTGTGGATTGTAGCATGGCCATAAATACTGGCATGATGCAGTTTGTGACGAACTGCTATGATGGAAATTGTATCATTCTGACTAGTGTTCTGCTCTGCTGCTATTTGTGGTGCCATGGTCTTGTGCTTTCATTGTACAATCTGTGCCAACATTCACCTATTCCTATCTGACATCTTCATATGCCGTCCACAATTTGCATGTTTGGAAGCTACACCATGCCCTTTTTAATAGGCAGTTATAATCTTCAATACAGTTCGCTCGTGCTACACCCTATTTCTACAGTTCTAGTTACTGAAGCTCCCTGCAAGACATGCACCAATGATGATTCATGCCTCTTCTTAGGTCACTGAAATCTGATATTGTGTACAATTACTCCAACAGCTGTTTGACCTGTGACTGTGGCATTGCTACATGATAGCAGACATCATATTGTGCACCCCTTTATATATGTCCCTGCAATTTGCTTTACATACGTCCCACGTCTCTGTGATTTGCGTTGCATGTACTCCAGTTGCAGCTGGTGTTTCCATTATTTTGATAAATTCCTGTATCTTCCCTGTAGTGTAGCATATAGGTCACTTAAGTTTGAATATTCATCCAACCTTTTTTCATATGTGTAAGAATTGCAGTTGTGAATAGTGCATTTACTTGTATCTATTGGAGTAACATAGGAGGAATAAAAAAGTCCCAGAAAATATACTTTTGAGTACATTTCCACTGTTTTCATAGTTTGCTTTTTTGTAAAGCATTACAATGCATCACAATCTTAAAAACATCTTTGTAATTTGTTTCATATTGTATTAGTGTGCTCATGTAAATGTGCTTATAACATACTACAAAAACACTGTTTCATTACATTCAAAACTCAAACTGAGTTTTGACCATTTGTACTTCTTGAATTAATGTGCTATGGAATTTTGTAGGACTTTCAAAATGAAACTTCTTTTTACTTTTGCATTTTTGAACTTCACTTTTAGTTGGTAAAGTTCGATGAACACTTACCGCACGTGGGGCTTGGCTTTCAATTCATATTTCCGTTATGTGGATGCGGCACGGGGTTTTTCATTTGGCCACGGGTCCGCTTCTTTTTTTTTTTTTTTCCCCGTTGGAATTTATTTTGCCTCATCACCAAATGAGTTTTTTTCCTTTGCTGCATCCTCATTTACTTCAATATTTATTCATAACCCGAGTACTTTCGGTAATACTCCTTTACCGTCTTCGAGGGGACGTTTTGCTCCGACTAGCACGGACCGTGTCAGCTGGGCATTTCGGTGGTTCTCGCGGGCTGCTTCTGTCATCGGCTATCGCTTCTTCTTGGGCGTTGTGGCGCCATCTCTTGTTGGTCAGTGATCTCATTTTTCGAACTTTTTCATTTTTTTGCTCAATTTTAATTAAATTTCATATGTGTAAGAATTGCAGTTGTGAATAGTGCATTTAATTAATTAAAATTGAGCAAAACAAGAAAATGAAAAAGTTCGAAAAATGAGATCACTGACCAACAAGAGATGGCGCCACAACGCCCAAGAAGAAGCGATAGCCGATGACAGAAGCAGCCCGCGAGAACCACCGAAATGCCCAGCTGACACGGTCCGTGCTAGTCGGAGCAAAACGTCCCCTCGAAGACGGTAAAGGAGTATAACCGAAAGTACTCGGGCTATGAATAAATATTGAAGTAAATGAGGATGCAGCAAAGGAAAAAAACTCATTTGGTGATGAGGCAAAATAAATTCCAACGGGGGAAAAAAAAAAAAGAAGCGGACCCGTGGCCAAATGAAAAACCCCGTGCCGCATCCACATAACAGAAATATGAATTGAAAGCCAAGCCCCACGTGCGGTAAGTGTTCATCGAACTTTACCAACTAAAAGTGAAGTTCAAAAATGCAAATGCATTAATGCACGTTAAATAATATAACCTCCAATATCGGAAGTAAATTGATTCTTTTTTACATTTTACATATGAGATGGAAAGAATTTGAGGACAGGAAACAACTGTTCTTCCTGTCCATCTTAGAGCTATAACAAAACTTCCTTTTCAATGTCAGCAAAGTACTATTTATGTAGCCAATTCTAAAGATTATGACTGAGTTCTTTTTATTAGAAATTCGCATTTTTTTTTGCAATCATTTGCATTCATAATTGTAAAAGTTTTTAGGCCATAGATTGTTTGCAATGATAAGGACAGTAAGGGTCAAATCATTTCTAGCCACCTTTATATGTGCATTATATGCCTCCAAGTAAATGTAATGAACTTTCTTTCATTCTGTTGTAGGATATTGTATGAGCAAATTTACAAAGGTAGTGTTTCATTTGAAATATCAGATTTTTAATCTGTGTGTGTGTGTGTGTGTGTGTGTGTGTGTGTGTGTGTGTGTGTGTGTGTGTGTGTATGATGTATGTAATTCTGTTAATTTCCATGCCTCTTCAACAGTATGACAGAAAACTCCAGGTCACCAGTGTACACTGTGGTAGCACCAGCTAAACTACGCCCTAACATACCATTTCACATTAGTGCAGCTGCTCACAATCTGCCATCACCTCTTGAATTAAAAATTGGAATTGAGGGTCCAGCAGATAGTGGAACATACAACAGTATTGGAAAACAAATAATTCTGAACTCTGGTATGTACATTATTAAGGTTCTCTGTGATATTGAAACATTTCCAGATATATTAAAATACACTGAGATACCAGTTTTTTAGGTAGACCTGCTCTTGTTATATAAATGGCTCAGTCCAACATGTAAGACATGTGAGCCTGGTGTGCTGTATGAATCAGATAGACCAGCTTATCAAGCATCTGTTTAACATTCAATTGAGGGTGAAAATGGGCAAAATGAATGCTCTGAGTGACTTTGAATCTGGCATGATAGCACCTGTTTGCCTGTTTGAGCATCTTCAAAATGTCCATTGTCCTGCACTTTGTGTGTACAATTGTAGTGAGGGTTTACCATGAATGGTGTGACACACAAAATAACTTCCAGCAATAGACAATCCTGAGGGGTCAAAGGAGACTGGTGAGAATTGTGCCAGTGAACAGATGCACCACAATCTGGCAAATCACTGCCAAATTCAATGTTGATATGTGAATGTACCATGTATTGGACATGTCATGAATGGGTTACAACAGCTGATGACCGTGTCAAGTGTTGATGTTCTGTGTGCAGAAAACATAAGTGCACCTCCGGTAGGCATCGGAGCATTGGCACTGGACTGTTGAGGACTGGAAAAAGGTCACCCAGATGAATGAATCAAGATCTTTTCTGCATCAGGGGAATGACCGAATCTGAATTTGATGCAAATACATGAGGTCATGGAGCCATCTTGTCAGGTGTCAACAGTACAGACCAGTGGCAGTAGTGTGTTGATGTGAGGAATGTTTTCTTGTCATGCATTTCGTTCCCTGATACCCATTGAAGCCACAGCATATCTGAACATCATTGCCAACCAAATTCATCCCTTCATGACTGCAGTTTATCCTCAAGCAGATGGACATGTTCAGCAGAATAACACTCACAAAGCTTATATCGTCACCAAATGGTTCCAAGAACATGCTGACAAGTTTTCCTTGCTTCAGTGGTTTGCACAGTCCCTGAATTTTAAACGCCATTGAGCATTCTAGGATGAGGTCGAATGAGCTGTTCACTGCGAGACTGTTCCACAGTCTAATTTTCAGCAATTTGACGTGATATAACATTCTTGCATGACCCTTCTAGCATCAAGGCTGACACAGCAAGCTACTAGGTATGTGTACCTAATAAACTGGCATTTCAGTGTATATATGCCATATCATTTTGTTATTATATGTTTAGTGGAAGTAAGTTTTAATTTTTGTTATTCTTACAGTTTTTATATCAGATTGGAGATGATAGAGCTGATACTAATTTTCAGTGTGTAATGGTTCCTCCAACTAATTAATGCTACATGGCTAGTCCTAAGAAAACTTTCTGGAGGGGTATCAAACAACATCTTAGATCTGTTGGAGCAATATTGTTACTATACCACCCAGGATAAAGGATTTCCTAGCCACCTACCTACAATATATGAATATGAACAAAAAGTTGCAGATTACTCTAGTGTCATGACGATGATGGGCAAAACACGTAACAATATTAACAAATAAAGGTAACTTGATCACGCTAGTTACGTTAAATGAAAACTTTTACAAAAAGTTCGTAAGTTGGAAGCTTTTGACCTTAACTTAGGTCTTCATCACGCCAATGGAGGACTAAGATTGTTGCCAGATTCTACACTTGAATTTTTCCTATTTTTGTTGCCTCTTTCCCCTCTGCTTGCAGAAATCTACATGCAACATATTCCTCAACACCCTTTTCAACCTTCCCTATGGTTAAGATATGTTGACGACATTTTCATTAGCTGGCCACATTCAGAGTCTGAACTACAGACACTGATCAACTCCATTACAGAAAACTTTCCTTCCATTAATCTCACTATATCTAAGGAAGTAAACCACAAAATTGATTTCCTGGATGTATCTATCTGCAGAAACGCTGATCTCTCCATTACTCGTTCCGTCTATCATAAACCTTCTGCTGCCACTAACATCATTCCCTACAAATCTTGCACCCTGCATCTCTACAAACTTGCAGCATTGAAGTCCTACATCCACAGGGCTCATATCATTTGCAACAACCAACTCTCTCTTCAAGAAGAACTCTCCAAAATTTCTACAATAGCCCTCTCTCATGGTTTCCCTGCACGTACAGTCAACTCCCTCATAAAGAAATATGAAAACCATTCGAAAATTGAATGCCTCCTTCCTCAAAAGAAAGAAGACCTGAAATTCTGTGGTTCTGTTCCTTACCATCCTTCCTATGCTTATAAGTTAGATTCTTTTCAGAAGTTTTGGTTACCATCTTGCCATTAAATCTACCCCAAACATCTTGAAACTTCTACAAAGGGATAGGGACAAAGTTGAAAGCCTGAACCTCCCAGGAGTTTACTGCATTCCTATCTCTTCTTCTACTGGGGATAACTTATACATTGGAAGCACATACAGGAGCATTGACCATAGAATTTTAGAACATAAAAAAGATGTCTCGAAAGCCAATCCCAATACTGCCTTGTCTATTTTGACAATGGAAGACATATCTGCAGTTCCCCACTGGAACGAAGCAAAACGAATTGCTTCTTTTGACAATCATTTTGCCCTCCGTTACTGTGAAAGCCTGGAAATTATTTTCAACTCAATGACTTGCAACTCCGAATCTCCTCTCTACATTCCGATGATCTGGAGATCAATTCTAAGTTTTGGCAACAAAAATAGGAAAAATTCAAATGTAGAATCTGACAACAATCTTAGTCCTCCATTGGCGTGATGAAGACTTAAGATAAGGTCGAAAGCTTCCAACTTACGAACTTTTTGTAAAAGTTTTCATTTAACGTAACTAGCGTGATCAAGTTACCTTTATTTGTTACTCTAGTGAAAGATTTTGCTGAATTCTTGAGGCAGTGAACCTTCTGTCCTGGAAACATGAACACCTGTTATCTGGATGGAAGGTATGCAGTTGCTCAAATGGAAACATCAAATAAGTTGTTGTAGATTTAATCTCCAAAGTGCATTGTAGGTACCTATTTCTTTTTCCTTTTTCACAGAACCTGCTAGCCATGTTCTTTGGAGATTAATTTATCAATTTCTGTGACACATTTATCTGAACCAGTTCTTGCCACCCAGTGGCACAGTGGTCTAAGCACTGTCTTATGACCACTCATCTGAGATGGGTCCGTGGTTTGAATTCAGGTGAGGCATGGATGTTGTGTTTGTCTTGCGGCACTTGCTCTCCCTTCCCTGGAGTCAGTGGCCTTAAATTTAGGGATGGGTGACTGCTTATAGCCCATTGAGTTGCTCACAGTGATCGTTAAACCTTCAATAAAAAAAAAAAAAAAAAGAGCCAGTTCTTTTTTACTATCATGCCTATTGTAAGAATTGGAATGTTGCTGCCATAAGAACATTGAAAAATTCCTGACTGGTGTAGTCTGGATGTTTGTGTAGTCTTGCAATTGGTATGATCAGGGCTGATGTGCAGCCAAAATATTTTATTGGAAAAATACACCCTGATTCATAAAGGAGTATACAGTTCCCAGATGCTGTAAAACAGTAACAATTGAAGACGCGGACTACAACTGCGAACCGTTAGGTAGATGTACTCATAAAGTTTGTGTCCTGCTACTGAGGGAAGTGACGTAGGTGATAGCGCACGTGTCGTGTGACTAGTCAGTTAAAATGGTGGCCTCTGCAGTAGAGAAGGCGTTTTGTGTTCTTGAATTGAGCAAAATGGAATCTGTAACTGTTTGGCAACGGCATTTTCGATCACGATTCGGAAAAGAACCTCCAACCAGAAAATCTATCTACGATTGGCATAAAAAATTTGAAACTAGGAGCTGTTTGTGCAAACTTAAAAGTCCTGGACAACCATGTGTATCGGAAGAAGTCGTCGATAGTGTTTGCACCGCCATTCAACGAAGCCCGGGAAGATCAACACGAAGGGTGAGTCTTGAAGTGCAGATTTCACAACCCACTGTCTGGAGAATTTTGAGAAAAAAGCTGAAAATGATTCCATACAAAGTGCAGATGTTGCAAAATCTCACTGACCTTGACAAGACAAAGCACTTTGAATTTTGTGCTGAAATGCAGCACCGTTTTGAAAATGACTATTTTGCCGATCACTTAGTTTTCACCAATGAAGCTACATTTCACATGAGTGGTCAGGTAAACAAGCACAATGTTCGCTTTTGGGGAACAGAGAATCCTAAATTTACAGTGCAACGTGCGAGATTCCTCTAAGGTAAATGTGTTCTGTGCTGTGTCCAAAAAGAAAGTGTACGGCCCCTTCTTGTTTCACGAGAAAACTGTCACGGGAGGCTCTTTTCTGGATATGTTAAGTCTTTGGTTGATGCCACCGTGCAGGGTGACAGTGACGACTTTATTCTCCAATTGGATGGTGCACCACCACATTGGTTAGGCGACGTGCGAGATTATCTTGATGAACATCTTCCTCCCCCAATGGATTGGACGAGCCGCGGACTACAACATGCCACTGACCCAATGGCCACCCAGAAGTCCTGACTTTTAACACCTTGTGACTTTTTCTGTGGGGCTACATAAAGGACAAGGTATTTGCCCCTCCCCTTTCTGTTGATCTAGCGGAGCTGAAACAGCGTATCACAGCCACTATCACTGCACTTGATTCATATATCGTACCTCACGTTTGGTCAGAAATGGATTACCGGCTTGATGTGTCGGGTGACTAAGGGTGCACACATAGAACATCTGTGACTATCTCTAAAAAAACTTGAAACATTCCCCTACAATTCTGTTACAGGTAACATAAAATATCTTACATTGTTCTTGTTTTATAGTGCTTTCAAACTGTATACTTCTTTATGAATCACCCTGTATGTTACAGTCAAACCCACATGTAACAAGCTTGCCTAATACGAAGTTCCACATAAACTGAAGTTTATATAGATCCCTTGAACTTTGCAATATTATCCTTTGTTATTTTAACAGCATATTATGAGCAACAATTTTTGGAGAAACCTGCATATATTGAAATTCAGCATGGTTATTAATGAACAAAAATAAGTTACATTAACCCAGTTTTTATCCATTCCTCTCTCGGACAACTAGGAACTACTGGCTATTTGATAATACCCCATGGTTCCCACTTCAGCCAGGTCAGTTTGCGTAAAGACAATGTTTCATTTGTTTTTTTACTTCCCCTCCACACTAGATACATGCACACACACCTCCTGAGCAAATGCTGTATTTTATGCCCTTTTGGTATCGTAATCTCTGTGATGGTACACTATAAACCAGTTTTTATGGGACAGGACACTGGATTAACCCTTTGAGGCATATGAACATACCGGTTATCTCAATGCATGGCAAAACACACTCCTCAAAGGGTTAATGATGCAGACATGCCTACAACTACAGAATCTCCGTAGTTCCTACGGAAAAAGCTCTTGTACTACGGAATACGGAAAACCGCGATTTTTCTACAGAAAATTAACGGAAGTTATTAGTTTTTATTTTGCTTGTTCCCCTTCCCAACGCAGCGGCGGCCACTTGACGATCCGTCATGCTTGCGATGCTGCTTGCACTTCCAGTTCTGCCTCTCGAAGCTGCTTGGATCTTAGCGCGAGCGGCCAGCAGGTGAAAACCCTCCCTCCCTAGCATGCAACATTCTGGGGACGTTGAGCTTAGCTCGCTTTGGTGGTGGACGTGGGCGGAGTTCGGCCTGAAGCTCTTTCGCAGTGCTGCGGCAAGCTGTTGAAAATCATTTGGTGCAGAACGTGAGTGTCATTGCCTGGCATCTGAGTTTTTTTCTAAATCGTGAGTTGACCATTCATGTCAGTAATTAATATTTTGAAGTTTTTTTCTTGCGTTGCAGAAAAGTATGCTTGGATTTCGTTGCAGAGTTCGCCAAAATGCGTAATTACACGTCTAGTACGCATAGAAATTTTACCAACGCATAAAAATATGCATCAGGATTTTTTCGCGACTCGTAGAAATACAAGTCGTGAAGCGCTTAAAGTACGCATCAACACGTAAAAATACGCATCTAGAAACGAGTAAAATACACATCAATGCGCAAAAACACACATCGAGAATCGCATAAATCTATGCATCGAAGAATTTTACCAACGCGTAAAAATACTCGTCGAGACAGCATTTCTTCTTTCAAAAACGGAAGTGAACGAAATAAAGATTTCTTCCGTAATCGTAATTTTGTTTTCCTGCGATGTTGCCTCTGTCCAGTATTGTTGTTATACATAATTTTATTCCATAAATCTTTGTATTTTACTTTGAAAATGGAGGGGAAATTTCCGAAAATGGAAATTCGACGGCGCAAAAATTCCTGTGTAATCTTTGGCTTCGAGGAATTTCTGCTTTTTCGTCGTAATTTGGGTTATCCACGAGATTGATACATAATTAAAATTTTTTTTTGAGGCAATTGGTAGTGGTGAAGGATGCTTTCTGCCTAAAACTTTCGAAAACAGAAATTTTGTCTTTCAAAATTTTCGGAAACTTGATTAAGATTTTTCCCGTAATCGTAATTTTATTTTTCACACGATGTTTCCTCTGCCTAGTATTGTTGTTAAATTTCATTTTATTTTGTAAATATTTGTATTTCACCTTGAATATGGAAGGGAAATGTCCGAAAATGGAAATCCGACGTAACAAAGGTTTCTCCTGTAACTGTAATTTTTTCCCCCAACGATGTTCCGAACGTGTATCCTGTGTTCTTACATATTCCCCCCAAAAAGGTTTGCATTTCAGCTTGATAAAGGGGAGAGTCCGAAAACAAAAGTGATGAAGCTGAAAAATTTGTAAGAATTGATGCATGATATTCAAAAGCATTCATATTCTCCAAGTTACACTACCTTTTATCTAAAATAGTGAAAGCTATCATGCATTCATGGTCCTCAAACTGAAAGTTCTTTCAGCATGATGGATAAAATTGTCATGGCATCCAAGGGATTTGTGAAGCCTACTGTCTTAGCTGATGTTGATGGTGAGCTTAATTTTTCAAATAACAGTTTTTCAAAAAAGAAAAATCGGAAAGGACACAACTGGTAATTGGAGTAAAAGCAAGAATGTGTTAAAGCGAAATCATCTAAAACGAAAATGAACTTTCCAAGTTCTATACATCTGTCGGAAAATTTTGCATTGAAGAACGTTCTTATATTCAAGAAAAAAATACTGATCTATGATGAATTCTTAAAATATGCAAAAGTAGTAGATACTTCACTTAGAACCATAACATCATTTACTTCTGTATTACACATAGTCAAACGCCTTCCATTTATAATAAGTGAAAATGAACTTGATATACTGGAAGCGGAATTCCTTGTTATTAAGCTGACAAATTAGAGACCATAGCAGTAACAGATAGAATAGATGTCACTTGGCCAGAAATCTCTAAATTAAGAGGCTATAATGGAGCGGTTAAGTATACTATTCTCTTGAAAGTAATGTTTGCAATACTTGTAGTTCCACACTCGAATGCTGTGAGTAAGAGATTTTAGTTTAGTGCGAAAAATTAAGCCCGTTTCCAACCTAATTTAGGTTTAGAAACAGTAGAAGCACTTCTTATTGCAAAAATGAATATGTTCTCCTCTGGGCAAGTGTGTTATGAAAAAAGATTTTCTGCTCAGGAACTCAAATCTGCAAAACACTGTACAGCAAAATCACTAAAGAAAGCTGTTTAATCAATTGTTTGTTGTGTAAAAAAAATGTATCGGTCATGGTATATTATTTTCCATGTGAAAAATTTTGAATATTTTGATACAGATTTTCATGTATGTAAATGAACAAGTAAGTAAAAAAATGCTAATTAAATTGAATGAGTTGTTTTCCTCAGTTAAAATTATTCTTTTTGGTATGACTACTGAAAAATGGCCAAAACTACTGAAAATTTGTACGAGTACTACTGAAAATATCTGAAACAGGTTGGCATGATGTCATGTTAAAGATATGAACTCAAACAGGATTTCTTACCTCTTTGGGGATATCACCTTCATTGGGTATTCTATTGCTCAAATAGTCTCGCCAATGTAACAAAGAATGATGGTCACATTTGGCAAATTTAGTCAGACTTCGACTGCATGCAAGATCATGGATGCACAAAACTTTAATGCTCAATGAGAAAATTAAAGCACTAAGTTTAAGATGAAGTTAAAAAGTTTGAAGTTGTGGAAAAAAGTTTGGTAAACCACCAAATTGTCTTTCTACAATTTTAAGAAACAAGGATGAATTGAAACCAAAATTCAGCAGTGGTTTGTTTGCTAAGTGTTGAAATAAAAAGTTTTCAGAAGTGAAAATTATCGCAAATGTTGGGCATATTGTAATATATTCAGGGCAAGAAGGTGATCAATCAAGTGATGAAGAAATCACTATAGAAAAGAAAGCAATTTTGAACAGGCTTGGTACTGAAAGTTTTGAAAATCATTTTGCATCTAGAAACATGTGACCCACTGTGTTAGAAAAGTTGTTGAAAAAAAATTATATCTATCATAACCAGCACAAAATGAACTACAATTGATTCATATTTCTGACTTGTAACCATTGAAGTCAACAGATAAAATTTCAAATTTTTGTAATTACTTTAATTTTTACATTGTTTTGTTTTTATAGCAGATCTCATTGATATTTCTATTGTTAGCAATAGTTTTTAATTAACAAATATTATTTAGTTTTGATTAATTGGTAAACACTTTATTATTGATTACTTTTTACCTGATACAATGTAATATGCCAAATATTGTCCGTTTTTGACCTGTTGGCTATAACTGAGTTTGCATATATTGAATGTTTTGAACTCTCCTTTCAACATTGTTGTATATGGGTTCAACTGTGCATAATAAATTTTTGACATGAAAAAAACTGTCATTAGTTTTCCAGTGATATCTATGAGAATAATCTCTATTCCATGATGCCACTCCTACCATGTGTTGCATTCCAACTGTAGAGTTTGTTTGGATTTGTTCACTTATGTAGTGTGTAGATGGGCCCATCTATTGGCATATTGGTGCTTGTTAGAAATAGCAACACTTCCAGCTATTCAATGTCCATTCCAGTCATGGTGCTCTGTTGCCCATTGCAGGCAGTTGTTTGTGACAGTCTGTCAACATGGGCATATGAATGGACTACGGACTCCTTTTGCCTCTCCACAAGATCATCCACTGGATTGTGCACTTGAAACATTTTTCTGTGCACCCATGGTTGTAGTGTGCTTATAATTGAGCATGCCTGCCAAGTATTCCGGATTTCCCGGAAGTTTTACGCATTTTTGGGTAGTTTTATGGCCGGAAGATAGTTTCTTCCAGAATTTCGCCAAAATGGCTCGTGAATTTTTTATTGATGGAAATCGATGTTGTTATTGTCGCTTAGTGTAAACTCCTGCTTTTGTTTTATTATGATCACATAGCGATTGAACCTTATGTTATCTCGTGTTTCTAGCAGTAAGCAATATTTATAGATTGCACAAACCCCCTCCTACTAATCCTTCTAAACTCCCTCTTTCTGTGTTGGAATAGCTGCGCTAATTGCCCCCGAAGTGCGAAATTTTTTTTAATTCTGCGTCGTGCAGAGTTCACCAAAATGAGTAATTACACGTCTAGTACACATCAAAAAGTGTGTTTATGCATCAAAATTTTACTAACACGTAAGAATACGCATCTGGAATTTTTCTCGACGCATGGAAATACGTTTCAAGAAATGCGTAAAATACACAGCAATATGTAAAAATATGCATTGAAGAATCTTACCAGCGCGTAAATGCATGAAAATACGCATTGGGGCCGTATTTCGTCTTTCAAAAACTGAAGTAAATGAAATAAAGATTTTTTCTGTAATCGTTTTCCTGCAATGTTGCTTGTCCAGTATTGTTGTTATACATGATTTTATTATAAAAATATTTGTATTTCAGTTTGAAAATGGAGGAAAAGATTCTAAAAATGGAAATTCAACGGCGCAAAAATTCCGCTGTAATCTTCAGTCATGAGTGTGCAACAGCTTTGAGGAATTTCTCCTTTTCCTTCATAATTTGAGTTATCCTTGAGATCTATGCATAACTGGACATAAATTTCAAGGCAATTGGTAGTGGTGGAGGATGTTTTCTGCCTGGAACTTTATAAACTTTCAAAAACAGAAGTTTCCTCTTTCAAAACTGTCGAAAATGGAAGTTAGATGCTGTGAGGATTTCTCCCGTAATCGTAATTTATTTTTCACACAATGTTTCCTCCGCCTAGTATTGTTGTTAAATATCATTTTATTTCATAAATATTTGTATTTCAACTTGAAAATGGAAGGAAAATGTCCGAAAACGGAAATCGGACGTAGCAAAGATTTCTCTCTTAACTAATTTTTTTCCCAACGATGTTCTGAACACGTATCCTGTATTCTTAAATATCCCCCACCTAAAAAAAAGGTTTGCATTTCAGCTTGATAAAGGGAGAGGGGTTCAAAAACAAATGTGACGAAGCTGAAAATTTGTAAGAATTGATGCATTGTGTTCGAAAGTATTCATATTCTTAAAGTTACACTATTCATCTTTTATCTAAAATAGTGAAAGCTATCATGCATTCATGATGGATAAAATTGTCATCCAAGGGCATGAAAAAAAAAGGCCACTATCTTGTCATTGCTTAAATGAAATAAAGTTATTTCGAAAATTGCGTCATTCAATTTAAAGTATGAAACCTTGGAAATCATCACAATTTCTGAACTCCATCTATGAGTGACTGATACAGAAAAATAATTGAAAACAAGTATCATCAAACATACTGCTAGCCCATCCCATATATTACCACTCTCCTCTAATAATAGATAATCGTGAATTAACTGTTCTGGTACTGTCGCTGATCTTCTTGATTTTAAGGTAAATCTTCTTGATTTTAGGGTAAATCTTGATTTTATGAAACAATCTTCTTGCTTTTAGGGTAAATCTTGATTTTATGAAACAATCTTCTTGCTTTTAGGAAAAAATCTTCTTGATTTTATGGTAAATCTTGATTTTTGCAAGCAATCTTGATTTAGGAAAATTTTGTTGGCAGGTTATGATTAAGGGATTGAGAGCCATCTGTTGCCCCCATACAGCTTGTGCCAACTAGTGTTGACCTTGACAGTTAACCAGTGGTAGTCTCCCCTTTCTGGCACATTGGGTGGATATACATGTCTCATTTCAGACCCATACTTCTGCAGCCCTCCAATGGCCAAACAATGCTTGTAGTTGCCGAGATGCTTGCTCCCACTTTCTTTGCACCAATAATCATTCCTTGTTCATTGTGATTTTCATCCACTATGAAAGTAATTTCCCGTAAGAAGAATGCTGGAAGATTAATTCACGATATAATAGCAGAATCACAGCTGCCCATAATTTCTGTTCAACACTTCAAAATTCACCTGCATCTGGCATGCTGCTGTCCACCTGCAAAGTTTGTCCGCTAGCACTTGGCTGGCTTTATATACTGACACTAATATTACATCATGATATTCAAGTTCTTACCTTTTATCTCTGTGCACCATATCCCTGGCTCATCAGTTTACAATCAACAAATTGTCCTTTTTGCTCTATCAGTCTCAGCTTGATGATACCTATATCTTTATACTTCTTAGCTATTCTGTATCAGTATCGTTGATATCAGACTTGTGTAGATACTTATAAACCAGAAGACGTGAGGCTTTATAATTTAATTAAAATATCTAAAGAGGTACAAATTCTGTTCCCAGGTCTTTCCTCAAACTATTAAAATCAATGATAGACTAAAGAATTTTAAGATGGAATCTAAAATATAAAATCTCAAAGGACACCACAGAAGCTCCAGAATTCCAGAGACCCAGCCGCTAGGAGACATCCAAATACCACACAAAGCTTCCCGCACATGGACACATTCCACAACGTAGGCCTTAAACGCCCTAGAAGTTACAACAATTTATAGACAGATATAATAGTTTCTATGAAACAAAAGTAACAACTGAAATCGAGGATCAAAATAAATTGCCTTTTTTAGATATTTTAATGACAAATAAAACAATATATCAGGTTTATCAAAAACCCAACTTCCTAACAAATATCATTCCTGCAGATTGTTTATCCTAGACCTTTCAAACTAGCAGCATTCCGCTTATATATAAATCGTGCTTATTCTCATTTCTCGAGTCTTGCAAATCTACAGAACTACATTGGATTAAACATACATATCACTAAGCTGTTCTCTGAGATTCAGAGGTTAGCTCCAAAAAGAAATACAAACTTCCAGATATTTTTACTTATTGTTGTCGTATCAAACTTTGCCATTTACAGCGATCTTGACCTACAACTCATGCTTCACTGATATCCATTACACGCCGTACACAAGATCTTTTATACTTCATACTCATAATCTTTTTCTCATGCAGGCACTCCTGAATCTGATCCACCCATGTCTTCCTTGGCCTTCCTCTGCCTTTCCTTCCTGCCACTTGGACTGAAAATATTTTCTTAGTAAGCATTTCATCACTCATTCTTTCAACATGGCCAAACCACCGAAGCATATTGGTCTCCACCTTGCTAACAACATTTTGCTTTACATCACGCAACTGCAATACATCTTCATTCCTCACACAATCAGATCATGTCTTGCCACAAACCCCACGTAAGTAACGCATTTCTCCAGCACACAAACGACTCCTATGTTTCTTCTGCAGTACCCAGGTTTCACTGCCATACATCAGAGTAGGAACAATTACTGTTTCATACACAGCCATGTGGGACTCTCTAGAGAACCCATCATTCCTGTGAAAACCTCCCAAAGCAGCTATGACTTTCAAAGAAGAATTCACTCGCCTACTGATTTCACCATCCAACTTGTTCTTTCTGTCAAACATGCTTCCTAAATACACAAACTCACTCACCTGGTCAATCACAGTGCCATTTATACTTACATTACATTCAGTGCTACCCATTCCTCTCTCAAACACCATAACTTTGGTTTTTCCCTTATTTATACTCAGTTTGAATTTCATACAAACTTCGTGCATCAGAGTCAACATACTCTGCAACTCACTTTTGCTCTCTGCCAACAGGACAGTGTCATCAGCATACAGCAATCTGCACACACGGATATCACCAAGACATAAGCCGCTATTATCTATTTTGGCCTCGCGCATGCATGCATCCATAAATATATTAAACAGCCATGGTGACATTACACAACCTTGTCTAACTCCTGCACCAATAGAAAACCATTTTGATAAAACACCATTCACTCGTACACAAGCTCTACTACCAGCATACATGGCTTTTACACTATTAAGTAGATTCCCAGTAACACCATATTCATTCAATACCTTCCACAAAAGTGTCCTATTGACTCGGTCGTAAGCTTTCTCTAAATCTATGAAGGCAGTAAAAACTTTTTTCCCCCAACAGCCAGATACTTTTCAATCATCATGCGTAATGCAAAAATCTGGTTAGTGCAGCCTTTACAAGGCATAAAACCACTCTGAACATCCCACACTTTCTCTGATGCAAGACCCCGTACTTTTTCAATAACAACCTTACCAAACACTTTCCCTGGCACACTCAGTAGGCTAATAGCACGATAGTTCTTGCATTCAGTCTGATCACCTTTTCCCTTATACAAAGGAACAATAATAGCATCCTTCCAATCCTGAGGGACCATTCCTAACTCCCAGCACAACTGGCAAATTTCAGTTAACCAGTCAATTATAGAGTCACCACCATACTTCAACATCTCTGCAGTTATGCCATCAACTCCTGGAGCCTTACCATTCTGAAGAGATTTCAGAGCTTTACACACTTTTTCTCTTGAGATCCCTCCTGTGCTTTCATCCCTCATTGTGATATCATCTGCATCTGTCTCAGAATCATTTTTGCTCTCCTGATCTAATAACTCACAGAAGTATTCGCCCCATCTGTCACTTAACTCATTGGGCTCCCATATCATTTTCCCAATCTCATTTTTCACACAACTTACAACTTTGTTTCCCCTATTTTTCCTGAGTCTTGTGTACTTCCAGAAGGACTTCCTATCTTTCCAAAAAGCCAGTTCATGCCTTTCCACTTTCTCTTTCCTATCTTTTGCCTTACTGTGGTGAACCAGCTCAGCAGCTTCATGCTTCTTACAGCGATATTCATCCACAGAGACTCTACCTTGCTACATCCCCAAATAGGCTTCCTTCTTTTTCTTTACTGCCTCATCAATCTCACTATTCCACCAAGCATCACCTCTATTGTTACCCACTATTGTGGTGCCACAGACCACTTTAGCAGCAGTAACAACACAGTTCTTCAAACATTCCCACTTCTTTTCTACATCCCTCTCACAAGATTTCAGATCCTTCAGTCGTTCTCTGAGTAAGTCAGAATACCACTGATGATCTTCAAGGAGCCTATCAACCTTTATTCTTTCTATCCTGGGTCTCTTCCTATTTCTTTTCCTCCAACCAACAATTAAGTTTCACTCGTGACACTACCAAGTAATGATCAGAACCAACATCCGCACCTCTCATCAGACGGGTGTCAACAACTAAGTGTTTCAAACGCTGATCGTAAACAGCAAAATCTATCTCACTCTTTTGACCAAGAGTATGATTTTCCCAAGTATATGTGTGTATATATACTTGTGGTTGAAAAATGTATTAGATACACACAAATCATTCTCAATGCAGAGTTCAATTAATCTTTCACACAAGGATCATTAAACTTACCCAGAACATTGTCAGAAATTGCATTCTGCACACCTACTCTAGCATTGAAATCCCCTGCTATTATAACTTTTTCTTTAGCACCAAACTGGCTCAAAACAGCTTTTAGATCATTCCAGAAATCTTCTTTCTTATCAGAAGGTTACGAGTCACAAGGATCATACACTACAACAATTACAATTTTCTGAAGTTTCACTTTCAAATGAATCTAGAGAATTCTCTCACTTACACAACTATAGTGAATCAAGTTGTTCTTCATCTTTTCACTTAAAATCACACCTACACCAGCCTGTCCTCTCATATTATCCAATACTCCAGACCACACGCTCACCGTGCCATTCACTTCTTCTACCCCAATTTCCTTCTTTTTGGTTTCACTTACACACAGCACATCCAGTCTACATTTATTCATCTCTTCAATCACCTCACTCATCTTGCCATTTATACCTCTAGTATTCCATACACCAATCTTACATTCACTCAGCCGAGATCGCTTTCTCATACGCCGTTTAGAAAGTCCAGGTCGATTCCGTGGTGGACCGTACTTCTCAAGTGTGGTAGGTCCACCATATCCCACACTTGAGTCATTCTTAATATTTCTTTTTGTCCTTTTAATCAGGTAAGTACTTCAGTGTGGGGGATTAGCCCACAGCTGAGGGTTCCAGTTGGTCATTCAACCTAAGGATTCTGGAACAAAACCTAGTGAGTTGGGGTCTTTTCGCCAATGTCACACAGAACTAGCTTGCACCTCTCCAAGATTCACAGAGGCCCTAGTTGCTGTTGTGTGTGCCATTGTTACCACGGAGCGCCCCGAGGAGGCAAACCCATTGCTCACTTTGACCGCCCGAAGTTGAGGTAGATAATCTCCATTAATCTTTATCCCTTTGTTTTCCCAGTTCAATGATTGAAAGACATTTTCCAATGTAGCATTAAAGAGTTTGGGAGATAAAGTGTCACCTTGTCTCACTCTCTTTCCAATTTATGGGTGCTGTATTCTCAAATAGCCGAATTTTTGCACAAACATTAACTTTCCTGGGCATCCAGCTTTTACTATCTGGGCAAGTAAAATAAGTTCTGCACATGCCCAACTGGACATGTAACTTTTCAGATATTTTTCAAGCACTGTACAGGTTTATTGATTTAACAAAGCATGATACAAATGGAACAAAATTCATTTCCTGTTAGTGGTCCCATTTACTGAAGTCTAATTCTTTGAGCTGCTAAAAATAAGAACAATGAAACGTTTTTCTCACTCTACATAAGGCATTTCCAGACCATATTCAACTTCAGTATTGCATACTGCCAATATTAGCCATTTATAAGGTTTGCCCAGATAAACGAAATTCATACACGGGAGTTGCTATAACAAAAGTAATGTAATTCCGACTAACTAAAACTTATTTTCCAGACAATGTGACTATAGTATGATAATTTGAAACAGCTGAAACTGAAATGAAATACAGTCATTAAAAAAAAAAAAAAAGTTCAAAAATGCATTTTAGGGAAAGCAAATTTGCATGTTCAGCTTTTATTGCCCTTTATAATACTTCTATGATACCAATTATTACATTTCTTATAAATATAATAGTCATTTTGTTGTAAATTTATTAATAGTATTAGACTAAGCAAATTTTAACTTTTTTTTTTGTAAACATGATTCATTTACACTACAATTAGTTATTACTATTATTATTATTGTGGTAACAGCACGGCAAAATGAAAGCAATTTTACTACTACAGTATGAGTGAACACAAATTTTGTGGCACACTAGGCTTAAGAATCTTAATATACATGATTATGCAGGCATGTCCCAAAAATGCATATGCTCACAGCAAGATTTTGCACATACAACACAAAAGATCCTTATAATATATATATATATATATACACTGCCGGACAATTGCTAAGGACGGATGACAATAGCAACGATAGCAACCATAAAATGGAAGGCAGGAAAATGTGGAAATTAGCATAAGTGCGGGATACAGTAAGACGTGTTGTGCGTATGCAAATTTTGGATTGACGAACTTGTTCGTGACGTCATAGCGCTGATAAGAGATATAAAGGATTTGACGCGTGTTGACCGTTGTTGTTCAAACGCAAAGTTGAAAGGGAAAGAATCAATTGATGAACTTGCAATTTTCAGTATGTCTTCCCGACATCATCTAGATGATTTTACGCGTGGCCGTATTATTGGCAAGATTGAAGAAGGGCGAAAAATAACAGATGTTGCCAGGGAGTTCAACGACAGCCACAGTGTTGTTTTAATGCTTTGGAAATCATTTCAAACAAATGGAGAGTGTAGCAAACGTCTCTGGGGAGGTCGTGTTCGCAGTACGACACCTGCAGAAGATCGGTACATAGTGCTATGAACAAAAAGACACTAGCGCAGCACAGCTAGTGAGGTAGCAAATCAGTTTATGGCTGCTACTGGCAAGCGGATCTCTCGAAAAACTGTCGCCAGACGTTTGCATGAAGGAGGACTATACGCCCACCGTCCTGTTGTGTGCATCCCATTGTCCAGACGTCACCGTACCGCCCGTTTGCAATGGTGACATCAACATCGCAATTGGACTGATAACGACTGGTCTGCTGTCCTCTTCTCAGATGAGAGTACACACAGTCTATCGTCTGATTGTCGATGACAACTGATCTGGCGTGATAGTGGTACTGCATATTGTCCAGCAAACATACAGGAAAGGGACCGATATCCGACATGTATGGGCTGGCATCATGATCAATGGCCGTACGTCCCTCTATGTGCTTCTAACTGGGACTATGACTGGCCAACGATACATTAATAATGTTCTGCTACCTCATGTTCTCATGTTCCGTGGTGCTGTTGGTGATAGATTAATTTTCATGGACGACAACGCAACATGTCATCGAACAGTCGCTGTCCAGGAGTGTCTTGAGAGCTAGGATATTCAACACCTCTTATGGCCAGCACGTTCTCCAGATCTGAATCCCATTGAAAATGTGTGGGATGCTTTGGGGAGGAGTCTTGCTGGTCGCCAATGCCCTCCAATAAACAAGGACACCCTCATCCGTGCACTGACAGAGGAATGGGATAAATTACTCCAACAGCTGCTTGATAATGTTGTGCAAAGCCTGACACGACGTGTGGAATCTTGCATCGCCCTCCATGGTGGCCATATCCCGTATTGACATCTTACGCCGGAACGCCTGCGGACGGTAATTGCATTTTTCACGTTTACGTATTCTGCACAAAATGGCCTGTTTGTCCCTTGAACACGTTCCAAAGCCTTCTGGATTTCAGAGCACAATAATATGTCTTTCTTGTAATGTCCTGGCATTCTGACATTGTTTTATTTCACTTGGCATCCATCCACACTTACTTTTTTATGCGCTATATAGCCGTTTATGATCCGTCCTTAGCAATTGTCCAGCAGTGTATATGCATGTACAATGGAACCTCAGTTATAAGTTTTTTACTTTTATACGGAATTCTGCATTATTCCCAGTATTTTACTGTAGTTTCTATCGCTTTTTCACTTCGGCTAAATACACAATTCATTTACATACTTTTCATGATTATACATTAAATTCTGAATTACAGATTATAAAAAATACATGGTTATTTGATTCTTATATACGTAAACAGGTACATATATTGCAACTTTAGAGAGTTGAGACAGCACTGCTGTGTTCCTTCTTGGTGCAGCCAAAGTTGACTGAACTAGTGCATAGAATGCTTTGAAAAAAGTGATGGTTATAAGCAGGGCTTGAAAAATATCATGCTTGTTCACCAGTCAGGAAAATATCTCCCTTGCCAGCTGAAAATTGACAGCCCTACAGGGCTGTCAATTTGTTTTGCTTTAAGTTAAAGCTTGATTTGTTAAAAATTCATACACATTTCTCGAATACTATTTTATCGCTAACCTAATTTAAACAGCTAACCACTGTATATAATAAGCCAAATCAGTTTTCTCCTTCTAGAGTAGATGATGCAAGAATCCTTCAGTGTTTTAAAACTTGGAAACAGGGATTTTCGTGTTTCCCTCTGATCTATGACAGCAATTGGCTAAGCAGCGGCTCATTAACAGTAACATTGTAGAGCATTTATTGAATATTTGATTCACAAACCACATGCAATCCCTTTCCTCTTCTTGACTTGTTACCTTATACCCCATCCTTGGGTGATATTGCATTTATGCGTGGTCAGCAGCTACAAATGAAGTGATGTTACTGCATGCTTTGGAGTCTTGTGTCAGTGAGCACACTCACGCAGTAATAGCACTGCCATGCATCATCAGCAGGCACACACAATGCACTATCATGTTGTGATATCACCATATACATGCTTGCCTGCAGTTATTTAGATTTTTTATCTTAATTCCTATATATAATTAAAAAATAAAAATTCCTGAAACTCGTGCTGTCACAAATGTGCTCGTTCTCATAAACTTTTTGCAGAATGTAAATTTGTGATAATATTTTTGTGTCTCATATGTGCTACCTTTTCACCCTTACCCATCCCAGTTTGGAAGTCACATATTAAGCCTTTGAGTAGAGATTTCTCATTATAGACAAGTCTACCACCCTCCATTCCTTGGAGCTTCATGGGCCAATTTTAGCGCATTGTGTATCATAAGCAGTGCTGTTAACAAACATTGGATTAAAGAAACTGCAATTATGTTTGGTTGTAAAAAGTCAATAATTCATAACTTAATTCAACAAGTGAATTTCAAAAATGAAATGCTCTGGTCCACACCAACAAAAAAGGAAGTAAAATACTGTGGTTCCTTACCCTACTAACCAGAAATAATGCATTCAAGAAAATTTGTCTAAAAAATAATTTAGACTTCAGTATTCAGGTCAAAGATATTAACTCCCTCTTAATATCTTCTCAACAATATACTCCCCTCTCAATATATTGGTAGTACTAGGAGAAATATCAAGTTGCGCCTTGCAGAGCAGTTAAATAATTGGTTCAAAACAGAAGCAAAGACTGTATTAATAGACTTTTAGAGACATGTGGAAGTAGTAAGACGCAAAAACTCCTGACGATGATCTAGTGTATAGAATCAAAAATTTGAGAGGTAATGTACCTTAATAAATTTATCCTCGATAATTCCCGTTAAATATTTATAATACTGATAATGCTATTCCTGATTGGGAAGGCACTCTACTACTAGTTGAACAGTGAACTTGGAAAGCTATTATAATGTCTGAAGCGTTGGTTATTCATCGCACATTTCAACACAACTGCACAAATAACACACCCATTTTTATACTTGCAGCATGGAAAAATCTCTTAATGTTAGATGAAAAATTGAGACAGAAATATAAAAATAACTCCAAGTGGAATCACCATCACGCCCATCAGATGGGACATGTCGCGTAAGAATGAAGCTCTCTACATGTGCAGTGAATACAATCTATGATGGCGGTGGACAAATGAAAGGCACTCTGTCGCACCATTAAAGATGCCATCTATTCCTCACGTGCAAAACGCGTTTGGAGTAAGGGCGATGTAGGCCTACGTTGCAGAATGTGTGAATGTGTCCATGCGCGGGAAGGTTTGTGTGGTACTTGCATGTCTCTGTGTGGCTGGGTCTCTGGAATCCTGGAGCTTCTGTGGTATCTGTTGAGATTTTATGATATTTTAGATTCCATCTTAAAATTCTTTAGTCTGCCATTGATTTTAATAGTTTGAGGAAAGGCTTGGGAACAGAACTTGTACCTCTTTAGATATTTCAGTTGAATTATTATTAAGCCTCACGTCTTCTGGTTTTTAAGTATCAAGCATAAGATCTACACATGTCTGATATCAATGATACTGATACGGAATAGCTGAAAAGTATAAAGAAAGATATAGGTATCATCAAGGCTGAGACTGATTGAGCAAAAAGGATAATTTGTCGATGGTAAACCACTGACCCAGGGACATGGTGCACAGAGTTAAATAGTAAGAACTTTAATATTATGATGTACTATTAGTGTCAACGTATATAAAGCCAGCCAAGTGCTAGCGGGCAAACTTTGCAGGTGGACACCAGCACGCTGGACGCAGATGAATTCTAATGTGTTGAACAGAAATTACGGGCAGCCGTGATTCTGCTATTACATCGTGGATTCTTTGTGAAAGGCTTGGGAACAGAACTTTGTACCTCTTTAGATATTTCAGTTGAATTATTAATAAGCCTCACGTCTTCTGGTTTTTAAGTATCAAGCATAAGATCTACACATGTCTGATATCAATGATACTGATACGGAATAGCTGAAAAGTATAAAGAAAGATATAGGTATCATCAAGGCTGAGACTGATTGAGCAAAAAGGATAATTTGTCGATGGTAAACCACTGACCCAAGAACATGGTGCACAGAGATAAATAGTAAGAACTTTAATATTATGATGTACTATTAGTGTCAACGTATCTAAAGCCAGCCAAGTGCTAGCGGGCAAACTTGCAGGTGGACACCAGCACGCTGGACGCAGGTGAATTCTAATGTGTTGAACAGAAATTACGGGCAGCTGTGATTCTGCTATTACATCGTGGATTCTTTGTTCAAACTGCATCTGACAAGACCTTTGCTTTCCTGTTTTTTTGGGGGGTTTTTTAATTGTGGGTTTAATGACCACTGTGAGCAAGTCACTGGACTATAAGCAAATGCCTGTCCCTAATTTACGGTCACTAGTTCCAGGGAAAGGAGAGAGCCAGTGTCATAAGACAAACACAACTTCCATCTGTCACCAGGATTCAAACCCGGACCCATCTCGAATGAATGGTCATAATCCAGTGCTTAAACCACTGGCCCACCGGGGCAGCTTTTCCTGGTTACACAGACTGAATTCATACTGCTAAACAGATATATTACAGTTACCAACTTGGCTGATTTTTCTGTGGTACTAAATCTGGGTTCCCAAAAGTGGTTTCAGCCACTTGATTGATTGTATAGGGAGACCCCGAAATGCATTATATATATTGCATTTAACTAAAAAAAATGGAACCTTACACATAAAACTGTTATCAGTGAGGAACGTTATCCTTGCTGATAACGGTTATTTAATATGTGACCATTCTAAGTTGACTATTTGACTGTAGGGGTCTTACTAATTATCTACAGTTAAGAAATATTTGCTGCTGGTATTCTGATTTTTTTCAATTTGTTTACAGTAGGAAGTTTGTCTGAATTTTTTTGTTTAAATTACTATTTTCATTTTTATCAGGGAACATCATAATCTTCATGTAATATTACAGTTAAAAGAAATTTAATATATTTTAGCTGTTTTTTAAATAAATTATTAATCTATTTCCAAAGTTTTTTTTAGTTTCCAATATTTGGATGGAATTCAGAAAAAAACGAATTGAAGAAAAACCTCTTTTTCCAATGTTTTATGTTTTGTACTACAAAGTATTTTTACATTATCTTAAGCCAAAAGCAAAGCAGTCATGCACTCAAGAAAGTGAGCCATTTTTTTGCAAGACGATCAATCTGATCAGCATATTTTTCAACTATCTTACAAGATTATGAAATTGTTCAGCATATTTTTAATCTATCTGATTGTACTAAAATCTCTTAAATGGTGAAAGATATGGTGAAAAAAATGACCGAAGGTTCCCACTTTTTAGTTTCTTTGGCCGGTTAAATGGTTTCACACATCTCAATGTGAAATACTAGAAGTCATAACATTTAGGCCCCTGATGGAGCTGCAGGATGTTGACCCACATGAAGTAGATTTTTTTTACACAATATAAGGATTACCTAGCACAACTTCTTTTCACTAGTGTGACACAACTTTTGAAAAAAAATGTTTGTTTTTTGTCACCCTCTACAGTTCATCCTAAATATCTATTTTATATCAACATGTCATGTGTGAGATTTTATGTTGCCATCTATTAATGTCTGTAAACTCATTTAGGTCAGATGTTGATCTTCTTTACATTAAATTTCTTTTTAGTTTGAATTATGTTTGTGGTGTAGCAACTGCCATTATTTGTATTGCAATTTTCATTTTTTTCATTTTAATAACATCAACCTGTGTGTAATTTATTTTTCAGTTGAATGTTAACATATATATTTGTTTTCAAAATCTGTTTGTTAGTTTTGGGTCAAGCTCCAAACTTTGGGCAGAGCGTAAATAAACAGTTGAAAACATGTCTCACAAAACTGGATCAGACATATTTGAGAAATTAGCTACAAAATGAGCTGGGATTCATTTAAAATTTGTCATCTGCAGTTTTTGTCCGAGCTGGGTCCAGATTTGAATCCCGGTGAGGCATGGATAAAAAAAAAAAAAAAAAACCTTAAAAAGAATTTGAAAAGAAAAAGCTGTATTGTCAACTATCACATTGATTGGTCATTATTATAAAACTAGTGTCATGTTATTAACTGTAACTGCTGCACTGACAGTAAGTTGTAATAATAAGGGCTTGACAAAAGAAGAATTTCCATAAATACTGGGTTTGCACGGCCCTTGGGATCTTGAAAAAGTCCTGGAATTTGGTTTCCTTTTTTTGCAGGCCTGGAAAGTCCTTAATTTTTCATATTTTTGTGAAAGGTCCTGGAATATTTTCATGCAATGAAAAAAAGAATTGGTCAGAATATTTGGATTGATTGCTTTGTCCTAGCTCCCTGTGATGTCTGCTCATGATGACATCACTTCCTGCCATGGAGTGTGGAGATGCAGTGTCATCTCTTTCATGCCATATGATGCTGGAGTGCAGGATGTTTGAGTGCCATATTTCCAGCCACTTTGCGTTGGTGTAACATAGCAGTTGTGAGCAGTTGGAGTCGCAACAGCATGCAGAAACCTTCTCAAGAGTTCAAAATGGCAGTTCCGTCCAGCACACGCTTTCCTCAGTGAAGTAGGTTTTTTATCTGGCCTTTCCCCTGCCAATGTGAGTGGGAGTATATGACTCTGGAATAGTGCAATCTTCAATACCATGGCAAAATTGTTTTATATTTATTTTCATTGTGCTAGGTTCCAGGTTACTTCTTATAAGTTTTATATGCAGCAATTTTTATATGGAGAAATTTTGCCACTTCATTGATGATGTAACACATACTGAAGAACATTCTGTAACAGTGGAACCCATAAGACTTCATAAGAATTCTAAATGCATAATAAATTTCAACCCAGTTTATATAATGTGAAACAAAGCACTATGATTCTAGCAAAAAATTAAGCTCCTGGAATTTTTTTGATAAACTCCTGGAGGAGTCCTGGAATTTATTTTCTGTAAATGTGTACAATCCCTGTAAACAGTAGTACATAAAAATTCACTTAGAAATCTATAAATTTCAGAAGTTAATTTTTAAATAATTTTGAAAATTTGAGAACTTCATTGTATCTTGTACTGGATTTGTTAAGTTCTTGTAAATTTTTGCAAATGCATAAATAAATAAGAAAGATAAAATATTCAATTCATGAGGCAACCTTAAAGGCTGTCTTATGCTATAAACATGCTTTTGATTAAAAATACATACTATCTAAGGTATTATTTACCTGATATTGTCAAAGTATTTTGCACGTTGTTGCTTTGTGAGGCACATGCTTTTGGCCCGAGAGGTCATTATGTTACGGGTTTTTGGTTAATTATAAAAATTTTTTTTAGAAATAAAACAATTAGGTTTTATATTACTGTAGTAGTAGAAAGAGTTATACTCATTGGGTGAGGAGATGTCTCACAAGGGGTTCGTCGTCACCACGTTACGGCAAGCGCTTTCGGTAATTTCATATTACCATCGTCGGGCCTCTACTTCTACACGAGGGTTCCTTGCACGTGTGTGTAGTCTTGCAGTTGCATGTCGGGAATCGAAGGGAAAGTTTGCGGCCATGTATGTGTTAGGTGATTTGTTTATCATGTGTCGCCATCTAGTGGATGAGTTGGTAGGTATCAGTCGTAAGTATAATTCTTTTATGTAGATATTTTTGGGCTATTATTGTTTGTTCGTAGAAACAGGTGTGTTTTTAATTTATTGGTGTGATTTTTTGTAATGTTCTTTTTTTTGTCTTTTTTTATGAATTTTTTTCTTTTTTTATAAGTGATTTCCAGGCTGTGTATAATGTGGTGGGGTCTTGTAAGTTGCATATCTTATCTTTTTTTTTTTTTGTTCAATTATAATGCTTTTGGAAATACTTAATTCTTTTTTGTTTGTGTGGTGGTTAGTAATTATTTATTTTCAAAATCAGGATATTGTTTGTGTTTAATGCAGTGTTGGATAAATGCAGTTTTTTCTATATGTTGATGTAATCTTTTTATTAATCTATTTTTTGTGCGGCCAATGTAAGAAATGTGGTCCCCAGAACTCTGAAACAATAGGAATTTCATATCGCCTGCTGATTGTAGTATACTATTTTTATATTTTTTTCCTTATAATTAAGTCACCAATATTCTGAACAGAATGACCAAAAATGTGTTTCTTCATTAATCTTAAAAAATTTCCACTTAGTCCTCTAATAAAAGGAAAAGAACCTGAAAATTTGTATTTCTTTTTGGAATGTTTTGACTAGACTCTTTTAATTTCTTTTTGTATTCAAAAATCAACTTTTTAACTGTTTTTGTGTCATATCCATATTGTTTGATTGTATTAATAATCCATTGGATTTCTTCTTCTCTGTATTTTCTATTTGAGCAATGTGTGAAGGCTCGATTTACCCAATTCCTAATACCATTTACTTTGAGTTTTTTGGTGTTCAGATTGATATGGGATCATTATAGGTGGTACATAGGTTGGTTTTCTAAAAACTCTGTATTCAAAATTTAAGTCTTTTTTTATTAGTTCGATATCTAAGAAGAAAATTTTTTCATCTTGTTCAAATTCCAAAGTTAATTCAATCTCTGGGTAACAAGTGGTAAATTTATTCTTCAATATTTAAAATTCTTCTTGTTTTAATTTAGACAAAAAAAATAAAAAAAAAAAAAAAATAAAAAAAATGTCGTCGATGTACCTACAATAAAATGATGGGGTGGTTCTGGTAGTTTTTTTATAATTTTGTTTTCAATACCGTCCATGATTATTTCTGAAAATAAAGAAGATAATGGTTGGTGATCCCATTGGGGCTCCTACTTCTTGCCTATAGATTTTTTTGTCAAACTCAAGGTAATTAAATGTTATTAGAAATATGGGTTAAAATGTTATATAACTCTTGTAATTGTATATTATTAAATTGAGATTTATTTTTTATCTCTTTAATGATAATGTCTATGGCTTTTGGTACAGGGGTACTTGGGAATAATGATTTAACGTCTAAACTTGCCATAAACCTACCAGATAGTGGAACATTAATAGATTTTATTTTCTCAATGAACTCTAAACTGTTTTTTAGAGTATTCATTATTCATGAAAAAGGGGGCCAAACATTTGTAAAATTTCCTTTCTAGATTTATTAGTGGGGACATTGATTTTGGAACAATAACTTTAAATGGTCTATCGGGTTTATGGGTTTTTATTTTTCCAAAAATACTTGGAACTACCGTACCTACTGGTGGATAGGCTCTGGTAATTTCTGAAGGTAGTGAAATATGATTTCTAATTTTAGCTAAAAAGTTTATCTGAGAGTCAACAGGGTCTTTTTAATTAACTCACATTTTAATTCCACAATAGCTGTATTCATTTTAACAATATGTTCATTTTTATTCAGTATAATTAACTGATTTGATTTATCTGCTTCACAAATTACAATAGTTGGATCTTTTTTTAAGTCTAGTAGTCGTTGTCTTTCAATGTCATCTTTCCAATTTTAATTTCTTTTTTAGACTGCAGATTATATTCATCTAATATATTTCTATACAACTTAAATCTTAAAGTTGGTTTGTGTGAATATGGGACACTTGGAATGACGGTCTCGATTTTCGGTATACGCCTTTCACAGTTGGGGGAATAGTCTGCTGGTACGCAAATTTTTTATCCTTCTGTAATGCTGCCTGTTGTACTTCTGAGAGTTCGAGGTTAGAGTAATTTTGAAACGTGGGTAGAGAATTTTCATTGATTAATTTCTTGGTTGGAATATTTTTATCGATTAGTCTATTTAATTTATCAGAATGCCTTTTTCTGATGGTTTGGGCTTTGTTTTCTAATATTGTAAAAGTCTGTTTTAAAATTTGGTCGATGACAGTATCAGTTCATTTATTATTAAAATTTTCATATTTATTATTTTGTATCAGATTCCATAATTTATAACAAGTGTTGTGTAATTTATATACCATCTTTCTTTTCAATACAATTTCAGTTCTTAAACATTTAATTTCACATTGTTTCATTATATTTGCATCTTTGCTATTCAATGTGTAATTATTGAGTTGTAGCTATTTTGGCATCAAGTTTAAATCACAGGAATTTATCAAATTCCTACTGGATGCTGTTTTTTGAAGGTCACTTCTTTTTCTGAAGTTCTCTTATTCTCTCAACTCTAAGTTTTAACAGGTTTCGGCAATTCATGGTCATTTTTTCTCCTTCTCGTTTCTGGCGTTCTGTCGTATACTATGTAAATATTATGAAATATTCAATTCATTAGGCAACCTTAAGGGTTGTCTTATGCTATAAACGTGCTTTTGATTAAAAATACATAATATCTAAGGTATTGTTTACCTGATATTGTCAAAAGTATTTTTCACGTTGTTGTTCTGTGAGGCACGTGCTCCCGGCCCGAGAGGTCATTTATGTTACGGGTTTTTGGTTAGTTATAATAAATTTTTTTAGAAATAAAACAATTAGGTTATAATATATATTTTCATTTCTACATTCATTCATCCACACAATCAAACGTTTTAAATTTACTATTAATTAAAAGATTTTAGTAGAAAGAGTTGTACTCGTCGGGTCAGGAGACTTCTCACAAGGGGTTCGTCGTCGCTTTCGGTAAATTCATGCTACCATTGTCGGGCCTCTACTTCTAACCGAGGGTTCCTCGTGCGCGTGGTCTTTACATAGTATACGACGGAATGCTGGGAATGAGAAGAAGAAAAAGCAACTATGAATTGCCGAAATCTATTAAATCCTAAAGAGTTGAGAGAATTAGAGAACTTCAGAAAAAGAAGTGACCTTCAAAAAAACAGCATCCAGTTGGAATTTTTGATAAATTGCCGTGATTTAAACTTAATACCAAAATATTTATAACTCAATAATGATACATTGAATGACAAAGACGCAAATATAATGAAACCACGTGAAATTAAACGAATAAAGGTAACTTGATCACGCTAGTTACGTTAACTGAAACTTTTATAAAAAAGTTCGTAAGTTGGAAGCTTTCGACCTTATCTTAGGTCTTCGTCACACCAATGGAGGACTAAGATTGTTGCCAGATTCTACATTTGAATTTTTCTTATTTTTGTTGCCAAAACTTAGAATTGATCTCCAGATCAACGGAATGTAGAGAGGAGATTCGGAGTTGCAAGTCATTGAGTTGAACATAATTTCTATGCTTTCACGGTAACGGAGGGCAAAACGATTGTCAAAAGACGCAATTCGTTTTGCTTCGTTCCAGTGGGGAACTGCAGATGTGTCTTCCATTGTCAAAATAGACAAGGCAGTATTGGGATTGGCTTTCGAGACATCTTTTCTATGTTCTAAAATTCTATGGCTAATGCTCCTGTATGTGCTTCCAATGTATAAGTTATCCCCAGTAGAAGAAGAGATAGGAATGCAGTAAACTCCTTGGAGGTTCAGGCTTTCAACTTTGTCCCTATCCCTTTGTAGAAGTTTCAAGATGTTTGGGGTAGATTTAATGGCAAGATGGTAACCAAAACTTCTAAAAAGAATCTGTAACTTATAAGCATAGGAAGGATGGTAAGGAACAGAACCACAGAATTTCAGGTCTTCTTTCTTGTGAGGAAGGAGGCATTCGATTTTCGAATGGTTTTCATATTTCTTTATGAGGGAGTTGACTATAACAGCAGGGAAACCATGAGAGAGGGCTATTGTAGAAATTTTGGAGAGTTCTTCTTGAAGAGAGAGAGTTGGTTGTTGCAAATGATATGAGCCCTGTGGATGTAGGACTTCAATGCTGCAAGTTTGTAGAGATGCAGGGTGCAAGATTTGTAGGGAATGATGTTAGTGGCCGCAGAAGGTTTTCGATAGACGGAACGAGTAATGGAGAGATCAGCGTTTCTGCAGATAGATACATCCAGGAAATCAATTTTGTGATTTACTTCCTTAGATATAGTGAGCTTAATGGAAGGAAATTTTTCTGTAATGGAGTTTATCAGTATCTGTAGTTCAGACTCGGAATGTGGCCAGCTAATGAAAATGTCGTCTACATATCTTAACCATAGGGAAGGTTGAAAAGGGTATAGAGGAATGATGGAAACTTCAATATGTTGCATGTAGATTTCAGCAAGCAGAGGGGAAAGAGGTGAGCCCATGGGGAGACCAGATTGTTGCCTATACACAATTTTGTTGAAAACAAAACAACTGTGTTGATGAATAGTGTGGAAACAATAATAAAGATCTTTGATAGGAGGACCGGGGGGTTCAAAATGAAGAATCAATTTCTTCATGAGGAGCATGTAGGAATCAAAATATGGTACAGAGGGAAACAAAGATTCTACATCAAGAGTATACAGATTATCACAAGGAGAAAAGGAATTAGGAAGGTTGTGGATGAAGTTTGAAGTAGAGACAACTGTATGAGGATGGTTGGCTGTCAGGGATTTGCATTTGAGGACCAATCTCTTTTCAAGGTTTACTGCTGGAGAAAAAGAAAATTCCACTGAAGGTCTGATGGGGTTACCAGCTTTATGCAGTTTCACTTGCAGGAAGAGCCTGGGAGTTCTAAAGTAAGGAGGGGGTGATATATCACCAAGGAAGGATTGAAGTCTCTCTTTCTTAGCTAATCTGTCAACTGAGTTTTTGAGTGAGTTGGTGGTGTCTGACTGTAAAGGGATGCAGTTAGCAGATGTAAGAAAAGAAAGCACTTTTTGGTTTAGAGTGTCTTTACCAATGATGACTGGGCAACCAACTTTATCTGCTTTGCATACGGCTAGGTCATTTTCTTGAATAAATGACCTGAATTCTTTTAAACAAGAAGAAGAGTACTTGATTGGCACAGAATTTTGCTTGGATAAGATAACAGCAGCGTTGGCACGAAGTATAGGCTGCTGAACAGTCTCAGTTCTGTGGATGGCTGATTCTTGGTTGCCCAGTCATCATTGGTAAAGAAACTCTAAACCAAAAAGTGCTTTCTTTTCTTACATCTGCTAACTGCATCCCTTTACAGTCAGACACCACCAACTCACTCAAAAACTCAGTTGACAGATTAGCTAAGAAAGAAACTCTTCAATCCTTCCTTGGTGATATATCACCCCCTCCTTACTTTAGAACTCCCAGGCTCTTCCTGCAAGTGAAACTGCATAAAGCTGGTAACCCCATCAGACCTTTAGTGGAATATTCTTTTTCTCCAGCAGTAAACCTTGAAAAGAGATTGGTCCTCAAATGCAAATCCCTGGCAGCCAACCATCCTCATACAGTTGTCTCTACTTCAAACTTCATCCACAACCTTCCTAATTCCTTTTCTCCTTGTGATAATCTGTATACTCTTGATGTAGAATCTTTGTTTCCCTCTGTACCATATTTTGATTCCTACATGCTCCTCATGAAGAAATTGATTCTTCATTTTGAACCCCCGGTCCTCTTATCAAAGATCTTTATGATTGTTTCCACACTATTCATCAACACAGTTGTTTTGTTTTCAACAAAATTGTGTATAGGCAACAATCTGGTCTATCCATGGGCTCACCTCTTTCCCCTCTGCTTGCTGAAATCTACATGCAACATATTGAAGTTTCCATCATTCCTCTATACCCTTTTCAACCTTCCCTATGGTTAAGATATGTAGACGACATTTTCATTAGCTGGCCACATTCCGAGTCTGAACTACAGATACTGATAAACTCCATTACGGAAAAATTTCCTTCCATTAAGCTCACTATATCTAAGGAAGTAAATCACAAAATTGATTTCCTGGATGTATCTATCTGCAGAAACGCTGATCTCTCCATTACTCGTTCCGTCTATCGAAAACCTTCTGCGGCCACTAACATCATTCCCTACAAATCTTTCACCCTGCATCTCTACAAACTTGCAGCATTGAAGTCCTACATCCACAGGGCTCATATCATTTGCAACAACCAACTCTCTCTTCAAGAAGAACTCTCCAAAATTTCTACAATAGCCCTCTCTCATGGTTTCCCTGCTGTTATAGTCAACTCCCTCATAAAGAAATATGAAAACCATTCGAAAATCGAATGCCTCCTTCCTCACAAGAAAGAAGACCTGAAATTCTGTGGTTCTGTTCCTTACCATCCTTCCTATGCTTATAAGTTACAGATTCTTTTTTAGAAGTTTTGGTTACCATCTTGCCATTAAATCTACCCCAAACATCTTGAAACTTCTACAAAGGGATAGGGACAAAGTTGAAAGCCTGAACCTCCCAGGAGTTTACTGCATTCCTATCTCTTCTTCTACTGGGGATAACTTATACATTGGAAGCACATACAGGAGCATTAGCCATAGAATTTTAGAACATAGAAAAGATGTCTCGAAAGCCAATCCCAATACTGCCTTGTCTATTTTGACAATGGAAGACACATCTGCAGTTCCCCACTGGAACGAAGCAAAACGAATTGCGTCTTTTGACAATCGTTTTGCCCTCCGTTACCGTGAAAGCATAGAAATTATGTTCAACTCAATGACTTGCAACTCCGAATCTCCTCTCTACATTCCGTTGATCTGGAGATCAATTCTAAGTTTTGGCAACAAAAATAAGAAAAATTCAAATGTAGAATCTGGCAACAATCTTAGTCCTCCATTGGCGTGATGAAGACCTAAGATAAGGTCGAAAGCTACCAACTTACGAACTTTTTATAAAAGTTTCAGTTAACGTAACTAGCGTGATCAAGTTACCTTTATTTGTTAATATTGTTACGTGTTTTGCCCATAATCGTCATGTTCGAAATTAAACGTTTAAGAACTGAAATTGTATCCAAAAGAAAGACAGTATATAAATTACACACTTGTTATAAATTATGGAATTTGATACAAAATAACAAATATGAAAATTTAAATAAAAAATGGACTGATACTGTCATCGACCAAATTTTAAAACAGACTTTTACAATATTAGAAAACAAAGCCCAAACCATCAGAAAAAGGCATTCTGATAAATTAAATAGACTAATCGATAAAAATATTCCAACCAAGAAATTAATCAATGAAAATTCTCTACCCACGTTTCAAAATTACTCTTAACTTCGAACTCCCATAAGTACAACAGGCAGCATTACAGAAGGGTAAAAAATTTGCGTACCCGCAGACTATTCCCCCAACTGTGAAAGGCGTATACCGAAAATCGAGACCGTCATTCAAAGTGTCCCATATTCACACAAACCAACTTTAAGATTTAAGTTGTATAGAAATATATTAGATTAATATAATCTGCAGTCTAAAAAGGAAATTAAAATTGGAAAGATGACATATGAAAGACAACTACTAAACTTAAAAAAGGACCCAACTATTGTAATTTGTGAAGCAGATAAATCAAATCGGTTAATAATACTGGATGAAAATGAATATATTGTTAAAATGAATACAGCTATTGAGGATTTAAATTGTGAGATAATTAAAAAAGACCCTGTTGACTCTCAGATAACCTTCTTAGCTAAAATTAGAAATCATATTTCACTACCTTCAGAAATTACCAGAGCCTATCCACCAGTAGGTACGGTAGTTCCAAGTATTTTTGGAAAAATAAAAACCCATAAACCGGATAGACCATTTAGAGTTATTGTTCCAAAATCAAAGTCCCCACTAATAAATCTAGAAAGGAAATTTTAAAAATTTTTGGCCCCCTTTTTCATGAATAATGAATACTCTATAAAAAACAGTTTAGAGTTCATTGAGAAAATAAAATCTATTAATGTTCCACTCTCTGGTTGTTTATGGCAAGTTTAGACGTTAAATCATTATTCCCTAGTACCCCTGTACCAAAAGCCATAGACATTATCATTAAAGAGTTAAAAAATAAATCTCAATTTAATAATATACAATTACATGAGTTATATAACATTTTAACCTATATTTTTAATAACATTTTAACCTATATTTTTAATAACATTTAATTACCTTGAGTTTGACAAAAAAGTCTATAGGCAAAGAAGTATTAGCCCCAATGGTATCACCATTATCTTCTTTATTTTCAGAAATAATCATGGGTGATATTGAAAACAAAATTATTAAAAAAACTACCAGAACCACCCATCATTTATTGTAGGTACACCAAGGAAATTTTTTTTTTGTCTAAATTAAAACAAGAAGAACTTTAAATATTGAAGAATAAATTTACCACTTGTTACCCAGAGATTAAATTAACTTTATAATTTGAACAAGATGAAAAAATTTTCTTTTTAGGTATCAAACTAATAAAAAAAGAGACTTAGGTTTTCTAAAAACTCTGTATTCAAAATTTATCTATGTACCTTATCTGAACACCCAAAAACATATAAAGTAAATGGTGTTTGGAACTGGGTAAAACGAGCTTTCACACATTCCTGAAATAGAAAATACAGAGAAGAAGAAATCCAATGGATTATTAACACAACCAAACAATTTGGATATGGCACAAAAACTGTTAAAAAGTTGATTTTTTGAATACAAAAAGAAATTAAAAGAGTAGTCAAAACATCCCAAAAGGAAATATAAATTTTCAGGTTCTTTCCCTTTATATTAGAGGACTAAGTGGAAATTTTTTAAGATTAATGAAGAAACACATTTTTGGTCATTCTGTTCAGAATATTGGTGACTTAATTATAAGGAAAAAATATAAAAATAGTATACTACAATCAGTAGGCGATATGAAATACCTATTGTTTCACAGAGTTCTGGGGACCACATTTCTAACATTGGCAGCACAAAAAATAGATTAATAAAAAGATTCATCAACATATAAAGAACTGGAACAAAAAGAAGAAAAACTGCACTTATCCAACACTGCATTAAACATAAACAATATCCTGATTTTGAAAATATTAAATTACTAACCACTCACATAAACGAAAAATAATTGAGGATTTCCGAAAGCGTTATAACTGAACAAAAAAAAAAAAAAAAAAAAAAAAAAAGCTAAAATATGCAACTGACAAAACCCCACCACACTAGACACAGCCTGGAAATCACTTATAAAAAAAAATAAATAAATAAAAAATCCATAAAAAAAAGACAAAAAAAGAACATTACAAAAAACCACACCATTAAATAAAGGACTAAAAAATAATACACCTGTTTCTTCAAACAAATAATAATAGCCCAAAAATATCTACACAAAAATGAAAAATGAATTATACTTACGACTGATACCTACCAACTGATCCAATATAGATGACGACGCATGATAAACAAATCGCCTAACACATACATGGCCGCAAACCTTCCCTTCGATTCCCGACTTGCAACTCCAAGACTACAAACGCGCGAGGAACCCTCGTGTAGAAGTAGAGGCCTGATGATGGTAATAAGAAATTACCAAAAGCGCTTGCCGTAACGTGGTGACGACGAACCCCTTGTGAGATGTCTCCTGACCCGATGAGTATAACTCTTTCTACTAAAATCTTTTAATTAATAGTAAATTTAAAACGCTTGATTGTGCGAATGAATGAATGTAGAACTGAAAATTCGTAACCTAATTGTTTTATTTCTAAAAATTTTTTTTATAACTAACCAAAAACCCGTAACATAAATGACCTCTTGGGCCGGGAGCACATGCCTCGCAGAGCAACAACGTGCAAAATACTTTGACAATACCAGGTAAACAATACCTTAGATATTATGTATTTTTAAATAAGAAGGGCAAAATTTTCCTACACATAAAATGGCATCACTTCAAGTGGAAACTCCCAGTTCTGAATGAGCTTAGCAGAAATGGAGATGGGGAACTATATGGTTTTATCAAAAAGTTGGTAAAACTGTAAAGCTGAGAATACATCTCACATATATGGATGCTTTCATTGTTGCTGTAGTTAAGTATAGAGGTATACATCTCACAATACCAAGAAAAAAATGCAAATATTCTTTATAAAAATAATGCTGGTAATCAAAGTACTCATGAAAAGTCAGTTTTAAAAAAGTTTAAAAAAGTAAACTTAGAAATACATTGAGTGTCTAAGGAATAAATATTGAAAAGTATGAATTTTTGGAATTCTGCACTTTTTATCTAATTTATGTTATGCCAATATACTCAGAATTTACATTGTTTTAGATACAGGTAAATATATGAATGTTAATGTGTATTTATAATGCAGGGTTGTTACAAATGAAATGGACATTTTCAACATTTTATAAAACCAAAACTATATAAGATATTGACACACAGAATGCACCGTTCTATCACCAATATTAACAATTTTACTATATAAATGGTGTCACTAAAAGATTTTGTTTTCACCATAATGTGATCAGGCTGGCAAGATGGCCACAAATGTTGTGGAGAAAGCTTTCTGTGTTCTTGAATTAAGCAAAACGAATTCTGTCTTGCTGTTCTGCAACTGTGTTTTAGAACATGTTTCAAGAAATCACTGCTGAATAGACAATCCATTTATGTCTGCATAAGAAATTTAAAACAGGATGTTTGTGTAAAAGTCCAGGGAGACCACGTGTATCTGATGACATAGTGAAGTATGTTCATGCCATTTACCAATGCAACCCAAGAAAATACACAACAATAACAGGTTAGGTGTTACAAATTCCACTACCGACTGTTTGGAAAATTTTGAAGAAATGACTTCGTACAAACTGCAGATATTGTAAAGTCTGCGATTTCTGTACAGAAATGCAGGAGTGTTTTGACGATGGTTTTAGTGAGCATCTAATTTTCAGCGATGAATTGACATTCCACATAAGTGGGAAAGTTAACAAACGTAGCATTCGCATGTGGGGGACTGAAAATCCTAGAGAAACAGCAAAGTATGTGCAGTCCCAAAAGTTAATGTGATCTGTGCTGCATCCCGTAAAGTTTATGGCCCCTTCTTTTTCCAAGGAAAGACTGTGACAGGAAATTCTTATCTCAGCATTCTAATTATTTGGTTGATGCTTCAACTGCATGAAGACTGACAACTTCATTTTCCAACAGGATGGAGCACCACCCCACTGGCATTGGGGTAAGTAAGATGAATCTATTAGCCTGCTCCATCTGATTGCAGACTCTGCTGGGTTTAGTGGAGCTCACTGGACATGTTTACTGCCGTAAACACTATGGTACCAATCCTGATCTCGACCAGGGGCCGCAGATTCGGACACACCGACAGGTGGTGCAAACTGGGACAGACTTACTCGAGTGGACCGTGTTTCCACTGAGACTTCCCTGGGAAATCTGTTCGCCAAGCGAACCATTCTTTTTGGGATCTAGGCCGACAAGAAATAGAAAATGCAAATAAACACATCAAAATGGAAGAGACACTTCGATTCATCATTTGCAGGCACAAAGAAGTGCACATTTTGCGTTGGTATTCACTTGGGGACACAGCCCCAGTGTAGTTAGCTGTAATCAATTAAGTTGCGCAGGAGATCAGTTTCCCGCTTCAGACTGGGGGCAGTCCTGGTTTAAACCAGAGTGAGAGGTGTCCAGTTTGAGGTGGAATTTCTCGTTTGCTTGCTGGCAGTTGGGGTACTGAGCTTTGTTGGGGCAATCCCAGTGTTTGTGTTCCACCTGGCCGCAGCGGGCACAGCTCACAAAGACTGCCGGGAACTTGGCCTTATGGTGCCCAAACCTGTTGCATTTGAAGCAACAGGTTTCTCGAAGGAATTCCCTGCAGGGTAGAATCCTCCACACCAGGTTGACTCTCCCTTTTTTAATGAAAGCTCTAAAATCCACTGGGGTGAGCTCAATCACCCAGTGTGTTTTAGATTTGTCCTTCCCCTGATGGGGAAGAGGACCCTGCACCTCTCAGGATCACTTAGGTCATTCTGTCGTGGAAAGTCCCTCTGACTTGATCCATCTCATTTTCCGAATCCCCATAGACAATCAGTCTCGGAAGTTTTTTTTATGGGCTTTCTCAGTTCATAGTAAGGTCCCAGATCACCTTGTTGTTCATAGCCCTCAATTAGCTTTTCGACCCCTTCTACCTTAGAGCATTCAATCAATATACCACCTCTGCTCACTCGTTTCACATTCTGAATCCCAATTCCCAGCTTAGCTGGGTTCAGTGTTGACTGGACATTATTCTTCAATCCATCCACGATATCCACCTCTGGGTTGGCGTTGAATGCCAGAAGTGTGTGCTTTGTCTGGAATTTTCTTCCATCTGCCTTTGACTTCGCTTTGACGGCATCTGCGAACATCTGCTGTCTTGCTTGGCCTTGCTCACTTTATTTCTTTCTATATTAGTTGGCCCTTTAAGTTCTCAATTTTCAGCAGTTGCTTTGTGTGTGCCTCTGGCATCTGATCAAGAATCACACGCATTAGGGGATACACATTATTGGATTCTCTCGTAGTGGAACTGTCCAGCAGCTCGTTCATCTCTCTGAACAGTCCCAATACTTCCTCTGAGGCTGCGCTCGCAGTTATCTCTGTGCCTCCTCCCCCTGCAGTTGGGGTTTGGAGGCCCGAGCGAGATGGACTTCGCTCGTCTGGCCCAGCACTTGGCCCGCTCGTGGTGAGTGGGGAGGACCGGTCCGACAACGACGGGGGAAGCGGCCTTGGATCAGGGGAGCGAAGTTCTAAGAACTCTTTTCGTTTGAAAGTTCGAGCTTGTTTAGAAATGCAGGCACGCTTTGCACGCAAACCTAATGTGCTACCTGCACTTTTGGCTTCACTAACACTTTGGAAATTCTCACCTGCTCGCTCCCCGGGGATGCTACCGATCCGCCGGTCCTGGCATTGGGAAGATAGAAATTACCTCGATGAGAATCTTCCACAGCACTGAATCGGCAGCGCTACAGACGACATGCCACTCATATGTTGGCCACTACAAAGACCAGATTTAACACCCTGCAACCTTTTTATGGGGCTATGTCAAAGACAAGGTCTTTGCCCTTCCTGTTAGCTGATATGAAATGTAACACAACAGGTATTACTGGAGTTGAAGATATGTTAATGTGTGTTTAGCAAGAATTTGACTCCGCATTGATATAAGGGGTGCACACATCAGACATCTGTAAGTTGCTGTAACAAACTTTAAGGCTTTCCCTACAAAACAGTGCAACATGAGTGTCAATATTTTAAATAGTTTAATTTTATGAAATGTTAAAACTGTATTTCATTTGTAATAACCCTGTATAATAAATGCTTTTTTAATGTATATATTTCCACCTGAAATGCAGGACTTTTTTATGTCCAAAGAAATGTATTCTGTAATTAAGACTTTTTTTTTGTATTTTATTCCTCAGGTGAAACTCAGATTTTGAACTTTGAGGTAAGTGAAAGCTGAAAATTTTGTTTTTCATGATTTGTTAGTTCCTGTTGCTTAGCAATATTAAAGTACAAAAGAAAACAATATGGTGATTATTTCATTTTAAAGTGGCATAGTATTCCTCTATGTATGTGCTTGTTACAAGATCAGAGAATAAAGTTGATGTAAGTGATTAAAAAATCACTACATTTAAAAAAAACATCTGCTTAAGATGTGATAATATAGCTTTAGTCATAGAAATAAAATAACCGAACAAAACAACTTGCTAGAAAAGAAAATATAAGCATGTTGATATGTGTTCATAACACGAGTATGCATATCATCAGTAGTACCAAACCAGGACCTAAGGATATTTGCATGAGAACATTTACACACTCTGGCAACAGCAAATTTTTGGTAACAAGAAATTAAACAGATAAAAATACAAGAGATCTTTGCAGAATGAGTAAGTTGGTGTGTAGGAATACCAGAGGAATAGAGCAGGCATGCTTTTCTGCAGATTTGTGGAATTTTGTGTTTTTTCATCATCATATGGGTCATTCTTCAGATTAATTCAAAACTAAAGAGAAATGTTTAGGGATTGGTTAGGGAGCTTCTTAAAAAAAATTCTTGCATAAAATATGGGCTGTGAGAAAGACTTTGAATGGGTAAGTAAGGAATGTATGAATTGGCACTTTCCAGTTAGACATTTTTTTTTTTTTTAAATCAGGTGCTGTAAGGGTGGGAATTGGGAATCTGGAGTTCAATTCATTTATTGCTTTCTATGATGGACGGCAATGTCACTTGAGCTTTGCAACTAGAAGGGTGGAAGCTCCATAGTCTTCCTTAAAGACAACTGCTGAGTGATGTCACCAGCCATGCCATTCATTTTTCTTTGCAATGTGATGATCTTTTTGTTGTTGTTTCATGATGCTCCACCCTCTCTTGATTTGAACCCAGTAAACATGAGAGCAAATTTTTAGTCTTTCAAAACTTTCTGAAAATGAAAGTTAGATCAAATTTGCTTTATTTAAAACAGGACAGAATAATAATTAGGTGCACAGTGCTCACAACAGAAGATACTGGATGAGTATGTACAATTGGTGCATACAATGAAAGTAAGTGAAGTTTATACAAAGGTGAAAATATCATCAGGGGGCTGAGTACAGCAGCCACAAACTGAAGAAGAAACACTGGATATGAAACACTGCGTGATGAATGGAGAGAGCTTCGGGTGTCTACATGGGAAGAGTCCATACAATATTAAATGTCACTGCAGTATAGACTAATCGCAGACATACAACTTAACAGTAAAGGGTCTTGTTAAGGGGACACCTCTTGTGGGGTGACGCTGCCTCGATGTGTGAGACATGTGACTGCTGACTCACTGTTGCTCATATTTTATGTAGTTGTGTTCGTCGTTTTCCCTATTTTCATTCTCATTTGTTGGATGACGGCGTAGTTGTGCTGAAGAAGCTCTTAGATGACCACTGTGTTACATTCTCAGTTTTTACATTTTTAAAACAAATCGACTTTTTAAAACTTATCTAGCCTTTACACTTTTCATCATTTTCATTTTTACGACATTAGCCAGCTTTTAACTCTTGTACGACGTTTTTAAATATCTTTCTTTAATGGTCTTGTGTCTGGCGCTCTTTGACTAAATGTGGCTCTTGTGCCATAAAAATCACTCAACCAACCAACCTTGTTAAGGGGAGGTCACATCTTGAAAAACAAATGATACTCCCATGGCCCAAAAGTCAAAGAGTGAGGCAATGGCGCAGGTACAAAGAGATGGTAATGTAGCACACAACACATATGAAAATAATCACAGTAGATGCATTCTGGAAAATAGTACAATATAACAGGAGTCATACCCATGTAGTGTAAAACTATGTGACAGTAGAAGTACAAAGAGCTTCAGTGAATTCTGTCAAAACGGAGATTGTGAAAATGGCAAAACAGATGTCGTTGAACATTGGAAATGGTCATGGTAGAACTATAATCGCACCTAGGAGGAGATGGTGGAGGTTGATGATATGCTTTTCAAGAATGAAAATGTAGGAACAGATAGATGGGCAGAGTGTGCAGTGAAGAAGCTGTTAAATGAACCATTTACTGACGTTCCTCGATAGTGTGGTTGAGCATACAGTTCTTTTGAATGACTACGAATGTGAAGTTGAAAAGAAGTGAATGGAATGTACAATGAAGGTAAATCTGAAGAAACATCCCCAGGTAGATAGCAAAAAAGACAGGAGTTGGAGCAAACTGCATACAGAAGAGTGAGGTTGGAACAAGACTACATTGATGGGGAAATTGCTCTTGAGTGTTATATTCTGCAGGGTAGTTAAAAGTATGAAGGGTAGCAGACCAAGTTGGAATAAGAGCACTGGAAGGAAGAGAGGAAATTGGGTAGCAAGAAGCAGCACACTGGTGTAGAATACGGGACCAGTGTTACAGCAGTGAGAGTGAACCAGGGTGCTGTTGCCTGGGACATTGACAGCAAAGGGTGCAAGGAATGCAGACAGAACACAACAGAAACCAATTGGTTTGGCAAGGGGGCAGGAAGAGATGTGTAAAGCCATTCCAAGGTAGAAATAATTAACAGCAATTTCATGGTTAAGAAGAAGAGTGGAGATATCTGTGAGGGATTTCCAGGAAGGATTTATATAGAAAACTTGGCGAACGGTTACTACACCAGCTGAAAGCCAGGAGGGAAAGTGAAAGTAGTCAAGATGAGGGGGATAGATAACTGAGGATTAAAATAAGGGTTCAGAGAGAAGGCCTGGTAAAAGACGAAGAGATTTTGTTGACAGAAAGGGATTTGAGGTAGCGAAGTGCTTCACCGTAAGTTGGAAAAAACCAGGAAGGGATTAACAGGTACCTGTCATGCGTAGAAAGACGGAAAAGGAGGGGAGAGAATGTTGAGAATGAGGCAAGCTGGAGGTGAAGGGTGTAGAACATGCTACAGGAAAGTAATCATCTGATGTGCTTGGTAATAAAGGATTACATCAACTTAGTTGATACTGCCAGAGCTGGGGGAAGTGTCAGGAGAGGGGGAGACCAGTAGGTGAAGACCCAGGCAAAGTTGAAGAGAGATTTGGAGATTTTTGTGAGGATGTAAGAGGATGCCTGGCACTTTGACCAGGAATGAAGAATCTTGGGGGGAATGACACTATTGGGGATGGATGCCCATTAGGGTGGCCCAAAATATTCAACTCCTTTAATTTTTAGGTCTCATCCCTTAAAATTGTTCTATTTCAGAAAAAAATATCTGTAACATTTTATTGCAATAGCACGATAATAACACGTGCCGACAGGCATGCTTTCTATAGGGTCAGCTTTCGTTTTCCCGCCACTTAAGCTCTTTTCCCTTCTTAAACTATCTCACAGTTAGCTTAATGCAATATTCTTTGCAAGATGCCAAAAGAACAAGTTGTAAAGCTTCTATTGCAATAGCTTCAGATTAACTTGTGGCGATAAGTGCCACAGCTGAAAAAAAATTCTGGGGGGGGGGGGGGGTGCCAACCATATCTGCCCCATGTGTGATGTCATAGAAAACTTAGCAAATAGTACGGTGACAACATGCCTCAAAAAAGAATCAAAATGTAACTGTCCTCAGTAAATACAAATATAACGATGTATCTTAAACTCTGGAAACTTTTTCGCATTGCAATCGCCATATGGCATGAAAGACGTAGTCTATCGCAAAGCAGTTACATTGAAGCTCTTATCAACTTGCGTTTCCGAAACACAACTGAGATAAAAATGCGCAGTAGAAGGCTTGCAGCTTTTTTTGGGGGGCATCTTACCAAGAATGTTCCATTGACCTTCGCAGGAGGAAGCTAATGCACGCAGAAGACTCAATGGCGGGAAATGAAAGCTTCCGCTGTAATAGGCTCTCTCTCTGTTTGCATGTGTTTTTATCTTTAGATTGCAATAAAATTTTACAGGAATTACTTTTTCATGAAATAGAACAATTTTAGGGAGTGAGATGAATGATAATTGAAAAAACAAATTTTCCTATACAAAGTTGGGCCACCTTAATGTCCATCCATGATAAGAGGTGGGAAACTTGATTCTTGACCAGTGGGTAGTTGTTCAACAGAGTTTCGTAAAGACAAGTGGCCAAGTAGCTATGGTTTTCTAAAGTTGATTCCCGGCAGTCTTTGCAGGTCGGAGAACCACTGGGCTTTGTAAGGCAAATCTGTACGTCAAGACCTGCACCAAAGGCTGGTACTTTCTGTGATGTTGAGAGAAACATAGGAAAATGAAGCATAGTCATTATACATCTAAACAAAGTCATCAAATTGGTCAGGAGAATGGATCAAAATAGTTAAATGATGTGCACCAGCTGAGAGGAATGTACCATGATGTTGTGTACTGAAAACAGGAGGCATGGAGGTGGGGTAAAAAAGCAGTTCAAATAGAAATAAGTAAAAGCTCAAACACCGAAGGAAAAACTGGTCAGAAATAGGGTATCCTTGGCTAATACCCTTATTACAAGGGATGGGAGCAATAAGAAAGGAGGAAGCCTAAATGTGAACAACAGTACATGTGACAACTAATCAGTTGTCAAGTTTCTGTTACTTACGTTGGAAAGTTGTACAGTATGAAAAGGACAACATGGGGCCGAATCAAGCACAAGTGCACTCAAACAAGCATTACACAAAATGCACTGAAGTATGTAAATGAGGTAACTGGAATAAATTCAAAGGAAAAAATATCTGCAATTACTATTGTCTGGCAGTTATTAGCTGTTGTTGTAGCATATTCTCAGTAAGCACCTGAAGGAATAAAAGATTTTAGCCTTCCACCCACCATTTTGTTGACTTGCGGGGGGGGGGGGGGATTTTCACAGTACTGCTCTCTATATAGTGAAAAACAAATAACTATATTTTGAAAAAAATGAGATTAAGAGGCTAAACTGAACTATCGTAAACACCTGAACTGAGTTCATACCAACATAAATATCCCATGAAATATCTACGTTACTTCTGTTTTACACGTTAATATTCGCGTCAAAGAACCAACAAACTTCAACTCCCGTAGATTGACTCGTGAAATATCACCAAAGAAAACACAAGTAAAAAAATCTACCCCATTAGACTTGCTGCAACTGGTGTAGTTGCTAATGTGGTATACAGTATGATATGGTCATAAGTACATCGTAGTAATGTTAATTCCCCTGATATATATTATTGGAGGGTGTATGGTAGTAATAAGCTAACATTTATTGATTTGGGGATTGCAAAACGAAATGACTAGATTCTAGTTAAAAGCGAAGGAATATTGAATAAAATGAATAATTAAAGGCATTCAAATCCGTAAACGGAATAAAACAAAAGTACACAAGAACTCAGTAGCCAAAGTGAATTGAAGGTCGCCGAGGAAAGTCAAGTGCTTAATGTCCTGACGCGTTTCAGTCCACCTGGTCGTGACCATTATCAGAGGTAGCTGTTGATGGTGGTACAGCTCGTACGTTACTGCTCTACGGATCGCCAACCACATCTGCCCCGTGTGCGATGTCATAAACGTCTTGACATATAGGCCCAGTGGCACCATCAGGTGTTGCTTATTTTGGCATCCTTTCTGCAAATTGCTCTTTTGCTTATCTACTCTGCTTCTTCCTTTCACTCTCTTGCTGAATCATATATCTCCAAGCATATGAAAGTTCGAGTGGCATATTTGAGTTACAGATGTTCCTAGTTGTTTCAATCATGATTGCTTCAGCCATAAGAATTATTTTTCTCTGTGTAGAATGTGATATTATCAATTTGGTATTACACCAATCGAGTTCTGCATTGTTATCCAAGCAGTATTGTACAATACTAGCAATGTTTTTGCTTCTTTCCTTGTCCAATTATGCAGGTGTTCGTGCAATCTGATTCTAAAGTTTCTTTTTGTACTTCCAACATAAAGTTTACTGAAATCCTTATCTGTACTGTCTGTCATAATTGGAACTCGATATATGCTGGTCTTCTGCTACATTGATGTATGCATATTATTGTGCTGTAGTAGTAGTAGTTGAGTGTTAACACTTATGATGTCTGCTATTTTTAAGTTTGCTCTATGGCATTCCTTCATTATTAATCCCATAATAGCCTTGCAATGTGGAAGCTTGCTGCAATAGGTAGATGTACATGATTTGTCTCCTATAGGTGTATCATATTAATTCTGTCCTCTTTATATTGCCGTGGGCAGTCTTAGTGAGAGATGGGTTTACCTCCTCGGGATGCTCCATGGGCAACAATGGCACACAGTACAGCAACAAGGGCCTCTGTGAATCTTTGAGAGGTACCAGGTAGTTCTGTGTGACATTCATGAAAAGACCACAACTCACTGGGTTATGTTCCAGGATTCTTACGTGGAACGATAAACTGGAACCATTAGCTGTGGGCTGATCACCCACACTGATGTACCTTGATTTTTATGACTCTCAGAAATACTAAAACAGACTCAAATGTGGGATGCGGTGGACCTATCACACTTTAGAAGGATGGTCCACCACGGAAACAATACGAAACTGACAAAATGTGCATGAGAAAGAGATTTCGGCTGAGTGAGTGTAAGACTAATGTATGGAATACGAGAGGTATAAATGGAAGGATAAATGAGGTGATTTAAGAAATAAGTATAGATTGAATGTACTGTGTGTAAGTAAAACTAAAAAGAAAGAAATTGGAATTGAAGAGATGAATGGAATGGTGAGTGTGTGGTCTAGAGTGTTGGATAATGTGAGAGGACAGGCTGGTGGAGGTGTAATTTTAAGCAAAAAGATGAACTTGATCCATTACAGCTGCATTAGTGAGAGAATTCATTGGATATGTCTGAAAATAAAACTTCAGAGAATAGTAATTGTTGTAGTATATGCTCCTTGTGATTCGGAACCTCCTGATAAGAATGAAAATTTCTGGAATGAGCTAAAGGCTGTTTTGAGCTAGTTTGGTGCTAAAGAGAAAGTTATAATAGCAGAGGATTTTAATGCTAGAGTAGGTGTTCAGAATGGGATTACTCAATGTTCTGGGTAGGTTTAATGACCCTGGTGTGAATGATAATGGTGAAAAGTTAGTTGAGCCCTGCATTGAAAATGGATTGTGTGTATCAAATACATTTTTCAACCACAAGTATATCCACACATGCACTTGGGAAAATTGTACTCTGGGACAAGAGTGTTACTGATTTTGTTGTTTATGATCAGTGTCTGAAACACTTAGTGGTTGATATTCATGTGATGAGAGGTACAGATGTTGGCTCTGATCATTACTTGTTAGTGTCACGAGTGAAGCTAAATGTTGGCTGGAGAAAGAGAAATAGGAAGCAGCCTGTGATGAAAAGAATAAAAGTTGAAAGGCTCCATGAACATCAGTGTTACTCTGAACTACTGAGAAAATGTCTGAATGAGTTGAAGTCTTGTGAGAGGCGTGTAGAAAAGAAGCAGGCATATTTTAAGAACTGTGTTGGCACTGCTGCTGAAGAAGTCTGTGGTACTGCAATGGTGGGTGATGTTTAGTGGAACAGTGAGATTAAAGAAGCATTTAAGGGAAAGAAGAAAGTGCATTTGGGGATGTTGCAAGGTAGAGTTTCTGAGGATGGATATCGCTGTAAGAAGCACCAGGCAGCCAAACTGGTTCGTCAGAGTAAGGCAAAAGATAGGGAGGAAAACATGGAAAGGCGTGAATCGGCTTTTGGAAACAGAAAATCTTTCTGGAAGTACAGAAGACATAGGAAAAATAGGGGAAATAAAATCCTAAGTTGTGTGAAGAATAGAATGTGAGAAATGGTGTGGGAGCCCAATGAGTTAAGTGAAAAATGGGGTGAATACTTCTGAGAGTTTATTAGAGCATGAAAGCAAAGGCGATTCTGAGGCAGAAGCAGATGATGTGAAAGATGGAAGTACAGGAAGGATCTCGAGAAGAGGTGTGTAAAGCTCTAAAATCCCATCAGAATGGTAAGGCTCCGGGAGTTGATGGCATAACTGCCAAGATGTTGAAATATGGTGGTGACTCTGTAATTGACTGGTTAACTGAAATTTGCTAGTTGTGCTGGGAGTTAAGAATGGTCCCATGGGATTGGAAGGAAGCTATCATTGTTCCCTTATATAGGGGAAAGGGTGATCAGACTGAATGCAAGAACTTTTGTGGTATCAGTTTGCTGAGTGTGCTAGGGAAAGTAGTTGGAAAGATTATTATTGTTAAGGTATGGGGTCTTACATCAGAGAGAGTGTGGGATGTGCAAAGGCTTTTATGCCTGGCAAAGGCTGCACTAACCAAATTTTGGCATTACATTTGATGATTGAAAAGTATCTGTCAGTTGGTAAGAAAGTTTTAGCTGCCTTCGTCAATTTAGAGAAAGCTAATGATTGAATAAATATGACTTTTCTGTGGATGATACTGAATAAATATGGTATCACTAGGATTCTACTCAATAATATGAAAGCCATGTATTCTGGCAGCAGAGCTTGTGTACGAGTAAATGATGTATCAAAATGGTTTTCTATTGGAGCAGTAGTCAGACAGGGTTGTGTAATGTCACCATGACTGATAAATATATTTATGGATGTGTGTATGCATGATGCCAAAATGGACAATACTGGTTTATGTCTTGGTAATGTCCTTGTGTGTAGATTGCTATATGCTGATGACACAGTCCTGTTGGCAGAAAGCGAGTTGCCGAGTATGCTGGCCAGGATGTATGAAGTTTGTATGAATTTCAAACTATGTATAAATAAGGGAAAAACCAAAGTTTATGGTTCTTAAGCGAGGAACTGTTCATACTGAGTGCAACAAGATAAGTCTTAATGGCACAGAAGTTGACCAGGGGAATGAGTTTGTATATTTAGGAAGTATGTTTGACAGAAAGAAAAAATTAGATGGTAAAATTAATGTTCGAGTGAACTCTTCATTAAAAGTCATAACTGCTTTAAGAGGATTTCACAGCAATGGTGGGTTCTCAAGAAAGTCTCTAATGGCTGTATAGGAAAGTGTAATAATTTTTACTCTGATGTATGACAGTGAAACCTGGGAGATGTTACTTACTGGGGGTTTTTGGGAATACAGATGTTGCAGATGTGTAATGTGAGGCAAAATGTTGTCAGTAAGGTGGAGACTATTATTCTTAGGTGGTTTGACCATATTGAAAGAATGAGTGATGAGATGCTTACTAAAAGAATTTATTTAGCCCAAGTGGCAAAAAAAGAAAGGTAGAGGAAGGCCAAGGAAATCATGGGAAGACCAGATTCAGGAATGTCTGCATGGGAGAAAGATAATGAGTATGAAGTACAAAAGGTCTTGTGTTCGGCATGTTATGGATGTCAATGAAGCTCGAACTGTGCAGAGATCGCTGTAATTGGACGCATCTGATACAGCAAAAGTGAGTTCTTTCTGTGAGGAGATAACCTCTAAATATCAGAGAACAGCTTAGTGACATGTATGTATGTGTGTCTTTATATTGCTGATAGTTTGTTAAAAAAAATTGTGCTATACCCATGGTCTCTATCCACATCTATGATCCAACATATTTCCTTTTATCCTGCTGGTGCGGTGGAACAATGTGAAATAGCTCTTTGTACATAGTAGCGCAGTGCAGAAATCTTATATTTCCAGGGATGGTAAGACTGAATGGGGATAATACTCAGAACAAATAAAGGTTTCCTGTAAACTTTGTATTCAATCTTGGATTCGGTTTTAATGATAATGTCCAAACAGTGGAGTTGCTTGTTATTTTCAACTTCTATTGTGAGCTGGTTTGTGGAGTGTAATTGACTAAATTTAGCAGTAAAATTCTGTAAATCAATCTCTGGGAATCTCCAGAAAACTGAAATATCATCTACATATCTTAAGTAGAGGTCTGGAATTTTATCTTCAGGAGTGCAGTTTATAAGTATCTTCGTCTCAATATCCTGTAATATAATTTCAGCAAGAAGTCCTGATAATGGTGAACCCATTGGGGCACCAGATATTTGTTTATATATAGTTTTATTGTACTTGATAAAATTGTCAGTGATGAACATAAGTGCTGAAACAGTCTTATTAATTTCCAAGGTTGACATATTCTTAATTAGTTTATCTTCAATTAATGATATTGCCATTTTGGTAGTTGTATTGGGATATGGGGATACAATATGAAGACCACATTTTTTGCATCAAAGCGATTCTTGTCCTTAATTATTGCAGAAATGATTTCTTTAGAGTTTTTAACAGTATATTTATGGTCAATATAATACTGTTTGAGGTAATAGGATAATGCTCTCTCAAAGTTAATGATAGGTGCTATATTCGCCACGATAGGTCGAAATGGGTTATACACTGCTGGACAATTGCTAAGGACGGATCATAAACGGCTATATAGCGCATAAAAAAGTAAGTGTGGTTGGATGCCAAGTGAAATAAAATAATGTCAGAATGCCAGGACATTACAAGAAAGACAATTTATTGTGCTCTGAAATCCAGGCGGCTTTGGAACGTGTTCAAGGGACAAACAGGCCATTTTGTGCAGAATACGTAAACGTGAAAAAAATGCAATTACTGTCCGCAGGCGTTCTGGCGTAAGATGTAAATACGGGATATGGCCACCATGGAGGGCGATGCAAGATTCCACACGTCGTGTCATGCTTTGCACAACATTATCAAGCAGCTGTTGAAGTAATTTATCCCATTCCTCTGTCAGTGCACGGATGAGGGTGTCCTAGTTTATTGGAGGGCATTGGCGACCAGCAAGACTCCTCCCCAAAGCATCCCACACATTTTCAATGGGATTCAGATCTGGAGAACGTGCTGGCCATACGAGGCGTTGAATATCCTCGCTCTCAAGACACTCCTGGACAGCGACTGTTTGATGACATGTTGCGTTGTCGTCCATGAAAATGAATCTATCACCGACAGCACCACGGAACATGAGGTAGCAGAACATCATTAATGTATCGTTGGCCAGTCATAGTCCCAGTTGGAAGCATATAGAGGGACGTACAGTCATTGATCATGATGCCAGCCCATACCATGACACTACATGTCGGATATCGGTCCCTTTCCTGTATGTTTGCTGGACAATATGCAGTACCACTATCACGCCAGATCAGTTGTCGTCGACAATCAGACGATAGACTGTATCTACTCTCATCTGAGAAGAGGACAGCAGACCAGTCGTTATCAGTCCAATTGCGATGTTGATAGCACCATTGCAAACGGGCGGTACGGTGACGTCTGGACAATGGGATGCACACAACGAGACGGCAGGCATACAGTCCTCCTTCATGCAAACGTCTGGCGACAGTTTTTCGGGAGATCCGCTTGCCAGTAGCAGCCATAAACTGATTTGCTACCTCACTAGCTGTGCTGCGCCGGTGTCTTTTTTGTTGATAGCACTATGTACCGATCTTCTGCAGGTGTCGTACTGCGAACACGACCTCCCCCGTGACGTTTGCTACACTCTCCATTTGTTTGAAATGATTTCCAAAGCCTTGAAACAACACTGTGGCTGACGTCGAACTCCTTGGCAACATCTCTTATTTTTCGCCCTTTTTCAATTTTGCCAATAATACGGCCACGCGTAAAATCATCTAGGTGATGTCTGGAAGACATACTGAAACTTGCAAGTTCGTCAATTGGTTCTTTCCCTTTCAACTATGCGTTTGAACAACAACGGTCAATATGCGTCAAATCCTTTATATCTCTTATCAGCGTTATGACATCACAAACAAGTTCGGCAATCCACAATTTGCATACGCACAACACGTCTTACTGTATCCCGCACTTATGCTAATTTCCACATTTTCCTGCCTTCCATTGTATGGTTGCTATCGTTGCTATTGTCATCCGTCCTTAGCAATTGTCCGGCAGTGTATTTATGAATTTTCAGCTTGCCAAAAATTGCGGGGACTGTTGCATTAACAGGAGGGTATGCCCTTTTTGCAACATATCCTGGTAAATAACTACGGTTTTTTATTTTGTGCTAATTTTCTATTATATTATCAGTATGATCATTTGTAATTTCCTTTACTTGAAGTTCTTGAATTGCTGATACCATTTTTTCATTTAAGAGTACCTACATATATACATATCACTAAGCTGTTCTCTGAAATTCAGAGGTTAGCTCTACAAAGAAATACAAACTACCAGATAATTTTTCCTTACTGTTGCCGTATCAAACTTCTCCCTTTACAGCGATCTTGACATACAATTTGGGCTTCACTGACACACTGACATCCATCACGCACCGTACACAGTATCTTCTATACTTTATACTCAATCTTTTTCTCATGCAGACACTCCTGAATCTGATCCCCTCATGACTTCCCTGGCCTTCCTCTGTCTTTCCTTCCTGCCACTTGGGCTAAAAGATTTTCTTTGTAAGCATCATAGTGAGAAGAATTGGCAGGAAAACACGTAACACACAAAACATTAAAAGAATTCTTAAAATCGTGATCACACACGTAAGTTACACTGAAGAATTAAGAGCAGGACGTTTCGGTAGCGATTTCTACCTTCATCAGCCATGGAATGAGACACGTGGTAAAAGCGTCAGTTGTTGCCAGATTTCAAAATTGCTTTCCAAATAATAGGGATGTTAAAAAAGGTGCGTCAGTATTGCAGGTGTTAGGGGTAAGGTAGATTTCAATGCTTTTGCGGTATCCGAGGGCATGCCGATTGCTGAGCAGGGCGATTCGGTTAACATTGTGCCAATCAGGAGCCGCGGAGGTATCACTGATGGTTAAAATTGAAAGTGAGGTGGAAGGGCTACCTTTCTTAACATCAGCGATATGCTCCATTAGGCGCCGGTTTATGTTGCGGTAAGTACGACCAATAGAGTGGGTAATGCCTGTGGAAGTGTTGATAGGGATAGAGTAGACACTTTGTAAATCTAGGGGTTTATTGAGATCTCTGTCCTTAAGGATGAGTTTGAGAAGATGTGGAGGTTGTTTGACTAGATGTGGAGGTTGTTTGACTGCAATCCTGTAGCCAAAAGACTTGAAAATAGAGCAAACTTTATGAGTGAAGGACAGGCTAAAGGGCGAAGTGCCAACAAACTGATGGGTGGTGGAAGGTTCAGGCAGTAAACTAGATCTATTCTGTGATTCAAAACTCTTGATTAGTCTATGTAATAAGAGGGGTGGAAAGCCATGCAATTTTCCAATGTTGATGATGTTCTGATATTCTAGTTGAAGAGCAGAATGGCTGTTGCAAATAAGGTTGGCCCGGTGAATATATGACTTTAGAGCAGACAGTTTGTATTTTCCAAAGTGCGAGAATGGTAAGGGATAATATTATGGGTGGCAGAAGGTTTCCTGTAAACAGAGAGGCCAAGTGAGAAGTCTGGGTTGATGTTAACATCCAGAAAACTAATATTATTGTTGATCTGTTCTTGAGAAGAAAATTTTATATGCCTCTCTGTTTACAGGAAACCTTCTGCCTCCCATAATATCATCCCTTACCATTCTCGCACTTTTGAAAAATACAAACTGTCTGCTCTTAAGTCATACATTCACCAGGCCAACCTTATTTGCAACAGCCATTCTGCTCTTCAACTAGAACATCATCAACATTGGCAAATTGCATGGCTTTCCACCCCTCTTATTACATAGACTAATCAAGAGTTTTGAATCACAGAATAGATCTAGTTTACTGCCTGAACCTTCCACCACCCATCAGTTTGTTGGCACTTTGCCCTTTAGCCTGTCTTTCACTCATAAAGTTTGCTCTATTTTCAAGTCTTTTGGCTACAGGATTGCAGTCAAAACTACCTCCACATCTTCTCAAACTCATCCTTAAGGACAGAGATCTCAATAAACCCCTAGATTTACAATGTGTCTACTCTATCCCTACAACACTTCCACAGGCGTTACCCACTATATTGGTCGTACTTACCGCAACATAAACCGGCGTCTGATGGAGCATATTGCTGATGTTAAGAAAGGTAGCCCTTCCACCTCCCTTTCAATTTCAACCATCAGCGATACGTCCGCGGCTCCCGATTGGCACAATGTTAAGCGAATTGCCCCATTCAGCAATCGGCATGCCCTCAGATACTGCGAAAGCATTGAAATCTACCTTACCCCTAACACCTGCAATACTGATGCACCTCTTAACATCCCTATTATTTGGAAAGCAATTTTGAAATCTGGCAACAACTGACGCTTTTACCATGTGTCTCATTCCATGGCTGATGAAGGTAGAAGTCACTACCAAAACGTCCTGCTCTTAATTTTTCAACGTAACTTACGCATGTGATCACGATTTCAAGAATTCTTTTAATGCTTAGTAAGCATCTCATCACTCATTCTTTCAACATGGCCAAACCACCGAAGCATATTAGTCTCCACCTTACTAACAACATTTTGCTTCACATTACACAACTAAAACAGGCCTCATATCTCACCACACAATCATAATGTGTCTTGAGACCCCCCCCCCGCAGTAAGTAATGCATTTCTCCAGCACACAAATGACTCCTGCTTTTCTTCTGCAGTACCCAGGTTTCACTGCCATACATCAGAGTAGCGACAGTTACATTTCCATGTGGGACTGTTGAGAACCCATCATTCCAGTGAAAACCACAAAGCAGCCATGACTTTTCAATGAAGAATTCACTCACTACTAATTTCACCATCCAATTTGTTCTCTGTCAAACACTCTCCTAAATACACAAACTCATTCACCTGGTCAATAACTGTGCCATTAAGACTTATATTACATTCAGTACTACTGGTTCCTCCCTCAAAAACCATAACTTTTGTTTTTCCCTTATTTATACTCATTTTGAATTTCATGCAAACTTTGTACATCCGGGACAACATACTCTGCAACTTACTTTTGATCTCTGCCCACAGGGTAGTGTCATCAGCATACAGCAATCTGCACACACGGATGTCACCAAGACATAAACCAGTATTATCTATTTTGGCATCACGCATGCAAGCATCCATAAATATATTAAACAGCCATGGTGAAATTACACAACCCTGTCTGACTCCTGCACCAATAGAAAACCATTTTGATAAAACACCATTCACTCGTACTCAAGCTCTACTGCCAGCATACATGGCTTTTACACAATTAAATTGATTCCCTGTAACACAATATTCATTCGATACCTTCCACAAAAGTGTCCTATTCACTCTGTCGTTAGCTTTTTCTAAATCTATGAAGGCAGCAAAAACTTTCTTACCAACAGCCAGATACTTTTCAATCATCATGCATAATGCAAAAATTTGGTTAGTGCAGCCTTTACCAGGCATAAAACCACTCTGCACATCCCACATTTTCACTGATTTAAGACCCTGTATTTTTTCAATAACTACCTTACCAAACAGTTTCTCTGGCACACTTAATAGGCTAATACCACGATGTTCTTGCAGTCAGTCTGATCACCTTTTCCTTTATACAAGGGATCAATGATAGCATCCTTCCAATCCCGAGGGACCATTCCTAACTCCCAGCACAACTAGCAACTTTCAGTTAACCTGTCAATTGCAGAGTCACCACCATATTTCAACATCTCAGCAGTTATGCCATCTACTTCCGGAACCTTACCATTCTGAAGAGATTTCAGAGCTTTACACCCCTCTTCTCTTGAGATCCCTCCTGTGCATCCATCCTTCACTGTGACATCATCTGCTTCTGCATCAGAAGCATCTTTGTTTTCCTGATCTAATAACTTGCAGAAGTATTCACCCCATCTTTCACTTAACTCATTGGGCTCCCATGTCATTTCTCTGATCCTATTCTTCACACAACTTACAACTTTCTTTCCCCTTTCCCTGAGTTTTGTACTTCCAGAAAGTCTTTTGATCTTTACAAAAAGCCAATTCATTCCTTTCCACCATCTCATTCCTATCTTTTGCCTTACTCTGGTGAACCAGCTTAGCGGTTTCATGCTTCTTACAGCAATATTCATCCACCGAAACTCTACCTTGCAACACCCCCAAATAAGTTTCCTTCTTTCTCTTTACTACTCCTTCAATCTCACTATTCCACCTAGCATCTCCTCTGTTGTTACCCACTATTGCGGTGCCACAGACCTCTTCTGCTGCAGTGACAACACAGTTCTTAAAACATTGCTACTTCTTTTCTACATCCCTCTCACAAGACTTCAGCTCCTTCAGTCATTCTCTGAGTAAGTCAGAATAATGCTGGTGATCTTCAGGGAGCCTTGCTACCTTTTTCTTTCCATCCTGGGTATCTTCCTATTCCTTTTCCTTCAACCAACATTCAGTTTCACTCATGATACTACCAAGTAATGGTCAGATCCAACATCTGCCCCTCTCGTCACATGGGTGTCAACAACTAAGTGTTTCAGACGCTGATCATTGACAAAATCTATCGCACTCTTTTGCCCAAGAGTACGATTTTCCTAAGTATATTTGTGGATATATTATTTGTGGTTGAAAAATATATTAAATACACACAAACCATTTTCAATGCAGAGTTCAATTAATCTTTCACCATTATCATTCACACAAGGATCATTAAACTTACCCAGAACATTATCAGAAATTGCATTCTGCACACCTACTCCAACATTGAAATCCCCTGATTACTTTCTCTTTAGCCCCAAACTGGTTCAAAACAGCTTTTAGCTCATTCCAGAAATCTTCCTTCCTATCAGAAGGTCCCAAGTCACAAGGAGCATGCACTACAACAATTACTATTCTCTGAAGTTTCGCTTTCAAACAAATCCACAGAATTCTCTCACCTATGCAGCTATAGTGAATCAAGTTCTTCATCTTTTCACTTAAAATCACACCTACACCGGTCTGTCCTTTTACATTATCCAATACTTCAGACCACACGCACACCATTCCAATAACTTTTATCCCAATTTCCTTCTTTTTGTTTTAATTACACAAAGCACATATACTCTGTACTTATTCATCTCTTAAATCGCCTCGTTCATCTTGCCATTTATATACCATTAGTATTCCATTCACTCAATCAGCAGAGATCTTTTTCTGATTCGCCGTTTCCAGTTCCAGGTCGATTCCATGGTAGACCATCCTTCTCAAGTGTAGTAGGTTCACCACACCCCACTCTAGAGTCCACTCTAGAGTTGTAGTGTATGCTCCTTGTGACTCGGGACCTTCTGATAAGAAAGAAGATTTCTGGAATGATCTAAAAGCTAGTAAATAGTAATGCTGTACTAGTGATCCGATTTATTGGCGTAGAAAATAAACACATAAGCGTTTCCAAGCTTTCGCACATCAACCAGATGGCTTTTTCAAGGAAGTTAGACAGAAACTGCAAACTGAAAAATAGAACGCTTAACAATTTGAACGCGGGAACTTGACAATAAATAGATGCGACGTTATATTCATTTAAAGATACGAGGCATCACGTTGGTTGCACGCGGGATCCTGGTAGAGAAAAGGTGTTACTTGAAGAATTGTTTCCAAATTCGTGGCAACTTGAGCGAGACACAATCATTGCAAGCATCGCTGTTGGTAATGATCTCCAAGGTTTCCCGAATGGCTGTACATTTAGGGGTAGAGTAGCTAGCTAATTTCTTTATATCATCCCACATGGGAGTAGCTGACTTGAATTTTACTTCTCTGGATAGTGCCGTAGCTACTTTACCATATGTTGTGTCCCTTTTATGTTTGTTGACTCCGATTCCAAACGAACGCTTGGTCATTCCAATGTAGAATCGTTTAGAGCCGTTCGGATACTGTAGGGGGATCGCATAAACGCCTGCTTCGCAGGAGAGAGGTGGTTTTTCACTATTTCTCTTTAGTGTAGTATGTAAAGATGCAGGGGACCTTATGCCGACGCCGTAGTTCATCTTCTTGAGGGCGTTTTTGAGTTTGTAAGACACCCTTGGAATGTAGGGAATTGAGCCTATATAACGTAGCTGCGGCGCAGGAAGACCGGAATGTTTGGCTCTGGCTTTTTGGACAAAGCTACGTATCTGATTCAATGAATATCCTGCATCAGCGGCTAGCTTGATGACGCTTTCAATTTCGTGTTGTCTAGAATGGGTATCAGAAGAAACGGCGAAGGCTCTTTAAATTCGAGAACGGAAGATAGCTGCTTTGTATTCTGCGGGACAGAAAGAGCTGCGGAGCATCAGGTTGGGGACGGACGTGGGTTTATAGTAGACTTGTGTGCCGAGGCGGTTGTCAGACGATTTCCTCCAGAAAACATCCAGATAAGGTAAAGCGTTGTTGCTTTCTAGCTCCATTGTGAAATTGATCGTAGGATGTATATCATTGATTTTATCAAGGAAAATTGGAAGTCTCTCTTTTCCGTGGGGCCATACAAAAAATACGTCGTCAGCATAACGCAGCCAAGTGGTAGGCCGTGGGGTAATGCTGGAGAATATATTCCGCTCAATTGGGCGAAGTATTGCTTCTGCAAGGATGGGTGAAAGTGAGGATCCCATCGGAGCGCCATTATTCTGTTTATATACTTGTCCTTGGAAACTGTAGAAGCTAGTATTAGAGACCAAGTCTATTAATTTGAAGATGCTGAGGCATGCCTCCTGCGTATAAAATGTTGAATTAGATATGGCATCCTTTAATGTTCTGATGGCTTCTGGAACGGGAATTGAGGGGTAAAGGGAAATCACGTCGAAGCTGCCGATAATGTCGCTTGGCAGGACACTGAGTTTCTTGACTTTCGTTTCTTGACTTCGACGTGGTTTCCCTTTACCCCTCAATTCCCGTTCCAGAAGCCATCAGAACATTAAAGGATGCCATATCTAATTCAACATTTTATACGCAGGAGGCATGCCTCAGCATCTTCAAATTAATAGACTTGGTCTCTAATACTAGTTTCTACAGTTTCCAAGGACAAGTATATAAACAGAATAATGGCGCTCCGATGGGATCCTCACTTTCACCCATCCTTGCAGAAGCAATACTTCGCCCAATTGAGCGGAATATATTCTCCAGCATTACCCCTTGGCCTACCACTTGGCTGCGTTATGCTGACGACGTATTTTTGTATGGCCCCACAGAAAAGAGACTCTTCCAATTTTCCTTGATAAAATCAATGATATACATCCTACGATCAATTTCACAATGGAGCTAGAAAGCAACAACGCTTTACCTTATCTGGATGTTTTCTTGAGGAAATTGTCTGACAACCGCCTCGGCACACAAGTCTACAGGGTGCGCACGCGTGCTTGAAAACCTGGAAAGTCCTGGAAAATCATGATTACGTTTTCAAGGCCTGGAATATCCTGGAAAAACGGTATTTTTTTAATGCTGTCTTGAAAAGCCTTGAAATTTGAAATTAGTGCTTAAAAAAAATGCCCTTTTAGGAAATCGTGTTACTGACTGTTACCCCTTAATTTTTTTAAGTTCCTCTCCTCTGTTCTCAAAGAAACCGCCGGCTACAGTGGTGTTTCGGATGTGCCCAAATCCTAATTTGGCTGGGGGGGGGGAAGCACTACTTCCAGTGCAATAAAATTGGATGATTACTAGCAGGTCTGTTAGGGAAGGGGAGCTTGATGCATTCTCTAGCCCTGAGCTTGATGTCCGTCCGACAACTACTGAGAACAACAGAAGGGGAAAGAAGAGACATTTAGCATTTGCAAGGCGGTCGCGTGTTTACCAAGTCAGCTGGCATCCACCAGTGAAGAGTATGCCTGAACAACACATTCATCTGCTCCTTGTTTATTGCATTAAGACGCTTGCTTCCGGCCCACCCCTCAAGAGACTTCGGCTACTTATGATAAAAAATAAGAAAACTATCTTTGCGAATTTTTCACAAAAGTGGCTGAAAGTTTTACATTTACTATAATTGGATTACAGAAGCTCACTCCCAAAATTCCATTTGAATCGGTTTAAAACTTAAAAAGTTAGCATTGGAAATTTTTATTATGTGTGCCTCTTTAGACAGTGAGCCTTGAGCAGAAAGTGTGTTACCATAGCAACGGTTGATTGACAGCTGGGAGCGCTGATCCGAAGCCCTTGGTTGGGAAGAAAGCAAACACCTGTTTATCACTTCCACGGCTCAAAAGGACTAAGATATTTTCAGAAATCCATTTTCCGGAATTTTGAAAATAACACAGTAAAATTTTTACAGTGGTTAAAATACATCACAATAAAGTTCTAGTGCAAATTTCGCCGAATTCCGTTTGAAACTTTAGCAGATGCAAAAAAAAAAAAAAAAAAAAAATCTTCCGTTGCAAAATCGGATTCAAAAAAAAGAAACTGCAATTATAAATTACGGGAAAAGCAAGCAAATTATTTTTTTTAGATGCCATGGTTTATTTAAACAGAGTGATCCTTAAATTTTGTTTCTGTGATGATATGGACTCTATTTTAATTACAAACATACATTTTTATTCAGATGTCTGAGCTACTGTTTTAATAAAAAAATCTATAATTAAAAAGTTTTCAATGGATTTAGACGAAATTCAGCAGATAAACGTATTTTAGTAAATTGCAATGTTATGACGTAAATTTGGTCATTTTGTCGAAAATTGGGCAGCATTTTTTTTTTTTTTTACGTTTTCTCCTATAGTTAGGGTGAAGGAGGAAGACACTTCAGTGAGCTGCAGGTGGTGATTTATGGCGATGTGCCAAATGAAAAGAAGCCGTTCCATCAGGACATTCCAGAGGTTGAGTGTGCGTGGACGCGTGCTCATGCTGTTTGAACTTAATCGGAATGTTTTCGGGAGGGGAGAAATATCCGTTTCAGCTTTACAGCTTTCAGGCTCCTTTTTTTTTTTCTTGGTAATAAATAAAAACCATAGTTGCTGCATTCACCATTGATCCATATTCGCATTTCTTGAATATAAACAGCAGACAATCGGAAACATGGTGTTGGGTGGGTCTTGATGTTCTTCATTTGTATCTGCTGAATTTTGTTCTGTGGGAATACGGAATGAGTTATACTGTGAATACATACAAAACTACATATTTTTGAGCTGAAAAAATATGTCTACTTGTACGCAGTAGCTAACGTGTGAACTCAGACGAAGACAATCAGACATATGGACGTCTGATTCCATAAAAAAATCAACCCATTTTATTATACAAGACAGGTAAAAAAGAAATAACATTACATGTTTTTAAACATTATAAAGGAAAGCGGATTTTTGAAACACCATGACTTGATGATATTAATTTCTGAAAGTTTTTTTTTTTCGATTTTAATTTCTGAAATCTTTTTTTTTTTTTTCCAATTACAATACACTGTTGTAACATGATACCTGTGTGTTGTATCCCTTAGTTGTATGGCAGATTTTCAGTTGGGCGATATCCGCGATCGTAAGTGGTAGTTACATTGCTATTGTTGATGATGACAAGATAAATACTGGAGGAATGTTGCATAAAGTAAAAAAAAAAAAATCGCCCCCCTCCTCCCCCTTCGAACTTTTATGCGGTTATCATAGCTGATCAACCATTTCATTCCATGAACATCAGCACATTTCAATCATTTGACCATTGGGGGGGTCTGACGGAATTCAGCAGTGCTTAAGCGCCTAGCGCAACGAGAACATGCTAATTATGGACAGTTCTATTCCCTTCCCCCTATCATCCCTAATAATTGAGAGCGCATACTGTAGTTTCAAATATTCTGTGTATGAGCTAGTTTTCACGCTGTTCGTTATGTTTTTATTTTAGAAATTACTAACCCTTTCGAACTGTAGGTTGCAGAAACGTTTATGCTTTGGTTTTTTCCATTTGTCCGTACGATAATTCACGTAAAAGGGGTTGGATTTTGGCGAAATTTTAGTATGCTGTTAGGTACAACCTAGGAACCTACCCTGTTGAAAATGGTCGAAATTAAATTCAAAGGCATAGATATAAGAGCAGTATTCATTCTCCAAGCTTGAAGCCCTATGTCCACTCTCCAGCTGGGTAAGTATGAAAGATTTGAGACTTGGAGGAGGAGACCCAGTACAAAGTTTTGCTTCCCTCAGGCACTAAGTGTTTGTTAACATTTCCTTTCCTCTGGTTTGGAGCCCAGCTGTAAGAGGTGATGCTTTGTAACAGACTTTTAGCACAACACTCTGTCTACTGATTGGCATACTCCCGAATCATTTCTTGAGGTGCATAGTGATTCCGTGGCTTATGCTTTTTGATTTAACATAACTGTACTACAATTGGATGAAATTTTCCTCAAGTCTGGAACATATTCTGTCTAGTAATTAAGATTTTCATTGCCTTCAAAAGTCACATCCCAATATGCATCCACCAGTGGCAGTCATTGGGAATGTTAAAAAGAAAAAAAAATCATTCCCATGTATGGATTGGAAACACTTTTTATCAGAGCTAGAATCCACCTGTGGGCATAACAGGCACATGCCCCATTTCAAAAAAAAAAGGGGGGGGGTGAGTAAATAGATAAGTGCTTTGCTTTGTCTCACGTTTCTTGTTTTCAGACATCACACTTTTTCACTTATGGATTTGCAACTCCACATTTTGTCTTACATTGGCCCGAACTTTTCAGTGATCCACACAGCAGTACTTCAGAACTGCTGTTTGTGATGTACTCTGACAGGCAAGCACCCCATCTCCTCCTTATGGGTCCTCCATGTTTTACCACCGTGTTTTTTGGAGGAAATAAATCTCAGAGATTTTTTTACCAGTCCTCTGTTAGACGTGCGCCCTCCCCATTCTTAAATTCTGAATCTGCCCTCACTTTATTTTATAATAATTTCAGTTGTTATCAATAATAGTCTGATTACATGGAAGATAGTGCAGAATAGTGATGCAGCTAAAATGACTGATTGAATTAATCATTTTCTGATTGAGGGAAAGGATTTTCTGAATAGCCTTGTGGTAATTGCATCATGATTCAATTTAGCATTATTGGGTAATTTGCCAATTAAAAACATTAAAAAGAAATGTAATGGGTAAAAAAGCACACTCATCCATTTGCATCTTTCATCATTTTTATTACTTAAAACTGAAATTGCTTTTAAAAACTAATTTGAGCATGATACTGTAAAGCGTAGTAATCATCCTGGAATTTTTTGTATATGGCCTGGAAAAGGCCTGGAAAGTCCTTGAATTTTTTCCCCAAAAAAGAGTACGAACCCTGAGTCTACTATAAACCCACGTCCGTCCCCAACCTTATGCTCTGCAGCTCTTTCTGTCCCGCAGAATACAAAGCAGCTATCTTCCGTTCTCGAATTCAAAGAGCCTTCGCCGTTTCTTCTGATACCCATTCTAGACAACACGAAATTGAAAGCGTCATCAAGCTAGCCGCTGATGCAGGATATTCATTGAATCAGATACGTAGCTTTATCCAAAAGCCAGAGCCAAACATTCCGGTCTTCCTGCGCCGCAGCTACGTTATATAGGCTCAATTCCCTACATTCCAAGTGTGTCTTACAAACTCAAAAACGCCCTCAAGAAGATGAACTACGGCGTCAGCATAAGGTCCCCTGCATCTTTACATACTATACTAAAAAGAAATAGTGAAAAACCACCTCTCTCCTGCGAAGCAGGCGTTTATGCGATCCCCCTACAGTATCCGAACGGCTCTAAACGATTCTACATTGGAATGACCAAGCGTTCGTTTGGAATCGGAGTCAACAAACATAAAAGGGACACAAAATACGGTAAAGTAGCCACGGCACTATCCAGAGAAGTAAAATTCAAGTCAGCTACTCCCATGTGGGATGATATAAAGAAATTAGCTAGCTACTCTACCCCTAAATGTACAGCCATTCGGGAAACCTTGGAGATCATTACCAACAGCGATGCTTGCAATGATTGTGTCTCGCTCAAGTTGCCACGAATTTGGAAACAATTCTTCAAGTAACACCTTTTCTCTACCAGGATCCCGCGTGCAACCAACGTGATGCCTCGTATCTTTAAATGAATATAACGTCGCATCTATTTATTGTCAAGTTCCCGCGTTCAAATTGTTAAGCGTTCTATTTTTCAGTTTGCAGTTTCTGTCTAACTTCCTTGAAAAAGCCATCTGGTTGATGTGCGAAAGCTTGGAAACGCTTATGTGTTTATTTTCTACGCCAATAAATCGGATCACTAGTACAGCGTTACTATTTACTACTTAATTGGTGTATTGTTCCTCGTTATAAATTAGATCTAAAAGCTGTTTTGAGCCAGTTTGGTGCTAAAGAAAAAGTTATAATAGCAGGGGATTTCAATGCTAGAGTAGGTGTGCAGAATGCAATTTCTGACAATGTTGTGGGTAAGTTTAATGATCCTTGTGTGAATGATAATGGTGAAAGATTGATCGAACTCTGCATTGAGAATGATCTGTGTGTATCTAATACATTTTTCAACCACAAGTATATACACACATATACTTGGGAAAATCGTACTCTTGGTCAAAAGAGTGTGATAGATTTTGTTGTTTACGATCAGCGTTTGAAATACTTAGTTGTTGACACCCGTATGATGAGAGGTGCGGATGTTGGTTCTGATCATTACTTGGTAGTGTCACGAGTGAAACTTAATGTTGGTTAAAGGAATAGGAAGAGACCCAGGATAGAAAGAATAAAGGTTGATAGGCTCCTTGAAGATCATCAGCGGTATTCTGACTTCCTCAGAGAACGACTGAAGGATCTGAAGTCTGGTGAGAGGGATGTAGAAAAGAAGTGGGAATGTTTTAAGAACTGTGTTGTTACTGCTGCTAAAGAGGTCTGTGGCACCACAATAGTGGGTAACAATAGAGATGATGCTTGGTGGAATAGTGAGATTGATGAGGCAGTAAAGAAAAAGAAGGAAGCCTATTTGGGGATGTTGCAATTTAGAGTCTCTGTGGATGAATATCGCTGTAAGAAGCGTGAAGCTGCTAAGCTGGTTCACGACAGTAAGGCAAAAGATATTAAAGAGAAAGTGGAAAGGCATGAACTGGTCTTTTGGAAAGATAGAAAGTCCTTCTGGAAGTACATGAGACTCAGGAAAAATAGGGGAAACAAAGTTGTAAGTTGTGTGAAGAATGAGATTGGGGAAATGATATGGGAGCCCAATGAGTTAAGTGACAGATGGGGCAAATACTTCTGTGAGTTATTAGATCAGGAGAGCAAAAATGATTCTGAGACAGATGCAGATGATGTCACACTGAGGGATGAAAGCACAGGAGGGATCTCAAGAGAAGAAGTGTGCAAAGCTCTAAAATCTCTTCAGAATGGCAAGGCTCCAGGAGTTGATGGCATAACTGCAGAGATGTTGAAGTATGGTGGTGACTCTATAATTGACTGGTTAACTGAAATTTGCCAGTTGTGCTGGGAGTTAGGAATGGTCCCTCGGGATTGGAAGGATGCTATCATTGTTCCCTTGTATAAGGGAAAAGGTGATCAGGCCGCCCCGGTGGCACAGTGGTCTAAGGCGTTTGCCTCTGATCATTCGTCCGTAAGGGGTCCGGGTTCGAATCCCGGTCAGGCATGGATGTTGTGTTTGTCTTACGGCACTGGCTCTCTCCCTTCCCTGGAACCAGTGACCCTAAATTAGGGACGGGCGACTGCTTATAGCCCATTGAGTTGCTCACGGTGGTCGTTAAACCTCCAATCAAAAAAAAAAAAAAAAAAAAGGTGATCAGACTGAATGCAAGAACTATCGTGGTATTAGCCTACTGAGTGTGCCAGGGAAAGTGTTTGGTAAGGTTGTTATTGAAAAAGTACAGGGTCTTACATCAGAGAAAGTGTAGGATGTTCAGAGTGGTTTTTTATGCCTGGTAAAGGCTGCACTAACCAGATTTTTGCATTACGCATGATGATTGAAAAGTATCTGGCTGTTGGGAAGAAAGTTTTTACTGCCTTCATAGATTTGGAGAAAGCTTACTACCGAGTCAATAGGACATTTTTGTGGAAGGTATTGAATGAATATGGTGTTACTGGGAATCTACTTAATAGTGTAAAAGCCATGTATGCTGGCAGTAGAGCTTGTGTACGAGTGAATGGTGTTTTATCAAAATGGTTTTCCATTGGTGCAGGAGTTAGACAAGGTTGTGTAATGTCACCATGGCTGTTTAATATATTCATGGACGCATGCATGCGTGAGGCCAAAATAGATGATAGTGGTTTATGTCTTGGTGATATCCGTGTGTGCAGATTGCTGTATGCTGATGACACTGTCCTGTTGGCAGAGAGCAAAAGTGAGTTGCAGAGTATGTTGACTCGGATGCACGAAGTTTTGCATGAATTTCAAACTGAGTATAAATAAGGGAAAACCCAAAGTTATGGTGTTTGAGAGAGGAATGGGTAGCACTGAATGTAATGTAAGTATAAATGGCACTGTGATTGACCAGGTGAGTGAGTTTGTGTATTTAGGAAGCATGTTTGACAGAGAGAACAAGTTTGACAGAGAGAACAGTTTGACAGAGAGAACAAGTTTGAGCAGCTATGACTTTCAAAGAAGAATTCACTCTCCTACTGATGGTGAAATCAGTAGGTGAGTGAATTCTTCTTTGAAAGTCATAGCTGCTCTGGGAGATTTTCACAGGAATGATGGGTTCTCTAGAGAGTCCCGCATGCCTGTGTATGAAACAGTAATTGTTCCTACTCTGATGTATGGCAGTGAAACCTGGGTACTGCAGAAGAAACGTAGGAGTCGTTTGTGTGCTGGAGAAATGCGTTACTTACGTGGGGTTTGTGGCAAGACACGATCTGATTGTGTGAGGAATGAAGATGTCTTGCAGTTGTGTGATGTAAAGCAAAATGTTGTTAGCAAGGTGGAGACCAATATGCTTCGGTGGTTTGGCCATGTTGAAAGAATGAGTGATGAAATGCTTACTAAGAAAATATTTTCAGCCCAAGTGGCAGGAAGGAAAGGCAGAGGAAGGCCAAGGACGACATGGGTGGATCAGATTCAGGAGTGTCTGCATGAGAAAAAGATTACTAGTATGAAGTATAAAAGATCTTGTGTACGGCGTGTAATGGATATCAGTGAAGCACGAGTTGTATGTCAGGATCGCTGTAAATGGCGAAGTTTGATACGACAACAATAGGTAAAAATATCTGGAAGTTTGTATTTCTTTTTGGAGCTAACCTCTGAATCTCAGAGAACAGCTTAGTGATATGTATGTATGTGTGTGTTAGGGTTAGCCCACAGCTGATGGTTCCTGTTGGTGATTCAACCTAAGGATTCTGGAAGAAAACTCAGTGAGTTGGAGTCTTTTCTCCAATGTCATGCAGAACTAGCTGGCACCTCTCCAAGATTCACAGAGTCCTTTGTTGCTGTTTTGTGTGCCATTGTTGCCCACTGAGCACCCCGAATAGGCAAACTCATCTCTCACTAAGATTGTCTACCTGGTTGACAATTATAAGTTTTGAATTTTCAGCTACACTGCCGGACAATTGCTAAGGACGGATGACAATAGCAACGATAGCAACCATAAAATGGAAGGCAGGAAAATGTGGAAATTAGCATAAGTGCGGGATACAGTAAGACGTGTTGTGCGTATGCAAATTTTGGATTGCCGAACTTGTTCATGACGTCATAGCGCTGATAAGAGATATAAAGGATTTGACACGTATTGACCGTTGTTGTTCAAACGCAAAGTTGAAAGGGAAAGAATCAATTGACAAACTTGCAATTTTCAGAATGTCTTCCCGACATCACCTAGATGATTTTACGCGGGGCTGTATTATTGGCAAGATTGAAGAAGGGCGAAAAATAACAGATGTTGCCAGGGAGTTCGACGTCAACCACAGTGTTGTTTCAAGGCTTTGGAAATCATTTCAAACAAATGGAGAGTGTAGCAAACGTCACGGGGGAGGTCGTGTTCGCAGTACGACACCTGCAGAAGATCAGTACATAGTGCTATCAACAAAAGAAACACCGGCACAGCACAGCTAGTGAGGTAGCAAATCAGTTTATGGCTGCTACTGGCAAGCGGATCTCCCGAAAAACTGTCGCCAGACGTTTGCATGAAGGAGGACTATATGCCTGCCGTCTCGTTGGGTGCATCCCATTGTCCAGACGTCACCGTACCACCCGTTTGCAAGGGTGCCATCAACATCGCAATTGGACTGATAACGACTGGTCTGCTGTCCTCTTCTCAGATGAGAGTAGATACTGTCTATCGTCTGATTGTCAACGACAACTGATCTGGCGTGATATGTGATAGTGGTACTGCATATTGTCCAGCAAACATACAGGAAAGGGACCGATATCTGACATGTAGTGTCATGGTATGGGCTGGCATCATGATCAATGGCCGTACGTCCCTCTATGTTCTTCCAACTGGGACTATGACTGGCCAACACGATACATTAATGATGTTCTGCTACCTCATGTTCGCATGTTCCGTGGTGCTGTCGGTGATAGATTAATTTTCATGGACGACAACGCAACATGTCATCGAACAGTCGCTGTCCAGGAGTGTCTTGAGAGCGAGGATATTCAACGCCTCGTATGGCCAGCACGTTCTCCAGATCTGAATCCCATTGAAAATGTGTGGGGTGCTTTGGGGAGGAGTCTTGCTGGTTGCCAATGCCCTCCAATAAACAAGGACACCCTCATCCGTGCACTGACAGAGGAATGGGATAAATTACCCCAACAGCTGCTTGATAATGTTGTGCAAAGCATGACACGACATGTGGAATCTTGCATCGCCCACCATGGTGGCCATATCCCGTATTGACATCTTACGCCGGAACGCCTGCAGACGGTAATTGCATTTTTCACGTTTACGTATTCTGCACAAAATGGCCTGTTTGTCCCTTGAACACGTTCCAAAGCCTTCTGGATTTCAGAGCACAATAAATTGTCTTTCTTGTAATGTCCTGGTATTCTGACATTATTTTATTTCACTTGGCATCCAACCACACTTACTTTTTTATGCGCTATATAGCCGTTTATGATCTGTCCTTAGCAATTGTCCAGCAGTGTATAATGCAAGATACCTGTGGATTATTCCACAAGTCCATTGATGCCTCTCGCTCATATTTAAATCTACTAGGTTTTATGCTATTATTGTTTTTTTTTTACGACTACAAATGCCCCTGGTAACTTTAAATCTAGTTTATTATTGTCGGTGCTTATGGAGTTGTCTTATAATATCTTCTAGATGCGGTACAATTATCTCGGTAGGTGGAATTGTCTATTCGTGTGCATGTTTTTAAGCCTGTGTCAAGTGCTGTCGTAGGGAAGTCAGTTCTATTATACTGTAGGTAGGTTGATATATCTTGTTGTGTTAAATACTGGTTCATATGTATTCAATCTTTCTAGTTTGGTATAAAATTGAAAACCTTATTGCCTCCAAACACAATGTTCATTCTTTAACTTATATGGTTCTTTTTCAACATTCGCAAATATTTTGATGACTTCATCATTATTGTATAAGTATCCCTTGAGATTATTAAAAGCATGCAGGGTATCTATACTTGGCTTATGTATTCAAGCTCTTTTACTTCTAATTTGCGATCTTAGTCTTGATTTCAGGCATTTTCATAATCTTCATCATTTTTATTTATGGCTCTGTTTCATATCTGAAGGTATCTTGGTGTTACATTCCTATTTTTACATGTTGTTAGGAAGTTTAAATACTCAACTTCCGCATTTAATTTAAGGCTAAATTTCTTAAATGCACTCAAATATCCTTTAACATTGGTACTATACATCATACATAATATAGTTAGAGGCATAATATGGCCAGAAACTTCCCGATATTCAAATAAGCATAGCTAATATAATCTTTAGATAGAAAGATATGTAAATAGTTCACAATACCAAAATTGATATACAGTGAATAGCACTACATGGAATAGCATACATTCATACCAACGTAAATATTCCATGAAATATCTACGTTACTTCTGTTTCACATGTTAATATTCGCATTAAAGAACCAACAAACTTCGACTCCCGTCGATCAACTCATGACATATCACCAAAGAAAACCCAAGTAAAAAAAATCTTACCCCATTAGACTTCCTGTAACTGGCATAGTTGCTGATGTGGTATCCAGTGGGATACAGTGCTAAGTATATCGTAGTAATGTTTAATCAAGCTGAAAATTCATAAACATTATAACCCAATCTGACCTATCATGGCAAAGAGTATAGCAGCCACAATTAACCTCGAAAGAACATTATTCTATTACCTCGAACAGTATTACATTGACCGTAAATATATTGTTAAAAACTCTAAAGAAGTCATTTCTGCAATAATTAAGGACAAGAATCTCTTTGATGCTGAAATGTGCAGTCTTGATATTGTATCCCTATATCCCAATACAACTACCAAAATGGCAATATCATTAATTGAAGATAAACTAATTGAGAATAATATGTCAACCTTGAAAATTAATAGTATTGTTTCAGCACTTATGTTCATCATGGACAATAATTTTTTCAAGTACAATAAAACTATATAAATGAATATCTGGTGCTCCCAATAGGTTCACCATTATCAGGACTTCTTGCTGAGATTATATTACAGGATATTGAGGCATAGATACTTGTTAAACTGCACACCTGAAGATAAAATTCCAGAACTCTACTTAAGATATGTAGATGATATTTCAGTTTTCTGGAGATTCCCAGAGATTGATTTACAGAATTTTACTGCTAAATTTAGTCAATTACACTCCACAAACCAGCTCACAATACAAGTTGAAAATAACAAGCAACTCCACTTTTTGGACATTATCATTAAAACCGAATCCAAGATTGAATACAAAGTTTACAGGAAACCTTTATTTGTTCCGAGCATTATCCCCATTCAGTGTTGCCATCCCTGGAATTTATATAAGATTTCCGCCCTGTGCTACTATGTACAAAGAGCTATTTCACATTGTTCCACCACAGCAGCAGAATATAAGGAAATATGTTGGATCATAGATGTGACGATGATGGGCAAAACACGTAACAATATTAACAAATAAAGGTAACTTGATCACGCTAGTTACGTTAAATGAAAACTTTTACAAAAAAGTTCGTAAGTTGGAAGCTTTTGACCTTATCTTAGGTCTTCATCACGCCAATGGAGGACTAAGATTGTTGCCAGATTCTACATTTGAATTTTTCCTATTTTTGTTGCCAAAACTTAGAATTGATCTCCAGATCATTGGAATGTAGAGAGGAGATTCAGAATTGCAAGTCATTGAGTTGAAAATAATTTCCAGGCTTTCACGGTAACGGAGGGCAAAACGATTGTCAAAAGAAGCAATTCGTTTTGCTTCGTTCCAGTGGGGAACTGCAGATGTCTTCCATTGTCAAAATAGACAAGGCAGTATTAGGATTGGCTTTCGAAACATCTTTATGTTCTAAAATTCTATAGTTAATGCTCCTGTATGTGCTTCCAATGTATAAGTTATCCCCAGTAGAAGAAGAGATAGGAATGCAGTAAACTCCTTGGAGGTTCAGGCTTTCAACTTTGTCCCTATCCCTTTGTAGAAGTTTCAAGATGTTTGGGGTAGATTTAATGGCAAGATGGTAACCAAAACTTCTAAAAAGAATCTGTAACTTATAAGCATAGGAAGGATGGTAAGGAACAGAACCACAGAATTTCAGGTCTTCTTTCTTGTGAGGAAGGAGGCATTCAATTTTCGAATGGTTTTCATATTTCTTTATGAGGGAGTTGACAGTAAGAGCAGCCTCTTACTGTCAACTTAAAAATAGTAGGTATCGTAAGTGTTAACACTGAACTACTACAGCACAATAACATGCATACATCAATGTTGCAGAAGACCGGCATATATCAAATTCCAATGATGCCTGACAATACAGATAAGGATTTCAGTAAAGTTTATGTTGGAAGTACCAAAAGAAACTTCAAAATCAGATTGCACAAACACCTGCATAATTGGCCTAGGAAAGAAGCAAAAACATCGCTAATACAATGCTGCTTGGATAACAGTGCAGAACTCGATTGGTATGATACCAAATTGATAGTACACTAGTGTGCAAAAATTAAGGACTAAGAGGAGAAATGAGCATAACAGCGGAATGAGCAGGCAGAACGGAATGAAAGACCACTCAGGATATAGACTAGGGTCCTGTACGGTAGGGCATGCGCATATATGCAGCATGACGTGAGGGGGAGGGGGTGTTGGAAGGGTATGAAGCACACGGGCGGTGTACGCTCAGCAATTCGGTGAAAACTATCGCACGGTGTACATCGGTTTGAACGACGTCTAGTTGCTGCCACTGCGTGATATGGCCAACAGGCAATCCAGTAGATTACATCTGGATGACTTTACCCGAGGTCACGTCATTTGGAAGTTGGAAGAAGGTCGAAGTGTGACTAGTGTGGCCGAGGAGTTCAGGATCGCTCACAGCATCATTTCACGAGCTTGGAGAGCATTTCAAATGACAGGAACAGCTGTCCGAGAGTTTAGCAGTGGTCGTCCATGAGCAACCATGGCGGCGGACGACTGGTATATTGTCCTACAGGCGAGAAGAGACAGACGGCAGACAGCGGGAGAAATCGCAAGGCACATGCAACAGACAACTGGACGTCCGTTATCGCATTTTACCGTGGCCGAGAGGCTGCACAAAGGTGGTCTATTTGCACGACGACCAGTACAGTGTGTGCCATTAACGCCTGCTCATCGGAGACAACATTTTCTGTGGGGCCAGGAACACAAGAACTGGGCACATCAGCAATGGGGTCGAGTTTTCTTTACAGATGAGAGCCGATTTAGTCTGATGAACAATTCTGGACGTATACACATCTGGAGAGAGCAGGGAATACGCAATCCCACCTCCAACATCATCAAAAAGGACGGGTTTGGAGGTAGCAGAGTTCTCGTTTGGGGCGGTATCATGCTTGGTAGCCATACTGACCTCCACATCTTCCAAGGAGGTTCAGTCACTGGTGTCCGCTATTGTACCGAGGTTCTCCTGCCTCACATGTGTCTGTTTATAGAGGGGCTATGGGTCCTGAGTTCCTCTTCATGGACGACAACGCTACACCTCATCGTACAGTGGCTGTCGCAGAGCTGTTGGAGAGTAAAGATATTCAACGCATGAATTGGCCCGCAAGGTCCCCGGACCTAAATCCAATCGAGCACGTGTGAGACCTTCTCGGGAGACTCTTGGCAGCTCGCCACCAGCCGCCAGCAACGATTCCGCAGCTACGATTGGCGCTACAAGAGGAATGGGCCGCGATGCCTCTACAGCTCCTTGACAATCTCGTCCTCAGCATGGACAGACGTTGTACATCCTGCAACGCAGTCAGGGGTGATCATATCCTCTACTAGACATTGGATTTTTCTTGGCAGCTGCCTGTCACATGGACGTTTCTGTCTTTTGTCCAGTTGTGCTCGAAGCTACCTTTTCAATAAAGTGCCTTTGTATCCTTTGGATTTCTTGTTTGGACGGTTTTGCTCACTTGTCCCATATTCTTACATCTTGGGGATCTTATGGTATGATTTGAGTCGATGTGGAGCACTTCTGCATGACGTTACATTCGAAAAACTGTCTCGTCCTTAATTTTTGCATGCCAGTGTATCACATTCTACACAGAAAAGAAAATTCTTATGGGTGAAGCAATCATGATTGAAACAACTATGAACATTGACTGTAACTCAAATACACTGCTCGAACTTTCATATGCTTGGAGATATATGATTCAGCAAGAGAGTGAAAGGAAGAAGCAGAGTAGAAAAACAATTTGTAAAAAGGTTGCCAAAATATGCAACATCTGATGACTCCACTGGACCTATACGTCAAGACGTCTATGACATTGCACAAGGGGCAGATGTGGTTGATGATCTGCAGAGCATTAGCGTACGAGCTGTAATACCATCAACAATCAACAGCTACCTTTGATAATGGCCATGACCAGGTGGACTGAAACGCGTCAGGTCATTAGCACTTTACTTTTCTCGGCGACCTTTAATTCACCTTGGATACTGAGTTCTTGTGTACTTTTGTTTTTGTTTTATTCCGTTTACGGATTTGAATGCTTTTTTAACTATTCATCTTATTCAATAATTTTTCACTTTTAACTAGAACCTAGTCATTATTAACTATATGTCAACAAAATAGTTTCCATATCATCTACTGTTTCGCACGTTACTAGAAAATTCGAGCACGGGAAAAACATCCATATAATAAGAAAATTTTTATTTCAACTTGTCACTAATATTCCTTTTTTTCTTTTTGATGTTCTTTATAATAGTTTAGAATTTTATTATGAAGATTACAAATTTATATGAAAAAATGTTTTTATATGTGCAGTCAAATGCATCATAAGTTGTCAAAGTCCTCCAATACGTAGAGACAATATGTATTAAAAGATTAATATTATTCCAGTTTTTTAAGTCATGATTTACGAAATTAATACAATAGAAAAGAACTTTCGAACCTTTTGATTATGATGCGTTGAATCAGTAATAAGCCATCTTGTTATCGAAGAAGGCATGATTTTCCTTTCCTGTGGTATCAGCTTCCAAGTTGAACTTCGATCTTATAATTTCTTATTATAGATGATGGTTGCATGTTTTATTTTCCGTGGCTCGATATCCCAAACTAGTTTCAATTCCTTCTTTTTGGAATCATCTTCAGTGGGTATTATGATCTTCTCATACACGTTGTGTTTCGGCCAATTAATTTAGATTCGGAATTCATATCATCCAAATATATCAAAACACGACTAAGAACGTGCATTAATACCAAAAATAGCATGCGCAAGAGTACAACTGCCGTGAAAAGTCGGACGCTGCCAGTAGAATTGATGTAAGTGGCCGAAACACAACGTGTATGAGAAGATCATAATACCCACTGAAGATGATTCCAAAAAGAAGGAATTGAAACTAGTTTGGGATATCGAGCCACGGAAAATAAAACATGCAACCATCATCTATAATAAGAAATTATAAGATCGAAGTTCAACTTGGAAGCTGATACCACAGGAAAGGAAAATCATGCCTTCTTCGATAACAAGATGGCTTATTACTGATTCAACGCATCATAATCAAAAGGTTCGAAAGTTCTTTTCTATTGTATTAATTTCGTAAATCATGACTTAAAAAACTGGAATAATATTAATCTTTTAATACATATTGTCTCTACGTATTGGAGGACTTTGACAACTTATGATGCATTTGACTGCACATATAAAAACATTTTTTCATATAAATTTGTAATCTTCATAATAAAATTCTAAACTATTATAAAGAACATCAAAAAGAAAAAAAGGAATATTAGTGACAAGTTGAAATAAAAATTTTCTTATTATATGGATGTTTTTCCCGTGCTCGAATTTTCTAGTAACGTGCGAAACAGTAGATGATATGGAAACTATTTTGTTGACATATAGTTAATAATTTCTGAAACCACGTAATGTTTTCGACAAATGTTGAATTAATATAGAACCTAGTCATTTCGTTTTGCAATTCCCAAATCATTAATGTTACCTTATTACTGCAGTACTATCTCCAATAATATATCTCAGGGGAATTAACATTACTACGATGTACTTATGACCATATCATACTGTATACCACATTAGTAACTACGCCAGTTACAGCAAGTCTAATGGGGTAAGGTATTTTACTTGTGTTTCTTTTGGTGATATTTCATAAGCCAATCGACGGAAGTCGAAGCTTGTTGGTTCTTTAATGCAAATATTAATGTGTGAAACAGATGTAGATATTTCATGGGATAATTATGTTGGTATGAATGTATGGTATTCTATGTACTTCTATTCACTATATATCAGTTTTGGCATTGTGAACTGTGCACATACCTAAACTAAAGGTCAGGTTTTTACGACAGTTCAGTTTATCCTTTTAATCCATTTTTTTTTTATTTTTTTTTTTCAAAATATAGTTAGTCGTTTTTCACTATATAAAGAGCTGCACTGTGAAAATATCTTTACCCACCTCTTCACAAGTCGACGAAATGGTGGGTGAAAGGCTTAAATCTTGTATTCTTTCAGATGCTTTTACATCATTTATATACTTCAGTGCATTTTGTGTTGTAATCCTTGTTTCAGTGCACCTGTACTTGATTTGGCCCCATGTTGTCCTTTTCACAACTTTCGAACATGAGTAACAGAAACTTGACAAATTGTTCATTGTCACAACACGTATAAATATCCACGTAATATGATATCACAATGTGGTAATTTCCAAACACTTGATTTAAATCCTATATGTGGACAACAGTGTCGTGGTAAAGTGCAAGGAAGACAGAGGAAAGCTGAAGCTACAAAGAACAGCAGATATATATATATATGTCAGGTGATGCGTAACATCACAGCCTCTCCTTGACAAATGTCAACCCCGCCTTCTCGTGGTGCATCCTGTTCCCACTAAAGGGGCTCTGACGACCGCAAATAGCGGTATAACTATACCATCGGGATCAGAGGAAATGCTATCCCACACTCACCAACCCGCTTGGCCAGCGTGGTGAGTTATGGCCAAACACCTCCAAAATGACTCTACAACTTAAATCTTGGCCCTCAGTCTCCGGCAGCTGGAATGTACCTGGCCAAGGCAGCGGCCAGTGCGACATGAAGGCAGAGGGTGCTAAGAATCCCCGGAGGACCGGACTAGGCTGCCATTTGATGCTGACCTTGGCTACCTACAACGGACGCTCCCTATCCTCTGATTCAAGGCTTCTTGAATTGGAAGAGGAACTACAAAGGATCAAGTGGGACATCGTGGGGCTAAGTGAGGTAAGGAGAAAAGGAGAAGATCTCATTGAACTGAAAAGTGGACATCTCTTCTATTATCGTGGGACAGATACTGGCAGAACTAGTGGTGTTGGATTTATAATAAAAAAGAAACTGAAGGATAAAGTGGTAGAAGTTGAAAGTTCCTCTGACAGAGCTGCACGACTCGTTATCCAACTATCGAGAAGATACCAGGCTCAGATTATTCAAACGTATGCACCCACCACAAGTCATCCTGAAGAAGAAATTGAAGAATTTTATGAGGAAATTCGTCATCTAAATAATAAAGGTAAGCAGCACTTGAAGATAATTATGGGAGATTTCAATGCAAAAATAGGGCACCGGCAACAGAATGAAACTTCAGTAGGTAAATTCGGTCACGGCAACAGAAACCAGCGTGGAAATACTCTCGTTGAGTTTGCAGAGGCAGAAGGATTTTTCATCTTGAATTCCTTTTTCAAGAAAAAGCCACACAGGAAATGGACATGGAGACATCCAATTGGGACGACAAGTGAAATTGATTTTATTATGTGTAACAAAAAATTCGTCATCGAAGACTGCAGTGTGCTAAACAAGTTCAACACAGGTAGTGACCATAGATTGGTGAGATGTAAGATGCACCTCAACACTAAACTGGAACGTGGCAAGCTCATAAGACAAACAAAATGTATTGACATAACCAACCTTAAAAAACACCATAATACTTTCAAGTTGGAACTGAAGAACAGATTCTCTGCTTTAGAAGGCCTAACATCGGAAGAAGTGGATATTTCGGAAGTTAACAGAAAAGTAACCAAAGCTCTTATGGAAACAGCAACAAAATTAGCTGGGTCTAAGAACAAGTTGCATGTAAACAAATTATCAGGAAAAACCAAAATGTTGATGCAAAAAAGAAGAGAGATGAGGACAACTAAAGAAGATGTGACTTCCAAAGTGGAATATATAGAGCTATGCAAGACAGTACGAAAAAGTATCACTGAAGACGTAAGAAAATTCAACTGTGAACTAGTGAGGAAAGCAATTGAAAACAACCAAAGCCTAAAGATAGCAAAGGGACATCTCAGTAAGGGAAGAAAACAGATTATGGCTCTGAGAAAAGAAGATGGTTCTATAACAAGAAATAGAGGCGAAATTTTGACAAGAGTGAAAGATTTCTACTCCAAATTATATGAAAGGGATGATACATGTACTCCAGACATCATGAAAGGTACCAGAGTTCTTCCAGTCCTCCCAGCAGAAGTTGCACATGCAATCAAGAACATGAAGCGGGGGAAAGCTCCAGGAGAAGATGGAATTACTATAGACATCATACAAGAAGCAAGTGGAGAAATTGAAACAGTACTCGCCCAAATTTTCACTCGATGCCTTAATGAAGGGAAGATTCCTGAGGATTGGAACAATGCTACAATGATCCTGCTACATAAAAAAGGTGACATTGAGGATCTCAGGAACTACAGACCTATCAGCCTCCTATCAGTGGTTTATAAAATCTTCACTAAAGTTCTTTCACACCGCTTGAAGGTAACACTGGACATGGCTCAACCGAGAGAACAAGCTGGATTCAGGAGTGGCTACAGCACAATAGATCATATCCATGTGCTGAGAGAACTAATTGAAAGAAGCGAGGGAATATGAACTTCCATTGTGCATGGCTTTTATCGATTATGAAAAAGCCTTTGATTCGGTGAAACCATCAGCAGTTACCACGGCTCTGAAATCCTGCGGTATTGAAGATGCATACATTAATATTATTAATAACATCTATGAAAATGCAAGTGCAAAGATTCGGCTGTTTGAAAATACAACACACATAAAAATTGGAAAGGGAGTGAGACAAGGTGACACCATATCTCCGAAGCTCTTTAATGCCACATTGGAAAATGTCTTTCAATCACTGAACTGGGAAAACAAAGGGATAAAGATTAATGGAGATTATCTAACCCACCTTCGTTTTGCTGATGACGTAGTCATTTTGCAACTACCCCATCAGAGCTGCAGAGTATGATCCAGGAACTTGCTGACAAGAGTAAAGAAGTGGGATTAAAAATGAACTTTCAGAAGACAAAAGTGATGTTCAATGCTTTTACAAGAAATGAAGATTTATCGATTGATGGAGAAAAGCTGGAGATAACAGACACGTACGTTTATCTTGGACAGCAGATATCAAGTGAGGGTCACATTGATGAAGAAATTAATCGGCGTACAAAACTTGCCTGGAGAGCTTTTGGAAGAAACAGCATAATTTTCAAGAGCAATATGCCATTATGTCTTAAAAGAAAAGTGTTTGATCAATGCATCCTTCCAGTGCTTACGTATGGTGCAGAGACGTGGACCTTAACTAAAAGAGACATACAAAGGCTGCAGACAACTCAAAGCAGCATGGAGAGGTGCATGCTTGGTATAACCAGGAGAGATAAGAAGAGGAACTCGTGGATCCGAAAAATGACGAGAGTGAAAGACATCATGATCAGAGTTAAATTCCTGAAATGGCAATGGGCTGGACATACTGCCAGAAGGACAGACCATAGATGGACAGCCGAAATTTTAGATTGGATTCCAAGGGACAGGAAAAGACCCAGAAAAAGACCACATGGGAGATGGGTGGATGAAATTCGTAAATATGCGGGAGTGACATGGAGGAGACTGGCACAAGACAGACCGTTGTGGAGGAAACTTGGGGAGACCTTCGTCCAGCAGTGGATTGATAATGGTTGACAATGATGATATATATATATATATACTATGGCTGATGTTGTTGAATGCCTATTTTTATTCTAGGTTTTGGAGGGCAATGGTTTCGTTAGTGTGGCCAGCAAGGTGAAGATCTCAGATGGTGCCTATATTTTGAAGAATGCATTAACTGGAAATTGTGTACGATTTATCTCGGTGGATGAGGGAAAAGAGTACCAGGTTAAGATATCAGGAGGGGAGTTTAGCAAAGAGTTGATAACCAAGATTAAGAAGACTGATGGGACACCAATTATTCAAGTTCCAGAATTACTTTCTTTGGAAGGAGGGTAATGTAGGCAGAGGTGAAAGCAGAAGGAAGAGAGGAAGAAGTAGAAACCTTATCGAAACAAGCCAGAAGCAGAGGGAGGAAGAAAGGAATGACAGCTCAGTAAAAACTGGAGAAAAACAAATGCAACCAATGATCCTACTTACATATGCAAAACAGCCCATTGTTCTGATTCTTACTTTTCCGGTACGTAGAATTTGATCAATTATCATCTTGCTGGAGAGAGGATCGATGTCTCATCTTATTCAGTATTAACATTTGAAACACCTGTAATCTCTTGTTCACCTCAAAAACATACAAGTTGTAAGGAGCTGAATGAACTAACTTTTCACAAATTAGTACCAATTAAATTCACGTACCTCAATAATGCAATAAAACCTCAGAAACCATAACTTAAAATCTTATGTTCAAAGGTAAAAAAAGTTATGTCTTCCATTGAACTTACACGATATTAACTGCCCCTCCGTATCGCCACGACTTCGAAGACTTTAAAATATGAACATAAGACACATACAAACCTAATTGAAAGACATTTTGAAACATTTCAACCACAACTTACACTATCGAAACCTTACACCATGTGAACCAAAGACATGCATAAATTAATTGAATGACATAAAACCTTGCAACAAAAAAAGGCTTTGAAAATTCAACTTAAAAAAAAAAAACATTTACAAATTTAAATTCATGCCTTTGCTGAAACCACAGAAAAATTCACATTAACCATGTGAATTTAATGTGAATTTTTCTGCGGTTTCAGCGAAGGCATGAATTTAAGTTTGTAAATGTTTTTTTTAAGTTGAATTTTCAAAGCCTTTTTGTTGCAAGGTTGTTTTATGTCATTCAATTAATTTATGCATGTCTTTGGTTCACATGGTGTAAGGTTTTGATAGTATAAGTTGTGGTTGAAATGTTTCAAAATGTCTTTCAATTACGTTTGTATGTGTCTTATGTTCGTATTTTAAAGTCTTCGAAGTCGTGGCCAGACGGAGGGGCGGTTAATATCGTGTAAGTTCAATCGAAGGAATAACTTTTTTGACTTTGAACATAAGATTTTAAGTTATGATTTCTGAGGTTTTATTGCATTATTGAGGTATGTGAATTTCGTTGGTACTAATTTGTGAAAAGTTAGTTCATTCAGCTCATTACAACTTGTACATTTTTGAGGTGAACAAGAAATTACATTGTTTTGGTGTTTCAAATGTTAAGCCAGAATAAGATGAGACGTCAATCCTCTCTCCAGCAAGATGATACATACACTCATCATCATTGTCAACCATTATCAATCCACTGCTGGACGAAGGTGGTCTCCCCAAGTTTCCTCCACAACGGTCTGTCTTGTGCCAGTCTCCTCCATGTCACTCCTGCATACTTTCGAATTTCATCCACCCATCTCCCATGTGGTCGTCTTCTGGGTCTTTCCCTGTCCCTTGGAATCCAATCTAAAATTTCGGCTGTCCATCGATGGTCTGTCCTTCTGGCAGTATGTTCAGCCCATTGCCATTTAAGGGATTTAACTCTGATCATGTCTTCCACTCTTGTCATTTTTCAGATCCACGAGTTCCTCTTCTTATCTCTCCTGGTTACACCAAGCATGCACCTCTCCATGCTACTTAGAGTTGTAAGCACTGGAAGGATGCATTGATCAAACACTGTTCTTTTAAGACATAATGGCATATTGCTCTTGAAAATTATGCTGTTTCTTCCAAAAGCTCTCCAGGCAAGTTTTGTACGCCGATTAATTTCTTCATCAATGTGACCCTCACTTGATATCTGCTGTCCAAGATAAACGTACGTGTCTGTTATCTCCAGCTTTTCTCCATCAATCGATAAATCTTCATTTCTTGTAAAAGCATTGAACATCAGTTTTGTCTTCTGAAAATTCATTTTTAATCCCACCTCTTTACTCTTGTCAGCAAGTTCCTGGATCATACTCTGCAGCTCTGATGGGGTATTTGCAAAAATGACTGTCATTAGCAAAGCGAAGGTGGGTTAGATAATCTCCATTAATCTTTATCCCTTTGTTTTCCCAGTTCAGTGATTGAAAGACATTTTCCAATGTGGCATTAAAGAGCTTTGGAGATATGGTGTCACCTTGTCTCACTCCCTTTCCAAGTTTAATGTGTGTTGTATTTTCAAACAGCCGAATCTTTGCACTTGCATTTTCATAGATGTTATTAATAATATTAATGTATGCATCTTCAATACCGCAGGATTTCGAAGCCATTGTAACTGCTGATGGTTTCACCGAATCAAAGGCTTTTTCATAATCGATAAAAGCCATGCACAATGGAAGTTCATATTCCCTCGCTCTTTCAATTAGTTCTCTCAGTACGTGGATATGATCTATTATGCTGTAGCCACTCCTGAATCCAGCTTGTTCTCTCGGTTGAGCCATGTCCAGTGTCACCTTCAAGCTGTGTGAAAGAACTTTAGTGAAAATTTTATAAACCACTGATAGGAGGCTGATAGGTCTGTAGTTGCTGAGATCCTCTATGTCACCTTTTTTATGTAGCAGGGCCATTGTAGCATTGTTCCAATCCTCAGGAATCTTGTTTTCAATTGCTTTCCTGATAGTTCACAGTTGAATTTTCTTACGTCTTCAGTGATACTTTTTCGTATTGTTCTACATAGCTCTATATATTCCACTTTGGAAGTCACATCTTCTTTAGTTGTCCTCATCTCTCTTCTTTTTTGCATCAACATTTTGGTTTTTCCTGATAATTTGTTCACATGCAACTTGTTCTTAGACCCAGCTAATTTTGTTGCTGTTTCCATAAGAGTTTTGGTTACTTTTCTGTTAACTTCAGAAACACCCACTTCTTCCGATGTTAGGCCTTCTAAAGCAGAGAATCTGTTCTTCAGTTCCAACTTGAAGGTATTATGGTGTTTTTTAAGGTTGGTTATGTCTATACATTTTGTTTGTCTTATGAGCTTGCTACGTTCGAGTTTAGTGTTGAGGTGCATCTTACATCTCGCCAATCTATGGTCACTACCTGTGTTGAACTTGTTTAGCACACTGCAGGCTTCTATGACGAATTTTTTGTTACACATAATAAAATTAATTTCACTTGTCGTCCCATTTGGATGTCTCCATGTCCATTTCCTGTCTGACTTTTTCTTGAAAAACCCTTTTGCCTCTGCAAACTCAATGAGAGTATTTCCACGCTGATTTCTGTTTCCGTGACCGAATTTACCTACTGAAGTTTCATTCTGTTGCCGTTGCTCTATTTTTCATTGAAATCTCCCATAATTATCTTTACGTGCTGCTTGCCTTTATTATTTAGATGACGAATTTCCTCATAAAGTTCTTCAATTTCTTCTTCAGGATGACTTGTGGTGGGTACATAAGTTTGAATAATCTGAGCCTTGTATCTTCTCGAGAGTTGGATAACGAGTCGTGCAGCTCTGTCAGAGGAACTTTCAACTTCTACGACTTTACCCTTCAGTTTCTTGTTTATTATAAATCCAACACCACTAGTTCTTCCAGTATCTGTCCCACGATAGTAGAAGAGATGTCCACTTTTCAGTTCAATGAGATCTTCTCCTTTTCTCCTTACCTCACTTAGCCTGACGATGTCCCACTTGATCCTTTGTAGTTTCTCTTCCAATTCAAGATGCCTTGAATCAGAAGATCGGGAGCATCCATTATACGTAGCCAAGGTCAGCATCAGATGGCAGCCTAGTCCGGTCCTCCGGTGATTCTTAGCACCCTCTGCCTTCATGTCGCACTGGCCGCTGCCTTGGCCAAGTACATTCCAGCTGCCGGAGACTGAGGGCCAAGATTTAAGTAGTGGAGTCATTTTGGAGGGGTTTGGCCATAACTCATCACGCTGGCCAAGCGTGTTGGTGAGTGTGAGATAGTATTTCCTCTAATCCCGATGGTATAGTTATACCGCTATTGGCGGTTGTCAGAGCCCCTTTAGTGGGAACTCGATTCACCACTAGAAGGCGGGGTTGACATTTGTCAAGGAGAGGCTGTGATGTTATGCATCACCTGACCTTACATCCCACATATACATACATACATACATACATATTACTAAGCTGTTCTGAGATTCATAGATTAGCTCCACAAAGAAAAGACAAACTACCAGATAATTGTTGTCTGATTATTTACTTGCTGTTGCCATATCAAACTCCTCCACTTACAGCGATCTTGGCACACAATTCGAGCTTCACTAACATCCATCACACGATGCACGCAAGATCTTCTATACTTCATACTTATGATCTTTTTCTCATGCAGACACTCCTGAACATCAAACAAAGGTCTTTGTTCTTTCCACTTATATTAATGAGTCACGGAAAAATTCTCATTGGCCGCCACCGGGAACCGAACCCAGGGTCTCCCAGTTACGCGCCGGATATGCTTACACCACACCACCGTGGCCTCTAATTCCTCCAGACTCGCACAGGCTAACTGCCAAGCCAATTTGGCAGGTTGCTTCTTGGAGCCCCGCACAATGCTGGGGATTCACCAAAGATGGTAAGCAGCAACTGAAGAAATAATTAGAAGGCGAATGAATAATTAATACAGACAATCGGATCCTCCAATGACTTCCTTGGCCTTCCTCTGCTTTTCCTTCCTGCCACTTGGGCTGAAAAAAAATTTCTTAGTTTACATCTCATCACTCATTCTTTCAACATCCCAAACCACTGAAGCATATTAGTCTCCACCTTGCTAACAACATTTTGCTTCACATTACATAACTCCAACACATCTTCATTCCTCACACGATCAGAACGTGTCTTGTCACAAACTCCCTGTAAGTAACGCGTTTCTCCAGCACACAAACGACTCCTATGTTTCTTCTGTAGTACCCCGGTTTCACTGCCATACATCAGAGTAGGAACAATTACAGTTTCATACACAGCCATGTGGCACTCTCTTGAGAACCCATCATTCCTGTGAAATCCTCCCAAGGCAGCTATGACTTTCAATGAATTCACTCTCCTACTAATTTTACCATCCAGTTTGTTCTCTCTGTCAAACATGCTTCCTAAATACACAAACACATTCACCTGGTCAATCACGGTGCCATTTAGACTTATCATTCAGTACTACCAGTTCCCTGCTCAAAAACCATAACTTTGGGTTTTCCCTTATTTATACTCAGTTTGAATTTCATGCAAACTTTGTACATCCGGGACAACATACTCTGCAACTCACTTTTGTTCTCTGCCAACAAGACAGTGTCATCAGCATACAGCATTCTGCACATATGCATATCACCAAGACATAAACCAGTATTATCTATTTTGGCATCATGCATGCATGCATCCATCCATAAATATATTAAACAGTCAGGGTGGCATTACATAACCTTGCCTGATTCCTGCCCCAATAGAAAACCATTTTGATAACACACCATTCACTCATACACAAGCGCTACTACGAGCATACATGGCTTTTACACTATTAAGTAGACTCCCTGTAACACCATATTCATTTAATACCTTCCACAGAAGTGTCCTATTTACTCAGTCGTAAGCTTCCTCTAAATCTATGAAGGCAGCAAAAATTTTCATACCAACAGCCAGATATTTTTCAATCATGTGTAATGCAAAAATTTGGTTAGTGCAGCCTTTACCAGGCATGAAGCCACTCTGAACATCCCATACTTTCACTGATGTAAGACTTCTTACTTTTTCAATAATTACCTTACCAAACACTTTCCCCGGCACACTCAGTAGACTTATACCACGATAGTTCTTGGTCAGTCTGATCGCTTTTTCTCATTTAAAAGGGAACAATGATAGCATTCTTTCAATCCTGAGGGACCATTCATAGCTCCCAGCACAACTGGCAACTTTCAGTTAGCCAGTCAATTACAGAGTCACCACCATATTTCAACATCTCCTCATTTATGCCATCAACTCTCGGAGCCTTACCATTCTGAAGAGATTTTAGAGCTTTACACACCTCTTCTCTAACATATATATAATATGTAAGATATTTTACCTGATGTTGTCAAAGTATTTCGCACGTTGTTTGCTCTGTGAGGCACGTGCTCCTGGCCAGAGAGGTCCCTTCGTTACGGACCTTTGGTTAGTTATAAATTTTTTTTTTGCAGAAATAAAACAGTTAGGTTATATATTTTCAGTTCCACATTCATTCATTTGCACAATCGTTTGAAATTTACTATTAATTAAAAGATTTTAGTAGAAAGAGTTATACTCATTGGTTCAGGAGACGTCTCACAAGGGGTTCGTTGTTACGGCGAGCGCTTTCAGCGGTGCACAACCGCCATCTTCTGGCCACTGTTTCTACACGAGGGTTCCTCGCGTGTATGTGGTTTTGGAGTTGCATGTCTGGAATCGATGAGAAGGTTTGTTGCCTGTATGTGTTAGGTGATTTTGTTTCCAATGTGTCTCCATCTATTGGATGAGTTAATAGGTATCAGTCGTAAGTATAATTCTATTGTGTGTCTGTATGTGTTAGGTGATTTGTTTCTAATATATCACTATCTATTGGATGAGTTGGTAGGTATCAGTCGTAAGTATAATTCTTTTGTGTAGATATTTTTGGGCTATTATTGTTTGTTCATAGAAACAGGTGTATTTTTTATTATTATTATTTATTTATTGGTGTGATTTCTTCTTGTATTCAAAAATCAACTTTTTGAGTCTAGACAAAACATCCCAAAAAAGAAATACAAATTTTCAGGTTCTTTCCCTTTTATTAGAGGACTAAGTGAAACATTTTTAAGATTAATGAAGAAACACAACATTATTTTTGGACATTCAGTTCAGAATATTGATGACTTAATTATAAAGAAAAAAAGTAACAATAATATACTACAATCAGCAGGCATATATGAAATTCCTATTGTTTCACAGAGTTCTGAAGACCACATTTCATACATTGGCAGCACAAAAAATAGATTAATAAAAAGATTACATCAACATATAAAGAACTGGAACAAAAAAGAAGAAAAAACTGCATTTATCCAACACTGCATTAAACATAAACAATACCCTGATTTTGAAAATATTAAATTACTAACCACCCACACAAATGAAAAAGAACTAAGGATTTCTGAAAGCGTTATAATTGAACATAAAATATAAAATATGCAACATACAAGATCCCACCACACTAGACACAGCCTCGAAATCACTTATATAAAAAAAAAAAAAAAGAAAAAAATCATAAAGACAAAAAAAAAAAAAAAAAAAACATTACAAAAATCACACCAATAAATAAATAAAAATATTAAAAAATACACCTGTTTCTACGAACAAACAATAATAGCCCAAAAACATCTACACATAAGAATTATACTTACGACTGATACCTACCAACTCATCCAATAGATGGCGACACATTGGAAACAAAATCACCTAACACGTACAAGCAACAAACCTTCTCATCGAGTCCCGACATGCAACTCTAAAACCACATACCCGCGAGGAACCCTCGTGTAGAAACAGTGGCCAGAGGATGGCGGTTGTGCACCGTTGAAAGCGCTCGCCGTAACAACGAACCCCTTGTGAGACATCTCCTGACCCGATGAGTATAACTCTTTCTACTAAAATATTTTAATTAATAGTAAATTTCAAGCGTTTGATTGTGCAAATGAATGAATGTGGAACTGAAAATATATAACCTAACTGTTTTATTTCTGCAAATTTTTTTTATAACTAACCAAAGGTCCGTAACAAAGGGACCTCTCGGGCCAGGAGCACGTGCCTTACAGAGCAAACAGTGTGCAAAATACTTTGACAATATCAGGTAAAATACCTTAGATATTATGTATATGTTAATCAAAAGCACGTTTATAACGTAAGACAACCCATAAGGTTGCCTCATGAATTGCAATTTTCGTACCTCTTCGCTATTTGAGCAACTTCTACGTGCCGGAAATGTAAGAATCTGAGCACTGGGCTGCTTTGCATATGTAAGTAAGATCATCGGTTGCATTTGTTTAACTATACTGAGCACATTTTTGGCGAAGTATTTGCATGGGCTTTCAAACTTAAGCTGTACATTGCACATTAAAAACTGGAGGTTAGACAATCGGGAGGAGTGGAAGCTTGACGTTAAGCCTGGAAAGAAAGTTGAGGATCTCCTAACAAAAAACAGAAGTGTGAGCAGGATGAAAATATGGGGTGGGGGCTGTGGGAAATCTCGAGGGCAAAAAGAGGGTGGGGAGTTAGCACTGAAGCTGTTAGTGAAGAATGTGCGAATAGAACAGATAACATTGGGGTCAGCAGTGGTCTCTCCTAAGGGAAGCCCAAGTTAAGAGAGGGTTTTTAAAACTTGGAGGGAATTCTCAGGATTGGTGAAAAAGTGATGCAGCTGGCCGAACTTGCAAAGGTTTAGGAGTTGAAGGCAATGCATGGCTTAGTGAGTGAGGGGTTCAACAAGTTTGCATAACTCAGCCTGGTAGGTGAGATAAGTAGATGAGGATTTGTCAACACTTTAAGGAGGCTGCATAGATTGGCGATTAAAATGGAACATGTGGTGCATTTCAAGAACTGTTTCATATAAAAGATTATACATGCATACATATCACTAAGCTTATTATACTTGCACTTTTAAGGTATTAAACCCCTGCTCAGTGCGCATAGTTTATGTGCAATTCATAAATGATATACTATTAAAAAGCACCAATCACTTACCCTAAAGCTCATGGTAATTTCCATCCACAACACACTTCCAGCACGTCAATTGTCGTAATGTTGTTGGCCTTCAAAGGTTTGCAGACATCTTGCTTACAATTCCTTCTTCCGGGGATGAAACATCGTGTTTTTTTTTTTGTTAGACAAACTACGCTGGTTTTTTTAGCCGTATGAGATGTAACTATAGCTCGTCAATTCCATAAAAACCACACAAGCATACTTCTCATTCATACATTCAATTAAAAAACTATGTACATATTTACACAACATTACATTCCTAGGTGGTTAAACCTTTGTCAACTGTGAGTAACAAAATGCTCCATCTGTTTCAAAACCCCTGCCACTCCCACTGCAAGTGTCACACTCATCCAGCCCTTCACACACAATCCTCTAGCGCTTTCAACAGACTACTGTCGTCCTCAGGAGGCAGGTGTGTGTCACCCACCCACCACAGCTCAAGTGAGCAGAGACATCGAGGCACGGGCTCCAGTCGCAATCTCTGAATCTTTGTGTCTCTGGTGCCATCTATTGTCATTACTGCTCTTTTTTCTTTTTTTCTTTCTAAGCTGTTGTTCAATTTTTATTAGGGCCTTCCATTGTTCGTTTAACTTGCTAGGCTCATTAATGTTGCATAATCTTGATCTGTTTTTTTCAATTAACACTGACTCTGGAATTCTTAACTGCCTTTCGTTTTTACAGCTCTTAATAATTTTAATATCCTCAAACCTTGGACATTGTTGATTTTCCATACAGTATTGGGTTAATGCTGTCTTAGCTTCTTTTTTATTCCAATTATTTATATGCTGGTTCAATCTATACTTTAATTTATTCTTGGTGCTGCCTATATATGACACAGGTGGTTGCTGGTTTATGACACATGGGGTCACCATTGTCAACTTTATTTGCTGAAATTATAATGAGTGATATAGAGGCAAAAATAATAAGTAAACTCGAGGATCCATCACTGATATACTGCAGATATGTTGATGACATTTTTCTGTTGTCCAGGCTAAAAAATGATGAACTTTTGAGGTCTTGACAAAAAAGTATAGTGAAATTTATCCATCTATTGAACTGACAGTAGAACAAGAACATGACAATACTTTGGCATTTTTTGATATTTTGATAATTAAAACAAATGATAATATGCAATACAGAGTGCATAGAAAATCTTCATATATCCCAGTACTTATACCATTTCAGTCATCGCATCCATTAACACATAAAAGAAATAGTGTTAAAACACTAATTAAAAGAAGTTTAACACACATCAATGGAACAATATAGAAAAGAAGAAATTGAATATATTGAAAAAATTGCACATGATTTTGGTTACCCTAAACAGGTATTAAAAAATGGGTTTATGAAGTAACTCAAGCTAACAATAAAGCCAAGATTGATAAAAAACTTGTAAAATATGTAGGGGCAATACCATATGTAGAAAATGTTTCAGCTGGAATTAATAAAGTTTGTGGTAAGTATGACATACAGGTAGGAAATCAGGTACTTACTGTAAAAAATTTAGTGATTAAAAATGAAAAAATCAGCCAATTAGATAGAGCAGGAATTTATGAAATCCCTATAAACCAGCAACCACCTGTGTCATATATAGGCAGCACCAAGAATAAATTAAAGTATAGATTGAACCAGCATATAAATAATTGGAATAAAAAAGAAGCTAAGACAGCATTAACCCAATACTGTGTGGAAAATCAACAATGTCCAAGGTTTGAGGATATTAAAATTATTAAGAGCTGTAAAAATGAAAGGCAGTTAAGAATTGCAGAGTCAGTATTAATTGAAAAAAACATCAAGATTATGCAACATTAATGAGCCTAGCAACTTAAACCAACAATGGAAGGCCTTAATAAAAATTGAACAACAGCTTAGAAGGAAAAAAAAAAGAAAAAAGAGCAGCAATGACAATAGATGGCGCCAGAGACGCAAAGATTCAGAGATTGCGACTGGAGCCCGTGCCTCGATGGCTCTGCTCACTTGAGCTGTGGTGGGCGGGTGAGACACACCTGCCTCCTGAGGACGACAGTAGTCTGTTGAAAGTGCTAGAGGATTGTGTGTGAAGGGCTGAATGAGTGTGACACTTGCAGTGGGAGTGGCAGGGGTTTTGAAACAGATGGAGCATCTTGTTACTCACAGTTGACAAAGGTTTAACCACCTAGGAATGTAATGTTGTGTAAATATGTACATAGTTTTTTAACTGAATGTATGAATGAGTAGTATGCTTGTGTGGTTTTTATGGAATTGACGAGCTATAGTTACATCTCATATGGCTAAAAAAAAAACCAGCGTAGTTTGTCTAGCAAATAATAAAATTAAAAAAAAAATATGATGTTTCATCCCCAGAAGAAGGAATCGTAAACAAGATGTCTGTAAACCCTTGAAGGCCAACAACATTACGATAATTGACGTGCTGGAAGTGTGTTGTGGATGGAAATTACCATGATCTTTAGGGTAAGTGATTGGTGCTTTTTAATAGTATATCACTAAGCTGTTTTGAGACTCAGAGGTTAGCTCCACAAAGAAATACAAACCACCAGATAAATTGTTAACTGATTATTTACTTACTGTTGCTATATCAAACTTCTCAATTTACAATGATCTTGACACACAACTCAGGCTTCACTGACATCCATCACATGACATACACAAACCCTTCTATACTTCATACTCATAATCTTTTTCTCGTGCAGACACTCTTGAATCTGATCCTCCCGTGCCTTCCCTGGCCTTCCTTCCTGCCACTTGGGCTGACAAAAATTTCTTAGTAAACATCTTATTCTTTCAACATGTCCAAACCACCTAAAAGTATTATTCTCCATGTTACTAACAACATTCTGCCCCACATTACAAAATTGCAGCACATCTTCATTCCTCACACGATCAGAGCATGTCTTGCCACAAACTCCCTGTAAGTAACTCATTTCTCCAGCACACAAATGACTGCTATGTCTCTTCTGCAATACCCAGGTTTCACTGCTGTACATCAGAGTATCAGAGTAGGAACAAATACACTTTCATACACAGCCATTCAGGACTTCCTTGAGAGCCCATCATTCCTATGAAATCCTAAAGCTGCTATGACTTTCAATGAAGAATTCACTCACCTACTAATTTCACCATCTACCACCTACTAATTTCACCATCTCTCCGTCAAACATGCTTCCTTAATACACAAACTCATTCACTTGGTCAGTCACTGTGCAATTTAGACTTGTCTTGCATTTAGTACTAACAGTTCCTTGCTCAAAAACCATAACTTTGGTTTTTCCCTTATTTATACTAAGTTTGAATTTCATACAAACTTCGTATGTCTAGGACAACATACTCTGAAACTCACTTTTGCTCTCTGCCAACAGAACTGTGTTGTCAGCATACAGCAATCTGCACACACGGATATTACCAAAACATAAACCAGTGTTGTCCATCTTGGCATCAGGGTTCATTCTAGGCATTTTTTGCGGGGAGGCACGTCCTGCCCACCCTCAGGTTTGAAAAATTCCGCCCTGCCTGCCCTAACGCTAAAATTATGTGCGCTACTGCCATTTAATTTTTAAAAATCATGCCCTGGCCACCCCAAAAAGAAAACTGTGTGATGCACGCTTGCAGACCTGGCCTAATCAATCCTACATTGCTGTGAAACCAAAATAGCACATCAACTCCATATTATCCTCTCGTCTATGTTTAGATTGTTGTAACCACCCCCATTGGTTACGATTCTTGGAAGACTGGAACCTATAAGATACAATCACTTACTGTTTCTCTATACCTGCAGGGAAGGAAGGAAGAGTGAGATTTAGGACAAAAGGACCTGCCGGCTGAACTACTGCTGGAGCAAGGAGTTTAAACAGATTACTGACAAAAGAGGTGACCAGTCCGATAAATACTGTGTTTCGCACGAAAGGAACATGTAAGTCATAAAAGCTGCCTACGTACGATAAAAAAAAAAGACCAGTATTTGCTTCCTCTACTCTTCCCCGCTCCTACTCACTCTGTATTTGCCTCCACTCCTAAGCACTCTTACCCTTCCTCTTCCCAGCTGGCCTACAGGAAATTTGCAAGTTCCTAAATGGCTAAACCTACCGAAGTTAGTGACCAGTATTCTAATTATAACCTTCAGTCAATACGGCACTGCAGCGGGCACTGCAGATTTCTTTAACCCTTGCAGATTGCTTTCAGAAAGTTTCAAAAATTTATATTATTTATTTCATTAAAAAAAAAAAAAAGAAATTTTCGTAACTATTTATTCAACTCAACCCCAGGAACAGGCACAGGGCACCACGGCAATGCCCGTTGTAGTTTTGGAAACATAGTGAGAAGAATTGGCAGGAAAACACGTAACACACAAAACATTAAAATAATTCTTGAAATCATAATCACACGCGTAAGTTACGTTGAAGAATTAAGAGCGGGACGTTTCGGTAGCGACTTCTACCTTCATCAGCCATGGAATGAGACACATGGTAAAAGCGTCAGTTGTTGCCAGATTTCAAAATTGCTTTCCAAATAATAGGGATGTTAAAATGTGTGTCAGTATTGCAGGTGTTAGGGGTAAGGTAGATTTCAATGCTTTCGCGGTATCTGGATCTCCCCGTTCAGCAATCAGCATGCCCTCGGATACCGCAAAAGCATTGAAATTTACCTTACCCCTAACACCTGCAATACTGACACACCTTTTAACATCCCTATTATTTGGAAAGCGATTTTGAAATCTGGCAACAACTGACGCTTTTACGTGTCTCATTCCATGGCTGATGTAGGTAGAAGTCGCTACTGAAACATCCCGCTCTTAATTTTTCAACGTAACTTACGCGTGTGATTACGATTTCAAGAATTTTTTTAATGTTTTTGGAAAGGTGTGCAGACTGTTTTTTTCTGACTATTTCTTTAACATTCATTGTTTCTAGCATTCCTTTCAATTTTAAAGCAAAGGAAGGAAATTTTTGAACGATTTTAACTGTGGATCCCGCTTCCAGATGTGGCGTTATATCGATAGATAAACTTCAAGTCTGAAAGCGCAAAGTCTGGAAGAGTTCTGAGACATGAAGTTATATTGATAGTAGCAGTTCTTTTATTTCATTTTTTAATTTTCTTCTTTCTTGTTTTACAAACAGATAACTTTGCCTTGACGAGAAGATCGCTTTCTTTCAATAATGAAGCTAGGAAGCGATACTTTTGCGCACTTTTAACGGCTTCTCTGTTTTCACCATGTCCGTCTTGTGCTGCATTCCAGAAGCTGGTGGCCGCAATTTTTTTTTCTTTTAGCGCCCGTATAACATTGTATCCATACCTGCCAAGTTTTACAGTTTACCCATAAAATTTACAGAAATTTGACTTGTTTTACGGTTATTTTACGGAGCAACATATTTTACAGATTTAAAAAAAAAATATTCTGGCCTTATTTATATATAGTTATGAAACAACGACAAAGGAATATCAAACATAAATTTTGTGATGGCAGGAACGTAGAAAAATAAAATTGAAACTGAAAAAACCAGGTTGCCTTCATTGGGAGAGTAACTACCCGGGGGAGTGGCTTTTCTGGTATCAGTAACTGATCCTGCTCCCGAAGCCACTAAATCTAGACCAGTTAGAATGAGAGACATCCGAATGTTAAAAAACTGTAGAAACCAAAGAAACTGTAACTCACCCGAAGATGGTGCGAACCCTGCGGCTGGAGTAAACAAGCTGAGCAACCACTAACACTGAAATACGAATGGAAGGAACAAGAAATAAATAATTAGCATGGAGATGTTGCAATTAAAGGTTAAGCAAATACGGGGAACCTAATTGGCCAAACCAGGTGAGCGTAACAATAGATGCATCTACAATATCAATATTGTGTACAATAGATGCATCTATTGTTACGCTGACCTGGTTTGGCCAATTAGGTTCCCGTATTTGCTTAACCTTTTATTACAACATTTCCATGTTGATTATTTATTTCTTGTTCCTTCCATTCCTATTTCAGTGTTAGTGGTTGCTTGGCATGTTTACTCAGGCCGCAGGGTTCGCACCATCTTCGGGTGAGTTGCAGTTTCCTTGGTTTCTACAGTTTTTTTAACATTCGGATGTTTCTCATTCTAACTGGTCTGGATTTAATGGCTTCGGGAGCAGGATCAGTTACTGATACCAGAAAAGCCACTCCCCCGGGTTGTTGCTCTCCTGATGAAGGTAACCTGGTTTTTTCAGTTTCAATTTTATTTTATTTTTCTACGTTCCTGCCTTCACAAAATATATGCTCGATATTCCTTTATCGTTGTTTTATAACTATATATAGTTATGAAACGACGACAAAGAAATATTGAACAATATCAATATTGTGTACAATAGATGCATCTATTGTTACGCTCATGTGGTTTAGCCAATTAGGTTCCCCGTGTTTGCTTAACCTTTTATTACAACATTTCCATGTTAATTATTTATTTCTTGTTCTTTCCATTCGTATTTCAGTGTTAGTGGTTGCTTGGCTTGTTTACTCAGGCCGCAGGGTTCGCACCATCTTCGGGGGAGTTATGGTTTCTTTGTTTTCTACAGATTTTTAACATTCGCATGTTTCTCATTTTAACTGGTCTAGCTTTAGTGGCTTAAAGAGCAGAATCAGTCAACTATTGGTTTTTCCTAGTCATTCACTGACACCAGAAAAGCCACTCCCCCGAGTTATTGCTCTCCTGATGAAGGCAAGCTGGTTTTTTCAGTTTCAGTTTTATTTTATTTTTCTACATTCCTGCTTTCACAAAATTTATGTTCGACATTCCTTTGCCATTGTTTCATAACTCTATATTTCGCTAATTCCTTCAGTTGGCTGCATATTGCGCAACCGAGATATTAGCTTTGCAATTTCGTATTTTCGTTTAATTGTATTTCAGTTATATTACTTTGGACTTCAGTTACAGTCTTAAAATTTTCTCGTGTTATTACATTACTTCTGCTTAAATACTCATTACACACACACACATTCAAAAGAATGTTAACACACAAGCAACCAACCCTCAAAACACCTGGGGCCTTATGACTTCCAGATGAAGAAAAGCACAATAAAAGAAATTTTAAAATGACAAAAGTAAGTTATTATAAATACGCACTCGGGACCCCTGGACCACTCTTCAGGGAAAGACATTCAGAGGCCCTGAGCAAACAATTAATTTCTGCTCTTTTCTATATCCAAGATAACTACCGTATATACTCGCGTAGCCGCCCGGTGGAGCAGTGGTCTAAGGCGCTGGCCTCTGATCATTCGTCCGTAAGGGGTCCGGGTTCGAATCCCGGTCAGGCATGGATGTTGTGTTTGTCTTACGGCACTGGCTCTCTCCCTTCCCTAGAACCAGTGACCCTAAATTAGGGACGGGCGACTGCTTATAGCCCATTGAGTTGCTCACGGTGGTCGTTAAACCTCCAAAAAAAAAAAAAAAAAATATATATATATACTCGCGTATAAGTCGACCCCCCCCCCACACACACACACTTTCAGAGGAAAAAAATCGTAAGAAATAGATAACTCGCGTATAAGTCGATCCCGGAATGAGAGAAAAAAATTTCAGTGAATTTATTCAAAAACATTTGAAAACGAAAAAAATTATATATATAATACTAAATTTACTGATATCAGTTCAAAAAACGTTAAATTCAACGCTAATTAATGAACGTTATTACGTAGCATATTACATTAAATTCATTAGCAGAAATTCGCAGAAGTCCTGTAATTTTTTCTTCTGTTGTTCACGTTTTTTTCAAATTCGTTGAAAACCACGGTATCTGGACTCCTTAATCTCTCAAAACATTCAGGTGGTAGCGTACTGAGGGTGAATGGCTCATTTATTTAAAATACGAAATAAAACAACGTATAACTTATTTCTTGATAGAAGACAAATGATAGGGTTAAAATAATATCATTGTTACCTCATTGGTGTGCAGTCTCCTTTTGACCAGTTGCATTCCGGCATACACTCTAGCAACAACAAACCGTGCAGTCGAGGCTTCATAAAATGTACGTCCTCCGTAGGCAAACAATGAAATATTTATGATAGTTAAAACCTCTAAAAACCTCTATCGAATACATAAAAACCCTGTTCTTAATAGAACATGAAAGAAAATTAATCCAAAGAATAAATAAAATCCAAGTAAAAAACCTTAATTCAAACCTCAAATTCGACTGATAATGATATGTAAAACAGTCATCATCGAAGGAATCCAGATCCCGAAATCTCCGACGCGCGTTTCGGCACACACATTCGTGGCCATTTTCAAGGACGTCATGTGTAGTACTGTTCCTTGCGTGTTAACTACAACCCAAGTTGACGGTGCTGCCATCTCCATCGTCTGCGTCATCACCATGCTCATCACGTAGAACATCGCTGGCACCATCTAGTGTCAACCTGTTTTTTAAATTTTGTTTCCTTTGTCGACTAGATCTTCTTATTTGGGTTATTCGTTGTTTTTCCTGTTTTATCATATTCAACCATGTAGGATAATTCGATCGGGACATTTAAATTGCAATTTATATGCCTTGGTTTTCTCAATTATGATGGCTTCTGTTGTCAGAATCTTTTTATGTGTGTTGTGAGAAGTAACTAGATTTATATTCTCCCAGTCGGGTATGGCTTCATTATTATAACAATATTGTATAAGTGAAGTTCGAATATCACCTTTATTCCAGTTATTTAAATGTTCACGTAACCTGATATCGATATTTCGTTTTGTACTACCAATGTAAACCGTTTTGTTTTCTAGGTTCCTATTTATATTAATAATTGGTATGCTGTATACACCAGCTTTACGTAAAATAGAATATTTTTCGTTAGTTGCTTGTAATAATCTGCTATTGTCAAGTACAGTATCAGCAATAAGTAATCCTGCTTTATGACATTCCTTTTTTAAAGGAGCGGATATAGGTGGACAATATGGTAGCTTTCCACAAAATTTGTATGCATCAGTCGTATTCAGCCTCGGTTTATTTTGGTTATTTTGAATTTGTTTGTAAAGATCGTTGATCAATCTCTCCTTATAGCCGAAATCACTAGCCAGAGTTTTAATCCATTTCAATTCTTTTTGTCTTGCAGTATTATTAGATGAAAGTATAATTGCTCTTTTTAAGTAATATCGGAATGCTGCAGTTTTAAATTTCCATGGATGATTTGAGTTGTAAGGTATTATATTTGGTACAAAAGTTGTTTTTCTATATACCTCGTAGTCAATTCTTGAATAATTATTGATGATATTAATGTCTAAAAAAGGTATTTGTTTATTTTTTTCTTTTTCAGTGGTAAGATTGATAGTTGTATATATGTTGCTGTATATATTAACAAATTCTTCCAGATCCTCTTCAGTATGCTTCCAAAATATTAAGATATCATCAACATATCGGACGAATAGATCTGGATTTTTATTAGTAAATTTGTTGTCAATAAGTATCTTTTTCTCAATGTCCTGGAGTATAACTTCAGCAAAAAGTCCTGACAAAGGTGATCCCATAGGTGCTCCTGAGATCTGTTTACAAATTGTATTGTATGTAAAAAAGTTGTTGTCATTAATTAGATTTAATGCAGATACAATGCTAGCTATTTGGGTAGTTGGTATATTATTTGCTATTAGTTAATAGAAGAAAAGTTGATAGCAAATAATATACCAACTACCCAAATAGCTAGCATTGTATCTGCATTAAATCTAATTAATGGCAACAACTTTTTACATACAACAATACAATTTATAAACAGATCTCAGGAGCACCTATGGGATCACCTTTGTCAGGACTTTTGCTGAAGTTATACTCCAGGACATTGAGAAAAAGATACTTATTGACAACAAATTTACTAATAAAAATCCAGATCTATTCGTCCGATATGTTGATGATATCTTAATATTTTGGAAGCATACTGAAGAGGATCTGGAAGAATTTGTTAATATATACAGCAACATATATACAACTATCAATCTTACCACTGAAAAAGAAAAAAATAAACAAATACCTTTTTTAGACATTAATATCGTCAATAATTATTCAAGAATTGACTACAAGGTATATGTAAAAACAACTTTTGTACCAAATATAATACCTTACAACTCAAATCATCCATGGAAATTTAAAACTGCAGCATTCCGATATTACTTAAAAAGAGCAATTATACTTTCATTTAATAATACTGCAAGACAAAAAGAATTGAAATGGATTAAAACTCTGGCTAGTGATTTCGGCTATAAGGAGAGATTGATCAATGATCTTTACAAACAAATTCAAAATAACCAAAATAAACCGAGGCTGAATACGACTGATGCATACAAATTTTGTGGAAAGCTACCATATTGTCCACCTATATCTGCTCCTTTAAAAAGGAATGTCATAAAGCAGGATTACTTATTGCTGATACTGTACTTGACAATAGCAGATTATTACAAGCAACTAACGAAAAATATTCTATTTTACGTAAAGCTGGTGTATACAGCATACCAATTATTAATATAAATAGGAACCTAGAAAACAAAACGGTTTACATTGGTAGTACAAAATGAAATATCGATATCAGGTTATGTGAACATTTAAATAACTGGAATAAAGGTGATATTCGAACTTCACTTATACAATATTGTTATAATAATGAAGCCATACCCGACTGGGAGAATATAAATCTAGTTACTTCTCACAACACACATAAAAAGATTCTGACAACAGAAGCCATCATAATTGAGAAAACCAAGGCATATAATTGCAATTTAAATGTCCCGATCGAATTATCGCCTACATGGTTGAATATGATAAAACAGGAAAACAACGAATAACCCAAATAAGAAGATCTAGTCGACAAAGGAAACAAAATTTAAAAAACAGGTTGACACTAGATGGTGCCAGTGATGTTCTACGTGATGAGCATGGTGATGACGCAGACATTGGAGATGGCAGCACCGTCAACTTGGGTTGTAGTTAACACACAAGGAACAGTACTACACATGACCTCCTTGAAAATGGCCACGAATGAGTGTGCCGAAACACGCGTCGGAGATTTCGGGATCTGGATTCCTTCGATGATGACTGTTTTACATATCATTATCAGTCGAATTTGAGGTTTGAATTAAGGTTTTTTACTTGGATTTTATTTATTCTTTGGATTAATTTTCTTTCATGTTCTATTAAGAACAGGGTTTTTATGTATTCGATAGAGGTTTTTAGAGGTTTTAACTATCATAAATATTTCATTGTTTGCCTACGGAGGACGTACATTTTATGAAGCCTCGACTGCACGGTTTGTTGTTGCTTGAGTGTATGCCGGAATGCAACTGGTCAAAAGGAGACTGCACACCAATGAGGTAACAATGATATTATTTTAACCCTATTATTTGTCTTCTATCAAGAAATAAGTTATATGTTGTTTTATTTCGTATTTTAAATAAATGACCCATTCACCCTCAGTACGCTACCACCTGAATGTTTTGAGAGGATTAAGGAGTCCAGATACCGTGGTTTTCAACGAATTTGAAAAAAACGTGAAGAACAGAAGAAAAAATTACAGGACTTCTGCGAATTTCTGCTAATGAATTTAATACTAAATTTAATTTGCATACCCAAAAACTTCATCGGAACCCTCCAAAATCCGATTCCGAGTCAGACTAAGCCAAACAGTTCAAAAAAGTCTTTCTCCGTCATCGGCGGGTCAACATAAACATCAGTATTCCCATCTATGCCTGTGTCATCAGAATCACTGTCATTATCACTCATAAAAATCTCATCATCCTCTGTGCCATCAAGTTTGTTACTAATGCAACATTTCTTGAATGATTTCACGACCATTTCCACAGCTATCGCATCCCAAGCATCCTTGACCCATTGCGCAATCAAAACGATATCCGGCTTCTTTAGATTTCCGCCCTTGGTTTCAGTCGGCAAATCAAAACTTATCCAATCTGTCCAATACCTCCTCACATTGTCCTTGAAGGGCTTATTAAGGCAGACATCTAGTGGTTGAAGAACAGATGTCAACCCACCTGGGATGACAGCAAGAGTTGTTTTTGAATTTTCTGCAGTTTTTTCACTTCTGCACAACCATGTGCAACAAACATATCCCACACCAAAAGAGAAGGTTTCCTCAAAAGTGCACCTGGCCTTTTGTTCCACACATTCTTTAACCAGTCAATTGTTCCGGATTCGTGCATCCATCCTTTTTCATGGGCACGAACGAGCACACCAGACGGAAAGACAACGCTTTTCGGCAGAGTTTTGCGTTTGAAAATAATTACCGGAGGTAGCTTACTGCCGTCGGCCAAACAGGAAAGAACAACCGTGAAACTCGATTTTTCGTGGCCAGTCGTTTTGATCAAGATATTTTTTTCTCCCTTTTGGTTCACCGTCTTATTTCCAGGAAGGTCGAAACACATGGCGGTTTCATCCATGTTCCCTATTTGGGAAAGTTCAAAAGCAGTCTCTTTTCTCTTTTGAATTACATACTTTTGAAATTCCATTATTTTTGCTTCGAGGTCACGAGGTAACTTTTGTGCAATTTTGGTGCGCTGGCGTAGACACAACCCATAGCGGTTCATGAACCTTGTGCACCAACCTGGTGAGGCACGAAAAGTGTTATTTGCGGCTGCAAACTTTTCCTCTTTTGCGAGCTTCATTGCTCGCAAACGTATACCAGTTCGCGTTACAATGTAATAATTTTGTCTGCAGCCCACAATCCAATCATTCAAGTCACTTTCCAGCTCTGGGAAAGATGTCGTTCCACGAGCGCAGCGCCTTTTGCGATTTTGGGATTTTCACCAAGTTCGTTTTTTTTTACGCCAATCTCAAATCAGTTTTTCGTTAATGCCAAATTGACATGAAGCAGCACAGTTGTTAGTATTTTCTGCAAAAGAAACCACTTTCAACTTGAATCCTGCGTTATAGGACATCCGTTTCTTTACACAATCCGTGTCACCCATAATAGGAGAAGCGGGACACGTGCGATTAAGAACAAGAAAAACACGTGCGATTAAGAACAAGAAAAATACGTGTGATTAAGAACAAGCAACACCTAACACTGGCTGTCGCATGGCTCCGTTACGTCGAAGGTCAGCACAATCAACTGGTAGTAGGAAGGGCGGAGCTTTCTATGTGCGGCTGTGACTGCACTGTGGATACGCAAAGCCAGGAGAGAGGAGACTTTTCAAAGCGCTGAGAAATTCGGAGGGTCGCGATTTCGTAATTCTACCACATCGGTGTTTTTCTTTCTTTCTTTCTTTCTTTCTTTTTCTTTCTTTCGGAGGGTTGCGATTTCGTAATTAATACCGCATCGGCATTTTTATTTCTTTTGGGATGGATTACCTTTTGCCTCACGGGAAGAACTTTTGGACTTACGATTTTTTTAGACCCCGTGTATAAGTCGACCCCATTACTCTGAAGCTCTCATTTTGTCCCAAATTTCTCGACTTATACGCGAGTATATACGGTACTTCAAATTTTTCGGCAAAGCGTTTCGACAAAAATCTGATGCCCAATGGGTTCGCTCCTGTCCACACTCTTTGCAGAAGTAATTATGAAGGACATTGAAGATAATGTTATCCCTATTTATGAGCATAATATTGCATTATATTCCAGGTATGTAGACGATACATTCATAATTTTCAGGAAATTATTTAGACAAGATTTGATTCAAAATGTACATAATGGCATTCAGTAGTTGTTATCCGACTATAACCTTTACCACAGAAATGGAAAAAAATAATGAATTACCTTTCCTGGATGTTATGGTTTCAAGAAGAGAGTTCAAGTATACCGGAGAGTTCTAGAATTTCAAGTATACCGGAAAGATACTTACGCTCCAGTGTTCATTCCTGCTAGTTCCTGTCATCAGATATGATACAAACTTTCCGCGTTTAGGTATTTAGTACAAAGAGCTTTCACAATATGTAGCAGTAGTAAGCTACAAAACGAAGAACTCGATTGGATTTTGAACAAGGCTGTTGGATATAGTAAAAAAATGGTGTACAGATTAATTTTTGACCACAAGCACAAACAGAATTCTGAAGAAAATAAAAAAATCTTTTGTGGTACATTTCCATGTCTCCTAGCCATTACTTCCATATTACACAGAGAATGTGATAAAGTTAGAGTTTCAGTACCAATGTTAACACTTATGCTGATATACTCTTAAAAAATAAAGAACCTCAAGAGGGTTTAAATAAAGCTGGTGTATATACTATTCCAGTGATAGATCAAGATGGTACTAAATCAAAATTCTATTTGGGAAGTACAAAAAATAGATTAAAAACTAAAATACAACAGCACCAAGATAATTGGAAGAAAAAAGAACAGAAGACGGCTCTAATTGAATTTTTCATGGATAATGCATGTAACCCTGATTTTGAAGGAGGCAAAAATTGTTCTTGATCAGCGTTCAGAGAAATTAATATGTTTTTCAGCAGCCCTCGTCATTTAGAAAACATGGAAGGACAACTGCAATAAGGTCAATCCCATTGAAGTTCCATACCCATGGAAACTTATATTGGAAAAAGAAACTCAAAGTAAACCAAAAAATAAAAAGACTCAATATAACTAAAGAAATATTAGAGATTTTGGGAACTGTCCACTTAACTATGATCCTGAATTGAGTTCACTAGTCGGCTTACAGCAAATTGTTAACTAGGTTCCTCACTATGACGAATCAGTACATGACTTCACAGATGGCGTTGACAAGACGTGACAGCCAATGATATGCATCGATGGGTTATAAATACCCAGGTGTTTTACTAGCAATACTGAGAACTGCTTGATAATGGTCATACCGAAATGCATCGCGCGTGTTAGAAAGATCACACAAATGTACTTGTGACGGGGTGGTATGGTGATGTCAGCGACAGTTGTGTAGTTTTACTTCATTTTATTTTAACTATAAGCTCAAAGTCCACAGATTGACTATTGAATGAGAGACTGGAATACCTCAGAGTAGGCCTAGTGCCAGCTACGGAAAATTCATTCGAAGCCAGAGGAACAAGGTTTTTATTGTTTAATAGCTCTTAACTAGCATCTAGGTTTTAATGAAATACTGTTTTTAGTATACTACAATTTTGTGTGCAATTCATTCAATTAACCTGAGAACAGTATGTTCTTACCTCATATTTTGCAATCTAAAAGACTTGTAGTTATTTTAATTACACGTGATCTACAAACACATATATACATTTCATAGATTACAAGGAATTTTGGTTTATGTATTAAAAAATCCATTAAGCCACTGTCACTGGTGTGGTATTTTCATTTCGCCACAAGTGATGAAAATGTGCAGAGTCTTATAGTATGTTTCATACAACTTCAATTTCGATATCTTTTAAGCGCATAAAATTTGCTAAATAGTTTTTTGATTTTAGGTGGATGAAATTCGAAAATAATATATATCATCATTGTCAACCATTATCACTCCACTGCTGGACGAAGGTCTCCCCAAGTTTCCTCCACAATGGTCTGTCTTGTGCCAGTCTCCTCCATGTCACTCCCGCATACTTTCGAATTTCATCCACCCATCTTCCATGTGGTCTTCTTCTGGGTCTTTTCCTGTCCCTTGGAATCCAATCTAAAATTTCGGCTGTCCATTGATGGTCTGTCCTTCTGGCAGTATGTCCAGCCCATTGCCATTTCAGGGATTTAACTCTGATCATGATGTCTTCTACTCTTGTCATTTTTCGGATCCACGAGTTCCTCTTCTTATCTCTCCTGGTTATCCCAAGCATGCATCTTTCTATGTTACTTTGAGTTGTCTGCAGCCTTTGTATGTCTCTTTTAGTTAAGGTCCACGTCTCTGCACCATACGTAAGCACTGGAAAGATGCATTGATCAAACACTTCTTTTAAGACATAGTGGCATATTGCTCTTGAAAATTATGCTGTTTCTTCCAAAAGCTCTCCAGGCAAGTTTTGTACGCCGATTAATTTCTTCATCAATGTGACCCTCACTTGATATCTGCTGTCCAAGAAAAACGTACGTGTCTGTTATCTCCAGCTTTTGTCCATCAATTGATAAATCTTCATTTCTTGTAAAAGCATTGAACATCACTTTTGTCTTCTGAAAGTTCATTTTTAATCCCACTTCTTTACTCTTGTCAGCAAGTTCCTGGATCATACTCTGCAGCTCTGATGGGGTAGTTGCAAAAATGACTGTCATCAGCAAAACAAAGGTGGGTTAGATAATCTCCATTAATCTTTATTCCTTTGTTTTCCCAGTTCAGTGATTGAAAGACATTTTCCAATGTGGCATTAAAGAGCTTCGGAGATATGGTGACACCTTGTCTCACTCCTTTTCCAAGTTTTATGTGTGTTGTATTTTCAAACGGCCGAATCTTAGCACTTGCATTTTCATAGATGTTATTAATAATATTAATGTATGCATTTTCAATACCGCAGGATTTCAGAGCCATTGTAACTGCTGAAGGTTTCACCGAATCAAAGGCTTTTTCATAATCGATAAAAGCCATGCACAATGGAAGTTCATATTCCCTCGCTCTTTCAATTAGTTCTCTCAGTACGTGGATATGATCTATTGTGCTGTAGCCACTCCTGAATCCAGCTTGTTCTCTCGGTTGAGCCATGTCCAGTGTCACCTTCAAGCGGTGTGATAGAACTTTAGTGAAGATTTTATAAACCATTGATAGGAGGCTGATAGGTTTGTAGTCCCTGAGATCCTCAATGTCACCTTTTTTATGTAGCAAGATCATTGTAGCGTTGTTCCAATCCTCAGGAATCTTCCCTTCATTAAGGCATCGAGTGAAAATTTGGGCGAGTACTGTTTCGATTTCTCCACTTGTTTCTTGTATGATGTCTACAGTAATTCCATCTTCTCCTGGAGCTTTTCCCCGTTTCATGTTCTTGATTGCATGTGCAACTTCTGCTGGGAGGACTGGGAGAACTCTGGTACTTTTCATGATGTCTGGAGTACATGTATCATCCCTTTCATATAATTTGGAGTAGAAATCTTTCACTCTTGTCAAAATTTCGCCTCTATTTCTTGTTACAGAACCATCTTCTTTTCTCAGTGCCATAATCTGTTTTCTTCCCTTTCTGAGATGTCCCTTTGCTATCTTTAGGCTTTGGTTGTTTTCAATTGCTTTCCTTACTAGTTCACAGTTGAATTTCCTTGCGTCTTCAGTGATACTTTTTCGTACTGTCTTGCATAGCTCTATATATTCCACTTTGGAAGTCACATCTTCTTTAGTTGTCCTCATCTCTCTTCTTTTTTGCATCAACATTTTGGTTTTTCCTGATAATTTGTTCACATGCAACTTGTTCTTAGACCCAGCTAATTTTGTTGCTGTTTCCATAAGAGTTTTGGTTACTTTTCTGTTAACTTCAGAAACACCCACTTCTTCCGATGTTAGGCCTTCTAAAGCAGAGAATCTGTTCTTCAGTTCCAACTTGAAGGTATTATGGTGTTTTTTAAGGTTGGTTATGTCTATACATTTTGTTTGTCTTATGAGCTTGCTACGTTCGAGTTTAGTGTTGAGGTGCATCTTACATCTCGCCAATCTATGGTCACTACCTGTGTTGAACTTGTTTAGCACACTGCAGTCTTCAATGACAAATTTTTTGTTACACATAATAAAATCAATTTCACTTGTCGTCCCATTTGGATGTCTCCATGTCCATTTCCTGTGTGGCTTTTTCTTGAAAAAGGAGTTCAAGATAGAAAAACCCTTCTGCCTCTGCAAACTCTACGAGAGTATTTCCACGCTGGTTTCTGTTGCCGTGACCGAATTTACCTACTGAAGTTTCATTCTGTTGCCGTTGCCTTATTTTTGCATTGAAATCTCCCATAATTATCTTTAAGTGCTGCTTACCTTTATTATTTAGGTGACGAATTTCCTCATAAAATTCTTCAATTTCTTCTTCAGGATGATGTGTAATGGGTGCATTAGTTCGAATTATCTGAGCCTGGTATCTTCCCGAGAGTTGGATAACGAGTTGTGCAGCTCTGTCAGAGGAACTTTCAACTTCTACAACTTTATCCTTCAGTTTCTTGTTTATTATAAAACCAACACCACTAGTTCTGCCAGTATCAGTCCCATGATAGTAGAAGAGATGTCCACTTTTCAGTTCAATGAGATCTTCTCCTTTTCTCCTTATCTCACTTAGCCCGACGACGTCCCACTTGATCCTTTGTAGTTCCTCTTCCAATTCAAGAAGCCTTGAATCAGAAGATAGGGAGCGTCCATTATACGTAGCCAAGGTCAACATCAGATGGCAGCCTAGTCCGGTCCTCCGGGGATTTTTAGCACCCTCTGCCTTCATGTCGCACTGGCCGCTGCCTTGGCCAGGTACATTCCAGCTGCCAAAGACTGAGGGCCAAGATTTAAGTTGTGGAGTCATTTTGGAGGGGATTGGCCATAACTCACCACGCTGGCCAAGCGTGTTGGTGAGTGTGGGATAGCATTTCCTCTAATCCTGATGGTAAAGTTATACCGCTATTGGCGGTTGTCAGAGCCTCTTTAGTGGGAACAGGATGTACCACGAGAAGGCGGGGTTGACATTTGTCAAGGAGTGGCTGTGATGTTACGCATCACCTGACCTTACATCCCATAATATCTATACGGGGTGTTTTTTATGTAAAGGCACCATTTTGTTTTGCAATAACTCGTAAATAAATAATGTTTAATATAATATGTTTTTACAAATGGTTTATTCACGTAATGACGTTATGTTTGGAATATAATATTGGCCAAATGATCACCTCTGGCCGCGCTGCAAATACAGGCTCTTTCGATCACATTTTCCATAACATTTGCGCAGATTTCGGGGTTCATTTGTTCAATTTCTTTGTGAATGTTTTACTGAAGCAGTTGAATTATTGTCGGCTTGTTAGTGTAGACTTTTTTCTTTTAGTAGCCCCAAAGGAAAGTCTGGCGTGGTCAAATCAGGAACGAGGGTGCCAATCGACATCACCAGATTTTGACATTATTCGGCCTGGAAATGTCTTTAGAATTCGCATCATTGCACAAGCTGTATGTCATGTGGCGCCATCTTGTTGAAATCACATGTGCTGTAAACCTTGTCAATCAATTTCAGGCAGAAAAAGTTTGCAACATCACACAATATCATTCAGAATTTATAGTAACTGCAGTTTTATTAGCATCCTCGAAAAAAAATGGTCTAATAATGTCTCCACTCCACATTATGCACCAAACAGTTGCTGTGCGGGGATGAAGAGGTCTTTCATAAAATACCCTTAGATTCTTTTATCCCCATTAACGGTTGTTCTGTTTAACATACCCACTGATGTCGAAATGATGTTCGTCGCTCATGATTAAATTTTGAACAAATGCAGGATTGTCATTAGGGAACTGTAGCACCTTTGCACTCCATACATGATGACATTCATGGTTATTTTCTTTCTTGCAGCTGTTGTGTTAATTGGATTTTGTACAGATGAAAATCCAAAGCTTTCATTAAAATTTTCCCTACCGTGGTTAAAGACACTTCTATGGCATCCATGTTTTCATGGGTACGTGCTATACGCAGTCTGCCAGGCTTTTTCACATCTTGCAGTGTATAGAGTGTTTCAAAAATTTTCAGTACACGCCATATTTGCTTTGCTAAAGACACACGATGCACACCAAAAGCATTTCATAATTTTCTTTGGGTTTCCACAATAGACGATCCATTTTCATAAAATGTTTTAATCACTAAAACACATTGTTACAATGTCAAACTTGTCATAATGAATTGTCAGCTTCCGAACTCCACGACAATAAACTCGCAACTGATGCCACATGCTTGCTTCAGAGAAAAATGGCATAAAATCAAAATGTTGCCCTTACATAAAAAACACCCTGTGTAAGCGCACACACATGGTCGAGTCACATTATTGTGACCACCAGCTAATATCCAGAGTAACCGCCGTGTGCAGTGCAGACAGCCAGCAGCTAGACGGGGAGTGACTCAATAAGGTGCTGGAAGGTGTTCACAGGTATGTGTGGAGCCATGGTGACTGTTGTGCATCTGACAACTGCTGGAGGGTGTGTGGTGGAGGATCCATAGAGTGAACAACATGATCAAGGTGGTTCCACAGATGCTCAATAATTGGGTTTGTCTGGGTAATCAGGGGGCCAGGGAAGTACTTTGAAGTCTTCGTCGAGATCTTTCAACCATTCTCAGACATTTCTAGCTGTGTGACACATTGCATTGTCATGCTGGAAGATCCCATCTGCCCCAGGGAAGACAATCAGCATGTATGGATGTATGTGGTCTGCAAGGATGGGTTCATAACGAATTCGGTCCATACTGCTTTTCACAGGTATGAGTGGACCCAGAGAATGCCATGTAAACATTCTCCAGACCATAACGCTGCCTCCACTAACTTGTGTTCTTCCAGCAATGGTTGAAGAGTGTTTGTTCTCTGATGTTTCTTGCCTTATACGCCAATGTCCATCTGTTGGAAGCAGAAAATGTGACTCATCAGAGGAGGCAATCCTTTGCCAATCAGCAGAGGTCCGATTCCGATACTGCCTTGCAAATGTAAGTCTTTTCTGCCGATTCACCTTCGTTAGCATAGGTGCAGTGACCATCCGTCTGCATCGGAGCCCGATACGCAGCAAGGTTCGCTGAACTGTCGTTCTAGGCACACTTCTGGTACTCCCCTTGGTTAATTCGTCAAGTGAGTTGCTCCACTATAGCGTGTCGATCGGCCCTCATGCACCTTTGCAGCCGACGTTCACCTCACATCAGTGGCACGTGATGCTCCGTAGTTTCCACATCACTTATTAGCAATGGTGCCATTTCTCCAATCACGATACGCTTGAACCACAGCAGCACGCGAACAGTTCATGAACTGCACTGTTGCAGAAATACTGCCATTCTTGGCTCGAAAGCCGATAACCAAACCCTTTTGCAAATCTGATAAATAGCTCCTTTTATTCATGACAGCAACAAGTGATATGTTTTCAGAATGCCTACATCACACCTTATATATCCTCCAAACCAGCTCATGACACGTGCCTTCTTTCATTGGCTACGCACTGTTGATGTCAAAAGTAGGAAGTGGGCACAATGTGACTCGACTGTGTGTGTGTGTGTGTGTGTGTGTGTGTGTGTGTGTGTGTGTGTGTGTGTGTGTGTGTGTGTGTGTGTGTGTCTCTCTTATAATTCACATCTTATTTTCAGATTGGAGAATGGAGTGCAGGAAACTACAGTCTTATAGTGACAGGTGAAGGTGGCATGACATTTAAGAATCAAACAGTTCTTACCTATGAGTCAAAAAGCTATTCAGTTTTCATCCAGACTGATAAGGCCATCTATAAACCTGGGCAATTAGGTATGTGAAACTTGTTCTCAGATGTATATTTAACTTGCTGTCATAATTGGTTACACAGAATTTCAGTTTCATACTTTGTAATCTAAAATTAATTGCAATATTTACAACATAAAAGATTGAAACTTATTTGCATTATTTCCTCCAAGATTTCAAAGGTTTCATTTTGAGGTTTTCAGTACTTTTCAGTGTTGATAATAATTGGTAGCCAATCATTTTGTGGTAAATCAACACAAATTACCATTTACAATGTTGTCTCTTCTGATTTTTGTTAAAGTTGAACAAAATTTGTTAAAATTTTTACATTTTTAAATTTAAAGTATTTTACAAGTTCTACATTGAATTTTTTTTTCATATCTAAGTTATTGTGTTAGTCACTTAACTTTTTACAGCCACTTTTAATCTTGCATAGCTGCCAACATTTGCTATTTGAATAAGAGAAAATCACTAACTGATATTTAGAATATGTCAGAGGTAGGCAGCACTAAGGCTCTGAGCATATCAATATACATGCTTATGAGATGCAGAGCTGCAATTCTGCTACATATATGATGAAAATGTGATAGCTCAATTCGAATGAATACTGTAGTATGTGAAATCTTTGTGTGGAGTGAATAGGCTCTGAGGATGTCCTAAGCAAGGATGAAAGTCAAGCAAGACAAATAGGTTATTGATAAAATCCTAGGCTGTAGTTCATTTTTATTTTCTTGTAGTATTTTAGTTCCCTAAAGTATTAATACAGGTGTGTTGTAAATATGTTGCTTTCAAAAGTTACTAATCTTTAGTGTAATAGTTTTAATGTACTTTAAATTGCTGGAATACCCTGAAAATCCTAAGTTTCCCCAGATTGATTAACGTGCATAATATTTTTCATATATCAAATATAGGATGTATAAACATTAAAGACTTGCATGCTTTATGCTATCTCCCAATATTACCTGGTAATGACATGTTAAATGCACATTTGTTTTTTCTCTTGTTTAGGACTACATTCTCCCGGCAGTAATTAGTAGGTTAAACTCCATTTAAAACAAACATTCATGTGATAAGCTAAGGACATTAAAAATATTTTAAAAAATTATTGTCACATCAGTAAAAGACATATTCTCCCAGCCAAAGTCAACTCATGCTCATGATGTACTCACTCACGCCAAGACTATTTGCAAATTTTCTTATTTATCAACCAACATGACTTTAAGTTACATTCTAATTAAAAATAATATTTGAAAAAACCATGAGGAATAACCACTCACCATAAAGATCATGGTAACCTCCAATGGACCAAACACTTCCAACACGTCAATTCATCGTGATGTAACTGGGCTTCCACAGGTTTACAGACCTCTTGCTTACGCTTCTTATTTTCGGGTGTGAAACATCGTTTTTTTCCTTTGCCTTATAGTATGTTACTATAATGCTTGTCAATTCGATAAAAATCATACATACAACTCATTCATACAATTCAAGTAAAAACTATGTACATAAACCTTACATTCACTGGTGATTAAACCTTAGTCAACTCTAATTATGGAACTCCTCCTTCTGTTTCACAACCTCTGCTACTCCCACTGCAATTGTCACACCCATTCATCCCCGCACATCCAATCCTCTAGTACTTTCGACAGATCCCTGTCATCTTCAGGAGGCAGGTGTGTCTCATCCGCCCACCGCAGCTCAAGTGAGCAGAGCCATCGAGGCCTGGGCTCCAGTCGCTATCTCTGAATCGTTGTGTCTCTGGCGCCATCTATTGTCCCTGCTGCTCTTTTTCTCTCTTTCTTTTTACGCTGCTGTTCAATTTTTATTAGGGCTTTCCATTGTTCGTTTAAGTTATTTGGCTCATTAATGTTGCATAATCTTGATCTGTTTTTTTCAATTAACACTGATTCTGCAATTCTTAACTGCTTTTCGTTTTTACAGCTCTTAATAATTTTAATATCTTCAAACCTTGGACATTTTTGATTTTCCATACAGTATTGGGTCAATGCTGTCTTAGCCTCTTTTTTGTTCCAATTATTAATATGCTGATTCAATCTATACTTTAATTTATTCTTGGTGCTGCCTATATATGACACAGGTGGTTGCTGGTTTATTGGGATTTCATAAATTCCTGCTCTATCTAATTGGCTAATTTTTTCATTTTTAATCACTAAATTTTTTACAGTAAGTACCTGATTTCCTACCTGTATGCCATACTTGCCACAAACTTTATTAATTTCTGCTGAAACATTTTCTATATATGGTATTGCTCCCACATATTTTACAAGTTTTTTATCACTCTTGACCTTATTGTAACCTTGAGTTACTTCATAAATCCATTTTTTAATACCTGTTTAGGGTATCCAAAAGCATATGCAATTTTTTCAATATATTCAATTTCTTCCTTTCTATACTGTTCAATTGATGAATGTGTTAAACTTCTTTTAATTAGTGTTTTAATACTATTTCTTTTATGTGTTAATGGATGTGATGACTGAAATGGTATAAGTACTGGGATATATGAAGATTTTCTATGCACTCTGAATTGTAAACTCTCCTCTGTTTTAATAATCAAAACGTCCAAAAATGCCAAAGTATTGTCATGTTCTTGTTCTACTGTCAGTTCTATAGATGGATAAATTTCACTATACTTTTTTGTCAAGTCCTCAAGTTCATCATTTTTTAGCCTGGATAACAGAAAAATGTCATCAACATATCTGCAGTACATCAGTGGTGGATCCTCGAGTTTACTTATTATTTTTTCCTCAATGTCACTCATTATAATTTCAGCAAATAAAGTTGACAGTGGTGACCCCATAGGTCCACCATGATTTTGTTTGTACATCTTGTTGTTAAACTTAAAAATGTTATTTTCATATATGTACAATAAAATTTCTCTTAACTCCTCTATTTGTATTGCATTCATTGTCTGTAGCACATACAATTTTTCAATAATTATTTCTATTGCCTGAGGTACTGGTGTGCTAGGAAAAAGAGCTCTCACATCCATACTAGCCATATGATATTCACTTAAATCTTGTTTAATTACTTTAATTTTTTCAATAAATTCGTATGTATTCTTCACAGTGAACCTTGTCTTCATGAACACAGGTGCCAAAAATTTGTAGATATTCTTTTCAAGTTTTATTAGTGGGGAATTCCTTTTTGATACAATCACTCTCATAGGTGTATCAGGCTTATGAGTTTTTATTTTTGCAATCATTTTTGGTATTCCAGTACCCATTGGTGGGTATGCTTTCTTTATTTCATCAGGCAAGGTGCTGTGATTTCTTATTCTAGCTAAGTACCTTACTTGAGATTCTGTTGGGCACCTTGCCTGATGAAATAAAGAAAGCATACCCACCAATGGGTACTGGAATACCAAAAATGATTGCAAAAATAAAAACTCATAAGCCTGATACACCTATGAGAGTGATTGTATCAAAAAGGAATTCCCCACTAATAAAACTAGAAAAGAATATCTACAAATTTTTGGCACCTGTGTTCATGAAGACAAGGTTCACTGTGAAGAATACATACGAATTTATTGAGAAAATTAAAGTAATTAAACAAGATTTAAGTGAATATCATATGGCTAGTATGGATGTGAGAGCTCTTTTTCCTAGCACACCAGTACCTCAGGCAATAGAAATAATTATTGAAAAATTGTATGTGCTACAGACAATGAATGCAATACAAATAGAGGAGTTAAGAGAAATTTTATTGTACATATATGAAAATAACATTTTTAAGTTTAACAACAAGATGTACAAACAAAATCATGGTGGACCTATGGGGTCACCACTGTCAACTTTATTTGCTGAAATTATAATGAGTGACATTGAGGAAAAATAATAAGTAAACTCGAGGATCCACCACTGATATACTGCAGATATGTTGATGACATTTTTCTGTTATCCAGGCTAAAAAATGATGAACTTGAGGACTTGACAAAAAAGTATAGTGAAATTTATCCATCTATAGAACTGACAGTAGAACAAGAACATGACAATACTTTGGCATTTTTGGACGTTTTGATTATTAAAACAGAGGAGAGTTTACAATTCAGAGTGCATAGAAAATCTTCATATATCCCAGTACTTATACCATTTCAGTCATCACATCCATTAACACATAAAAGAAATAGTATTAAAACACTAATTAAAAGAAGTTTAACACATTCATCAATTGAACAGTATAGAAAGGAAGAAATTGAATATATTGAAAAAATTGCATATGCTTTTGGATACCCTAAACAGGTATTAAAAAAATGGATTTATGAAGTAACTCAAGGTTACAATAAGGTCAAGAGTGATAAAAAACTTGTAAAATATGTGGGAGCAATACCATATATAGAAAATGTTTCAGCAGAAATTAATAAAGTTTGTGGCAAGTATGGCATACAGGTAGGAAATCAGGTACTTACTGTAAAAAATTTAGTGATTAAAAATGAAAAAATTAGCCAATTAGATAGAGCAGGAATTTATGAAATCCCAATAAACCAGCAACCACCTGTGTCATATATAGGCAGCACCAAGAATAAATTAAAGTATAGATTGAATCAGCATATTAATAATTGGAACAAAAAGAGGCTAAGACAGCATTGACCCAATACTGTATGGAAAATCAAAAATGTCCAAGGTTTGAAGATATTAAAATTATTAAGAGCTGTAAAAACGAAAAGCAGTTAAGAATTGCAGAATCAGTGTTAATTGAAAAAAACAGATCAAGATTATGCAACATTAATGAGCCAAATAATTTAAACGAACAATGGAAAGCCCTAATAAAAATTGAACAGCAGCGTAAAAAGAAAGAGAGAAAAAGAGCAGCAGGGACAATAGATGGCGCCAGAGACACAACGATTCAGAGATAGCGACTGGAGCCCAGGCCTCGATGGCTCTGCTCACTTGAGCTGCGGTGGGCGGATGAGACACACCTGCCTCCTGAAGATGACAGGGATCTGTCGAAAGTACTAGAGGATTGGATGTGCAGGGCTGAATGGGTGTGACAATTGCAGTGGGAGTAGCAGAGGTTGTGAAACAGAAGGAGGAGTTCCATAATTAGAGTTGACTAAGGTTTAATCACCTGTGAATGTAAGGTTTATGTACATAGTTTTTACTTGAATTGTATGAATGAGTTGTATGTATGATTTTTATCGAATTGACAAGCATTATAGTAACATACTATAAGGCAAAGGAAAAAAAAAACCGATGTTTCACACCCGAAAATAAGAAGCGTAAGCAAGAGGTCTGTAAACCTGTGGAAGCCCAGTTACATCACGATGAATTGACGTGTTGGAAGTGTTTGGTCCATTGGAGGTTACCATGATCTTTATGGTGAGTGGTTATTCCTCATGGTTTTTTCATTTATGAATTGCACGTAAACTATGCGCACTTTGCAAGAGGTTAATACCTTAAAAGTGCAAATATAATAATTAAAAATAATATTAGTTGAAAATTAAAAATTTACTGTGAAACTGTTATAATGTCCTTCAGGGGACTTAGAAATAATAGCCATTATAGCCAATGGCTGTTATAAATGATCTGAAATAATACTGAAAAACAGAATTTATACAGTTTTTTTTTCATCTACTAAAAATAACTTCATGCAGATCTGTAGTAAGGTATTAATTAATCCAGTAATAGTACAGTATATAGGTAAATATTTTTACTTAAGTACTGTACGTAGGAATTAATACATAAGCGCACATAATTTTCCAATTTAATCTGAGAGATTAAAACGCTGTGTGTTGTAATCACTTAAAGAAATTGTGAATTGTCAGTTGTTACAGTTTTTAGTTTCATTTTTTGTGCAGTTCTTTCTGCTGAATATACATGAAAGAGAAAATGTTCATCTTCTACAATATTCGTTTTGAAAAATTGTTATAGAATTGCAATTGATTCTAAAGCCTGCATTTTTAAACTTCAGATGGCCATTATAGGCAGGCTCCCTTTTGTTCCATCTTCGTTACAATAACGTTCATTTATACATACATACATACCACTAAGCTGTTCTCTGACATTCAGAGGTTAGCTCCACAAAGAAATACAAACTGCCAGATAATTTTTACTTACTGTTGCCATATCAAACTTCTCCATTTACAGCAATCTTGACATCCATTACATGCCATACACAAGATCTTTTATACTTCATATTCATAATTTTTTTCTCATGCAGACACTCCTAAATCTGTTTCTCCCATGACTTCCTCTACCTTTCCTTCCTGCCACTTGGGCTAAAAAGATTTTCTTAGTAAGCATCTTATCATTCATTCTTTCAACATGGCCAAACCACCGAAGCATATTAGTCTCCACCTTGCTAACAACATTTTGCTTCACATTACACAACTGCAACACATTTTCATTCCTCACGCAATCGGAACGTGGCTTGCCACAGTAACTCATTTCTCCAGCACACAAACAATTTCTATGTTTCTTCTGTAGTACCCAGGTGTTTCACTGCTGTACATTAGAGTAGGAACAATTACACTTTCATATACAGCCATGCGGGACTCTCTTGAGAACCCATCATTCCTGTGAAACCCCCCAAAGCAGCCATGACTTTCAATGAAGAATTCACTCTCCTGCTAATTTCACCATCCAATTTCTCTCTGTCAAACATGCTTCTTAAATACACAAACTCATTCACCTGGTCAATCACTGTGCCATTTAGACATATATTGCATTCAGTACTACCAGTTCCTCTCTCAAAAACCATAACTTTGGGTTTTCCCTTATTTATACTCAGTTTGAATTTCATGCAAACTTCATACATCTGGGACAACATACTCTGCAACTCACTTCTGCTCTCTGCAAACAAGACAGTGTCATCGGCATAGAATAATCTGTGCACACAGATATCACCAAGACATAAATCAGTATTATCTATTTTGGCATCACGCATGCACGCATCCATAATTATATTCAACAGCCATGGTGACATTACACAACCTTGTCTGACTCCTGCACCAATAGAAAACCATTTTGATAAAACATCATTTACTCATACACGAGCTCTACTGCCAGCATACATGGCTTTTACACTATTAAGTAGATTCCCAGTAACACCATATTCATTCACTACCTTCCACAAAAGTGTCCTATTTACTCTGTCATAAGCTTTCTCTAAATCTATGAAGGCAGCAAAAACTTTCTTACCAACAGCCAGATACTTTTCAATCATTATGTGTAATGCAAAAATTTGGTTAGTTCAGCCTTTACCAGGCATAATACCATTCTGAATATCCCACATTTTCTCTGATGTAAGACCCCGTATTTTTTCAATAATGGCCTTACCAAACATTTTCTCTGGCACCCTTAGTAGGCTAATACCACGATAGTTCTCGCAGTCAGTCTGATCATTTTCCCCTGTATACAAGGGAACAATGACAGTATCCTTCCAATCCCGAGGGGCCATTCGTAACTTCCCAGCACAGCTGGCAAATTTCAGTTAGCCAATCAATTACAGGGTCACCACCATATTTCAACATCTCGGCAGTTATGTCATCAACTCCTGGAGCCTTACCATTCTGAAGAGATTTTAGAGTTTTACACACCTCTTCTCTTGAGATCCCTCATGTGCTTCCATCCTTCACTGTGATATCATCTGCTTCTACCTCTGAATCACCTTTGCTTTCCTGATCTAATAACTCACAAAAGTATTCACCCCATCTTTCACTTAACTCATTGGGCTCCCATGTCATTTCCCCGATTCTATTCTTTACACAGCTTACAACTTTGTTTCCCCTCTTTTTCTTGATTCTCATGTAGATCCAGAAAGTCTTCCTGTCTTTCCAAAAAGCTAATTCATGCTTTTCCACCTTCTCCTTATCTTTTGCCTTACTCTGGCGAACCAGCTTACCAGCTTCATGCTTCTTACAGCGATATTCATCCACAGAAACTCTACCTTGCAACATCCCCAAATAAGCTTCCTTCTTTCTCTTTACTGCCTCTTCAATCTCACTATTCCACCAAGCATCACCTCTATTGTAACCCACTATTGTGGTGCCACAGACCTCTTCAGCAGCAGTGACAACACAGTTCTTAAAACATTCCCACTTCTTTTCTACATCCCTCTCACAAGACTGCAGCTCCTTCAGTAGTTCTCTGAGTACATCAGAATAACACTGATGATATTGAGGAAGCCTTTCAACCTTTATTCTTTCCATCCTGGGCCTCTTCCTATTCCTTTTCCTTCAACCAACATTCAGTTTCACTCTTGACACTACCAAGGAATGATCAGAACCAACATCCGCACCTCTCATCACACGAGTGTCAACAATTAAGTGTTTCAGACGTTGATGATAGACAACAAAATCCATTGCACTGTTTTGACAATGAGTACAATTTTACCAAGTACATGTGTGGATATACTTGTGGTTGAAAAATGTATTATATACACACAAACCATTCTCAATGCAGAGTTCAATTAATCTTTCACCATTATCATTCACACAAGGATTATTAAACTTACCCAGAACATTGTCAGAAATTGCATTCTTCACACCTACTCTAGCATTAAATCCCCTGCTATTACCTTTAACTCAATGATAATAAGTTTATTTATCATTGAGTTAAAGGTAATTTCACTTGGACCAACAGTTTTTGGCTGTTACAGCCGAGTGCTCATTACATCCAAGCTTGTTATAAGCAAGTTTTACTGTATTTCATAAACCGCAAGTTACCTCTCTGGAAAAACCTCCGTCCTGCAAATCAACTCAAATGTTTTTGCTGACAACATAGCAGCATCTTCAAGGAGAAAATGCACTTGTTGTCTGTGCTGACGGCACAAGATTGGATGGGCCTTCGTGCAAGGTGCTTGGTGATTATCTTGCATGTGGTTCCATCTACCGTATCAGAACATAATCTGAAATATTTATTTTTAATGCCATATTTCTTTTCAAATTTTATCAGCTCTTTCCACTGATTTGCAATGGTATTTGGGTCATAACCGCAGATACTGTTTTTATTTTTTTCAATGCAAATTGCTTGTGATAATCCTAGGTGTCTTGTTTGTAGAGGCTCTCAATATTTTAATTTCATTGAATCTTGGGGAATTCATATTTCTCCTTGCAGTATTGTATCATAGCTGTCTTAGCTTTTTTTTTTTTTTGCCAATTTTTAATATGCTGATTAAATCCATGTTTAAGTTTATTTTTAGTGCTGTCTATGTATGATATCTGAGGATTACTACTGATCAGGATTTAGTATGCACATGCAGAATCTAAAATATTTTTTTCCTCTGTTGCACATAAATTTATTTTTAATAGAGTTGCTGTATGTCCAAATTGCAAGTTGTATTTTTTGCTAATTTTGTTGATTTCATTTGTTAAATTCTTTATGAATGGAAAAGACCCAATATATTGTATATTATTTGTATTTTTTCGTTTTTATATTTTATTTTATTTTTCACCTCATGTACCCATTTATCTGTTTTATGTGGTATGCACGTAAATATAATTTTCATCAACACTTAAATTGGCAGAAAGTTTTAATTTTTGTGCTTAATCAATTTCAAGGTAAGGAAAACATACCTCCAAATTCGTATACATTTGCAGTACGTTACTTTCTGTGAGTGGGCTCCCATCACCAATGGTGCCGATATTAATACTAGTTAGTTAATACTGAAAACAATATATATAGTGTATTTACAGCATAAAGAGTGGATATCTTAAAGAATTATTATAAGCCCCAACTCTCTCTCTTATAAAGGTAACATGTGAAACTTTACAAGAGTTGGGAGCTTATAATAATTCAGTTAAAGATATCCCCTCTTTATGCTGTAATTATGTATTGTTTTTTGTATTAACTAACTTGCATTAATATTGGCACCGTCAGTGATGGAGAGCATGCTCACAGAGAGTGTAACATACTCTATATGTATACAAATTTGGAGGTTAGTTTTCCTCACCTTGAAATTGATCATTAATTATAAAACATACATTTTAATATGAAGTTCATGTATGTATGGACTTTCATGATATGCATATAAATTTTTGTGAAAACCTCCCAAAGCAGCCACGACTTTCAATGAAGAATTCACTCTCCTACTAATTTCACCATCCAATTTGTTCTCTCTGTCAAACATGCTTCCTAAATACACATACTCACTCACCTGGTCAGTCACTGTGCCATTTAGACTTGCATTACATTCATGTGATGGATGTCAGTGAAGCCCGAGTTGTATGTTAAGATCGCTGTAAATGGAGAAGTTCGATTTGACAACAGTAAATAAAAATTATCTGGTGGTTTGTATTTCTTTGTGGCGTTAACCTTTGAATCTCAGAGAACAGCTTAGTGATACATAAATTTTTGTTCTTGTGCAAACACAAAATATCCCATTTCTGTAGATCTCATTATGTGCTGTGGGTGATTTTATATACAGTAAAAGCCTGATATAGCATGGTTGTCAGGGAACATACTTAACCCCCACGTTATAGCATAACCATATATCAGAAGGTGACCTGTTAAGTGACAGATAATGGGAGGACGGGAAAAAGACAACATAAATCACTACTATACGTAAATTTCAGTTATCAAACATAGGAATAAAAACTAAAAACTTAGCAGTTGTACACTTGTGTGAAATGCACTGGTTACACATTGTCTTTGATCATTCAACCTAATGTAAGCCTATTTGCCTTAAGAAAGTTTGTAAGTGTTATTTGGCAGGTTAATGCCCTGCGTATCTTTTCCATGTATTGTTTTATATTCACAAGTTGCGACAGATAAACATTATTTGATTCACTTTGCCTTTCCATCCATACTTTGTTTATATGTGTTATCACTTCACTAACATTGTTGCTTCTGGGATGCCTCACTCACATGATAAAACTTGCCTTTGACTCCCCCGTTCTTCACACGATTAATTATTTCAGTGTGCCCAAATGTCCTTTTTTAAGGGACTGTCCTTTAAAACTGTGACTACTGATAGTCCTTTATTTGTCCTTTATTTTCAGTACTGTCCTTTATTTTAAGTGAGTTGAGAACATCAACTATCTACAAAAATATTGGGTAAGTAACAAAAATGCATTTTATTTTAAATTAACCTAATTCATTTTGTCTTGATATTTTTTGTTTGTAAGGGCAATGATGAACTATAATACTGAGCCCTTATTTCTTAACATTGCTACTACTTTTATTATTTTGTTTTAACGAAGTTCTGAAGTATTAAAGTAGCATATGACTCTGGATATCTCTGTGGTGATGCTTCCTTTCTTATATGAGCCTTTCATTTACCACATTAATTTCTTTTTTAATTGAGTTTGTTTTGTAGCTTTTTTAATGATGAAATGAAGACTAATTTTTATCTTTACTCCACAGACTTCTAGTTCAACATGTCTAAACGACAGTGCCACTATCAAAGTGATTGGTCCTCTTCTTGTCAAAAAGACAATAATTATGATGAAATTGGCAAATGGTGCAGACCAGGAAAGAAGAACATTCAAGCTTCATGTGTGTGGTGCTCAAAAGAATTTTCTGTGTCTACAATGGGTGTTCAAGCAGTTTTACAACATTCAAGAAGTGAAAATCACAAGAAAAATAGAGAAGCTGTAACAAAGTCAAAGCACTTGACAAAAAGTTTCAAAAGTCAAACAATAATTAGTAATCAGGTTACTACTGCTGAAGTTTTGTGGGCCTCTGCACTTGTTGAACACAATATTCCATTTAGGTTTTGTGATCATTCAACACAGTTGTTTCAGAGAATGTTTCCTGACTCTAAAAGTGCTTAATCATTTTCAATGCACCGAACAAAGATGTCTTACCTAGTTAGATATGGTTTGGGGCAAACATATGAAACCATTTTAAAGGAAAGTTTGAAAGGGAAATATGTGTCAATTGGACTAGATGAAAGCAATGATAGTGGTGTGCATAATAAAAAAGAGCTTGAAATAATCGTACAATATTTTGATGATGTGCAACAGCGAATTGTTATAGATTTTCTTGAAAGGGTATATTTGCCAGAAGCTAAAGCACTTCCCATGAAAGAAAAATTGATTTCTGTTTTACAAATGTTTGGCATCAATATATCTAAGGTAATATGCGTAATGACTGATAGTCCACAGGTTATAGTAGGCTGTAAAAAAGGCATGCTAACTCTTTTAAAGCGAGAAAATCCCCACTTGCTTGATGTAGGTCGATGTTCATTAAATCATGTCATAATTGCTGTAAAAAAGGCTGTAAAAGAATTTGATTCTTCACTTTCTGAATTTGCAGTGGATGTATTCTACTATTTTCATGACAATAGTGTAAGATCAGCTGATTATGGCAAGAGTCAGGAACATGTAGGTGCTCCAAAACATGTATTTATGAGACCTGTTGAAGCTAGATTTTTAACTTTTGGACCAGTATTTGATCATTTATTGGAGCAAAAGGATGCCTTGATTCACTATTTCTTATCCTTTGTACCTGCACATTGTTCCAAAGAACTGAAAACCAGAGAAAAGTTGCACAGAATAATTTCTGCATTGAAACAAGGTGACATTTTCATCCACTATCAGTTTATGCATGGTATGTTTAGCATTGTGAATATATTTCAGTTATTTTTTCAGAAAGAAGAACCTCTGATTCATCTTCTTTATTATGAAACAACTTCATTAGTAAAGATGGTAATGAAAAGAGCTATGGTAGATGAAGTTGTTGATAACACTCCAGGCCAGATTTAGATGTCAGTCAACATTCGAAACCTTTGGAAAGGATGGCTATTGGTGTTTTGACAAAGAGTGCAATGAAGTCTCTAACAGAGACAAAGAAAAAAATGCTACTTTTACAGTGGAAAAAATAAAGGACATCTGAAAGTACCTAGACGTAAATAGGGAAGTCAGAACAACGATTCGAATGTTATTCTTAACCTGCCCAAGAAATATCGAGCTTCCAAGGCCGTATGGGGTAAGTCCGAATTTCTTATCAAATACAACAATAGCATATCCCTAAATGCGTCCTCGTCCAACAACCACTAGGTATGTAATAAAAATGTGTGTAACAGTAATTTCCTGCTACACATTATATGTAGTAAATACAATAAGTGTCAAGAAGATGTTTAAAAATAGTGATTTTATATGTACTTCCCACACACACTTGATTAAAACCTTTATCAACTCTTAACAAGTTAGACTGTTGATGGTCACTTCTCAGGAGATAGTCCAGATGTGTATATTGAGTTTTTAAAAAAATTCTTGCAAATAAGATAAATTCTTTTGTCTTTTAAGGAAGAACAGTGGTCAATGATATCACAAAACAACTGTTGAACCACTAGTTCATTTTATTCCACAATATGAGTTAAAGATAATGGTCTTTGGTATGAATAAACAGTTTTTAAAGTAATTTTGTATTAATTTTAAAGCAGGTGAAACTTCTTTCTGAAAGCGTGGTTGAAGTTAAAGTAAGAACTGGAGAAGTTTATACACTTCTCATAATACATCCTCATGCACGTTACTTTCGTGTAAAAACTGAACTGCCTTTTGAACATCAATGCTGCTGTACATATCTCGATACAAAAGACTGCTCATTTCTTTAACACTGCAGCTTTTCTAATATTGACAGATAACATTCTAATAAACTCAACAAGGAATCTGGCAAAAAGATTTTAAAAAATTTCTTGAAATTAATGTGTTTGCCAAAGAAATGAAAGTTTGTTGATGTCTTGTAATTTTGTGCGGAGTTCCAAAATGTCTACCTTTTTGTAAAATAATTCATGGATTTACAAATACATTCAAGCCCACTTATAGCGAGCCCGTATTTAGCAAGATTCCGGATTTAACGAACTAAACACAACTTTTGTTTGGTACAATGCTAATTCAAGGCAAATGTAATCGTTTTTAGCAAACAAAGTTTAATGAAAACCCCGGATTTAATGAGGGAGAAGAAAAAAAATAACAGAATTTAAGGAAATCACATTTAACGTGAGGAAGAGAAAATCTGACGCCCAGGGTTCTAGAGGGAAGGGAAAGGCGCTGAATAATATCTTTTCTTTTTACTAGTGAAAGCTCAGTTACGGAAAAAGAATGTGGAGGGTATGCACAAACACTTAGCCCAATCCTCCCCCCCCCCCAGTGCGAGCGAGTGGGAGAATAGTGGGTCCCAAAGTTAGTTGAAAACCAAATTCTCTTCCCCTCGGATGGGATAAAAAGATGTGGTGGGGAGGATCCAAAGCTTACAAGGTCGCACCCAGCAGCTTTTGTGCTTAGAGAACAAAGGTGTGTGGGGGAGTGAGGGAATGTGAAAGTCACGCCTTGGAAGAAACAAGGGTTAACTTCCTGGAATTTTTTCTCACGTGTCACCTTCTCACATCTGACGTTTCTTATACTGTATATTCTTACTCTGTGCTGCATGCGATGTTAGTTACTGTATAAACAAGAATTGCATAGGAAGTTAAAAAATGTCTAAGAGAAAAGTTTATCCGTGAACGATAAAGTCTCCATCATTAGGGAGTTGGAAAATGAGGAAAAAAATGTTGTGATATGTAAAAAATACGGACTGTCATCTTCCACCGTTTCAACCCTTTTTAAAAATAAGGAAACATTGTTGCAGGCTTTTGAATGCAATGTTATGTCTAGCAAAAGACTGAAGAAATGCCAGAAAACTGACATAGATGAAGCCTTATTAAAATGGTTCACTGTTCAACAAAACACTGGCTTACCAATAAATGGCCTAATAATGAAAATTCAAGCTGAAAAATGGGCAGTTCAACTTGGTTACGAAATTTTTTCGTGTTCTAATGGGTGGCTTCACCGCTTCAAAACGCGACACAACATTTGTTCTGGAAAAATTAGCAGGGGAAGCATCATCAGTGGATACAAAAGAAACTTCATCATATTTGAAAACAGTGTGGTTGGATCTTCAGAAGAACTACAGTGATGATGACATTTATAATGCAGATGAAGCAGGTATGTTTTATAATCTAACTCCCAATCAAACAATGAAGTTCAAAGGTGAGAAGTGCACAGGGGGAACTTCAAAAGAATTGCCTGACTGCGTTAGTGTGCACTAATATGTCCGGCAAGGACAAAAGGAAATTGCTAGTGATTGGAAATTCTGCAAAACCAAGATGTTTTAAAAACGTGAAATGTCTCTCCCTTTCTTACAGGTCCAATACGAAAGCATGGATGACATCGGACATTTTTACAGCTTATCTTAGGGAGTGGGACAAAGAACTCCGAAAAAAAAAATCGTAAAATTATTCTTGTTACAGACAACTGCCCAGCACATCCTCATGTTCAAAACCTGACTAACATTCAGCTTATCTTCTTGCCTCCAAACTCCACAGCCTTGCTACAACCAATGGACCAAAGAGTTATTCGAAGCCTTAAATGCCACTACAGATGGGAATTAATCCTACTGATGTTAGAAAGGATGGAAAAAATGTTGAAGTGAAAATTTCCATTCTTAATGCAATTAGAATGCTGGCTGATGCTTGGGGACGAGTATCAGAATCTTGTATTCAGAACTGCTTCAGAAAATCGGGGTTAGATAACACAAGTCGCAGTGATGACGAAATGGACGACATCCCCCTTTCTGAGTGGTTAAAACTACAGAACATTACACGTTTTAATGATGTCCCTGAAATTGATGACTTTGTTGCTGCTGATGATGCTGTCGTTACTTCGGGCATCGTTCCTGGAGATGACATTGTAGAGGAAATTAAGGCATCAACAATTGCACAGGAAAGTGAAGAATAAAGTACTCGATCACCGTCATATGCATCAGCCATTGATTGTACGGAAAACCTCCATTTCTTCGATGCAACAGATCACTATGATGACGAGGTGTTTACTGCACTGAGTGTTATTCTCAAAAATTTAAGGGAACAGAAGTACACCAACAAAACAAAAACAACTATAGACTGTTTCTTCAAAAATGTTTCCAATTAGTGGATTTGCTGCTACTGTTCCATTCACTTCAGGTTTTGTTTCTACTGTACTTTAGAATTCATGTAAGTTTCCCTTTAATTAAAAAACCTTTTTTATTTAATTTGTATATGCAATTGTTTTGGATAGTACAGTATACAAATGTATACTGTATCTTCCTGCATAAAGTCTGTCCCACGTAGAGTCTGAACAAAACCATTTGCGCCTCCGAAAAATAAAAATTTGCCAGATAGTCTGTACTTCGTTAAAAAGCGAAGGGGGGGGGGGGGAGGTAAATGCATTTGTACCAAAGCAGTGACTTTTTTTTCACTGATAGAAAACCTTTATTTGCCACTGATGTCTTTAAAGACTTTTTATGGATCCGGATGAGACCTTGACCCCGTTTGTAAATCGGCTAGAAGAATGAGGTTAAAGCGTCTGTCACATTCGTTCCACAGATAAAAATTGCACTGCGCTCTCATTTCCGACTTGGGGGGGGTGATAGGAAGGGGAAGACTACCTGCAAACAGATTGAAAAAAAGCTTTAAACAAATAATCGGCCTCTGGAAGTTCTAAAAGAAATTACTTCTTTAACTGTGCAGATCCCAAACGTTTTTTTTGTCCACTTTAAATTCCCTAACTGCCGCACAATTGTTTGTTTTCTCTATAAATGGTTTCATACTTTTCTTGTGTGTGAATCCAGCTGTATAACTACCTACTTCTTTATTACCCCAACTTAAATAAACAACAGTGACTCGGAAGAGACAGCCTTGATCATAAACAAGTAGGGGGAGATGGGAGGGGGTATGAAACAGGGGATAAATGAAAGACCTCCGTCAATCAAACACTGCCCAGCCAAAGACCGATAGCTGCTTTGAAGGGGATTTTCTCCCCCTCTCTCCCAGACTTTGCTACTGCCGTTCTACATGTATGAAAAAAGATGAAGGCAGTGAAGTTTTATTTCTTCTGAGCCCACCCTGGTACGCTTCCATCTACAAATGCAAAACTATTGTTTTTAAAATGCTAATTTTTAAGGTGCAGTGGGCACGAAAATTGAGGCACATACATACAGTACGTATGTTGCTGTATTTGAGTGCAACAATTAAAAAAAAATGCGGTACTATTGCCAGATTGTCCGCACCCAACAGTTTCGCAGACAAAAAAACACAGGTAGTCTGCGGACTGTACGCAAGAAAATACATACTACATGTACTATATACCTTGTCATTATTATTTAGGCTTATTTTTCCACATTGGGTTAGTTTCGCACTGAAACGGATTTAGCGAGCGCCCAGATTTAGCGAGCATTTTAGCCAGTCCCGAGCTCCTTGTTAAAAGCGTACTAGACTGTATATCATTATTAGGTAAATGATCATATAGCCTTTTTTCCTGTTGTAAGCATTCTTTCTTTTGCATTGACAGAAATTTCCTTAAATTCTTCTTTTGCTACTGACTTCATTGTAGGTACTTGATTTTTAACCTGTAGTAATTGAAATCAATTTTTTTTTCCTTTTTGCAAAATGTGGACTCTTTCGTGATCTTTTTTGTAATTTTTAATTTCTATCCAGTGGCTGCTCCTCTATTAGTGCACATGAGCACGTGAACCCCCAAAACAGAAAAAGAGAAAATGTAAAAAAGAAATTAAAATATAAAAAGTTAAATAAAATAAAACAGTAAACACATTTCCAGGTTTTGCCAATTTCAGGACGAGCCCCCCCCTCCCCCTCTAAATACTCTGGCAAGACGCGACTGTAATGGTATAAAATTCGAAAGTTAGCAGCACAGATCGGCCGGCCTTACATCGATCGCACGTGCGATAGAAGAAACTACTTGAAAACCAGTTTGTCCGGTGGGAAGAGGAGGCACGTGTGTGAGGAATAAGTGCCGCTCATAAGCCTTCAATTCGCGCAGTCTTCAGTGTGCGGGAGCTCGCGCAAATGGATTGGCAGTTTGTTATTTGTCCGGAGTCTCCCTTGGTTTGCGGCAACAGGTGGTTAGTGTAGTTGTTTATCAGTTATTTATTAGTTTTTATAGGTTAGTTTTATTGTTGTGTGTAAGAACATGTGTAAACAGTTAAGATGGCACTTAGTAAAATCAGTGTTTCTGAGCTAAAGCAATTACATTTTTCAACATTGCTGCTGGAAAGAAAAATTGAAAGTAAAATGCTCAGGCCAACAACTACTGATGTTTCATCTGCTTCCCAATTGGTTGTCGTTTTTCAATACATTTTAGGTAACGGACAACCAGTTGAGAGATTCTGGGAATTCACTAATCCCCCTGGACATGATGCAGAATCTATCGCTGGATGTATTCAAGCTAGTTTGGAAAAAGTTGTAGATAAAGCAGAGAAATTGATATTCCAGAGCTATGACGGTACAAACGTGATGAATGGTCACCATGCAGGTGTTCAGGCTATTATTAAACGTACATATAAGAATGCACATTTTGTTGCATTGCTACGCACATCAGCTCAATTTGTCGGCCAAGCGACCAGTCAGAATCAACAAGTTCAAGTATTTTTTTCCAACATAAGTAACATTACTAACTTTTTCAGTAACTCTCCATAGAGGATTGCTATTCTAGATGAAACTGTTTGAAAAAGGATACTTCATGGTTCAGCCACCAGGTGAAATTTCAAGAGTCAGACCATCAATACAGTGTATGAATACAGGGAACAGTTAACTGAATGCATGGAAAAAATAATCATCATCGAAACAAGCTTTAGCAATAAATCAAGCAGGGGCTATTCGGCGTATGTTGGAAGACTCTGTATTTGTGTTTTGGCTTACAGTTTCTCACAATATTATGCCACATGTGGATGTGTTATACAACCAGCTGCAAAAAACACTAAATGATGCAGCACTCATTCGAAAGCATGTAAACACGTTCTTTCAGTCAATGGAAAAAGAAAGGAAAAGAATGGACACAGTGACCACAAAGATATCGGAAACAGAGGAAACATCAAAGAAAAGGAAGAGAGAAAATATTTACATAAATAAAACTGTGGGAGCTAAAGAGATATGTGATGTTATCACAAATCAAGTAAAAGATAGATTTTCTTTTATAGCTCACTACTCTGCTGTTTCTCTCCTCCAAGCTGAAAAATTTCAGGAGTACGAGAAAGTTTCCAAATCAGCTTGTTGAGCAAACAACAGATGTTTATCCCATGTTACAAAAGGATCGCCTGAAAACTGAACTAGGAGTAATTTACAGAAGACCAGATTTCAGAAATATGAATAGTGCCATTAGTCTTCTACAGTTCGTTACAGAAAATAAATTGCACACTATGTTCTCTGAGACCTACAAATTGTTGCTAATTATTTCTATTATTCCAATGGCAACTGCTGAGGCCGAGAGATGCTTCTCAGCTTTAAAACAAGTTCAGACATTTTTAAGAAGCATCATGAGTGAGGACAGACTGAGTGCTCTAGCCATGCTCTCAATTGAAAAAAAACATGATAAATGACATACCTAAATTCAACGAAAATGTTATTGATTTGTTTGCCTCAAAAAGAGACGGGCAGATTGACTTAATTTACAAAAATTACACTTGAGTTATCAACATTCCCTTTGAATGTTTACCTTTGAAGTAAATTGTAAACACTATTGTAATAGAATCTTCCTTTGTACAAAGTCGAATGTTACAGCTTTTCTACGTATGAGTGCTTGTTTTTTTCTTTTAGTTGCATTGTTTTTTTTTTACTTGTAGAAACAGAAATGTATTTTAACCTGTACTTTATGTTGTAACCAAAAATTTAATTTTTACAATTTATGTATTGTGAACCTCCATTTGAATAACCCACGAGCCGCCACTGTTTCTATCAGACTTATCCATAATAATGTGCTCAAGAATTTCTTTAAAGTTCCAAGATTTATTGACGACAAAGTTTGATTATTTCATAAAATAGCCTTCTTGTCTGCATAAGCATAACACAGCTTGAACAACAATGCTCATAAAAAGTCTGTTTGATCTAACATTTTAATTAAAATTCATTACATGAAGCCTGAATGATTCCTGTATAGTATTTCCAAATACTGTTCATATTTTTTAGCACTTGTTTTAACTGCAATGTACATTTCAAATGTTTGGCAGAATCATCACGTTTATGGAAAGCAAGAGTTACATTTGCAAAAAATCTCGGAAGCCTCTGTTATTTTAAACATTTTTTTAAGTCCTGAGAAGCAAACAAGGCCAATGAAAGAAGTTTTGCAAATAACTACATCCAGATAGCTACAAATACACTTTATACCATCACTTTTTAAAATACAATTGGTACCATTTTCTGTAAGATTTGCTCATCCCTTTTGCAGATATGGATGATGTTGGGTCTGAGCTGGTTGAAAACCAGTCTCTTTTATCTTCATCTTTCCAATGAGGAAAAGGTGTCTCTAGAAGATTGTATACCAAGTCATTTTTTGGATTCATGTTTTTACAAAAGCTTAGATACAATACTAATACAGAAACATACTAGAAACAGAAATTATTCTGAATTCCACAAAGAAACGACACTATACTCCCAGCAAAACATGGACATACCTGCCAGGTTTTATGGGCAAAATGTTAATTTTACGGATTTGGTGATTCTCCGAGATTGTTTTTCTTTTCTGATGATTTTGCACCCACTATCAATTTTTTTTTTTAACTTAATCCATTCAAAGTAAAGTGCCGATGTAAGTTACGAATAAGTTTTCAGTTACATGTGTTTATTTGGGAACATTTTGCTTTAGTTTTCCCTCATTTTAGTTTGTTTTGCCTTTTTTCAAACACTAAAACACCAACCAGCTGGGCTTGTTTAACTTTGGGCTTGGTTCTCTCCCCCCCTCCTCTCTCGCGCGCTGTTTCCCACCTTCTTTTCAGATAATGCATTGTTTGTTTCCCAAGTTCCAACTTCTCAGCAGGCCAGCATGGGGTGTGTCTTGCATTAGAGCAGGTGTCTTTATTCCTCCTAGTTCGAAATGCTATCTCAGAAAGTAGTTATCGTAGAAAAAAAAAATTCAAACAGATTTTAAATCTGTGGAATTTTTAAGCCCAGATCGATTCCCAGTGTGATGAAATTAAGCAAAAACTGCCGGTGTTGTGAAATTAAAAATGCATTGGGGCATGGTTTCGTGACTTCTTTTCTGGCAATAAATTTGACCTAACGAAAGAATGCTACTTATAAGAGGAAGTTAAAAAAAAAAGTCCAATGTTCATTCAAGCCAGTGTTGCTTCAGCAATGATTTATTTTGCTGGTCCGTTAGTAAGTTTTCTACGCTTTCCAACCGTGCTTTGTTCATCGCTTGATAACGTTCATAAAAATGTCTTGGCTTGATTCAACGAAATTAATATGTTGGGTACATACTAATTCGTCAAATCCCTATTGAAAATGGCCAAAGGTAAGGTCAAGACATTATCATCAGTTGCTCTCTGCTTTCCTATTAATTCTTCTGCCCTTTTGCGTGATCACTTGCATAAAATCAAAGCATGATTGTGATGAAGTTTGGGTATGCTGTTCAGCATCCATAGTGGACCTATCCTATTGATAATGGTTGCTATCAGCATTCACGGGGACAGTGCAGTAGTACACGCGCGAGATTTGTTCGCTCGGGTTTTAGAATTTCAGCACAATATCTTCCGTGGAAATGGACCGATTTGGATAGAATTTTTAATTATAAAACGACGCGTTTGTGGTAGCTTTTTAATTTAGAAATTAACAGACACAAAAAATGTTCTATAATAAAGCAAAAACACGCAAAATATACAGTATCAATTAATTCATACTAAGGGATTCATAAAGAAACAGTAAAGTATCGTGAAGAACACTGTTGCTTTTGTAAACCCACACTTTTTTGTAGGTATGAAATTTTGGGCTTTTAGAAAACAACTCTGAATTTTAAAATATCTGGAATTTGACAGTATGAGTTTAATTTAGGGAGGGAGTAGACTTTTTTTTTTTATCTGTTTCAAAAGAAAATGCCATTGGCTTTGTAACTTCTATCAAACCGAATTGTGTGATATTTAGAGATTTTCATTTTTTAAAACAGAATACGAGTATTCAGCATTTTGTCATGTTAAGCCATATTTTTTTTTTTTTTTTTTTTGCAGAGGTATAAGATCGGAATTAAAATCCTGGTTCAAACGTTTTGTGCCATGGCTACGCTGCAAAGGGAGCAGGGGAAGATGTCACCGACGAAGTGGCTATCATTTCTTGTGACGCCTGATGTAAAAGACTGTTGGTTTTGTTCCGGCAAACCATATTGTGTTAGTTTACTGCAGGAGAGGGGGTAGTTCAGACGTTGATGGGCCCAGATTGATTTTGTAAAGGAATAACTAGACTGGAGAAGCTCTATTCAGTAAGATGAGGGGGAGGGGGAGGACAGAAAGGGAAGACAAAACTATAAAATCAGTGCCATTTGGAAGTATAAAGGATGCCGCTAAAGGGGTCATATTTGGTAAAAGACAAGGCATCGATCCGCCTGTGAGGAATGATGGGGAGGGAGGAGGACCACAGAGGATGACATTCCTAACTAAAACCTAAACCTTTGTTTCTAGATGAAAGAACCTTTCAGTTGCTCTCTGCTTTCCTAGCTAACCAGCTCGAATCGGATAACTCTGCAATCAGTATTTTTTTTCCTCTTCAAATTGCAACTCTTTAAGCTGCTACTATTTTACTATAGCAGTTTTTACTTGCATTTTTTCCCCCAAGTGGTAATAAATTTTATATTAGTGATTCGCTATGAGCAGCAATATAAAAGGGAAAACAAGTACTATTAAACATTCTGCGATGCGTGTTCTGCGGAATTCCTGTGTATTGCGAAATCTTCAAAAATGGAAAATGTGCATTTAGTGCTACGTGTCGATGCAATTTCAACATTTCGCATGGTGGAACGAATGATATTATAAATCATATTTCTAGTGACAAGCATAAATATAGCGTTGACTGCGTGGAAAAAAAATAACGAAATTGACTTCCTTTGTTAAAAGTTATAATGAACTGGATGCGATTCGTGCAAAATGTTTGTTCACTTCACTTGTAGTTGAACATAATTTACCAGTTAGTGTCTCTCAGTCACTCTTATTTCATTTTTTATTTGACTGTCTCATTGTTCATGTCTCCATAAGATAAAAGCCTAACATGAAAATGGTTAGTTTTTGAAAGCATTTTATTATGTTTCATGACGGCGTGGGACACGATCCCATTGAAAGGGTAGAACATCCTTCTCTTTAAATGCAAACTTCTGTAAAAGTAAATTTTTATCACTTTATAGATCATGATGATAGCATAGTAATGAGGAATTATGTATAGAATCTATTTTAATCGATATAAATGTGCCGATAAATTCAAACATCTGTAGTCACTTCAATTACAGGTTTATACTTGATTTGGGTAACATCGTTTTTAAATCGATATGTTTGGTACATTTAATCAATATGTGCGACAGGTAATCTAATCGAATATATCGATAAAAAATTTCATCGAATATATCGATTAAAAATTTCATCAAATATATCGATTAATTTTTTTTATGGATTTCTGTTTCTGAAAGTTGGCAGGTATGCATGCACACAGAATGGCAAGGCAACAGAGCCAATGTCAAAACCACATTGAGAAAATGTAGTGAAGCGCCGCCCCGGTGGTGCAGTGGTCTAAGTGATGGCCTCTAATCATTCGTCCGAAAGGGGTTCAGGTTCAATCCCGGTCAGGCATGGATCTTGTGTTTGTCTTATGGCACTGGCTTTCTCCCTTCCCTGGAACCAGTGACCCTAAATTAGGGACGAGTGACTGCTTATAGCCCATTAAGTTGCTTACGGTGGTCGTTAAACCTCCAATCAAAATGAGAAAAAAAAATATGGTGAAGCACTCTGCCGATACTCTTCACCCAGGCAATTCAATGTCACTGGTTGCCACAATGACGCCCTTTCGCAGAAAAGGTGATGTTCCAATGTTGTCTAATTTCCCGCATCAGGAAATGCAGTGACATTGATATAGGGGCAGTTGATTACAACTATAGCTGATTTAATAATCAATACTAAAAATAAAATATCCTAATAGTTTTTTTTCGTAGACCTAATAGTTTTTCACAACAAGGAAAAAACATATTAGTAGGAATTTTTGAAATGCTTACTTTCTCTTTGCAGAACAACTACTTTCAATTTGGGAAAAAATTTTTCATTCAAAAATCGGGGCTAGCTATGGGATCCCCACTCTTAGCTAACTATTATGTGGGAAAACTAGAAGAAAAGATACTAGTACAACCCACATACTTCTGCTTATATGGCAGATACATGGATGACATCTTATTTATAATAGATAGCTCAGAAATTGTTCCAGAAAGAATTCTAGACTCATTCAATGAATTAGATGATTCCCTTAAGTTCACTATTGAACTTCAAAAAGAAAGAAGAATAAACTTCTTAGATATTACTATCTATTATGAAGATGAAAAATTCCTCACTAGTTGGTATAAAAAACCAATGAATACTAAAAGACTACTGGATTTCAATTCCTATCATCCAATTTCTATTAAGAAAAATGTAGCAAGTCAGTTTTTAGAAAAAATTAATAAAATAGTTTCTACTGCAGATAAAAAAAGAAGCCCATAAAGAAGAGCTTAAAGTCATACTTGCAGAGAATAACTATCCTAAAGAAGAAATTGAGAAGCTTCTGAATTTTAATGGTACGAAGAACCCACAAAAGCAACAAGTAAAATTCACTAGAAAAATTTCTTATCACAAAGGTTTATTTGAGTCTTTAAAGAGAATTAGTAAGAAATACAATATTAGGCTAGCTCCAAGTTTAGAGAACAAAGTTAAAAAATTTTTTCCCTAAAATAGTTCAAAGAGAAGAAGATATTTTAAAAATGCAATTACTAGTTTATGAAGTAAATTGTAGTTGTGGACTATCTTACATAGGTGAAACAGGTCGCAGACTAGAAACTCGTATAGCTGAGCATAAAGCAGCTATAAAAAATTGCTCCAACAAGACTGGATTAGATAGGCATGTTAGAGAAACTGGGCACAGCATGGATTGGAATTCCCTTAAAGTAATCAGTTTCCAAAGCAATTTCCAAAAAAGAAAACTGAAAGAAGGAATAGAGATTGAGAAAAATCAAAATTCCATCATCAATGACTGCAAAGGATTTTCCGTGCCTAACATCTGGCAGGATTTGTTGAAAAATAACCTAAACCGTCAAGGTTAACTGTAACCGTCAAGGTAAACCGTAACCGTGATAGTGACAAGTAAAAAGTGACAACAACAAGACAGCCTGAAGAAGAAGAGTTTTCTCCGAAAATTTGCTATTAATGAAAAAATTTCCTAGTAAAATTCCCATAAAAGTTGCTTTAGATTATTAAAAAAATATCCATGTTAGACGAGGCAGGTGTGTATATACTCTATATATGAAATATCCATATACTCAGAAGACAATGACCTTAATGAGATGACATACATTGGTAGTACAAAAAAGAGGTTGAAAGAAAATCTTGCTAATTTGAGGAAAAAAGACATCATCAATACAGTATTATTTAGAACAACATAGGTATCCACAATTTGAAAGTATAAAACTCATCAGTACACCTGATAATGAACTTGAATTACGATATTCTGAGGCAGTAACAATAGAGAAATATAAGCGAGTTACATGTAATTCCCACAATCCATATGACATTCCAGGTGTGCAAAATACTAATTAAGCACAATATAAGAAGAAAAGGAAGGAGATAAAAAGGAAATATAAATAGTTATTAACAGCATAATTTACCTTTCATTCTATTGTTCATAGGTGGCAGCATATCGCATGTGATCATGATGTCATGGATGTGACCTCCGCATTGTGAGGAGAGCCTCGTATACTAGCTTAATGCTTTGTTTGCTATGTAGCTTCTGTGAGGGTAACAAAAGCAGAGCTTAGCTCTGATGGTGAACATGTGAAAAGCTTTAGCGATGGGTTAGATTTCGAAGGAGCATTCAGATATTATGTATCATCATCATCATTGTCAACCATTATCGATCCACTGCTGGACGAAGGTCTCCCCAAGTTTCCTCCACAACGGTCTGTCTTGTGCCAGTCTCCTCCATGTCACCCCTGCATACTTTCGAATTTCATCCACCCATCTCCCATGTGGTCTTCTTCTGGGTCTTTTCCTGTCCCTTGGAATCCAATCTAAAATTTCGGCTGTCCATCGATGATCTGTCCTTCTGGCAGTATGTCCAGCCCATTGCCATTTCAGGGATTTAACTCTGATCATGATGTCTTCCACTCTTGTAAAGTTCTTTTAATGTGTAATTGTTTTAATTGATATAATATTTTAATTGTGTGAATTTGCATGCATAGGTTCTTAACTTAAAGATTTTAAAGTAACTTGTACAAAAAACTAGCGGATAATGCTTACCTTGGCATTCCTTTCTAGCGACGGGAATATTTCACGCACGTGTTTTCCGGTCTTTGTTGATGTTATTGTCCTAAAGTCCGTTGTATGCGATGACTGGCTTTACTTCTCACTCTTTTCGCTGGATATACTCATTGGATCTTTGCCTTAGGATTCAAACATCAATTTTAACCGTTCTTTATACTCGAAATTTCGAAATTTAAGGTAAGCATTATCCGCTAGTTTTTTGTACAAGTTACTTTGAAATATCGCACGTAAAAGAGAATAGTACAATAATTAGAGCTATATAATAGTCAGAATTAGAACTACTAAGTGGAATTAAAGATTTTAGTTAATGGAATTATTAAAAGTTACTTGTGGGAATCAGTATTTGACATTTTAGGTTGTACTTAGAGTAAAATAATTGTATACAGGGTTAAAATTGTTTATATATAGTATAATAGTTGAATTATGGTCAGTTGGTTGAACGCCCCTTTGATTACCACACCTTCAAAATAATGTGATATTAAGTCAATGGTGCATTGGGTACGTAAATTCTTAATTTACTATATCTATTTTATTGCTTTACTTTAACTAATTTAGTTATGTAATATGGTATGTGCTTCTATATTATATTTAGTCTAATGACTTAATATAAGAAATTAATAACTAAATCTTTCAGGGGATTTTTAAAATTCTATATTATCATTTTGCACTCACTGTCACCATTTACCAGAATGTAATGCTGGAAACATGAACTCTTTGCACGTTCACATCTGTAGTGAATTTGCTTATCAGCATATAGGTAAGTCGAAATCGCGCTATCTCCGAGTGTTATGAAGTATACATATACACATATTCCATATGCCAGTTGCAATCTTCAAATCATATCACTTAACGAAGAGGAAGGAGACACTTGCTATTGTACGACAGTGGCTCATATAAGAAATAATACTGATCTACGTCAGCATATTAACTTTTATCAATTTACAGAATTAACAATAGTATTTACAGGATGAAACGAGTGCATTACTTATGTTGGTAGTCCTGTATTGTGACAGTCCTATAACTTGGCACGTGTACATATATTTCTCTGATATTCTCACAGTCCAAGAAATCTCAGTTTGGTCTTCACATTTATAGTTGTCTGTTGCCGTGTTATTCATAGAGTTTATGAAGGTAAGGGAGGGGGGATTGTCAAGCAGCTTTCCAGTGGTTAAACATATCGGTACATCCAAATTTTGGGTTAATCCAGCTATTTTATGCATAGTGAACTATTATGTTGCACAGCTTGAAACAGAAGTATGAACAAGAGAAAAATTTCAAGTGGTTATTAAAAATACGAAAACACTATGAATTCCAAAATAGTACAATAATTAGAGCTATATAATAGTCAGAATTAGAACTACTAAGTGGAATTAAAGATTTTAGTTAATGGAATTATTAAAAGTTACTTGTGGGAATCAGTATTTGACATTTTAGGTTGTACTTAGAGTAAAATAATTGTATACAGGGTTAAAATTGTTTATATATAGTATAATAGTTGAATTATGGTCAGTTGGTTGAACGCCCCTTTGATTACCACACCTTCAAAATAATGTGATATTAAGTCAATGGTGCATTGGGTACGTAAATTCTTAATTTACTATATCTATTTTATTGCTTTACTTTAACTAATTTAGTTATGTAATATGGTATGTGCTTCTATATTATATTTAGTCTAATGACTTAATATAAGAAATTAATAACTAAATCTTTCAGGGGGATTTTTAAAATTCTATATTATCATTTTGCACTCACTGTCACCATTTACCAGAATGTAATGCTGGAAACATGAACTCTTTGCACGTTCACATCTGTAGTGAATTTGCTTATCAGCATATAGGTAAGTCGAAATCGCGCTATCTCCGAGTGTTATGAAGTATACATATACACATATTCCATATGCCAGTTGCAATCTTCAAATCATATCACTTAACGAAGAGGAAGGAGACACTTGCTATTGTACGACAGTGGCTCATATAAGAAATAATACTGATCTACGTCAGCATATTAACTTTTATCAATTTACAGAATTAACAATAGTATTTACAGGATGAAACGAGTGCATTACTTATGTTGGTAGTCCTGTATTGTGACAGTCCTATAACTTGGCACGTGTACATATATTTCTCTGATATTCTCACAGTCCAAGAAATCTCAGTTTGGTCTTCACATTTGTAGTTGTCTGTTGCCGTGTTATTCATAGAGTTTATGAAGGTAAGGGAGGGGGGATTGTCAAGCAGCTTTCCAGTGGTTAAACATATCGGTACATCCAAATTTTGGGTTAATCCAGCTATTTTATGCATAGTGAACTATTATGTTGCACAGCTTGAAACAGAAGTATGAACAAGAGAAAAATTTCAAGTGGTTATTAAAAATACGAAAACACTATGAATTCCAAAATAGCTGAAAATGATTGCAACATGTTCGCTGACTATGACACACGAATGCTAAAAACACAAGAACGGACACATAAAACCAAATACGAATAACTCCAACGAAAATGCTAAAACAACATCAAATAACAGCCGTAGTTCTTATCACAGCTATGCATTTCAGTGTGTCTGCACCATTTTCAGGCTGCGGAACTCCACCACTGGTTCGTCTAAGAAACAGCAACAAAGTGTCCTGGTGATTAGGTTTGAGGTTTGCCAGTTGTCTATCCCACACATCACGTGATAGGCTGATTGAAAATACGCGAAGGGGGAGTTGGTAACTGTCTCCCGCATGTCAACAACTTAGTTGTGAGTGTTTTCATATGTTGAAATTGGAACGATGCGTTTCTTATTTTTTCTTGAATTGTTTTTTTTTTTCCCAAATTTATCAATAGTTTCCAGAGCAAAGGGAGGTCTATGCCATTGGTCTCATTACAATTAAGTTCACTAGTTTTTTCGCAGAGGCCATAATAATCGAAAATTTATCAATAGTTTCCAGAGCAAAGGGAGGTCTATGCCATTGGTCTCATTACAATTAAGTTCACTAGTTTTTTCGCAGAGGCCATAATAATCGAAAAAACTAGTGAACTTAATTGTAATGAGAACAATGGCATAGACCTCCCTTTGCTCTGGAAACTATTGATAAATTTGGAAAAAAACAATTCAGGAAAAAATAAGAAACACATTGTTCCAATTTCAACAAATGAAAACACTGACAACTAAGTTTTTGACATGTGGGAGACGCGTATTTTCGATCAGCCCAACACGTGGCATGTGGGATAGACAACCGGCAAACCTAATCACCAGGACACTTCGTGGCTGTTTCTTAGACGAACCAGTGGCCGGAGTTCCCCAGCCTGAAGATGGTGCAGACACACTGAAATGCATAGCTGTGATAAGAACTACGGCTGTTATTTGATGATGTTTTAGCATTTTCGTTGAAGTTATTCGTATTTGGTTTTATGTGTCCGTTCTTGTGTTTTTAGCCTTCGTGTGTCATAGTCAGCGAATATGTTGCAATCATTCTCAGCTATTTTGGAATTCATAGTGTTTTCGTATTTTTAATAACCACTCGAAATTTTTCTCTTGTTCATACTTCTGTTTCAAGCTGTGCAACATAATAGTTCACTATGCACAAAATAGCTGGATTAACCCAAAATTTGGATGTACCGATATGTTTAACCACTGGAAAGCTGCTTGACCCCCCCCCTCCTCGCCTTCATATACTCCATGAATAACACGCCAACAGGCAACTATAAATGTGAAGACCAAACTGGGATTTCTTGGACTGTGAGAATATCGGAGAAATATATATGTACATGTGTCAAGTTATAGGCTTGTCACAATACAGGACTACCAACATAAGTAATGCACTTGTTTCATCCTGTAAATACTATTGTTAATTCTGTAAATTGATAAAAGTTAATATGCTGACGTAGATCGGTATTATTTCTTATATGAGCCACTGTCGTACAATAGCAAGTGTCTCCTTCCTCTTCGTTAAGTGATATGATTTGTAGATTGCAACTGGCATATGGAATATGTGTATATGTAACTTCATAACACTCGGAGATAGCGCAGTTTGGACTTACCTATATATATGCTGATAAGCAAATTCACTCCAGATGTGAACATGCAAAGAGTTCATGTTTCCAGCATTACATTCTTGTAAATGCTGACAGTGAGTGTACATTATAGCATGTTATTCAGTTTATTATACTTTTATGTAACTTAATTATTTTTAGTTGTAAATGCATTTATGGCACCTCTATTCATAGTGATTGTGGAATAACTTTTTTACGGGTTTTATAGAGGTTATTTTTCATGAAAGTTGGTTGTCAAATTTTCGAACTAAAGCCTAGTTCGTCATCAGGACTATTATAAGCCTAGTTCGTCATCAGGACTAAATAGTCCTGATGACGAACTAGGCTTTAGTTCGAAAATTTGACAACCAACTTTCATGAAAAATAACCTCTATAAGACCCGTAAAAAAGTTATTCCACAATTAATTATTTTGGTTACACATATGATTAACATTTTATGGGAAACTAATTTGGTTCCTGAGAACTGGCAGAAATCGGTAAAGTTTGAAAATTTGCAAGAAAAAGCAGGAAAGATTTTAGTAACTTCCAGGGTAGTTCTTTAATTGATATTATTACCCTTGTTAGGTTTACTCAAGTATTCTGAATAATGAACTTAAAAAAGGTGGTGGAAAACCAACCAATTGAAGTTAATTTGACTACAGGAGTGGTATGATAAGCTAGGTTAACAGAATAATATATCATCATACTCAGACAGCTTTATTAAAAGTTTGGAGAAGTGAATTGAGATTTATATATGGTTTTTGCTGACTTTGAAAGAACTTTTGACTTGTTGGCTAGGAACAGGTTGTCCAGTGTATTAAAAAGCTATGGAGTAGAGTTATGCCATTGAAATCACTCACAAGACTTATGCCGAAAACTTTGTAACTATCATGATGAAACTATGAACTACAATGTTTGATATTATTATCAGCTGTGGGGGTAATACAGGTACCTAGACTGTCTTTGATTCTGAACTATATGAATAAACTGCTTTGCATCAGATACTGAACTGGGTGATTCTTATACTGTATCAGCAGCTTGACTGGCAAAAATCGGAGATTATTCTGGTTCTTGGCACTCAGATACTTGGGACTTCATCATCCTGAGTGTTGTAGTGGATAGCATGCTTGAACAGAAATTGGGAGATACAGGTTCTCTTCCCGTTCCAGGACGATGTAATTTTCAAGTTTTCTGACGTGACTAATGTTATGTGAGAAACAATAAGAACATGCGCAATTCAGCGATGTCTGTTTGCTGTGTTAATCAAAAAATGCAAATGCTTTGCACCATCATAAATAAAGCATTTGGCATCATAAGTTTTTTGTAATGTTATCTGTTCAGTCATTAATTTGCATGCATATAGCATTTCTAAATGGGACTGTTTATTTTAAGTATATGCATCACTGCAGTGTGTTCTGATCCTTTAGCCTTGGTTAAAATGGCATTAAGATGTAATGTCATAAACATCATTGTCTCTTGTCTGATGTTGTGACAGAGATGTACTGTATTCAAGTGTTTTATAATTTATATCTGCATAGTTCGCATATCTCTGGCAATGCATAAAAATGAACAAATTGTGTAGTAACAATTAATGGGGAACAACTGAAGAACAAATTTTGCTTCAATCCATTTTTGTGGTATAATAATCATGACATTTGTACTAGAATCAGAATGATTCTAGTAACGAAATGTGGATAAAAAAAAGCAAACTATGTCTGATGGTTAAGGGACTGCGGAGCACTGACACAACTTTTCCTTTCCTATCGGTAGTACTTTGTTTATTGAATGAAAGAAGCACATTTCTTGCATCAGTTTGCTTGTGAAGCTTCATGGCTGTGGAAGAGAAGGTGCACCCTTTGAAATAGTATGATTTTGAATCAAAAATTTCTTAAATGGAAAACGAAAAAAAAAAAAATATATATATATATATACACACTATCTACCAACAAGTAATTAGTTGGACACCTGTGATAGCAAAGGAAAACAAAGTTTATTCACCTTCAATAGTTGGTGGAGCCTCCACGAGTGGCGATTACAGCTGCGACCATCCGGAGCATACTTTCAACCAGGCGTTGTACGACGGCTAGCGGTATTTTCTTCCACTCGGCTTGGAGAAGACAGGTCAGTTCCTTCACCGATTTCGGACGGTGGGGTCACCCCCTAAGTCGATGCTCCAACTCGTCCCAGAGGTGCTCGATAGGGTTAAGGTCCGGGCTCTGCGCAGGCCAGTCCATTCGAGTAAACCCATTGTCACCATACCAAACCATGGTGGACCTCGCAACATGATAGATGACATTGCCATCCTGAAAGTGACATGGGTCCACCCCTTAAAACTGCCACAACGTAGGAAGCGCATGGTCATCCAAAATGGTGCAGTAGGTCTCGGCGTTGAGTCTACCAGGAATTGCGACCAAGGGTCCCATGCCATAACAGGAGAAATACCCCGATAGCATAATTCCACCGCCGCCGAACTTCAGAGTTGGCACAATGCATTCCAGCAGGAGGCTTTCTCCAGGCAGACGCCAAACCCAGACCCTGCCATCCGAACGGTAGAGGGTGAACCTTGATTCGTCGCTCCAGAGAACCTGTTTCCACTGTTCAACGGTCCACTGTCGACGTTCTTTGCACAACGTTAGCCGAGCAGCGCTATTGGACTTTGTGATCAAAGGCTTGTGGGCGGCAGCATGTCCATGATAACCGAGCAGATGGGCTTCCTTACGGATGTTATTCATCGAAAGAACACTCTCGGATGCCTGTTGAAACTCCTCGCGGATGTGGCCCATCGATTTGGTGCGGTTCTTCCGAATTTCTCTGGGCAGCACCCGTCGGTCTCTAACTGCCAGTTTTGTGGGTCTGCCAAGTCGGGGCACATTCCGACAGTCACCTCTCATCTTCCACTTGCCAATCACGTAGGCCACTGTCGATTTTGGGTACTTCAACTAGCTGGATATGTCACGTATGGATCGGCCATTTCTGTGATACCCGACGATTACACCTTTCTCGAAATCGGAGAGCTTCGAACTGCGTGGCATCTTGCATGCGACTGGTTGCGTTGTTGTTTCCCACACGATATTTAACGGGCGGCCGTGACGTGTATCAGGACCGCAGATATCGTCGATTGCAGAGGTGTCCAATTACTTGTTGGTAGATATTGTGTATATATATATCATCATCATCGTCAACCATTATCAATCCACTGCTGGACGAAGGTCTCCCCAAGTTTCCTCCACAACGGTCTGTCTTGTGCCAGTCTCCTCCATGTCACTCCCAAATACTTTCGAATCTCATGCACCCATCTTCCATGTGGTCTTCTTCTGGGTCTTTTCCTGTCCCTTGGAATCCAATCTAAAATTTCGGCTGTTGATCGACGGACTGTCTTTCTGGCAATATGTCCAGCCCATTGCCATTTCAGGGATTTAACTCTGATCATGTCTTCCACTCTTGTCATTTTGTGGATCCATGAGTTCCTCTTCTTATCTCTCCTGGTTACACCAAGCATGCATCTCTCCATGCAACCTTGGGTTGTCTGCAGCTTTTGTATGTCTCTTTTAGTTAAGGTCCACGTCTCAGCACCATATGTAAGCACTGGAAAGATGCATTGATCAAACACTTTTTTTTTAAGTCATAATGGCATATTGCTCTTGAAAATTATGCTGTTTCTTCCAAAAGCTCTCCAGGCAAGTTTTATACGCCGATTAATTTCTTCATCAATGTGACCCTCACTTGATATCTGCTGTCCAGGATAAACGTACGTATCTGTTATCTCCAGCTTTTCTCCATCAATCGATAAATCTTCATTTCTTGTAAAAGCATTGTACATCACTTTTGTCTTCTGAAAGTTAATTTTTAATCCCACTTCTTTACTCTTGCCAGCAAGTTCCTGGATCATACTCTGTAGCTCTGATGGGGTAGTTGCAAAAATGACTGTCATCAGCAAAAGGAAGGTGGGTTAGATAATCTCCATTAATCTTTATCCCTTTGTTTTCCCAGTTCAGTGATTGAAAGACATTTTCCAATGTGGCATTAAAGAGCTTCGGAGATATGTGTGTCACCTTGTCTCACTCCTTTTCCAATTTTTATGTGTGTTGTATTTTCAAACAGCCGAATCTTTGCACTTGCATTTTCATAGATGTTATTAATAATGTTAATGTATGCATCTTCAATACCGCAGGATTTCAGAGCCATTGTAACTTTTCTGATATTCTATTATTGAATTATTAATTTGTTTGATATTGGACAATATAAAAATTTGAGCAAGACTAAAAAGGAATTGTTTGTCAGCAAGTAAGCATCCACAATAAAAATCCCAAAGGAGACTAGAAAATGATTGCAGTTTCTCATGAAAAATAAAAACATTACTGAGATTTTACTGAGATTAGTTGATGGGGTAAGGTGTACCCAACACTTAGTCACCCCGCACGGGGATAACTGGTTTTCCAGTTATTTGGGGAGCGGCGCCCCCACGGCCCGAGCTGACCTTGTGACGGATCATTTTGACATTTCGTCTTGTACGATTATGTAACCGAAGGGACAGCTGTTCATCCAGCTGCTGGGGGATGGCGTCCCCACAGCCCGAGCCGACATGAACTATATGTGAATTTTCACAATTTTTTTTATGTTTTTTGTTTTTTTCACTTGACACGCTCCCGCCTCAGTTGTAGGTTGCTGAGGTTGTGATTATGCGCCAGCTCTGGATTTTAGTTTCTCGTTTTCTATCCTATCTTCTCCATTTCATGTTACTTTCTTTGTTCTTCCGAGCTGGTTAGCTAGACCTACCTGCACGTTTGCCGTGTGCGGTGACCTGTAAGGTGGAAAAGGGGATGCTAGAGGCTGAGGTTTCTGGAGGCCTGGGTGTTGTTGTCGCCAGTTGCCAACACTCCTCTTTGCCCCCTGCTTCACCCTAAACGGGCGGCTGGGAACTAACCCACTCCTAGTCAATGAGGTCTGTGGCCGAGTGGAGCCCAGACCTCTAACGGCTTGTCGTTTCGCACGACAGGGTGAGTCTGGGGATAGGGTGGGCATGCCAAAGGGATGTTCCCCAGGCATGGGAAAGTCTGGGTGCACGCCGAGCGCACGTCTGCCCTATCAACTTGCTATATCCGTTTGCTATCCCTAGAGCCGTGTTCTGCGTCCACTTGGGCTTGCGGACCTCCGGCTCTCCCTCGTTGGGCTCGATTTTGGGTGGGGAAGTCGGCGGACAAATTATTAATTTTTTTCATGGATGAAAATAAAATTTCCCAAGAACCAAAAAGCAAAAGAGGTATGGAGGAAGGCTCATCCCCTTCCGCTAAAAAGCATGTGCCTGATTGCTCGAATGCTAGTTTCTTTTTTGTGCACTCATTGGACCCTTCAAAGCCTTTGAGTGCCAAAAGTCCATTTTGGATAAATAAAGCTCTTCAATTCTTTGCAAGCTCTCCCAATAGTGTAAAGAAGCTCCAATGTGGAGATCTTCTGGTAGAAATGTCCACTGTGGCATACTGTTCCACACTTATTAACACCACCACGCTGCTTGAGACTCCGGTCAAAATAACACCCCATGGATACCTAAATTCATCTCGAGGTGTTGTCTCCTCTCAGGACCTCGTTGAGTGTGCTGAGGAAGAATTACTTGAAGAACTGAGGAGTCAACACGTTACGGGTGTGCGGCGTATTCTATTCAGGCGGAATGGGCAGTCCGTCCCATCCCGGAACATCATTTTAACTTTTGATAGCCCTTCCCTGCCTACGTCCATCAAGGCGGGGTATCTCCACCTAGAAGTACGCCCATACATCCCTAACCCGTTGAGATGTTTTAGGTGCCAGTCTTATGGCCATTCTCAGCAGTCGTGCAGGAGCAATCCTAGGTGTGGACGCTGTGGTGCCACAGAGCATCTTTTATCAGAATGTGTGGCCGAGGCAGAGTTTTGTGTGAACTGTAAAGGTTCACACGCAGCATCAGCCAAAGATTGTCCCAAGTGGAAGGCGAAGAAAGAAATTTAAAGGCTCAAAACGGTGGAAAATATTTCCTATCCTGAGGCCAGAAGAAGAGTGGTTCCTGTTATATCTGATCGGCGATCATACACTTCAGTGGTGGTTGCCAAATCTACGGTTGCCATTCAGACCGACATTCAGATCCCCCCTGGATGTCCATACAATGTAAACGAAATCATCGCAGCCGGACTGGAGGCACTCCAGTCTCGAGCTTAGGGGTCTGAAAGCGCCACCCACCACTTCGCCGAAGCAGCCTCATCCCACCACCAACAAGGGAACTCAGGCCACTTCTTCTAACAAAAAAACCAAAGCTCAGGATAAGAAAAGCATTTCTTCTCCAAAATCTCAGCAAACGACTCAACATCGTGTGCCTCCCGTTAAGCCACTTGGGACAAAGCATGCTCCCATCTTGGCCCCTGGTCACACGCCTCCAGATCTGGGGGAACCCCCATCAGAGGTAATGGAGCCCGACTTCGTGTGATCATTTTCATTTCACTTATAACCATGGCTTCAATCATTCAGTGGAACTGTCGAGGTTTTCGGACGAGTTTTGATGAAGTGAAACATCTGCTTTCATTTTACTCTCCGGTGTGCCTTTGTCTACAGGAGATGAAGCTTAAACCATCAGACCTGCTTTCAGTTCGAGGCTACAGTGCGTATCGGACAAATAATGCATCGGGAGACATCGCCTGTGGGGGAGTCGCTATTCTTGTCTCTCACAGTGTTCCGGTGTCTTCCGTTGCGATTTCCACAACTTTGCAGGCCGTGGCGGTGCGAATATCTGTCCCTGGGCCTCTTACTGTCTGCAGTGTCTATCTGCCGCCAGACGAGAATGTGAGCGTCTCTGTACTGGAGAGATTGGTTGATCAGCTGCCTTCACCCTTTCTTCTACTAGGTGACTTCAATGCCCATCATCATTTGTGGGGTAGTGTCAGCATCAGCATGAGAGGTCGTCACATAGAGTCTCTTCTGTCCTCGGCCTCTTTGTGCCTTTTTAACACCGGTGCTGACACGTATTTCCATGAACCGACACGATCCTTCAGTGCGATCGATTTGACCTTGGGATCACCATCAATTATTGCTGACTGGTCGTGGACGGTGTGTAACGACCTCCACGGGAGCGACCACTTTCCAATTGTCCTCTCGCATCATGCGAACGTGCCATCTTCTGCCTCCCGCCCTCCTCGTTGGAGGATGGAGCGTGCGAGATGGGAGGTCTTCACACCGTCAGCTTTGATCTCTTCTGCAATGGTAACCCAAGAGTCAATCGACGCAGCGGTTCTTGAAGTCACAAATTGTATTCTTCAGGCAGCTGATCTTTCTATACCAAAAACATCTACGACACTCTCCAGAAGTCCGAAGCCTTGGTGGATCCCTGAATGTGCAGCGGCTAGGAAAGCTCAACATAAGGCCTGGTCTACGTTTCGGCGTTATCCAACCGATGCTAATCTCATTACATTCAAACGAGCAAAATCCTATGCTCGGTTGGTGCGTCGACGTAGCAAGAGGGAGTCTTGGATCCAGTATGTGTCATCTCTCACTTCACGTGCCAGTTCGACAAGTGTGTGGGAAAAGATTCGTAAGATCCGGGGTAACTACAGCTCTCACCAGATCTCCATTCTCGAGAGTAACGGCTGCACATATGCTGGAGTCGGGGAGATTGCTGATTGTTTGGGGGAGGCGTTTGCCTCCGTGTCGAGTGACCTGGCGTATCCTACTTCTTTTCAAAGAATAAAATCCACTGTGGAAAGCCAGAGAATCTCCTTTGCGCCTTTTCTCGACACGGGATATAACTCCCCCTTCAGCATGGTTGAACTCAGGGTGGCTCTGCATCGGTCCGGCGCTACATCTGGCGGTCCCGATGGAATCCACTATGACATGCTCCATCATCTATCGCAGTCGTCTCTCGAGAATCTCTTAATCTTGTATAATCGTATTTGGTCGGAGCACAGTTTCCCGGAATCTTGGCGAAAAGCTTTTGTTCTGCCTTTTCCCAAACCTGGCAAGGATCCCAAGTCTCCCTCTAGTTATCGTTCAATTGCTCTCACTAGCTGTCTGTGTAAAGTTCTTGAACGCATGGTTAATTCCCGGTTAATTCATTTTTTAGAATATCATCAAGTACTTTCACCATCACAAAGCGGCTTTCGCCGTCATCGTTCACCTCACGATCATCTCCTGCACCTTGAGACATCAGTGCGCGAGGCGTTCGTGCGTAGGCAGCACCTGGTTTCTGAATTTTTTCATACTGAAAAAGCTTATGATCGAGTGTGGCGGCATGGTATTATCCGTGACCTCCACGCATGCGGATTGCGAGAAAATCTTCCGACTTTCATCGTTAATTTTCTTCGCAATCGGGTGTTCCAGGTGCGCCTGGGTACGACGCTTTCGGCACCGTTCCATCAAGAACAAGGTGTTCCTCAAGGTTGCATTTTATCTGTCGCATTGTTCATCCTTCGCATTAATTGTCTCTTCACAAATCTTCCACCTGCGGTTTCGGCTGCTGTTTATGTTGATGATTTACACATTTTCTGCTCGTCATCGAGTATGAATTTTATTGAAAGGCAGTTGCAGTCTGCGATTAACCAGATCTTTAAAGCGGCGAATAGCAATGGTTTCGTTCTTTCTCCCGACAAGACAGCGTGTGTCCATTTCTGCCGGAGGCGCGGCCTCCATCCTGACCCAGAGCTGTTTTTAGACCGTGCAGCCATACCAGTTTTGCCGGAGACCAAGTTCCTTGGACTGACCGTCGACCGTGTGCTTACGTTCCGTGCGCACGTTCGGCGGCTCAAGATCTCCTGTCTGCGGGCTCTCTCTATTCTTAAGATCCTTTCGAGAGTCTCGTGGGGCGCAGACAGGATGTCTTTAATTCGTATTTACCATTCCTTAATACGGTCGAAACTGGATTATGGTTGTATCGTGTATGGCTCTGCTCGTCGTTCCGTTCTCCGGCCTTTGGACACTATTCACCATCAAGCACTGCGTCTTTGTTCCGGAGCATTTCCAACATCTCCAATTCCCAGCCTTTACGCTGACGCGAACGAACCATCGCTTGAATTACGCCGTCTGCAGCTATCTATTCAATTCTATCTGAAACTTAGATCTCTTCCAGACCATCCTTTATACGATGCAGTTTTTCATACCCAGCATGCTCGTTTATTCGGGAACCGGCCCTCGTGCATTTCAACTTTCGGTCTTCGTATGGCGGCCGTAGCCCGTGATGTAGGGCTCGACTTGTCACTTGTTGGAGAGACCAGGGGCTTTGGGGATCCTCCATGGCACACAGTTGGTGTCATGGTTGATACCACCTTTACATCTTTCGATAAATCCTCAACCCCTGCGTCAGTGTACCAGCAGCTCTTCGCTGAGCACCGTGACCTCAATTCTGACTACACTCCCATTTTCACTGATGGCTCCAAGATGCATGGAGTTGTTGGATCCGCGGCTGTCTGTGTAGATGACGTGTCAGTAGCCCGGATCCCAGCTGAGGCCACGGTGTTTTCGGCGGAGATGCATGCTGTGTATCTTGCACTGCTTCATGTTCAGTTGGGCTCTCATCAACGGGCTGCAGTGTACACTGATTCTTTGAGTGTTGTACAGTCATTGTCATCGTTGGACTGCTGTGACCACCCTTTTCTTTTTACAGTACGAAGGCTTCTTTGCTCTTTACTCGAGGCCGGTGTCCAGATACAATTTGTTGGATTCCCGGGCATGTTGGAATCTCGGGTAACGAGTGTGCTGATGCGGCTGCTAGATCTGCTTCCTCTTTGGTCGTCACACCCTTGCCACTGTTTCACCGGGATTTCCGCTCTCTTGTTCGCGACCATATCAAGCGAACGTGGCAAGGTCTGTGGGACCAAGAGGTGGAAAATAAACTGCATCGTATTAAACCTAATCTTGAAATTTGGAAATCCACATATCGTCGGAACCGTAGGGAGGAAGTGGTGCTTGCGCGTCTCCACATTGGGCATTGTCGTTTCGCTCACCGCTTTTTGTTGTGTGGCGACACTGCGCCGATGTGTAAGACATGCAATTGCAGACTCACCGTCACTCATCTTCTGTGTACCTGTGTTCGTTTTCGTGATGTACGTTTTCATTTCTTTCATTCTCATTTGTTGACCGAGGACGCCGCTACACTGCAGCGGCTCCTCAATGACCACTGCAATACTGTTGCTGTTTTTTCATTTTTTAAACAAATTGACTATTTTAAACGTATCTATATTTTAGCCCTATCATCATCCTCATTTCTCAGTTTTACTGAATCAGCTAGATTTTAATCATTGTATCATGTTTTTAATACTGTTTGTTTCATTATCTTTTTAGCCCTTCCATCGTTCTCATTTTTCAGTTTTACATGATCAGTCAGATTTTAAGCTTTTTACCATCGTTTTTAATACTGTTTGCTTGTCTGTCTTGTCTCTGGCGCTGTTTGGCCAATCATGGCCCTTGCGCCATAAAAATCAAACAACCAACCAACAAACACTTAGTCAAATTAGGAAACTGATTGTACAGGTTAATTTTAAGCAAATATTTCAAAACTGTAAAGAGGGCTTTAAAAATGGGCTTTCCTGTACTGATTCTAATTTTATTGCCACAGCCTATTAACTGTAACTTAAAAATCTTTTATCCCATCTTATGACAGTTTGGAGTTGTTCTGGCAACATTTTCCAAATTGGTCGCCATGAAAAATTCCCTGAGTTCAGGTGAGAGTTCTTTGACATTTAGTGTAGTAAATATGCTCACTGGTTTTCTAATATTTTAGTTCTGCCTCATATACTTCAACTTCTAATTTTAGTTCATACTTGTGCTGTTTTTAAGAATATATTCCTTCATGAATGCATGTGAATGTGTGTTTATGTACATCAAATACATATGCAGTAAGAAATAGATGACTTTTTCTGAGAGAGAGAGAGAGAGACTGCTCTGTGTTAACTAATCTTGGCCAATATCTTCTCCTACAGTTCAGTTTCGGATCCTTGTGGTGAATCCTCATTTGTTGCCTACAGTCACAGGAGCTATTAATGTATTTATCACAGTAAGTTGTAAATAACTTCCAGTTTTAGAATTTTTTTATTATATCATAAAAGTGACTGGTTTCATGTATAATAATACAGTCTAAAAATGTAAATTTTTTTCATTTAAGAAAGTGTTTCTTTACTGGTAACTACTGCATTTACCAAGGACAAATGAATTTTAAAATGCTAATCAAACAGAGAACAGTTACTTTTACTTGCATTTTAATTTTTTGAGCTACCATCCCTCCAGTCTTCAAAGGGAATTGTGAAGCATTGCTTGTATGTACATTTTGTGTGTGTGTAACTTTTTATGCAAGTTTGATCGTAGTTCCTTGTGTCGTGTCATTTGTTTCCAGTCATATTAATTTAATTAAGCTGAATAGAATGCAGTTGGTAAGACTGGTCATTTCTGAAAAATTCTGCTTAATTGTACATCCTGTTTTATGCATAGATCTAACCCTGTCATGTTAACAGCATATTTAATCTTACGTTTGTGTGTGCTGCTGTGCAGATCTGTGCCGCCCCAATGGCGCAATGGTCTAAGCGATGGCTTCTGATCATTAGTCCGAGATGGGTCCAGGTTTAAATCCCTGTGAGGCATGGATGTTTGTTTATCTTATGGCACTGGCTCTCTCCCTTCCCTGGAACCAGTGACCCTAAATTAGGGATGGGCGACTGCTTATAGCCCATTGAATTGCTCACGGTGGTCGTTAAACCTTTAATTTAAAAAATAAAAAAGTGCAGATCTGCAATTGACTGACCATATCTAAAGATGTGCACAAGACAAAATGTACACTATATATTGTAATCTGCCGTACAGCAAAATATCATTTTCATGTTCTTTGACTTGAGGCAAATTTTATTTCCTAAATTTGGAATAAGTTCAATCTTGGTATGAGATCTATGTCCAATAAGCTGTGTTATGTATATAATCTATTTGAACTTTGTTTTTAGTTATCTCTTATGTAAATATTTTCTCTCTCTCAATTACACTTTCTGAACTTAATGTCAAATTTGTACTCCCAAAAAATTTCTCTGTATGGCTGCAGTGGCAGTCAATCAGCAGTCAAGCTACAAATAAAGAGTAATAAAATAGCTGTGTGTTGTGTGATAATTGAGAGATGTTACCAGTGTTAACCTGGCTTGCTAGTCTGTCCTGACAAGACTTGGTGGCATAGTCAAGTTACTTGTTACTATCATTATTGATGGATTGCAAGTGTGGAATTGTCATCAAGTGCTGTTCCTGGTGTATCATACTAAAGTAAGGAATAAACATCTTAGTGAATATCCAAACTGTAAATCTTCATTTTAGTGAGTATTCAACAATTGAAACACCACAGCTGTTTTTATGAATTTCATTTAGAATTTTCATCCATGTATAATGGGAGCTGAATTATCTTAATTTAGTTTATGTTGAACTTTTAATATGGACATTAAAATTAAAGACTTAGTGCAGAGGCAATTATTTTTTGTATATATAATTTGACTTGACAATCCAGTATGAGTATAATGATGCTTATAGATATAAAACATCATAGATATGAAAAAAGAAATAGTTAAGACTCTTTACATTATAATCCCTGTATATCTTTTCTGAATTTAATAGAAATTCTAGAGTGTATACACAGTGCGTCAAATAATTTTTAAGACTGGCACTAGATTTCAGCCTACGGTGGCGCCACCAGTGTAATCGCGAATGCGTTATAAACCGTGACCATCTGCTTGCTTTCTGCCAAAAGTACTGCACAGTTTTTAAAGTAACTCAAACGTAACGGGCTTTCATTAGAGAAGTAAAAATTTTTTCATGTTGAATTATTAAGATTGAACAGAGGGCTTATATTAAATTTGACGCAAAACTTGGTAAAAGTGCCTCGGAAACATACCAAATGATGAAACAAGTTTACGGCGAGTTTTGTTTAAGTAGAGCAAATGTTTTCTTGTGGCACAAATGTTTTTTGGACGCAAGAGAGATGCTAGAAGATGATAAGCATACCGGAAGACCAAGTTCATCTAGGACACCCAATATTATTGAAAAAGTGCGTGATTTCGTGGCAAACAATCAATGTGCATCACTAAGAATGATGGAAGAGTCTTTAAACATCAACAAAGAAACAATTCGAACCATTCTGCATGAAGATTTGGGCAAAACAAAAGTCTGTGCTAAATTTGCTCCACACACGTTAACCAATGAACAAAAATCAAGGAGAAGTGCACATTGCAGAGACATCATTTCAGCCACTGAAAATGATCCAAACTTCTTAAAATCGATTGTTACTGGTGATGAAACATGGTGTTTTCAATATGATCCTAAAACAAAGCAACAAAGTGCGGAATGGAAGTCAAAAAACTCGCCACAAGCCAAAAAAACAAGAAAAGTTCCATCGAAAATCAAAATAATGCTCATTACATTCTTCGATAGTATGTGTATTATCCACTAAGAATTTGTTTCAAGTGGACAAACAATTACTGGTGAGTTTTATTTAAATGTTTTGAGGCGTTTGATGGGCAGAATTCGTCGCATTCATCCAGAATATCGAGATGAAAACAGTTGGCGTTTGTTGCACGATAATGCACCCAGTCACACCTCACTTCTTGTTCGTAGATTTTTCGTGAAAAATAACGTCTGTATGTTGAATCATGCACCATATTCGCCTGATTTAGCACCCTGCTACTTTTCTTTGTTCCCAAAACTTAAAATGACGTTAAAAGGGTGTGTTTTTTTATGATATTTCGACCATACAAACGGCTTCGACGCGTGCTTTGGAGGCAATTCCGCAAAGTGAACTGGAACAGGCATTCGAATCATTATTAAATCGCTGTAACAAGTGTATTGAAGCCGGAGGGACTTATTTTGAATAACAAACCAAAACAAATTAGAATTTCTTGTTTCTATTTCATTTTACAGACTCAGTCTTAAAAATTCTTTGACGCGCTGTGTATGCGCATATTTAATTGATAGGTTTCCAGGATTGGTCACATAACTCAAAACTCTTCCAATTGCTACATGCAAGTAATATTTTATGAAATGAAATGTGGGCTGCCCCGGTGGCGCAGGGGTCTAAGCGATGGCCTTTGATCATTCGTCCGAAAGGGGTCCGGGTTTGAATCCCGGTGAGGCATGGATGTTGTTTGTCTTACGGCACTGGTTCTCTCCCTTCCCTGGAACCAGTAGCCCTAAATTAGGGACGGGCAACAGCTTATAGCCCATTGAGTTGCTCACGGTGGTCGTTAAACATCCAATTAAAAAAAAAAAAAAATGAAATGTGATGAGTTTACACAAAAGTTGTCTTTCATTTGTATTTCTGTATGAACTAATTTTTGGGTTTAATATATATCAAATACGTGGAGATAATGTAAATGGACGATGTAATCACTCTTTCCACGTTATTTTTTAAACAACGCATAGCGTAAATTCGAACGCACTCGACTAGTTATCGAGAGTTCTGGGGTTCGATCCCAGCAGTGCCGAAATACAATTTTTCAGTCGCTATGCGTTGTTTAAAAAATAACGTGGAGAGAGTGATTACATCGTCCATTTACATTATCTCCACGTATTTGATATATATTAAACATTTCTATCGCCCTTTGAATTTATCAGCTACAATTAAAATAGCTGTTGCGTTAAATGCCACCAGATGACGACATCTCAGTTGCTGAGACCATCAATACGCATTCGTATAGTCAGATGCTGACTGATAAACCACGCATTGCGCTGAGAATTGTTGGCGCTGTAGCGTAAATTCGAACGCACTCGACTAGTTATCGAGAGTTCTGGGGTTCGATCCCAGCAGTGCCGAAATACAATTTTTCAGTCGCTATGCGTTGTTTAAAAAATAACGTGGAAAGAGTGATTACATCGTCCATCTAATTTTTGGGGTTTGACTCGGAACAGTAAGGCTGTAAGAGTACATCCCAGACTTATAGTTAATTCATTCCAAAAAATTATGTATAAGTTAAAATCTTTCTATGTTCAGCAGTTCTTAAATTAAGCATATGCACCTGTTTCAGTGATAGTTCTGTGTGACATTGGCAAAAAGACCCCAACTCACTACCCAGTTTGCAAATTTTTCATCACCAACCATTATGCTGTAATGACAACCTTCCTTGTGTTATTCCTTCCTTGTGTTATTCCTTCCTTGTGACGACCTTCCTTGTGTTATTCTTGTGTGACCTTCCTTGTGTTATTCCAAACCCCTGGAAAGAACTCTTCAAAAAGACTAATGAATAATTGACTTTTAAGACTATTGTTTACATTTGTTACCTCATTATAATATCGCCTATATGCGCATGACTGTACTACGTACGCACATGTCATATCCATACCCAATGCATTTAACCATAACATTCACATGTTACTAATCACATCTGAGGAAGGGTCCGGTGCAGACCTAAAAGGTCTTATGTGCTTTTAATCTGTATATGATTTTAACTAAAGTTTTTTATATTAAATATTTTATACTTCAAGATCGTGCTAAGACGGCAGTTGTCATTTTACTTCACTGGGTTTTGTTCCATAATCCTTAGGTTGAATGACCCACTGGAACCATCAGCTGTCAGCTAATCCCCATACTGATGTACTTACCTGATTAAAAAGACAAAAATAAATGCAAAAAGTGACTCAAGTGTGGGATATGGTGGACCTACCGCAATTGAGAAGGATGGTCCACCATGGTTTTGACATGGAACTAGAAAAAGGCAAAACAGAAAGAGATCTTGGCGGAGTAAGTGTAAGATTGGTGAATGGAATACTAGAAGTATAAATGACAAAATGAATAAGGTGATTGAGGATATGAGTAAGTATAGATTGGATGTGCTGTGTGTAAGTGAAACCAAAAAGAAGGAAATTGGGATAGAAGAAGTGAAGTGAATGGAATGGTGAGTGTGTGGTCTGGAGTATTGGATAATATGAGAGGACAGGCTGGTATAGTTGTGATTTTAAATGAAAAGATGAAGAACAACTTGATTCACTATAGTTGCATAAGTGAGAGGAGAATTTGGATTCGTTTGAAAATGAAACTTCAGAGAATAGTAATTGTTGTAGTGTGTGCTCCTTGTGACTCGGAACCTTCTGATAGGAAGGAAGATTTCTGGAATGAGTTAAAACTGTTTTGAGCCAGTTTGGTGCTATAGACAAAGTTATAATAGCAGGGGATTTCAATGCTAGAGTAAGTGTGCAGAATGCAATTTCTGACAATGTTCTGGGTAAGTTTAATGATCCTTGTGTGAATGATAATAGTGAAAGTTTAATTGAACTCTGCATTGAGAATGGTTTGTGTGTATCTAATATGTTTTTCAACCACAAGTATATCCGCACATACATGTATATGAACTTGGATGGAGAGCTTTTGGAAGAAACAGTACAATTTTTAAGAGAAGTATGCCAGTATGTCTCAAAAAAAAAGTGTTTAATCAATTCATCCTGCCAGTGCTACGTATGAGCCAAGTCATGGACCTTAACTAAAAAAGACATACAAAGACTGCAGACAACTCAAAGAAGCATGGAAAGATGAATGCTTGGTGTAACCAGGAAAGATACGAAGAGGAACTTGTGGATAAAGAAAATGACGGGAGTTAACGACATCATGACCAGAGTGAAATCACTGAAATGGCAATGGGCTGGACATGTTCCCAGAAGAACGGACCACCAATGGACAACCGAAATTTTAGACTAGATGCCAAGGGACAGGAGAAGACCCCATGGGAGATGCAAGGATGAAATTCGAAAGTATGCTGAAGTGACGTGGAGGAAACAGGCCCAAGACAGACAATTGTTGAAGAAATTTGGGGAGACCTTCATCCAGCAGTGGATTGATAATGGTTGATGATGGTGATACTTGGGAAAATCGTACCCTTGGTCAAAAGAGTGATAGATTTTGTTGTCTACGATCAGCATCTGAAACACTTAGTTGTTGACACTCGTGTGATGAGAGGTGCAGATGTTGGTTCTGATCGTTACTTAGTAGTGTCACGAGTGAAACTGAATGTTGGTTGGAGGAAAAAGAATAAGAAGAGGCCCATGATAGAAAGAATAAAGGTTGAAAGGCTCCCTAAAAATCATCAGCGTAATTCTGATGTACTCACAGAGCGACTGAAGGAGCTGAAGTCTTGTGAGAGGGGTGTAGAAAAGAAGTGGGAATGTTTTAAGAAATGTGTTGTCACTGTTGCTGAAGAGGTCTGTGGCACCACAATAGTGGCTAACAATAAAGGTGATGCCTTGTGGTATAGTGAGATTGAAGAGGCAGTAAAGAGAAAGAAGGAAGCCTATTTGGGGATGTTGCAAGGTAGAGTTTCTGTGGATGAATATCGCTGTAAGAAGCATGAAGCTGGTAAGCTGGTTCGCCAGAGTAAGGCAAAAGAGAGGAAGGAGAAGGTGGAAATGCGTGAATTGGCTTTTTGAAAAGATCAAAAGACTTTCCGGAAGTAGATGAGACTCAGGAAAAATAGGGAAAACAGAGTTGTAAGTTGTGTGAAGAATAAGATTAGGGAAATGAGAGATATGGGAACCCAATGATTTAAGTAAAAGATAGGGTGAATACTTCTGTGAGTTATTAGATCAGGAAAGTAAAGATGATTCTGAGACAGAAGCAGATGATGTCACAGTAAAGGATGGATGCACAGGAGGGATCTCAAGAGAAGAGGTGTGTAAAGCTCTGAAATCTCTTCAGAATTGCATAAGTGAGAGGAGAATTTGCTCCAGGAGTTGATAGCATAACTGCCAAGATGTTGAAATATGGTGGTGACTCTGTAATTGACTGGTAAACTGAAATTGCCAGTTGTGCTGGTAGTTAGGAATGGTCCCTTGGAATTGGAAGGATGCTATCATTGTTCCCTTGTGTAAGGGAAAAGGTGATCAGACTGACTGCAAGAACTATCATGGTATTAGCCTACTGAGTGTGCCAAGGAAAGTGTTTTTGGTAAGGTAGTTATTGAAAAAGTACGGGGTCTTACATCAGAGAAAGTGTGTGATGTTCAGAGTGGTTTTATGCCTGGTAAAGGCTGCACTAACCAAATTTTTGCATTATGCATGATGATTGAAAAATATCTGGTTGTTGGTAAGAAAGTTTTTGCTACCTTCATAGGTTTAGAGAAAGCTTACAACTGAGTAAATAGGACACTTTTGTGGAAGGTATTGAGTAAATGTGATGTCTCTGGGAATCTACTTAATAGTGTAAAAGCCATGTATGCTGGCTGTAGAGCTTGTGTACGAGTGAATGATGTTTAATCAAAATGGTTTTCTATTGGTGCTGGAGTCGGACATGATTGTGTAATGTCACCATGACTCAGGGCCGTAACCAGCAAAGAAGGTCAGAGGGGGCTTCGAAACATGCAGGGGGAGCTCAAGAAAAAAAAAAAAAGTCCAATGCGCAGCTGAAGTTAAGATCATGTCATGTTCTTCTCGTAAAACAAAGAATAAAATCTTCATCGTGCAATTTATTGCATTTAAAACAGCAAACGATTCCCACCCGCCCTGCGGAACTCATTTTGGTCTCTTGAAGGTTTGCATATCCAACCAGGGGTTGAAGTGCCGTAAAGGGCTAGGTCCCCAGTAAAATTGCTATCAAGACAAGTCTAAACGATTTTTTAATTTTTCTTTCTCTTTAATTTGATGATGTTAAAAAAAATGAATGGTGTTAAAATTTTGAGACTTTAACAAAACTTTTGCGATTTAATAAAACTTATCGCGCAATTAATCGTATCTAAAATAGCAAATTATTATGCATTTGAATTATTTATTTTCCCTTTATTTAATTTTTTCATGCATTACTTCTAAGGTTACGTCAAATGCGCCAAAATAATCGCCAAATATAGATTTTTTGCATCTATCTCTAGAACTATGTGTCGTAGCTCAAAGAAACTAGTTTCATTCGATTCAAAATGCAAAATTACTTATAAAATCATACATCATTGGCCATTTTCTCCCCAAAAACTTTTTTATTTTTGGTAAATTTTAAAAAATTTTGGGGCCACATTTGGGCACCTTATTATAGACCGATTTTACTGGTTAACAAAATCCAAGGGATTATGAAATCTTATTTTTGTACCAAAAATCAACTCAATCGGTACATAATTGTGGGCGCTATCATGCTGACAGGCTAATAGATATACATATAGGATACATAAACTTTTGCGATGTTCAGATTCATATTCTCCACCCTCTGAAACGTGTGGAAAACACCTTTTGAGTTCAAACTCACGTTGCCGGACCAATTGTAATAGCTTGTCCTATTCTTTTTTTTTTTTTTTTTTCAGTAGTAGGACAAGCTAAGAAATTTAATCATTACACAAAGGTAGTCGAGCTTTAACGATTTTACTAACGCATTTTATGCGAATTTTAACGTGGAATAATTAAAAATACAACAAAATTTTTTATCATGGACATTTGAGTTTTCAAAACTCTACGAATTTTTTTATTCAATTTCAAAACAGCATTAAAATTACTTACTAATGCTATTTTTCACATTAGAACAAGCAAGAATTGCGAGGCGCGGAACTTTGTTGAAAATTAATACATTATAGGCAGTGGATTAAGAGATTTTTATTCCTGATGAATTTCAGCACAGTTACATTACGCTCAAGGTTTAAGCTGAAATAACTTATTCAGCAAAATGCTACATTATTCTGATTTAGCTCAAACGCACAATTTTTTAGATCAAATGCTTAAATATTTTTTTCGATTGCTTAAACCTAGATTTGACTAAATATGATATTTGGGTAAATGGAATCAAGATCCATGTATTATTCAGAAAATGCACTCACCCATGTTGTTGGCCACTTTTGCCTTTGTAGGCACATGGTTGGCTTCTTTATTGGCGCTGATACACAAACTGAAATTTTTTTGGCAAAAATATATATAAAAAAAAAGGAAAGAAACAAAGATCAGAAAACGACAAGAGTCTTGCCCTTTAAAGGGTTAAAATAAAAACTTATAGCTTTTTTCATTTTAGAATAGTTGCAATTTAATGTCAGCCATGTCATTGAATTTCTTCAAAAAAAATTGAGGAGTCCAAATCATTTTTTTTTTTTTTTTTTTTTTTTGCAAAACTCAATAGCACTAAATTTGCCTGTCTTTGTTTGACAAGACATGTTTTGTCTCTGGGGCCTGTCGATATTTGTAAGGGCGGAAAAAGCACTTTCACAGATTGCAGTGCTGCATGCAAAAACCGTACAAGTTGCCACCAGGTCATACTCATTAGGAAAAGCTTTTCGCATTTCATAGAGTTTTTCTATGAAGTCCTCCATTCTTGTTTCAGATTTAAAATAATTTTTTGCAACTACTATTTCTTCTCTTTGGGGAATATTAATTTCAAGTTATTTCAGGGCATCATACTTTTCTAAACCCTCATTCAGTTCCTCAACAGCAGATATTGCAGCAATCAAATCTTGGTTATTGCAAAATCTCTAATCAAGTTCTTGTAGAACAGAATCAATAGTCTCATTGTAGATGCACTGCAGTTTATTACGGTGACTGACTTCTGAAGGCTCATTTATGAATTCATAAACTATAAAGTTTTCCATCATTGAATTTCTTTTACGAATTCTATGCTTTTTCATTCCATCCTCCAAATTCTTAAAGAATGAATTACTCTCCTCCAGTGTTGCATCAAAATTAGGAATTTTTCGAAGATCAACAATTGTTTGGTGCACAAAATTTATAATTTTATTTGATGTTTCCAGGCTTTCAGTACGACTCTGTAAAATTTTATCTGCTGGATATATTTTTCATCAATAACAAACAAAAGGAGCAGAATGTGTTATTGGTCATTGTATGTAATAATCCAGTGCTGATTGCAACATCTTCTCTATCAAAATTTTTCTTATCATTTAACTACTCTAAGGAATTTGACAATGTCATCGAAATTTTCAAACGTTAATTTAACGACTTCAAAATGGCCTCACCACCTTTGTTCTAAAAGGCGAACAAGTTTTTTGCCTTGGTTCTTTAGTAGCAATGAACATAGGGGATCTTCTGATTTAATTTATTTTGCAAGATAACCTGGACGCCACCTTTTCCATTAGACATGACACTGGCTCTGTCATCGCATTGACTAAGTAAATACTTAGTATCTATTTTGCAGGCTTCTAATAAATCGAGTGCCATATTAGCCAATGATTTTACATCATTGCTGTTTGCCATCTCAACTGATAAAAGTTTTTTATTAAACTTTTCCATTTCGAACAAATCTGATTCCAAAAGCTATTACTTCCATTTTTTGTTACGGCTTCCATCCGTAAATAATGTGTACCAAGGAATGTCTGCATTTAAAACATTTGTAGCAATATAATTTATCACCATATCAGCCATAACATGAATCATATCATTCTGCATTGCATTTTAGGGAATAAATAGGATGCATTTTTGGGAATTGTTTTAGAAATATCTAAAAGTTTTTGATCCTTTTTAATCATATATTCAAAATTTTTTATAAATAATCCATCTTCGAAATTCTCTTCAATATTGTAAGTACCTCTTAAGGGCAGTTGATCAGTAGTAAGAAATTGTATCATTTCCATGATGGATGAAACATAATAACGGTTCCCTTCTAGAACTTTATCATTTATTAAACACGAAACTGACTGATTACGCCGTTCTCTTACTTTTCTTTCTTTCCACTTTGCAACAGCAATTAAATTATGTTACGTCAGTTCATGAGCTGGAAATCCTTTCTTCTTGTCAAGAGCTTTTTTCCAACAATTGAATCACATAGTTATATACGCTGTCTCTTTTTGTCCCAGTAGGTTGATAATACTTGCAAGCATTACAAAATACCTTATCCAGTGCTTCTGAATATTCCAGCCATTCATATTTACGTAACCAGTCACCTTGAAAACTTCTGTCATATTTATTTTTGGGATATTGTCCCGTCTTCAGTTTTTTACTGTCGGGTAGCTTTATCACATTAAACTCAATAAGTGAATCATTATCCTGCATAGTATCAGTGGTTTTACTAAAAGCAGCTTTTTCTTGTTCTTCACTGCTGACCTCATTCTCGGCACTTTTCTTTTAAAGTATTTTAATAAAGACATTTTGTATAACAGGACTGAACTTTCTGCATACTTCAAACAGTGATTAGATAAACACTCAAAATGTTTTCTAAACAAAAGAAATATAAGCAAACCGAGGAACAAAATTCGTAGATAAAAACACAAAAACCAGGGATGTAGGTAAAAATACCCCCGGAGAAAATAGCCCCGGAGGAAATAGCCCCAGTACAAACGGTTCACTGTAAACTGCCACACAGGAACACTGATGTGTGGCAGTGTTCCAGTGCGGCAATTTACAGTCAAACTTTCCACACATCTTTCAGCAACTTGGGAAATTGCCACACAGGAAAATTGCCACATGTTTTTCATTAAGGGGCCGGGCACAAATTGTTGTTCCTCCAAAGAACACTTTCAATGTGTGACAATTTTTCCAGTGGGGCAGTTTTCCAAATTTCCGAATTATATGTGGCAGTTTTCCAAGCTGCCTAATGACGGGAAGGGACTCTTTTGTTTGTCTGAATTTTCTTGCCAGTTCGTACGAGTTTAGGGCAACTAGCCACAAAATTTCAAGTGAGCAGGGCTATAAAGATTGCAGTTTCTGGGCCTATATTGAGAACTGAATTGGGAACTCCAAACGAATTTCAAGAAAATGTTCCATGTAAGCCAAGCGAGAAGTGTACTTTAATTTGAAGAAATAAATTGCCGAGGATCCGAGGTGCACTTGGTTTACCTCGGATCCTCAGCAATTGAATGGTGTTTTATCAAAATGGTTTTCTATTGGGGCAGGAGTCAGACAAGGTTGTGTAATGTCACCCTGACTGTTTAATATATTTATGGATGCATCCATGCATGCGTGATGCCAAAATAGATAATACTGGTTTATGTCTTGGTGATATCAGTGTGTGCAGATTGCTGTATGCTGATGACATTGTCTTGTTGGCAGAGAGCAAAAGTGAGTTGCAGAGTATATTGTCCCAGATGCACGAAGTTTGCATGAATTCAAACTGAGTATAAAAAAGGGAAAAACCAAATTTATGGTTTTTGAGAGAAAACTGGTAGTACTGAATGTAATATATGTCTAAATGGCACAGTGATTGACCAAGTGAATAAGTTTGTGTATTTAGGCAGCATGTTTGACAGAGAGAACAAATTGGATGGTGAAATTAGTAGGCGAATGAATTCTTCATTGAAAGTCATGGCTGCTTTGGGAGGTTTTCACGGGAATGATGGGTTCTCAAAAGAGTCATGTATGGCTGTGTATGAAAGTGTAATTTTTCCTACTCGGATGTATGGCAGTGAAACCTGGGTACTACAGAAGAAACATAGGAGTTGTTTGTGTGCTGGACAAATGCGTTACTTACGGGGGTTTGTGGCAAGACACGTTCTGATTGTGTGAGGAATGAAGATGTGTTGCAGTTGTTTAATGTGAAGCAAAATGTTGTTAGCCAGGTGGAGACTATTAGCTTTGGTGGTTTGGCCATGTTGAAAGAATTGGTGATGAGATGCTTACTAAGAAAATCTTTTTAGCCCAAGTGGCAGGAAAGAAAGTCAGAGGAAAGCCAAGGAAGTAATGGGAGGTTCAGATTCAGGAGTGCCTGCATGAGAAAAAGATTATGAGTATAAAGTATAGAAGGTCTTGTGTACGGCGTGTGATGGATGTCAGTGAAGCCCGAGTTGCATGTCAAGATCACTGTAAATGGAGATGTTTGGTACGGCAACAGTAAGTATAAATTATCTAGTAGTTTGTATTTTTTTTGTGAAGCTAACCTCTGAACCTCAAAAACAGCTTAGTGATATGTACACATAACTTATTCAGGGTACTGTAGTGTGGTGAGATGCATATGCATGTTACTGTGAAAGCACCCAAGTTTGTAAAGAGTTACTTATTCTTATACCATCATGTAGAACAGGCATTTTGCTTCTGTGTACTCATGATGGTGTATAAATAAAGTGCAGTGGTGCAAAAATTTTGTTTTTATTTTAAGAAACAAAAATGATACAGTATGCATCTATCTCAATCTACAGGTATTAAGAAGTAGTTGAACTAATAATTAAACATATAAAAAGAAATACTTTCTGGTATCTATGAAGGTGTGTAATGTGAAACCACATGCAAATCAGGGATCGACTTGCTATGCTATAAAGTGTATGTACTCCAAGAAAAGTAAAAAATATATATATCATCATTGTCAACCATTAGCAATCCACTGCTGGATGAAGGTCTCCCCAAGCTTCCTCCACAGCAGTCTATCTTGTGCCAGTCTCCTCCATGTCACTCACGCATACTTTCAAATTTCATCCACCCATCTCCCATGTGGTCTTCTGGGTCTTTTCCTGTTCCTTGGAATCCAATCTAAAATTTCGGCTCTCCATCAATGGTCTGTCTTTCTGGCAGTATGTCCAGCCCATTGCCATTTCAGGGATTTAACTCTGATCATGATGTCTTCCACTCTCGTCATTTTTCGGATCCACGAGTTCCTCTTCTTATCTCTCCTGGTTACACCAAGAATGCACCTCTCCATGTTACTTTGAGTTGTCTGCAGCCTTTGTATGTCTCTTTTAGTTAAGGTCCACGTCTCTGCACCATACGTAAGCACTGGAAGGATGCATTGATCAAACACTTTTCTTTTAAGACATAATGGCATATTGCTCTTGAAAATTATGCTGTTTCTTCCAAAAGCTCTCCAGGCAATTTTATACACCGATTAATTTCTTCATCAATGTGACCCTCACTTGTTATATGCTGTCCAAGATAAACGTACGTGTCTGTTATCTCCAGCTTTTCTCCATCAATCGATAATTCTTTATTTCTTGTAAAAGCATTGTACATCACTTTTGTCTTCTGAAAGTTCATTTTTAATCCCACTTCTTTACTCTTCTCAGCTAGTTCCTGGATCATACTCTGCAGCTCTGCTGGGGTAGTTGCAAAAATGACTACGTCATGAGCAAAATGAAGGTGGGTTAGATAATCTCCATTAATCTTTATCCCTTTGTTTTCCCAGTTCAGTGATTGAAAGACATTTTCCAATGTGACATTAAAGAGCTCGGGAGATATGGTGTCACCTTGTCTCACTCCCTTTCCAATTTTTATGTGTGTTGCATTTTCAAACAGTCGAATCTTTGCACTTGCATTTTCATAGATGTTATTAATAATATTAATGTATGCATCTTCAATACCGCAGGATTTCAAAGCCATTGTAACTGCTGATGGTTTCACCAAATCAAAGGCCCTTTCATAATCGATAAATGCCATGCACAATGGAATTACATATTCCTCGCTCTTTCAATTAATTCTCTCAGTATGTGGATATGATCTATAGTGCTGTAGCCACTCCTGAATCCAGCTTGTTCTCTCGGTTGAGCCATGTCCAGTGTTACCTTCAAGCGGTGTTAAAGAACTTAGTGAAGATTTTATAAACTACTGATAGGAGGCTGATAGGTCTGTACTTCCTGAGATCCTCAATGTCACCTTTTTTATGTAGCAGTATCATTGTAGCGTTGTTTCAATCCTCAGGAATCTTCCCTTCATTAAGGCATCGAGTGAAAATTTGGGCGAGTATTGTTTCAATTTCTCCACTTGCTTCTTGTATGATGTCTACAGTAATTCCATCTTCTCCTTGAGCTTTTCCCCGCTTCATGTTCTTGATTGCATGTGCAACTTCTGCTGGGAGGACTGGAAGAACTCTGGTACCTTTCATGATGTCTGGAGTACATGTATCATCCCTTTCATATAATTTGGAGTAGAAATCTTTCACTCTTGTCAAAATTTCACCTCTATTTCTTTTCTCAGTGACATCTTTTCTCAGTGCCATAATCTGTTTTCTTCCCTTACTGAGATGTCCCTTCGCTATCTTTAGGCTTTGGTTGTTTTGAATTGATTTCCTTACTAGTTCACAGTTGAATTTCCTTACGTCTTCAGTGATACTTTTTCGTACTGTCTTGCATAGCTCTATAGATTCCTCTTTGGAAATCGCATCTTCTTTAGTTGTCCTCACCTGTCTTCTTTTTTGCATCAACATTTTGGTTTTTCCTGATAATTTGTTCAAGTGAAACTTGTTCTTAAACCCAGCTAATTTTGTTGCTGTTTCCATAAGAGCTTTGGTTACTTTTCTGTTAATTTCAGAAATATCCACTTCTTCCGATGTTAGGCCTTCTAAAGCAGAGAATCTGTTCTTCAGTTCCAACTTGAAGGTATTATGGTGTTTTTTAAGGTTGGTTATGTCAATACATTTTGTTTCTCTTGTGAGCTTGCCACGTTCGAGTTTAGTGTTGAGGTGCATCTTAATCTCACCAATCTATCGTCACTACCTGTGTTGAACTTGTTTAGCACACTGCAGTCTTCTATGACGATTTTTTTGTTACACATAATAAAATCAATTTCACTTGTCGTCCCATTTGGATGTCTCCATGTCCATTTCCTGTGTGACTTTTTCTTGAAACAGGAGTTCATGATGAAAAACCCTTTTGCCTCTGCAAACTCTACGAGTGTATTTCCATGCTGGTTTCTATTGCCGTGACTGAATTTACCTATGCCGCCCCGGTGGCGCAGTGGTCTAAGGCGCTGGCCTCTGATCATTCGTCCGTAAGGGGTCCGGGTTTGAATCCCGGTGAGGCATGGATGTTGTGTTTGTCTTACGGCACTGGCTCTCTCCCTTCGCTGAAACCAGTGACCCTAAATTAGTGACGGGCGACTGCTTATAGCCCATTGAGTTGCTCACAGTGGTCGTTAAACCTCAAAAAAGAAAAAAATAATAAATAAAATAAAATTACCTACTGAAGTTTCATTCTGTTGCCGTTGCCCTATTTTTGCATTGAAATCTCCCATAATTATCTTTACGTGCTGCTTGCCTTTATTATTTAGATGACGAATTTCCTCATAAAATTCTTCAATTTCTTCTTCAGGATGACTTGTGGTGGGTACATAAGTTTGAATAATCTGATCCTGGTATCTTCTCAAGAGTTGGATACCAAATCGTGCAGCTCTGTCAAAGGAACTTTCAACTTCTACAGCTTTATCCTTCAGTTTCTTGTTTATTATAAATCCAACACCACTAATTCTGCCAGTATCTGTCCCATGATAGTAGAAGAGATGTCCACTTTTCAGTTCAATGAGATCTTCTCCTTACCTCACTTAGTCCGACGATGTCCCACTTGATCCTTTGTAGTTCCTCTTCCAATTCAAGAAGCCTTGAATCAGAAGATAGGGAGCGTCCATTATACGTAGCCAAGGTCAGCATCAGATGGCAGCCTAGTCGGGTCCTCCGGTGATTCTTTGCACCCTCTGCCTTCATGTCTCACTGGCCACTGCCTTGGCCAGGTACATTCCAGCTGCCGTAGACTGAGGGTCAAGATTTAAGTTGTGGTGTCATTTTGGAGAAATTTGGCCATAACTCGCCAAGCGGGTTGGTGAGTGTGGGATAGCATTTCCTCTAATCCTGATGGTATAGTTATACCACTGTTGGCGGTCGTCAGAGCCGCTTTAGTGGGAACAGGATGCACCACGGGAAGGCTGGGTTGACATTTGTCAAGGAGAGGCTGTGATGTTGCGCATCAGCAGAGTCAAAAGACTAAATTTTACACCTAAGAATTTAAACTAAATTTGCTTAAAGAACTACCTGAAGATCATGACACGCAACACAGCAGTTATGAATATTCAGAACTCACACACTTCTAAGTAGAGACAATAAAAAAATTATTAAACAAGAACTTCAAAGCCCAACAGGCATGAGCAAACAATAAAATAAAGAAATAGTAAACCTGAATGTAGAAAGTGTCGAGAATGCTGAGCCTTGGCTTTATCAAGGACCAGCAAAACTCTGCATTTTCTCACCTCCACAAAGACCTAGTTGGAAATGGGTTTCTGCAAAGCCATAGATCCAAGTATAAAGCCCACCAAAAAATTTTTTTTTTTTTTTTTTTTAAATTGGCAAAACCTCCTCAGAGTTGCAGGAAGAATAATTTAGACAGTTTTTTTTTGTTTTTTTTTTTTGGCATGCATCTATAACTTTCCGGACCCAACCCACACTCTTCATCTGCCACAAAAAACAGAGGAACGATTACAAAAATCACAAGTTGTGAGAGGGTATGAACAAATCATCAGAATTATTCAGTTAAAATACTTTGCAGAGCAACCAAGCCATCTGAGAAAGAATTTAAACTTTAAGAACAGTACTAAAAGTACTACTAAGTCTTATTCTTTGTGGTGAAAAAAGTTTTACCTAAAATGCCATAAAATAAAAAAACAAAAGATTAAACATATTCAACAGAGTTAGGAGAGTAAACAGGATTTTTGTACCCACAACTTCCGCAAAATACGGACATCATAAGACCAAAAAAATAATAAAAATTTTAAAATTGATGCTTTGGAAAAATTATTTGTAATTAACAATTAGTTGCAATATTTACAGAATATTCCAGTGGTGCTTTTTAAGTGTATAATAATGTAGTTTTTAAGTTCCAACCAACATTGAAAAAGATCATTGACAACAAGCTCAATTAAACGTCTAACTACCCAAACTAAGTGCTCAAAAAACACACATAATTTCCAAATTAAGTGAAAGAGAAAACTTATAAAGTTAGTAATACTGCTTGCATCAAATTCCTAATGAGAAAAATAGAAAATTTCCACTTTGAAAGTTCCCCCTAAATCCAAAAAAGGAAAAAGTACAGAAACAAAGATTTGAGCTTACCTACTTTGCCCTCCTCCAACGCAAGAATCACTAAAAATGGCCGACCACCCTCCTCGCCGCTTCCTAAGAAGCAGGGTGGTGGTGGTGGGGGAGGTACCCAAGGCTTCTCCTCAGAAAAAGATGTTGCCCGTGAAATTTCTACCAAGAGAATTACAGAACTAAGAATGATGTCCTGCTTGTCCAGGTAGAGTAGAATAACTCTCCAGAATACATGAAAAAAATTATCAAATACACTTGTAGTGTAATTTAATTACCTTAGTGTACTTCCATAGACATTACCAGTACCTATTTTTTTTTTTAAATATGTGAGTTTTTTCCATTTTTAGGTTAGTTATTGTGGTGAGAGAATATCTAGTTTACTTTTTATTTATTTTTTATTTTTTTAAATCAAATTTTAAACTTTTTTTCTGTGATTTTTTTGCATTATTTTATTTTTAATAGGACTGTCCTGTCCATAGCACTAAAGGTTCCTTTTTGTAGTTAATATGCATCCTCTAGACCAACTTCCATGTAGGCTTTCATTGGCCAGAATCATTTTATTAACTGTGCAGAAATTAAAACAGATCTTCTAACCTAACTCTATTATTCAGAACAATTTTTCTTAATATTCTTTTTATGATAGTAGCTGGAATCTTGTTTTCTAGAAAACTGTTTAATAAGATTCTAATGTGGTTATTGAAATCCAAATTGTTGCTGCAAATTCTTGAAATTCTAAGTACCTGAGAAATTAGTACATTCTCAATTACTTTGGTCGAGATGTTATTGTTCCAGTGCAGATATTTTATTACTTTTAAAGGAAAATTAACTCTTTTATCAAAAAGGCTGATGGATGGGTTACCTCTGTTAAGTTTAATGCTCAAGTCTAGGAATTCTAGTTTCTGATTACTGTTGTTGGTTTTACATAAGTTAAGAGAGCTAGGAGAGATATTTGCAAAATCACTTTCTATAACTTCTGAATTATTTATACAAAGCAAATCGTCAATATATCTATAAGTAGTTATCTGAGCACGAGGAGCTATTTTTGATGAACTTATATTCCTTTAAGAACAGGAATAGATTGGCTATACTTGTTGAGTGAGCTACTCCCATAGGAATTCTGTTGACTTGCTTATAGAGAGTATTATTATATGAAATATGGTTATTGTTAATGCAACAATTGAGATAAGAGTTAAAAGCACCTACATTAACAAATTGGTTAATCTTAAATTCTACATACAGCTCTTTAAAGGTAGTAATGATATCTGAAAGTGGCAGATTAGTATATAGGTTCTCAAAATCATAACTATTAATATCTATGGGATTTAGGTTTAGAATAGTGGAAATTACTTCTGAATTATTATTGATTATCCAAAAATTTCTGTACTTCATATTAGTATTGTTACTAATGTGTTTCAAGATCCTCTTCAAGATTGCCTCAAAAGCTTGATCAATTTTCTTTTTATGACTCCTAACTCCACTAGCTATGAACCTAAACTTTACCGGATCTTTATGAAACTTAACAGTTGCAAAAAGAAAGGGAAATTCAGGTTCATATCTCCTCATTTATGGAATTTTAAGCTTCTTGAAGAAGGCCTTGAAATGGTTTTCAAGCTGTTTGGTACAAGCTGTTTGGTACAATAAGGTTACTTTATTATTGAGCTCTAGAATTAACAATTCAAAATAGAATTTCTTGCAGATAATTGCAAAATGATTACTAGCTTTATCTGTAGTAGTAAAGATATATTGATCTTGAAGTTTAGAGAGTGACCTTTTGGCATCTCCAGAGAAAAAAAGATTTCTGTCAAAACATAAATCTAGACCTGCCAATTTATCAGAGAAGCTACTAATAACATTATATTTCCATTCTGCAAAGTTCCCAATTGGCTGATTGTATGCTGAACTTGTTTTAGTAATGTATCTATTAACATCTTGAGTAAAAATCTCAAGAATTCGTTTCTTGGAGATGTGGTGAGAAGGTCTGAATTTAGTACCATATTCTAATGAATTTCTGAGCTTGTCATTATCAACAAAGCTCAAGCTACCAGTGATTACATGTTTGTAAAGCCTATTATAGTGAACTGTGTCTTTAAGTTCTTCACAAGAACATGCTGTAACTACAAGTAAAGTACGTGAAGATCCAAGTATGTAGTTTTTAACAATAGACCCTAAGGTCCTAACATCTTATAACTTACTATAGACTGGTGCCTAGATATGGGAAAAAAATTGCATTATTGTAGAACAGCTTCCTAACATTGAGATGATTTAAGTTTTTATTAAGAAATCTGATGGTCACATAATTTTTGGAAATACCTTTAAGAGACATTTTCTCTTTAAGAATATGCTTAATGTCTAGAACTAAATCAAAAACATGCTTATGTACTTGATTAGCGTTTTCATTCCAGAATTTGAAAACAACTTTTAATAACAGCGTGTTTATAGGACTTAAGTATTCTGCAAGCATTTTTAACAAAACTTGAATCATTTTTAAAACTACTGAGAGTGCATTGCAAGCTTGCAAAATCCACCTTGTTTGTAGTACGAAAAAGGCTCTGCCCTCTTTTAACTCTAGTGCAGACCTTGTTGTTAACAAGAAACAACAGTTCTCGAATAGAAAATTTATGTGGATTGTGCTTATTATCAGAAAAAGTGGATTTAAGACCATAGGGATATAGAGACTGATGTTGCAGAATTTCAAGAGATTCAGTTTCTTAGTAGTGTGTGAGTTCTGAATATTCATAACTGCTGCGTTGCATGTCATGATCTACAGGTAGTTTTTTAAGCAATTTTAGTTTAAATTCTTAGGTGTAAAATTTAGTCTTTTGACTCTGCTCTTGGGTGACTATTTTCAATTTACTATTTAGCAGCTTTTGCACAAATTTTAGTTGAAATGCTTATTTTTTATGTTTTGGTTTTTGTTCTATGCTTTCTGTTTTACATGTTTGAGTATAGTTAAAAAAAATTTGGGGGTGTAGATTTTGCTCGAGTTTTGGTAATTTCTTGGACTGCTTATTTCCAGGAAGGTTTTCCTAGTTGGTTTGCTCGGAACTTTATTTGTTTGGCCCTAGTGGCATTTTGCGGACGATGATAGGATTGGAGTTCAACTCAGATAAATTAAGTCCTCCCGCTCAGATAGGCTAGCACCCTTTCCCATAGTGTATGAAATCGCTGGCAAAGTTAATCTAAAGTTATGAAACGAGAAACGTTGTTTGACATGAAAATCAGCGGATCCTAACCTGTATTCTAATATTACAGATGATTGCTCCAACAAATTTTGCAAAGCCTACAATACCATTTATAAACTTACCTGTACTGTTTGCAGTCTTTGCTATATTGGCCAAAGCAAAAATCCTCTTTATCTTAGGATTAATGGTCACAGGTCACTAGTTAACAAGTACTCTACCAACCGTGTGAACCCCTCAGCTAATGCAAACCAGTACTCTACCTTTGAGTTAGAGCATTTCCATGCTCATGGTTTTGACAAAGTAAAAATAGAGGTACTGCATATCATTCCTGACCTTTTTGCTAGACTAGAAACTGAATCTCTTGAAATTCTGCAACATCAGTCTCTATATCCCTATGGTCTTAATTCTACTCTTTCTGACAATAAGCATAAATTTTCTATTCGTGAACTGTTCTTTCTTTTTAACAACAAGGTCTGCACTAGAGGTAAAAGAGGGCAGAGGCTTTTTCGTACTACAAACAAGGTGGATTTTGCAAGCTTGCAATGCACTCTCAGTAGTTTTAAAAATGATTCAAGTTTTGTTAAAAATACTTGCAGAATACTCAAGACCTATCTATAAACACCCTGTCCTTAAAAGTTTTTTTCAAATTCTGGAATGAAAATGCTAATCAAGTAGATAAGCATGTTTTTAAATTAGTTCTGGACATTATTAAGCATATTCTTAAAGAGAATTTCTCTTAAAGGTATTTCCAAAAATTATGTGACCATCAGATTTCTTAATAAAAACTTTGATCATCTCAATGTTAGGAAGCTGTTCTACAATAATGCAATCCCCCCCCCCCATATCCAGGCACCAGTCTATTGTAAGTTATAAGTATGTTAGGACCATAGGGTCTATTGTTAAAAACTACAAACTTGGATTTTCGCATACTTGTAGTTACAGCATGTTCTTGTGAAGAACTTAAGGACACAGTTCACTATAATAGGCTTTACAAACATGTAATCACTGGTAGCTTGAGCTTTGTTGATAATGACAAGCTCAGAAATTTATTAGAATATGGTACTAAATTCAGACCTTCTCACTACATCTCCAAAAAACGAATTCTTGAGATTTTTACTCAAGATGTTAATAGATACATTACTAAAACAAGTTCAGCATACAATCAGCTAATTGAGGCCTTTGCAGAATGGAAATATAATGTTATTAGTAGATTCTCTGATAAATTGGCAGGTCTAGATTTATGTTTTGACAGAAATCTTTTTTTCTCTGGAGATGCCAAAAGGTCACTCTCTAAACTTCAAGATCAATATATCTTTACTACTACAGATAAAGCTAGCAATAATTTTGTAATTATCTGCAAGAAATTCTATTTTGAATTGTTAAATCTAGAGCTCAATAATAAAGTAACCTACAAGCCAGTTAGTTATTGTACCAAACAGCTTGAAAACCATTTCAAGGCCTTCTTCAAGAAGCTTCAAATTCCATAAAGGAGGAGATATGAACCTGAATTTCCCTTTCTTTTTGCAACTGTTAAGTTTCGTAAAGATCCGGTAAAGCTTAGGTTCATAGCTAGTGGAGTTAAGAGTCATAAAAGAAAATTGATCAAGCTTTTGTGGCAATCTTGAAGAGGATCTTGAAACACATTAGTAACAATACTAATATGAAGTACAAAGATTTTTGGATAATCAATAATAATTCAGAAGTAATTTCCACTATTCTCAACCTAAATCCCATAGATATTAATAGTTATGATTTTGAGAACCTATATGCTAATCTGCCACTTTCAGATAACATTACTACCTTTAAAGAGCTGTATGTAGAATTTAAGATTAACCAATTTGTTAATGTAGGTACTTGGAACTCTTATCTCAATTGTTGCATTAACAATAACCATATTTCATATAATAATACTCTCTATAAGCAAGTAAATGGAATTCCTATGGGAGTAGCTCACTCAACAAGTATAGCCAATCTATTCCTGTTCTTAAAGGAATATAAGTTCATCAAAAATAGCTCCTCGTGCTCAGATAACTACTTATAGATATATTGACGATTTGCTTTGTATAAATAATTCAAAAGTTATAGAAAGTGATTTTGCAAATATCTATCCTAGCTCTCTTAACTTATGTAAAACCAACAACAGTAATCAGAAACTAGAATTCCTAGACTTGAGCATTAAACTTAAGAGGTAACCCATCCATCAGCCTTTTTGATAAAAGAGTTAATTTTCCTTTAAAAGTAATAAAATATCTGCACTGGAACAATAACATCTCAACCAAAGTAATTGAGAATGTACTAATTTCTCAGGTACTTAGAATTTCAAGAATTTGCAGCAACAATTTGGATTTCAATAACCACATTAGAATCTTATTAAACAGTTTTCTAGAAAACAAGATTCCAGCTACTATCATAAAAAGAATATTAAGAAAAATTGTTCTGAATAATAGAGTTAGGTTAGAAGATCTGTTTTAATTTCTGCACAGTTAATAAAATGATTCTGGCCAATGAAAGCCTACATGGAAGTTGGTCTGGAGGATGCATATTAACTACAAAAAGGAACCTTTAGTGCTATGGACAGGACAATCCTATTAAAAATAAAATAATGCAAAAAATCACAGAAAAAAAGTTTAAAATTTGATTTAAAAAAATAAAAAATAAATAAAAAGTAAACTAGATATTCTCTCACCACAATAACTAACCTAAAAATGGAAAAAACTCACGTATTTAAAAAAAAAAAAAGGTACTGGTAAAGTCTATGGAAGTACACTAAGGTAATTAAATTACACTACAAGTGTATTTGATAATTTTTTTCATGTATTCTGGAGAGTTATTCTACTCTATCTGGACAAGCAGGACATCATTCTTAGTTGTGTAATTCTCTTGGTAGAAATTTCACGGGCAACGTTTTTTTCTGAGGAGAAGCCTTGGGTACCTCCCCACCACCACCACCCCTGCTTCTTAGGAAGCGGCGAGGAGGGTGGTCGGCCATTTTTAGTGACTGTTGCGTTGGAGGAGGGCAAGGTAGGTAAGCTCAAATCTTTGTTTCTGTACTTTTTTCTTTTTTGGATTTAGGGTGAACTTTCAAAGCGGAAATTTTCTATTTTTCTCATTTGGAATTTGATGCAAGCAGTATTACTAACTTTATAAGTTTTCTCTTTCACTTAATTTGGAAATTATGTGTGTTTTTTGAGCACTTAGTTTGGGTAGTTAGACGTTTTATTAAGCTTGTTGTCAAGATCTTTTTCATTGTTGGTTGGAACCTAAAAACCACATTATTATACACTTAAAAAGCACCACTGGAATATTCTGTAAATATTGCAACTAATTGTTAATTACAAATAATTTTTCCAAAGCATCAATTTTAAAATTTTTATTATTTTTTTGGTCTTATGATGTCCGTATTTTGCGGAAGTTGTAGGTACAAAAATCCTGTTTACTCTCCTAACTCTGTTGAAAATGTTTAATCTTCTGTTTTTTATTTTATGGCATTTTAGGTAAAACTTTTTTCACCACAAAGAATAAGACTTAGTAGTACTTTTAGTACTGTTCTTAAAGTTAAAATTTTTTCTCAGATGGCTTGGTTGCTCTGCAACGTATTTTAACTGAATAATTCTGATGATTTGTTTAAACCCTCTCACAACTTGTGATTTTTGTAATCGTTTCTCTGTTTTTTGTGGCAGATGAAAAGTGTGGTGTGGGTCCGGAAAGTTATAGATGCATGCAAAAAAAAAAAAAAAAAAAAAAAAAAAAAACTCTGACTAAATTATTCTTCATGCAACTCTGAGGAGGTTTTGCCAATTAAAAAAAAAAAAAAAAAAATTCGGTGTGCTTTAAACTTGCATCTATGGCTTTGCAGAAACCCATTTCCAACTAGGTCTTTGTGGAGGTGAGAAAATGCAGAGTTTTTCTAGTCCTTGATAAAGCCAAGGCTCGGCATTCTCGACACTTTCTACATTCAGGTTTACTATTTCTTTATTTTATTGTTTGCTCATGCCTGTTGGGCTTTGAAGTTCTTGTTTAATAATTTTTTTATTGTCTCTACTTAGTAGTGTGTGAGTTCTGAATATTCATAACTGCTGCATTGCACGTCATGATCTTCAGGTAGTTTTTTAAGCAAATTTAGTTTAAATTCTTAGGTGTAAAATTTAATCTTTTGACTCTGCTGATGCTCAACATCACACCCTCTCCTTGACAAATGTCAACCCCGCCTTCTCGTGGTGCATCCTATTCCCACTAAAGGGGGTCTGACGACCGGCAATAGCGGTATAACTATACCATCGGGATAAGAGGAAATGCTATCCCACACTCACCAACCCGCTTGGCCAGCGTGGTGAGTTGTGGCCAAATTTCTCCAAAATGACTCCACAACTTAAATCTTGGCCCTCAGTCTACGGCAGCTGCAATGTACCTGGCCAAGGCAGCGGCCAGTGCGACATGAAGGCAGAGGGTGCTAAGAATCGCCGGAGGACCGGACTAGGCTGCCATCTGATGCTGTCCTTGGCTACGTATAATGGACGCTCCCTATCTTGTTATTCAAGGCTTCTTGAATTGGAAGAGGAACTACAAAGGATCAAGTGGGACATCGTCGGGCTAAGTGAGGTAAGGAGAAAAGGAGATCTCATTGAACTGAAAAGTGGACATCTCTTCTATCGTGGGACAGATACTGGCAGAACTAGTGGTGTTGGATTTATAATAAACAAGAAACTGAAGGATAAAGTTGTAGAAGTTGAAAGTTCCTCTGACAGAGCTGCATGACTCTTTATTCAACTCTCTAGAAGATACCAGGCTCAGATTATTCAAACTTATGCACCCACCACAAGTCATCCTGAAGAAGAAATTGAAGAATTTCATCAGGAAATTCGTCATCTAAATAATAAAGGTAAGCAGCACTTGAAGATACTTATGGGAGATTTGAATGCAAAAATATGGCAACAGAATGAAACTTCAGTAGGTAAATTCGGTCACGGCAAAAGAAACCAGCGTGGAAATACTCTCGTAGAGTTTGCAGAGGCAGAAGGGTTTTTCATCTTGAACTCCTTTTTCAAGAAAAAGCCACACAGGAAATGGACATGGAGACATCCAAATTATACGACAAGTGAAATTGATTTTATTATGTGTAACAAAAAATTCGTCATAGAAGACTCCAGTGTGCTAAACAAGTTCAACACAGGTAGTGACGATAGATTGGTGAGATTAAGATGCACCTCAACACTAAACTCGAACGTGGCAAGCTCATAAGACAAACAAAATGTATTGGCATAACCAACCTTAAAAAACACCATAATACCTTCAAGTTGGAATTGAAGAACAGATTCTCTGCTTTAGAAGACCTAACACTGGAAGAAGTGGATATTTCTGAAGTTAACAGAAACATAACCAAATCTCTTATGGAAACAACAACAAAATTAGCTGGGTTTAAGAACAAGTTGCATGTGAACAAATTATCAGGAAAAACCAAAATGTTGATGCAAAAAAGAAGAGAGACGAGGACAACTAAAGATGATGTGACTTCCTAAGTGGAATATATAGAGCTATGCAAGACCGTACGAAAAAGTATCACTGAAGACATGAGGAAATTCAACTGTGAATTAGTGAGGAAAGCAATTGAAAACAACCAAAGCCTAAAGATAGCAAAGGGACATCTCAGTAAGGGAAGAAAACAGATTATGGCACTGATAAAAGATGGTTCTGTAACAAGAAATAGAGGCGAAATTTTGAGAAGAGTGAAAGATTTCTACTCCAAATTATATGAAAGGGATGATACATGTACTCCAGACATCATGAAAGGTGCCAGTACCAGAGTTCCTCCAGTCCTCCCAGCAGAAGTTGCCCATGCAATCAAGAAGATGATGATGGGAAAAGCTCCAGGAGAAGATGGAATTACTTTAGACATCATACAAGAAGCAAGTGGAGGAATCGAAACAATACCCCAAATTTTCACTCGATGCCTTAATGAAGGGAATATTCCTGAGAATTGGAACAATGCTACAATGATCCTGCTACATAAAAAAGGGGACACTGAGGATCTCAGGAACTACAGACCTATCAGCCTCCTATCAGTAGTTTATAAAATCTTCACTAAAGTTCTTTCACACCGCTTGAAGGTAACACTGGACTTGGCCCAACCGAGAGAACAAGCTGGATTCAGGAGTGGCTACAGCACAGTAGATCATATCCACGTCCTGAGAGAACTAATTGAAAGAGCGAGGGAATATGAACTTCCATTGTGCATGGCTTTTATTGATTATGAAAAAGCCTTTGATTCGGTGAAACCATCAGCAGTTACAATGGCTTTGAAATCCTGCGGTATTGAAGATGCATACATTAATATTATTAATAACATCTATGAAAATGCAAGTGCAAAGATTCGGCTGTTTGAAAATACAACACACATAAAAATTGGAAAAGGAGTGAGACAAGGGGACACCATATCTCCGAAGCTCTTTAATGTCACATTGGAAAATGTCTTTCAATCACTGAACTGGGAAAACAAAGGGATAAAGATTAATGGAGATTATCTAACCCACCTTCGTTTTGCTGATGACATAGTCATTTTTGCAACTACCCCATCAGAGCTACAGAGTATGATCCAGGAACTTGCTGACAAGAGTAAAAAAGTGGGATTAAAAATGAACTTTCAGAAGACAAAAGTGATGTACAATGCTTTTACAAGAAATGAAGATTTATCGATTGATGGAGAAAAGCTGGAGATAACAGACACGTACATTTATCTTGGACAGCAGATATCAAGTGAGGGTCACATTGATGAAGAAATTAATCGGCATACAAAACTTGCCTGGAGAGCTTTTGGAAGAAACAGCATAATTTTCAAGAGCAATATGCCATTATGTCTTAAAAGAAAAGTGTTTGATCAATGCATCCTTCCAGTGCATACGTATGGTGCAGAGACATGGACCTTAACTAAAAGAGACATACAAAGTCTGCAGACAACTCAAAGAAGCATGGAGAGGTGCATGCTTGGTGTAACCAGGAGAGATGAGAAGAGGAACTCGTGGATCCGAAAAATGACAAGAGTGGAAGACATCATGATCAGAGTTAAACCCCTGAAACGGCAATGGGCTGGACATACTGCCAGAAGGACAGACCATCAATGGACAGCCGAAATTTTAGATTGGATTCCAAGTGACAGGAAAAGACCCAGAAGAAGACCACATGGGAGATGGGTGGATGAAATTCGAAAGTATGTGGGAGTGACGTGGAAGAGACTGGCACAAGACACGCCGTTGTGGAAGAAACTTGGTTAGACCTTCGTCCAGCAGTGGATTGATAATGGTTGACAATGATGATGATGATGATGATTCAGCATTGCCAAGTATTATCAGTCCACTTCTGGATAAAGGTCTCCACAAGTTTCTTCGATAAGTCTATCTTGCGCCAGTCTCCTCCATGTCAGTCCTCTATGCTTTCGAATTTCATCCACCCATCTCCCATGTAGTCTTCTTCTTGGTCTTTTCCTGTCCCTTGGTATCCAGTCTAAAATATTGGTGGTCTGTGCTGTCTATATGTCCAGCCCATTGCCAATTCAAGGATCTTACTCTGATCATGATGTCTTCCGCTCCTGTCATTTTCCTTATCCACAAGTTCCTCTTATCTTTCTTGGTTACACCAAGCATGAATCTCTTCATGCTTCTTTCTGTTGTCTTCAGCCTTTGTAAGTCTTTTTTAGTTAAGGTCCATGCCTCTGCTCCATATGTAAGAACTAGAAGGATGTGCATTTATTAAACACTTTTCTTTTAAGACATAATGGCAGATTGCTCTTGAAAATTGTACTGTTTCTTCCACAGCTCTCCAGCCAAGTTTTACAGACCAATTACTGTTGCTTGATATCTGTTGTTCAAGGTAAATGTAGGTATTGGTTACCTCAAGCTTTTCCCCATCAATCAGAAAATCATTTCTTGTAAAAAGCATTGTACGTCAGTTTTGTCTTTTGAAAGTTGATTTTTAATCCCACTTCTTTACTCTTGTCAGCGAATTCCTGGATCATACTTTGCAGCTCTGGAGGGGTTGTTGCAAAAATGATTACATCATCAGCAAAATAAAGGTGAGTTAAATAATCTCCATTAATCTTTATACCCTTGTTTTTTCCCTGTTTAATGATTGAAAGACACTTTGCTGTGTGGCAGTGAAGAGTTTGGGAGATATATTGTCACCTTGTCTCACTCCCTTTCCAATTTTTATTGGTGCTGTATCCTCATATAGCCAAACCTTTGCACTTACATTTTCATAGATGTTATTAACAATGCTAATATAAACATCTTCATTACCGCAGGTTTTCAAAGCCATTGTAACTGTTGATGGTTTCGCAGAACCAATGGCCTTTTCATAATCAATAAGCCATACGTAACGGGAGTTCACATTCCCTCATTCTTTCAATTAGTTCTCTCAGTACATGGATATAATCTATAGTGCTATAGCCACTTTTGAATTCAGCTTGTTCTCTCAGTTGGGCTACGTACAGTGTTACCATCAAACGATGTGGAAGAACTTGAGTGAAGATTTTATAAACCACTGATAGGAGGCTGATGGGCCTGTAGTTTCTGAGATCCTCAATTTCACCTTTTTTTATGAAGCAAGATCATTGTAATATTGTTCCAATCTTCAGGAATCTTCCCTTCATCAAGACATCTAGTGAAAACTTGGGTGAGTGTAATTTGTACTAAGTCAAATCAGTCAATGGACTATGTCAAACAGCATGATACAGCAAAATTCAGGTGCTGAAGCTCCCTACTTTAACCAGTTAATCTACATAAATTAAAAATAAGAGGAGGGACAGAGACTAGCTTCCTCTTTCACGTCAAAGTTAATTTCAAACCCATTGCCTATGCTTCCATCTATTCGGTTTCAAGGCTTTTAATTGACTTCAACAGCTTGGTTTTGCTTGGTTTTGCTTATCACTGGCTTTTAACAGAATGCATTGAACATCTGATTCATTGATGTCTAACAAAAGCATTTTAGGGTCTGTAACAACTCTCATGAAAGTGTTCAATTTTCTGCAAGCCATTGTGGCTGGTAGGGTCAGAATTCTTCTAGCTAAATGAAAAAGTTACTGGCCACTGAGCATTAGAAAACTAAAGGTGGGGGAAACAAGAACAAAGCAAGTACCATAGCACAAAGGAATTCTATGCTGTCATCATATCATCCCTGATACAAATGCTACTTTCAGTGCCACCATCTGAAAACAACTATCGGTAGCCATGGCTTTTTGGTATGCTTTAAAAAAGACCCCCTCCCCGGACACTCCTACATTATATCAAGATTCCCGTCCGTTGATCCACATGTGACCATGGGCAATTATCAGGTGAAAATGTGTCATTTATGGTGATAAAAATCTAATGGTGTAACAGTGTGTAGGTGACAGCTGGGTTTTCTGCACAGACTGGTGTGGTACAAAAACAAGATATAGGGACAAAACTGTAAGAGTACATAAAAATTCTGCTTCCACAGTGCAAACTTAAAAAAAAAAAAAAATGGCAAATCTTATTGAGATTACTGTATTTAAGGAAAAAGAAAAAACAAATCTTTGTATGATCCCCCTGTGTGCTTGCTAAAGAAACTGGAAAATAAGGACAATGGTTAAAAATGTGGAAAGAAATTGCAATTCTGTGTTCCAAAATTGTAAGAAAACAGTAAATCATATTGAGCTGAAGTTAATGGAAAAAATAAATTATAATAGGAATTTCATCCATGAGCTTTGGTAATGACCATGAATATTCTAAATTGGCAATATTTATTTCCTTTTTTTTTTTTTTTTTTTTTTTTTGACAGAAAAATCTCAAAAACAAAAATGTAAATTGTTTTACTGCAATGATTTTAGTGTAAAAGAACATTGTTATTGCAGCCATTTATCAATGAATAATTTCTTGCTTTTGCAAAGAAACAAAAAGTGGTTTACTGTAATTTCACAGTGTCCGCAATGTCATTGAACTACTTAAAAGTTATGTGAAGTCTGTACTTATCAGAATTTCTGCTAATTTCCTTATTTTCATTGTTCAGAGGTTTATATTATCTTTGTTTTTATTCCTCAAAATGTAGATTTTTTTTCAGCCTCTTAGAGAAAGAAAAATGCAAGCACCTCTGAAAAATTAAACAACATGAAGCAGGGTCTCCGTCACCTGTCTGGAAAAGGCTTACTGTGTGTAAATGGGCTTACTGACTTCACCCCAGACCTACCTGTGGTATTAAAAGGGTCCAGTTCAAAAGCGTGCTGGCCACAGTCATCACTTGAAATCTTTCACCCCTTTTTTGGTCAAATCTTTGCTCTCTGTATGTATAGCCCACAGTACTTTTGACCCCATCCAGATTACTTACAACTTCGCCATTGAAAGGGGCAAAATTCTTAGTTCAATTTGATATAGCAGGTTCACAATAATTTATGCTTTATAACTACTGAGGAGGCAAGGGTGTGAGAGCGCATCAACAAATTTGTGGAGTAACTGATTTACCACATTTCAAATTGTTTATATTTGGGAATGCCCACAGAAGAGAGAAAACAATTATTTTATATATCTCCTCATTATCCATAAAATTAATTGCTACATCTGTAACAAAATCTATTCGCTACCGTTGACGATCACATTTAAATATCTACACACCAGTGCAAAAAATCTAATCGCCAATTGGCGACTGGTGACCAATAATTGCAAGGGCTGATTAGTAAACTCTATCTATAAATTATAAATGGTTTCATAAAACTTTTCAGAAAAGTCCATGGGCAAAATCTATTATCCTTACATTCTTTGTCCCACCTGGAATCGTGCTTTCATTTACATAATTTGTTTTGTCACTTTTCTAATCATTTTATTTTCTGTGTGTTTGAGTAAACTTTACATCATTTAGTGCCTGTGTACCAACCAGCAGGATATTCAGGCATGGCATAGGCAAAACTGTTTAAATGATAAAAGGAAAACTAAAAAGAAAGAAAACTGATATGCAACAAACTTTCTCAATTCTTCTGTGAGCCGCCCCGGTGGCGCAGTGGTCTAAGCGATGGCCTCTGATCATTCGTCCGTAAGGGGTCCGGGTTTGAATCCCGGTGAGGCATGGATGTTGTGTTTGTCTTACGGCACTGGCTCTCTCCCTTCCCTGGAGCCACTGACCCTAAATTAGGGACGGGCGACTGCTTATAGCCCATTGAGTTGCTCACGGTGGTCGTTAAACCTCCAATCAAAAAAAAAAAAAAAAATTCTTCTGTGCTTTGCAAGATTTTGTCCTTCTTAATATACTGCTTTCTCAGTCACTAATGGCTGGTTTGACACACTTTCTATCCACCTTGTTATGGATCTACCTCTCAGTCTGTAACCTGATACCACAGAATGTCACATCTTATGTAGGCGACCTCTCATCTCCTAGTGACACGCATGTCTAGATGAGTTGAACATGTTTTCATTAACTTTTTTTCTGAAGCGATACCCAGTTGAGTTTTTATGTCTGCTGTACATATTATGTTCTGCCAATGAATCAACCAATGTTACCCTGATATTTCTCATACCACTTTCTTGTCAGCAACTTTCAACCTCCTTTAAATAGCATTTTACATTGCTTCAAACTCTATTCCTGCCACCAAAAAAGAGGGCAGGTCTAAATACTACATTGTGCACAAGCAATTTAGTTCTCTGATCAACCTCTTCCTTAGTAAAAAATGTTCTTAAAACTAATTATTTTCTGGTTATTTTGTCAAATAAAATACATTTATTTGAAAACTTTCCTTAAATTCCCTGCTTATACAAAACACGTGTGTGTAATCACAGTTCTGAATTTTGCCTTCAAACTTTTAAAAACTGAACCTTAGTTTATCAGTTTCCAAGCAGTATTATTCAAAAATGCATTTAAAAACTTCACCTCTATTTCAGAATGTCTACTGGATATGAAAATCATGAAAGTTACGAATTCAGAAAAGGCTCATGAAAGTCGTGAAAAAGTCACAAAATTTTGCTTTGGGGTCATGAATTTATTTTAAGTAGCAGTTCATTTTCTGGCTTTTTTCTTTCTTTTTTTTTTGGAAAGGAACTTGTTTGTGCTTTCAGTGACAAAAGAAAACTATCCTGCTTATGCAGGGTTCCCACTCAACCTGGAAAACAGGGTAAACCTGGAATTCTCACGGAATTTGAAAATGGTTCCAAAAATCAGGGAAAACTCAGGGAAAATTACCCCCCCCCTTTTTTTTTTTTTTTTTTTTTTTTTGTAAAAATCAATGGATACTTTATTTTGCCAAAAAATACTTTTTTTTTTTTGAAGATTTCAAATTTTTGCTTGCAATTACTGCCTGCCTGGAATTTGGTAGATCTTACTTTCAGTTATATTAAGTATTTCCTTTATTCTCTAAAAAAGATGCAAAATTGAATTTTGAAAATTGCCAGTTAAGCTTTTGTTCAATTTCTGCAGGCAGTTGTTATAACATGGAACAATTAGGCACAATTGCTCCTGCTTGAAGAAAAACTTCACAAGAGAACCAACCAAATGATGGATCAAAGTCCTTTGTCTGTTGGTTCTCTTTAAACATGTTTCTTTGAACAGAGCCATTCAATCATTAAGCTTAGCTGCATTGTGTTATAGAAAAACTGAAACTATTCAACAGACAGATTTTTTCTTACATATGACCTGTTTCTATGGGAATGTATTTACAAATTCCGTGTGGGTAGTATTCACAAAAGTTCATGGAACTTTGGTACAGAAAATAATGTGCACAGTTAGTTGTTATTAATGAAAAGCAGGTAATTTTATAAAGACAAATTACGTAAAGCATTTACAAGTGTGTGCTTTGGTGAGACAAATGAATGGAATGGGATGAAATGTAACAATTCTTTGCAACATGCCACTCTGGAAAACTTAAAAAAACACCTGGAGAACCTGGAAAAGTCAGGGAATTTTTTTTATTAATTTTGAGTGGGAACCCTGTTATGGAGTCAAGACAGTTTTCAGGTATAAATGTTAAAGAAAGGTGACCGTGTGTAATGAAATTGTGTTGCACAATACTGAGTATTTCAATTTACTTTTACATACAGTCAAAGCTGCTGAGTCGGATTTTTATATTTTTGTTACAGAGGCCTTTTTAACATTTGTCATGAAAATTAATTGGACATTAAATTGCCTTTCCCAAATTTGGTAGATATCCTGCATTTACAAACATTTAAAATGCAATATTACACCTAATTATCAGAAAATATATGGCTCTGTGCCACATGACTGCCTGTCCCACATTGAACCAGCCTACTGTTTAAAAACATGTAGGCTGGTTCATATCATGATTCTGGACTAAAACATTTCTGACATTTAGAATGCTAAAAAGGCAAACTTCACTGTTTTCAGAAACTAACTTCTCATTCTGTTTTATGCAGAATGAGAAGTTAGTTACCAAATTTTGGAAAACCAATAATTTTGATACGGTGTTGTATAAGATCTTTTTTTCCCCCCTTTCTTTTTTCACTAATTTTTTAAATGCTGATGGAATCTTTTTTAAATGTTTTTGATACTACAAATAGATTAAACTTTTGGAAAATTAATTGTAATTTCTTATACACCCACTCTTTCTAACAATGTTGCCTTTATGCTCATTATTGATAACTGTCTTTTTGTGAAGTAACTGATGGCCAGAAATTTAATGAAATTTTTTATTAACTTAAGTTATTTTTTTATTATAAGGGGCAGAGCCTATGAATGTTTTTGTTTTGTTTTAGTTTATTTTTAGTCGTATAAATTATTTCATTGACTTGCTTGAAATTATAACCATACTTTTTTCTATTACTGTAATGCAACCTTTTTTCTAATTTGTGACTTGACCGCATTTTAGGGACAAAATAGCATCTCATGTTTCTTGAGTTGCTACAATCCTCCTGTTCTCCTGATCATATATCACCGACCTCTTTGTCGTCAACAGTTACCTGTTTACTAGAGACTGGATATTTGTTCAGCTGGCCTTAAAAGTATTCACTCCATCTATTCAATGTATAATCCGTTGATATAAGAAGAGTTACCTATCATTTTTAACTCCATCTGTTCAATATATCCTTGATTGATATAAGATGCTCAGCTGTGCCTAATGCCCCAACTTGGTTTGGAAAAACTTTTGCCAAGGAACTCACAAGGTGGATAGAAAGTGAAAAATTTGTCATTAGTGATCAGGGAAACAGTTTATTAACCCTTTAAATGCTGCACTATGTTCTCCACAAGTTTCATACTTATTATGCAGTTAAAGAAGCTTATTATACTTATATATAGCACATATTTTGATACTTTCTAAAAAAAAAATTGTTTTGTTTTTTAATCCCATTTGGGAACACTGGTGTTTTGTGTTGCAATTTTGCTACAATTTTATAGAAACTGGATTTTGGTTATTCAGTACAACCAAGGTCTGCTGCTATATAGTATGAAGGATTAAAAATTATGAATTTAATTTCAGTAATTAGTTATTTGCACTTTTACCTTAAAATACTTATTGTTGATTAGCTATAATACCTTTGAAATAATAAATTTAATTTACTTTGTTCCTTACTTTATCATGGTTTAGTGCCCATGGTAAGTCGGGAAACAATGCTGATGTAATCTTTTTCTGCACTCAAAACACTTGTTTCTGGTATTTTTCTGGCAAATTATACAACGTCCTTGTGATGAGGGTACAAGATAGTGGCTGTCAGATGTTTGAGAACCATATGGTTTGTGGTTTTGGGTCTGGGGTGAGTTGACATTCATTCTTTTTGGCAAAGAAGATTCACAGTGACTTCTCTTCTGAAGGCCAAATGTGGAAGCTCATTTTCATTGAGTTCACAATACAAGATCCAGCTTGCCACTTTGGACATGTTCAGTGCATTACTGAACAAGTTCCACCACCACTTTTTGCTGCGGAGTTTAGGGCGATAGCTACTGAGAAGTCTGTCAAGGAGATCAACACCCCCCCCCCCATACCTTCATTATATTTCTGAATAAGGTAGGGTTGTGGGATATCAATTTTATTTTTCTTGGCCCTTGAATATCGTTTGGCCACTCCAACGGGTTCATGTGCAGTAGTTTGATGCAACTGTAACAACAGCATTGTCATTCCAGCTACATATGTATATGCTGCCATCACATCAGCAATCGAAATATCCTCTCTCACATTTAGATATATATTTTTTTTAATTTCAATGGGCACTTTCCTGTATGGAATTCACGGACAGTTCTAGTTGCCTTGATCCCTTTGTCAGATAAATTCATCAACACATCATGAGAAGTAAAAACATTATCAAAAAAGACTTAGTGTTTTGAAGGTTGGTCAACTACTGACAGCAACTCAGTGACTACTCTTGTTCCTAGAGGCAAAGCTGGAGATCCTTCTTTTTTCCCACTGTATATTTCCATTGCATATGGGTATCCATTTGATGAACACAACATCCAAACCTTAAGCCGAACCTAATTGGCTTACCTCAGATGAACATCTTACATGAGTGATAACCATAATATGGAACCATAGATTCATCGATGCTTAACTTTTCGTGAAATACACCGAATTGGAAATTTTTTTTTTTATAGTTGTGCATAAAGTGGGAAAAAATTTTGCCTAGCTTATCATCTGGTTCCAGTTGGCTGTTGTCATTAATATTGAAATATTTTTTAACTTCTTAAAATACGAAATATGCATGAGACAAATCCCTAAAGATTGTCTTATGTTAAAATGTGCTTTAGATTAAACAAATATAATATCAAAGGTATTGTTTACCTAATATTGAAAAGTATTTTGCATGTTGTTGCTCCGAGAGAGAGGTCTAATTATGTTACAGGTGTTAGTTAATTTTTTTACAAATAAGATGATTTAGTTAAATATTTTTAGTTAAACTCTCAATAGCACAATCAAAACTCTTGAATGTTTCTATTAATTAAGACAATTGCATTAGAAAAGGTTATACTCGTTGGGTCGGTATATATGGCTCACATAAAAGCTCTTCGTCTACGATATCATGGCGAGCGCTTTCTGTGCTCTGGGAGCACCATCATCAGGCCATCGACTATCTACATGAGGGTTCCTCACATGTGTGTAGCCGCAGGAGTTGCATGTTGGGAAATGGAGGGATGGTTGTAGGCACGTAGGTTGAGATCATTATAGGCACATATGTTGGCTTTCTAAAAATTCTATATTAAAACAAAAAACACAAATTTTGAATACAGAATTTTTAGAAAGCCAACTTATGTGCCTATAAAGATCCCATGCCAATCAGAACACCCAAAAAACTCATAAAATAAATAATATTAGGAATTGGGTAAAATGTGCCTTCACACATTCCACAAATAGAAAATACAGAGAAGAAGAAATCCAATGGATTATTAACACAACTGAAAACAATATGGATATACACAAAAACTGTTAAAAAGTTGATTTTTGAATACAAAAAGAAATTAAAGAAGTCCAATCAAAACATACCAAAAAAAGAACTATAAATTTTCAGGTTCCTTTCCTTTTATTAGAGGAATAAGTGGAAAATTTTTAAGCTTAATGAAGAAACACAGCATTATTTTTGGTCATTCTGTTCAGAATATTGGTGACTTGGTTATAAAGAAAAAACCTAACAGAAATATACTACAATCATCAGGTGTTTATGAAATTCCTATTGTTTCACATTTTTTGGGACCGCGTCTTTTACTTTGATAGCACAAAAAATAGATTAATAAAAAGATTACATCAACATATAAAAAACTGGAACAAAAAAAGATAAAACTGCACTTATTCAATACTGCATTAATCATAAACAATATCCTGATTTTGAAAATATTAAATTATTTAACTACTCACACAAACGAAAAAGAATTAAGGATTTCAGAAAGCGTTATAATCGAACAAAAAAAAAAAAAAAAAAAAAAAAAAGATATGCAATTTACAGGACCTCCACTACTCTAGATACAGCTTGGAAGGCACTTATAAAAAGAGAAAAAATGCATAAAAAAAGACAAAAAAAAAAAACATTACATAAATCACACCATTTAATACAGGACTAACAACAATACATCTGTGATGGTGTAAGTTAAAAACTAAGAAATGATTTGCAACGGTAACTATGTTCATAATAGACAGACTCCTGAAATAATTTATCGTTATTTATTCTTGACTAAACACACAACTAAAACGCTAATGTAAGTTCACGGATAATACTAAACATAGAATGAATGAGCTATTAATCAACAAAGTCTCCGCACTTTAAGGTTATTTCACACTTTGCTTTCTATTTAGTCTGTTTTAAACAGTCTTACCATAGATTTAATATCCATTCGGCTTTTAACACAAAAACAGTCTATTCCAGCGGGAATCCCTTTAATTGATCATAATACATGTACTCTTTTAGAGCACTTTTTGTAAAAACAACAAACACACGTGTTCCCACACATCGAAGCAACGCCATTTTCTGTCCAAGGTTGTGATCCCATAATTCTTCGCAATGAACCGCTGACTGGCTGTTCAGCCTCCACGCAACTGAAACTCACAAATGTAAACTTGCAGCAGGTGTTCGACGAAAATAAAAGAAACTAGCAAAGGACGCCAACATCCAACAATCTGCTTATATAAATAGATAGTAACAGTTCAATATACCTATATTACAAATGGAGGAAAAAAAAAAAAAAGAAAAGAATTGTACTTACGATTGATATACAGTACTTACCAACTCGTCCAATAGATGGTGGCATTTGAGGAGATTCACCTGACACGTTATACAGGCTACAACCATCCCTCCGTTTCCCGACGTGCAACTCCTGTGGCTACACACACGAGGAACCCTCGTGTAGATAGTCAATGGTCTGATGATGGTGCTCCCGGAGCACAGAAAGCACTCGCCATGATATTGTAGATGAAGAGCTTTTATGTGAGCCATATCTCCCGACCCAATGAGTATAACCTTTTCTAATGCAATTGTCTTAATTAATAGAAAAACTCAAAAGTTTTGATTGTGCTATTCAGTGAGTGTTTAACTAAAAATATTTATGGTATTATGCACATTGGTATACGATGTTTCTTTCTGTAAGTTATTAGATCAGGAAAGCAAAGATGGTTCTGAGACAGATGCAGATGATGTCACAATGAGGGATAAAAGCACAGGAGGGATCTCAAGAGAAGTGTGTAAAGCTCTAAAATCTCTTCAGAATGGTAAGGCTCCTGGAGTTGATGGCATAACTGCAGAGATGTTGAAATATGGTGGTGACTCTATAATTGACTGGTTAACGGAAATTTGCCAGTTGTGCTGGGAGTTAGGAATGGTCCCTCGGGATTGGAAGGATGTTATCATTGTTCCCTTGTATAAGGGAAAAGGTGCTCAGACTGAATGCAAGAACTATCGTGGTATTCGCCAACTGAGGGTGCCAGAGAAAGTGTTTGGTAAGGTCATTATTGAAAAAGTACGGGGTCTTACATCATTGAAAGTGTGGGATGTTCAGAGTGGTTTTATGCCTGGTAAAGGCTGCACTAACCAGATTTTTGCATTACGCACGATGATTGAAAAGTATCTGGCTATTGGGAAGAAAGTTTTTACTGCCTTCATAGATTTAGAGAAAGCTTACGACCGAGTGAATAGGACACTTTTGTGGAAGGTATTGAATGAATATGGTGTTACTGGGAATCTACTTAATAGTGTAAAAGCCATGTATGCTGGTAGTAGAGCTTGTGTACGAGTGAATGGTGTTTTATCAAAATGGTTTTCCATTTTTGCAGGAGTTAGACAAGGTTGTGTAATGTCACTATGGCTGTTTAATATATTTATGGATGCATGCATGTGTGATGCCAAAATAGATAATAGTGGTTTATGTCTTGGTGATATCCGTGTGTGCAGATTGCTGTATGCTGATGACACTGTCCTGTTGGCAGAGAGCAAAAGTGAGTTGCAGAGTATGTTGACTCAGATGCACGAAGTTTGCATGAAATTCAAACTGAGTATAAATAAGGGAAAAACCAAAGTTATGGTGTTTGAGAGAGGAACGGGTAGCACTGAATGTAATGTAAGTATAAATGGCACTGTGATTGACCAGGTGAGTGAGTTTTTGTATTTAGGAAGCATTTTTGACAGAGAGAACAAGTTGGATGGTGAAATCAGTAGGCGAGTGAATTCTTCTTTGAAAGTCATAGCTGCTCTGGAAGTTTTCAGAGGAATGATGGGTTCTCTAGAGAGTCCCGCATGGCTGTGTTTGAAAGTGTAATTGTACCTACTCTGATGTATGGTAGTGAAACCTGGGTACTGCAGAAGAAACATAGGAGTCGTTTGTGTGCTGGAGAAATGCGTTACTTACATGGGGTTTGTGGCAAGACACGATCTGATTGTGTGAGAAATAAAGATGTATTGCAGTTGTGTGATGTGAAGCAAAATGTTGTTAGCAAGGTGGAGACCAATATGCTTCGGTGGTTTGGCCATGTTGAAAGAATGAGTGATGAAATGCTTACTAAGAAAATCTTTTCAGCCCAAGTGGCAGGAAGGAAAGGCAGAGAGGAAGGCCAAGGAAGACATGGGTGGATCAGATTCAGGAGTGTCTGCATGAGAAACAGATTGAGTATGAAGTATAAAAGATCTTGTGTACGGTGTGTAATGGATATCAGTGAAGCACGAGTTGTATGTCAAGATCGCTCTAAATGGAGAAGTTTTGATACGACAACAATAAGTAAAAATATCTGGAAGTTTGTATTTCTTTTTGGAGCTAACCTCTGAATCTCAGAGAACAGCTTAGTGATATGTATGTATGTATGGTATACAATGTTACTTATTACTGTTTCACACGTTGTATTGTTTCATTAACTAAACTAGTTTCAACTCTTCATTTGCGAGTCATCCTCAGTAGCGTATGATGTTTGCGTTTCCAAAGAGATCGTTGTATCACTGGGTCACTGATCGTTCTCATTATCTGCTGTGTCCTTGTTGCGCATGCGTATTATGGTCGTGGGTTTGTTTGGACATCTTTTTTATTTTCTTCTCACGTTCCACCAAGAATTTCCATGCATATGGCAGGTCGTAGGGGGTGTTGTTATTACTATTTATATCACGAGTTTTCTCGATCAAGCCTCTGCCATTAGGATTTGTTGGTGTGTGTTGTTAAGATTTTCGCGTTTTCCCAATCTGGGATAACATCATTCTCTTGGCAGTGTTGGATTAATGCTGTTTTCACCTCTCTCCTGTTCCAATTTTTGACATGTTCCGTAAGGCGAGTTTTGAATCGTTGTTTCGTGCTGCTTATGTATATTTTATCGGTGTGATTGTTGTTTGCCTTTCTTGTAGGGATGGAGTATACACCTGCAGCTTCCAGGGTGGGTTGGTTGTTGTAGTCAGTTGTCAAAAATTCAACCAACCCACCCTGGAAGCTGCAGGTGTATACTCCATCCCTACAAGAAAGGCAAACAACAATCACACCGATAAAATATACATAAGCAGCACGAAACAACGATTCAAAACTCGCCTCATGGAACATGTCAAAAATTGGAACAGGAGAGAGGTGAAAACAGCATTAATCCAACACTGCCAAGAGAATGATGTTATCCCAGATTGGGAAAACGCGAAAATCTTAACAACACACAATACACACCAACAAATCCTAATGGCAGAGGCAGTATTGATCGAGAAAACTCGTGATATAAATTGTAATAACAACACCCCCTACGACCTGCCATATGCATGGAAATTCTTGATGGAACGTGAGAAGAAAATAAAAAAGATGTCCAAACAAACCCACGACCATAATACGCATGTGCAACAAGGTCACAGCAGATAATGAGAACGATCAGTGAGCCAGTGATACGACCTCTTTGGAAACGCAAACATCGTACGCTACTGAGGATGACTCGCAAATGAAGAGTTGAAACTAGTTTAGTTAATGAAACAATACAACGTGTGAAACAGTAATAAGTAACATTGTATACCAATGTGCATAATACCATGCAATTAGCCACGTATTGATGTAGAGCATTTATTGAATATTTGACTCACAAACCACATGTAAAAATATTTAACTAAATCATCTTATTTGTAAAAAAAAATTTAATTAACAAAAACCTGTAACATAATTAGACCTCTCTCAGGGAAGGAGCATGTGCCTCACGGAGCAACAATGTGCGAAATACTTTTCAATATTACATAAACAATACCTTTGATATTATACTTCCTAAAATGTTTCCAAGCCATAACTGTAGGGACCATCGGTACAGATGTGTCTTCTGACGTACTCCAGTATAGATCTTCAGCAGGTACAGAGTGATAGCCACTAAGAAGTAACAAACCAAAGAACTGAGTGATGTCTCCAATTTCTACATCAATTGTTTCTCCTTTTTGTTGAACATAAAGCTTTGTCATCTTTGCCAAATGTATAAGATACTCCTTCGGCATTATTTTCCAAAACAGCTCAATAGGTGATAAAGCTGCTAGTTCCGGAAACTTTTCTAGTAATTTTTCAGGCTTCTCATGAGGGAGAGGCTTGTCAAATTGCACACTTTTTACCATCATCAAGTCAAGCTTTGTGTTTTTATTTTTTCATTTTTCTTTCACTTGAATTTACAGAGTAGTGAGCCTCGCATTTTTTACTGAAATGTATGTTGAAGGGGCTTCAGGATCTTCAATTTCAGCAACCTCTTGAGTTTTTTTTCTCAACCATAATGTCAATGCTTCCACAAACATCAGCTGGGGTAACAGGTTATAAATTATTTTCATTTACATCCTCTTCTTTGGTTATATTTCCTGTCTCATTAGGTGGTGACTGACATAAATCTACATCTGATAAATCTGAATCATCTGAAATATTTTGTAAATATCCAACTGCTTGTTCCACAGTAAAGAAACGCTTTGCCATAGCAGATTGTTTTCAAACCTTTTCGTTTCACACAAAGATGTTTAACTGAACAGAAGTCTCAACTCATGTGTCCCCTGCTATTTGCTTTGCTGTGTATTGTATTAGTTCTTACATAAACATCCTGTCAACCATCCTAGATTTTATGGCATTACCCACTACCAAGTGTCAAAGTTCAGTTTCAAAGACTTCTAGGGAGAAGCTAAAAAGAATTGTGCATCAATCAAACTGTCAAACATAAACAAGTCATTGTGTGGCTGTTGAATACATTCTGATGACATTCAGCAAAAAATGCTTCACATGAGCTGCCAATGTTACCATTTGGGAACATTGAAAAAAAAACACTGATTCCCGCTAATGAAGAAAGAAATATAAACATTTATGCTATCACATAATGAACTCAGCCCTTCTACACCTCTCCAGTGAATATAAAAAAAAAAAATAGATGTTTTTACAGATTAAAATACAAAGATATTCAGAACATGCATAAAATGATGAAAAACAGGAGTTTTGAGAAATTTTCAGGTTTTTATTTTTTGAGTGGAGGCCATAATAAAAATAGCCAAAAAGTAAAGAATATTTAGTGATTTAAAGAAAAATTTCATTACTGAATTCTTTCTTCTGATTTTTCTTTATTGATCGAGAAGTTCATGTTCCCAAATGGGAACATTGGCAAATAAAAGGTTAATCATAATGTGCTGGATGGAGGTTGAAAAAAAAAAAAAAAAATTGCTACAAACCAGCACTGATTTTTTTTTTAAGTAATCTATGCCAAAAAGATGCCAGGTCACCACATTAGTGTATGGAGGTTTATGATTATCTTGAAGAGATTGAGGAGACATTTAAACTTGAGTTAAAGAAGCTGACTATGCAAAACAAGTTATTGCTCAAGTAATATGAAGAGGATATGACATATTACCCAAACTTGTTTTCACATAAATTATGGAAAGATGGAGATCTCTGCAAAACTATACTAAACACTATAAATTGTTTTGTTAAATATATTTTAGTGATTATATTTATGGAAGCAAAGCATGTAACCATGTAAATAAACTTGCCAGAGTAAACTTCATGAATTTGAAAGTGAATGCTATCTGCATATTGTTGTGGATTTCTGGTTTTTAATGGAAAATGACTGAAGATGAAAAAAAAAAAATAATTGAAAGACAAACTTTAAAAATTATTAACAGAAGTAAATTTGTGCATTTTAAGCATAAGTCACAGGGAGATAATGCTTTTGGTGAAAACCATACTGCAGAGAAAAGTAAGAGGGGAAAATGGATTCATGGTATGTCAGTAATTATTTGAAAGGATGGAATATGTGATTTTCTAAATATGAGTTCAAATACCTGTCATCAAACAAAATCTCAGCAGTTAGTTTTTGTCATGATAGCTCTGTAAGAAACTGTGCAATTAAAGGACAGTTTCTGTCACACAATTTTAGATTATTTCTGGATATTAACATTTGTTGATTTTCACTCAGAAGGCCATAACACAGGTAGGATCAGTGAACTCTGAACAGTACTGAAAACTTCTGCATAATTGTGGGGCTTAACATTTGTACATGTGGACATTTCTCATCTGAAATTCATGACTTGCAAGTTACTTATGTTGTTTTTTTATTTGCAGGATGCCAGTGGTAATCGTATCAAGCAGTGGAACAGGCTTTTTACGAGCAAAGGTAATTTCTAATCTGTACTGGTTTAATTTTCATTAATGAATTTCTTAATACTGTTAAATTGAGTTAATCTATTAACTTAACAACTCTTACCAGAGTTTGTTTTTAATTTGATAACTTACCTGAACTCTGAAATTTCACATGTGTAGTAAAACAGTGTCAGAAAATAGTTTATTGAAAATACTTTACTTAGACTAGTGTTGCAGTGGTCTAAGTGCTGGTGGCTTCTGGCTATTCTTCCAGTTGGGTCCGGGTCCAAATCCCAGATGAGGCCATGGGTGGTGGTGTTCTTATAACACTGACTCTCTCCCCTCTGTGGAACCAGTGGCCCTAAATTAGGGAAGGAAAACTGCTTGCAATCTCTTAGAGTTACTCATGGTGGTTGACCCCCCCCTCCACTCCCCCAGCACAAGTGGCTTTGATGGCTGATCAGTAAGTAGACTCTGATGTATTCAAGTGTGAAAAAGTGTAACTAAAATACAGGGTGTCCAAGAATTATTGGACACATTACAAAATTATGTACAAAAAACTATGAGCATTGTCTGTTTTTCTATGTCACATATTACTAACATGGTTTCTATGATTTTGTTTTGCAGAATTGTTATTCCCAGAATCCGATAGATGGCGCTAGGTGTGGCCTGATGAGGAATGTATGAGAAATGCGCAATTGGTAGTCATGTCATCCGCACAGCAGAAGGCGATGTGTGTGTGTTATAGCTTGCGGAATTAAAGTCTGTCATTAAAGGTAAAAGACGGTACCATTTAGAGTATGGTTGTAATCCTCCGTCAACGAATTCAATTAAGCAGTGGATGAAACAGTTTAAAGAAACTGGCACTGTGCAACATCGTGGAGGAGCCGGTAGGCCTAGCGTCAGCAGTGAGACGGTTGACCAAGTTAATGATGAAAGTTTCTGACGAAGCCCCAGAAAATCCGTTCGTAAAGCAAGCAGATAACTGTGCTTTCTGAAATAGACAGTTCACGATATCTTGCACAAGAAATTAAAGTGTCATGCTTATAAAATTCAAATAGTGCAAAAGATGCATGTAAATTATCACACTCTTCGATACGATTTCGCTGTAGATATGCTGAATCGAGTGGAAAACGACGAAAACATTTTCAGTACTGTAATTTTTGCTGATGAATCCACATTTCATGTATCAGGTATTGTGAATTGTCAGAACTGTAGCATGTGGGGCAGTGAACCGCCTCATGCTGCTATTGAACTGGAACGTGATTCTCCAAAAGTTAATGTGTGGTGCGCCCTATCAAAAAAAGAAGTGACTGGCCCTTCTGCGAAAAAACCATAAATGGTGACATTTACTTGGATATGCTAGAAATTTTTGCTATACCCCAGATCAAAAGATATGACGTCGTTTTCCAACAAGACGGGCCTCCGCATTGATCAACGTGTGTACGCAAGTGCCTAAATGAGCATTTCCCCAACAGATGGATTAGGCTTGGTGGTCCCATTTCGTGGCCTTCTCGCTCTCCAGATCTAACTCCATTGGATTATTTCATGTGGGGTTTTGTGAAGGATAGTGTCTATCAGACGCCTTGTACTGATTTGCAGGAACTGAAGCAGCGTATCACAGCTGCTATTAATTCCATAACTTCTCAGATGCTTGCCAATACATGGCATGAAATCGAGTATCGGTTGAACGTACTACGAGCAACCAGGGGATCTCAAATCAAAATTTATTAACTTGTGTAGTTACATTGTAAGTTAGTACAGTCAGTTTCTTTCTATCTGTTTAATGTTTTGTTTTATATAATTTTGTAATGTGCCCAATAATTCTCGGACACCCTGTATATTAATTTTTTTAATATCATTTTCTGTGCGTGTTAAGCATCTTTTAAGCAGTATTTGATTTTTAAAGATAACTGGTCACAATGAAAAGAGGACTTGGTGCAACATGCTAGAATCTATTTTTTTATTCATTGTGCTTTTTGAAAAGAAATGGTGCATTCTTATAGTATCAATTTTTCTATCTGCCAATCTGTAAATACATGGGTTGGAAAGTTAGTGAAAATTGTGCTGCAGAGGAGACAGGAGTCCTCAAAGAGAATCCAATGGGTATCCCCTATGTAATGTACTTTCCTGATGTACCCTAGGTAGAGTGGTTGAATATTCTCTTGAACAGCATATGTGCAGGAGCTATTTAAACACACCTTGTAGTTCATAAGTGGTCTAAAGCCATGTTTACGAAGTTTGAGCAGCATTGTTGGCTACAAATAGATGTTGCTAGAGGTTGTACCATGAAGGAATCTTATGAAGGACTACAACACAAGTTTATGGAGCATCTAGTTTGCAGTATAGTATGGCAGCAATGTGGGTGGGAGCTTTAAACACAACAACAACTGAGAGACGTGCTTCTGGGTGTGGATGTCCCCAGGTGAGTGAAACTAAAGTGCTCACTTTGTTTGCATTGTTGGGGAATGTCAGCAGTAGATAATTCTTGAACTCACCTACAAGAGTAACCTTTCACATGTGACTGTGCTGCACATTTTGAAACACATCTAAACTTGCAAAAAATCTCATGTTGGGTACCTCATGCTTTAAGTGATGTAATGTTAAGAAATGGCAACTTTACAAGGCAGCTAGACTCCATTTGGAACAGTATGGGTGTGAAGGGGGCACATTTCTAAATCATATCCTTACATATAATTCAAGACTACACACTTGTGATGTTGATTAAGAATAAATTATCAATGTTTATTTACAATTAAAAGCTTTATGAGCATCGACTATAGTTTCGCATAGCGTTTGGCTCGGCATCATCAGGACGAATGGAGCGTAAACATTTCCAATCATTGTGACATCATCAGAGTTCTAACGGTCACGGATTTTGATGAGTTGTTTCCAGGAGCTTGAAAGAAATGGCATAGGCATCACGTCGTTGACAAGTCATGAAGAATTCCGATATATATGGAAAGCTTCTAATATATTTAGCTTGATAGTCAAATCAGGTTTATCAATGAGCCTAATGTTTCCAAACAAAAATGTGTGGTTATTTTCGTGACAATGTTGGGCTATTGATGATTTCTTCAGTTCATAGTTCTGTAGGTAAGTCTTGTGTTCCTTCACACAGAAACTTAAAGCACTGTGGGTCTGTCCTATGTATGAAAGTCTACACCATTTCTTTCAAGCGCGTGGAAATCTGTGACCGTTAGAACTCTGATGTCACAATGATTTGAAATGTTAACGCTCCATTCGTCCTGATATTGCTGCGCCTAACGCTGTGCGAAGCTGCAGTCGATGCTAATAAAGCTTTTAATTGTGAATAAACGTTGATAATTTATTTTTAATCAACATCAGAAGTGTGTAGTCTTGAATTATATATAGCATTCTAGGTGTCAACCGGACCTTTGACTACATTTGGTGCGCAAGAATACTGATATAACCTACATCGGGAGCCGCAATATAACATCTTGCTTTGCTTCCGTCTTTTAGACTCGTCTAATACCGATATCGACTTTACTTCAGGAACTTAAAATCCTAGTTCCTAATCTTGATTATGACAAAATCTCCAAGTGCGACAATCAACCATTTTTCGAAGCTAAGGATAAAAGAAGTTCAAATTACTGAACCACTTAAACTTCTTACTTCGATGCAAGAGATGCCACATATTGCCAAATTTTATCTCCGGGAAATGCAACTTAAAACCTTCCCTTAATGTCAACAAAGCGATATCTAATGCTTTGTTTGCACTCTTAAGAGCTGTTATTAAAGATACGAGAAAATATTGCAAACGTTGAGATCGAACTGTATGACCTACACCTATTACTGGCTAAAATGTTACCAGAATTTTCGGACATAGATGGCAAAACTTGGTCTAGGAGTTTCAATATGTTGTTTACTCATAAAAGGAAATTAGAACGAAAATTTGAAAAATTATCAAATAATAGCAACAATAAAGAAAATTCTACTTCTCAAAGTGAGGAAGTCTTTATGGATAACGAAGTAATATCTAACCTTTCTTCTTTTAATCAGAGCAAAATTTAAAAACGAATTTTACGTTACAATTCAAATTTCAAAAAAGATACCAGTATCCAATGTCATTGCGTCACTTGAAGAGTTCCTGATAAAAAGCGATCTAAGCATTGATGAAAAAGAAACGTTTAGACATTGTGTCAGCCGGGTAATAACGTCAAATTCTTTTCCACCATTCAAACCCAATCTCAACAAGGAAGAGTATAAAGCTCTAAAAGAATTAGTCAAATTCTGATATCATTACTAAAGCCGATAAAGGAGGACAAGTTGTTCTTCTGGACAAAAAGCATTATGAGGCAGAGGTCGAAAAACTTATTTCCGAGGGACAGTATAAAGAAATAAAAAAAGATCCGTTGGAGAAACATTTAAAAGAAGTTTAGAAAGTGGTAACAAGTTGTGTTACTATTGACCAAAGCTCAAAAAGTTATCTGAAACCCTCAATATGTCTGTTGTCCGCGTTTCTATGCAGTTTCGAAGATACACAAGATTGCCGTCCCTTTCGGTCCCATTGTCAGCAGCAAATCAGCCCGAGCTGATTACTTTTTTCATTAACGTTGAAATCGCCAATAGCTTTCTATTTCTATATGCTCAGCTACACATAAGTTGGCCAAATTTCTATCTTCAGAACTATCCACCTTAGCGACTTCTTCAAACAAAACTGCTGTAAAAAATTCCATTGAATTTGTCAATCTGCTTCAACGACATCCATACAACGATCAGTTCATGTTATCCTTCGATGTGAAATCCATGTTCACAAGTATCCCAGTGAATGGAGCTCTCGAATAATTGAAAGCAAGTCTCATCGAACATCATTTCAGCCAACCGAAAGTTGAAGAAATTTTGAGACTAGTGGAAATTTGTATCAAACAAAACAGTTTCTTTTTTCGTGGAAGATTTTTCCAACAGAATGAAGGCCTTGCAATGGGTAGCCCACTGTCGCCTGTTTTATGCAAAGTCTACATGCGTCAATTTGAAGACAATCAGCTTGTTACATTTGACCTGTGGATTCGATATGTAGATGATACCTTTGTCCTCTGGAATGACAGGAATTCGGAAATACCTAAATTGAACTTATCAATTCAATTGATCCTCATATACAGTTCACATGTGAGACTGAAAATGATGGCTGCTTACCATTCCTGGATGTCCTTGCGTCACGCTCTGAAGGTTCGTTTAGTACAACAGTTTACCGAAAACCATTTGCTGTTTCCTTACCTCCACATGCAAAATCAAATCGCCCATGGAAACAAAAAATTTCTGCTTTCTACACATACGTATATCGTGCAATACATATATGCACAACTAAGGATTTCTTAGAGAAAGAACTTTATTTTCTTAAACGAATTGCAGTACACAGAGGATATAGCCCTTCCGTGGTAGACAAAGCAACTGATCTGAAATAAGAAAATTAAACAATCCTGAAAATAATAAATGTTTGCATATAAATAGCTTTCCACCTATAAAGAATAACTATAAAATAGACCAACATTATCTATTCATACTATAGAAAGAAAAAAATAGGGAAACAGAATCTAACATACTTAGCTTCTGACTAAAATATTATCTTTAAATAAAATTTCCCTGAGATATTATTTGTGTGTGGCATGTAAACTGCAGTGGTTTTTGACTATTTACAAAGATCGCCTAAAAATGAAACAATGGTACATATAATAAAGTATTCTTGCTTTGTATTTTACTAGAACCTCAAAAGCAGCTTCGTGACCCACACAATTTTCAAATATTAGGTGTGCAACTTAATTCTCAGCCACAGGCACAACACGTTGGCAGCAAATCAAATAAATACCTAATCAGGGAAATGATCCCCGTCATGTTGGATACATTTGAGCCATCGGTCAGGGAGCTGCTGAATGCCACTGCGGGAAAAAGAGGGCTGTTTCAAGTTGATAAAGTCGTCAATAATTGTGTGGACATCCTCGACAGAAGTGAAGTGCGTATCACTCAGGTGATGTTGCAGGGAGCAAAAGAGGTGATAATCCGACGGGGCGAAGTCTGGAGAATACGCTGGGTGGGACAAAATCTCTCATCCCAGGTCTGTGATCGTGTTTAAAGTTGTTTTCGTGGTGTGAGGACGTGCATTATCCTGAAGCAACAGGACCGACCTTCTGCCCTCGCAGATGTATGGTCTTTTTGCCTCCAGTGTGTCACTCACACGAATGAGTTGCTGACAATAATGCTCAGCATTGACCGTTTCACCAGGTTTGAGCAACTCATAGTGTAAGACACCACACTGATCCCACCATATGCACAGCAACAACTTCCTGGTATGGATATTTGGTTTGGCGGTAGGCTGACCTGGATAAACCCACGATTTGTGCTGCTTAGGATTATCGTAGAGGATCCACTTCTCATCACAGGCCAAAATCTTGTGGAGGAAATCCTTCTTCTTGAATCTGGAGAGCAAGGAGACACAGCAACATCGTAGCGCCTAGACTTGTTTGCAGCTTTGAGTTGATGGGGGCATCCAACGGCCCTCCTTGTGAATCCGTCCAAGCTTGTGCTGGCGCTTTGCAATGGCTTGCTGTGTTACTCCGAGTTCCTGGGCGAGCTCTGACTGTGTGCAACGGTGATCTGCGTCCAACAGTTGTTCCAGTTCCTCATCGCCAACTTTCTGCGGCTGTCCCGGACGTTCTGCATCACAGAGATCGAAATTTCCATGCTTAAACCACTGGAACCACTTCTTACACGTACTGTAAGACACAGCAGCCTCACCCAAAGCAGCACAGATCATTTGCTGGGCTTCTGCGGCACTTTTTTCCAGCTGAAACACAAACAGGAGGCAGTGCCTCAAATGTTGCTTCTTGAACGACATTACTTTCACCGTCAATTTTCGCCCCTTTTGTCACTACTGCTGTGAGCGGTAATGGTTGCCTGGATAGCTGTTGGATGGCACTGCAATCAGCCATTATTGCACACAGCTATTTGCATTTGCCAACGTTCTATGATCACTTGCGGTTAGGGACCGAGAATTAAGTTGCACACCTAATACTTTCAAACTTCTGAGTTTTTCTGCAAAACAGCCAAATTTAGATAATTAATGTAATCTCAGGGGTTTTAGCCAGAGACAAAACTACCAATCTACAGGAAATTTTGATCCAAAAAGGTATAAACTGAACAAGTTTTGTGGCTTTCTCGATCCCAAGCCTATTTCATAACTTATTCCAAATAGTTGAAATATAGAGAGCATTCTCTCAATGGAGGCACATGAAGCTTGTGCTGAATGTAGGCATACAGAAAAGTTACAAAATCCTGCAGGCAATTTTAAATTTGAACCCTTTTCATACTTTTTTTGCCATGACTTGCCATCATTTTATGGAAGAAAACTGGCTGACACTTTCTTTCATCATTGATGTTAGGCAACAGTCTGTCTCATTAATTTTGAAAGCCATTACACCAGGCAAATACATGGTTGTATCAGGATAATATGACTACCTACCTAATAATGAGATGACAGCAGTGAAATGACGTGGTATGGACTCAATGAGGCCCTAAAAGGTTGCCTGAGGCACATGTGCCCATTCGGACTGCAGCAGAGCACGGAGCTCCAAGAAATGACGTGGTTGTGGGTTGGCACACCGAACCTGTTGATTCAAATAGTCCAGCAGGTGCTCTATGGGATTGAGGTCAGGCAATTTCGCCGGCCAAGGGAAAACAGAGACATTGCTGTCGTGTTCTTGGAACCAGTCATTCACCGCCTTAGTGACGTTACAGGGTGCATTGTCTTTTAGATACCATCACCACAAGGGTATAAACGTCCAATGTGAAGGGATGCATGTGGTCTGCAAGAACTGACAGTTAGCCATTGGTGTTCAGGGACCCAAGAAGCGGTCCCAGGTCATAAAAGGAAAACATCCCTTAGGCATGCACACTGCCACCGCTGGCCTGTACTTGACCTACAAGCGTGTCCGGGTGTTGGGTCTCGTGTGTCTGACACCATGTCCACCGCCACCCGTTACTTTTGTGGAGTAAAAACCTCGATTTGCAGTGAAGGCAACCTTTTTTTTTTTTTTTCCACTGTCCAATGACAGTAGTCCCATACGAACTGCAGACATCATTGCCAATGGCCCTGGGTTAACATGGGTGCCTTGATGCAGCGTCGACTCCGGAGACCCATGCACAACTAAGTTCGCTCTACTGTTATCTGGGACATGTACCTGGGTACCCCAGCATTCATTTGCATGGTTAATTGCTGCGCTGTTGCATGTAGATTGCCCTTTGCAAGTTGACGGAGGTGACATTCTCTTCTGGGGTTGATGGCCTTTGGGGCTCCACAGTTATGATGTTGGGAGGTACTCAGTGTGCTGGCGGTCCATTCTTGGTACACCCTTACTAAAGCACCTCGTGAACAGCCCCTAAAGTCTGCTGTTTCCGAGATGCTCCCAGCCTTGGCGCCGTAAACAATGACCATTCTGTTTGAACATCCATCAAATCATTACATCTGCCCATTGTGCTCACGTTATGCACTATGGCTCATCTGTCCTGGTCAGCTGCTTATATCTCCATGTGGTTGACCTTGTCACGTGCACTCTGTGACACGCCTGGGTGAGTGCACAGTTATTCTGGGGGGTGGTCATATTATTCGACTGTGTAATCGGAAGGAAATTTGGATATCCACTCTTCTGCAATACTCTCCTGTTCTTGGTTAAGTTTCTGACCTCTGTATTTTGGATCCATGAGGTTTGCTAGAAAATGTGGTGCAAGAATTGCTTGTTCAAACCTTTTTAAAATCTAGATGGTAGGGCTGCAGGATTTCTTCTTGTAGTAAATCCAGCCATATTTCAACAGCAACTGAAACAGACGTTGTGTCTCTCTGAAGTGTTTCCAGTGTGCTAGCAGCAACGGATAACTGCTTTTCCAGATTCGTAGCTTCACAGTGAATGCCCATTTTATCCAAGATTTTTTAAATAGATTGATCAAATTCCTCAATATGCTCTTAAGATATTTCTCTATATTTGTGATAGTTGGCCACAAATGTTTTAACACAATCAGGATGAAAGTTTCACTTTGTTTCTTAGGTAGTTGTGACATATTAAGCTAGGCTTTTCTTTGAATCATCCATGTGGTTGATGTAGGCCTACGTTACGAAAATATTTTTGCACTGCTGCAATCTGCTTTAAAACATTCTTTGGGGAAACACCTTTTTCTAACAAATTCAACAGATGTGCTGAGCATCCATATGCTATGAGAGTTGTATATCTTTCATTTAAAATTTTCCACATTGTTATCATTTTGTTTTTGCTTTCAGTTACAACAGCAAAAACAGGTTTCCCAAATTTTTCTTTGCACTCCTTTATGGACGCCTCTAATTTAGAAGCACAATATTTTGCTGTTTTCTTTTCTGATCCAGTATCATCAGCATACAGCAAAAAACTTTCTGTTCCGATATGGACACTAATAGCTTGGACTGGCTCATTCTTCACATTGCACCAACCATCTATGATGAGAGCCAAACTGCTTTATTTTATTTTTTTGAAAGCTGATATTTAGTTTCTTCTGCTGCAGTATCAAACAGTTTTCCACCAATGACTTTTTCTGAGGGTGGTTGATGTCCAGGTCTCAGTTTTTCAGTCATAATTTTAAAGTGATCCAATTCTGCTGCATTGAGTGGTATGTTAGCAGCTTATAAAAAAATTATCCACTGTTTTATCAAGAGATTCCTTTTGCCCTTTTAAGACAGAATTTACTCATTGATTGTCGCTTCTTTGTTTTTTTACAACAGTACTCGAAAAAGCCCAATAAAACCTGAAAAAACCCAAGTGGGCTAGGTTTTAAAAAAAAAAAAGCCCGGGTTTTTTCAAACCCTGATTCAAATGTCAATCAAATGAATGTGTGCGTTATGGCTCCTGGCACTGAACAAAGGTCTTACAGAACCCCATTAACGTTAAGGTAATGATCATCACTGTCTATGACTGGGACGGCGTCACATTAACACATCAGTACCTCCAGGACAGACGGTAAAGACAGTGTATTATGCAAATTTCCTCGAACATAACTTGTGTCCAGCTCCCTAGAAGAAGCGGCATCATTTGCTGGAGTATTATAGTCAAATAATTTTGCATGGCAATGCTTGCTGCCATGTTGCTGGTGTTACCGACCTGTTTTGTCAATGGGGTTGGGAAGTGTTGTACCACCCTCTCTATTTGTCTGACTTAGTCCCCGTGACTTCGATTTGTTTCCAAAGATGAAACCACCATTTTAGGGAATTCGTTTCAAGACCACTGACAACATTGTAAGAGCTGTAAACCAGTTCGTCGTGAAGATCAACATGTCTCGCCTTGCTGACGTCGGACAGAGACTTCCACACAAATGGCAGCAGGTTTTGGATAATGCTGGTGACTATATTGAAGAGATAAAGCAGACTGGCGACAGATCCTATGTTATATTCCAATGTAACCATTATGTCCACACTAATAAATTTCCAACCCTTTTTAAAATGATATCCCTTCATCAATAAGTCAGATTCAATTTTTTTCTTTTTTTTACTGGAGAGCATATACCACAAGAATAAGTTCTGCACTTCTGAATTTCTGTAATTGACAGTTTATCTACTTGGTGGTATACTAATGATCAACATTTTTCTTTCAATTTTTATTATATAAGTCACTGACATTAACAGTGGTCAGATTGCACAGAAATTACGTCCAAGTTAAAAAGCTCATTTCTTTTACTAAAGTTCAGTAATAGTGGTGATGATCAAGTAACATCTTGTGAACTGTTTCCATATTTCACTTTTTTTTTTCATAATTTTTTTTTCTGTTGTGTATTTGCTATATGCTATATTTAATGAAGGCTTGAAGTGAATGAAACATTAAAAATACTTTAAAAGACTTTCTGAATAGAAATTGTGATTGTGTAAATATATTTCTGTCCTTTTAGGTGCATTGTCTGCTGAGTTGCTATTGTCTGATCAGCCTGTTTTAGGAGATTGGATGATTAATGTTGACATACTTGTGAGTAAGATTTGATTAAATATATGATTATTTTTGGAACAAAAATTGTAACGTACTCAAGAAACACCTTAAGCGTAGTTAATCCATTTATTTCTGTGATGTAATATGCATAAAGATTTGCCAACCTTTCACTCCCCACTGGGAAGCTATTTCAAGGTAATGGTGGACAAAATGTCTAGGCTTTTTCAAGGCAATATGGTAGGCATTTTATGTCTACCATTGCCTTGAAAAGGCCTCCCAGTGGAGAGTGAAAACTTGGCGAATCTTTATGCATATTACACCATGAAAATAAATGAATTTACTATGCTAAAAGCTTTTCTTGAGTATTCACGATCTGGTGTATTTAAATAATGTTCAAAATTATAGCTTTTTGTTACACCATGAACAGCTGTTATTTCATGATCCTCGTTGGGTTTTTTTTCCATTGAAAAGCTTTGTAAGTACACATTCTTTTGTGAACAAGATTTCGGTATTTGCCATATGAATCTAGCGTAAATTTTTAAACTGATGAAGGAGGGGACAGTAATGAAAAGAAAAACACATAACTCTGGAAGTCTTTTGAAATATCTGTTCAAAATTTGTTTCTTGGACCTTGCTGCTTTTAGCAATGAATTTGTGAAATAACCAAGAAGTTTATGGTTATACATGCAATAACCATGAAAAATATGACCACCACAACTGATATAAAATGGAATGGGTCATTAGAGTCAAGGCTTACTTGTTCAAAGACAGTTGCCAGTTGGTGTGCAGTAGAGCAGATAGCTTTGCAGCTCTGCCAACTTAAAGGCATGGAGAAACACCATGATTTCATGTTTTCAACAAAGAAGGAAGTATGATAATTGATGCCAAGACAGCAGATACTTCCATTGCTAAAACAGTGTATCTATACTTGCTGCAAGGCTAACCTGACTGGTGTGCAAAAATTAAGGACGAAGAGGAGAAATTAGCATAACAGCGGAACGAGCAGGCAGAACAGACCGAAAGACCTCTCAGGAGATAGACTAGGGTCCGGTACGGTAGGGCATGTGCATATATGCAGCATGACGTGGAGGGGAGGGGGCTGTCAGAAGGGTATATATAAAGCACACTGGCAGTGTACGCTCGGCAATTTGGTGAAAGCTATTGCACGGTGTACATCGGTTTGAACGACGTCGAGCTGCCGCCACCATGTGATATGGCCAACTGGCAATCCAGTAGACGACATCTGGTTGACTTTACCCGAGGTCGCGTCTTTCGGAAGTTGGAAGAAGGTCAAAGTGTGACTAGTGTGGCCGAGGAGTTCAGGATGGCTCACCGTATTGTTTCACGAGCTTGGAGAGCATTTCAAATGACAGGAACAGCTGTCCGAGAGTTTAGCAGTGGTCGTCCATGAGCAACCACGGTGGCGGACGACCGTACTATTGTCCTACAGGCGAGAAGAGACAGATGGCAGACAGCAGAAGAAATCGCAAGGCACATGCAACAGACAACTGGACGTCTGCTATCGCGCTTTTACCGTGGCCAGGAGGTTGCACAAAGGTGGTCTATTTGCACGACGACCAGTACGGTGTGTGCCATTAACGCCTGCTCATCGGAGACGGCGGTTTCTGTGGTGCCAGGAACACAAGAACGGGACACATCAGCAATGGGGTAGAGTTCTCTTTACGGATGAGAGCCGATTTAGTCTGATGAGCGATTCTGGACGTATACACATCTGGAGAGAGCAGGGAACACGCAGTCACACCTCCAACATCATCGAGAGGGACCGGTTTGGAGGTGGCGCGGAGTTCTTGTTTGGGGCAGTATCATGCTTGGTAGCCGTACTGACCTCCACATCTTCCAAGGAGGTTCAGTCACTGGTGTCCACTATTGTACCGAGGTTCTCCTGCCTCACCTGCGTCTGTTTAGAGTTTAGAGGTGCTGTGGGTCCTGAGTTCCTCTTCGTGGACGACAACGCTACACCTCATCGTACAGTGGCTGTCGCAGAGCTGTTGGACAGTGAAGATATTCAGCACATGGATTGGCCCGCAAGGTCCCCAGACCTAAATCCAATCGAACACATGTGGAACCTTCTTGGGAGACACTTGGCAGCACGTCACCAGCCGCCAGCAACGATTCCGCAGCTGTGATTGGCGCTACAAGAGGAATGGGCCGCAATGCCTCAACAGCTCCTTGACAACCTCATCCTCAGCATGGACAGACATTGTAAAACCTGCAACGCAGTCAGGGGTGATCATATCCCTTACTAAAGACTGGATTTTTCTTGGCAGCCGCCTGTCACATGGACGTTTTATGTCTTTCTGTCCAGTTGTGCTCGAAGCTACCTTTTCAATAAAGTGCCTTTGTATCCTTTGGATTCCTTGTTTGGGGGTTTTGCTCTTTTGTCCCATATTCTTACATCTTGGGGATCTTATGGTATGATTTGAGTCGATGTGGAGCACTTCTGCACGATGTTACATTTGAAAAACTGTCTTGTCCTTAATTTTTGCACGCCAGTGTAGTTCCAGTCAAAAAGCTGATATTCGAACTTCAACTGAGATTTAAAAAGTACATTATTGTTCCAAATGTTGTGTGTAGGTAAATACAGAGAGCAAGTCAAAAGTTTTGAAATATTTGCATAAACTGTTGCAAATGTTCAAAATAGAAAAATAATAATTTAACCATCCTACCTTGAAGATGTGAAGAAAAGGAGGGAAAGGCACTATAAAGGGTTAATCTTAACTTTATTACCTGAAATATTGAAGGCTGGTACATGCATCACTTGGCATGGCATCTTGACAAACTTATTTTGTGGTACATATATCAAAAGCTATTGTGACTATCCTAAGATACACAAAATAGTTGCTATCTTCTACTCTCAGAATTACATTTCCTCTGTTGCATCTACTTAGCTGCATAGACACAGACACCATATGTCTACTTATACACTATCTCTTAGTGCTGCCATATGTATTTTTTTCTTATCTCATTCTTGCAATTATGGTTAGTGCCACAGATGTGTGTGCAGGCAACTGGTCTAATGTCAACATGCAAACACCTGGCTTGACATCTTCTAGGAAGGCAACTAGCCTGATCTACAATAAATATCAAACCAACATCAGAATACACATATACGTAGTTTTGTGCATTCTGTATTATTTACATTTTGGCAACATAAATGCACTTTCTGCGGCGGCTATGTCACATGTTTAAACTTGTTCAAATTGCGCACTGCAGTCAGTCGAAGGGATATTAAGTGGTAGTCGTTGCTGTGAACAGCATTGTATGTCGTCGTTCTGTCAGTGGTTGGGATGCCTAAAAGATGAACAGCCACAACCGGCTAATTGGGGAACTTTTGCTTTATGAGTTTGAACGCTGCCATAATGCTGCTCAAGCAACACAAAAAACTTGTCATGCAAAAGGGGAAGGTTCTGTGGACCACAGCACCACAACCAGATGGTTCAAGAAATTTTGCTCAGGTGACAGAAACCTCGACGATCAGCCAAGGTCAGGTAAGCGGTGGACCATGGATTTGGAGGCCGTGTGCAAGTCGTAGAGGCAAATCAGACAACCAGCACTCTGAGATTATCAGGCGAGCTGGGCATAACGCAGACCACCATGGTTTGTCACATTCAGGACCTCAGCAAGGTCTACAGGAGCCGCCGCATTGTCCCTCATGAACTGATGACAGCTGAAACAAACCGCCAAGTGGAAGTGTGCACGAAACTCCTAGAAAACCCACGTGATGCACGTTTCACCAAGAGAATTGTTACATGTGACGAGAAGTGGGTTTATTTCCATAATCCAAACACTCAATAGCAGTGGTTGAGCCCGGGCCAGCTTCCAGAACCTGTTGCCAAACGTGGGCGCCTGAAGCACAAGGTGATGCTTTGCGTCTGGTGGAATTTCGAGGGGATAAACCATTACGAATTTGTTCCAGATGGTGGACCATCAACACCAACATCTACTCTGAACAGCTGGAATGGATATATGCCATTTTGGAAGAGAAGTACCCTGCACTGATGAACAGAAAGTGTGCTCTCCTACAGCAGACAACGCTCGGCCTTGCACCGCACGAACAACCCGGGCAAAACTCCAGGAACTTGAGGGCATCGAACTGATACCACACCCAGCAAATAGTACGGACCTTGCCCCATGAAATTATTACCTGTTCCGGTCCATGGCCCGCTTCCTTCGCGGGCGGCACTTCAGCAACCAGGATGAGGTGGCAGCTGGGGCGAAGCAGTTCTTCGCCTCGAAGGACAAAAACTGGTACCGCCGTGGAATCGAAGAACTGGCTGACAGATGTCTAAAGACGGTGCAACACAATGGCCTATACTTTGAATGCCAGTCAGCTTTCTTCATAAAGGTACGTATGAAGACATAAAGTGATCCAAATATTGCAAAACTTTGAACTCGCCCTCTGTAAATTAAAAAAAAAAAAAAAAATCTGTCACATTTTTAGAAAATACAGATGCAATGTAATGGGAAGTTTTTTCCAAAGTAGTGTAATGAAACATATAAGTTTCAATTAATTTATATACTTCTGGGAAATTTTGTAGTCTTATTATAAACATTTGATGCTTCTCCACTAGCTTCTTTACACACAATATTGTCTTTTTAAACTTTCTAAACAACCCTTCGCTGACTGAAATTTTAGTTTCCTAAAGCCAATGCTTATGTCCACACTTTCTCCTGTAAAATGCTTCCACTCACAGGGATGTTTTTTGCATGCGCACCTTTAAACCATGAGAACAAAGCATTTCAACATCGACATATTTCGTGGAACATATCCTCTTGAAAGAAGTGGAAATTTTCCCGTTTTCATAACCTTTCAGGATTTTATCTTGATCTTTCAAAATTGTGCTTAAAGTCGAATGAGGAATGCTGAACTCCTTAGCAATGCCCCCTTTCTTTTTGCTTTCAGTTTCTGTGTATATTAAAATTTTTACTTTTTCATCTAGCATTAAGCAGGTGTTGAGCTGTGTTGTTTGTAGCTATTTTTATAAGGAACTTCAGGAGACCATGACATCCTATGTGTTGAGATGAATTTGTGATTCCTGACAATGGCACTTTTTTTTTAATCCTATATAAAATAGTAGTTCTGTAGACATAATAGACAATTAATTAATCTCTTAACAACAATAGTCCTGTAAACACAATTGGTCTCATAGGTTGCTCCCATTTTGGAGTTGACACCTCATTTCATCCTGGATTGGGGATGGTTTCCATCTCACCTTCAGACAGCTCCTTTCGTCCTCGATTAGGGATAGTTTCCATCTCACCTTCAGACGGATCTTTTGGCAATGGAAAAGGATCAATTGGAGAAGACACTTGGGGTTTTATCATTCACCGTTTCAGAACTTGCTCTTATGTCCTTTCCTACCTTCTCTGAAGTATTTGTCACACTTTTATCCAGTCTCAAGTGAATTCTGTTTCTTCGCAATTCAGTTTCTGACGTAGTCTTCACAATGTAAGAACGCAGAGTTTCATTTTTTTTAATGACAGTGCCTGGTGTCCACTTTTGGTGTTCTGTTTGAATATACACAGGTTGTTTTGGTTCTAGAGGTTGTAAGTGAACCGTTGATTTATTGTAATATCTTTGCTGATTTCTTTGGTTATCTTTTAACTTCTGATACGTTTTAGTGATGGAGAACCTTGGCTTAAAAAAATTTATCTAGTCGAAATTAAAGTTCTGAATGATTTACCCATTAATATTTGTGCTGGTGATAGATTAAATTTTGGTGTATTGTTATACTCCATTAATGCCAAGTTTGGATCGCCCTGAGCTTCTTTAACTTTGCTCAATATTGACTTCATGGTTCCTATGGCCCTTTCCACCATTCCGTTGGATTTTAGATACCTTGGTGATGATGTCACATGTTTCATGTCATATTGGTTCACAAAGATCTGAAAAGTTTTGAAGTTCTGCTATCGAATGGTGGTCCATTGTCTGAATGAAGCGTTCTTGGGATGCCGTGTATACGTAAAACTTGTTTGAGGACACTTATCACAGCATCTGCTGTTTTTTTATCTTAGCTTCTTGACCTCAATAAATTTTGAATGATAATAATCAATGATCACTAGGAAGTTCTCGCCCTGTAAATACACGAAGTCCAGTCTAACATCTTTCCAAGGCAATTTAGGTATCTCATATGGTATCATTATTTGTTTTATATTTGCCCTTTGGTATATTTGGCATATTTCAGTTGTTTACAAAAAAACTTGATGTCATTCATCAAATTCGGCCAATACACGGTATGTTTAGCTTTCCTTTGACAAGAGGTCACCCCTTGATGTGCCAAGTGCAATCTTGACAATACCTCCTTCCTTTTTATTAAAGGAATTATTACCTTGTTTCCTAGGAATACCAAGTCATTAAAACAATGTAACTCAGACTTTTTATCCCAATATTGTCTTAGACTTGGTGGTAATTGGCCGCCATCCATGCTGTATATATTCCTTAAGTTGTCGAAGTTCAGGGTCTTTCCCAGAAGCTTCTTTAAATTCTGCAGTCTTGTTTTCCCTAGCCGTTAAAACAGTTTGTACAGTGGCTGCTCCTGCTTCTAAGAAGCTTGCATTAATTTAATTGTTGATTGGACACTTTGATAGAGCGTCAGCAATATGTAATTTTTTGCCTGGCACATGTATAATGTTAAAATCATATCTGAAAAGTTCTAGGGCCATTCTTTGTAGTCTTGGAGACAACTTCTCAATTGACTTTTGTAATAGCCCAATTAAAGGCTTTTGGTCAGTTTCAACTGTGAATCTTATTCCATGCAAATAATACTGGAATTTCTTGCATCCATTTAGGACTGATAACAATTCTTTTTCAATTTGGCTGTATCTCTGTTGAGTTTCTGTTAGAGAGACTGAACTGTATGCCACAAAATGATCTTCTTGCAGTAAGACTGCCCCTAAGCCATATTGGCTTGCATCAACAGAAATCATTGATATACTATTAAAAAGCACCAATCGCTTACCCTAAAGATCATGGTAATTTCCATCTACAACACACTTCCAGCACGTCAATTATCGTAATGTTGTTGGCCTCCAAAGGTTTACAGACATCTTGCTTACGATTCCTTCTTCCGGGGATGAAACATCGATTTTTTTTTTTTTTTTTTTTAAGCCATATGAGATGTAACTATAAGCTCATCAATTCCATAAAAACCACACAAGCATACTACTGATTCATACAATTCAATTAAAAAACTATGTACATATTTACACAACATTACATTCCTAGGTGGTTAAACCTTTGTCAACTGTGAGTAACAAAATAATCCATCTGTTTCAGAGCCCCCACCTACAAAATTTTCGTAAAATATACAGTTTTCAATTTAGAACCACCAAATTTGGTATACAATCTCTCATGGTATTCTAACTTAGACTGTAGATGGTTTTCAGAATGGGTCGGGGCACGGGGGTTAGAGCCCCTCCACACAAAATTTTCGTAAAATCTATAGTTTTCAATTTAAAACCACCAAATTTGGTATACTATCTCATGGTATTCTAACTTAGACTGTAGACAGTTTTTGGAAAGGGTCTGAGCCCAGGGTTCAGAGCCCCCACCCTTCCCATACAAAATTTCGTAAAATCTAGTTTTCAATTTAGAACCACCAAATTTGGTATACTATATCATGGTACTCTATCTCACGAAACTCTAACTTAGACTGTAGACTGTTTTTGGAAGCGGTTGGAGCCAGGGCGGTCAGAGCCAACTCCCCCATACAAAATTTTCGTAAAATCTACAGTTTTCAATTTAGAACAACCAAATTTGGTATACTATCTCATGGTACTCTAACTTAGACGGTAGACGGTTTTTGGAACGGGTCGGGCACAGGGTCAGAGCCCCCTCATACAAAAGTTTTGCAAAATCTATAGTTTTCAATTTAGAACCACCAAATTTGGGATCTTGAAACTCTAACTTAGACGGGAGACGGTTTTTGGAACGGGTCGTGGCCCGGGTGGTCAGAGTCCCCTCCCTACAAAATTTTCGTAAAATATACAGTTTTCAATTTAGAACCACCAAATTTGGTATACAATCTCATGGTATTCTAACTTAGACTGTAGAAGGTTTTTTGGAAAGGGTCGGAGCCCAGGGTTCAGCCCCCCACCCCCATAAAAATGTTTCGTGAAATCTACAGTTTTCAATTTAGAACCACCAAATTTGGTATACTATAGCATGGTACTCTAACTTAGACGGTTTTCGGAACGGGTCTGGGCCCGGGGGCTAGAGCCCTCCCTCCCCTACAAACTTTTTGTAAAATCTACAATTTCCAATATAGAACCACCAAATTTGGTATACTATCTAATGGTTTTCTAACTTAGATGGTTTTTAAAACGGGTCGGGCACGGGGTCAGAGCCCCCAAACCCCCATAAAAATTTCGTAAAATCTACAGTTTTCAATTTAGAACCACCAAATTTGGTATACTCTCTCACGAAACTCTAACTTAGACTGTAGACTGTTTTTGGAAGCGGTTGGAGCCAGGGCGGTCAGAGCCAACCCCCCCCTCCCCCAATTACAAAATTTTCGTAAAATCTACATTTCAAAATTGTCTTTATTCTTCAGTAAAAATAACATTTCTATGTACATGACAGTGGAGTTCTGCCAATAAATACAGTGGTATATACATCAACTGGAAAGTTCCAGTGAAACGTAAAACAAAATATTGTTAAAACCATAAAATTATTTCGCCACGTAGGGCGAAGGAGAGGCAGACAATAAAGCAAGAGCGACACAAATGAAAATGTATACCTGCAGTATTGTAGACAGGGAAAGACATGATTCTATACTATACACAAATTCCAATTAAGCATTACTACCATACTAAAGATTAAACATGCACAAGGTATTAATTCACATAAAAGACCATGGGTGAGAAGGAACTAACAGGTGCAACAGTATTTGGAGATATGACAGTAATGGTAGAAACAAATAAGCAGAAATACTAATCATATGTACAGAATTATGCAGTGACAAGAGAGACATATGCTAAACGGACCCAGGAGAGCAACTTTACAAAAAACAGAAATCGAACAGTAATGCAATGCACAAGTTTCATATCATATGTACAGAACAATACAGTGACAAGGAAGAAAGCATCTAAACATACCCAGAAGGGCAGCTTCTCATGAAACAGAAATGTAACAGTGATGCTACATTCAAAATTTACATCATATGTACAGAAGTATTCAGTGACAAGGGGAGAAACGCTAAATGTACTCAGAAGGGCATCTTCTTACGTTAAATTATACACACAGGGACAAATATTTCAAAATATATATTGAACAAAATGAAGGGGACATAGCGTGTGCAGTAAACTGTGCAGAAGGAAGAATTATATACAACATCATAAAACCCAACATTATCGAAGAGAACATGGGAAACATGGTGAGCTATCTCCACTAGCACATTAAACAGAATGATCACAATTATCAAACCATGTGGGTGAAAAGGAGACACCATCTAGGAGCCTCATACCACCACAATTAATACGTAAAATCATGATTTGTGACAGTGAACGTGGGCGACAACAAAAAACACACACCTATAAGTTGAGATGTAGCTGCAAATTGTGGATATGGAACCACCTAGCCGATTGGGCCCAGGTGGATTGAAAAACGCTATCAGTGTTTGTTGAGGCAGCACGTGAGTGCTTCATTTGGAGACAAGTGGTTAACCGTGCTAGGAATCGTCTCTGAATGATAGCACTTGCTTCCTGAGGAAGTGGAGTAAGAGCAGGGAGGCGTTGTTGAAGATGGAAAGCATATACAGTGAACTTCACAAGAAGAAAAATGTAATGGCCCACAGGAGGCAAGTGAGTAGGTGGATGCTTAGTTTGGAGTAGCCAAGCATATGCAAGAAATGGTAACGATCGAGCACAAATTCGATCAGCAAGACGAAATGCTGTGTTTAGGACTGGCAGGAGTACGGGACAAAATAGGTATTGATGTTGGACGTCGCTGACTTCAGGGCAAAAGGAGCAATGTGGAGAGGTGAGAAGAGTCATGCGAAATAGTACTGATGGGGGGGGAGACGAAGGCGAAGAAATTGCCAACGGACATTGAATTCAAGAGGGGAGGAAAGGGGAGAGGTAGAGGCTGTCCAGATGGCGGGGAGAAGAGAAGGAGAAGCAGAATGAACAGAAAGTGGAAGTGCGGGAGGGGAAAGAAGAAGCCAATAAAGAGAAGAGGAGCAGATATAAGTAACTAGAATCGGGGAGCTACGAATGAGGAGAAAGAACGGTAGAGAAAGAGGGGCGGAGGGGACCGAGAAGAGACCATCAGGGGAAGCGAGGAGTGGAAAGAGGCTCCAAAGCGCTTTGCGAAGGAGAAGATATTCGTTAGCAAGAGTAATTGTTGGAGATAGAAACAGGGAAGAAAGAGGTCTCCAGGTTAGATCAGAAGTCATGAGAGAACGGACAGTTATCACACCAGAGCGGATCCAATGAGGAAAGTAAAAGTAAGGGAGGTTAGGAGGGTGAATAAGAGAAGAGAGGTTCATCTAGGAGATCAAGAGTTGAAGAATGAAATGAACGGAGAAGGGGAAGCGAACGAAAGAGTGAAAGGCCCTCTCGCAGGACAGGAGGGAGGTGAGACGGGAGAAGAGAGTATGCATCCATCTTCAGAAAGAGTAAGAAGGTGAAAGATAGGTCACGGGAAGAAGCTAGAACATTCAAGGTAGTGGTAAGGGACGGAACAGTTGAAGTGGCAAGGCGAATGAAATGAATAATGCGATGTGTTTTATAAAGGACAGCTGGATCAGGAAGCTGGATGCCACTTAATGAGGCTGGCAAATGAAGCGTGGAAGGTTTAACCCAGTGATGTGAAGACCAGATGACGGAAGTTGAGAGGCGAGTGATGGTCATCATTTGTGACACGGGCACAACCGTCTACATCCAAGAGTATTCGCATAGGGAGATAAGTTGTCAATGAACAACGGCTGCTTGTTGACGTAACAATGTGAAAGGGCGGGCCTTACTCCAGTAGGCAGCAGTCCGTTGTATCCAGGGAAGAAGAGCAGTCCAGGTGGCGGATGCAGAAGCCAAGGGCAATCCGACATATGCACTGAGGATCTTCTGTGTAGTGGCTGTCCACTGTGCACCCCAAGGAGCATTGGTGCGGGCAGCCCATGCCCCACACCATAAGCCAGTACTTTTAGTGGCATTTAGCGCAGCTCCAGATATTGCAACATACTGTTGATATACAGAATACAGGCGATAAAATTGAGATTCATCCCGGGCGCAAAAGGTCACATCGTCAGCATATGCGGTGAAAATTATCCGATGATGACGAGTACTAGCCACTGTCGGCGGTAGGACATCCAGGAGTGATCTTCGGGCTGCTAACAGGAAAGGCTCGAAAGTGAGAGTGAATAACTGGCCGCAGAGCGGACATCCTTGCCGGATGCCTTGCTTAAACGGAATTGGAGTGGTTAGTAATGTGGCCGCTCGAACATGGAAACTGGCACCCTGATAAAGGGCCACGAGAGCGGAAGAAAAGGCAGGAGGAAAGCCAAATTGTGAAAGGACAGCAGAGAGATAAAGTGAGAAAAGTTATCAAAAGCGGACACTTGATCCAGATTGAGAAAGGCAAGAAGTTCAGAAAAAGAGCAAGCGAGGAAGTGAAGATGAAGGAGAAGAGAAACGTTAATGGAAATAGTCCGACCAGGCACAGTGTATGCCTGGTCGGGAGAAATAACGAAAGAGAGAACAGAATTAAGGCGACAGGATAAGAGTTTTGTATAGAACTTATAGTCAGTGTTTAGGATAGAGATAGGGCGCCAGTTTCCAAGATCCAAGAGGTTACCCTTCTTAGGAAGGAGAATGATGTGTGCCAAAGTAAAGTCGGGCGGTAACGCAGGAGAGGAAGAAGCAGACGAGAAACACGCAGACAGAAAAGGCAGAAGGCATGGTAGAAAAGCACGATAAAAGGACAGAGGAAGGCCGTCAGGTCCAGAAGCGGCATGAGGATTGAGAGTAGCGAACGCCTCACGAAGTTCGCGAAGAGAGAAAGGGGTGAGTAAAGAAGTAGATAAAGTAGAGGGGACCTGAGGAAGAGAGGAGAGAAGAGGAGAAGCTAATGAGGATGAAGACTGCGTTACAGCACTGTACTTGGCGGTGAAACACTGTCTGGTGAAAGTGCATAGCTTCGATGGGTTCGAAGTGATGGAACCATCCTGGAGGCGAAGATGACGCAAAGATGTAGCAGAACATTGTTGAGATTCCAAGGCGGTTAAGTAATCGTGAGAATCAGCTGTAGGGGAGAAATGCATCCTGCAAGCTGCATCAGATGTGCGAGGAAGAAGCAAAGCATGGAGATCTGCCAGATAGCCGGGGTATTGCGGATCGTCAAGAGAGAGCATCGACAATAGAGCACGTAGATTTGCAATTTTCATATCGCTCTCATTCCGAGAGGCATGGGAGTAGCGCTGTACAAAAAGGACCAAGTCATGTTTGACACTGAGCCACAGTTGCATCACGTCTGACGTAGTATCAAGAAGGGGCTGACGACTTCGGAGGAACTCGCGCACAGCAACACAAAATTGTTGATCATCCAGGAGCGAGTTCGGAAAAGTCCATACTCGTTGAGTTCTTGAAGGTGAAGGCGAAACACACACCGACAGACTGACAATACTGTGGTCTGAAGCGGCGGAAGGATGATGGGCAGCAGCTGCGATCGAGGGTAGAAGAGCAGTTGAAACATAAAATTTATCCAGCCGTGCTGCTGTAGTGCCCCCACGTAAAAGAGATTTCCGATGGGTGTAGATGCCGGAATGCATCAACCAGTTGAAAATCATCTACTAGCTGAGAAATCTGTAATACACGGTGCCTGCGGTATTCGCCCACGGCTGAATTGCGGTCACGGGCCGGCAACAACGTACAATTGGTCCAGAAGATGCCGGAACGCATCAACCATCAACCAGATGCCGGAACGCATCAACCAGGGTGTAGATGCCGGAACGCATCAACCAGTTGAAAATCATCTACTAGCTGAGAAATCTGTAATACACAGTGCCTGCGGTATTCGCCCACGGCTGAATTGCGGTCACGGGCCGGCAACAACGTACAATTGAAATCTCCGCCGACGAGAATATATTCAGACAGTGGGATGCATGACAGCTCTGTACGGAGTGTGGAGAGAAGATCAGGTAACAGACACTCATCACAGGGAACATAAATGTTGAAAACATGATAAGTCACATTTTCAATGCAAAAGACAACGACCTGGAGGTTGTCCACATGTAATACACGAACCACTGGTGTCGAAATCGGAGGAAGTAGGCGGTGATGGATCCCAAGTGCAAGGCCACCATTCCGTCCAACTTGATAAGGAGGGTGAAAATGGTAGGGCCAACGAGAGAACAAAGTAGTAGCAGAGCAATTGGTCTCTTGGAGCAAGAGAAGATGTGCGTGTAGAGGCGCCAAGTCCTCATACACTAGGGCCTTTCTAGGAGAAGCAGAGAACCCTCTGCAGTTAAGTGTGGCCACCTTCAATCGGTAGGTCCTTCCCAGGTCGACATGCACGAGCGCTGGAATCTGTAATTTTCTTCGCTTGCTTCTTCATTCTGTCAACCCTAAATTTAAGATCGGGATAGGAAAGCACAAGATTTCGAAACACAGATGTCACACTAGAAACTTGGGTTAGTACAGTAGGAAGATCAAGCATATGACGTGCTACAAACTGATTAAAGAATCTAGTATGTTTATGAGAGCATAATACTTCATATATTTTATGAAGAGAAAGCGGACCTACCGGTATATCCGCCTTCACTTCAGCTAGGTATCGGAGAAAAGAATCTAGGGAAAGCACTGGGGGTGGAGTCTTAGAACCTGGAATCACAGCAGGATGTTTACTTGTTCGTGGCGAAGTACGTCGTTGAGAGTAGGAGCGGGAAGAAGAGTCAACAGAACGACCTCTTGCAGCACCGGTGCGAGGAGGGAGCGGAGTACTCCAGGACTCCCGTCGAGCAGGCTTGCTGGTAGGGTCAGAGTCACTGCCAGAAGAGTCACTAGCAATACGGCATTCCATATCAGTAACTGTGCTTGGAGTGTCTTCATCCGACAGAGGATGAAGGTCAGCAGTCAGGTCAGCTGGAGCTGCAAGGAACGTGGGCGCAGCAGTCGGCACCAGATGAGGAAAGTCCACTGTCAACAATTGTGAGAGAGGACCCCCTGGAGGAGGGCCTGATGGTAGAGCGGGTTGATGACGTTCTGGAGACACCTGAGAAGCGGTAGGGGTGGACGACACAGTGCTGTCACGAGTGACTTTTGGTCCCGAAGACTGAGGTACAGCAGGGCGGCGGAAGCACTCACTTCGTTGATGGCCATACGCCTTACAAGTCTGACAATGAAAGGAGGTTAAAACGTCGATGCGTTGGATCTGGTCTCCGCCTTTTACAGTGAAGAGAGTAGGAAAAGTCTTGATATGATCATCCGAAGAGAATACTACTCGTGCAACTTGTCGGGCACTTTCAATCGAACGATCATCCTCGTCCTTTGGAGCAGCGGAGTGTGTGGTAATGTTACCCACAACACGACCGGATTGCATCTGTGACTTCAGGATGTACTGGGTACATAGAGACCGTTACTGGTCTTTGGGCGACAGGCTCTGGAAATAATTGATCACCAACAACCAGCCCAGTCTGTAAGACAGAGGTAGCATCTGCCGTATGAAAGAAATAAACAATGACACTTGGCCCTCTGCGCGACATATGACGTATCGCTGACGGAGAGAACTTTTTTCAGGGCAGTAGAGTACATTTTAAGTGGTGTGTCCGGCAGTGCCTCAAAGCATACACCCAACTCAGTAGCCATGGTGAAAGAAGTACCTGCTGGGGAATCCACTGGAATTTCGAGCACAACCTCATTACCAGAGCGACGGACATGAGGTTTTAAAGCTGCGGCTTCTGCTCGCATGGAATTAGACTTGGGCTGAAGCCTTTGGGAAGTTACCGCTGAAGAATAGGAGCGAGGAGCATTAGAAGTGGAGGTTGAAGGCAGAGGAGCACCGTCATCTATAGTGTCCATGACGTCATCTGTCACTATATGTGAAGCAGCTGGGGCAAGAGTTGTAATAGTGACGTCAGGGGAGGAAAACGATACGACGCCAATGGTTGACGTCGACCCGGAGGGCAACGTGACAACGCCACTGCTGGGCAAAGTGCCACGATCACCGGAAGTGATGTCAGGGTTGACACCACCACCGGATGACGCCATGTTTAATGGCACCGAGATAACTAAATCACCAAACCTTTATAGTGGAGGTAAGCACAAACTCAGTTATCCTAGTAGCCGAAATACTTGTTATTCAAACAAAACTCACGGAGCACAATTTCCGTAAACCCACAGTTTTCAATTTAGAACCACCAAATTTGGTGTACTATCTCATGGTACTCTGACTTAGACGGTAGACGGTTTTTGGAACGGGTCGGGGTACGGGGTCAGAGTCCTCCCCATACAAAATTTTTGAAAAATCTACAGTTTTCAATTTAGAACCACCAAATTTGGTATACTATCTCATGGTACTCTAACTTAGACAGTTTTTGGAACGGGTAGGGGCCCAGGGGGTCAGAGCCCCCACATATAAAATTTTCGTAGAATCTACAGTTTTGAATTCAGAACCACCAAATTTGGTATCATGTAACTATAACTTAGTCGCTAGATGGTTTTTGGAAGGAGTTGGAGCCGGGGGGGGGTGGAGGGGGAGGGGTCAGAGTCCCCCTCATAAAAAAAAAAACTAAAAACTTTCGTAAAATCTACAGTTTTCAATTTAGAACCACCAAATTTGGTGTACTATCTCATGGTACTCTAACTTAGACGGTAGACGGTTTTTGGAACGAGTAGGGGCGGGGGGGGGGGCTCAGAGCCCCCACATATAAAATTTTCATAAAATCCACAGTTTTGAATTCAGAACCACCAAATTTGGTATCGTGGAACTCTAACTTAGAGGCTAGACGGTTTTTGGAAGGAGTTGGAGCCCGGGAGTTCAGAGCCCCCTCAAAAAAAAAAAAAAAAATCGTAAAAGCTACAGTTTTCAATTTAGAACCACCAAATTTGGTATACTATCTCATGGTACTCTAACTTATACTGTAGATGGTTTTTTGGAAGCGGTTGGAGCCAGGGGGTCAGAGCCCCCCATACCAATTTTTGTAAAATCTACAGTTCCCAATTTAGAATGACCAAATTTGGTACACTACCTCATTGTATTCTAACTTAGATCACTGACGGAAAGGGTCGATGCCCGGTGTGAAGGGTCCCATTCAAAATTTTCATAAAAATTACGTTTTTTACTCTTAAGAACTGCATCCCAATACAGCACTCCATTACCCCACCTATGGTCTAAGTTAGAGGCCGTAGATAACAATAAAGTGAAAAAATATCCGGTTAATGGTGTATTAAAAACACAAATTAATAAACGTTAGCTTTCACCACCAACGGGTGCCTTATCAGGCAGAAATACAATGTAATGTAAATAATGTAAATTCTTTTTTGTTTCGTATAATTAAATTAACTAAAACAAAAAATTTAAAATAAGTTTACTTGAAATTTATGGAAATACCTTTTTCATTCATTAACTTTCACCCGCTGAACTTGGTGATTTTACAAATAGTAATATTTACCCGGGAAATATCGGGTACCCCTGCTAGTAAGAACTAAAGATAATGTTGCACTTTTAGTCAGGTACAAAACAATAATTAGAAAGCCCTAGGCCTGGGCCTGTTTAGCAATTTTCAGTTCCCTGTGCTAATTTTCATAAGGCTTGCATAGAAGTCCAAGATTTTAGCAATGCACTTTACTGAGGTTGAAACTATTAAGCAGACCCTAGGCCTAGGGCTTTTTGATAGTTTTCAGTCCTCCGAGCTGATATTTATATAGTTTTCATAGAAAATAAAATAAATTCTGTTGAAATGTTACTCAAGCACAAAGCATTAATAGATATGCCTGAGACCTAGGCATATGCATTTTTAGTAATTTTTATAATGCTGTGATCATATGAGGTTTGCATGACAAATCAATTTAAGAGTGTTACGCTTATTAAAATTATTTAAAAGGCCTAGGCCTAGTGGCCAATAATTAGTATTTGGTGCCTAAGTGAAAGCGCAACATTATTAATTGTTTTATTATGCAAACCTTATAAATATGACCACAGCGATTAAAAGTTACTAAAGAGTCATTGTAAGTAATATTTTTTGACCGAGTGCAAGTGCAATTTACGAAATGTCAACAGGTCAAAATATCTAAAGTAACATGAAATTTGGAATATTTCTTTTTTCTTTCTTTTTATTTCAGTTTTGACACTTGTATTAAGTTTTAAAAACATATATTTCTCCTATTGTTTACCTTCATTGTGCTTTACCATGTTTTGGGCATTTTATTTTGTGTGGTTACAGTTTTTTTTAATGTTTTGGGCATTTCATTTTGTGTGGTTACTTGTATTTATGTTTTGGGCATTTTACTTTCTATGGGTATTTTTTGTTATGTTTTGGTTATTTTATTTTCTGTGGTGGTTGTAATGTCGACAGGATGAAAAGGGGAAACTGTGGACAGTCACGATGCCTACTTGATTATAATTTTTTTTTTCAAATACAGCACATGATTTTGTATTGATTTATACCACTTACTCATTAAGCAACTACAGGTTTCTTTAAATATGAACTTTTTCTTAGAGCCTTCTGTTTCCTCTACCTAGCTTTTTCGGCTCCGCAATTTCTTTTCTTGGTTTTAGAATATTTTCCTTATTATTAATCTATTTTCTCATGCAAACTCTTTATGTAAGGTATGTCTATTCTATCGAAGTATTTTGCAATTATACGTGAAGCCCTGTTGCTGAAGTAAAAAAAAAAAATTTCGAACTGAAACAACACAGTTCAGATATTTTCCCACTGTTAACTCAAAGAATGAAAACAAAAACAACAAATCTGTGCAGTGGTTGAGGCATGAGACAGTACATACTGGTAACCAGGCAAAGTTTTAAGGAAGAATGAGCTTAGGAATTTCTAACTGCAACAAAAAAAATCATCCGCACTGTATCCCTCCCTATCCCCTAGTGCAGGCCTTTGGACGTCTTGAAAGAGAAGTCTTAAGGACACATCTGTATCGTAATTGCCTGAGAAGTCACGACAATCTTCTGGTGTCATAGTAGAAAAACACACTTCCTACTTCACCTAAATTGCTTGGATGTAATGCCAACGAACAAAGTTTTGCTCTGGCATTGGATTTCTGTTGCTTTTGATGGAATACTTTTCCCCTGGGGTTCACCGCTTTCAGTATAGTCTTCAGGACACACGGCAATACACCCCAACGTAAAAAAACAATTTCACGGCAATTAACTACAATTAGCGAAAGAGAGGGGCAGTACAGGAAATAAGTCGAACGAGACAAATCTGAACTTAGGAAGTCAGGGGAAGGTGTTGCATGAAAAACTGTGTTTGGCTTGCAGACCATTTGGCACGTAGGGACTTAGGTTTTTTTTATATGTTATGGGGTAAACAAATTGTCTTCTCAGTATAACAATTTTCTTTCATACGCATGGTGCAGCACAGAAAAAAATTTGAATTTATTTTTGAGAATTAGCATGGACCCCTACTGGCCCAGAGTACAGCTGCTCAGTCCGCGCCAGCTGCCGCCTCAGGAACCTCGTGCCCGGGTTCTTCGCATCCGTTGATCCCTGCTTGGAGCATCCCTACTGTAAAGTACATGTACCTCTGCGTTTTGGAAAAAAAAAAGATACGGTGCCTATCCTTAAACTTAACCTCTTCTTGTGACCGCAGGTATGAAAATCTTGAACTTCGCCTAAACCCTAACTGGAGGAACAAGCTTCATGTGATCGTCTATTTTCTGAGTGTTTTATTGAATGGTTGCTGATCAGTTCGTAGTTGACTGGCGAACAGGGAACGTGCTTGTTGATACCCTTGTTGTGCGTTGTCAAGTGATAATAGTGGAAATATATCATTCTAAATATTTTGGAAAGAGAAAGTGCATTGTTTTCCAAAGATACTATGCAGATGAAAATTGCAACATAAATAGTTAACTCACAAAAAGAAAATGATTTGCTGAAATGGAAAGGGTATTTATTTTGCCATAACAGAGTGCTGGGTGATTTACGGTATTGGCACTGTATTGAAAGAAATTATGGAAATTGTACTGGCTTTGCTAGTACTATTCTTATCGGAGATGAACACAGGATGCGCAATGAGAAACCACATAATCATGCTCCAAGACCGGTGAAAAGTAATGTTGCTGTTGGAAGAGCGCAAGTAAAAGAATGAGCGAGAAATACGGACGAAGCCCCTGCACAAAAATTCAAACCGTGACAACGTCAATGGCTACAGTAAATGCAGCTTACATGCCTAATATGGATGCACTAAGGCAAGTTGTAAAACAAATATGAAGAGAAGACATGCCTGCGGAGCCGACAACTTCAGAAGGGATCGATGCCCCTATAGATTTACAGGAAAGAGACAGTGCAAAATTTTTTGGCAGAGATAGCACATTTGGAGATCAAAGAATTATTTTATTTTTAACAGATAATAATTTACGAAAGCTTAAAGAAGCACCCCTCTGGATTGTGGATGGGACATTTAAAATTTGTCCAACCCTTTTTAGGCAATTATATACCATTCATGCTATGGTTGAAACGAATCCAGAGATGCACAGACTTGTCCCACTAGTTTATGGGTTACTTTCCAGCAAGTATAAAAAATATAATACTATTATACAGTATTTTTGCAGGATTTACAAGACTGTGCATCAGACTATGATATCCAGCTTGCACCACAATATGCACATAATGATAGATTTTGAAATAGCTACCGTTATAATGCTGCTAAAAAGGAATTTGGAAGCAGCACGCACAAACGTTGTTGGTTTCATCTCGGAAAAAATGTGCTGAGGAATATCCATCGTCTGGCATAGCCTCGGAATATAGGGAAAACAGTGAGTTTGCTCTCAAAGTCAGACATTTGCAAGCACTCGCATTTTTTTCATCTGATGAAATTCCAGCTGCTTTTGAAGAAGTGAAATCAATTTTACTAGAATCTGCAGATTCTGTAGTTCAGTGGTTTGAGGAAAATTATGTTCTTGGAAAATTTTGTGGAAGCAGAAGAAACAATCCGAGCAGAAGCCCTCCGCTTTTCCCACCAACAATTTGGTCAGTAAGTGAAAACAATTTACTTGGCTTTCCCAGAACACAAAACAAACTTGAAGGATTGGGCAGATGCTGGAATACAATTCTGGGAGAGAAAAAACTGTGACTGTACAAAGTAATCAGTGAAATTGCAAAAGAGCGGAGAACAACTATGGCTAAAATTGAAAAAGTGATAGCACAGATTCCAACAAATCCACCCAGAAGAGAAACGCTGGCAAGATAAAAAGGAATTCGAACTTCTTTGGTGCACAGAGACAATGTTAACCTGCTGGACTTTTTAAGAGGAATTTCTTGTAATTCTACCCTTTACAAAAATGTGCTGGTATTTTTCACTAATTGAAATATACATTTTACTAACTTGTATTTGAATTTTTCAAGAATGAAATTCCGCCGAAGATGCAAGAATGTAAAACACAACGCCAAATTATAAAAGACAAAATTTTCAAAATAGCATGTCAAAAAAATAAAATGTCAAAAAGTAATCCAAAATGTGAAACAAATAAAAATTCAAAATGCAATCACAAGTCACAAGCATTACAAAACTGTGAAACGCTATGTAACAAGTACAACACAAAATAAAACAAATGCCAAAACATAAAAAAAATGCACACGCTATGTAAAATGTACAAAATAAAATAAATGCCATATTCATAAGGATTTCATGAGGTCAAGTTAAAAACGAGCTTTTACTTAGGCTTCAAACAATAATTATTAGCCTCTATACCTTTTTAAGTCTTTAATAAGTGCAACATCATTAACCTGACTTGTCATCAAACATTATCAATATGACCATGGCATACAATCACTTAAGACTTGTTAATGGATGAATTGAGGAATCTCCAAGTTCAGCGGGTGAAAGTTAATGGCTGTTTATAGTTTTGTACGCAAGTAAAAGTGCAACGCAATAAACTTGACTTTCTCTGAAAATTTTATGTATATAAGCACGGTTGATTGAAAACTGTTAAAAAGGCTTAAGGCCTGTTTATTAATTTTTGTGCCTCTGTCAAAATGCAGTACCATAACCTTGGCATGTTATCGAAACCTTATGAATACGTCGGACTAAAAATTCCTAAAAAAAAAAGGTTACGCCTAAGGTCTTGTAACTAAAGTTTTGTGACAGAGTAAAACTGCAACATTAATAACTTGACATGTTATGTTAACTTTGTGAATATGAGCACGGCGGATTAAAGATTTCAAGAAATAGCCTTTGGGATTAATGTGTTGTAGCTGAGGAAAAATGTAACATTATCTTTATTTTCTATATAAACCAAACTATGTGCTGAAATGGCCCAACTATATATACGTATACTTCAACCATACACCAAAGTGCTGACAAGGTGAAAACAAAAGTGCAATTTTGTACGGTACCCTAACATTTTATGGCCAGCCTACATGGAAGTGGACATGATGATATCAAAAACATACATTTTGTACGGTCCATAACAAATAGCAATGGACACGTCACAGTTTTTTTAGTTTTTTTTTTTAGTTGGGGTTTAACAACCACCGTGATCAATTCCAGTGGGCTATAAGCAGTCGGACGTTCCTAATTTTGAGCCACTGGTTCCTGGGAAGGGGGACAGCCAGAAGTCAATCACAACGTCCATGACTCACCGAGATTTGAACCTGGATCCTTCTCGACGAGTGGTCAGGAGCCAGCGCCTAGATCACTCCGCCGCCGTAGCTGCACACGTTGAAATGTATTTTTCATATGGCCCCAAACGCTCTTATGGACATACTAGATTGAACTGGATGCAAAGAAATCATTAATATAATTTGTACTAGCAGGGATACCAGTTATTTGCCAGGTACATATTACTATTTGTGGAATCACCAAGTTCAGCGGGTGAAAGTTAATGAATGAAAAAGGTATTCCTGCAATTTTCCAGTAAACTTATTTTAAAGTTTTTGATTTAGTTAATTTAATTTTGTGAAACAAAAAAGAAAGAAAAAGGAATGGGAATACTTACCTTCTATGAGACATCTATAGAACTGCCGTATATCTGGCGTGTGTTTCTGTGAATCCCGCGACACAGAAATGCAATGTACCTATGTGATGTTGCATGCGTATGACTTCGCATTGGCATTGATCATCTTTTTCTTGACCCATTCCAAAAAACCATCGACTGTCTAAGTTAGAGTACCATGAGATAGTATACCAAATTTGGTGGTTCTAAATTGAAAACTGTAGATTTTACATATTTTATGAGGGGGGCTCTTTCCCCCGGGCTCCAACCCCTTCCAAAAACTGTCTAGCTTCTAAGTTAGAGTACCATGAGATAGTATACCAGATTTGGTGGTTCTAAATTGAAAACTGTAGTTTTTAAGAAAATTTTGTATGTGGGGGGCTCTGACCCCCCCGGCCTTGACCCGTTCCAAAAATGGTCTACCGTCTAAGTTAGAGTACCATGAGATAGTATACCAAATTTGGTGGTTCTAAATTGAAAACTGTAGATTTTACAAAACATTTTATGAGGGGGGCTCCAACCCCTTCCACAAACCGTCTAGCGTCAAAGTTAGAGTTTCATGATACCAAATTCGATGGTTCTGAAATAAAAACTAGATTTTACAAAAATGTTGCATGGGGGGCGGGGCTCCGACCCCCGAGCCTTGACCCGTTCCAAAAACTGACAATCGTCTAAGTTAGAGTACCATGAGATAGTATAGCAGATTTGGTGGTTTGAATTGAAAACTGTAGATTTTACGAAAATTTTGTATATGGGGGCTCTGACCAACCGGGCCCTGACCCGTTCCAAAAACCGTCTAATATTTTTAGTGCCATAGAAAAAGTGTAATATTCCTGTCCTGTCTGAGTGTCCAAACCTTATAAATTTGATCAGGGCGAGAGACGTTCGAAATCATACGTTTTCCTGCATTCATTTTGTATGTAACCAAAATCTGTAAACGCGACAAATTGACGTAGTCGATGAATTTGTCCGCGACGAATTGACGCTCGACGAATTGACGTTTAACCAAATCACTATTTTTCAATAATTTTTCTTTTACAGCTTTATCTTGAATTCCAATAATTAAGAAGTCTCGAATTAAGCTATCATCCCGAGTTTGAAAGGCAGAATCTTTTAGCCAAAATTTTTAAGTTATTGGGTTGTCGGAAAAGTCATGACGTATTTTAGCCGTGTTTTGCAAAGTTCATTTTTTAATAGCAAGAACAAAGCTCAATCAATGATATATGCCCATTTTGTTCGATAACCGTTTGCCATCTTTCAGTGAGCTGCAGAATGCCTTGTTCATAGAAGGGCCTGTCTTGCATGGCAAAAAATTGTATAAGGTGCTGATTTACAGCCTCATCTGAATTGAATGTTATACCATGCAAGGACTGTTGAAGAGAGCAAAACAAGTGGAAGGCTGGCGGCGCAAGGTCAGGCGAGTATGCTGGGTGTGGCAACACATCCCACCCAAGCTCCAATAATTTTTAGCGGGTGATCAAACTTGTGTGTGGTCTCGCGTTGTTGTGATGGAACACAACACCTTTACGATGAACGAGCTCTGGACGTTTCTGGATGATGGATTCGTTCAAACTGTCCAATTGCCGACAGTACACATTCAGATTTATTGTTTGGTTCCGTTGTAGGAGCTCGAAAAACACGACACCTTTAAAATCCCACCACACTGAGACCAGAACCTTCTGCTGATGAATGTCTGCTTTGGATGTCATTTGAGGCAAAGCAGCACGTCAGGACCAAGACTGACTGTGCAGCACATTGTTGTACACAATCCACTTTTCGTCACCAGTTATCAGTCACTTCAAAAAAGGATAGTTTTCCTCACGTTTAATGAACATATCGCAGATGTTTATACGCACCGTCAATTGAGCTTCTTTTAGCTCATGAGGAACCCACACATCGAGCTTGCTTACGTATCCCAGCTTCTTCAGGTGGTTGTGAACACTTGAATGTGCAATGTGTCTGCAATCTCTTGTGTCGTGTAACGTGGGTTTGACTCGATCAAAGCCTTGATTTGGTCGTCATCAACCTTGGTTGGCCTCCCAGACCGAGGAGCATCGTTGAGGTCAAAATCACCAGCACGCAATTTTGCGAACCATTGCTGGCACTGACGTTCTTGTAGAGCATTGTCACCGTACACTTTACGCAACTTTTCACAAGCTTGACGCGTCCTTCCCTTTACGGAAGTAAAACAGTAAAATATGGCAAAAATGCACAGTTTGGTCTTCCATCTTCAACTTGATGTCAAATCTCTGCAAATCGACCAAATCGCTCACTATTCCTTTTAGACTGCAGCTAGAACTGGCACCTGTCGAATGCCATAGCGATAACAGAGCTGCGCCTCTAGTACTTCCAAAACCGCCCAACCGTCATTGGGTGCCAAAATACGTCATGACTTTTTTTGACAACCCAATAGTAACAAACGAGTCAGTAGTTTAGTTTTCCTGCTGTAGACAATTAAAAAAATTATATCTTGCAATAACAGTATTCTTCTTAGGCTCAAAGTAAATATCAAAAGATTGGAGCACAGTATGGAATTTATCTGCATCTTCAGTGCTCAACTTAAAACTGTTAAAAATATCTATACAGTCTTCACCCATAGTGCCTAAATAACAGTGCGAATTTAAGCTTATCTGGTTTTGTCATATTTTCCCTTTCTTCCAAATACAAGAAAAATTGTTGTTTAAACTTTGTCCAATTATCAGCTAAATTACCATCTAGTCTCATATGTGAAGGCTGTTTAAATTCCATTGTGAATTAATCAAAATAGAATACTTATTATTTTAGAACTGGTTAGGCTTAAGGTTGTTCTTTGGAAGAAGGCAAAGGCAAATAGTTAAAGAATGGTGAAGTCGATCTAGCGCTACCCATCGCTGCACCGCTGCCACCATGTCATATTTTATGGTCCACTGTCTACCAGCACTATACTTCACGAAGATAGACACACTAGATAATGATTTTATATTTTACTATATTTAAAATAACATCTTACAAACAGGATCATCAACACATTGTTCTATATAGCTTCACAGCACAACAACTGACTGGAACTATGAACGAGCTCCGCTAGACCGAACGGTCATGGTTATGAAACTGAAGTCACTGAACTAAGTAACACCTATCATAGATGCAAGTTTTTCGCCTTTCAAAATTTCCGAAAACGGAAGTTAGGCGTAGTGAGGATTTCTTCCGTAATCATAATTTTTTTTTTTTTCTCGTGAAGGACGATGTACGTCGCAGAATTATTTTGTACTCTTCCCCATAACAGAATCGAGGCGACGGCCAATGTACATCGCAAATTTTTTGTACTCATCCCGTAGCAGAATAGCGGCAGTGGCCGACATACATTGCAGATTTGTTTTGTACTCTTCCCCATAGCAGAATCACGGCCAATGTACACCGCAGGCTTATTTTGTACTCGTCCCCGTAGCAGAATCACGGTTGACGTACATCGCAGATTTGTTTTGTACTCATTCCTGTAGAAGAACCACGGCGACAGGCAACATAACCCACAGGTTTATTTTGTACTCATCCTGTAGCAGAATCGCGGCGACGGCCGACGTAGATCCATTTTGTACTCATTCCTGTAGAAGAATCACAGCGGCGTACACTGCAGGTTTATTTTGTACTCGTCCCCGTAGCAGAATAGTGGCGACTGCCGATATACATCGCAGATTTATTTTGTACTCATCCCCGTAGCAGAATCACGGCGAGGAACATCGCAGGTTTATTTTGTATTCATCCCTGTAGCAGAATCGAGGCGACGCCGACGTACATCGCATATTTATTTTGTACCCACCCCATAGAAGAATCGTGGCGACGGCCGACTTACATTGCAGATTCGTTTTCTACAAATCCTCGTAGCAGAATCGCGGCGACGGCCGATGCACATCGCAGATTTATTTTGGTCCTGCAGACAAAAACAACATCCCCGGAACCCGATTAAACCATCTTGCAGACTCCCTAAGACGCAAATTTTCCGCCTTTCAAAATTTCCGAAAGCGGAAGTTAGGCGGAGTGAAGATTTCTCCCGTAATCGTAATTTTTTTCTCCCAACGTTCCCTCGATGCTTGAATTGAGGATTATCTTATATTGTTGTTAAATATCATTTTATTGCTTAATATTTGTGTTTTGGTTTTAAAATGGAGGCAAGTTTTCGAAAATGAAAGTTTGATGGAACCCAGTTATCCTTGAATTATTTTTCTTGCGATATTCCCTCAGCTGTATATGTCATTAAATATCATTTGATTAGATAAATGTTTGTATTTAAGATTGAAAATGGAGGAAAATTTTCTAAAAACAAAAGTGGTACGGAGTGAAAATTTCTCCCTGTAATAACCCCCACACTCGCCGTGCTTCTGTATTATTGTTTCATCATCATTTAATTTCATAAATGTTTGCATTTGAGATGAGAAATGGAGAAAAATGTTCCGAAAACGGAAGTAGAACGAACTGAGTGAAGATTTCTCCTCTTATGACAATTTTTTCCTAGTGATGCCTTTGCACTTTATTGTTAAATATCATTTTGTTCCATAAATCTTTGTGTTTCAGCTTGAAAATGTTGGCAAAATTCCAGATACAGAGGGCCAGAATGTTTTTGATCCTAATTAACATTGCAATTGCTGTAGTACCTAGGTTAGACATTTTTTTAGGTAGAAAAATATGTTTCTGCAATTTTTGTTTTTCGCATCTAGTAGTTATTTTGTCTAGTGACCGACCACCCGCAGATTATTTTGTGGCACCATGATATCTGTCTCAGACTGACCAGAAACTTTCTGCTATGGGGGACAGAAGTGGGGGATTACGTGTAATCTGCCCCCCCTTTCGAAAGAGTTTGTTTCCTAGAGAGGTTTCCAATTTCTCGATGCTTAACTTTATTTTTTAAAGAAGAGTGTTCTAATGGAAAAAAAAAAAAAAGATTGGTTTCTCTCCAAGAATTGGTTTGTATACCATTCCAAAATTGGATCATTCAAAATCAGAAAGTTGTAAACCCAATGAAACGTTAAAGAGGAAAAATGTGAATTTGACTTCTGTTAATAAGAAATTTAAAATGACTGCAGTTGACACTGAACATGATAAAAAATCTCAAACACTTAATTAAAAAGCGACAAGAACTTCATGAAAAAAATCTTGTGAAAAATACATTAAATAAGCAAGAGGATTTTTTTTTTTTTTTACCTTGTTTAACAGTGAATCAAGTTTATGCACTGTTTCTTTGCTATGATACAAAAGTTTTTGAAAAATATGATATAATGTTTCAGGAGGAGGAACCTCGTGTGTATACTCTTAAATCTAATATTGAAAGTCTTTTTAATGAACTAATTAGATTTGTAAAAGTAAGTGTTATTAATCAAGCAAATTAAACATTAAATATTAAATATAAGAAAATAGAGAACTAAAAAGACAATGCAGAGTTATCAGTCGGGTTTGAAACCAAAGAATTGATTAAAATAGTTAGCACTGAGGAGCAGAAATAATTTTTTCTAAAGTTAGAAATTATTTTTTTAAGGGCTGTGGCTATATAATTTCTTGTTCCCATGTCTCCTTTTAAGGTTTGAGAATGAAGCAATTCCTAAAGCTGTTGATGCCACAGAAAGTGAATTTTTGAAATTTCAGATACCATCATTACCAGATAATATTTTAAATAGCAAACATATTAGTGAGCAATGGTATTTATTATAAAAAAAAAAGAACTTGTAGCAAATTTCTTTATAGCAGACTTTGTAAAGTCATGTTAGGGATTTTAATCTTGCCTCATAGTAATGCCTCGTGTGAAAAGAGTTTTTAGTTTAATAAGGAGAAACAAGATTGATGTATGAGACTCTTTGAGTACTATCATCACTTCACTTTTAATTGCAAAAACCAGTATCTCTGGACCTTGCTTCCAGCAAAAATATTCTGTTGAAAAAAAAAGCAAAGTCAGCCACACATGTTAGCTTAAATAAAAGTTAATTTCTTAATGGTTGTCATATGTGAAATTTAATGTTTCCTTGCTTCTTAATGGAAAGCAAAAATCCATGAGCTACATTATAGTTTTATAAAGGTTTCATATTAATACATTTTTTCCTGAACAATTAAGATTTTTGTTTGAATTTAATAATTAACAACATAAAAGTGTTTGCTGATTAGATTTAATTCGTTTCTCAATAAAATTTTGATGTAGGGAAAAATTCCTTACATTCTCTTCATCAAGAATTTATATAGCTGAAATAGGCTTCAAAAGTTATCAGCATGCGTCGTGTTAATGTTTTTTTGTTCTGAGAGGTTGGCAGGTATGAAATTGTATAAAATAGATTTCATCTTCGAGCATGTGGGTGGGGAAAAGTAACTTGAAAAAGGCTGTTGTTGACCTTGTTTCTTCTTTGGCTGAAATAAATGTGGAACTGAATTCCACACGAAATGGTTATGAATATTTCAAACAAACTGCATAAGTAGTACCATAGATGCTACAAAAGATAATTTGGCTCATGCAACAGATGAAAATGTAAACAACTATACACTAAATTGCTCTTATATTAATAAGGCATGGAAAAAAACATGCAATAAAATTGTTAAGTTTCGTGCAAACTTGCATGTTCTTAATTGTATTATTGCTTCTACCACTCTATGTCCTGATTGGAATACGTAAATAAAATATAAAAACTTGCAAAATCAAAATGCTTACCTGTTCTAATGTTGTTCACTGTCCATTGAATAAAAATTTCGTTTTTGGTGGGTGATGGGCACAGTGAAAAATGGCTGGTCAAGTAAAGTCACTTTATATCCGTTAAAAAATTGCAAAGTCTGTTGAAAACATATCTCATTGTAACAAAGTTCTTGAAGTGAGAAGTTTTTGTACGAATACTGTACATTATGACCGATGGAAATCTTTACATTATGACCAATGGAAATCTTTACGATAGTGAAGAATAAAAAACACAATGGAATATAGTTGGTCAAGTAAAATTTCAATACACCAGTGGAAAATTGCAAAGTCTGTTAAAAAATGTATCACATTGTAATAAATTTCTCAAAATGGAAAGTTTTGGTAATGAATACTGTGAATCATGACCAATGGAAATCTCAACTATAATGAAATATAAAAAGCATAAATGTTAAAATGACTAGAAGTTACCACACTAATGAAGTATAAAAACACAGATGTTAAAACAAATGAAATGGCCTACCAAAATTAATACAACACGATATTTTACACCAAAAAAGATATCCATACGAGGGCATAGAAACAGCAGAAATTTCACGGAATTCGGTAAATCGTCGAAAATCTCCTATGCATTTCGGTGAGATAATTCGTTCACCAATCTCAGGGAGCTCACAAAGTCGAGCCCACTGTCTTTCTCATCATCTCTCACATCCTGCCACACCCATCTGGGCCGTTGTCACTGCGCATGTACATACCTTTGACATCACTGTCCTTTGTGGTTGCCATCACTGAACAGTTGTTTCGTTGTAAAAGAGTATGTTCAGGTATCATTCAGGGTAATGTATTCTTGGTGTGGTACTTCCGTGCTGGTTGCCTTCCCTAATCAAAATTTTCCATGGAATTGGAAGATCAATACCACTGCTAATATTACAATTAATATTTTTCATTTTTTCAATAACGATTGATTCAGCATATGAGTTTTTTGTTAGGTTGTTTAGTAATAATTTTTATATCTTCGAAGAGGGCATATGTTTTATTCTCAATACAAAACTGTATTAGTGCAGTTTTTTTCTTCCTTTTCGTTCCAATTTGTAATATGCTGTTGTAACCTATTCTTCAAGCAATTCTTCGTACTTCCAATATATGTAGTTTTTTTAGATTTATCTCCAGGGTCATATATCGGTATACTGTACACTCCTGCGCTATCCAGTAATCTTGTTTTTCTCGATCTTTAATGATTAGGCTCTTGTAATCCTTGATCATCATTGTCAACCATTATCAATCCACTGCTGGACGAAGGTCTCCCCAAGTTTCTTCCACAGCGGTCTGTCTTGTGCCGGCCTCCTCCATATTACTCCCGCATACTTTCTAATTTCATCCACCCATCTCACATGTGGTCTTCTTCTGGGTCTTTTCCTGTCCCCTGGTATCCAGTCTAAAATTTCGGCTGTCCATCGATGGTCTGTCCTTCTAGCAATATCTCTAGCCCATTGCCATTTCAGGGATTTTACTCTGATTATGTAGTTTTCCATTCTTGTCATTTTTCTTATCCATGAGTTCCTCTTCTTATCTCTCCTGGTTACACCAAGCATGAATCTCTCCATGCTTCTTTGAGTTGGCTGTAGTCTTTGTATGTCTCTTTTAGTTAAGGTCCACGTCTCTGCACCATACATAAGCACTGGAAGGATGCATTGATCAAACACTTTTCTTTTAAGACATAATGGCATATTGCTCTTGAAAATTATACTGTTTCTTCCAAAAGCCCTCCAGACAAGTTTTATACGCCGATTAATTTCTTCATCAATGTGACCCTCACTTGATATCTGCTGTCCAAGATAAATGTAGGTATTCGTTATCTCCAGCTTTTCCCCATCAATCGATAAATCTTCCTTTTTTGTGAAAGCATTGTACATCACTTTTGTCTTCTGAAAGTTCATTTTTTATCCTACTTCTTTACTCTTGTCAGCAAGTTCCTGGGTCATGCTCTGCAGCTCTGATGGGGTAGTTGCAAAAATGACTGTCATCAGCAAAACGAAGGTGAGTTAGATAATCTCCATTAATATCCCTTTGTTTTCCCAGTTCAGTGATTGAAAGACATTTTCCAATGTGACATTAAAGACCTTGGGAGATATGGTGTCACCTTGTCTCACTCCCTTTCCAATTTTTATGTGTGTTGTATTTTCAAACAGCCGAATCTTTGCACTTGCATTTTCATAGATGTTATTAATATTAATGTATGCATCTTCAATACCGCAGGATTTCGAAGCCATTGTAACTGCTGATGGTTTCCCGAATCAAAGGCCTTTTCATAATCAATAAAAGCCATGCATAATGGAAGTTCATATTCCCTTGCTCTTTCAATTAGTTCTCTCTGTACGTGGATATGATGTATAGTGCTGTAGCCACTCCTGAATCCAGCTTGTTCTCTCGGTTTAGCCATGTCCAGTGTCACCTTCAAGCGGTGTGAAAGAACTTTAGTGAAGATTTTATAAACTACTGATAGGTCTGTAGTTCCCAAGATCCTCAATGTCACCTTTTTTATGTAGCAGGATCATTGTAGCATTGTTCCAATTCTCAGGAATCTTCCCTTCATTAAGGCATCGAGTGAAAACTTGGGCGAGTACTGTTTCAATTTCTCCACTTGCTTCTTGTATGATGTCTACGGTAATTCCATCTTCTCCTGGAGCTTTTCCCCGTTTCATGTTCTTGATTGCATGTGCAACTTCTGCTGGGACGACTGGAAGAACTCTGGTACTGGTACCTTTCATAATGTCTGGAGTACATGTATCATCCTTTTCATATAGTTTTGAGTAGAAATCTTTCACTCCTGTCAAAATTTCACCTCTATTTCTTGTTACATAACTATCTTCTTTTCTCTGAGCCATAATCTGTTTTTTTCCTTTACTCAGATGTCCCTTTGCTCTCTTCAAACTTTGTTTGTTTTCAATTGCTTTCTTCACTAGTTCACAGTTGAATTTCCTTACATCTTCAGTGATACTTTTTCATACTGTCTTGCATAGCTCTATAGATTCCACTTTAGAAGTCACATCTCCTTTAGTTGTCCTCATCTCTCGTTTTTTTTTTTTTTTTGCATCAGAATTTTGGTTTTTCCTGATAATTTGTTCGTATGCAACTTGTTCTTAGTACCAGCTATTTTTGTTGCTGTTTCCATAAGAGCCTTGGTTAGTTTTCTGTTAACTTCAGAGATGTACACTTCTTACAACATCAGACCTTCTAGAGCAGAGAATCTGTTCCTCAGTTCCAATTTGAAGGAATTATGTTTAAGGTTGGTCGTGTCAATACACTTTGTTTGTTTTATGAGCTTGCCATGCTCAAGTTTAGCATTGAGGTGCATCTTACCATTCTATGGTCACTACCTGTGTTGAACTTGTTTAGCACACTGCAGTCTTCCTTGGCAAATTTCTTGTTACACATAATAAAATTAATTTCACTTTTCAATCCATTGGGATGCCTCCATGTCCATTTCCTTTGCGGCTTTTTCTTGAAAAAGGAGTTCATGATGAAAAACCCTTCTGCTTCTGCACACTCTACAAGAGTATTTCCACGCTGGTTTCTGTTGCAGTGACCGAATTTACCTACTGAAGTTTCGTTCTGCTGCTGTTGCCCTATTTTCGCATTGAAATCTCCCATAATGATCTTCAAGTGCTGCTTGCCTTTATTATTTAGATGACGAATTTCCTCATAAAATTCTTCAATCTCTTCTTCAGGATGACTTGTGGGGATTCATTTTGGAGGGTTTTGGCCATAACTCACCACGCTGGCCAAGCGGGTTGGTGAGTGTGGGATAGCATTTCTTCTAATCCTGATAGTAATACCTATATCAAGTTGTTTTTGACTTTCTTTTTTGATGACTTTCGTTACGTCTTTAACATAGGGAAATTTGCCACAAAATTTTCTTTTATTTTTGATTTTTTGTGTGGGGTGTTTATATTCGTACACTAGTTTCTCATACCAGTAACAACAGGTATAAATAAAGGTAACTTAAATGGATTGAGGAAACGGCCAAAACATTTGGATATAACCTTTCTGTTGTAAAGAAATTAGTGTACGAATATAAACACCCCACACAGAAAGTCAAGAATAAAAGAAAATTTTGTGACAAATATAATATATAGAAAATTTTGTGGCAGGATGTAAAGAAAGTCATCAAAAAAGAATGTCAAAATCAACTTGATATAGGTACTACTATCAAGGATTACAAGAGCCTGATCATTAAAGATCGAGAAAAGACAAGGTTACTGCATAGCGCAGAAGTGTACAGTATAGCGATAAATGACCTAAGAAAACTACATATGTTGGAAGTATGAAGAATCGCTTGAAGAATAAGTTACAACAGCATATTAGAAATTGGAACTAAAAGGAAGAAAATACAGTTTTGTATTGAGAATAAAACATTTCCCCTCTTCGAAGATATAAAGATTATTACAATCAACCTACCGAAAAAACTATCAGATATGCTGAATCAATCGTTATTGAAAAAACGAAAAATAATAATTGTAATATTAGCAGTGGTATTGATCTTCCAATTCCGTGGGAAATTTTGATTAGGCCATGGAAAACCAGCAGGGAAGTACCACACCAAGAGTACATTATTACCCTGAATAATACCTCAACATACTCTTTTACAACGAAACAACTGTTCAGTGATGGCAACGACAAAGGACAGTGGCGTCAAAGGTATGTACATGCGCAGTGACAACAGCCCAGATGGGTGTGGCAGGATGTGAGAGATGATGAGAAAGACAGTGGGCTCAACTTTGTGTGCTCCCTGAGGATGGTGAACGAATTATCTCACCGAAATGCATAGGAGGTTTTCGACAATTTACCAAATTCCGTGAAATTTCTGCTGTTTCTATGCACTCGTATGGATATCTTTTTTGGTGTAAAATATAATGTTGTATTCATTTTGGTAGGCCATTTAATTTGTTTTAACATCTGTGTTTTTATACTTCATTAGTGTGGTAACTTCCAGTCATTTTAACATTTATCCTTTTTATATTTCATTATAGTTGAGTTTCCATTGGTCATGATTCACAGTATTCATTACCAAAACTTTCCATTTTGAGAAATTTATTACAATGTATGTGATACGTTTTTTAACAGACTTTGCCATTTTCAACTGGTGTATTGAAATTTTACTTGACCAACTATCTTCCGTTGTGTTTTTTATTCTTCATTATCGTAAAGATTTCCATCGGTCATAATGTAGAGTTATTGATACAAAAACTTCTCACTTTGAGAACTTTGTTACAATGAGATATGTTTTCAACAGGCTTTGCCATTTTTTAGCTGATATAAAGTGACTTTACTTGACCAGCCAGTTTCTACTGTGCCCATCACCCACCAAAAACAGAAATTTTTATTCTAAGGACAATGAACAACATTAGAACGGGTAAGAATTTTGATTTTTTCAAGTTTTTATATTTTATTTAAGTATCACGAACAGGACATAGAGCAGCAGAGGCGATAATACGCAGAAAGTTCATGACAATGAAGAACGTGTTCATGCGAGTTTGCACAAAACTTAGTAAACAACTATGACAGCTAATGAAGGTGAAGTTCATGTGGTTAATATTAACAGAAATGGACTTAAGAATTATTTGGAAATTCTAATAGTAAGTTTTCAGGTTTTGGAAATTAGGTAATTTTAGGAATTTGTAGGATTTTATTTCGTACTAGTCAGGTTATATTATCTAATCAAAATTTGAGGGTTGGTTTTTATGTTGGTGGTCCTGATTTTTTTTTTTTTTTTTTTTTACCAGTTCTGAACTTCATATATTTTTTTATTCCTTATTATGAGAATAACTGTATATAATACACTTAGATAAAGGGAGTAACAGTCAGACAAGGAATATCAATGTTTTTAACCTCTGACCCCTCATTGCAGACCTCGGCGCAAGTCACTTTTCTCACTATTTGTCACCCTTTTTTAAATGTCACTTTTTGTTACCTTTTTAAAAATGTTGTCACTATTCTCACCTTTTTCTTAAGTGTGCCCGTGTTTTTTTCAATTTAGCTATAGTTTTGCGTTGTCGTTTTTTATATTTAGGGGATTTTTTGTCAGATGAAAAAAGAAATGCTGAAACAAAAATAAATTGTTTTGTTAAACACCCATCTCTGTGGAACACGTGGCAAGGATCACGAGTGTTTTTTCTTTTTGTTTTTGGCAAGCAGAAGCTTGCGTAGCAGTTGTAATATAGAAGTTGTAAACGCCACTCACCGCAGCAGCAAGAAACAAAGCAAGAGACAGTGACCTCGCCCACAGCATCCAGTGGGTTCTCAAGGATTTTTTCAATTGCAATAAAAATGACAAAAGTTTATCTCCATGGATTTTTCATGAAAATCTCTGAAATTTTGATCAACGCCATAAATCGCTAATAGGAATGAGCCCTCCAAATTTCACGTAAATCAATTAAAAACTTTTTAAACGGGCCATAATTTTTTTTATTTGGTCTTGATCATGTGGCTGGCCTGCCCAGAATTTGTAATCAGCATTTTACGGCTAATTTAAAAACGTTTTTGCCAATTCACTTGAAATTTTTAAGGTCATCATCTCCTAGCCAATTGTAGTATATGTACAAATTTCAGCCATTTACGTGAAGAATTCGGAAAAATAGTTTTCTTAATTTTTTAGCACGTCTTTTGTAAAAAAAGATCGTGTTTATGTTATCGGTTTGTCCGTCCGTCTGTAGACACGATATCTCTGCAACTATTAGTCCGATTTGGAAAATTCTTTTTGCATTGGGAAGCTTGAAATATACGAATGGTGATCCTTCATTTCGTTTTTTTTTTTTTTACGATGTGCAATTTCACCGCTAGAGGGCGTAAATGCAGATGATGTCGAATTCAAAAATACATTTTATTCCTCATGTTTTTTCTAAACATCCGATTGAAAAAATTCTTTTATCTTTCGGTTCCATTTATGTCGGTCGAAGAGTATTTTAGGAATAGTTGCTTTTTCAAACTACGCATATATTTTCCACTAGGGGGCGTAAAAGTAAATTACGTTTTCCCCGATATCTCTTCTTCTACAACTCCGATTTGAAAAACCTTTTCTTTAGCAGATACAGCCCCTGATAAAAAAAATTTTTCATATAATTTTTAATTTTTGGTAAAGAATACTTCGGCCACCAGGGGGCGTATACTGTAATTTTTGCTTCTGGTGTATTTGCCATAAAATCTGAGCTTCTAAAATTTCGATTGGAAAAATTCTTTCGTGGATTGATGTCACTTACGTCGATAAACCTTTTCGGAGTGTTTTCTTAAATTATTCCATGGTTTCTCCTCCAGGGGCGTAGAAGTATATCTTATTTTTGTCAATATCTCAGCTTCTAATGGTCCGATTTCAAAAATTCTTTCTTTATTAGATAGTTTCCGGTGTGACATGTTTTTCATATAATTTCAAAATTTTCAAGTAATTCATAGATTTTCGCTAGGGGGCATAAAGGTAAATTGCGTTTCCTTTATATCTCTGCTTTTAAATCTCCAATTTGAAAATTTCTTTCTGCAGCGGATACAGTTCCTGATGGGAAATCCTTTGCACATAATTTCTAATTTTTTTTAAATGGTTTGGCCACCAGGGGCGTAAGTTTTAATTTCTGCTTCTGATGTATTTTCAGCAAAGTATGAGCTAAAATTTCGATTGAAAAAAAAGGTTTTGTGAACTGATACTACTCATGTCAACAAACCTTTTAGGAACATTTTTCTTAAAATAATGCATGGTTTTTACGCCAGGGGGCATAGATGTATGTTTTATGTTTTTCAATATCTCTACTTCTAGGAGTCCGATTTGAAGAATTTCTTCTTTGTTGGATAGTGTTTCCGATGCGAAATGTTTTTCATATAAATTCAAATTTTTCAAGTAAATCGGACTTCCTGCTAGCGGGCGCAAAGGTAAATTGCGTTTTTTGCGCTTCTAAAACTCCGATTTGAAAAAATTCTTTCTGTATCGCATACACCAGATGGAAGATGTTTTCCATATAATTTCTAATGATTGGTAAAGAATGGTTTGGCCACCAGGCGACATAAGTGTTAATTTCTGCATTTGCATCAAAATCTGGGCTCCTGGAAACTTGACTAAATTTTTTTTTTTTTTTTTCTTGGACTGATACCGCTCATATGGAAAAACCTTTTGCGAATTCTTTCTTCCTAAAATAATGCATGGTTTTCCCACAGGAGGGCGTAAAGTCACATCTTATTTTTATCAATATCTCTTTTTCTATACGCCAGTCATTCCAGCACGTTTCGGAGTTCGACAGAGGACGAATAGTGGCTTATCGCGACAGCGGTTTATCGTACCGAGACATCAGCGTCCATGTGGGACGACATCAAGCCACAGTGAAGCGAGTATGGATTCGGTGGGTTCAGGAGGGATGGAAGGACGGACTGACGCGAGCGATTGACGCAGCCGTGGCACACCACGGAATGAGAGGACCGACATGTTGTGCGGCGGGCATTGACGGCTTGCACTGCCACATCACGAACGTTAGCGCAGGAATTAGGGTGTGTTGCGCAACAACCTGTGTCAGCACGTACCGTTCGACGTCGTCTGCAGGAGCGGGGACTCGTCGCATGGTGCCCTTTGCTCCGATTACCATTGACGTTACACCACCGGCGAGTGCGGTGGCAGGGGACCATTGAACGCCGTACCTGGATTACAGAATGGCATGCCATTGTCTTCTCCGACGAATCCCATTTCTGCCTGCAACACCACGATGGTCGGATCTGCGTGTGGCGGCACTGCGGCGAGACACTGTATGACTCTTGCATTATGCATCGCCATACTAGTCCGTCGCCTGGCGTTATGATTTGGGGCGCAATTTGGATATGACACCCGCACCCCTCTGGTATGCATCGCCGGTACACTCAACAGCCACCGCTACATCTCTGACGTTTTGGAGCCTGTAGTCCTCCTTTACCTGCAGGACCTGCCAGCGGCCAGGTTTCAACAGGACAATGCGTGCCCGCACGTGGCACGCATCGTGCTACGATTCTTCATGGCCCACCAGGTGTCACTGCTGCCGTGGCCCGCCTGTTCTCCTGACATGTTGCCCATCGAACACATCTGGTCGCTGATCGGCAACCGAGTGGCCCGGCAAACACCACCCGCAGCTACGCCTGATGAACTGTGGCAACATGTGGAAGCAGCTTGGACCGACATACCACAAGCCCACATCCAAAGCCTCTTTTGTTTGATGCCGCGGCGTGTAGCGGCCGTTATTGCCAGCCATGAGGGCCACACGAACTATTGATGTCTGCATGTTCTGCAAGTCGCACGGGCCTGTAAGCTCGACCGTTTCATCTTTGTATCTGTTGTTGTGTATCCAGTAATCTGGCTTTGCTATCTTGTGTCCTTCTTGGTATTGCATTTTGGGTGGCCAGCAGTGTATATTTCTCCTTTTAACTGTTTCATTTGAAAATCTCTTAGTCTCTGGTACCTTCCTTGTGTTATGAAAAACTTTTTGCTCACCATTTGTTAATTTCCATAACCTATTTTTTAGCCACTAGTAGAACTAAGTAGATGTTTCTATTTCTGGATGTTTTATTGATTGTTGCAACCAATTGATTGTTTTCCAAACCAGTTCCATCGATTTTGAATAGCTTTGATAAATTTAATTTGCATCAGAATGCATTCAAAAGACATGCTTTTATTACATCTGAAAATTCGGTGTCATCCTTCTTGTTATTCATTAAGAAGCATAAAAGTAATTTACCCTCTACATATTTGATTTTCAAAGTAAATTGCTAAAATTTATTTGAAAAATAAATGATATTTAAAGAGTGAAATTATTTCAGATACACCCTTTATTTTATATCGCCTTGTTTTGTTATTCATCTTAGATTTCTGTTTAAAATAAATGATCTCTATATTACAAAAAAGATATATATATATATGGGATGTAAGGTCAGGTGATGCGTAACATCACAGCCTCTCCTTGACAAATGTCAACCCCGCCTTCTCGTGGTGCATCCTGTTCCCACTAAAGGGGCTCTGACGACCGCCAATAGCGGTATAACTATACCATCGGGATTAGAGGAAATTCTATCCCACACTCACCAACCCGCTTGGCCAGCGTGGTGAGTTATGGCCAAACCCCTCCAAAATGATTCCACAACTTAAATCTTGGCCCTCAGTCTCCGGCAGCTGGAATGTACCTGGCCAAGGCAGCGGCCAGTGCGACATGAAGGCAGAGGGTGCTAAGAATCCCCGGAGGACCGGACTAGGCTGCCATCTGATGCTGACCTTGGCTACGTACAATGGACGCTCCTTATCTTCTGATTCAAGGCTTCTTGAATTGGAAGAGGAACTACAAAGGATCAAGTGGGACATCGTGGGGCTAAGTGAGGTAAGGAGAAAAGGAGAAGATCTCATCGAACTGAAAAGTGGACATCTCTTCTACTATCGTGGGACAGATACTGGCAGAACTAGTGGTGTTGGATTTATAATAAACAAGAAACTGAAGGATAAAGTTGTAGAAGTTGAAAGTTCCTCTGACAGAGCTGCACGACTTGTTATCCAACTCTCGAAAAGATACCAGGCTCAGATTATTCAAACTTATGCACCCACCACAAGTCATCCTGAAGAAGAAATTGAAGAATTTTATGAGGAAATTTGTCATCTAAATAATAAAGGTAAGCAGCACTTGAAAATAATTATGGGAGATTTCAATGCAAAAATAGGGCAACGGCAACAGAATGAAACTTCAGTAGGTAAATTCGGTCACAGCAACAGAAACCAGCGTGGAAATACTCTCGTTGAGTTTGCAGAGGCAGAAGGGTTTTTCATCTTGAACTCCTTCTTCAAGAAAAAGCCACACAGGAAATGGACATGGAGACATCCAAATGGGACGACAAGTGAAATTGATTTTATTATGTGTAACAAAAAATTCGTCATAGAAGACTGCAGTGTGCTAAACAAGTTCAACACAAGTAGTGACCATAGATTGGTGAGATGTAAGATGCACCTCAACACTAAACTTGAACGTGGCAAGCTCATAAGACAAACAAAATCTATTGACATAACCAACCTTAAAAAACACCATAATACCTTCAAGTTGGAACTGAAGAACAGGTTCTCTGCTTTAGAAGGCCTAACATCAGAAGAAGTGGACATCTCTGAAGTTAACAGAAAAGTAACCAAAGCTCTTATGGAAACAGCAACAAAATTAGCTGGGTCTAAGAACAAGTTGCATGTAAATAAATTATCAGGAAAAACGAAAATGTTGATGCAAAAAGAAGAGAGATGAGGACAACTAAAGAAGATGTGACTTCCAAAGTGGAATATATAGAGCTATGCAAGACAGTAAGAAAAAGTATCACTGAAGACGTAAAGAAATTCAACTGTGAACTAGTGAGGAAAGCAATTGAAAACAACCAAAGCCTAAAGATAGCAAAGGGACATCTCAGTAAGGGAAGAAAACAGATTATGGCACTGAGAAACGAAGATGGTTCTGTAACAAGAAATAGAGGCGAAATTTTGACAAGAGTGAAAGATTTCTACTCCAAATTATATGAAAGGGATGATACATGCACTCCAGACATCATGAAAGATACCAGTACCAGAGTTCCTCCAGTCCTTCCAGCAGAAGTTGCACATGCAATCAAGAACATGAAGCGGGGAAAAGCTCCAGGAGAAGATGGAATTACTGTAGACATCATACAAGAAGCAAGTGGAGAAATTGAAACAGTACTCGCCCAAATTTTCACTCGATGCCTTAATGAAGGAAAGATTCCTGAGGATTGGAACACCGCTACAATGATCCTGCTACATAAGAAAGGTGACATTGAGGATCTCGGAAACTACAGACCTATCAGCCTCCTATCAGTAGTTTATAAAATCTTCACTAAAGTTCTTTCACACCGCTTGAAGGTAACACTGGACATGGCTCAACCGAGAGAACAAGCTGGATTCAGGAGTGGCTACAGCACAATAGATCATATGCACGTGCTGAGAGAACTAATTGAAAGAGCGAGGGAATATGAACTTCCATTGTGCATGGCTTTTATCGATTATGAAAAAGCCTTTGATTCGGTGAAACCATCAGCAGTTACAATGGCTCTGAAAACCTGCGGTATTGAAGATGCATACATTAATATTATTAATAACATCTATGAAAATGCAAGTGCAAAGATTAGGCTGTTTGAAAATACAACACACGTAAAAATTGGAAAGGGAGTGAGACAAGTTGACACCATATCTCCGAAGCTCTTTAATGCCACATTGGAGGGTGTTTTTCAGTCGCTGAGCTGGGAAAACAAGGGGATAAAGATTAATGGAGATTATCTAACCCACCTTCGTTTTGCTGATGACGTAGTCATTTTTGCAACTACCCCATCAGAGCTGCAGAGTATGATCCAGGAACTTGCTGACAAGAGTAAAGAAGTGGGATTAAAAAATGAACTTTTAGAAGACAAAAGTGATGTTCAATGCTTTTACAAGAAATGAAGATTTATCGATTGATGGAGAAAAGCTGGAGATAACAGACACGTACGTTTATCTTGGACAGCAGATATCAAGTGAGGGTCACATTGATGAAGAAATTAATCGGCGTACAAAACTTGCCTGGAGAGCTTTTGGAAGAAACAGCATAATTTTCAAGAGCAATATGCCATTATGTCTTAAAAGAAAAGTGTTTGATCAATGCATCCTTCCAGTGCTTACGTATGGTGCAGAGACGTGGACCTTAACTAAAAGAGACATACAAAGGCTGCAGACAACTCAAAGAAGCATGGAGAAGTGCATACTTGGTGTAACCAGGAGGTATAAGAAGAGGAACTCGTGGATCCGAAAAATGACAAGAGTGGAAGACATCATGATCAGAGTTAAATCCCTGAAATGGCAATGGGCTGGACATACTGCCAGAAGGACAGATCATCGATGGACAGCCGAAATTTTAGATTGGATTCCAAGGGACAGGAAAAGACCCAGAAGAAGACCACATGGGAGATGGGTGGATGAAATTCGAAAGTATGCGGGAGTGACATGGAGGAGACTGGCACAAGACAGACCGTTGTGGAGGAAACTTGGGGAGACCTTCGTTCAGCAGTGGATTGATAATGGTTGACAATGATGATGATGATGATGATATATATATATATATATATATTTAAGGCTAATGGCATATATAATAGTAAACCTTAACACTGTACTATGGTTCACTTCAGCATACAGTAGTACACATCAAGAAAGAACCTTATCTTTTTTTTTTTTCAAATTAAAAAAAAAAAATAATTTTCAAATTTTAGAATCTTTCTTTTTTTATCTTAAACTTTAAAAAATTCTGAATTTTAGGGAAAATTATCTAAAATCTTCTGTGTTTTCATCTTTGAAAGTTGGCAGGTATAGGGCGGATGCAAATGGTAGTTTGTTTCCAGCTTCATTCTGCATTGGTATGACTTTCGTTTAGAAAATCATTCCGAAATTCCAAACCATTAGTAGCCATTTTTTTTTCAAGATTGTGGATTACGTGTGTGCACGCGCTGTGTTTTTTGTGAGGTTCAGCATCAGCTTGAATTACAGTGGAAAGATGGACAGTCAAAAGCATGTAACGATGCTGCCAAAAAATGAAGATCTTGAAGTCTTAATTTTTTTCTCAGTGCATTCCATATTTTTACTTGCAGTTAACATTTTTAATTACGAGGGTTGTACCGAAAGTAATGCAAAAGTGGGCATAACTTTTTTATTAACGGATAGAGGTCGTTCAATTGCACATGTTGGTAGAGTAACTGTTCCTCTTTAGTAACCCCTTTATTGCAGGTAAATAATGCATTCCAAGTAGAAGCAATGTGCTGTCACTGAGTTCTTGGCAAAGGAAGGGTGCACTCTGTCCGGCATGCACAGAAGGCTACAGAATGTTTACAGAGATGACACCATTGACAAGAGCAATGTGCACAGATGGATAAAGAAGTTTAAAAAAAGAGGAAACTAGCACTGACGACAAGCCACGCAGTGGGAGACCATCTATGACCAGTAATACGAGTAGTCAGTGAGTGGATGAATTGATTCACGCAGAGAAATGAATCACAATCCGTGAGCTTGTTGCACAACTGGACTATGGTCACGATGCCATACAGAAGATGGTGGAAGACTTAGGGTATTAAAAAGTGTGTGCAAAGTGGGTACCTCGGCAGTTGACACCCGATTTGTAGGAGAGAAGGGTGGAAGTCTGCTCTGATTTGCTGGAAACGTTTAAAGCCAATGAAGACATGTTTTTTTTCGATCTGGTGACAGGGAATGAAACATGGGTGTATCTTTACGATCCGGAATATTGGAATAAAGAATCAATCCGTGGAATGGTGTCACACCTCTTCACCAAGGCCTAAGAAGTTCAAGAGCCAGTGATCAGCTCAGAAAGTCATGGTGACTTTTTTGGGATGAAAGGAGTGTCATTCTTGATTTTCTGAAACGTGGCCGTACCGTGACCAGCAAGCGGTACATTGAGACACTCGAGAAGCTTAGAGAAGCCGTAAGAAGGAAAAGAATGAACCAGAATCTGAAAAGGAACCGCATTCACCATGACAATGCAAGACCACATACATCTTTGGGAACAAATCAGGTGATCAGCAAATTAGGCTGGTCAGTGGTCCTCCATCCACTGTACAGCCGCGCTGTGGCATCGTCCAACTTCCACCTGTTCGGTCCAATGAAGAACAGTCTCTGGGGACAACGATTTGATAGCACAGATGAGATGTGAAAGTGGCTGTGAAGAAGTGGGTACAACAGTCCACACCTGAATTTTTTCAAAGAGGGTTCGATTGTTGGGTTCAATGATGATGCAAATGCATCGCTTGTGATGGAGACTATGTTGAGTTATATGTGCAATTTGAACGTTAAAAAAGTTATGTCCACTCAGTTAATAAAAAAGTTATGTCCACTTTTGCATTATTTTTGGCACAACCCTCATATTATTTAACTTTTATGCAAACTAGTGGAATTTCATTCCTTTTTTTCACTATCTGTTTTGTTTTTGGTGGAAGTGCAGAAATTTGAATTGACCCCCCCCCCCCAATAAAAATTAGGCGGACGCAATCTTATGTAAAATATTTAGTGAAAGTTCTGATATTTGTGTTGAAACCCAAGCGGGCACGGTTATTGCACATGGTAGTGTTGGGTGAGGAGGGTCTGGGTGTCCAGGGCCCACTTCAATGGGAACTATCCCCCCCCCTTCATGCAAGGATGTCTAAGGAAAACACTGGAAAACCCAGTGGACAAGGGTGGTCAGCAACAGGAATCAAACCCATCATCTCCTATTCCAAACTAGTCCTTGAAAAATAAACCACCAAAATGTTGCTTACCACGTAACCTGGGGTGCTCAGCAAAGTTGTGGAATTGCTTCCTTCATGTGAGCAAAGTTGTGGAATTGCTTCCTTCATGTGAGCAAAGTTGTGGAATTGCTTCCTTCATGTGAATCGCCATCATTTTTAATATAAGCTCAAATTCATATTAACAGTTCATATTCCGACTTAGAAATCGATCGGAAAATGCCAAGATTCATTTTTACGTGCATTATTTCAAAAACTTGGAAATATTCTAGTTGGATAATGCTTACTTAGGCATTCCGTTTCGAGCGATTATTCACTTTTCACGCACGTTTCAGGTCTTCGTTGATGCCATTGTCCTGTTGTTCGTTGTATGTGCATCCACCTTTCACATCCAACTCTCTGCTTACTTTGGGTAGCTTCAGTAGATTTTCACTTTAGGATTCAATAACTTCAACCCTTTACCGTTATTAATGCTCTAAATTTTTCACCCAGTCTTTGGGCATCCCCAGGAGCGCGACGACTTTCCCACTGATGTTCATGGTTTATTTCAAGTCAATGGAGTCTGAAAACCCACGTTGCCATTCGTCGGAAACGCTGTATTAGATACTTTTCTAAATTAAACCTAGCTGGCGCAATCTATGTTTCTCTAACTCGACCTTTTATATATATATCATCATCATCATCATCAACCATTATCAATCCACTGCTGGACGAAGGTCTCCCCAAGTTTCCTCCACAACGGTCTGTCTTGTGCCAGTCTCCTCCATGTCACTCCTGCATACTTTCGAATTTCATCCACCCATCTCCCATGTGGTCTTCTTCTGGGTCTTTTCCTGTCCCTTGGAATCCAATCTAAAATTTCGGCTGTCCATCGATGGTCTGTCCTTCTGGCAGTATGTCCAGCCCATTGCCATTTCACGGATTTAACTCTGATCATGATGTCTTCCACTCTTGTCATTTTTCGGATCCACGAGTTCCTCTCCTTATACCTCCTGGTTACACCAAGCATGCACCTCTCCATGCTGCTTTGAGTTGTCTGCAGCCTTTGTATGTCTCTTTTAGTTAAAGTCCATGTCTGTGCACCATACGTAAGCACTGGAAGGATACATTGATCAAACACTTTTCTTTTAAGACATAATGGCATATTGCTCTTGAAAATTATACTGTTTCTTCCAAAAGCTCTCCAGGTACGCCGATTAATTTCTTCATCAATGTGACCCTCACTTGATATCTGCTGTCCAAGATAAACGTACGTGTCTGTTATCTCCAGCTTTTCTCCATCAATCGATAAATCTTCATTTCTTGTAAAAGCATTGAACATCACTTTTGTCTTCTGAAAGTTCATTTTTAATCCCACTTCTTTACTCTCGTCAGCAAGTTCCTGCATCATACTCTGTAGCTCTGATGGGGTAGTTGCAAAAATGACTACGTCATCAGCAAAACGAAGGTGGGTTAGATAATCTCCATTAATCTTTATCCCCTTGTTTTCCCAGCTCAGCGACTGAAAGACACCCTCCAATGTGGCATTAAAGAGCTTCGGAGATATGGTGTCACCTTGTCTCACTCCCTTTCCAATTTTTATGTGTGTTGTATTTTCAAACAGCCGAATCTTTGCAGTTGAATTTTCATAGATGTTATTAAGAATATTAATGTATGCATCTTCAATACCGCACGATTTCAGAGCTATTGTAACTGCTGATGGTTTCACCGAATCAAAGGCTTTTTCATAATCGATAAAAGCCATGCATAATGGAAGTTCATATTCCCTCGCTCTTTAAATTAGTTCTCTCAGTACGTGCATATGATCTATTGTGCTGTAGCCACTCCTGAATCCAGCTTGTTCTCTCGGTTGAGCCATGTCCAGTGTTACCTTCAAACGGTGTGAAAGAACTTTAGTGAAGCTTTTATAAACCACTGATAGGAGACTGATAGGTCTGTAGTTCCTGAGATCCTCGATGTCACCTTTTTTATGTAGCAGGATCATTGTAGCGTTGTTCCAATCCTCAGGAATTTTCCCTTCATTAAGGCATCGAGTGAAAATTTGGGCGAGTACTATTTCGATTTCTCCACTTGCTTCTTGTATGATGTCTACGGTAATTCCATCTTCTCCTGGAGCTTTTCCCCATTTCATGTTCTTGATTGCATGTGCAACTTCTGCTGGGACGACTGGAAGAATTCTGGTGCTGGTACTTTTCATGATGTCTGGAGTACATATTATCATCCCTTTCATATAATTTGGAGTAGAAATCTTTCACTCTTGTCAAAATTTTGCCTCTATTTCTTGTTACAGAACCATCTTCTTTTCTCAGTGCCATAATCTGTTTTCTTCCCTTACTGAGATGTCCCTTTGCTATCTTTAGGCTTTGGTTGGTTTCAATTGCTTTCCTCACTAGTTCACAGTTGAATTTCTTTACGTTTTCAGTGATACTTTTTCGTACTGTCTTGCATATCTCTATATATTCCACTTTGGAAGTCACATCTTCTTTAGTTGTCCTCATCTCTCTTCTTTTTGCATCAACATTTTGGTTTTTCCTGATAATTTGTTCACATGCAACTTGTTCTTAGACCCAGCTAATTGTGTTGCTGTTTCCATAAGAGCTTTGGTTACTTTTCTGTTAACTTCAGAAATATCCAATTCTTCTGATGTTAGGCCTTCAAAGCAGAGAATCTGTTCTTCAGTTCTAACTTGAAGGTATTATGGTGTTTTTTAAGGTTGGTTATGTCAATACATTTTGTTTGTCTTATGAGCTTGCCACGTTCAAGTTTAGTGTTGAAGTGCATCTTACATCTCGCCAATCTATGGTCACTACCTGTGTTGAACTTGTTTAGCACACTGCAGTCTTCTATGACGAATATTTTGTTACACATAATAAAATCAATTTCACTTGTCGTCCCATTTGGATGTCTCCATGTCCATTTCCTGTGTGGCTTTTTCTTGAAAAAGGAGTTCAAGATGAAAAACCCTTCTGCCTCTGCAAACTCAACGAGAGTATTTCCATGCTGGTTTCTGTTGCCGTGACCGAATTTACCTACTGAAGTTTCATTCTGTTGCCATTGCCCTATTTTTGCATTGAAATCTCCCATAATTATCATTAAGTGCTGCTTGCCTTTATTATTTAGATGACAAATTTCCTCATAAAATTCTTCAATTTCTTCTTCAGGATGACTTGTGGTGGGTGCATAAGTTTGAGTAATCTGAGCTTGTTATCTTCTCGAGAGTTGGATAACGAGTCTTGCAGCTCTGTCAGAGGAACTTTCAACTTCTACAACTTTATCCTTCAGTTTCTTGTTTATTATAAAATCCAACACCACTAGTTCTGCCAGTATCAGTCCCACGATAGAAGAGATGTCCACTTTTCAGTTCAATGAGATCTCCTTTTCTCCTTACCTCACTTAGCCCAACGATGTCCCACTTGATCCTTTGTAGTTCCTCTTCCAATTCAAGAAGCCTTGAATCAGAAGATAGGGAGCGTCCATTATACGTAGTCAAGGTCAGCATCAGATGGCAGCCTAGTCCGGTCCTCCGGGGATTCTTAGCGCCCTCTGCCTTCATGTCGCACTGGCCGCTGCCTTGGCCAGGTACATTCCAGCTGCCGGAGACTGAGGGCCAAGATTTAAGTTGTGGAGTAATTTTGGAGGAGTTTGGCCATAACTCACCACGCTGGCCAAGCGGGTTGGTGAGTGTGGGATAGCATTTCCTCTAATCCCGATGGTATAGTTATACCGCTATTGGCGGTCGTCAGAGCCCCTTTGTGGGAACAGGATGCACCACGAGATGGCGGGGTTGACATTTGTCAAGGAGAGGCTTTGATGTTACGCATCACCTGACCTTTTATATATATATATATATATCATCATCATCATCATCATCATTGTCAACCATTATCAATCCACTGCTGGACGAAGGTCTCCCCAAGTTTCCTCCACAACAGTCTGTCTTGTGCCAGTCTCCTCCATGTCACCCCTGCATACTTTCGAATTTCATCCATATATATATATATACATACACATACATATACATATAGAATGAAAATATTACAGAACAAAAATGTCAAAACAAGTGAAAACTGGAACAGGTTGCCGTCATCAGGAGAGCATCAACCTGTGGGAGTGGCCTTTCTAGTACCAACAAAACGACAAGGCAAGCCAAAATTGTGGCTTGGTCATGCTCCCTAGGCCACAAAACCAAATTCTAATAAGCACAAAAATTCAAGAATAAAATTTATAAAACTAAATAAAGAATTAAAAGCTTACCGGCAGAACAAAACTTGCCATGACAATAAGTCAAACAAGACTGAACAGAGCACCCACAAGAACCCAAATATATACACTGATAAAAAGAAAAAGGTGGTCACGTTTAATCAACTACCTGGTAAGCCAAAAAATGTGTGAATTGACAAGATGCAAAACTGTGTGTGTAGATAAGATCTTCAGCTATTAGGAACCCACCAAATAGCACTTTATATTACCTATGTATTTAAAATTGTTAGGTCCTAGGTTAATAAATGCCAATGTGTAATTGGAAACTCTTGGACACCAAATTATAGTTCAGAATTAAATGGTTAAAATGACGTCTTAAGAAATTTTTAGGAAAATTGTTAGATTGCAATTTAGAAGTAAGAGCTGTGTAGAGCAAATTTTAGCTATTCTATGAAACTAAGAGATGAGTAGATTGCAATGTATAACTTTTGAAATATTGGATGACCTGTGAGTGTAGTGAATGATATCAAACTCAAGAGAGTTTCTTTTATCAAATAAATTCACCACACCTCTTCCCTCCTCGTCCACCTGAACCTCTAAATCGAGGTAACAAACATAAGTAGACGATCTGTTGGTTTTTTCTAGGGTAAGGTCGTCAGGATACAAGTTGGTGGCGCAAAGCAAAAAGTCCGGAATGTTAATGACAATGATGTCATCAACATATCTTAGATGTGGTGAATTTATTTGATAAAAGAAACTCTTTTGAGTTTGATATCATTTACTACACTCACTGGTCATCCAATATTTCAAAAGTTATACATCGCAATCTACTTGTCTCTCAGTTTCATAGAATTGCTAAAATTTGCTCTACACAGCTCTTGCTTGTAAAAAATCTGAAAGCTCTTCTTTCTAAATTGCAATCTAACAATTTTCCTAAAAATTTCTTAAGACATCATTTTAACCATTTAATTCTGAACTATAATTCAGTGTCCAAGAGTTTCCAATTACACATTGACATTTATTAACCTAGGACCTAACAATTTTAAATATATAGGTAATATAAAGTGCTATTTGGTGGGTCCCTAATAGCTGAAGATCTTATCTACACACACAGTTTTGCATCTTGTCAATTCACATATTTTTTGGCTTACCAGGTAGTTGATTAACCGTGACCACCTCTTTTTTTATCAGTGTATATATTTGGGTTCTTATGGGTGCTCTGTTCAGTCTTGTTTGACTTTTTGTCATGGCGGGTTTTGTGCTGCCGGAAAGCTTTTAATTCTTTTTTTAGTTTTATAAATTTGATTCTTGGAATTTTTGTGCTTATTAGAATTTGGTTTTGTGGCCTAGGGAGCATGACCAAGCGACAATTTTGGCTTGCCTTGTCGTATTGTTGGTACTAGAAAGGCCACTCCCACAGGTTGATGCTCTCCTGATGACGGCAACCTGTTCCAGTTTTCACTTGTTTTGAAATTTTTGTTCTGTAATATTTTCATTCTATATAAGCTGCTACATGAGGTTTAGCTGCCTTCGGCGCTTCTCATGGTATTAGCCTTCTTTGTCCAATTTTTTTTTTGTGTTAAAATAATTTATTTATAAAGTAATTTTTTTTTTATGTACTATTTATATATATATGTGGGATGTCAGGTCAGGTGATGCGTAACATCACAGCCTCTCCTTGACAAATGTCAACCTCGCCTTCTCGTGGTGCATTCTGTTCCCACTAAAGGGGCTCTGACGACTGCCAATAGCGGTATAACTATACCATCGGGATTAGAGGATATGCTATCCCACACTCACCAACCCGCTTGGCCAGCGTGGTGAGTTATGGCCAAACCCCTCCAAAATGATTCCACAACTTAAAATCTTGGCCCTCAGTCTCCAGCAGCTGGAATGTACCTGGCCAAGGCAGCGGCCAGTGCAACATGAAGGCAGAGGGTGCTAAGAATCCCCGGAGGACCGGACTAGGCTGCCATCTGATGCTGACCTTGGCTACGTATAATGGACGCTCCCTATCTTCTGATTCAAGGCTTCTTGAATTGGAAGAGGAACTACAAAGGATCAAGTGGGACATCGTCGGGCTAAGTGAGGTAAGGAGAAAAGGAGAAGATCTGATTGAACTGAAAAGTGGACATCTCTTCTACTATCGTGGGACAGATACTGGCAGAACTAGTGGTGTTGGATTTATAATAAACAAGAAACTGAAGGATAAAGTTGTAGAAGTTGAAAGTTCCTCTGACAGAGCTGCATGACTCCTTATCCAACTCTCGAAAAGATACCAGGCTCAGATTATTCAAACTTATGCACCCACCACAAGTCATCCTGAAGAAGAAATTGAAGAATTTTATGAGGAAATTCGTCATCTAAATAATAAAGGTAAACAGCACTTGATGATAATTATGGGAGATTTCAATGCAAAAATAGGGCAACAGAATGAAACTTCAGTAGGTAAATTCAGTCACTGCAACAGAAACCAGCGCGGAAATACTCTCGTTGAGTTTGCAGAAGCAGAAGGGTTTTTCATCTTGAACTCCTTCTTCAAGAAAAAGCCACACAGGAAATGGACATGGAGACATCCAAATGGGATGACAAGTGAAATTGATTTTATTATGTGTAACAAAAAATTCGTCATAGAAGACTGCAGTGTGCTAAACAAGTTCAACACTAGTAGTGACCATAGATTGGTGAGATGTAAGATGCACCTCAACACTAAACTTGAATGTGGCAAGCTCATAAGACAAACAAAATGTATTGACATAACCAACCTTAAAAAACACCATAATATCTTCAAGTTGTAACTGAAGAACAGATTCTCTGCTTTACAAGGCCTAACATCGGAAGAATTGGGTATTTCTGAAGTTAACAAAAAAGTAACCAAAGCTCTTATCGAAACAGCAACCAAATTAGCTGGGTCTAAGAACAAGTTGCATGTGAACAAGTTATCAGGAAAAACCAAAATGTTGATGCAAAAATAAGAGAGATGAGGACTACTAAAGAAGATGCGACTTCCAAAGTGGAATATATAAAGCTATGCAAGACAGTACGAAAAAGTATCACTGAAGACGTAAGAAAATTCAACTGTGAACTAGTGAGGAAAGCAATTGAAAACAACCAAAGCCTAAAGATAGCAAAGGGACATCTCAGCAAGGGAAGAAAACAGATTATGGCACTGAGAAAAGATGGTTCTGTAACAAGAAATAGAGGTGAAATTTTGACAAGAGTGAAAGATTTCTACTCCAAATTATATGAAAGGGATGATACATGTACTCCAGACATCATGAAAGGTACCAGAGTTCCTCCAGTCCTCCCAGCAGAAGTTGCACATGTAATCAAGAACATGAAGCGGGGAAAAGCTCCAGGAGAAGATGGAATTACTGTAGACATCATACAAGAAGCAAGTGGAGAAATCGAAACAGTACTCGCCCAAATTTTCACTCGATGCCTTAATGAAGGGAAGATTCCTGAGGATTGGAACACTGCTACAATGATCCTGCTACATAAAAAAGGTGACATTGACGATCTCGGGAACTACAGACCTATCAGCCTCCTATCAGTGGTTTATAAAATCTTCACTAAAGTTCTTTCACACCGCTTGAAGGTAACACTGGACATGGCTCAACCAAGAGAACAAGCTGGATTCAGGAGTGGCTACAGCACAATAGATCATATCCACGTACTGAGAGAACTAATTGAAAGAGCGAGGGAATATGAACTTTCATTGTGCATGGCTTTTATCGATTATGAAAAAGCCTTTGATTCGGTGCAACCATCAGCAGTTAAAATGTTTCTGAAATCCTGCGGTATTGAAGATGCATACATTAATATTCTTAATAACATCTATGAAAATTCAAGTGCAAAGATTCGGCTGTTTGAAAATACAACACACATTAAAATTGGAAAGGGAGTGAGACAAGGTGACACCATATCTCCAAAGCTCTTTAATGCCACATTGGAGGGTGTCTTTCAGTCGCTGAGCTGGGAAAACAAGGGGATAAAGATTAATGGAGATTATCTAACCCACCTTCGTTTTGCTGATGACGTAGTCATTTTTGCAACTACCCCATCAGAGCTGCAGAGTATGATCCAGGAACTTGCTGACAAGAGTAAAGAAGTGGGATTAAAAATGAACTTTCAGAAGACAAAAGTGATGTTCAATGCTTTTACAAAAAATGAAGATTTATTGATTGATGGAGAAAAGCTGGAGATAACAGACACGTACGTTTATCTTGGACAGCAGATATCAAGTGAGGGTCACATTGAGGAAGAGATTAATCGGCGTACAAAACTTTCCTGGAGAGCTTTTGGAAGAAACAGCATAATTTTCAAGAGCAATATGCCATTATGTCTTAAAAGAAAAGTGTTTGATCAATGCATCCTTCCAGTGCTTACGTATGGTGCAGAGACATGGACCTTAACTAAAAGAGACCTACAAAGGCTGCAGACAACTCAAAGCAGCATGGAGAGGTGCATGCTTGGTGTAACCAGGAGGTATAAGAAGAGGAACTCGTGGATCCGAAAATTCACAAGAGTGGAAGACATCATGATCAGAGTAAAATCCCTGAAATGGGAATGGGCTGGACATACTGCCAGAAGGACAGATCATCGATAGACAGCCGAAATTTTAGATTGGATTCCAAGGGACAGGAAAAGACACAGAAGAAGACCACATGGGAGATGGATGGATGAAATTCGAAAGTATGCAGGAGTGACATGGAGGAGACTGGCACAAGACAGACCGTTGTGGAGGAAACTTGGGGAGACCTTCGTCCAGCAGTGGATTGATAATGGTTGATGATGATGATGATGATATATATATAAAAGGTCGAGTTAGAGAAACATAGATTGCGCCAGCTAGGTTTAATTTAGAAAAGTATCTAATACAGCGTTTCCGACGAATGGCAACGTGGGTTTTTGGACTCCATTGACGAGAAATAAACCACGAACATCGGTGGGAAAGTCTTCACGCTCCTGAGGATGCCTAAAGACTGGGTGAAAAATTTAGAGCATTAATAACGGTAAAGAGTTGAAGTTATTGAATCCTAAAGTGAAAATCTACTGAAGCTACCCAAAGTAAGCAGAGAGTTGGATGTGAAAGGTGGATGCACATACAATGGACAATAGGACAAATGACATCAACGAAGACCTGAAACGTGCGTGAAAAGTGAATAATTGCTAGAAACGGAATGCCTAAGTAAGCATTATCCAACTAAGATATCTCCAAATAAGCTAAAAAAACAAAATTTCTGTTGAAAAATGAAGGAATAATGAACAAATCTATTTGCGGGTCTTTTTTTTTTCAGCATTTTTTTTTTGTTTCTTTTTGTTTTAAATTTCTTTGCTGCTGATTCGAGATTCCCTTGGGGGGGGGGGGACTGCATCGTGAAGAGCTCACTACTTTTCTTTCTTGTTTTTATCTAAATCTTTTCAAGGTTTATTAAGTTTGTGAAACTGCAAATTTAGTTACGTTCATGTTTTCCGGTAATGTTTTTAATTTTAGTATCATCGCAGTGTTCAAAATATTGCATAAATAGCAGTAAACTCCTTTTTTTTTATTAGGATTTTAAACTTCAAATAATAAATGAGTAAAGAAATTGTGGATTCGTGTTTGTATTTTCAGAATTGTAGGAGTTCAGGGTGTCTACTAGTCATGAAAATCATGAAAAAGGCATGAATTCAGAAAAGGGTAATAAAAGTCAAGAAAAAGTCAAATTTTGCTTTTGGGTCATGATTTTTTTTTTATATTTAGTAATTGTTCATTTTCTGGTGACAATCTGAGAAATTCTCCATGCATCAACCACATAAGACATAAATGTGGTTTCCATATAATGATACAAGAGTAAAAAAATGGGGGGTACTCGTGCTCTCCTCCACAAAGAACTGTTACAGCAAGAAATGTTTTAGCATAGAAATATATGTGTAAATGCCGTTTGCAAAATTTTGTGGTCAATTTAGCAATTTAAATTATACTGCTTATAGTCATTAACATTTTCAAATGTAAATGTTGAAGAAAGGTTTGTAATGAAATTGTTTAGCACAATGTTTAGTATTTCAGCTTACTTCAGGCATAGTCAAAGTATGATGAGTCAGATTTTTGTTACTATCAGAAGGGCAGGGGTGTACGTTTTCTGTAGAAAAAATGGGGAGCAGAGTTTCTCCCATCTTTAATATATGTACGCACCCACACATGCATGCATACTTGTACACACACGTACACACGCACATACATGACTTTTAAAAATAGTCATGAAAATTGTTAATTTGTCATGAAATTGCATTTTCCAAATTTGGTAGACACCCTGGAGTTTTATGCTTTTCCTGAATGTACATTTCTTGCTAACTGCAATTACAAATTCAAATTTCCTGTCGTAGACTCTGTTGACTCATTATGGATTTCACTTAAAAGCACCCTGTACATAAAGAGCCTTTATATAATATAGGGAAGGAAATCTGCTTCCCAATTTTACTCATTATACTTTTATAAGACAGCAAAATTGAAAATGATTGAAACTTCATAATGTTGACATTAAAAAGCATGTCAATTACGCTAACCCAACAACCAAATATAGAGAAACCACCAGCACATCAGTCCCAGATTACTCACAGATGTGGTAAGTGAGGATATTAAACTTATTGCCATTTAAATACATCATTAATTTAATATTAGCTTAAAAAATTACAGCAGATTTGTATTAAACAGTATAGTTTGAATTTATCTGGCACCAATTTTGATTTATAACCAAAATCTGCAGAATTGCATTTTTTATTGTTATGTTGCTCTGTGCTTCCATTTTCGATTACATTGATGTTTCAAATAATTATCTAACCAGTGTTAGACTGTAAAACACATCTGCTAACAAATGAAAGGTTTGATGAAATGTGTGTGTATGAGTAGTTTACAAGTAAAAATTAATTTAAATCTAACTAAAACAGGCAAATTTGTTGAAACGTCGTTGAAAATTGAATTTGTTATAATAGGATTGTAAGAAAATGCAGGCAGGAAAGTTAAAAATGCAAAGGGTTACTGTATTTTTTTAAACATTACATTCATTCTTTATTATTAGTCTTTCATTATACATATAAACCTATTGTAGTTTGTATATGTAATCATTTCTAGAGCATACTTATTTTGTTAGTGCAGTATATAAATCGTCAAATGCCATCATGCTGATAAAATAAACTATTGTTTGTGAAAATTGCAACACTATTCTAGAAGGAATGATGGTAATCACATGAAACTTACAGGATATGCAGAGCAGAGCAGAGCAGAGCAGAGCAGAGCACAGCAGGGTAGGACATGCAAATGATTAGAAATGCAGAGTCATTGCGCATGTCTTGGCCCAGCAGTGCCGCTTGAACAGTCGAATGAGGGATATAAAGAGAGGGCTGTTTAGTATACACACTAGTAGTGCATCGCGGACAGCGAGTTGTGAAAGTGTCTCCAGGATTCAATAACGCTTTGGCGACGACGAAGGGCGCAATATCACCATACGACAGAGTTTGAACAGGGACGAATGATTGGTCTGCGTGAAGGTGCATTTTCATACCGTGGCATTGCGACTCGGATGAGACATAACGCCATGATAGTGATGTGTGTGTGGCGGCAGTGGACCGAGGAGAACCAGGTGCATCGACAATTCAGCAGTGGACCGAGAAATGTTACGACACCGTAGATGGCAGACACCTCGTCGGCACGGCAGTGGCGAACCGTTCCGCATATTCACAAGTGTTAGCACAACAGTGGAGCACTAAAACAGGTGTGTCATTGTCTGCCACCACAGTTCGACACGTCTGTTGCACAGAGGACTGGTTGCACGCATCGCTTTGCGGCAGATTCCTTTGACCCTGAATCACAGATGCCTCAGGCTGCAATAGGGTTTTCAATGCAGACAATGGCGTGCTAATTGACAATGTGTCATGTTTTCGGATGAGCCTGATTCAACTTGGACTACCATGATTGCCTTATACGCATTAGACGGTATTGTGGTTAGCGCCTTCTTCCAGCATGCATTGTTGAGCATCATACAGGCCGAACGCCAAGGTGATGGTGTGGGGTGCCATTGGGTAACATTCACGATCTCGGCTGCTATGACTTGAGGGCAATATCACCAGCGACCACTACATCAGGGAAGTTGTACAGGTAGAAGTCATACACTTCCTTCGTAGCACTCCTGGCACTATATTCCAGCAGAACAATGCCGGACCTCATGTTGCCAGGAATGTTCAAGCCCTCTTTGCAGCACAGCAGATACTGATTCTTCCATGACCTGCACGTTCACCAGACATGTCGCTTATTGAACATGTCTGGGATATGGTCACTTGGCAACTGGCCCATCAAAGTCCTCCAGCGGTCAGTACCAGTACCAGTGATCTGTGGCCACGTATACATGCTGCCTGGCAAGCAATTACCCAGGACACCATCCAACGCCTTTTCGATTCAATGTCAACCCATCTCGAAGCTCTTATTGCAGCTCGCAGAGGCATCACAAGATACTGATTTTTGCAGGTAAAAATTGTTGTATTGTTCCGAAAATTTAAATCACTTATGTATAGTCATATCAGTAATGTTTAGTATAAATTTCATGCGAATCGCATGGTTCCTCCTTTTGGTGTTGCAATTTTCACAAACAGGAGTGTACGAAAAAAAAAAAAAAATTGAAAGGAATCACTTGCCCATCCAATATATTGTTTTTTTTTACAACAGATAATCACATTGATTAACATATGTTCTATCACAATATGTTCTGTGCAGATACGTGTGTGTGTTTGTGCGTGTGCATGTTCGTTCTATTGTTTTAAATGGTTTAGTCTGGTTTTCAATTATTTGAGCAGTCACTATTTAGCCACTAAAAAAAAAAATGGTCACTTTTCTCACTTTTTTCTCCGGAAAAGTCACTTTCCGCACTACTTTTTACAATGAAGTCTGCGCTGAGGTCTGTCATTGGTGATTAAGCTATAGTAGGTTATATACAAATGACAATGATGAAGAACAGTAGGAATGAAGAGAACAAGACATTATTTCAGAAAAAGACTCAAAGCTAAAACGAGAAGAATGTCAATTAGAATTTTTGATAAATTGTCGAGATTGTGAAATAATCCCCAAATATCTCAGAATTAAAAATAAACACCTAAATAATCGAGAAAAAAAGATTTTTAATAATTGTGAGCTAAAAAGATTAAGATTACAAATACAGTTAAAATGAAAAACTGTATACAGACTACAATAAAGACTGTTATTATGCGTATACACAGATTAATGAAAATACAAAGACTAATGACCAAAATAATAATTATGACTACTGCATGAGAAAGATTTACCAGGAATTGGAAGAACAACAAAGAATTGATAACAACAGATTATTTAAGAAGTTTGAAAAATTATTGGAAAATAAACAGCAGAACCAAACCCAGGTAGATAGAACAAGGACAGCTGATTATGAAAATCATTCAGATATGCAACTGACAAGGTTACAAACAATAGCCCTGGAAAAAGGAGCAAAATTTAATTACCCTCAAGAAATAGGAAGAACTGAATAATATATCCCAAAAATTGAAAATCTGATGCAGAGATTTGATGTTAAAGACCAAAACAATGTTAGGACAAAAATAACCAACACAATAGCCGCTACTAAAATGCAGAAAGGAGATGAAAAAAAGTTGGACAAATTAAAATGTGAAAGACAGCAACTATTAGATTTAAGAAGAAATCTAAATATCAATATAATAGATTCAGATAAAACTAAACAACTGATGATAATAAACACATGTAATTACAAAAATAAAATGGAACAGGCAATTCTGAATCTGGATACAGAAATGTCAAAAAGATCCAACTGATAAATTCATAAGAAAGTTAGCAGAAATAAATCATTGTTGTCTGCCTTGAATTATTACTAATGCACATCCACCCATTGGTGCCAGGATACCAAGAGCATTTGGAAAAATTAATACCCATAAAAATGATACACCAATGAGAGTTATAGTGTCAAAACAATGTTCTCTACTGATTAATTTAGAAAATAACTTATTTAAATATTTATCACCCATATTTATGAGAGGAAAGTACAATGTCAAGAACACTGAGGAAGTTATACAGTTAAACAACTGAATCTTAAAAGAAATACAGTTACAATGGCAAGTTTAGATGTTATATCACTATACCGTAACACATTAGTACCTATAGCCATTGAGCTAATAATTGAAAAGTTAAGATCAAAAAAATTATTAAATCAGGTGGAATTAGATGAATTGAATGAGATTCTAACTCTTATATATAACAACAACTACTTTCAATTCAATGGGGAAATATACAGGCAGAAGTCCGGACACCCATGGGCTCGCTATTGTCGGCAATATTTGCAGAAGTTGTAATGCAACACTTGGAGGAAAAAGTACTTAAGGAAATGCCCCGAGACCACTGATGTACTGCAGATATTATTGATGATGAGTTGGTATTTTGGGAAAATGAACAAACAGAACTAATAGATTTTAAAGAAAAAATGGCATCTGTGTATCCATCAATAGACCTGACAATTGAGTTGGAAAAAAATAACCAACTTCATTTTTTAGATATCAACCTAATCAAGAATAAGAGTAGAATTGATTACCAAGTTTACAGGAAACCTACATACATGCCGTCAATAATTCCGAAGAACTCTAACCACCCATGGGCACATAAAACAGCAGCAATTCAAAATTTAATAAAAAGTGTTTACCCATTCCAGCAGCAATAAATATAGGGAAGGACTAACATGGATAAATAAAATAATAAAAATTTTTGGGTATAATAAAAAATTATCCCAAAAGATTATGACATTAGTAAGGTACAAAAACCAAAAAGGGAAGAAAATAAATACTGCAGAAGTTTCCCATATATTAAAGGACTATCTCATACCATAAGAACCAATTTGTAAAAATCACCAAAAAAACATTGGAATGTCGGTAGAGACACAAAGAGATATGGTAATAAAAAAAAAAATAAAGATCCAAGTACAGTTAATGGAAAAATCAGGAGTATACTGCATTCCAGTCAAAATGGCTAACAGCAATTATAAAAAAAAAGCCTATATAGGAAGTACCAAAAATCAGTTAAAACCCAGGTTAAACCAACATATAATGAACTGGAATAAAAGAGAGGGGAAAACGGCATTAGTGCAATATTGCATACAAAATAATACAGAACCCAATTTCGAAAACAATCAACATCTAAAATCACATCGAACGGAGAAAGAGATCAGAATCGTGGAGTCTGTAATTATTGAAAAAACTGAATATACAAACTGCAATATTAATCAACCTAACGAAATACCTGTGCAATGGAAAACATTTATTACCGACGAAAAAAAGAGAAAAAAAAAAACGAACAGTGTAATCCCCAATAATGACACCACCAAATGCATAATGAACTGAATTACGCTACAACACCAGCGAATCAGCACCGAGAGGAGAGGAGGAGCTGATTGAAAAAAACTGCAAAGAAATGCGGGTTACTGATATTTGCAGTCATTGCCTAACTCTGAAGATGGGCGTGAGCCCGAAACACGTATCAGTTCCGCCTTAATGGGAGTGTCCTTTCGACACAGCACGGAGGATGGCCGGAAGCTTCTAGAGATTTTAAAGTTCTTGAATTCATGTTTTTTGGGTCTTATTTCGTTCCATTGGGATTTTAACCAAGGACTTCCTTCTTTTTTTTTTTTTTAGGCCTTGCATACTCACCTTGTGGTCTTCTATGAAAGCCTGGAGGAATGCAGGAAGTTTTGTAGATGTTTTTAACTAAAAAGGTTTTTAAGTTAACATTGGTTCATAGTTTGACTTTTTTCATTGGGTTTTAACCTAGACCAATTTTAACTGTACATACTCACCTTAGGAGACAAAAAAGTCTTCAGGGTACTTGCAGTCGAGAATATGTCAACAAAATTTGCATAACTGAAAATGACATGGTACATTAACTTCAGAAACGATAGCAATAAAGGAAGAGGACCATCAAAAAAACTTTGTGAGTACAATCTTTTTATTCTATTTTACAATAGTATAATTTCTAAATACAAGAATCTTTTGCTTCCGACATCCAGAACATAACATGATAAAATGCGAGTACAAATCTTTCACTGGTTGAAGATTTTTTATATCAGTTCTGAGCTGTTACTAGGATGGTGGTGTGGTCTTATATGCAGGTATATACAAGTAATTTGATAGTTTAATGCTATAGAATAAGGGATGCATACATCATAGGCCACACAGTATTTTTTCAATCTCAAACTTGAAATTTTAAACATGTATATGGCCCATACCCTGTTATTTAAAGAGTAAAAAAATAAGGCAAGATGTAAATATTTTTTATTTTTATTTTTAGGGCCAAATGTTCAAGAAGAGCTTTACAGTTGCAGAGTATGGTAAGTTCATCCCTGCAGCTCTGCAAAATATTTTAATTTTTCAAGTACTAAGTCTGAAGAGTTTGTATACCTATTGTGTATAAATAACTTATTATTGATTGCCGTTCCCTTCATATTTTGTGTAGTTTTACCTACGTTTGAAGTCAGCATTGATCTGCCTCCATTTGCTACATACACAAAGTCTGCTATTGTTGCCACAGTTAATGCAAGGTATGTTTTATTTTTTATTTAGATTATTTTTACCATGGTGTATTATGTACTGGATTGTCCAATTGAAGTCACATGTTGAATGCAATATGGGTGAATGTGAACAGAGAAGTTAAAAATGTAAGCTTTAGGTGTTCATAAATATTATGACTTCAAACAAAAGTGTGGCCATAAGTTAAATGTGTTTTTTTAATATCTAACATTTATGTTTATAAGTATTAATAAAATCTCTGAATATTTGTTATGCGGATATTGAAATCTTCTCTGCTCTTTGTTTTCTGAAGTTCATGCAAGAATACACAGGGAAATGCTGTATAGTGATGAACAGGTAGAGCGCTTCCATCAAGACCTCATGACAATGGAACAGCGCTATCAAGGGCAATGGGACAAAGCTATGATGGCAGACTACTGCTGGAGCATCAAACTAGATTGCTCTGAGAAAGTCCACAAACGCCACAGCTACAAGCGCAAATTCTTGCCAGAATAGGACATTTTTGAAGTTTGCATCCCATTTTTATCACTTCTGAATCGCCTGTCCTCTTTATGTTGAAATATGTTAATTTAAAGTAAAAAGCATTATTGCATACTCATATTTGACTACAATGAATAAATATTTCCGATTTGCCAAGTGGTGATACACACAAGTGATTTTTATTTTTTTGCCTTTTTTTCAAACTTCAGTGCATATTGTGATGCACCTACACATTTTTGTGAATATATAAAGTATATATTTGCCAAGATGGTTTTTTAAGCCTAATTTTTAAGACTGTGTGACCATAAATTCCTCAGATAGACCATGCCATCATTCGGGAGGCGTCAAAATTTCACGAAAAATAAAAATGTTGAATTGCAAAAAATCTAAAGCTTGCAGATAAAAACTAACTTCAGATTTGAATTCAGCACACTCGAATTAGGTTAGAACAAACAAGTGCTGGTATCAATGCAACACAAACTTCGTTCCCCAGTGTTATCAATCCACTGCTGGATGAAGGTCTCCCAAAGTTTCTTTCATAATGGTCTATCTTATGCCAGTCTCCCCCATGTCACTCCCACATGCTTCACATTTTATCCACCCATCTCCTGTGTGATCTTCTTCTGGGTCTTTTCCTATCCCTTGGAATCCAGTCTAGAATTTCAGTTGTCCTTCAGTGGTCCATTCTGCTGGCAACATGTCCAGCCATTGCTATTTCAGGGAATTACTCTGACCATGTCTTCCACTCTTGTCATTTTCCTTATCCATGAGTTCCTCTTATCTCTCCTGGTTACATCAAGCATGCATCTCTCCAGGCTTCTTTCGGTTTTGTGCAGTCTTTGTATGCCTTTTTTAGTTAAGGTCCATGTCTTTGCTCTGTACGTAAGCACTGGAAGGATGCATTGATTAAACACTTTCATTTTAAGACATAATAGCTAATTGTTCTTAAACATTGTACTGTTTCTTCCAAAAGCTGTCCAACCAAGTTTTATATCTTGATTAATTTCCTCATCACTATGACCTTTGCTTGATATCTGCTGTCCAAGGTAAATGTATGTATCAGTTATCTCCAGTTTTCCCCCATCAATTTCTTGTAAAAACATTGTACATCAGTTTTGTCTTCTGAAAGTTCATTTTTAATCCCACTTCTTTACTCTTGTCAGCAAGTTCGTGGATCATACTCTGCATAGGGGTGTCTACGGTCATCAAAATTATGGAAGTTACAAAAAAGTAACGAATTCAAAAAAACATCATGAAAGTCAAGAAAAAGTCGTGAATTTTGCTTTGGGGTCATGGATTTTTTATGTTCAGTAATTTTTCATTTTGTGGCAAAATCTTAAGTAATTCCCCATGCACTCACAATGTAAGGCACAATCCATCTAACGATTTAAGTGTCAAAAAGGGGGCATTTTTTCCCTCCTCCACAAAGAAAACTGATAGAGCAAAAAATGTCTTAGCATAGAAATGCATGTACATAATGCTGTTTACAAAATTTTGAGATCAATTTAGCAATTTGAATTATGCTACTTCTGGAGTCGGGACATTTAAATTTTAAAGAAGGGCGTCTATGAAACCTTGTAGCGAAATGGTCTGTATTTCAACTTACCTAATTTAAGTGCACTCAAAGTATGATGAGTAGATTTTTGATACTAGCAGAACAGCAGGGGGCACTTTTTCGGTAGATAAAAAAGAAAAAAGAGGGGGCGGAGTGTTACCACTCTTTAATGTGTGTGTGTGTGTGTGTGTGTACATATACTGCGGCCCAGATAGGGATACACGCACACGCACACACACAGGGGTAGCGCTGCCGATCACATTCTGCGCAATTTGTGAAAAAAGAAATGTTTTGGCGATTACCTTTCTGTACTATTAAAACACTTAGGCAAAAAAAAAAAAAAAAAAATTGAATTTGGCGAATGGTTTGGTGAAAACTAAAAAAGCCAGAGCAACCACTATTTGTGTGTGTGTTGTGTGTACAATTAATCAAAAACCAGAGGAATACAAACTAAATTACATGATGATCATAACCAAGAAGTAACAAGTAGAAAAAGGTAGTAAGAAAAGGACTGTAGAAAAAGAAACTGCCATCCATGGCTTTATCAAGGACCAACATGGATAACCCTCTCTCTCCTCTACAAAAACCTAGAAATGGGTTTCTGCTACAACAAACTTGTAATTAACTCAAAGATATAGGCCAGATTTGCAAGTTATAAACAAGAAAGCCACTATTAAACAGAGGGGCACCCTCAAATAATTTAAAAGTAAGGCCCCTTGCTGAACCAAGAAATTTAACAATTTTAATTATAAAAACTTGTCAAGACCAAAAGACAGATTTTTTTTTTTAAAATTAGCTTAAACAAAAAGTTAAAATATTTACAACAAATATTTCATAACATTTTCGAGCAACCAGAGCCATAAATTGATCCTATTCCTAAGAACCCAAAGCCCTCAAAGACCCCATGTTGAAAAACAAAGAAAGTAGATCTGTTGAGAGCAAAGAACAATAAAGACTAGAATTAAAAGAAAAAAGAAAAAAAAAAAAAAAGAGCCAACCCAGAGAGCCAAAAACCTCCCAGAACACACACAGCAAACAATAAAATTTTATGAATGTGGTGAAATCCAAGGTGCAAAAAAAAAAAAAAAAAAAACAACAAGCAAAGCATTCACAAAGGCCAAGAACTTTTAATACTGCAGCGAATTAAAAAAGAAAGAACTGACCAAGAAGCCACACTGACACACATGGTTCATACGCTTTCTCAATCACAAAATTCCAGGACTTTTGGATTTTTTTTCAGGACACACAATCTAAATGCTCTTACTTAAAATATAGTGAAACCATAGGTCTATTCAACCTATAACCTACAACAAAGAACTTCCTGCATGCTTGGGCAAACTTAATGGAGAATGTTAAAAATTATGTCAGCTGCAGCTAATCAGAAACTTAGAATTACAGATAAATACTGAAATACCAAAACTGTCACTGAAAATGTGACCAGGTTTAATATCTACTAAACTTTTATATACAATATACTACACTGATTTTGAGAAAAATTTATTTTCTACTTTGGCTTTAGTTCAGTTATTGAAGCAAATTACAGAATAACAAAAAGCATAAAACTAAAAAATACGTAGGTATGTTGCATTACTCTGGAAATGGTTTCATATACCACACAATCAATACATAAAATACTATTTATATTTAATTATTTTGAAATAATGCTTACATTGAAAATTTAAGGGTAAAGAAAGGTGAAATATTTGGAACTTTTTCAGAGGACCAAAGGTATTGTTATTTCTTAAACACATAATTATGGGAGCAAATATTTGTGTCACATTTTATTTAGGGAAGGAATTTTCAACATAATGTTGATGCTGTAGCTATGTTTTAAATTTGTACTCGCCAGCAAACAAGGTATGCACAAAAATTCCCAACATAAAATGAAAGAGAATAATGGGAAAACCTTAAGTCCAAAGGCTGTGTACAACTGCATTCATCAGTGATCAAGGTAATTTAACTGGGCATGATTCAAAAACTAATTATAGAAGATGCTAAGTGATTACTTAGTTCAGAAAATACTAAGAAACAACTAGATTTAAGTTTCTGATATTAGAAAGCAATCTGATTTTATGGTAAATTTTTGTATAAAGTATTCATTAGAAAATTTTAGTAAAGGTCAAAATAACACACACACGCACAAAAAAAAAGCTGCTATTTACTTCCACCAGTGGCTAAAAAGTATGTTATGAAAATTTACAAATGGCGCAAAAAAATGTTTCCCATAGCAAAAGGAAGGTATGAGAGACAAAACGATTTTCAAATCGCACAGTTAAAAGAAGAGATATAGAAAGGAACATCATACAACTCTATGCCTTTTAGCGGAAGAATTTGCATAATGGAATAGTTGAAAGCAGGCGGAAAGCATTCTTCATAGCAAAAGCTATGCTAAGGAAAAAACTTTTTAAATGCGTCTCCCGGAAGCGGAGATAGCAATAAAAATATTTTGACCTTTAAAACCCCTGGGGGTGGGTAAGTTGTACATTACTTGAAGAGGATCTTATTGTAGCAAAAATCTTATTTACTCTCCATCTTTATTATAGCGAATGGCATACAGTAAAAAAAGAAATTTGTCAATAGAATTTTTAGAAACAGAGATAGGCTGCAAACGGAAGAACACAAACACCACCTAGCGGCAGAAATGGGAACCACAAAACCCCTCAAATGCAAACCTAAAGTGTTCTATAAGGTAAACTAGCAGGGGTACCCAGTATTTCCCGGGTAAATATTCGTGGAATCGCTAAGTTCAGCAGGTGGAATTTTATGAATGAAAACTTATGTTCCTGTAATTTTCCAGTAAATTTATTTTAATTCGTTTAGGTTATTGCTTTTTTGGTAAACATTATTTTTGGTTTTTCCATTGGGAACAAAAATGTAGAGATTTTTAGGATTGCCAACCCTTGAGTGGGCGACATAGAGTTGTCCGTGTGAAAAGCAGGGTTCCTCCAAATTAATGCCAGCCGCTGCCAATGACTGGCCTTGCGCTTTGTTGATGGACATGGCAAAGGCCAGACGAATCGGGAATTGCAGACGCTTGAAGTCAAATGGCATATCTGTGGGAATCAGTGGAATCCTCGGAATGAAGACATCTTTCCCCTTTTGCACGACCAGTCAAAATAGTTGCTTCGATGATGTGTGTGAACAAATTCTTGGTGCAAAGCCTGGTTTGATTGCAAAGCCTTGGTGGGTCTAAATTCCTCAGCAGCATGGTTGGCACCCTCTTTTTGAGAAGCAAATTGTGGGGAGGCATACCTGGTGGCTCCAGTGAGTTTAGGAACTCTGTTGGGTAGAAAACTGCCTGTACTGCTTCTGTGACAGTGTCAATTGATTTGTAGGATGTGGTGGCTCCAGGAAGTAAATTTTGAATGTGAGCATTGATGTTGTTGACGCTGTGATTTTTGGAGCTAGAATTGCTCTTTCACACAGCCACTCATGATTCAGGTAATTGAGTTTAATGTTTGGAAAAACATTTCCCGCAAGTTTTTTGACAGTCTTTAAAACATTGCAAAATCCATTTAGGAATGCAATCAGTCCAGTTTCTGGCTCAGCTGGAATTTTACCATTACCAAGTTGAAGCAGCTGGCGTGAAAACTCTCCTAGTGAAGCGTGCCTTTGCAGATGAACTTGCATGTTGGTGGTCAATGACATTTTTTTTTACTTGCCTCCAAAGTTGAGATGCTTTCAGGCATGCATCGAGTTCGTCAGCTGGAGTTGATCTCGGAATAACTGGCAGAGTCTGGCGAAAGTATCCAGCCAACAAAACAGTTCCTCCCATGAGCAACTGGTTTGCTCACAGGTCTTGAAGTGTCCTGTTTACAGCTTCCATGGCTCGTTTGTGAGACATCGAACACTCATCCCAAACTATGACACTGCAGTCTTGCAGGACTTTTGCCTGTCCAGATCCTTTGGCAATGCTGCAGACTGGATATTCATCATGGGCCAAGTTCAAAAGCAATTTGAATGAAGAATGTGCTGTCCTACCACCTTCCAGCAGTATTGAGGCGATGCCAGAAGATGTCGCTGCAACAGCCATCTTCTTTTGCAAGCAAACTGTTGTCAAGAGTAAGTTGATGACAAATGTTTTGCCTGTCCCACCTGGTGCATCGAGGAAACAGATGCCTCCATTTTCGTTGCTTATGTCCAGAACTTGATTGTAGGCCTGTCTTCGGTCTGTAATTAAGAGCGGTTCATTGGCAGCAACATATGCTTCCAAATCATTAACATTGTAATTAATCTCCCGCAGAATTTCATTGCAAAGATTGTTCTTGTTGTTTCTTTGGGGAGATGGCAGTTTGCACTGTCTGAGGCCATGTCCATCCATCGACAAACACAGGTCCTCTAGAAGGACGAGAGCCTTGTTGAAGATGTCTGGTGAAAAGTCAATTTGCAAAGTTGGATTTTCTCTGTCTGACTCTCAAAAGAATGTCTTTGCTCAGATCCTCTTTGTATTTTCCCCACAATTGAAGTGGATTTGAGACAGTGCAGGTGGTCAGTAAAATGCAAAAGAGATGTCTCAGGTGTGTTGGTGATTGGGTGGTAGTTGCTTCAGTTATTGCCAAGCCCCAGTGGTCATCATTCTCCAACAATCCTCTTTTTGGCATGCCTCTCTGAAGGTTTCACAAACTTGATTGTTCACAATTTTCAAGTCACTGAAAGATGTTGGTCCCTTGATAATGTGGAGCAGCATTCTCAAAACGAAGCACTCTGCAGTTGATGGATGAACTGCGTAAACTCGGCCAACAGCATCCGTGGATTTTACTATAGGATGTCCTTAAACATCAACTCCTTGTTCCTTGTTTGCGTCGCTGGAAATTTTTTTCTGGGTGCATTCCAAGTGCAGTAGCGCGAAACATCACAATAAAGAATGGTTTTAGCAAAAGGATCATGCTTGCAAAGTTCAAAGAAAACTGTCAGTGTTGTGTTCGGAGGTCCTGGAAGTTGCTGCTGCTGAATGTTGTTTGGATTGAAGTAGACTCTTTGACCATTTTCAAGGTGGACACTGAGATGAACAACAGTCGGATAGCATTCTTGAATTGGGAAACTGAGTATTAGCCAAACTGCCTCATTGCTGCTGATGTATCTTCCCAATTGAAAACTCTCAACATCATCAACAGTTGCTATTCATTGTTCCAGCCCCAAAACTGCTTGATCACTTCCTTTGTTTACATACTTGCAGATGTACTTTAATGGCTTTGACAGACTGGCAAGATTCAACTATTATGTGCACCTGGAAAATTTTGGACAGCAGTGGAGATTGTGGAACCACCCATCTGTTGTCTATGACCACCTCCTGGTAGGTTTGGCCAATGTGCATTTTGATTTTTGTTGAGAATCCACCATCTCCAGGCTTTCTTCTGTACAAAGGATACCTTCTTGGCCTGTTTGAGTTTCTGGTGCAGTTCCCAAGGATATTTCTTGGAGCATTTGCCATCCACCATGCAAGGAGCTTTCATGTTGAGTGCCCCACATGGGCTGTGGAACATGTTTTTTGTGATGACTTCAAACAGCAAAGGGTCTTGCTGGGGATCTGGCAATTTTGCTGATATTACCGTGTCAATTTCAGTTGGTCGAATTTTTTCTCGCAACCAGACGAGGATATGGGCATGCGGAAGGCCTCTCTTTTGCCATTCGATTGAGTACATCCCGCATCATGTTACACCAAAAATATGACCTTTCATTATGACGTCCATTAATTTTTTTTTAGTTTTAGGTTGAAAACTCTTGCATTCAGGTCGTGCCTATCAACTGCTGTCTGACCAGCCAGAAGATTCTCTTGGATTTCTGGCCAAAGAGGATTGCATGTGAAGGGGATGAAGAGATCAGGGTGTCCGTAGTTTCTAACATAGGTCATTGCATCCTGCGTGTACTCGTGCACGTGTCTTGGGCCACCAATGCAGGTTGCTAGTAGAATTGCCATTCTCCCCAAGTCATTGGGATTGGCATAATTGGCTACGGGATCCCTGAGATGAACATAGATGCCGACACGAACGAACCGTCGCTTCATTTACGCCGTCTGCAGCTGTCAATTCAATTTTACTTGAAACTTAAATCTCTCTCAGACCATCTTTTATACGATGCAGTTTTTCATCCCCAGCATGCTCGTTTGTTCGAGATCCGTCCCTCGTGCATTCGAACCTTCGGTCTTCGTATGGCGGCCGTAGCTCGTGCTGCAGGGCTTGACTTGTCACTCGTTGGAGAGACCAGGGGCTTTGAAGATCCCCCAGCCGCCCCGGTGGCGCAGTGGTCTAAGCGATGGCCTCTGATCATTCGTCCGAACGGGGTCTGGGTTCGAATCCCGGTGAGGCATGGATGTTGTGTCTGTCTTATGGCACTGGCTCTCTCCCTTCCCTGGAATCAGTGACCCTAAATTAGGGACGGGCGACTGCTTATAGCCCATTGAGTTGCTCTCGTTAAACCTCCAATCAAAAAAAAAAAAAAAAAAAAGATCCCCCATGGCATCCTCTTGGTGTCATGGTTGATACCAGCTTTACATCTTTTGACAAGTCCTCAACTCCTGCGTCAGTGTACCAGCAGCTCTTCGCTGAACACCGTTACGTCAATGCAGACTTTATTCCTGTTTTCACCGATGGATCTAAGGCGGCTGGTGTTGTTGGATCCGCCGCCGTCTGCGTTGACGAAGTTTCTGTTGCCCGCAATTCCTACTGAGGCCACGGTGTTTTCGGCGGAGATGCATGCTGTGTATCTTGCACTTGTTCACGTGCAGTCGAGCTCTCATCAGCGTGCTATTGTGTACACTGATTCGTTGAGTGTTGTGCAATCATTGTCATCTTTGGATTTCACTGGCCACCCACTTCTTTTTACCGTACGGAAACTTCTTTGCTCGAGGCTGATGTCCAGATTCGGTTCTGCTGGATTCCTGGGCATGTTGGGATCCCAGGGAACGAGTCTGCTGCTGCTGCTGCTAGATCTGCCTCCTCGTTGGTCGTCACACCCTTGCCACTGTTCCACCGTGATTTTTGCTTTCTTGTTCACGATCATATCAGACGAACATGGCGGGGTCTGTGGGACCAACAGGTGGAGAAAAAACTGCACCGTATAAAACCTAACCTTGGAGTCTGGAAATCATCGTCTCGCCGTAACCGTTGGGAAGAAGTTGTTCTTGCGCGTCTCCACATTGGGCATTGTCGCTTCACGCATAGCTATTTGCTGTGTGGCGACACTGCCCCGGTGTGTGAGACCTGCGACTGTTTACTCACCGTCTCTCATGTTTTGTGCAGTTGTGTTCGTTTTCGTTATCATCGGTTTCACTATTTTCAGTCTCATCTGCTGGACGAGGGCGCAGCTACGCTTCAAAAGCTTTTGGGCGACCACTGCAACACTTTCGCAGTATTTTCCTTTTTAAAACAGATTAACGTTTTAAAACTTATTTAAAAAAAAAGTTATAATAATTATAATAGTAAATTAATAAATTTATATATAAACCTAATTAACTAACTAGTCTTCACAACTTTCATCATTCTCCTTTCTAACTTTTACCAAGCCTGTCTTCTCTTAATCATTTCACCCCGCTTTTAAAAATCTTTAACTGATAGTTCTGTGTGTGGCGCTCTTTGGCCATGCCTGGCCCTTGCGCCACAAAAATCAATTAACTAACTAACTAACTATGAACATCCCAGCAAAAACAGTCTTGCTGGCCCAGCACTATGTTGCCACTGCCGAACCGTCAATAAAATGTCCGGGCGGCCAACAGAAGGGCCAGCAGTTCAGGCCAACAGCTGGCCAACAGTTGGCACCCCATCAGTTGTCATATGCCACAACAGGGCCATCAGTGGTCCATCACAGGCAGTAGCTGCCACAAGTGGCCCTTCAGTGGCCCTGCAAGCACGTGCCAGAAATGATGGCTAGCCTAATGTGGTCCACTAGTGGCAGCCAGCAACCACGTGACGTAACTGGTGGCTTGCCAAATCTCGTCCGCCAATTTCCCAGTAGTAGCCATAATAATAATAAAAAAAAAAAAAAAGCAAGGATGATCGCAGTTTCCTTAAGGTACAATTTTTTTTCTACGCTTACGAAGTTTGTGAATTAACGCACTGCGCTGGGGAAATTTTCTCGACAGACCGGAAAAACGCCCGTTTGCATCTGACTAGATTCGATCCTGGGCCGTTTGTGTGGAAGCCGCGCTCGCTACCGACCGGACTAACTCACTACGCTCGGTCATGTGCTGGAAGCTATCTGTTTGGTGTGCAATTTGTAATCGAATGCTTCCCTCTTTCATTTTATAATATTGCGAGGTATTTTTCATAAAAGTCAGTTTCATATAATTGATAAATTAATTTTTTCAACGTAACGATAGTTTTTTTTTTTTACCTTAAGGGAACTTCACTCATTTTCAAGGCGTGTACATACTTAGAGTCGCTTTCCAAAGTTTTGTACTGTCCTTGCCGTCTTGAAAAGAGGTTGTTGAATAAATATATATTTACCCGGGTTCATGTCACATTCTGTTACATTTTTACCGTTGTGTCTTTCCTTTCAGTTGTCCGAAGCTACATTTGTTTTAAAGAGCAAAAGATATTTTATTTTACTTCTCGTTATTTTTAGAAGTGAATTCCTCCCAGTGTTGTGTATTCAACCCATGGATGAGTACACCACATAGCATTACTTTTTTTTTCTTTCAAATAATTAATAAATTTTGTACGCGTATAATTCTTTTTTTTTTTCCAACAAACGCTATTTTAATGGTTTTCCAGGATATGTGTTTCAAGCGGTTTCAAATTTTTTCTTGTTATTCATCCACTCCATTCCATGAATTGTTATTCATGGGAATGGAGTGGGTGTATTTCATGGCTGTAATCTAGTATTTCACGGCTTAATCTGATATCTTTGTCGACGTAAAATTTCATTAGGAAATTAATTCGCCTCTCCACATATGGATTTTTTTCTTAACATCCACTAAAATAACACGGCCGCCCCGGTGGCGCAGTAGTCTAAGCGATGGCCTCTGATCATTCGTCCGAACGGGGTCCGGGTTCGAATCCCGGTGAGGCATGGATGTTGTGTTAGTCTTACGGCACTGGCTCTCTCCCTTCCCTGGAACCAGTGACCTTAAATTAGGGACAGGCGACTGCTTATAGCCCATTGAGTTGCTCATGGTGGTCGTTAAAATTCCCAAAAAAAAAAAAAAAAAAAAAAAACAAGATGGCGATAGCGTCGTCTTCAACTAACTGGTACCATGAGAGACACAGCAAGTGTTGCGTCTGCGCATGCGCAGTCCCGATGCTTCCACCTGCTATTGGGGGTTGCATTGGTTGCCAGCAACGGGCCACTAGTGGCACTTGCTTGGAGGCCCACAATTCACGGCGATGCTGCAGGGCCATCAATGGCTCGCCAACTGATAGCGCTACCACCAACGGACCACTACCGGGCCGTGAGCGGCAGATTTCAGCCAGCAGTGACCCATCACTGCCAGCTGGTGGCCAGCAGTTTCCCAGCACTTGTGTTTTTGCTGGGATAGTTATCCACGTGCAGTCTATTTTGGTTGATCCTGATGTAGAGCAAGCATTCACTCTCAATCTTGGCGTACATGTCGACAATGAACTGATGGAACAGCTGATGACATTGTAACACATGATTTTTTATCTCCAACTCTGCTCATGATTCGGTAGGCATAGAAGTCTATGGCAGTGACCTTCTTTCTAGGAAGCGGGTTGCCTGTGTTTAGATCAATCTGAGGAATCCCAAAGTAATATCAGTCATTGCCTTGCCAGAAGATAATCTGGTATTGAAAGGCATCGTAAGATCTATGAGTAGCTGCTCTCTGGAGTCTATTGTTTCTCTTCTGGAGGACAATATTGCGGCGGTCAAACTCGTTGCCCACAATGACAATTGCAACTTCATCAATTGTGGGTTCATTGAATCTCCTTTGATGCTCACTTCCTGGAGTTTTGTCAGATTTGATCACAATTTGGTACTCATCTGTTGGCATTAATTCCAAAGCTGTCTTGAACAGATTCACATAGGAATTGTGGTGGTGGAGCAATTGTTGCAAGTGCAGAACAATATTTTGTCGAGTATCTGAAATGTTGGAGCATCTCTGTTGAGCCTGTGCGGTTTCATCTCCCATGAAGAAAATCTGCAGGAACTTCGGCTCTTCATTGGATGGTGGGAGCAATGAACCTGAGCAGTGGTAAACTTGACCCTGCACTTTGAAAGTGGGCATAAATCCCAGTGTTCTAATTTCCCGAGTTGCACCAAAAGAAGTTATTTGGAAGCAAGAGTTGTACTTTCTTATGTTAGCCAGAAAGTGGTTTGAAACTGCCGTGGTTTCAGTCATTAACGCTTATAGAGGCTCAGGTGGTGGAGTAATCAATGGCAGCTTGACCTTGCCATTTGAGCAACACTTTCCTGGTGTCTTCTCTTTCCATTTGTGTGCTTGACAATGAGCACAATCTCCATTTTGCCAATCGCCACTTTCGTATGTTTGTAGTAATTCTGATTTGGATTATAGGCAAATGCTGCATGTTTTAAATCTCACTGCAAAGCAAACCCTCTGGAGGTAGAGGGCCTTGTTCAAACACCATTAGTCTTTCTTGGATTTGCTGAGACATCTCATTAGCCCTGGAGGTGCAGGCCCTTATGCAAACACCGGCAAGTCTTTTGGGTTTGCTCAGGTGTCTCATTAGCTCTAGAGGTAGAGGCCCTTGTTCGAACACCGGCAAGTCATTCTTGGCTTTGCTCAGGCATCTCATTAGCCCTGGAGATAGAAGCCTTTATGCGAAGACCAGCAAGTCTTTTTGGATTTGCTCAGGCATCTCATTAGCCTTGGTATAGAAGCCTTTATGCGAAGACCAGCAAGTCTTTCTTGGATTTGCTGAGGCGTCTCATTAGCCCTGGAGGTGGAGGCCGTTATGCGAACACCGGCAAGTCTTTCTTGGGTTTGCTAAGGCGTCTCATTAGTCCTAGAGGTAGAGGCCCTTATGCGAACACTGGCAAGTCTTCCTTGGCTTTGCTCAAGCGTCTCATTAGCCCTACAGGTAGAGGCGCTTATTCAGGGTGGCGACAGACCTGAAAATCAGGAAAAGTCAGGGAATTTCCTTCGATCGGGAAGTCTTGGAAAAGTCAGGGAAATTTGTGGCAAATCAAACGAAGTCTGGAATTTTTATTTCCGTCGTCCTAGCTCATTTTGGTAGTGATAAAATAATAAAACCTTGGATGTTGTTTTAGCCAAATATATTTGCGAGCTTTATTTCTGCATACTATTTCATTAAAACGATGTATTGGGTTGTCGGAAAAGTCATGACGTATTTTGGCACCCGATGGTGGTTGGGCGGTTTTCGAAGTACTAGAGGCATGCGTAGCTCTGTTATCGCTATGGTATTCGAGAGGTTCCAGTTCTAGCTGCAGTCTAAAAGAAATAGTGAGCGATTTGGTTAATTTGACATCAAGTTGAAGATGGAAGACCAAACTGTGCGTTTTCACCATATTTTACTGTTTTACCTCCATAAAGGGAAGAATGCTCGTTGAGCTTGTGAAAAGTTGTGTAAGGTGTATGGTGATAATACTCTACAAGAACGTCAGTGCCCGCGGTAGTTCGCAAAATTCTGTGCTGGTGATTTTGACCTCAACGATGCTCCTCGGTCTGGGAGGCCCACCGAGGCTGATGACAACCAAATCAAGGCATTGATCGAGTCAAACCCACGTTACATGACACGAGAGATTGCAGACACATTGCACATCCATCATTCAAGCGTTCACAACCACCTGAAGCTGGGATACGTAAGCAAGCTCGATGTGTGGGTTCCTCATGAACTCAAAGAAGCTCAATTGACGGCATGTATCAACATCTGCGATATGCTCATTAAACGCGAAGAAAACGATCCTTTTTTGAAGCGACTATTAACTGGTGATGAAAAGTGGATCATGTACAACAGTGTGCTGTGCAAACGGTCTTGGTCCCGACTGCTTCTTCGCCTCAAACGACATCCAAAGCAGACATTCATCAGCGGAAGGTTCTGGTCTCAGTGTGGTGGGATTTTAAAGGTGTGTTTTTCGAGCTCCTACCATGGAACCAAACAATAAATTCGAATGTGTACTGTCTGCAATTGGACAGTTTGAACGAATCCATCATCCAGAAACGTCCAGAGCTCGTTCATTGTAAAGGTGTTGTATTCCATCACCACAATGTGAGACCACACACAAGTTTGATCACCCGCCAAAAATTATTGGAGCTTGGGTGGGATGTATTGCCACACCCAGCATACTAGCCTGACCTTGCACCATCGGACTTCCACTTGTTTCGCTCTCTTCAACAGTCCTTGCATGATATAACGTTCAATTCAGATGAGGCTGTAAATCAGCACCTTGTACAGTTTTTCGCCATGAAAAGACAGGTCGTTCTATGAACGAGGCATTCTGCAGCATCACTGAAAGATGGCAAAAGGTTATCGAACAAAACGGGCATTATATCATTGATTGATCTTTGTTCTTTCTATCAATAAATTACCTTTTCAAAACATGGCTAAAATACGTCACGACTTTTCAGACAACCCAATAGTTTTATCGTCTAAATGGCCATGTTTTCTTTGACTCAGGCTCCAACTCACCCTTGTTCAATCAATCCACAATTCCGCATCTGCCCCTAATGCCAGCATGATGGTTATGGGATGGCTTCATGTTGTTGTAAATATACATCATTCAGACTGAATTATGTGTGCGCACACGATAAAAAAATCGAAAAGAGATCTAATAATGTGTTTAAAAAAAAAAAATAATGAAGAAAACAATTTCGGAATCAGGTTGTTTTTAATTCATTTTTATAGGTGGTATTTTCTCTTTTATTTACGAAGTGTAATAATATAAATTATTTACTTTGTGTGCTTTGAAGTACCTTTTGCATCGGACGGATGCCCGCTGGGTGCATTATTTCTTTTTCCTTCTGATTGTTTGGGTACAAAAGTTCGATATCGGAGATCGCGTTGTTACATACGCTTTGCATTTTCTCGAGTTCGGCGGCTTTAGGAGTGACCTTGAGGAGACATCCTTTGCGCAAGACCAGTCGGGTTTTCAGCAAATTTCGCAAGCTTTGTCCTTTTAGCATGTCTTTTGGAAAAAAAGATTGTGCTTCTGTTATCGATATGCCCAGGGCTCGACAAATTCCTTGCGCCAGGTCGCCCAGGCGCCTAATTTTCTTCTTAGTTAAGATTTCATAATATATTACAGTAAATGGCGTAAAAGCTGTGTAATCCATAGATTATCTATTAAAAGGTTATAAATTTAGGTGCTGCGGGCACCGGTAAAGAAAATGGTGCGTCGTTTTAAAAAGTCAGCGAGGTAATTGTCAGGAGAGGTGTTTATTGGGAAAGTACCAAAAATGTGGTAACAGAAAAAAATATAATGTAACAGCGAGATAGAAGACTGCAAAGAGATTGTAAGAATATATATTTTTTCTTTTACTTAGAAGAATTTTGACAGAAAATATGAAGCAAGGAAGGCGTTACTATTTGCACGTGCGGAAGCCTACGCGATGTGAGAATCCGTGACTCTCGGGAATCGCACAGAGCTATTCCACAGCATGTAGCCATTCTGTGAATCGCATTGCCTAGTTTTGGTGCGCTGATTGTTTTAGTTAAGGTTTTCTCGGTATTTGGTTGAAACGTATTCAGAAATAAGACAATGCTATGGACTATCCGCAATTTCAATGGATTTTTTAGTCTACCTAATGAACTGCGATAGTGCGGCAACAGCTAACGATTTTAATTCTTTTTTTACTTAAAAGAAACACAAAAGTACTTCAAAATGACAGTTACTGTTTCAATAAGACGATCATTTTTTTCTTGCAGCTTTAGATTTCTGAGTCGGTCCTATGAATTGCAGTTTTCTGTTGGAAATTACGATTCACATGATAGGTGCAGATCATGTGGTGGCAATTATACGACTGTTTGCATGCCATTACCACGAAATGTTTGTATTTTCTACCGATTAACTACGGATTCTATGAATTTTCATTTGATTAAAAAAAAATATTTTGCTATTATTTTAGGATATACCTAAGATCTTAAGCGGATCGACGGAATTCTCCTGGGTTTTTTTTAGTCATCATTTAGATTGGTATCATGATTGATGTGAAACGGAAGAGAATTTGAGGGTTGGGTCATTTTCCATCTGGGGACGGTATTTCACGTTTCAAAGCTTTCGAAAACAGTAGTTAAATGGAGTAAAAGAATTTGCCCTAATCGTAATTTCTTTCTCCTGATGTTGCGTTTGTGTCTAGTATTGTTAAATATCATTTTATGGCATATATGTTCGTATTTCAACTTGAAACTGTGCAGGCAAGAATTTGTGGAAACGGAAGTTATACGCCGCAAAAATTGCCTCCTAATCTTCAGGCTTGAGGTTCTTCTGCGAATTTGAGAAATTCCACCTTTTTCATTATGTTGGCCACTCAGGAGATTGATGCACAAGTAAACAGAATCGTGTGTGGGGGGGGGGGGGGATAGATGTTCGTCAGAGGATGGATAGATGTTCGTCAGAGGATGGAATTCCATTTTTACGAAACTTTCGAAAACGGAAAGTCGACGGAGTTCAGATATTTTCCGTAATCGTAATTTCTTTTTTCTCATGATGTTGCCTGTGTCCAGTATTTTTAAGTAATATTTTACTGCATAAATTTTTGCATTTCACCTTGAAAATAGGAGAAAAATTTCCAAAACCGGAGGTTGGACGGAATTCCCGTAATCCCCCCCTCTTCTCGTGATGTTCCCACTCTCCAATCCTTGATAAATAGTTTTTTTTTGCATTTAATCTTGATAAGGGAAGAAGGAAACTCCGGAAAACGGTAAGTGACGAAGTTGGAAAATTTGTAAAAATTGGTGCATGGTGTTCAAAAGTATTAATATTCCCAAAGTTACTCCATTTATCTGAAATAGTCGAAGCTTTGATATCCTGCGTTCATGGTCCTCAGGCTGATGGTTGTTATCGGAGAGCACAAAAATCAAGAAAAGAAAGAAAAGCGACAATTAAGAAGTAGGGAGAGAATGATAGCAGCAGAAAGAAAAATTAAGCAATCGATGCTGTGCAGTTGCAGTCAACAAAAGACAGACTAACAGTAGTCTGCATTCTTGCTGTCTGTTTTGATTTTTCACCAGTTAAAATGTTCAGCTCCCCCCCCTTCTTTGGTCTCATCTTGTCGTAAACTACAATTTTAGAGGCAGTATGATCATATGATAAGTGGAGGTTCGTGCACTGCGCGTTCACTTTCTTGGATTTGCTGTCTGTCAAGCATTGTGGAATTCTGATTTTTATCTGTATGTGTGAAATTCACATTTTTATCTCTACACTGAATCAATATTTCATTTCCATTAAGCATCCCTCAAATATTCTAGAACTGCACATTTCTTTTCTTTTTTTTCTTTTTGATGAGGCTTCCTTTAAAAAAAAAAGGAATATGAATCACTTTTTTATTCTTTAGAATTGTAGACATTGTGCTTTCCAGTATTACAAACTGATGTACAATTTTTTTTTTTTTTTTTTTTGGTTTCCTTTAACATCTTTAATAACTGATTTTATCAGAAAAGGACAATGTGTTCAACTTGTGATTTGAAGCCACAAGTTTAGAAAAATAAGTTTTATGAAACAAAGCTTTAATTTGTTCAGAACAAGAATTTGCAACATAAAATTAACAAAAAGTGCTACTGAACACCATCTGTCTATTAGGTCGAATGGTAAGATGCCAGTCTGAAATTCTTTTTGAATGTTAATTAAGATGACTTTTTGAAATTCTTTTTGAATGTTAATTAAAGATCTCAAGTGTGGGATATGGTGGACCTACCACACTAGAGAAGGACGGTCCACCACGGAATCGACCTGGACTTTCTAAACGGCGTATGAAAAAGAGACCTCGGCTGAGTGAATGTAAGATTGGTGTATGGAATACTAGAGGTATAAATGGCAAGATGAGTGAGGTGATTGAGGAGATGAATAAATGTAGACTGGATGTGCTGTGTGTAAGTGAAACCAAAAAGAAGGAAATTGGGGTAGAAGAAGTGAATGGCATGGTGAGTGTGTGGTCTGGAGTATTGGATAATATGAGAGGACAGGCTGGTATAGGTGCGATTTTAAGTGAAAAGATGAAGAACAACTTGATTCACTATAGTTGCATAAGTGAGAAAATTCTCTGGATTCGTTTGAAAGTGAAACTTCAGAGAATTGTAATTGTTGTAGTGTATGCTCCTTGTGACTCGTAACCTTCTGATAAGAAAGAAGATTTCTGGAAGGAGCTAAAAGCTGTTTTGAGCCAGTTTGGTGCTAAAGAAAAAGTTATAATAGCAAAGGATTTCAATGCTAGAGTAGGTGTGCATAATGCAATTTCTGACAATGTTCTGGGTAAGTTTAATGATCCTTGTGTGAATGTTAATGGTGAAAGATTAATTAAACTCTGCATTGAGAATGGTTTGTGTGTATCTAATACATTTTTCAACCACAAGTATATCCACACATATACTTGGGAAAATCGTACTCTTGGTCAAAAGGTCAAAAGAGTGTGATAAATTTTGTTGTCTACGATCAGCGTTTGAAACACTTAGTTGTTGACACCCGTGTGATGAGAGATGCGGATGTTGGTTCTGATCATTACTTGGTAGTGTCACGAGTGAAACTTAATGTTGGTTGGAGGAAAAGGAATAGGAAGAGACTCAGGATAGAAAGAATAAAGGTTAATAGGTTCCTTGAAGATCATCAGCGGTATTCTGACTTTCTCAGAGAACGACTGAAATATCTGAAGTCTGGTGAGAGGGATGTAGAAAAGAAGTGGGAATGTTTTAAGAACTGTGTTGTCACTGCTGCTAAAGAGGTCGGTGGCACCACAATAGTGGGTAACAATAGAGCTGATGCTTGGTGGAATAGTGAGATTGAAGAAGCAGTAAAGAGGAAGAAGGAAGCCTATTTGGGGATGTTGCAAGGTAGAGTCTCTGTGGATTAATATTGCTGTAAGAAGCGTGAAGCTGCTAAGATGGTTCGCCACAGTAAGGCAAAAGATAGGAAGGAGAAAGTGAAAAGGCATGAACTGACTTTTTGGAAAGATAGGAAGTCCTTCTGGAAGTACATGAGACTCAGGAAAAATAGGGGAAACAAAGGTGTAAGTTGTGTGAAGAATGAGATTGGGGAAATCATATGGGAGCCCAATGAGTTAAGTGACAGATGAGATGAATACTTCTGTGAGTTATTAGATCAGGAAAGCAAAGATGATTCTGAGACAGATGCAGATGAAGTCACAATGAGGGATGAAAGCACAGGAGGGATCTCAAGAGAAGAAGTGTGTAAAGCTCTAAAATCGCTTCAGAATGGTAAGGCTCTGAGAGTTGATGGCATAACTGCGGAGATTTTGAAATATGGTGGTGACTCTATAATTGACTGGTTAACTGAAATTTGCCAGTTGTGCTGGGAGTTCTGAACGGTCCCTCGGGATTGGAAGGATGCTATCATTGTTCCCTTGTATAAGGGAAAAGGTGATCAGACTGAATGCAAGAACTATCGTGGTATTAGCCTACTGAGTGTGCCAGGGAAACTGTTTGGTAAGGTTGTTATTGAAAAAGTACGAAGTCTTACATCATTGAAAGTGTGGGATATTCAGAGTGGTTTTATGCCTGGTAAAGGCTGCACTAACTAGATTTTTGCATTATGCACGATGATTGAAAAGTATCTGGCTGTTGGGAAGAAAGTTTTTACTGCCTTAATAGATTTAGAGAAAGCTTACGACCGAGTGAATAGGACACTTTTGTGGAAGGTATTGAATGAATATGGTGTTACTGGGAATCTACTTAATAGTGTAAAAGCCATGTATGCTGGTAGTAGAGCTTGTGTACGAGTGAATGGTGTTTTATCAAAATGGTTTTCCATTGATGTAGGAGTTAGACAAGGTTGTGTAATGTCACCATGGCTGTTTAATATATTTATGGACGCATGCATGCATGATGCCAAAATAGATAATAGTGGTTTATGTCTTGGTGATATCTGTGTGTGCAGATTGCTGTATGCTGATGACACTGTCCTGTTGGCAGAGAGCAAAAGTGAGTTGCAGAGTATGTTGACTCGGATGTACGAAGTTTGCATGAAATTCAAACTGAGTATAAATAAGAGAAAAACTAAAGTTATGGTGTTTGTGAGAGGAACTGGTAGCACTGAATGTAATGTAAGTATAAATGGCACTGTGATTGACCAGGTGAGTGAGTTTGTGCATTTAGGAAACATGTTTGACAGAGAGAACAAGTTGGATGGTGAAATCAGTAGGCGAGTGAATTCTTTTTTGAAAGTCATAACTGCTCTGGGAGGTTTTCACAGGAATGATGGGTTCTCTAGAGAGTCCCGCATGGCTGTGTATGAAACTGTAATTGTTCCTACGCTGATGTATGGCAGTGAAACCTGGGTACTGCAGAAGAAACATAGGAGTCGTTTGTGTGCTGGAGAAATGCGTTACTTACGTGGGGTTTGTGGCAAGACACGATCTGATTGTGCGAGGAATGAAGATGTATTGCAGTTGTGTGATGTGAAGCAAAATGTTGTTAGCAAGGTGGAGACCAATATGCTTCAGTGGTTTGGCCATGTTGAAACAATGAGTGATGAAATGCTTACTAAGAAAATCTTTTCAGCCCAAGTGGCAGGAAGGAAAGGCAGAGGAAGGCCAAGGAAGACATGGGTGGATCAGATTCAGGAGTGTCTGCATGAGAAAAAGATTATGAGTATGAAGTATAAAAGATCTTGTGTACGGCGTGTAATGGATATCAGTGAAGCACTAGTTGTATGTCAAGATCGCTGTAAATGGAGAAGTTTGACACGACAACAATAAATAAAATAATCTGGAAGTTTGTATTTCTTTCTGGAGCTAACCTCTGAATCTCAGAGAACAGCTTAGTGATATGTATGTATGTATGTATTAAAGATGACTTTTTGATTACTTATTGGTGGAAATTGAAGATGTGCTGCAAGGAGTGTAATTGCAGTCTGTCCCTGGCTAAGTGGTGGCAGAATTATTTCAGAGGGAGGTCACTTTCCAAGGTCAAAGTGGTCAGCGTGGAATGTTTGCTTTTGTTGTCTATTGTTATGAATGAGTTGTGCATCAAATCCTTATGTTGTTTACATTTTATGGGCTATTGTTTATTTTTAAACAAGAATATTTTGAGTTATCACGTTGGCCACTAAAAATTTTTTAACTTATCAAGAGCATAACTTCATTATGTGTCTAGGGTACTTGCAAGGAATTTTACTTTTTTTTGAGTTATCAGAAATTCACTGTTATCAAAGTTAAAAGTTATCAAGAGTTGACTTCATTTGTAAAAATACAGTAGAAGTAAAAAAGTTTTTTTTCTTATTTGCCTTTGTATTCATTAACTTTTCTGGTTTGTATGCAGTGGTCAGGGGAAAAAGGGCATTTTCACCTGAAAAACCTGGAAAAGTCGGGGAATTTTTCGTTCATGATTTTGTAGCCACCCTGTTATTCGAACACCGGCAAGTCTTTCTTGGCTTTGCTCAGGTCAGGGGCGGATTTCCGACTAGGCACAATAGGCACACGCCTAGGGCCCCACAGCTTGAGAGGCCCCAAAAGCGTATAATTGGATTGCCAGTTTTGTGTTGGTTTTCACGGACCAAAACAAATCAATCCTTAAAGTGACCACTTTATTTGTATTGTCAATTTATATTTTACTTTCTCATATTAGTAACATATTTTTTCTTCTTTTTGCTGATACTCCACCTTTTCAAGTTCTTATTGATGTACTTCTTTTGAAAGGAAACCTTATAAAATAATTTAGCCTCTCTTTAGGGTAGCTGAAGGAAGGATTTATGCTTCCTACACTTTTCATTGTTTAAAGCGAATACTTTTAACTGGTCTGCTGTGCTATAAATTACTTTCATGCTACTTCTAGCCAAGGGAAAACATCTGTGTTGGAACCTGTCTCTCTTAATTGCAATGAGGAGTGCTTATGAAAACTGCCCTGATGATGGGAGATTCTGCTATTTATTGCCTTTTCCTTTTGGGTAGGGTGATCAAGATCTTCCTCAACTGTAATACCCTTTAATCAGGAAATTTATGAACTAGTAGTAAAACTTAAAGTGGGCAAAATTTAATGAATTTTTATGCCCTGTCATTCGCAAATCTGCGAAAACCATATCTTTTGGCTTTCAGTGCCTCTAGCAGGAAACTAACGAACCAATTGGAAAATTTAAATATTCGAGAAGGAACAGTTAAGCTCAATCTTATTTTTTTCTCTAAGTAGAATAGTTTCTTCACAACAGAGCTTCATTTTTTTAAATTTTCGACTTTAATAGTCCTTAACGGTGAATTCATGAAGTACGAGTATATGGGATATTTAGAGTGTCAAACTTGATATCCTTTGATTTCCTATTAATCGCAAAAAATAATTTTTAAAATGTCTCTTAAAAACAAAAGATCGATATTCATGGACGGACAAGGTGATTACATAAGTACTGTTTATTGCAAAATGTTCTAAAATTAAGAAGAGAATGGCATTTTAAAAAGTGAAAAAAACTATTTTATTGGCTTTACTTTCCTTCCTTTTTTTTTTTGAATCTGACTAATGAAAATGTTTGGGTCTATAAGAAAGAAGGGGGAAGTGCCCAGAATCTTTTAGCGCCTAGGGCCCCAAAAGGTCTAAAGATGCCTCTGGCTCAGGCGTCTCATTAGCCCTACAGGTAGAGGCCCTTATGCGAATGCCAGCAAGTCTTTCTTGTCTTTTATCAGGCATCTCATTAGTCCTGGAGGTAGAGGCCCTTATTCTGATTCCGGCAAGCCTTGCCTGCATTTGTGCAGGTGTCTCATTTTCTTTATCGTTTCGCATCAGTGGAAATTTTCACAATCAAACTTTTTTGGGAGGCATAATCTGATATATTAAAAAAAAAACATAAATCGGTTAATTTAATTTTTGTCCTAAAAAGAAATAAAACAAAATGGAATGTAAAAAACCTAACCATCACTGCCGACGCAGAATGTTATGATGCAGTAATATTTCTGCCCTCCCCACACACACAAACACACGAAAAAAAATGTTAAATATAAAGAAAAACAATTTTCGATTTAGTTAATTTACTTTAACGAAACAAAAAAGAAAGGAACAGGAATGGAAATGCTTACCTTCGAGGAGACATCTATAGAACTGCCGTACATCTGGTGTGTGCTTCTGAGAATCCTGCGTCAATGAAATGCAATGTACTTATGTCATGTCGCGTGCATGCGACTTTACATTGGCATTGATCCTTTTGTTTATCGTTTTGAATATCTGGAACTCTCTATTTACATAACATTATATTTCTGCCTGATGGAGCAGTCTGTTGGTGGTGAAAGCTAGCGTAAAAGTAAAAAATGGAACTTTTTATGAAAATTTTGTGGGGGGACCCCGGGCTCCAACCCCTTCTAAAAACCATCTATGGTCTAAGTTAGAGTACCATGAGATAGTATACCGAATTTGGTGGTTCTAAATTTAAAACTGTAGAAATTCTCAAAAAAATTTGTATGGGGGCCCCTTGACCTCCCCGGGCTCCAACCCCTTCCAAAAACTGTGTGTGGTCTAAGTTGGAGTACCATAAGATAATAAACCAAATTTGGATGTTCTAAATTGAAAACTGTAGAACTTTTTACGAAAATTTTGTATGGGGGGCCCCTTCCCCCTCCATCTCTGACCCCTTCCAAAAACTGTCTACGGTCTAAGTCAGAGTATCATGAGATAATATACCCAATTTGGTGGTTGTAAATTGAAAACTGTAGAACTTTTTACGAACATTTTGTATGGGGGCCCTTTGACTCCTGGGCTCCAACCCCATCCCAAAACCATCTACGGTCTAAGTCAGAGTACCATGAGATAGTATACCAAATTTGGTGGTACTAAATTAAAAACTGTAGATTTGTATAGTGGACAAACAAGCATACATATCAACAAACAAACAAATGTACGAACTTTCACTTTTATATATGTATATAGATGTTATCTGGTGCTAAAAGAATTTTTAAATTGGACATTTAGAAGTACAAATAGTGAGAAAAATAGATCAAATATGCACCTCCCCCCCCCTTGCAGTGAAATTGTGCATTATTTTGGCAAGAAAATACACATATGGAGTTTTCATAGTAAGTAGGATCTGATCGAAAGAGAATATTTTTCAATCTGGTTTTTAGTCCCGCAGATATTGCTGTAAATGGAATTGTGAACTTACGCCCTCTAGTGGCACACTTGTGCATTAAGAAATATTTTAAATTATATGAGAAACATTTTGCACCGAAAATGTTCTCCAACAAAGTAAGAATTTTTAAAATCTGACTCCTAGAAAGTGAGATGTGGACAAAAATAAAATACACGTATACTCCCCCTAGTGAAAAAATTATGCACTATTTTAAGCAGGAGGTATAATCAAACAGTTTTCCCGAAGTGAGCGGTGTCGCTTCAAGGAAGAATTTTTTCAGTGGAGTTTCCAGCTCAGATTTTGTTAACAGCAAATAGATCAGAAGCAAAAATAAAAACTTACGCCCCCTGGTAGCCCATACCATTCTTTACCAAATATGAGAATTTATATGCAAAACATTTCCCCTCAAGAGCTGTATCTGACACAGGAAGAATTTTTCAAATCGGAATTTTAGAAGCGAAGATATTGGGAAAATTGTGATTTACTTTTATATCCCCTAGCTGAAAACGTATGCATTTATTTGAAAAAAGGACTGTAACTAAAATAGTCTTTGATATAAATGTCATCGAAAGTAAAAAAACTTTTCAGTTGGATATTTAGAAGCAAATATATGAAATAAAATGCATTTTAAAAACAATACGATCTCCTTTTGTGCACTTTAATGGCGAAGTTGTGCGTCGGAAAAAAATGGAATGACTGGATCATCATTCTCACATTTTAAGCTCCCCATACAAAAAGAATTTTACAAATTGAACTAATAATTGTAGAGATATGGTCTCCCCAGCCTGACAGACAAAGTGATAACATAAGCACGATGCTAATAATGCAGCTTCAGTCCTTTTAACAGACAAGAAAACCAACAGGCCCCCCTCATTTTGCGGGGGGTGGGGAGGGAAATGTGTCAGACATAAATTGTCAGTAGAAAAATCCTCAACTACAAAACATCGCGCAGAGACAAAAAGGCAGGAATGGATAAAATTCCAGGACATGCAACAGAATTTTAGGACATTTCCAGGACACGTACAAACAACTGAAAAGACTGACAAATTAGGCCTAATGCACCCACAAGACCAACAAATCCATGTGGCAAAAAATCACAGCAAAAAGCTAAAAAACAACTATGCTCTGCAAAAAAACTTTTTTAAATAAAAACCCTTGAAAAAAATTAATGTGCTGGAAACTACAAACATAAAAAAAAAAAAAAAAAAAAAAAAAGACAAATTGAACATGCAGACTTATTCAAACGCTCCTTACTGCACAACCTTTTGGTCCAACTGACCGATGCCAGATGCTGTGATAAAACTCCAGATGTCAGAATAACTGATGCCACCCCAAATCTTCAACACCCACCAAATAGTGAGAATACCCTGATACTGCCAAGATAAGCCAGGAACCCTGCATCGCTGGACAGAGCAAAAGCTCAACGGAATACAGCAAGTCTTAAAAATCATGTGTAGCCTGAAACTAAATAAAAATGCCAAGAACATAACTGTATTTAAACACCTAAAAGGAAGCTAAGCCCAATTCACGATTCTTTAATTTTTAAATTGTTTATGCTGGTTTTTTTTTGTATGTCAAATAAGTATCACTTCTTAACCACCACTAGTAATTACATGGATACTCATATGAAGTTTAATATTTTTTATTTTTTTATATATACATTTTTTATTTTATTTCTTATTTTCAACTTTTTTTTTTGTATATTTTCTATTTATGAGAATTTTTTTTTGTATTAAAGAAAGATAAAATAAACCCAGCTCTTTTGGTTCTAATTAGATAGTGGTCAGTATCACACTGTTCACGTCCAAGAGGCTTTAGTGAACAATCTTCATAAGACCACTGGTAAGTTTAAATTAATTCTGCTATCCAAACACTCTACTTTATTACTATTTTTTTAAGGGCTGATTTAATGAAATACTTAAATACTTGGTTATTTAGAAAAAGCTGATAAGTGCTTTAAGATGGATTAAGAACTCTGTTTCTAAATTACAGATTTTTGTAAACCTTAGTATTTGAGCTATAAGTACATTTTCTATTACTTTACATGAAATATTAGCATCATTTAGGAATTAAATCTCAGTCAGTTACACGATCATGAAGTTTAAAAAATAAGTTAAAAAACACACATTAGATCTTTCAATCGCACATTGGGATCATCATCACATGTTAAAAGGACACAAATCCTGGTGAAGGGTATGTATACAGAACAAGGACATAACACATGATGCCAGATACATAAAATATAGTAATAGAATGTATGGTAGTGAACATAATAGAGGTCAAATTTACATAGTTTTTATTCATGATGAATGGCATGCACATTACCAAAAGTGCAGTTTTCATTATGAATAAGTAATTTCTACAGGTGGGGGATATGTTTCAGTAAAATGTCATTACCACATAAAGTACCATAGTTAAAAATATACAAAGTTTCAACAAAAAGTAAAACAAATTTGTTGGAGGTAGTTACTATGATGCGTACTTCATCCCAATTATGGTAATAAGTACCCTCAAAAACCAGGTGGGCTAGTGCTATAGATGTAGATCCTATATATATACCAAAACAAATGCTGTCTTAGGCACGATATAAAAACATTAATTTAAAATATGTACAAACTTAAAATCGATACAAGATCTTTCGCGAGGGCAACCCCCGCATCATCACGTAAACCAAATGGAACGTGGGCAGCAACCTCTTAAATAGTAGGATAAAGAGTGACGTCAGTAGTATGATTGTGATATACGTAAGTAAGAAGGACCAAACCATTAAGATGAGGGTAGATTGGTGAATTTAAGCGAACTATTATAATAAGAGAAGCGTAAAGTTCTAGATGGTGCAAACAAGTGGGAATGTTTGTTTAATAGTAAGAGTATTTAGCAAAGCCTTCCACTCTGAAGAAACAAATGCTGGTGTATCATCGTTACAGCAGAATTCAAAATAATGTTGAATGAACAGAGCTTCTGCAAATAAAGTGTTTTTTTAGTAGTAGTGCTCCGTAAGACAACAGATACATTCCATATTGGGATGTGGGTTCCATTTTTTACACAACGGGCAAATGCTGTGTTTAGAAGCACCTTTACGAATAGAATATTTATGTTCAGCCTTGTGTAATCCTAAGCTGCACAATGTTGAACCTATATACACTGACGGAAAAAAAAAATCCCAACACCAAGAAGGGGTGGTGTTAGATAAACGACAGCTGGTAGGCGGTGAGAGTACATCTGTAAGATGACGTCTATGCAAATTTTGCACTCGGCGCATACGTGTGGCGCTAGTAGCACCCTCGGAACATGCAAAGCAGGTTTGCTGTATATACGTGCTGTAACGTTCGTGAGCGTTAGTTATCATTGAGATTCTACGTAGGGTGTTGATGTTAGTCAAGAATGCCTTTAAGAAGACGAAGAAGCCATTATCAACAGCTCACGGAGTTTGAACGAGGTCGTGTAATAGGGCTACGAGAAGGTGGAATTTTGTTCCGCAATATTGCAGAACGACTTGACAGGAATGTAGCCACTGTGCAAGATTGTTGGTAGCGGTGGTCAAGGGAAGGTACTGCCTAAAGAAGACCGGGTTCCGGCCGGCCACATGGCACTACTGAGAGGGAAGACCGCCGTGTACGGCGTTTGGCCGTGCCGAATCATACTGCGTCTGCGGCAGCAATTCGAGCTCCAGTTGCCACCACAGTGACACAACAAACTGTTACAAATTGGTTACTTGAAGGACAGCTCCGAGCCAGACGCCCTGTAGCGTGCATTTCACTTACTCCAAACCACCACCGTTTGTGACGTCAATGGTGTCAAGCTAGAGCTCATTGGAGGACGGAGTGGAGATCTGTTGTGTTTTCTGATGAAAGCCGGTTCTGCCTGGGTGCCAGTGATGGCCGTGTGTTGATTAGAAGGAGGCCAGGTGAGCGCCTGCAACCAACCTGTCTGCGGCCAAAACACACTGGACCTACACCTGGAGTTATGGTCTGGGGAGCAATTTCTTATTACAGCAGGAGCACTCTTGTGGTTATCCCACGCACCCTGACGGCGCAGTTGTACGTCGGTCTGGTCTGGTCATTCAACCTGTTGTGCTGCCAGTCATGAACAGCATTCCAGGGGGTGTTTTCTAACAGGATAACGCTCGCCCGCATACCGCTGTTTTAACCCAACATGCTCTACAGAGTGTCGACATGTTGCCGTGGCCTGCTTGATCACCAGATCTTTCACCAATCGAGCACATATGGGACATCATTGGACGACAACTTCAGCGTCCCCCCAACCAGCATTAACCGTCCCTGTATTGACCGACCAAGTGCAACAGGCATGGAACTCCATCCCACAAACTGACATCCAGCACTTGTACGACACAATGCATGAACGTTTGCGTGCTTGCATTCAACATTCTGGCGGTTACACCGGTTATTAATGTACCTGCAATTCACATTTAAAATGGCTCTTCTCGCGCTTACATTAAGCTGTGATTTTGAAACCTTAATCGATTAAATATGTTACCTATACAAATGTATTGCCGCCATTTCATTCCTCTACAACTATTTTTTCGTGGTGTTGGGATTTCTTTTTCCGTCAGTGTATAAAGAGTCTGGTTGATTAGGACTAGTAGTACATAATGGTATGCAGTATACACCAGATCTCTCGTCCTCAACTGTTTTAGGATGGTCAGTGCGTAGCATACGGAAAATATTACTGGTCGATTCACCGAAGGGTAAATTATTGTTACAGTGTACACCCCCCATCCTAAAACCTGAAGAAAACTTTAAAATTTGTCCACCATGTCGCGTATGGTATGAGGCAGCTAGGAATCACAGTTCGGCAGACTCACATGTTCTTTTACAGTTCAGTTTTTTTATTTATTTCTCATTTATGTTGTTTTTTCTTTCGGATGTTCTCTAAATTAATTAACAAAATTGCGGGATAATTGGGAAGTCGCTCCAATGCTCTTGAAGGCAAGAAACGCAATATTTTTGCCATTTTGAATTGTTTCTACCTGTGGGAAAATGTAGCACTCAATGGTTGCTCTGGAAATTGATAAGAGCAAAGCGATAGGCCCAGAAGAGGACTTCTGGATTTCTTGAGGAGGGGCCGATGTTACGACCCACCCCCGCCATTAATTTAGTAATTAATGGGCGTGGTTGATGTGTGAAATTAATTAAGTATTAATTATGTTCGAGGCTTGATTGGAGTTTAAAAGTGTAAACAGCAGATAAAGTTTTATCTGGGGGTTTGGAAAGAAAAGAGGCGAAGAATTCTCTCTCTGGCTGGGTGGTCTCAGAATAGCTCTGTTAGGTCATAAATATCAGGGCGCAGCTGACGGGAAACTAAGCAACACGGAATGGTACCTTTCGAAGAGGGGTCCACTTGAGTAAATGAATGAAGATGGGGACAAAAGGTTTAGCGAATAATCGTAAATTCGTCGATTGTTTGGGGCATTTTCGAGAACAATTGCTCTCTGTGTGGTCCGTGCAGAAAAATAAGAGTTCGCACTTAGCGTGAAAATAAGGAAGAAAGTTCAGTTGTCTGTGCGCTCTCCGATGTGAAAGGCTGGATGCCTTGGATCTGCGAAAAATGAATTGGGAAAAATGAAGCAGCAAACCTCCCCGCATTTGGTAAGAAATGGAGACAACTCGAGGCGGCAGCTGGAGATGCCAGTTTGCCATAAAGACAGCAGAATGCCTAAATCCGCGTGATAACGCAGAAATTTCTAGGCTGGAGCGTAATGGAAATCAGCGACTGTTTGGACTAATGAAAGCCAAGTTACAGGCAAATTAAGAAGTCTGCGAGTGGACAGTGGTCATTCCAATGAGAAGCGAAGCCAAGCAAGGTCGGGTTCGGATGCCAACCACTGCAGTGTGGAATCGTCACCCCCATTCATCCCCTACTGTGGAGGAAGTGAAGAGATGCGCTTGTCTTGCGGGGCGAAGCGAGGCCCCATGTGTGCGTGTGTGTGGTCACGTAAGCAGCGAAGCCACTACGTGTAAGTGCGACGGGATGAAAACATGGCGAAAGAAAAATATGAGCGTAAGAGCGGTGGCTTCGATACCTAACAAATATACAGGCGAAATGTTGAGTTGCCGATATACGCTTAAGGTAAAAGCACGTCTGATTTCGCTCGGCCGAGAAAATTAATCTCAGGGCTGGCGGTCGCAACTCGATAAAAAAAATGGAAACGAAACCTGCGAGTGGCATATTCGAACTGCGTACTCAGGCAGGGTAGATAGATAGATGGTTTGCGAACGGAAAGGAACTGACTGAATTGGGAATGAACGGTCAAAAAGGACGGAAGGTAGCGACGGACGGAATCAACTATAGCAGCAGCGGAATTGAATGTGTCCCACTCTCCCAGCAGTCGACGTTCACAATTATTTCTTCACGACAACAAAAATCATTTCCCAGGAACACAGAAAATCAATCTTGGAAACCGCAACATCAGATGTGAGAGGGCCTATTTTGCTTAACGGCCACCTTCAAATCGTCACGAGAATAGATCAGTGTGCACTCTAATCATTGCAACAAAGTGCGGCGTGATATTATTATTTTTAAGTGTGTGCTTCATTTACATCAAGCGTCAAAGTGAAGTGTTGAATCATCGGTGCTGCCACATGGTGCAAGTGTCTGTGTGTGTGTTTTTTGTTTTGTCGTGTGATATTATGTGATACACAACGGATTTGCACAGCAAAGTCACGTAACTGTAAGTAGATGAATATTTCCTTTTTCTTTCTTCGCACATCTGCGAACTTGTGCCATCCCGACACCCAAAGCTGCATGGACATAGATGCAGTAATGCTGAGTGACTGAACCTCAGAGGAAATACCTGCACATACAGATTTCAATTTCTTACCGGGCCCATTTCCTGATTATTTTTTTTACATGAATAAGGGAGAAGGTGTGGCCACAAATTCCGCTGGGCGGGACAGTTTCTTTTAACTTTGGTTCAGGGCCAAAGCGAGCGGGGAAGGGATCTGCATGTGCATGCTTATTAGATTTAGTTAATTAACTTTGGCAGTATTTCGCACCTATAATCTTATACCGCAAATTAACGTGCTTGTGTATTTTGTGTCGCGAGTATTTTTAATGTGATCGTTTGCATATATTTTTTTTTTCATTCTCTAAGCAATTGTATATGAATATCACCTGCAGCTCTATTTAGTGTGTAAACGAGTAGTATCTCTTGTTCAGATAGTCCGGTGGAGACTCGGTCGGCTGCGTTATCCGACAGTAAAGTGTGACACCGTATGCTGCCCACATATGAGGGGCAATTGTCTATGCGCCTAGAGAGCGCCGGATCTGTTTAAATCTCGCAGAACGTTATTAAATGTTGTGTTGTGTATTTGAGAATCATGTGTTATTTGCGAAAGTGAGTGTTGTACTGGCTGGTTGGGGATTGAATGTACCGGAGTAAGATCCGGACCACTACACTCAGTCACGAATTGGTGATTGCGGGTGAACCTCATCACAACTCTGATCCCAAAGTATCATTTTTTTTAGATTATTTTATTTTTTATTTGTCGTTGTTATTTTGTTCACAAGGTGGATTCACCCAAGCCTTTTATGCTTCGGGTCATTCTTCAACTTTTCATTTTTTATGTTCTGGTGTGAATCTTTGAGTGCAGCAGTGCACCTGAGATTCTCACCTGGTGCCGCGGCCAACTAAATTGTACTTCAGGTCTCAAGCACCGTTACCGGCAGACTCGGCAGGAACACTGCTAGTGCCGTGTAACATTATGTTTATGGCAAACATTATGCAAGACATGAGAAATTTGTGGTTCATATTCCATTCTTCGGGTGAATTTAATATCGCGTGTGTACTTGAGTAATAAGGAGCTAGATTTTCTACGATAATTAGTAATTAAGTCATTTATTAAATGTCTCTTGTATCCATACGAGAGGTGCTAGCTAGTTCTGTGTGACATTGGCAAAAAGACCCCAACTCACTGGGTTTTGTTCCAGAATCCTTAGGTTGAATGACCAACTGGAACCCTCAGCTGTGGGCTAATCCCCCACACTATGTACTTACCTGATTAAAAAGACAAAAGGAAATCAATATCTGGACTCAAGTGTGGGATATGGTGGACCTACAACACTTGAGAAGGACGGTCCACCACGGAATCGACCTGGACTTTCTAAACAGTGTATGAGAAAGAGATCTCGGCTGAGTGAATGTAAGATTGGTGTATGGAATACTAGAGGTATGACGATGATGGGCAAAACATGTAACAATATTAACAAATAAAGGTAACTTGATCACGCTAGTTACGTTAAATGAAAACTTTTACAAAAAGTTCGTAAGTTGGAAGCTTTCGACCTTATCTTAGGTCTTCATCACGCCAATGGAGGACTAAGATTGTTGCCAGATTCTACATTTGAATTTTTCCTATTTTTGTTGCCAAAACTTAAAATTGATCTCCAGATCATCGGAATGTAGAGAGGAGATTCGGAATTGCAAGTCATTGAGTTGAAAATAATTTCCAGGCTTTCACGGTAACGGAGAGCAAGACGATTGTCAAAAGAAGCAATTCGTTTTGCTTCGTTCCAGTGGGGAACTGCAGAAGTGTCTTCCATTGTCAAAATGGCGCTCTTTGGCCAACTATGGCCCTTGCGCCAATAAAATCAATGAACCAACCATTGTCAAAATAGACAAGGCATTATTAGGATTGGCTTTCGAAACATCTTTTTTATGTTCCAAAATTCTATGGCTAATGCTCCTGTATGTGCTTCCAATGTATAAGTTATCCCCAGTAGAAGAAGAGATAGGAATGCAGTAAACTCCTGGGAGGTTCAGGCTTTCAACTTTGTCCCTATCCCTTTGTAGAAGTTTCAAGATGTTTGGGGTAGATTTAATGGCAAGATGGTAACCAAAACTTCTAAAAAGAATCTGTAACTTATAAGCATAGGAAGGGTGGTAAGGAACAGAACGACAGAATTTCAGGTCTTCTTTCTTATGAAGGAGGAAGCATTCGATTTTCGAATGGTTTTCATATTTCTTTATGAGGGAGTTGACTGTAACAGCAGGAAAACCATGGGAGAGGGCTATTGTAGAAATTTTGGAAAGTTCTTCTTGAAGAGAGAGTTGGTTGTTGCAAATGATATGAGCCCTGTGGATGTAGGACTTTAATGCTGCAAGCTTGTAAAGATGCAGGGTGACAGATTTGTAGGGAATGATGTTAGTGGCCGCAGAAGGTTTACGATAGACGGAACGAGTAATAGAGAGATCAGCGTTTCTGCAGATAGATACATCCAGGAAATCAATTTTGTGGTTTACTTCCTTAGATATAGTGAGATTAATGGAAGGAAATTTTTCCGTAATGGAGTTGATCAGTGTCTGTAGTTCAGACTCGGAATGTGACCAGCTAATGAAAATGTCGTCCACATATCTTAACCATAGGGAAGGTTGAAAAGGGTGTTAAGGAATGATGGAAACTTCAATATGTTGCATGTAGATTTCTGCAAGCAGAGGGGAAAGAGGTGAGCCCATGGGGAGACCAGATTGTTGCCTATACACAATTTTGTTGAAAACAAAACTATGTTGATGAATAGTGTGGAAACAATCATAAAGATCTTTGATAAGAGTACCAGGGGGTTCAAAATGAAGAATCAATTTCTTCATGAGGAACATGTAGGAATCAAAATATGGTACAGAGGGAAACAAAGATTCTACATCAAGAGTATACAGATTAACACTAGGAGAAAAGGAATTAGGAAGTTTGTGGATGAAGTTTGAAGTAGAGACAACAGTATGAGGATGGTTGGCTTTCACCCTGCATCTATACAAGCTTGCAGCATTAAAGTCCTACATCCACAGGGCTCATATCATTTGCAACAACCAACTCTCTCTTCAAGAAGAACTTTCCAAAATTTCTACAGTAGCCCTCTCCCATGGTTTCCCTGCTGTTACAGTCAACTCCCTCATAAAGAAATATGAAAACCATTCGAAAATCGAATGCCTCCTCCTTCATAAGAAAGAAGACCTGAAATTCTGTGGTTCTGTTCCTTACCATCCTTCCTATGCTTATAAGTTACAGATTCTTTTTAGATGTTTTGGTTACCATCTTGCCATTAAATCTACCCCAAACATCTTGAAACTTCTACAAAGGGATAGGGACAAAGTTGAAAGCCTGAACCTCCCAGGAGTTTACTGTATTCCTATCTCTTCTACTGGGGATAACTTATTCATTGGAAGCACATACAGGAGCATTAGCCATAGAATTTTGGAACATAAAAAAGATGTTTCAAAAGCCAATCCTAATACTGCCTTGTCTATTTTGACAATGGAAGACACTTCTGCAGTTCCCCACTCGAACGAAGCAAAACGAATTGCTTCTTTTGACAATCGTTTTGCCCTCCGTTACCGTGAAAGCCTAGAAATTATTTTCAACTCAATGACTTGCAATTCCGAATCTCCTTTCTACATTCCGATGATCTGGAGATCAATTCTAAGTTTTGGCAACAAAAATAGGAAAAATTCAAATGTAGAATCTGGCAACAATCTTAGTCCTCCATTGGCGTGATGAAGACCTAAGATAAGGTCGAAAGCTTCCAACTTACGAACTTTTTGTAAAAGTTTTAATTTAACGTAACTAGCGTGATCAAGTTACCTTTATTTACTAGAGGTATAAATGGTAAGATGAATGAGATGATTGAGGAGATGAATAAGTATAGGAACAACTTGATTCACTATAGTTGCGTAAATGAGAGAATTTTCTCGATTCGTTTTAAAGTGAAACTTCAGAGAATCTTAATTGTTGTAGTGTATGCTCTTTGTGACTCTGAACCTTCTGATAAGAAGGAAGATTTTTGGAATGAGCTAAAAGCTGTTTTGAGCCCATTTGGTGCTAAAGAAAAAGTTATAATAGCAGGGGATTTCAATGCCAGAGTAGGTGTGCAGAATGCAATTTCTGACAATGTTCTGGGTAAGTTTAATGATCCTTGTGTGAATGGTAATGGTGAAAGATTAATTGAACTCTGCATTGAGAATGGTTTGTGTGTATCTAATATCTTTTTCAACCGCAAGTATATCCATACATATACTTGAGAAAATCGTACTCTTGGTCAAAAAAGTGTGATAGATTTTGTTGTCTACGATCAACGTCTGAATTACGTACTTGTTGACACCCGTGTAATGAGAGGTGCGGATGTTGGTTCTAATCATTACTTGGTAGTGTCAAGAGTGAAACTTAATGTTGGTTGGAGGAAAAGGAATAGGAAGAGACCCAGGATAGAAAGAATAAAGGTTGATAGGCTCCTTGAAGATCATCAGCATTATACCGACTTACTCTGAGAACGACTGAAGGAGCTGAAATCTGGTGAGAGAGACATAGAAAAGAAGTGGGGATGTTTTAAGAACTGTGTTGTCACTGCTGCTGAAGAGGGCTGTGGCACCACAATAGTAGGTAACAATAGAGGTGATGCTTGGTGGAATAGTGAGATTGAAGAGGCAGAAAAGGGAAAGAAGGAAGCCTATTTGGGGATATTGCAAGGTAGATTCTATGTGGATGAATATCGCTCAAAGAAGCGTGAAGCTGCTAAGCTGGTTCACCAGAGTAAGGCAAAAGATAGGAAGGAGAAGGTGGAAAGGCATGAACTGGCTTTTTGGACAGACAAAGTCTTTCTGGAAGTACATGAGACTCAGGAAAAATAGGGGAAACAAAGTTGCAAGTTGTGTGAAGAATGAGATCAGGGAAATGATATGGGAGTCCAATGAGTTAGTGAAAGATGGGGTGAATATTTCTGTGAGTTATTAGATCAGGAAAGCAAAGATAATTCTGAGACAGATGCAGATGATGTCACAGTTAGGGATGAAAGCACAGGAGGGATCTCAAGTAAAGAAGTGTGTAAAGCTCTAAAATCTCTTCTGAATGGTTAAGGCTCCGCGAGTTGATGGCATAACTGCTGAGATGTTGAAATATGGTGGTGACTTTTTAATTGACTGGTTAACTGAAATTTGCCAGTTGTGCTGGGAGTTCTGAACGGTCCCTCGGGATTGGAAGGATGCTATTATTGTTCCCTTGTGTAAGGGAAAAGGTGATCAGACTGAATGCAAGAACTATCATGGTATTAGCCTACTAAGTGTTCCAGGGAAACTGTTTGGTAAGGTTGTTATTGAAAAAGTGCGGGGTCTTACATCAGAGAAAGTGTGGGATGTTCAGAGTGGTTTTATGCCTGGTAAAGGCTGCACTAACCAGATTTTTGCATTATGCACAATGATTGAAACATCTGGCTGTTGGTAAGAAAGTTTTTGCTGCCTTCATAGATTTAGAAAAAGCTTATGACCGAGTAAATAGGACACTTTTGTGGAAGGTATTGAGTGAATATGGTGCTGCTGGGAATCTACTTAATAGTGTAAAAGCCATGTATGCTGGTAGTAGAGCTTGTGTACGAGTGAATGGTGTTTTATCAAAATGGGTTTCTATTGGTGCAGGAGTTAGACAAGGTTGTGTAATGTCACCATGGCTGGTTTTATATATTTATGGATGCGTGCATGTGTGATGCCAAAATAGATGGTAGTGGTTTATGTCTTGGTGATATCTGTGTGTGCAGATTGCTGTATGCTGATGACACTGTCCTGTTAGCAGAGAGCAAAAGTGATTTGCAGAGTATGTTGTCTCGGATGTACGAAGTTTGCATGAAATTCAAACAGAGTATAAATAAGAGAAAAACTAGAGTTATGGTGTTTGTGAGAGGAACTGGTAGCACTGAATGTAATGTAAGTCTAAATGGCACTGTGATTGACCCGGTGAGTGAGTTTGTGTATTTAGGAAGCAAGTTTGACAGAGAACAAATTGGATGGTGAAATTAGTAGGCAAGTGAATTCTTTATTGAAAGTCGTAACTGCTTTGGGAGGTTTTCACAGAAATGGTGGGTTCTCTAGAGAGTCCTGCATGGCTGTGTATGAAAGTGTAATTGTTCCTATGCTGATGTATGGCAGTGCAACCTGGGTACTGCAGAAGAAACATAGGAGTCGTTTATTTGCTGGAGAAATGCGTTACTTATGTGGGGTTTGTGGCAAGACACGATCTGATTGTGTGCGGAATGAAGATGTGTTGCAATTGTGTGATGTGAAGCAAAATGTTGTTAGCAAGATGGAGACCAATGTGCTTCAGTGGTTTGGTCATGTTGAAAGAATGAGTGATCAGATGCTTACTAAGAAAATCTTTTTAGCCCAAAATGGCAGGAAGAAAAGGCAGAGGAAGGCCAAGGAAGACATGGGTGGATCAGATTCAGGTCTGTCTGCATGAGAAAAAGATTATGAGTATGAAGTATAAAAGATCTTGTGTATGGCGTGTAATGGATATCAGTGAAGCCCGAGTTATATGTCAAGATCGCTGTAAATGGAGAAGTTTGATACGACAACAGTAAGTAAAAATATCTAGTATTATTAACTATATGTCAACAAAATAGTTTCCATATCATCTACTGTTTCGCACGTTACTAGAAATTCGAGCACGGGAAAAACGTGAAAAAGAACTTGAAACATTTGTAAACAAATACAATAGTTTTTATCCTACAATACAAGTTACTATGGAAAAAGAAGTTAAGAGACAACTAAACTATTTAGACATTTCTTTATTCAGGCGAAATAATATGATTGAATACGAAGTATATCGAAAACCAACTTATACTCCAACGATAATTCCGATTGATTCAAATCATCCTTGGAAATATAAAAGAGCAGCACTTCAATTTTACATAAGAAGAGCATTAACCCATTCCTGTAATAAACACAAAGAAAAGATTGAGATTAACTGGATAAAAAGAACTGCTATGAAATTTGGATACAAGAAAAAGATCATAGATGATATACTTGAAAATATAAAGAAATCTTTAAATGAAAATAAAAATAAACAAAAAAATGAAATAAAATTTGCTGGTAAAATTCCCTACATTCCTCCAATAACAGATATCTTAAAGAAGGAATGCATTAAAGAAAAAATGATATTGGCAGAAACCGTCATAGATAACGAAACTATATTAACTAATGGAAATGAAAGAAGATCAATGCTTGATAAAGCCGGAGTATATTCTATACCAACAAAATATTATACAGAAATAGAAAGAAATGAAAGAAATAAAGTATACATAGGAAGTACAAAAAGAAGATTTAAGACCAGATTAAAAGAACATATATTGAACTGGAATAAAAAAGAAAACAAAACATCATTAATAAATCATTGTATTGAAAATGAAGCTTATCCTGATTGGTATGATGCAAAATTAATAACCTCACATAAAACTAAAAATCAAATATTAACCTCAGAAGCGATAATGATTGAAAAAACTAAAGAAATAAATTGTAATAATAATGATCCAATGAATCTACCGTACGCTTAAAAATATTTTATCGAAAAAGAAATTAACGATAAAAAATATAATAAAAGACCTTATTAATTATTTTCAACAAACGAATGGCAACACCAATTAATTTAGAATCGGAATTCATATCATCCAATTATATCAAAACACGACTAAGAACGTGCATTAATACCAAAAATAGCATGCGCAAGAGTACAACTGCCGTGAAAAGTCGGACGCTGCCAGTAGAATCGATGTAAGTGGCCGAAACACAACGTGTATGAAAAGATCATAATACCCACTGAAGATGATTCCAAAAAGAAGGAATTGAAACTAGTTTGGGATATCGAGCCACGGAAAATAAAACATGCAACCATCATCTATAATAAGAAATTATAAGATCGAAGTTCAACTTGGAAGCTGATACCACAGGAAAGGAAAATCATGCCTTCTTCGATAACAAGATGGCTTATTACTGATTCAACGCATCATAATCAAAAGGTTCGAAAGTTCTTTTCTATTGTATTAATTTCGTAAATCATGACTTAAAAAACTGGAATAATATTAATCATTTAATACATATTGTCTCTACGTATTGGAGGACTTTGACAACTTATGATGCATTTGACTGCACATATAAAAACATTTTTTCATATAAATTTGTAATCTTCATAATAAAATTCTAAACTATTATAAAGAACATCAAAAAGAAAAAAAGGAATATTAGTGACAAGTTGAAATAAAAATTTTCTTATTATAGGGACGTTTTTCCCGTGCTCGAATTTCTAGTAACGTGCGAAACAGTAGATGATATGGAAACTATTTTGTTGACATATAGTTAATAATTTCTGAAACCACGTAATGTTTTCGACAAATGTTGAATTAATATAAAATATCTAGTAGTTTGTATTTCTTTTTGGAGCTAACCTCTGAATCTCGGAGAGCAGCTTAGTGATATGTATGTATATATGTTGTATCCATATTGTTCTGCGATTAGTATGATTTTATCCAGTTCAAGATTTCGTAAATGTATATTTGAAGAATGCGAGTAAGCACGGTTGATAAAAGAACGAAAAGTTGCTACTTTATATTTGAATGGGTAAAAAGAAGCAGCTGGTATAATTGCAGTGGAGAAAGTTGGTTTTCGGTACACCCAGTAACTCAAGGCATGAGTAGAAGTGTCTATCACGTCGTATATTTAAATCCAAGAAGGCGAGCTTCTTGCTTCAGTTCAATTGTAAATTGAAGTGTAGGATAGACCGACGATAATGCATCACCAAATATCTCCAACTGTTCAAGGGTATGAGGCCATATGACAAGAACTTCATCTATAGGCCATATAACAAGAACGTCATCTATATATCTAACATAGAGTAACGGAGCAAAAACTGTATTATTTAGAATTCTATTTGAAACAGAAAATTTCGAAGTCTTCACCAATGGTAGCAGAAATGTGGCAAGTTCTTTTTCTAATGATCTCAAGGTACTAGAATTGCCTGAGATGAGTGGACGGAGAGGGTAATTAGGTTTATGTGTTTTAACCTTTCCGAAATAAAATCGGAACTTTGGCGCCACTTGGAGGTAACAGGTTATTATGAATAGGTGTAGGTAAAAAACTGTTTTTTAATTTGCTAAGAGCCCTAATTGAAAAGCTTGGGTACGATCTTATTTTCGATTTAAGGATGTCATCTATAGACAAACTGATGGTGCAGCTATGGGATCTCCTATTACACCACTGCTTGCCGAAATTGTTCTACAAGATTTGGAAAATAGAATTCTAAATAATACAGTTTTTTATATATATATATATATATAGATGACCAGGGCTCGACAAATCCCGAGCGCCAAGTCGCCCAGGCACCTAACATTCGGGCCGTGGCACCTAATTTTCTTTTTAGTTGAGATTTCGTAATATATTGCAGTAAATGCCGTAATTTCTGTTGTATATTCCATAGATTATCTATTAAAAGGTTATAAATTCAGGTGCTGCAGACACCGGCAAATAAAAAAAAAATGGTGCTTCGTTTTAAAAAGTCAGCGAGGTAATTGTCAGGAGAGGTGGTGTTATTGGGAAAGTATCGAAAATGTGGTAACAGAAAAAATATAACGTAACAGCGAGATAGAAGACTGCAAAGAGATTGTAAGAATATATATTTTTTCTTAGAAGTGTTTTGACAAAAAATATGACGCAAGGAAGGCGTTAATATTTGCGTGTGTGGAAGCCTACGCGGTGTAAGAATCCATGACTCTCGGGAATCTCGCAGAGCTATTCCGTAGCGTGTAGCCATTCTGCAAATCGCATCGCCTAGTTTTGGTGCGCTGATTGTATTAGTTAAGGATTTTTTTTTTCCGGTATTCAGTTGCAACGTATTCAGAAATAAGACAATGCTACGGACTGTCTGCAATTTCAACGGATTTTTTAGTCTAACTAATGAACTGCGATAATGCGGCAACAGCTAGCGATTTTAGTTCGTTTTCTACTTAAAAGTAACACAAACGTACTTCAAAATGACAGTTTCGTTTTCAATAAGACGATCATTTTTTTCTTGCATCTTTGCATTTCTGAGTCGGTCCTGTGAATCGCAGTTTTCTGTCAGAAATTACGATTCACAATTAACATGATAGGTGCGGATCACGTGGTGCCGATTATACGATTGTTATGCATGCCAATTACTACTGTCATGGCGAAAATTTTAACCTCTGGTGAATTTCGGAAAGACCTGATCAATCTTTCTGTTGGTTTATCGGAGATTAATTAATGCAAAAATTTTCTCCCATGACATACGTTAGAAGAAAATTCCTGGTTGAAAGGCAGGGGAATTCGTGCGCAAAATTCGCTTGTCTTAATCACAACCAGGAAAACAAAATTTCATGTTAGAAAAAAAAAAAAAAAAAGAATAATATTTGATTTAACTGACTTTGGGCTTTTGAAAATAATTATTTTATCTGTTCTTTTATCGCGATAGGAAAAGGCGAGTAGGTGTGCAGCTCAGAGAATCAAAATTAATTTTAGTTTAACATCACGGAACGAGAGAAAAAGAAAATTAAAACAAGAATTCGCCATTTTTTTTGCGTTCCTGTTTCCAAACGTGAAAAAGTCGCCCAAAAGTAACATCTTTTCGTCTTTTGGGGTAAGGAATTCAGCAACAGAAATCTATTTTTAGACCTCAGGGTCAAAAGCGGGGTCCCTACGTGTGAAGGTCAGTGTGTCACCCCTGGCTTGCGAGGGAGTGAAATTCCGTTGGGGAGTCGTTAGTTGCTAGGCTGAAGTTTCGACCAATGGGAGGGGTCAGCGGTTTCAAGCACCCCAGAGTTTTATCCGTTGAGGGGACACTTTTGTTCTGGTCGCTGCGTTAGCTGGTTGACAGCGGAAAATTTTCTCTCCTCGCCTTTTTGGCGGAGGAGGGGGCAGCAGAAGAAAAAGAAAAACACAACCGTTGACGGGCAATCCCGCCAGCCGAGCTCTAGGACCTGGCCGGCAGTGCCTGAATCTGACGTCGAAAAAAAAAAAAAAAATGCAAGGACTTAATGACTGGAGTAGAGATGTTCATTTGATTCATCCCTCCCATGGTGGAAGCCTGCAGTGTTGGGCTACAGGAGAATTTTGCCTTTGCAGTTCTGGTCGACAAGGGAACACGTCTGAGACATTGAGAGGAATGTCCAGCTAACTGTTCTTAGCCAGGGACCAGTCGAGGCGTCATCAATGGCCGCCATTATTCAGGAAGAGGCCAACACAGTTCCGTGGTTTGCTGTCGTCCGTAGCAAGGAAAAAAAAAGTCATCGAATCCTGTCAAAGCCATCCTCCTTAAACCCTGGCTACAGAAAGAGGAGAGACAGTGTTGTTTCGCCCCCAACCCCTTTTTGGGGGAGTAAAAAGAAGCAGAACAAAGCAAACTTTTTCTTGTTGTGAGCCAAAGTGAGCGGTGCTGCCTGCGCATAATGAAAAAGGTAAAGAAACTTTGTTTTGGCATTTCAAAGGGGAAAAGAAAGAGATATGATAGGGTTACTCTAAAATATTTTAACATGTAAGATTTTGACAGTGGTTGCAGTTATAATCTAGGGTCAGTTATAATCCATGCTTGGATCAGTAGAACTAAAGTAAAAAAAAATTAAATGTTTTCATTCAGGGTTTTTTTTTTTTGTATTTTAGTGTTCTGGTGTGCTTAAGGAATGAAACCACCTGATTTAATCTTAGGCTGTTTATATAAATTTCATGTTATCTTCTGTGGATAGGTAATTGAAAAACAAAACAAAACAAAGAATGGAAGTGAATAATTTTCTGGGTCATGTAGGGATAGATGATATAATAAGAATATTAAGTTATTTCGGAACGAACACCTCTCCAGACCAGTATTTCTCTTAGGTGAAATTTAACTCTTTTTGTGCTCGGTGATTTTTGTATTTGTGAAGTAGAATTTGTATTTATGAACTTAGCGTAGGTGCCATGTAGTTGGGAATTTTTCTTGTAGGCTGGTAATTATTTTGGTTTAGTGTTTTTGTAAATTTAGGTGCTAAATTACTCTTTAAAATTTAATTTTTGGTATTAGTGAGGGCTAATTTCTAGTTTCAGCCCGTAGATTAGAAAAAACAGGTTTTTATGGGGAAAAGAATATAAGAATGGGGCATACAGGCAGATATGAGCATATGTATAGTGTGACTAAAAAAAGAACCCGAATAGCTGTTGTGTTTCTTCAAGAAGTGATGATTTTTTTTTAGGAAAAGAGTGATCTAGGAAGTATGGTGATGTATAGATTTTTCAGGAAATAAAGTAAGGTTTGGTGTAGTGTGTCCAGTATGGTATTATTGAGCTTTCTGGGAAATGAATATGTACAGTGTGTTCCTGGGAAATAAAGATAAGTGATTTTCTGGGAAATGAGTGTGTTCCTGGGAGAATAAGGATATGAAGTGTGTTCCTGGGAAATAAAGATAAGTGATTTTCTGGGAAATGAGTGTGTTCCTGGGAGAATAAGGATATGAAGTGTGTTCCTGGGGAAAATAGGATAAGAAGTAATTTTCTGGGAAAAAGGGTGATGTATTGAATTTTCTGGAAAATGGACGAAGAGATATTTTGGGGACAAGAGAACTCTTGTGGGATACTTTACCCTATGTAGACAATGCCGCGGGGTCTGAAAGGGTGCACGAAACAAATTGGGGGATTTGTTTTCTGCCCGAGTAAGCTTGTTCGGTCCATAGGAGGTGGTACCTATGAGGGGAGTGATATAGGTTGTCCCCAAATCAGAGTGAAGGAACAGAAAAGGGTTAGGTCGCACTTTGCTCCACTACACTGTATAAGCTGGGAATGGATTCACGACCCATTCCCGCCTTCAGACTCAAACTTTGTTGTTCTCCCCGAAAAATAGTGTTTTTCTTGAGATGTGGGACTCATTGGTTGAGATGATTGTTTGGCTTTATGCCCGAGTTGATTATTACATGGGTGCCAGTTGACTGGAAAACGTATAGTATGGAATTTTGAAATGTTGGATTTTCATGATGATGGTGTAAGTAAGATTCTCTCGTCGGTGTAGCAATTTAATGATAACTTTGTGTAATTTGAATAAGGTATCTAGTGCATTAGGTTTTGGTAGGGTGTATAGAATGGGTTGAGTATCCGGTAATGCTAGAAATGTTGATTGTAAGACAAATGTTGATTTAAGACAGGGTTATGCTGATTTTAAGACAAATTTTCCTGGAAGGGTAGAATCTTTTATTAAATTAACTTTCATTATACGTAGAATTTTGGCAGTTGTTATAGTAGTTTAAAATTAAAAGTGGATTCGGAAGTCTGGTCTGAGAAGGTTGGTTCGAGCGATTTAATTAGAACAATATAGTGTACACATATGCATATAATATTTTTTTTTAGAGAGAGTGTGAGATATTTTCACTTCAAATACTTAAGTTGTACACCATGTTAAATCAAGTGTTGGTGCTGTTGAAGTACAATGAAATTCTTGTGTTTATTATTTTTATCAGTAGTGTCCCTGGTGCTAGTTTTTCTTGGAAAGAAACTAACCTGTCATCCGTTTATTTTTATTGGGCCCTGTGGCCAGGCATAAAATCTGTGACCTAAAAATTTAACTTGTTAAGTTTTTAAAATAAATATAGGCCAAGTGGCCTTTCAAAAACCTAAACCTTAGTGCAGTGGGGTTTTAGATATTTTCAGTTTAAATTTTCATCACATGGTTCAAGTGCATCCCCCTCAGCAATGACTGAGGTGGGAAAGTAATCTGAGGTTATAGCCGTAAAATCAATGTTTTTGTCCTAACTAGCTAATTTGATCATTGCCACTTCCAAAAGGTTATTTACACGTGTACATTGTATACCATTAAATTTTATTGTTTACAAATTTGGTACACATGCAAACAAGAGTTACCTTTTCTTACACTTTCAGGTGTATCTACTCTTCAAACGCAAACAATACAATAGTAACTTTTGGGAGTTACCAAATTCAGTGGTGCATTTTATTTTATTTTTCTATTTTGTTTCATGGCCTTATTCAAAACTTCAGTTTTGTTTCGAAATGCATCCACCCATCTCCCAAAGTTAAATTTTAGTCGAAATTCAAAATTTCCCTTCAGATTTAATTTTGGCTACCTATTTAATAAATATATAACGTAAATGAGATTTTTTTCACCAAAACACTACGGAATGTCCGTATTTTCTACAGATTTAGTTGTCTAACTACGTATTCTACGAATTTTCATTTTGTTTTAAAAAAAAAAAAAAAAAATTTGTGCTATTATTTTATGATATACATAAGATTCTTAAGCGGATTGGCGGAATTCTCGGTTTTTTTTTTTTTTTTTTTGTCATCATTTAGATCGTTTTCAAGATTGATCCAAAACTGAAGAAAATTTGGTGGTTGGGTCGTTTTCTGTCTGGGGACGTTATTTTGTGTTTGAAAGCTTTCGAAAACAGTAGTTAAATTGAGTAAAAAGAATTTGCCCTAATCGTAACTTTTTTCTTCCGATATTGCGTTTGTGTCTAGTATTCTTGTTAAATATCATTTTATGGCATATATGTTTGTATTTCAGCTTGAAACTGTAGGCAAGAATTTGTGGAAACGGAAGTTATACGCCGCAAAAATTGCTTCCTAATCTTCAGGCTTGAGGTTCTTCTGCGAATTCGAGAAATTCCACCTTTTTCATTATGTTGGCCACTCAGGAGATCGATGCACAAGTAAACAGAATCGTGTGGGGGGGGGGGGGGAGCTGTTTGTCGGAGGATGGAATTCCATCTTTACAAAACTTTCGAAAACGGAATGTCGAAGGAGTTCAGATTTTTTCCGTAATCGTAATTTCTTTTTCTTGCGATGTTGCCTGTGTCCAGTATTTTTAAGTATTTTTTACTGCATAAATTTTTGCATTTCACCTTGAAAATAGGAGGAACATTTCCAAAACTGGAAGTCGGACGGAATTCCCGTAATCCCTGTTGCCTCCTCGCGATGTTCCCACTCTCCAGCGTTGTTAAATATCCAACCGCCCCGTAAGATTTTGCATTTAATCTTGTTAAGAGAAAAAGGAAATTCCCGAAAACAGAAGTGACGAAGTTGGAAAATTTGGAAAAATTGATGCATGGTGTTTAAAAGTATTAATATTCCCAAAGTTACTCCATTTATCTGAAATAGTTGAAGCTTTGATATCATGTGCTCATGGTCCTCAGGCTGATGGGTTGTTATCAGAGGGCACAAAAATCAAGAAAAGAAAGAAAGGTGACAATAAAGAAGTAGGGAGAGAATGGTAGCAGAAAGAATAATTAAGCAATCTGCTGTGCAGTTGCAGAGTCAACAAAAGACAGACTAACAGTAGTCTGCATTCTTGCTGTCTGTTTTGAATTTTCACCAGTTTAAAATGTTCAGCCCCCCCCCCTCTCCACCTTCTTTGGTCTCATCTTGTCTTAAACAGCAATTTTAGAGGCAGTATGATCATATGGTAAGTGGAGATTCATACTCCGCATTCACTTGCTTCGATTTCCTGTCTGTCAGGCATTGTGGAATTCTGAACACATCTTAGTAATTTTTACTGGTGGAAGTTTCGAACCTAAATCTTGTGATCATAGCCCTCGCTGGGGAATCAGTTTTGTGTTTCTCAAGTGTTGAGTTTGTTTCATTAGAGTCCTTGATTTTTGTAATGTTTTGTTGGGGCACATATTTGTTTTTTTTACGAAGAGATGGATCATTTCGTAAAATAGGGTCTATGTATGCCACGCAATACTAGTTATTAGTAACAAGGCTGTTGCCAATGTTGGCAGGTATGGACTGTCGTTTTTTTTTTTTTTTTAATATCATGGTCTGAGACATCCGCGATTATGCGAAGGGAAAAATTGTTTTTCTCAGAATTTCCCGATCTGTGAATTATGTGTGGGATTTTTTTTTTCACAGCCTTTGAATTACATGCCTTTGCGGATTTCATGAAGGAAAAAAAAATATGGTACTTTGAATTTAATATGTACAAAATATGACATCCGCAAGTAGTATTTTAATAAAATCCAAATCTGAAATTTTATTTTTTGAGATCATCTACTGAAAGAATGGAAAAAGAAAATTGTGAATCAAATTGGAACTTTATTTTGCAATAAGTGGTTTGGGTAAAAAGAGAAAAAAATAGACAGCAAATATGGTTTACCACTTTTCGTTCCAGCGTCATAACCAAACATGTTTTTGTTCATGTGTTATTGACTTCGTTTCACCTGGCACCTAAATTTTGGAGCTGGCTCCTAGATCTATCTAGAACATATTTGTCGAGCCCTGTAGATGACGTTCTTTTTATATGGCCTTATACCCTCGAACAGTTGGAGATATTTTGTGATGCATTATCGTTTGTCTATCCTACACTTCAATTTACAATTGAACTGGAGCAAGAAGGTACAGTCGCCTTCTTGGATTTAAATATACGACGTGATACTTCTACTCACGCCTTGAGTTACTCGATGTACCGAAAACCAACTTGCGCCACTGCAATTATACCAGCTTCTTCTTTTCACCCATTCAAATATAAAGTAGCAACTTTTTGTTCTTTAATCAACCGTGCTTACTCGCATTCTTCAAATATACATTTACAAAATCTTCAACTGGATAAAATCATACTAATTGCAGGACAATATGGATACAAGAGAAGTTTAATAAATGACTTATTACTAATTATTGTAGAAAATCTAGCTCCTTATTACTCAAGTACACACGCGATGTTAAATTCATCGGAAGAATGGAATATCAACCACAAATTTCTCGTGTCTTTCATAATGTTTGCCATAAACATAATTTATCCTTCAGTGAATCGACCAGTAATATTTTCTATATGTTACGCACTGAGCGTCCTAAAACAGTTGAGGACGAGAGATGTGGTGTATACTGCATACCGTTATGTACTACTAGTCCTAATCAACTCGACTCTTTATATGTAGGTTCAACATTGCGCAGCTTAGGATTACGCAAGGCTGAACATGAATATTCCATTCGTAAAGGTGCTTCTAACACAGCATTTGCCAGTTGTGTAAAAAATGGAACCCACTTCCCAATATGGAATGAATCTGTTTTCTTACTGAGCACAACTACTAAAAAAAAAAAAAACACTTTATTTGCAGAAGCTCTGTTCATTCAACATTATTTTGATTTCTGCTGTAACGATGATACACCAGCATTTGTTTCTTCAGAGTGGAAGGCTTTGCTAAATACTCATACTATTAAACATAAATATTCCCACTTGTTTGCACCATCTAGAACTTTATGCTTCTCTCATTATAATAGTTCGCTTCCATTCACCAATCTACCCTAATCTTAATGGTTTGGTCCTTCTGACGTATATCACAATCATACTACTGACGTCACTCTTTATCATACTATTTAAGAGGATGCAGTTGGTTTACCTGGTGATGCGGGGTCGCCCTTGCGAAAGATCTTTTATCGATTTTAACTTTGTACATATTTTAAATTAAAGTTTTTATATCGTGCCTAAGACATAATTGGTTTTGGTATATATATATATATATATATATATATATATATATATATATATATATATATCGATTTTCCATATCTTCATCATCGACCATTATTAATCCACTGCTGGACGAAGGTCTCTTCAAGTTTCCTCCACAACGGTCTGTCTTGTGCCAGTCTCCTCCATGTCACTCCCGCATACTTTCGAATTTCATCCACCCATCTTCCATGTGATCTTCTTCTGGGTCTTTTCCTGTCCCTTGGAATCCAATCTAAAATTTCGGCTGTCCATCGATGGTCTGTTCTTCTAGCAGTATGCCCAGCCCATTGCCATTTCAGGGATTTAACTCTGATCATGATGTCTTCCAGTCTTGTCATTTTTTGGATCCACGAGTACCTCTTCTTATGTCTCCTAGTTACACCAAGCATGCGCCTCTCCATGCTGCTTTGAGTTGTCTGCAGCCTTTGTATGTTTCTTTTAGTTAAGGTCCACGTCTCTGCACCATACATAAGCACTGGAAGGACTGACGACCGCTAATAGCGGTATAACTATACCATCTGGATTAGAGGAAATGCTATCCCACACTCACCAACCCGCATGGACAGCATGGTGAGTTATGGCCAAACCCCTCGAAAATGACTCCACAACTTAAATCTTGGCCCTCAGTCTCCGGCAGCTGGAATGTACCGGGCCAAGGCAGCGGCCAGTGCGACATGAAGGCAGAGGGTGCTAAGAATCCCCGGAGGACCGGACTAGGCTGCCATCTGATGCTGACCTTGGCTACGTATAATGGACACTCCCTATCTTCTGATTCAAGGCTTCTTGAATTGGAAGAGGAACTACAAAGGATCAAGTGGGACATCGTCGGGCTAAGTGAGGCAAGAAGAAAAGGAGAAGATCTCATTTTACTGAAAGGTGGACATCTCTTCTACTATCGTGGGGGGACATATACTGGCAGAACTAGTGGTGTTGGATTTTTATACACCAGAAACTGAAGCATAAAGTTGTAGAAGTTGAAAGTTCCTCTGACAGAGTTGCACGACTCGTTATCCAACTCTCGAGAAGATACCAGGCTCAGATTATTCAAACTTATGCACCCACCACAAGTCATCCTGAAGAAGAAATTGAAGAATGTTATGAGGAAATTCGTCATCTAAATAATAAAGGTAAGCAGCACTTGAAGATCGTTATGGGAGATTTCAATGCAAAAATAGGGCAATGGCAACAGAATGAAACTTCAGTAGGTAAATTCGGTCAGGGCAACAGAAACCTGCGTGGAAATACTCTCGTAGAGTTTGCAGAGGCAGAGGGGTTTTTCATCTTGAACTCCTTTTTCAAGAAAAAGCCACACGGGAAATGGACATGGAGACATCCAAATGGGACGACAAGTGAAATTGATTTTATTATGTGTAACAAAAAATTCATCATAGAAGACTGCAGTGTGCTAAACAAGTTCAACACAGGTAGTGACCATAGATTGGTGAGATGTACGATGCACCTCAACACTAAACTCGAACGTGACAAGCTCATAAGACAAACAAAATGTATTGACATAACCAACCTTAGAAAACACCATAATACCTTCAAGTTGGAACTGAAGAACAGATTCTCTGCTTTAGAAGGCCGAACATCGGAAGAAGTGGATATTTCTGAAGTTAACAGAAAAGTAACCAAAGCTCTTGTGGAAACAGCAACAAAATTAGCTGGGTCTAAGAACAAGTTGCATGTGAACAAATTATCAGGAAAAACCAAAATGTTGATGCAAAAAAGAAGAGAGATGAGGACAACTAAGGAAGATGTGACTTCCAAAGTGGAATATATAGAGCTTTGTAAGACAGTACAAAAAAGTATCACTGAAGACGTAAGAAAATTCAACTGTGAACTAGGGAGGGAAGCAATTGAAAACAACCAAAGCCTAAAGATAGCGAAGGGACATCTCAGTAAGGGAAGAAAACAGATTATGGCACTCAGAAAAGATGGTTCTGTAACAACAAATTGAGGCGAAATTTTGACAAGCGTGAAAGATTTCTACTCCAAATTATATGAAAGGGATGATACATGTACTCCAGACAACATGAAAGGTATCAGTACTAGAGTTCTTCCAGTCCTCCCAGCAGTTGTTGCACATGCAATCAAGAACATGAAGTGGGGAAAAGCTCCAGGAGAAGATGGAATTACTGTAGACATCATACAAGCAGCAAGTGGAGAAATTGAAACACTTGCCCAAATTTTCACTCGATGCCTTAATGAAGAGAAGATTCCTGAGGATTGGAACAACGCTACAATGATCCTGCTACATAAAAGAGGTGACATTGAGGATCTCAGGAACTACAGACCTATCAGCCTCCTATCAGTGATTTATAAAATCTTCCCTAAAGTTCTTTCACACCGTTTGAAGGTAACACTGGACATGGCTCAACCGAGAGAACAAACTGGATTCCGGAGTGGCTACAGCACAATAGAACATATCCACGTACTGAGAGAACTAATTGAAAGAGCGAGGGAATATGAACTTCCATGGTGCATGGCTTTTATCGATTATGAAAAAGCCTTTGATTCGGTGAAATCATCAGCAGTTACAATGGCTTTGAAATCCTGTGGTATTGAAGATGCATACATTAATATTATTAATAACATCTATGAAAATGCAAGTGCAAAGATTCGGCTGTTTGAAAATACAACACACATAAAAATTGGAAAGGGAGTGAGACAAGGTGACACCATATCTCCGAAGCTCTTTAATGCCACATTGGAAAATGTCTTTCAATCACTGAACTGGGAAAACAAAGCAATAAAGATTAATGGTGATTATCTAACCCACCTTCGTTTTGCTGATGACGTAGTCATTTTTGCAACTACCCCATCAGAGCTGCAGAGTATGATCCAGGAACTTGCTGACAAGAGTAAAGAAGTGGTATTAAAAATGAACTTTCAGAAGACAAAAGTGATACTCAATGCTTTTACAAGAAATGAAGATTTATGGATTGGTGGAGAAAAGCTAGAGATAACAGACACATACGTTTATCTTGGACAGCAGATATCAAGTGAGGGTCACATTGATGAAGAAATTAATAGGCGTACAAAACCTTATATATATATATATATATATATATATATAAATACACTATCTACCAACAAGTAATTGGACATCCCTGCAATCGACGATATCTGCGGTCCTGATACACGTCACGGCCGCCATTAAATGTCGTGTGGGAAAAACAACGCAACCAGTGGCATGCAAGATGCCACGCAGTTCGGAGCTCTCTGATTTCAAGAAAGGTGTAATCGTCGGGTATCACAGAAATGGCCGATCCATTCGTGACATATCCAGCGAGTTGAAGTACCCAAAATGGACAGTGGCCTACGTGATTGGCAAGTGGAAGATGAGAGGTGACTCGGAATGTGCCCCGACCCGGCAGACCCACAAAACTGGGAGTTGGAGACCGACTGGTGATGGCTAGAGAAATTCGGAAGAATCGCACCAAATCGATGGGCCATATCCGCGAGGAGTTTCAACAGGTATCCGGGAGTGTTCTTTTGATGAATACCATCCGTAAGGAAGCCCATCTGCTCGGTTATCATGGACGTGCTGCCGCCCACAAGCCTTTGATCACCAAGTCCAATAGCGCTGCTCGGCTAACGTGGTGCAAAGAACGTCGACAGCGAACCATTGAACAGTGGAAACAGGTTCTTTGGCGCGACGAATCAAGGTTCACCCTCTACCGTTCAGATGGCAGTGTCTGGGTTTGGCGTCTGCCCGGAGAACGCTTCCTGCTGGAATGTATTGTGCCAACTGTGAAGTTCGGCGGCGGTGGAATTATGCTATGGGGGTGTTTCTCCTGGTATGGCACCGGACCCTTGGTCGCAATTCCTGGTAGGCTCAACGCCGAGACCTACTGCACCATTTTGGATGACCATGAGCTTCCTACATTGTGGCAGTTTTACAGGGTGGAACCATGTTACTTTCAGGATGACAATGCCACCTGTCATGTTGAGAGGTCCACCATGGCTTGGTATGGTGACAATGGGGTTAATCGAATGGACTGGCCGGCGCACAGCCCGGACCTTAACCCTATCCAGTACCTCTGGGACGAGTTGGAGCGTCGACTTAAGGGGTGCACCCACCGTCCGAAATCGGTGAAGGAACTGACCTGTCTTCTCCAAGCCGAGTGGAAGAAAATACCGCTAGCCATCGTGCAACGCCTGGTTGTAAGTCCCCGGAGGGTTGCAGCTGTAATCGCCGCTCGTGGAGGCTCCACCAACTATTGAAGGTGAATAAACTTCGTTTTCCTTTGCTATCACAGGTGTCCAATTACTTGTTGGTAGATAGTGTATATCAACATTGTTAACAAAGAAGAGGTATGTGAATAAATTTAAAGTAAAATTTAAATACTTTTCCTTTTCCAGTGTCTATCGTTTTGATGGGTTTTTATGCTTGTTTGTTATGTTTATATGCATTATTTGCTCGTGCTTAACTGTTGAGCAGAAGCATGTTTTATTTTTGTGTTGTTTTTTTACGACAGGAATGGATATAGTGCAAAATAAATTGCAATAAAAAGCTGAAAAATTGTTTTCTACTTTTGCGGAGAAACAACTGGAATTGATTGTTTCTCCTTTTGCGAAGAAACAGTCTGAACATTCGTATAGAAGGTTTTTAGGTTAAAAATAGGAAACTATTTCCTTCAAACAATGATATGATTAACATTGCTCACTATAAGACCTGCATTGTTTCCTTGCTTGCAGTGAGGAGCACAGTTCGTCAATAGTCCCTGCATCACAGCAGTTGGAGTGTTTGAAGAGGCTTTAATCTCCTGCATGTGGTTGGGATGGGCTTCACAAAAAGAATACTTAAAGAAATCTGAAACGAGTTGAAAAGTTGGCGGGTTTTTTTTTTTTTTTTTTTTTTGGTACTTGTGTGGATTTTGACAGAAAAGATCATGCAACAAAACCAGTACTAATTGCCCTCGCAGAAAAAATGTACCATGTGGGAAACTTAGTGGTACTCATAATTTTGAGTACCACCAAGTACTCATACTGCCCAGGATCAAATGGGTGCTGTAAGCTTCCCACAGGTCATAATCATTGCCCTCAGTAATCACTTACAAAATATCATTCATTGATTTTCACTGCACTAATTGCATTAATCAAAGTTTTGTTCACTTGAAACACTCCCAAAGATACCAAGTACTGTGGATTTGTAAGTCTAACTATGGTGTTATGCTGAAAAAACTGGGAATTTTTGCTTTTATTTACTTTTTGAAGAGCAATTACGAAGTTTTACTTTTATTCACTTTAACAAAAAATGAATTGGATTTTTTCCAAGTTACTTTAATTTATAAGATCATTTTTATTCACTTTTTGGACTCCTGGGTCATCCCATAAATCACTACTGTTCTATTGGAAATTATGGCCCAGGATCAAAATCAGTGGAGCAGATTATACAGCTATATGCATGCATGTATATATAAAGGCTTTTTCACATTACTTGAAGATAACACTGGACAAGCTGGATTCAGGAGTGGCTACAGAACTATAGATCATTTCCATGTACTGAGAGAACGAATTAAAAGAATGAGGGAATATAAACTCACAATTATGTATGGCTTTTACTGATTATAAAAAGGCCTTTGATTCTCTGAAACCATCAGCAGTTACAATGGCTTTGAAAGTCTGTGGTTTTGAAGATGCATATATTAGCATTATTAATAGCATCTATGAAAATGTAAGTGCAAAGGTTCGGCTATTTGAGGATATAGCAACAATAAATTGAAAAGGGAGTGAGACAAGGTGACACCATATCTCCCTAACTTTTCAATGCCACATTGCAAAATGTCTTTCAGTCATTCAACTAGGAAAACAAGGGAATAAAGATTGATGGAGATTATTTAACTCGCCTTCATTTTGCTTAAGACGCCATTTTTGCAACTACCTAGAGTATGATCCAGGAACTTTCTGACAAGAGTAAAGAAGTATTAAAAATGAACTTTCAGAAAACAAAACTGATATGTAATGCTTTCACAAGAAATGAAGATTTATCTATTGATGGGAGAAATTTGGAGGTAACTGATAACCTACATTTACCTTGGGCAACAGATATCAAGTGAGGGTCACATTGATAATAAAACTGGGTTGGAGAGCTTCTGGAAGAAACTTAGTACAATTTTCCAGATCAATATTCCATTATGTCTTAAAAGAAAAGTGTTTAATCAATGCATCTTTCCAGTTCTTACATACGAGCAGAGACTTGGACTTTAACTTAAAAATATATACAGACAACTGAAAAAAGCATGGAGAGATGCATGCTTGGGGTAAACAGGAAAGATAAGAACAGGAACTCGTGGATCAAGAAAATGACAAGACTGGAAGACATGATCAGAGTAAAATCCCTGAAATGGCAATGGGTTGGACATATTGCTAGAAGAATAGACCACTGATGGACAACTGAAATTTTAGACTGGATACCAAGGGACATGAAAAGACCACATGGGAAATGGGTGGTTGAAATTCAAAAGCACACCAGAGTGACATTGGGGTGTTGGGCTCAAAACACACCATTGTGAAACAAACTTGGGGAGACCTTCATAGAGTAGTGCATTGATAATGATTGAAAATATATATGTATTTCTGAATTTCATGGCCTGCAGATTATATAAAGGAAAAAAAAATCTGAATTTCACTGTCTGTGGATTATATGAAGAAAAATAGTATGCTGGTCTAAATTTCTCAAAAAATATGACTAAAATCAGTGGAACTAAGGTTATTAATGGCAATGTTGGTCTATTGATCTGATGTGAAATGACCCTTTTGGAATGGGCAGTTGTGGAAAGAGGAAGTTTTACTCCATCTTTTGATCAATTTTGTGGTTTTAGGTTATATAGAAAGGAAGTTCCATTGGTTTGCTTGTGCTTTCTGTAATTTTCACATATCAGTAAGTATCCTTATTTCAACCTGTCTTATCACATTGTAATGATGTTGAATGAATATACAGGGTGCCCAGTAAAGTCTTTTCTCAGCCCCGTAACTTTTGAACGCTGACAGCTATAGCCATAAAAATGGTGTCTATATATAGTAAAGTGGCTATTCGATGAGACCGCTTACAGTGCCTCCTAGCGGCAAAGTCAGGAGTTAGCGTGCCGATCTCGAAAACTATACGACATACGGGAAAATAGTCAATTACAAAATTGTAGAGTAGCATCGATTTAGTACAAAAGGACACCTTGCGCACATGAATGCTAAGACTAGAACGCGTACAACGCTCATTTGTTTGTTTGCGATGTCTAACACTGTTACATCACGAAGCGCATCAGAAAAAAGCAATTAGTTGTCACTAGGCACATTTACAGTCGGTGCTCAATGTGCTCTCCGCCAGCCACAATACACATTTGGACTCTAGATTGAATCTCACGCTGCACATTTTGCAGCATGTCGGGTGGCACGCCGAAACAAGCATCAGTTATATGGTGCAGGGATCGCATTTCTCCTAAAATTCCTAATATTTTGTGACCCTCCTTAAATTCCTAAAATTATAACTAAAAGTTGCTATTCTTCCTAAAATTTTCGTAAGCTTATTTTTTAAAAATACAACCGTTAATAACGCCAATAAATTTACCATTACGGTAAGGTAAAAAGACCTGTTATTGTAGAAACACAGCCTATATGCTGTGCTGCTGAAGGGAGGGAAAATGACGCCATCGAGATGCACTTGCTTCGGGGCGGGCGCTCCACTTTTGTGCCTTCGGACAGTTTTCGAGAGTAACAAGAGATCTAAGGAAAAAGGGGAGGGGTCATTTTCATCCCTGGTTTGCGCTTTGCAGACAAATTCAGTGGCACGCAGAAGATCGTACTTTATTTTTGGACATGCCTCGTGGAACCTCCTCTTTCTGCTGATGTTTTGTTATTGTAAACCGCAGGTGGGTGGAAGCAAAGAGGAAACATGTGGTCTCCTTCCGTAACCTCCGGTAATGACGATGGGATGGTAGCTGAGTGTTATCGTGGCAGGCAGTAGAGCATGTGATCATTAACCTTCGATCGTGCGTCGGCGACAGCGATGTTCGATACGTAATATATCTCGGCTCCGACTCGCTTTGACTGAACTTACGTGAGATGCGTATGATAGTTTCTGGTTTTGCGTCTTTTATGGTGTTCTCTGTGCTGTGTGCAGGTTCAGTTCTCTAGTGGTGACTTGCTTCTTTTTTTTTTCTATCTTCTGATATCCTCGCAGCCAAACTTCGGGAAGTTGTCTGGTTTTGCAATATTGGAACATGTTTTTGTACTTCCCTTTCATTTTCTGGTTAGTAATACAAGTGTTTAAGATGCCTAAATCCAAAACGAAATTTCAAGATGCGTGGCTCGCCAAAGAATTGGACGGAGTGAAGTTGAAAGAATGGTGTTCTGCAACTGAAACAATATTTTCTTCTAAGTGTATATTGTGTTCAGAAATTTTCAATATTTCTAATAGTGGCTTTTCACAAGTAAAAGCGCATCATAAAGGAAAAAAACATTTGCAGAAATTTCAAAGTAAATTTCAAAATAAGTCCATCCTGAAAGCCTTTGGAGGACGGGATCTTCAGCCCCAAACAAATATTAGTGAAGTACTGAGTCATGATTTACAGTTGGCTAAAGCCGAAGCATTATGGGCCTTGAAAGTTGCTAAGGACAATATGTCTTTTGTTTCATGCACTGAAACAGTTGAACTTTTCAAAGAAATGTTTCCTGATTCTGCTATTGCAGCCAAAATGCAACTTAAAGAAAAAAAAAGTTGCTTATGTGATATCACATGGATTGTCAAAATATTTTGAAGAGGATTTGAAAAAAGACATTGCATCTAGTAGCCCAGGAAAGGTTACTATAGCATTTGATGAAACTACAAATGCACAAGTGAAACGGCAGTTGGATGTGTATCTCAGGTACTGGTCTTCAGAAATAAATTCAGTTTCTTGCCGATACCTAACAAGCGTTTTTCTGGGTCATGCAACAGCAGATATTTTGCTAAAAGAAATTCTTGATGTGTTATCATCCTTCAATATTTCATTGAACAGAATTATTTGTGCATCCATGGACAGCCCAAATGTAAATAAGTGCTTTTTATGCAAATTCAATGAAGTTGTAAAACAAGAAACAGGCCAGTAATCTTTGGAACTAGGTTTTTGCAACCTGCGTGTTTTTAGTAATGCATTTAAAAATTTTTTGACAAGCTTAAATATAGATTTTGACTAATTTGCTACTGATATGCATTACTTTTTAAAGAGTAGTGCTGCAAGACGAGATTATTATAAATCTGTCAAGGATATAACATTGGTCACAGCCAAATTTCTTTTGCGTCATGTCAGCAACAGATGGTTAACCGTTGGTTCTGCAGCCCAGAGGCTCTTGGATCAATGGCTAAATATTACAGAATATTTTTTAAACTTCTTGCCATCTCAAAAAATATTTGAAAAACAACTACGCAATTCAGCAAGATATAAAAGAATTCACTGTTTCCTGAAAAATGAGCTAACTCCTTGTTATTTAGCATTAATTTCATTTTCACACCAAAATTTTGAAAAGTTTTCATTATGTTATCAGAGTGAAGAACCAAAAATACACCTGTTATATTCTGATTTAAATACTTTAATGAGAAATGTTATGGCTCAGTTTATCCAAGATGATGTTATTGCAGGGAAATTTGGAGAAGACCTAAAGAATGTAGATTTTGAAAACAAAAATTCATGGAAAAAACTAGGGGAGTTAGAAGTTGGTATGAAGACAAAAAATCTCCTCAGGAATGTTCAGGAGACCAAGCAGAAATTATTTCTCTTAGATGTAAGATCATCACTAATTGCAACCACAAAATATTTAAAGTCAAATTTGCCATTCTGCAATCAAAAGCTAAGAGACATAGAAGTTTTAAAGGTAAAAGAACCAAAGAAAGAGTCAACTCAACTTTCAGTCACTGAAGGACTTTTGGAAATAACCAGAATTTCAAGTATTTTGCATCTTTCTGAGGAACAAATTGATAGAGTAAGAGAAGAGTGGAAACTTTTAAATTCTGATAAGCCAACTCTAGATGAACTAGTGAAATTTTCAGAGGAAGGGCATATTCCAGTGCAGATTGATCATTACTGGCGTAATATATTTAGTATTAAAGACTCTAGCAGAAAAGAAAAATACTCAAATCTTGCTAAACTCATCAAGTCAATTTTAGTTTTACCTCATGGTAATGCTGATGCAGAAAGGGGATTTTCGGTTAACACTGCTCTGTTAAGGAAGGACAAGGCTAACTTAAAAGACTCAACTATAACATCATTAAGAATAGTTAAAGGGGCCATTAAACACTATGGATGTGTAAGTAAAGTTCCCATAACAAGAAATTTGTTAAATAGTGTTCATGATTCACATAAATTTTATAAAGAGTATGTTGATAAGCTGAAGGAAGAAGAATAAAAAAAGGTAAAAGAAAGAAAGCAGAAAGAGAGGGAAAATAAGGAAAAGCAGCTAGAGAAAAAAAGAAAAGCTGAGTTTGATGACAAAATAAAAGAAAATGATGCAGAAATAAATAGGCTTAAAAAAGATAAAAAGGCCTCCCTAGCAGTAATTCAAGAGGGAACAGAAAGAATGAGAAAAGCTGTAGAAAAACAAAATACTGTTGAAATAGCAGTTGCCTCTAACTTGATCATACAAGGTTCAGTTGAAATAAAGAAAACTGAAAGTAAATTAGTTGTGGTGGAAGCAGAAAAAGATAGGCTTATCAGGAAAAGGTTGAAACAATAATATGAAAAAAGTAATTCAGTTAACAATTGTACATAGTTCTTGGTTTTTAATTACCTTTTAGGATATTATAATTTAATGTGAAACCTGAAAACTTTACTGTGAAAATCGTCAATTGCTTCTGGTTCAACAGCATATTAATGTTCAAAGTGAAACTTGAATGTGGTAAATATACTTGAATATGATAATAACACGTGAAAAGATAAGAACTGAACATTAGAAGTAAATCATACTTAAACTTTAGACATTAGACGTTATTGCAAAAAATTTGGGTGTGAACTGCATCAAAGACAAAGCCGCCATGGCTCCAACATTGGGCACGTCATCATCAGACTCCAAATTTCGTGTAAAAATGCTGTTATGATTACTAATTTACGCTGCAGAACTTCAGTGTTTTCGGTGTATTATGTGAATGCGCCTCATATATAATGAAAACTCTTCAGGTAAGTTTACTTATGAGCTATATACATGCATGATCGGGTTGTTTACATTTCGTGATTTATAATGTGATGAACATTTGCGAAGAATTTGGAACATGCATTCCATTTTTTTTCTTAAGTTACTATATTTTTATATCAATAGCTGCAAGTTTCTGGTTAAGTAATTGAACTTTATTGACTTAGGTATTTAATTCGTTTCTTACGCATGAAAAATCATAGAACTTCCTTTACTATATCGCTCAGAGCAACCATAAGCACAGCAGGTGTAACCCATCTTTTTGACTGATGTCATGTGATTTTATGTTGGAGCCATAAATTTTGATGTCATGCGCAGTCTATCAGTATATATGGTTGAAGGGTGTGAAGCAAACTCTTTACAATGTATACGAAGTTGTTTTACTAGATGTATACAAATATACATCTAGTTTTTATTGAAATACACTCCTAAAATTTTCCTAAAATTTTTCCAAAAATTCCTAAAATTCCTACCTAAAATTTTCCAGAAGTATGCTATGATCCCTGTATGGTGTCGAAGGTCCTGCAACACTGTCGGAGGGGTCTGATACACCTACTCTTTGAGGTAGCCCCCACAGGAAGTCAAATGGGGTGAAGGTCCGGTGAGCGTGCTGGCCACTCTACGCAACCACCATAGTGAAATATTTGTTGCTTAAATGTCTCGACCAGGTACTTTCTTACGTTTCCTGGCTGGTGCGGAGGAGCACCGTCATGTTGTAACCAAACATTCCGCAGTTGAGGCAATGGCAGGTTGTCCAAAAGATCGGGTAATACGTACTGTAGAAGCTCCAAGTATCGGACTCCCGTTAACGTACCCTCGTAAAACACAGGTCCGATGAGGCTGTCCTTCAAAATGGTGCACCAAACATTAGTGGACCACCGCACCTGATGACGAACTGGTAGACCACGTGCAGGATTTTCCAGTGCCCAGTAATGGGTGTTCTGCCTATTGTAGACGCCATTACGCCTAAAACACGCCTCATCTGTCCAAATAATGTCTGCAAGGAACGTTGGCTGGACCTCTAATTTGTTCATGATGAAGTTACACCAGTCGTAACGTCGCTCAGCATCCCCTGGCTGTAGTGCTTGCAATGGTGTTGGACGGAATGGATGAGCACCTGATCGCCGCAGGATTTGCCATACGCGGCTTTTTGAGAGGCCACACTCGGCACTAACCTCTCTTGTGCTGCTCTCAGGATTGTTGAGGACATATGCTAAGACATCCTCTGGTTGCACTTGACGGCCTACAGCAGCTGGTCTGCCGGATCGAGGTCGGTTGGTCATGCAGCCAGTCTCCCTTAACCTATTAACAGCATTGAGGATGGTCTTCCATGATGGATGCGGTCCTGCAGGAAAACGTTCACGATATAGCCATTCTGCCTTTTGGCTTTCTTGCATTGTGACCACATTCACCGTATAGGAGCAACATCTCACAATACTCATCATTGGAATATTTCTCCATGACCGCGAGATTTGACATACACCTCAGGAACTGTCTTTTATACCTGCCGAAAAGGTATTACGTTCCATACTTATTTGCATATCACAGAAATTGCATGCAACTCGCATACCAGTAGCGGGTTGAGTTGGTTAGTCGAGGCAAGACCAACTGTCACAATCGCCACAGAGTCCACTCGTTTCTTACAGACATTGACTATAGCAGAGACTATAGAGCACTCTGTAATCTCTCTATAGAGACTATAGAGCGCGCGCTACCACTGGGCCATGAGTCAGGCTAGTGCTTTGCGGAAGGCGATATTTCCTTTCTGACGCGTTTCATGACGTAACAGTGTTCGACATGGCAAACAAACAAACAAACTAGCATTGTACACATTCTATTCTTAGCATTCATGTGCGCAAGGTGTCTTTTCGTACTAAATCGATGCTGCTCTATAACTTTGTAATTGATTATTTTCCCCGTATGTCTAGTTTTCGAGATCGGCACGCTAACTCCTGACTTTGCCGCTAGGAGGCGCTGTAAGTGGTCTCATTGAATAGCTCTTAGCCACTTAACTATACCTAAACACCATTTTTATGACTAGCTGTCGGCGTTCGAAAGTTACGGGGCTAAGAAAGGATTCTACTGGGCACCCTGTATAAATGAAGCTTTTATTTTTAATTGCAATGTAATTATTCCCAACTGTTATGGTTTTAAAGTTAGATTTAATTTTAATTTTTTACAGGTACACCTATGGCAAACCTGTAAAAGGGCATGTCAAGTTAATTGTGAAACCATCCTTGAAGTATGGATATCTGAGCAATGAAAATAAGCCTGCTGTAACTATGGCAGAGGTAAAAATCATATTGGTTATTATTTTCATTTATACAACTGGATATGATTTTGTTGGTGTACAAAATTGGTAAAAATAAAGTTGCCTACTTGACTTGAAGGCCTTTTTTCCACATCTTTTTTAAAAGGATTGTGAAACTAATTCTTGTTCTTTTAATTGCACAGTGGAACCCAGATTTTCTGATCGTTACTGCTTGAGTGAGATAAAGTATTTACTGAAGCTGAAGACAGGAAAAATGATCATTTTGCTAAAGAAACTATACTACATGTGCATTATAAAATTAAAAGGCCAATATTTTTAGATCAGAAAACCTAGCCCTCCCCCCCCCTCCACACACACACACAACCCACCCACACACTCTCAATTAGAGTCAGCCTTTTTCCTATGAGGGTATCTCAAATCCCTTTGGCAAGGAGGTAGTTAAAAAAAAATAAATAAATAAAATTCAAGGAAAATTAAGTGTGTTCTTTTATTTTCTTTCCCCTCTACCTGTATTCTCTGTGAATTGTTTGTGATCTCTTTATGTGTGCGTGGTTAAATTTGTATGATGATATGATGAATATGTCGAGGTAAGCTAGCCTGTGGATGTCTGTTGCTATGAAAGTGGTATAGTAACTGGTTAGGCTAGGTAAGCAATTGATTTGATGAATGTTTGACATCATGTTGCACTTTTTCATTACATTTTTGGTGTAATATTCTTCATTATATCTTAGTGTGGGAAATAAGGGCAGAAATATTATTGAAATCTTTTGAATGTAGTATATAATGTAATGTATTTGAATTAATTTGATACCTTATTGTATTTTTTATTATATGTATGTATTAACTGTATATAGTATATTGTATAAGATGTATTAATATAAAATTATCAGCAACACCACATGGCGAAATTAATAGATCAGGATAATGTGGTGACGGTGAAAAAAAATCGTTAAGCTAAGTGCATGATTAATTCCATATTTTACCATTGTGTAATCACTATTTCTTTGTTTATAGTAACACACAAGCTTTAGTAATGATAAAATAATTTGCAAATATGTAGTATATGAAGTATTTAATCGTAATATAACTTGTACATAATGAGAGAAAAATCATGCGGTTATGCCTTATATCAGTAGCTTGTATTAAATGTTTTGTAGTGTATCAATCTTAATTTGGTCATCATTTAACTTTTTACTGTTAAGTAAAAAGTAAATTCTTTATCATAACAAGCCTGGTTAATTTCCTACATATAAAATAGCAGTAACAGGCTGTGAAGATTTGGGTTATGGAAAACATGTGGAAAAATGGCTAAAGATCAGTGACTAGAGGTGAATGCTTTTTTGATGTAACAGAGCTTGTTATTCATGACAGTGTAGAATATTTATGTTTTATTAAAGAATGTAAATTGAATCAGTAATGTCAAGGCACTGAAAGTTCTGGAGAGTGCACTAAGTTACACTGATTGACAAAAGGAATAGTCCATAAGTCATATTGCTCTTCAATTAAAGAGTTTTGAGGGCAAATTGTGGAAATTTTCATATTTTCAGTGAATTATAATCAGCATGAAAAATAATTATAATGTGCTACATTCCACCGAGTGGAAAGAGTTAAAAATATTTAAAAGAAATAAAAACTTAAACCTAACCCCTTACAGCCCTCCCCTCATAAGTTTGCCTCAGGTTGTATCCTTTGGAACTTTTATTATGTTGTTAAGGGCACTCTAAGTAACATTTTTCAGCAAAACAGTTTTTATGTTTTAGTTAACTTTCAGTTAATTTTTCATTGACTGGCTTATGCGATATTTTCTGCATCTTACAGATCACTCTCTTGTTATAGGTCTTTCCCTTTGTTTGAGACCAGATGCTTTAGAATGTAACACCCTGTTGTGAACTCGTGCCCAAAACCACCTAAATATTTTTTTCATTTTCTTCTTTAAAACAAATAGGCAATTTTTTTCTTCCACTCAGATCTTGATATCTGCATTATTAATCCTGTCACACCACTCAATCCATCCATTTTTTCCTGGTATTCCTGTCACCACTTTCATATTGTCAACCTTGAACCAACCACCTAAGGAAATGCTTACTTTGCACCAACTCTCGCTGCCATTGAAGAAAGTAGGTCTAAATACTGCATTATAAACAGCCTACTTTGTTGTTTGGTCAACCTCCTCAGTGTAAATAGTCTTAAGAACCATTGATAGATTTTTCCTGCTCTGTAAATCCTGTTTTCAAATACCTTTTCAAGTTTTCCTCTCTCGTCAATTACTACATCTAAATGTTAAAAGTCTAATATGTAATAACAAAAGACACAACTCGAAAATACATACACACTCCCGAAATTGTTCTTATTTGACGTGCTAATTGAATTTAACTTCAATAATGGAAACTCACCTTAAAGATTATTGTTCCTCTTGCTACATTTACTGCACATATATTTCTGACTGACTTGTCATAATACGTGATGAACATTTCGTGGTAGTCGTATCTCTTCCCTGTGTCTTCGCATATACATTTGCAAGTTTTTGGAGTCATTTCATTATCACATTTTTTTTTGAGCCAACACATTATAATTGCTTACACATATTCACCACATACATACCAAATTTCCTTATTTTCAACATATACTTAAAAGGCTTAAAAACACTACACAACTTACACTCCACTCATCAAAGACTTAAACCCTTATCCTCTTGGTCGCATTGCTTCCCACGCCCTTATATTCACAACATTTTTACATACATTCAAATTAAAAACGCTATCTATGTACACTATTTACAGAAGCCTTATTCCATCAACACAATTCATTTTTACAATGGCTCAACCTTCCTCCTGTGACCTTACTTAGTCTTCCGACGGGAAACCAGATACGCTTAACCATCAATATTGTAAAAACCTCACCACGACTTCGTTTGCCTCAAGCACTTCCCGCCAGACCCTGGCTGTCTTCAGGAGGCTTGTCAAGAACAACCATTCCCCTCTGCAGCCACAGAGCAAGTAATGTAATCGTCTCCAGTCCTCTGCTCTCTCACTGTATCTCCCGATGTTTGTTTGTGGTGCCATCTGTTCTTTGATTTGGTCAAAATCTAGCATTGGAATTTCTTTTTTCATTCAATGCTAGATTTTGACCAAATCAAAGAACAGATGGCGCCACAGGCAAACATCAAGATACAGTGAGAGAGCAGAGGACCAATTGCATTACTTGCTCTGTGGCTGCAGAGGGGAATGGTTGTTCCGACAAGCTTCCTGCAGATGGCCAGGGTCTGGTGAAAAGTGCTTGAAGCAGACGAATTTATGGTGGTGAGGCTTTTACCGTATTGATGGTTAAGCGTATCTGGTTTCCCGTCGGAAGACGAAGTAAGGTTAGAGGAGGAGGAAGGTTGAGCCATTATATAAATGAATTGAGTTGATGGAATAAGGCTTCTGTAAATAGTGTACATAGGTAGCGTTTTTAATACGAAGGTATGTAAAAATGTTGTGAATATAAGGACATGGAAAGCAATGCGACTAAGGGGATTAGGGTTTAAGTCTTCGATGAGTGGAGTTATAAGTTGTGTATAGTGTTTTTAGCCTTTTAAATATATATTGAAGATAAGGAAATTTGGTGTGTATGTGATGAATATGTGTAAGTAATTTGTAATGTGTTGGCTCAAAAAAAAAAAAAGATCTGATACTGAAATGACTCCAAAAACTTGCAAATGTATATGCAAAGACACAGGGAAGAGGTATGACGACCACGAAATGTCCATCATGTATTATGGCAAGTCAGCTGGAAATATATGTGCGGTAAATGTAGCAAAAGGTACAATAACCTTTAAGGTGAGTTTCCATTATTGAAGTCTAATATGTTTTCAGGCTTCTTCCCATGTACTAATTTTTCCATTTTGGCTTATAACCATAGATTTAGACTTCACATTTATCCCCATTCAAATAATTTACAAGTTACTCTCAGCTGATTCCAGGGTTACCAAACTTGCGGCAATTGCGCCAGCCCACGCTGAAACAATGTTCTTCCGCCATTCTGCTAAAAAAATCCCGATTTTTGACGAAATGTGCGCCAAAAGTTAAAATTTACCGGTCATCGATATTTTAGCGTAATCTTAAGACATTCAAAATTAATTCGTACGCAAGATTCTTCCGCTGAGTCTCCTTTTTTTTTTTTTTTGGTCATTTTTGAGATCGATGCAAAAGTGAAAACATTTTTGGGGCATTAGTTAGGGAGGGGGTCGTATGTCATATGAGGACGTTGTTTTGTCTTTTTATTTAAACATTCAAAAACGGAAGTTAAACGGAGTGCAGATTCCCCCCCCCCCAATTGTATCCCCCCCCCTCGCGCGATGTTGCTTCCGTTCAGTATTGTTAAATATAATTTCATTGCATAATTTCAGCTTGAAATTGTAGGCAACTATTTCCGAAAACGGAAGTTAGGCCGCCCCAAAATCTCCCCGTAATCTTCGGCCATGAGATTCTTACACTGATTCGAAGAATTCAGTCTTTTTGTTATCATTTGGACCATTCACAAGATCGATGCACAACTTAACTGAAATTTTGGGAGGATTGGTGCGGGGGGGGGTCGTTTTCTCCATCGGAGAACGGAATTTCATCCTTTGAAAACGGAAAGTAGATGAGGCAAGATTTTTCTCGTAATCATATTTTTTTTTTCACCGTGATGTTTCCTCTACTCAGTATTGTTAGATATCATTTTATTCCATAAATATTTGTATTTCAGCTTGAAAATGTTGGATAAATTTCCGAAAACGGAAGTCGGACGGAGCGAAGATTTGTTTTGTAATTGTATTTTTTTTTCTCCCGCAATGTTCCCACTCCTATGTAGTTGTTAAATGTCATCACCCTCGGAAATGTGTGTGCATTTTAGCTTGATAAGGGTGGGGGAAATTTCCAAAAATGGAAGTGATTAAGTTTGGAAATTTGTAAGAATTGATGCATGGTGTTAAAACAAAAAAAATATTCATTCTCTGAAAATTACACCATTTATCTAAAATAGTGAAAGCTCTGATATCAGAATTCATGGTTCTCAGCCTGAAAGTTCTTTAAGCATGATGGATAAAATTGTCATCTGAGGGAATAAAAAGAAAGAAAAGTAACAAAGAAAAATGGCAAGGGAAAATTATCAGCAGAAAAAAAGTAAACAGTGGATGCTGTGCAGTGGCAGAGTCAACAAAAGACAAATATGGCCGTGGAACTTGCTGAGAAGAAAGTAGGGTTTGCTCGCAAGAGGAAACCAGAGCTAATGTTTTAGCAAGTACAAGAACAAAACCAGGAAAAAAAAAACTGTTTTAAGCTATGTCTTTCAAAACCAACTTATTTTGTTTGGAATTCTGTAATTTTATAATTGTGAATATAGTGGTGGTGTGATCTAGTTAAATATTTTCATAAATAAATTACAGTGAACGATTCAGTTTTGTTCATGCTGCGTAATATTCACACTTTCTCACTGCACAGTCTGATTTTTCACTAAATTAAAAAGTACAGCTTTGGTTTTTTTTTTAGTCAGTCTCGTGTATGTTAATTAAAATCGCTCACAAACGCTATGGATAAATGAGAGGATTGTTTATATCGCATAACTTGTAATCAATTATCAGGAATACTGATATTTTGGTTCTTACTTAAAGTCTGAATTTTGCCCCATACATTCAGGAAGCAGAATTTTTAGGAGGTTTTCTTTTTCTCATTTTGACCTACCTTGGGGAACATCTTCACCCTCACACTTTTTCTTTTCCCAGAGGGAAAGTGCGTTGAACCACTTACTGACTCGCAATCGTCTGTCCATGTCCATATATGCAGTACCTCAAGTATGCAAGAGCACAGTGGCTCTTTCAGACAGCAACAACTAAAAAAGTCATAAACTGATTCTACTACTACTGAAAAAAGGGTTGGGGGAGGGGGGGGTAATCCCGTGCCAAAACGTCACTGCGCTAGCGTTAGGCGATGGAAGCAGCCTTTATCTAACCAACTTTACTAAATCTCACTGTTATCTTATAGTTTTGGTTCCAGTTGTAATTGTTCACAGCAATAACGAAAGTTTGACATTGATACTTCCTGGATGAAAAACATAGTATGAAGAGTATCGGGATGCAACTGCTGAAAGATGATTTTACAATTTGATTATTAAATGTTACCATGGTTTTCCTTTTATATCGAAGGTACGCTTTCCTTCGAAAACCTTAGGAGTTTGTGATGCGCACGCAAACCACGTACGCGTGTCTTGCCATTTGGTTGGTTTCAAAAATAATGTATTTTCATCTGAATGCCATGAATCTCGAAAAATATGCTGCTAAAAACCAACCAAACAACAAACAGTAATTACAAATTATTTATTCTTCCTAAGTGTATATTTGCAAGTGTTCAGCAACAATAGCAACAGTTCTTGGACGCGGCAGCATCCTATTCGTGATACAGTGAAACAAATGCATTCAGAAGAAAATCCCTGATATTAATGTGTTACGCTTAAAAAATATTGCAGGTCATGTTGTTTTCAATAAATTGTGGGTAGTATAATTGTTTTCCCATTCATCTCACTGTAGGAACGACAGAAATGCTAATTAACAGTCGTAAGAGAAGCAGTAAAATGTCAACAAACCTGAAATATAACATTTTTTCATAGTTCATAAAATAATTGTAATTCAGTATATAAACATAACTTAAAGCACAGCATGGACTTAAAACAATTAAAAATACTATCTTTAGCTGCTCCAAAACCTAAATTCTGCTCCTAAATGCAAATTTTTGCACTCCAAAACCCAATGTTTCTGCTCAAAGTTGCATATTTTCTCACTCCAAGAATTGCTTCAAAACATGGTAGGGGCACTAACACCCCTGCAATTAAGACTTCACTGTAAACTATAGACACTCTTGAAAATTAACAACGTATCAGCATAGAGTGAACTGCTTGCACTAGATCTTCTTGTGTCAACATCTGTTACAAAGTTACTTTTTTTCACAAGCCCATCCACATAAATTAAAAATAGAAGTGGAAATATCTTGCATCCCTGCCACACCCCGGAGTTAATCTCAAATCATGTACCAGTTTGTGTGCAGGTTGAGTATCCTGTATCCGAAATTCCAAAATCTCTGGAATCCAAGTTTTTTTTTTTTTTAGTGTTGAGAACATCAGTAAGCCAAATTCCACTCATTGAGTAATTGCAAAAATAACTGAAATGGTTCTGACTTCAAGATAATCATGATGGCAACAGTGAAGTTGAAGATCACATTGTTATAACACTGCAGAAAACGTGCTCATAGATGGCATGTTGAAAATGGACAGACTTACTGAAGTACTAAAGCACCATGCATTCATGATGGAACAAAAATTCATGTCCGTTCATAAAATCAAAGACTGTTACAACAAAAGCTATCGAGCATAATGTGCCCTCATCCCTAGGTTGTGGACTTCCTCATCCTCAAAAGCTTCCGATTGTCCTTCTTCTTTGACACCTTTATAACAATACAATCTAATAGCTGTCAAAACACGATAAAACGATGTTGGTCTTAAAGCGTTTAATAAAATCTAAAATATATACACACTAAAAAATGCTAGATCTTTCGCATGTGCTACACATGCATCATCAGGCTATGTACTGATCAAGTCTGGTGCATGCAGGTATATATATTTATATATCAGAAAATGTATGCGCATAGATCTGCGCAGATTACAATAAATAAACATGGGAAGAAAAATGTATGTAATTTCAAGCACTAAATTAAAACTGAATCCCTTGCCAAATGTTTCCAAGAAGGTATAATAACTGGGGTTTCATTATTGCAACATTGCTCACCATATGCAATAATAAACATACTTTCAGAAAATAAAGTTAGTCTTTTGGTATGAGTTCGCAAGAGAATAAATGCATCGTTCCATAGTGGTATGAAAGAGTCTTCTTTCACTAGGCGAGAGAGGGCTGTAGCAGATGAACCAGTTGAGTACAATAAATAATCCTCTTCCCATGTTTATTTATTGTACTGTGCGCAGATCTATGCACATACATTTTCTGATATATAAATATATATACCTGCATGCACCGGGCTTGATGAGTACATTGCCTGATGATGCATGTGTAGCACATGCAAAAGATCTAGCATTTTTTAGTGTATATATATTTTAGATTTTATTAAACGCTTTAAGACCAACATTGTTTTATCGTGCTTTGACAGCTATTAGATTGTATTACTATCTAGCACGAAGATATTTTGATACCTTTATAATAATTACTTTTCATTATATTCAACTGTAGTTAAATCTAATCTGTTTTGTATGCCTTGCATAAAACTCATACAAGTAAGGAACATATCTTCTAAATTTAATATTTTGTTTGTCTGTATGGCTTATGTAAAACCTAAGATGCATATCTTTTAATCAAAACATGGGATTGTAAGTGGGGGCCAATGAATTAAGATATTGAATATAGGCCACTTACAAGTATTCCAAAATCAAAAAATTCAAAAATGGTTTGTCTTCAATGGTGTTTTAGATAAGGTATGCTCAACTTGCATTTTCCTCAACCCTTGACAGGTGCAAGATTTTTGGTATAAAGGCTTTTGACTAGTTTCAGTAATTTGCCATTCACATAACTTTTTAATACACTAAACAACTTGTTTCTAGGAATTCTATCAAAGGCCTGTTTGAAGTCAACAGATATCAGAGACAGATCTGAATATGAAGATTTCGTACTTGATAGATGAAAATGAGGAACATAAGTTTGCTGTCTGTAGTACGATAAGTTAAAACAAATCCCTTAAACTGCCGAATAAAACTCAATTTATTTACAATTTTAAAAACCTATTTACATAGCTAGCACTTTCGGGGCTTGCATGGCTCCATTTTCAAGTCCAAAAGCCCCAGAACACATAGAGGTAACGACTATATACTATAGTATTCGTGACTAAGGTGATATACACTGACAGGGGAAAGAAAATTCCAACACCACGAAAAAATAGTTGTAGAGGAATGAAATGGCGGCAATACATTTGTATAGGTAACATATTTAATCGATTAAGGTTTCAAGATCACAGCTTAATGTAAGCGCGAGAAGAGCCATTTTAAATGTGAAATGCTGGTACATTAATAACCGGTGTAACCGCCAGAATGTTGAATGCAAGCACGCAAACGTTCATGCATTGTGTCGTACAGGTGCTGGATGTCAGTTTGTGGGATGGAGTTCCATGCCTGTTGCACTTGGTCAGTCAATACAGGGACGGTTAATGCTGGTTAGGGGCGACGCTGAAGTTGTCGTCCAATGATGTCCCATACGTGCTCGATTGGTGAAAGATCTGGTGATCTAGCAGGCCACGACAACATGTCGACACTCTGTAGAGCATGTTGGGTTACAACAGCGGTATGCAGGCGAGCGTTATCCTGTTGGAAAACACCCCCTGGAATGCTGTTCATGAATGGCAGCACAACAAGTTGAAGGACCAGACCAGACCGACGTACAACTGTGCCGTCAGGGTGCGTGGGATAACCACGAGAGTGCTCCTGCTGTCATAGGAAATTGCTCCCCAGACCATAACTCCAGGTGTAGGTCCAGTGTGTCTCGGCCGCAGACAGGTTGGTTGCAGGCGCTCACCTGGCCTCCTTCTAACCAACACACAGCCATCACTGGCACCCAGGCAAAACCGGCTTTCATCAAAAAACACAACAGATCTCCACTCCGTCCTCCAATGAGCTCTACCTTGACACCACTGACGTCGCAAACGGCAGTGGTTTGGAGTAAGTGGAATGCCCACTACAGGGCGTCTGGCTCGGAGCTGTTCTTCAAGTAACCGATTTGTAACAGTTCGTTGTGTCACTGTGGGGGCAACTGCAGCTCGAATTGCTGCCGCAGACGCAGTACACGGCGGTCTTCCCTCTCAGTAGTGCCACGTGGCAGGCCGGAACCCGATCTTCTTGAGGCAGTACCTTCCCTTGACCACCGCTGCCAACAATCGTGCACAGTGGCTACATTCCTGCCAAGTCATTCTGCAATATTGCGGAATGAAAATCCACCTTCTTGTAGCCCTATTACACGACCTCGTTCAAACTCTGTGAGCTGTTGATAATGGCTTCTTCGTCTTCTTAAAGTCATTCTTGACTAACATCAACACACTACGTCGAATCTCAACGATAACTAACGCTCACGAACGTTACAGTGCATATTTACAGCAAACCTGCTTTGCATGTTCTGAGGCGCTACCAGCGCCACACGTATGTGCCGAGCGTGAAATTTGCATAGACTTCATCTTACGGATGTACTCTCACCGCCTACCAACTATCGTTTATCTAACACCACCCCTTCTTGGTGTTGGGATTTTTTTTTCCTGTCAGTGTATGTCATAAAAATTATACAAGTGATGCCATTTACATTATGAAAATAATAAGTAATTAAAGTCCAAAAACAAATACAGAACATGTTCAAGTAAGAGTCTCACATTCTAAGTGTGTCATGGGGAGAGCGATCATGTCTCCAAGGTCTTGGGACTGAAAGAGAGAGATATTGGTTTAGCCATGAAACATTTAAGAAAGCTGGATGAGTAAAAATATACTATCCTGGCATCCTCTATCACTCCTAAAGTCCCTTCGTTCTTCACTCGGCTGACTTTGAAGGGCAATAGTGGCTTTAAGAGTGGTAGGGGACTCCATGATAGTACAATATACTCGTATGAAAGGCTTTAATGATTGGATAAGAGAAAAATTTGAGCTACTGTATTAAAGTTTTATATGCCTTACACAAATTGTGATTTTCTCTTTAACCTATAATTACCCATTTGTTTTTCCAGTTGGAAGTATGACTACAGCTCCTCCTGCCCCTCTGTTTTACTGTAGGTTTCAGTGTAGAACTGATCATGATGGGCAATGCCTTATAATGCATTTAACTGTGACCAAATTTTTCAAGTAGTGGAGCATAGCTGTTAGGTTTTTTATTTGAATGACCAAAGATTGTAATATCTGGGAAATAACATACATATCTAGTAGTTAATTCCAAAGTTTGATGCAAAAGGAATGAATTAGTTAGCAAAGCTGTTTGTGTAGCACTTATATAGTTTGACACAGTCTGGGAGCTGTGAAATCTGTTCTTGTCAAGCAACAGAAAATTGCAGGAGGTGGGGGCCAATTAAGCAATGTATGTAGTAATGCTTTCAGGACATGTACAAAACTACAACTGCCTATATTTGTAAAAAGAACTGAATGGAATGAGTGTGCAGAGATCTTAATCAGATGATCAAACAATCTTTTCTGCAGATCATAAAGAAGGTTAAGGGTTAGTTGGTTTAGGTGTATTTCCCCACATGGAATAAAAAGGTTTCAAGGGCTGACAAACTTGTGATTTACACAATGTCAGCAGTGTTTCAGAATAAGAAATGTCATACCTCAAAGATGAAATTTAAGCATTTTTTGAAGCAAACTATGTTGTGGAAAGGAGATGGGTATGCCAAAGATAATTGGCAAATATTAGGGTGATTCAAAAGTCATTGCTGTTTTGAAGAGTCATTCTGTGTTAGGCAATTACTTGGTGCACATGCGTGATAACTATAAGAACAATTCATGACCGGGAAACTGGTACTGTTTTGTTGAGCGGAGCACACGCTGCCATTATTTATTTATTTATTGGAAAATTTTCTGCTGTTAGAAGCTGTGGATGAGAAATACATGATCTGAGTGCTGTTAGTTTTTCTTTTTCAAAAAAAAAAAAAAAAAAAAACCTGCAGCGAGGGAAATTTGTGCTGTGGGCGGTGAAGGAGCAGTGTCAGAAAGAATGGCAAGATTTTGGTTCAAGCAACTTAAAAATGGGGACTGCAGCCTTAAAGACAATGCACGTGCTGTGGAAGACCCTTGACGGTGAATTCTGAAGCTGTGTGCCAAGCCGTAGAGTCAAATCCATGGACAAGCACTAGGCAACTGTCAAATGAGCTGGGAATACCTCAGCCCACAATTGTTTCTGAACTGCACAGGCTCAGCGAGATGCACAGAAGCTGTTGACAAATACCCCCTGAACAGGAGAGCTGCTCAAGCTCAGCAACGTGTGCATGTGTGTTGCCAGTTGCTAAAAAATCCCCAGAATGACAGTTTCTTAGGCGAATTGTGACATGTGACGAAAAGTGGATATTTTTCCAGAATCCTGACATGTGAAAACAGTGATTAGATCCAAAAAGCCTCCTGAACCAGTTTCAAAAAATGGACTATTTGAGTACACAGTTATGCTATGTGTATGGGGGAATTTAGAGGGCACCATTTATTGGGGATTGGTTCCAGATGGCAGAGGCATTAATGCACAGCTATATTGGGGTAATTCTCGTGTAAGGAAGCCATTAAAACATTTTTTTTTTCTGAAAAAAATAAACTTCCAATTTTGGTTGAAATAATGATTTAAATATATTAAGTAGATATTTGAGGAAGAGGATTCAGCTTTTAAATGACACTTGAAAGCTTTAGTTCTTTTTTGCCAAAAAATGTTTATAAAAAGCATGAAAAATCACATTACCGTCCAATGTAAAGTTTTGATAAAACTACAACATTTAACCCTTCTAGGGTAACTAAAACCTCATCTACATAAAGCATCATGATCATCCCTTAGAAAAAATTAATTTCCAAACATACGTGTAGCTGTTTTACCGTTATTAGCATTTTTTTCCCTTATTTAAATGAAGGTATTTAAATAATTAAATAAAACCCCATTTTTTGGTCATAAAAGTAGTATCCAAAATCCAAACTGGACAAAAGTTACTTCATTGTGAAATAATCAGCATCCTTTTAGTGAAACAATAGTAAATTGATTTCCAAAAGCAGGATTTTTTTCAAAAGTTAGGCTTATCAGTGTGGATGGTAATGTGACATTATGGACAGTAATGTGACTTATTCTTGTTTTAGCTGCAATGTTTCCTTTAATTAAATTCAAAATATATTTCTGAGAACAATCTTCTCTTGACTTCCTTTTTTCATGATTTCTTTGACCAGTTTTTTAGGTGATGGAGAATTCCCTTCACTCTTCTTTGCCTTCAGTCTACAGTATTTTTTCTTCCACTTTTCCAATAATTTCTGCTGTTTCTTTAACTGTTTCTCTAGTTCTTGTACCTGATAAGTTGCTGCAGATTGATGACTTAATACTTTCCTTCTTCCTGCTGAACTGGTTGAAGGTGAAATAGTTGAGTAGTTAGAAGAGCAAAGATCTGTCGACAAAATGTCGACTGAACACAACAAAAACAAATGCAGTGCACAACGTACCACATGTTAAAATACTTTACTAATAAAAACACATCATATGCTTCATTAGATCTTTCAAAGACACAAAGTCTTCATCAGATGATACAGTGTAATATCACGAGATGGACATTGACTTAAATACTGTTGGGCGACGTCACAAACACATAAATCATGCCATCTATGAGAGAACAATGCTGAAAACAAAGAATTTCAAATACCACCTCAACATGAAGAATTACTAACTGATACATTTGTCCATGGTTTGGCTATCATTTTTTATACATAATCATTACACCTGTGTCCAAATAAGGTAATATACAAACTTTCCATAAAAAGCGTGAGTGATTGTTTACCTGGAGTTTTCAGGATAGTAACCTCATCTCACTTAGGGAAGTGGGACCTGGATGCCACCAAACGAGACAGAGCAGTTGATAGGCTTCCAGTTTTAAGGTTATACTAGTGCTCTTTTATTCTGGTGCTTAAACACCTTTTAGTGGAGCCGATGTAAACCATATCCTGTGCCTCCGGGTCGACAGCCTGTAGAGGAACTGAGTATATGCCAGACCTGTGTTCCAATGCAGAAGAGTCCCGGTCCTTCGTAATCAAACTAAAAATGTTTCGAGTTTTGAGACCAATATTGATATTTAGTGGTTTACACTTGTTTTTCAAAATGTTAGTGGCTCTTGGAACGTACGGCAATGAACTTACATATTGAGGTCTGTTGACTTGAGTCTCGAAAGATTAGAGTTTTTAATCTGTCGATATAGTCTGTCTGCCACAGAGACTTCATAACCATGGTGTGCAGCAATCTATTTAATCTTATCCACTTCAAGATGCCGCAACCTAGGTTTGGACGAATGAGTAATGGTTCTGCATTGTCCTACAATCACTTTCTAAAGCCCTACAATCGCTTCCTACTTCCATAGCTTCAGCTTTAGTTCTCCCTTGTGGTCCCTGAGCTCTTTGGTCAACTGAAATTTCATAAAGCTGGGCATCCATTAAGACCTCTCGTTTCTAGTTCGTTTAGCCCTACCCATCCGCTGGAGAGGACATTAGCTACATACTTAAGACCTCTTATTGCTAATTCACGTTTTTCAGTCCTAAATTCTAGTCAAGCGTTAGAAAGGATCCATCCATTTTTATATTATGATTCTAAATTTCTTATGGCTTCATTGAACGTAGAACGTTGTTCCCCAGTATTCCGGTGGATGTAGTCCATAATATCATTGAGGCTAAGCTTTTAGCTCTTGGTACTGCGACATCTGAGATACAAGCCGTACTTTCCGCTCTGAGACTGGTACAGAAGACGTCCTACTTTAAATACAACAATATTTTTTACCGTCTAAATAGTGGGGCACCCATGGGTTCCCCACTATCCCCCATTCTTGATGAAAATTTACTCCAGTCTTTTGAAAATGACATCCTTTCCAAATATCCTAAGCCACCACTTTTATTTATAAGGTATGGGGATGATGTTTTGGTGTTTTAGATATATTCTGCAGCTGACCTGGTTACATTTTCTGGTTTCTTCTCTTCTCAATATGAATCTATTAATTTCACCTTTCGGATGGAAGAAAATAATTGTCTTCCTTTCTTGGATTTTTTGTTACAAAGGACCTCCTCTAATCAAATTCAATATTCCGTTTATCGTAAGCCGTGTTCCAGCATTGATATTATCCCGATGTCCTCGTTCAACCCTCTTAAGTTATAAACTTTCCGCTATTAGGTTTTTACTATGCAGAGCCATTGCTTATTCATCCAACCCTAGTTTGCGGTATCTTGAATTGGATAAGATTAAACAGACTGCTGCTCACCATGGTTTTGAAGCCTGGTAGACAGACTATATCGACAAATTAAAAACTCTAACCTTTCGACACTCAGTCAACAGATTCGCAGACCTCAATATGTAAGTTCATTGCTGTACGTTCTAAGAGTCACTAACATTTTAAAAAACAAGTGTAAACCACTAAATATCAATATTGGTCTCAAAACTCGAAATATTTTTAGTTTGATTACGAAGGACCGGGACTCTTCTGCATTGGAACACAGGTCTGGCATATACTCAGTTCCTCTGCAGGCTGTGAACCCGGAGGCACAGGATATGGTTTACATCGGCTCCACTAAAAGGTGTTTAAGCACCAGAATAAAAGAGCACAAGTATAACCTTAAAACTGGAAGCCTATCAACTGCTCTGTCTCGTTTGGTGGCGTCTAGGTCCCACTTCTCTAAGTGGGATGAGGTTACAATCCTGAACACTCCAGGTAAACAATCACTCATGCTTTTTATGGAAAGTTTGTATATTACCTCATTTGGACACAGGTGTTGTAATGATTATGTACCAAAAATGACAGTCAAACCATGGACAAATGTGTTAGTAATTCTTCATGTTGAGGGGGTTTTTGAAATTCTTTGTTTTCAGCATTGTTCTCTCGTAGATGGCATGATTTATGTGTTTGTGACGTCGCCCAACAGTATTTAAGTCAATGTCCATCTCGTGATATTACACTGTATCATCTGATGATGAAGAAGATGACGTGTCTTCGAAAGATCTAATGAAGCATATGATGTCTTTTTATTAGTGAAGTATTTTAACATGTGGTATGTTGTGAACTGCATTTGTTTTTATCGTGTTCAGTCGACATTTTTATTTTACTATTGGATTTTAACACGAATTAGTTTCATCAAAGATCTGTTGACATGAGGGCCTGAGAAATACATGAAGATGCACGGGTTGAGGTGAAAGGTGTGTGAGAAGATAGGTCTGTTACACATTCATTGGACTCGGTAGTGTCAGAGGAATGGCTTTTAGAAGCACTTGGCGTTTTAGGAGTGACAATATCACTCGATAAAGGTGTTACAGCTGAGAAGGCACTCTGAGAAGAGGGGCCTGGGAGAGAAACCAGAGCATTTTCAGCTTGTAGGCTAACTTCTGGTGGTAATTCCCCAACAGCTAATTCAGAGATTTCACTAGCTGATTCTAGTTAGAATTCCTCAAAATCTGATTCTGGTGGCAAATTCCCATCTAAATAATTTGATGTTCTCTTGCGTAAGGTTTTTCGTTGATAATATCTGTTATTATTCCTTCTCCAATGAATTGTGACAAGAAATCATAAAATCTCGCAATTTTTCTGTTCCTCACATTTTTTAAACAAGGCCATTAAAAATCACGATGTCCAAACCCCACAGCAACATATTTATTCATTGGGCGTCCAACTGAGAGCAACTAATACAAACAAAATATGAACCAAATACAAATTAACTCTTAAAAGTGAGGATAAAATAGCTAGTTACCTTTCGTCAGTCAGTAGTTCATTTTTGGCTAGTCACATTTGCCAAAATTTCACCATTACCATTCACTTTCGACTGACGCTCGTTCATCAGGAACAACCCAAGTAGTTATGAGAGTTCATGAACTGAAGTATCATTCGGGCAGTATGTAGCCAGGGGGGGGGGGGCAGACACTTCGCCACGAATCACAACTGACGAGGTTATTCAAATACTTATGATATCTAAAATCTGTAACAACTAAAAGCGAAAGTCAGAGACTTGAACAACCAATCCAATAAAATTAAATTAAAATCCATATGTCCAACACGGTATTGTTAACTGTAATTGCAGCTTGATGATTAGGGTTAATCCAGGTCTTACCGCAAGCTGCTGGCACATTCCGAACCAAGATTATATGTAAATGATGCCTCTAGCAGACACAAGATGTTGTAAACAGTTCAGTAGTAAAAAAAGAGGGGTTTCTCCAACTTCAAAAGAAAACTAATACACTAAAGTCAAACGCCCAACAACACCGAGGAATCCAAACATCAAAGTCCCAGCGCGTTTCAGCACACATTATTCGTGGCCATTCTCAAAGGTACTTGTTACTTGTACCAATGAGGGGCTACTAAATTGGCCCAGCACCGCGACCTAAGGTCTATTGTGCATCCCCAGCCCTAATCTCGAAAGAGACCAGATGCACGAGCAAAAGCAAGAATGCTCTTGACTGGTACTAAAGAGAGATCACTTGGTCTCAAGTTGTGAGTACCAAAGTGTTCAAGCCTGAGTGCTGCAAAAAGTCAGTCACAAAGAAAATGCAAAGAAGTCTCCTCTTCCAGATGGCATCCTCTACAAAGTAGATCCTCTTTCACCCCAATCAAATTAAGGTGCCTGTTAAGACCACAGTGTCCTGTAAGTAGACCAACAATCAGTCCAATATCCTTTTTTGGCAGTTTAAGGAGTTCCTTAGCCCTATGAGGCAAGGGTCCTTGATTAAGTTCCTTTGCCTGCCTCTGGCCCCCGGTAGCATGCCAGAGGTCAAGCTGATTAGTCCTCAGCAGCCTTTTAGTTAGTCCTCTGGCCACACCAGAAGCGAGCCCTAATTCAGGCTCTGGACCATAAAAAGCCTGCTCTGCCCCCTCTTTAGCAAGAAGGTCAGCTTTCTCATTACCTTCAATACCCCTATGTCCTGGAACCCAGACGAGTTGCACTTTGTTCCGGTTTGCCAGTTCAGTTAGGGTCTGGAGGCAGTTCCAAACAATTTTGGATGAAATGCGGCACTGACAAAGTGCCAATAAAGCCGCCTGGCTGTCTGAACAAATCTGGATACGCACATTGTGATACCCTTTGATCAGACATTCTAAGGCGCATGCTAGAATAGAATAGCATGCACCTCAGCTTGAAACACGGTAGCATGCCTTCCAAGGCTTTGACATAAACCATAACCTCTGGATAGGCAATATTCCCTTGCTCCAACTCCTACATTTGTCCTGGAGCCATCAGTAAACCAAAAAGTTTCACCGCTGCACCCAGGGACAAAGGACATTTCCCATTCACTGCGACTGGGAAAGTTCACACTGAATGCTTTATCAAAATGATATTTTACTAGTATATTGTCGGTTCCCATTTGAAAGATGGGCTCCTTACAAAAATACTCCTGAATAGGCTTGGTATGGCTGCCAACCCACAACGAGGGTCTCCACATGCCATTTCAGTATAATCTATATGCCCCCTAATGGCCTCACCCTCAATATGATGGTGAAGTAGCAGAATATCAAGAAGCAACTCCAATCCAGCTGTTGGAGTAGTTCTCATTGCTCCTGATATACCTATGCAGGCCAGCCTTTGTAACTTGTTAAGTTCAGCCTGCACCGTGCAGAGGTTAACTCTGCAGCACCACACCGTTGAGCCATAAGTGACCATAGGTCTGGTGACCATAGTATATATCCAGTGCAAGATCCTCGGGTTGAGGCCCCAGGATTTGCCAATAGCACCTCTACATGACCAGAACACTTTCTTGGCTCTGGCAATACAGTAATTTAGGTGTTGTTTCCAGGTTAAGCCTCCGTCTAAAATGACTCCCAGGTACTTAACCTGTGTACTGAGAGGAACTGTTTTCCCAAAGAGAGCAAATATCTCCAAGGCCCCTCTTTCTAGTGAAAGGCACAAGGGTGGTTTGGTCAGGGTTTACTGATAGACCAACCTTCTTGCACCGATCCTCAACAAGTCCCAGTGTTCTTTGCATTACGCTCGAGACTGTTTTAGGGAATTTTACCTTGACTATTATGGCCACGTCATCTGCATAGCCAAAATAGTCGCAACCAGACCCCTCCAAGATCCCCAGCAGTTCATCCACCACCAGGCACCACAACAGGGGAGAGCAAACTCCTCCCTGAGGGCAACCCTGGCAGGTGGAGACCGACAGTCTCCCCGAGAAGCGAGGCCACGACCGTTCTGCTTGTGAGCATGGCCTTAATCCATTGACAACACGTTCTATCAACACCATGTCTTTCCACAGCTCCCACAATGGTCTCCGTAGAGATCCTGTCAAAGGCACCTTCAATATCAAGGAACGTGGCTAATGCCGCCACCTTAAATTCTAGTGCCTTCTCCAGGCAACAAACAATGCCATGGAGAGCTGCTTCTGTTGATTTGCCTTGTTGATAGGCAAACTGAAATTTTGAGAGGGGTTTAGGAAGTAAAACCACCTCTCTAATATGCCTATCCACCATCCTCTCAAGAGCTTTGAGAAAGAAAGATGTTAGACTAATAGGTCTAAAGGTCTTTGCCTCCTGGTAATTTGACTTACCTGGCTTGGGAATAAATATTACCCTAGCCTGTCTCCAAGCACTTGGTATATAACCAAGAGCAAAGCAGGCCCGATAAATTTTTCACAAGAGTGAAGTAATTATCTCCAGTCCTTGCTGCATCAAGATGGGAACAATTCCATCGCAGCCAGGTAATTTAAATGGTTCAAAAGAATTAATGGACCACTTAATCCTAGAATAATTGAACACCTCCCTGGCAACCCTCCAGTCCTCCTTTTTGCACGACGGTGCTCAAGGCCAGCTGTGTGTATGCCAGTGGGGTCAATTATACTTGAATCTGGAAAATGTACACCTAGCATTTCTGTTAGTGTTTCTTTACCAGTTTTTGTGAAGCTCCCATCAACCAATTTGATGGTGTTCAGGCAATTTGCATTGTCCTTAGCCATGATTTCATAAATCTGGCAGTACTGGGAAGTATCTGAAATACTTCCACAGAAATCTCTCCAAGAGGCTCTTTTGCTTCTCTAATTGCTTTGTTGTACTGTGTGAGGGTAGTCTTACATACCGTCCACTCACCAGTACGTTTGGCTTTATTAAAAAGCCTTCTAGTTTTGCCTCTAAGATTGCTAAGCTGTTTATTCCACCAAGGAACTTGCCTTGGTAAGCTAGCAGTCTTGGCCTGACAGTTTTGATGGTAAGATTAGAGAATAGACCGTTGCAACTGGTCAACGGCTAACTCGAGATCTAACACCGAGCGCATGTTAAATTCCATGCCTCCAATATGTGCCGCCAGATCTTCCCCGAAGCCAATCCAATTGGTCTTTCTGGGATTTCTGACTTGCACCAGCTATTGTCTTACATCGGCAACTGAAAAGCAAATATATCTATGATCAGACAATGAAGGTTCACTAGATACATGCCATTTAATAATGCGGTCAAACATGTTAGCACTACAGAGGGCGACGTCAATGACTTCACTTCTATTAGAAACAATAAAAGTGGGCTCATTGCCTCGATTAAGAATATAAAGCTTAGTACTTACCAAATATTCCAAAAGGTTGTCCCCTCGTCTGTTGCAGTCGCAGCTCCCCCACATGATATGGTGAGCATTGGCATCACAGCAGATGATGAGACGTCTTCCACCTGTCTCACAGAAGTGGACAATTTCTCTTACCTCCTGAGAAGGAGGTGGTACAGGTTCATCAAATGGTAAGTATGCAGAGATGGCAAACAGCTCTTCTCTGCCACTATCAGATGACATGAAAAGTTTAATCACGGTTGTATCACCTGTGGTAAACTCAGGAAGTGGCATAGCATGATGTCTTTTGCTCACCAGTATACAGGTCCTTGGTCTCCTACTTGATGTATTATAGAAGACGGTAAAGCCTGCTCCTTGTAAGCCCAGGATCTTCCCATTATGTATCCATGGCTCTTGAATGAAAGCCAGATCAACATCCTCCACAGCCAGTCTGCAGCACAAAGCAGTAGATGCAGACCGACTATGGTGAAGATTGATCTGGATAAATTTCATGCAGTTCTCCATTGTGAGATAGTCATGGAGACTAAGTGGTAGAAGGATCAGCCAGGTCAGAATCCACCCGGTGGGTGCTGGAAGCCAGCTCCACACCTTCATGGACACCACCCAGGTCCATCACATCCACCTCCTCAGTCCCCCCCCCCCCACACACACACAACTGGACCTGAGTCCTTCCCTGCTTCCAGACCATGGACAGGGGAAGACAATGCAGTTGTTTCTGGCTCCACAACTTCAGAATGAGGCTCTTCCATTTCTGTGTCCTTCTTTGAAGTGCTAGGGCTCTGAGGGTCATGTAGTACTTTAAATTGACCCTCATCGACCCCAGTGTAGGCAGTGAACCCGGCTTCAGCAATGGTTTTAGCAGATTCCCTGTCTACCTGGAAAATCCACCTGACTGCCTTAGGATCTTGTACCCGATCCAACACCCTCCAGTGGTTTGTGTGCAAACTGCTGTTGTAGGCACATAACCTCCTGGAGAGGACGTTTGGATCCTTGGTCCAAATATCCCTTGTCCTAAAGGCAACCTTGATCAGTTTTGGAAGATCACTTGCCCTCATCACCTTGAGCCCAGTGCCCCTCAAAACCTTGTCATTTTTTTCAAAGGCTGATGTTAGCCATTGCCCTGTTCCCTCGTTCTCACAAAGGTAAACAAGAGCTCCAGAGTTCAGGAAAAAGCTCTTGATGCGCGGTAGAGGCTCTGCTACTTGAGAACCATCCACCCGCCTCAAAAGCTCCTCCTGAATATTCCCAACCTCACTGTCATCAAGCCACTCGTTTGGGAAGTTTTCCTTCACGATGGCCATCCTAACAGTGGAGACAGCCTCACCATAAGTGCTGGGACGAGACTCGTCCCTACTCCTTTTGGTCGGCTTCCTCACATCTGGAGAAGGGGTAGAGAGAACAGATCTCTGCCTCTTGCCTTTCTTGTCCACCACCGGTGGAGAAGTATCTACAGATGTGGGTCCCACTGAATTTGACTCCTTGTCAATTTGACCCTTCATCTGCCTTGTTAACTTCCTCCTGATGTTGCGCTTAGCAGTCTTGCTAAGTTGTAACCCTTCCTTGCTGCTACCAGCCTTACTAGCAACCACAGACTCTTTTGGCAACCCGGTATTACCTGCTGCCTCCAGATGTCTTGTTTGCTTTTGCGAAACAACTTCCCCCGCCTTAGCCTGAGAGGTGTTCCCAGAGCAACTGGGCCTCACCTCAGGATCAACAGATCCCAGCCTTGGCTGGGAAGATGCTGCTTTTTTGGGTTGGGTACTGACTAAGTCATACCCTAACCCAGGGTTTGTTGTGTCCAAAAAAGTTTCCATGTTTGGTCCCACGAAACTGGAGGAAAATAAAAAGTCACCACTCAGTAATCCTCCTATCCCGGGTGGAAGGCTAATTACGACAGGGTTTTGCCTGATGCCCTGAAGGGATCGTTAACGATACTGATATTTTACTACCTCAGTGTCATTCAGCCCTCAGCATGATACCTCACACCTTGGCTTAGGTAGACCAGAGCCTCAGTTAGCCAGCATGTTTCGGTACGCTCCAAAATGAGGAGCTACTGTGAATCACAGCACCTAATCCACCTGTTTCCACCACCCCACGACGAGGACGTTGAGGTTGGTTTTCTGGGGGCTTCTCAAAGGTATTTCATGCGTCACTGTTCTGTGCATGCAAACTGTTTGCCAAGTCTATTTTGCTGCTATCTCTATCGTTCTCACCATTGTCATGCCAATTATGTGATACCTCGTTGCCGCCATCTAGTGTCGTCCTGTCTTTCAATTTTCTATTCTGCTGTCTATTTGATTCTTATTTGTAATATCCATTGTTCTTGTTTAATCATATTCAACCATGCTGGTGATAGTTTGATTGGGACATTCGAATTACAATTGTGCATTTTGGTTTTCTCAATCATAACAGCCTAAGATGTCAGGATCTTTTTATGTGTGGTGTGAGAAGTAATCAAACTAATATTCTCCCAGTCAGGTGTGGCCTTGATATTATGATAATATTGTATAAGTGATGTTCGAATTTCACCCTTATTCCAGTTATTTAAATGTTCTCATAATCTGATATCAACACTTCTTTTCGTGCTACCGATGTAAACTGTTTTATTATCCGGATTCTCATTTATATTGATAATTATCCGATATACACCTGCTATACGTTAATATGGATCTTTGTTCATTATTAGATTGCAAAAGTCTGCTGTTGTCGAGCACAGTGTCTGCAATAAGTAATTTTACCTTGTGGCATTCTTTTTTAAAGGAGCAGATATAGGTGGACAGTATGGTAGTTTTCCACAGAATGTGTATGTATCAGTCAAATTTTGTTTGGGTCTATCTTGATTATTCAGAATCTGTTTGTAAAGGTCGTAAATCAATCTCTCTCTGTAGCCAAAATCTATAGCTAAACTTTTAATCCATTTTATCTCTTTTTGCTTTGCAGTATTATTAGACGGGAGTAAAATTGCTCTTTTTAAGTAATACCTGAATGCTGCAGTTTTAAATTTCCATGGGTGATTTGAGTTACTGGGTATTATTATATTTGGGACGAATGTTGCTTTCCTGTATACTTCATAATCAATTCTTGAGGTATTTTTGATGATATTGATATCCAGGTATTTTAATTATTTATTATTTTCCCATTTGATTGTAAGTTTAATAGTTGTATATATCTTGCTTGTACGTTTTAAAAAAAATTTCCAGATCTTATTCAGTATGTTTCCAAAATATCAAGATGTCGTCAACATATCGAACAAATAGTTCGGGACTTTTGTTTGTGAATTTTTTGTCAGTAAGTATTTTTTTCTCGATGTCCTAGAGTATAACCTCAACAAATAGTCCTGACAAGGTGATCCCATAGGTGCACCTGACAACTGTTTAAAATTCGTATTGTTATACATAAAGAAGTTATTGTCATTAACTAGGTTTAGTGCATACACAGTGCTGTTTGGGTGGTTGGTATTTTGTTTGCAATTAACTTTTCTTCTATTAAATCAATAACTTGCTTAGTAGGAGTGCTTGGGTAGAGTGAAATGATGTCAAGACTCGCCATCTTTACCTCCTTGGGTCCACAGTAGGCCTCTATAGCTCTAATGACTTCAGTTGAATCTTTAACTGTGTATGCATGGTCTTCATAATATTTTTTAATAAAGTGAAATAATGCTAGTTCTAAGTTAATGGTTAGAGTGATTTTCTTTGAAACAATTGGTCTTATTGGATGTCCATCCTTGTGTACTTTTATTTTTCCAAAAATTCCTGGAGTAGTGGCACCAACTGGTGGGTATGTTTTACTTTTTTTTTTATCTCTTCCGGTAAGTTGCTATGATTCTTTCATTTTGCCATTTTTCTAATATTTTCAGTGGGATCTTGTTGAATGATTATGGTATCAAGTTTTTGAATTGCTGTTACCATTTTTTCTCCTAGGCAATCTTGATTAATCAAAATTAGTTGTTTTCATTTATCTGCCATTACACATCCCACCTCAGGGTTGTTACGCAGGTCAATCAATGCTTGTTGTTCTTATCTATTCCTTTTTGGGTTGAATCTTTTTCAGTCTTATTGATGTTTTTAATAGCATTCACCATTATAATCCTTGTAGTTTCTTGTCTTTCTCTTGGTAGTTGATGGATTATATCCTCCTGTTGTGGTATCATAACTTTGGTAAATGGAATTTTATATTTGTATGCATATTTTAATCCCCTTTCGAATGCAGTTCTCTGAAGAGCATTTAATTCTACATCAGAATGGTTAATGTAGCTTGGATATTTGTTAATCCTTACATGATAGTTGGTTCCTTGAGATCTTTGCTTTATTGTCTATTAATTTTTCTTATTTTATTCCAATGTCTTCTCTAATATTTAATTTGCTCTCTGTCTGCAATAGCATAAATTTAGGTAATTTCATCTCTTGTAATAATTTTCGAGTTGAGCAACTTTGTAATACGCACAGTATGTATCCATACTGATTTTATCAATCCATGATAGTTTTGACCATATCTGGGCTCGTAATCTTTTTGTCTCAGCTGTGCATATGATTTCATTGTCTCTATGACAAATAGCCTGGTTATATATTCATAGATTCTTTGGGATGATATCATTATTTTTGCACGTCATCAGAAAATTCAAATGTTCTACGTCATATACCAGCTTTAGTCTTAATTTTTTTTAATGAGCCAGTATATCACAAGTTCTACGCGAAAGCATCCTTTTGTATCAGTGTCGGTTCATTTCACAGCGATATTTCGTCGACTCAGGCTCCAGTTAATTCGGCAGTTTTAATCTCCAGATTATATAATACTAACATCGGTTCAAATGGTTATGATCTAACTACCTGAACGTCACTATGTGGCTTATAATAAAACCTCCTCATTTTTTTCCTCACTTTTAAGAGTTAATTTGTATATGGCTTTTATGGTATTGTTTGTATTAGTTGCTTTCAGTTGCACGTCCAATAAATAATTATATTGCTGTGGGGTCTGGACATAGTGATTTTTAACAGCCTTGTTTTAAAAAAACGTGAGGAACAGAAAAATGGTGATTTTAGGATTTCTCTTCACAATTCATTATTATAAGCTACGTAGTGACGTTTAGGTAGTTAGATCATAACCATTTTAACTGATGTTAGTATTCCTTCTCCATTTCTCCCTTTGTCTTCTTTTATCTCTTTCACAACTTTCTTCTATCATCTTGACCTTGCCACATTTTTTTTTCTTTCTTTCAAGGTATCATTCTTTTTTTTGTCTCACTTTTTCATAGGCAATTGGATCTTCTTTTGCCTTGCTTGTCATTTTCTTTCAGCATCTAACCTCCTTTTTTTAATTGTGGACATTTTTCTTTTCATAATGGTTTCTTTCGATTAACTTAGGATAAAGGTTGAAGCCCAATCTTAACAGAATTTGATGTTAAAACAGTTGACCTTTCTTCTTTTAAGGCATTCGAGGTTGAGGCAGTCCTTCATTTTTTATTTCCCTCAGTACTTAATTTATTATCTCTTTTGGTGGAAATTGAAGACATTTTTGCCATTTTTATTTACTGAGTTTTTAAATCTTGTCTCATCAATTGTGTCTAAAGGAAAATTTCTGTGCGAGCTAGCTGAAGTTATTAGTGGCACTGTCGTCTCTTTTTTTTTTCTTTTTTTTATGTCTTTCTTTCAGAACCTCTTCCTTTTCTTTTTTCTTCTTTTCCATCTCTTCTTTTCTTCTTTTTAGGGCTTCAATTTTCATTTTTGTTAGTTTTCCCTTGAAAACTTCTAAATCATCATTTGGTTGCTTGGATTCCATTTCTCACAAGAACCTGGAATAGAGAAAAGAAAAACTAACAAGCAAGCCTGTGGGATTATATTTTGACCCACCTTATTTTAGACCCACTGTCCCCCCATTTTTGTAGGGTTCAAGCTAAAAAACGATGGGGTTCGTTGGGTGCATGGACCAAATATATGTACCAAATTTATTTGAAATTGGTGTAGTTTCAGAGAAAACGAGCCACACACATACAGACGTAAACATTACACCATGACCTTTTATACTCACTGAGATCAGTCTAGAACCAAAATTTCATCAAAATCTTAAAGAAATTTTCGGGATTTTGGAACGATTACAAGGTTTCTTTTTCAGTAATCAATAAAGAAGCAAAATTCATCAAAATCTGAGATAATGTTTTTTAAATGTTTACTTCATTACAAAATTTTCCCTTGAGTTATGAATAATAAACAAATGTTTTTAACAAAATTAAAAATAAATAATTAACCCACATAAGGTTGTAATATGAAAGAAATTGAATAAAAGACAATAAATTGAGAGAATTACATTTACCATCCTTTGATTCACATTACCGTTCGTCGGGCAGGTCAAATATTTTTGGACGGTGATGTGAAACTTAAAATGGATGGAAATGTGAAATTGGAATTAAAAATGGCCTAGTTGTGACGTTGCGGCAGAAATGATTGTGACGTTAAGTTTACACACTCTACAGAACTTTTGTAAATAGTAATAAAAATGTTAATACCATAGCATTTATACAGCTCAAAGATTATCTATGGATGGCAATGAAAGCAATAAAAATACGCAAGGCATACTTACCTTTGTACATCTCTTAGTGTTTGGAACGATGTGATGAGCTTAGCCACGTGTTTCTCTTGCATGACAAACACAACTCGAGTTACATCACACACTTTCTGTAGACTACAGTGCAGCCTGGTGGTAGGAGCAGGATGTTTTTATTTATCAGACAGTAATGTAAATAAAAATCAGGGCATGTTTTGTGTTGAGTAAAAAAAAAGTATGCCATAAATCTTACTTGTGGATATGTTTTATGATTCTCGAATACTTTGTACACTGCTGATAGCAGTTTGAGGAAATTTAAATGAAAAGAGATAAAAATGTGCTTTTCCAAACACTGAAATTCATTAAAGGGACACCGGATGGTAATGTGAAATGACACATTCAGGCACGGTTTTGAGCATCAAATTGAGTAGAGCAAAGGGTTTTCATGATTTATTCTTCAAGATAACATAGCATTTTAATAGAAAATTATATTTATACTCAATTAAATGTTAATGTAGATTTTTTAAGACCCAGGGACCTACTTTGGCCCTCTTATATGAGAATTACCCATTGTGGCCGATTGAAGTGGATGTATGCCACTTTAAGCTGAAAGTACCCTGTTTTGGTTAACCATAAACAAGTTATCCTCTCACAGGATATTGTACCTGCTCATCATGCCCAGTCAACTAAGTAAAAAATTCAAGAACTACCGAGTATTGAGCTAATGCCACCACCCTGCTTATAATACGGAGCTTGCGCCTTCGGCCGACAACTCATATTCCTGTCCAAGGCACATTTTTTACTTGGGAAACATTTCCAAAACATGTACGATGTTGAACTTGGGGTCCAACACTTTTTCACCTTGAAACCAAAGGAATTTTTTTTTTTTTTTTTTTTGCAGGAGGATACAAGACGTGGCATCACAACTGTGCAATACCATTGAGCACGATGAACTCTATTTAAGATTAAACTTTTATGTTTATGCATTTATACATGCTTTCAACAACTTTCAAAAAACAGCAATGATTTTAGAATCAGCCGGGTACATATTTAGACAAAAGCCAAAGAAAGAGTTACATTTTGTGAAAGAATTTTACTTGACATACAGAAGGAAAAAAATTGTTTCATTACAACAAAATATTGTGGTTTGCAAGATGTAAACCCTGCAAAGTGGTTCTTACTCTAACAAAAAAATTACTTCAATATCTGAATTTTAGGAGGAAATTACCTTACAGGTGAAGCACTAATATTCATTATACTGTGTTAAGTAACCCGTCATATAAAACAAATGCCTGAACATTTGTGTCATTAGGAAAACTCTGAACTGTGGATGGATTAACTGAATGGAATGGAGGTCATTGCAAATAATTGTAGTTAACTGATCTTATCTGAGGTATCTAAACGAACATTTAGTGGGATGTGTAAAGGAAGAATAAAAGTGAGTACTGGAATACGAGTATCACTTGTGACAGCATTGGCACCATTCTATTAAAACTTCGTGGCAATAATTATTACCAACTTAACTACATTTTTAAATACAGGCCTAAGGTACTACTACCAGGTGTCTCTGAAGTCACTAATTTATACTAATCAGCTAGCAGCTGGTAAATGGATGTAAAATTTTGGCTGCAATTCACACGCACGCACACACCCTAGAGGTTGAGTTTTTGAAAAAAAAAATTTTAGTATTTCATTTTGTCCTCTAATTTCAGATTGATGGCTCTGTTAACATCCCAATTGATTTAGTGAAAGATCTAAATCTTAAGGAAGATGTACTTACTTTAGAAATTGATGTTATTGCTGAAGTAGAAGAGGAGCTGACCAAACGAAGATATAATGCTACGAATTCGATCAATGTGTATGATAGAGAAATTAAAGTGGAACTGATCAAGAAGTCTGAATCTTTCAAGCCGGGATTAAAATACAATGCTCAGGTAAGTGTACATACTATTGTATGTGTGCAATGTGAATGTGTACAAAAACCCAGGTTCAAGCCATTACACATGATGTCATGACTCTCTTGATCTTTTCAGCATGATGTTCCAGCATGTTTCGTAATGTCATCCACTCATCATAATTTTTTTGGGGGGGGGGGATGAGGGGGTACCTATTTTGGTACAGTTAAATATTTATTTTGCCCAACAATTGTTGTGTATCTAGAAATATGTCCAGTTTATTGCCATTTCAGATTGTCTGTATCTGCCAGAACTCTTCTGCATTTTCTGTGATTAATAAATATCTGATTTCTGTTTATATTGAGCATGTTTTGGGTTGCTTTAGTCTGTGCATATTTTTTAAAGTTAAGTTTCATGCCATTGTGCTATAAAGTGGCATCTGCAACACATTTTAAGACTTCTTTTGAAGACATGCATATTTTCTCTTAGAAAACTTGCAGTGTTTATTCCTGGGGTACTTCTGCCAAATTGCATGTATAAATGTTGATTATTGATGCCATGTTCAGCTGATATCTTGTGTCCTTAGGTAGGTATTGACATCAAGTATCTCCCATTTCACTGCCACCAATCTACAAAACTAGCTTTCTTGCATATAATGTTCCATTGAAGGGGGAGGGGGCGACTCTCAAGTCTTTTATTAATTGATATTAAACTGATTTGGTTTCCATTGAGCTAAATAGAAAACTTATGATTTCCTTTCATAATATTTGCACCTTTAAGGTATTAAACACCAGCAAAGTGCGCATATTTATATGCAATTCATTAATGACATATCATTAAAGAGCCAATCACTTACCCGAAAGTTCTTGGTGACTTTTTTCCCCCTTACACTTCAAGCACGTTGATTATAACATCATGTAATGTAGTTGGCCTTCAAAGGTTGAAAAAACTCCTTGCTTTATAAGATTTGTTCTTCCGGTCATGAAACATCTTTTTTTTTTTTTTTTTTATTCATTGGACAAAAAACGCAGGTTTCATTCTGCCATCTGAGACGTAAACGTAGCTTGTCATCTCCATAAAAACCACACAAATATACACACCATACAACTCATTCATACACTCATGTAAATAGTGTATTTATGTACCATTATGTACATAATTACACTATTTACATTCCCAGGCAGTTAAACCATTGTCAACTGTGACTAAAATAGTGCTCCATCTGCTTCAAACACCGTACTAACCCTACCGCACAAGTGTCAACCTCATTCAGTCCGTCATACACAATCCTCTAGCGCTTTCAACAGTGCTACTGTCGTCATCGGGAGGCCAATGTGTCTCTTTGCCTACCACAGCTCAAGTGAGCAAAGTCGTTGAGGTTCCGGCTTCAGTCATAATCTCTGCATCTTTGTGTCTCGGGTGCCATCTATTGTCAGTGCTGCTCTCTTTTCTTTTTTCCCTCTTAACTGTTGTTCAATTTTTATTAAGGCCTTCCATTGTTCGTTTAAGTTGCTTGGCTCATTAATGTTACACAATCTTGATCTGTTTTTTTCAATTAATACTGATTCTGCAATTATCAACTGCCTTTCATTTTTATAGCTCTTAATCATTTTTCTCTTAGAAAACTTGCAGTGATTTTTATGATTTCCTGTTATTTGATTCCCCCATATACTTTTTCTCCAGTCATTGAATACTCTTATTTGAATTATGTGCACTGGTGTTTCCATTTGGTTCTACATAACACATGCAAACAAAGCAAATATTTGCCTATGCTTCTCAGAATATATCACTAGGATTGCAATTTTTTTTACTCCATTTGAGTTTTATAAGCAGTTCTTTTTACTAAGGAACATCCTTCTGTTCTGCATTGTGAAAGATTTACATTAACATCTTGCTTTGTGTATTTCAATACATACTTGAGTAACATCCTGCAAGTAGGCACGGCAGAATTGCAGCACTTTGAGTTTTGAAAAATGGAAAATTTAGATATAGAAAATAAAGCGTTACAACATTATAAATACAGAAAATAAGTCCTTTAATACTGTATTACATGTAATTTTCCATTAAATTACTGCAGAGCTTGATGTCTACTAAATTTGTCATGCTCCATGGGTGCTGGGTATGTGAGAATATATGGAAAAGTATTGTTGCATTTTAAACTAGTGTGCAGTAGTTGTAAGGTTCACAGATGAGCTGGCTGGTCAGAGCTCTGAGTGCAGTTGAATGAAGGTAGTATGTTGCAGACCACACTGCACCTGATAGTAAATGCACTAGCTTAGTCCCTTGTGTGTTTAGACTGATTTCTGTATGCATGTATGATTCTAATGGGTGTTTAATAATTTTGTTGTGTTTACTGTTCTTTGTAGTGATAGTGAATGAACATTGAATAAAAGGAATAGTATTGTACAAGGGCGAGTCGAATGAAAGTGAGCCAAGGCGATTATGTCAGAAAGCATTACCTTTATATAAAAAAGACACCCCCCCCCCCCGCATTGAGGCATGTATCACACTGACTAACGTGCTTGGCGATTCCATGCCCATAGAAGTCCCTTTGTTGCTGCATTAAAATTTGTGTAACTGCCTCCTGCATTTCAGCACCTGACGCAAATGTGTGAACCTTTAGCTTCAACTCACAGAAAATGTGAAAGTCACAAGGCAACAGGTCCGCTGTGTAGGAAGGAACTTCCACAGTGTTTCCATGGTAACTTTAGCTGTACAGGGTTGCACACTGTCAAGCAAGAAGATGATACCTTGCAACAATAAGCCACAGTGCATGTTTTTGATTGCCCTGAGTAGGCGTGGCACAATAGTGGTCAGCATTGACAGTCTCCCCATGTTCAGCCTATTTGATCAGTAATGTGCTCACGGTCAAAACTGTCAACATTACCTTTCTGGTGAAGATTTTCTCCTTGGCCTTCTTTTGGGATGGCATTTGAGGATGCTTTTACTACAGGCTTTGCCATCGTGTTTCAGACTTGTAGTGGTGGCACCACAATTAATCTCTGGTGACAATGTGGTCCATGAATTCAGTTCCTTCCTGGTGATACTGCAGCAGATGTGTCAATGCAGCGCCTAATTTCTGCTTCTTGCTGAGAACTTTCAGAATTCAATGAGCGCAAAGAAGCCAATAATTGAGATTAAAGATTATAATTGGGGATTTTTTCAAGTGGCCATTGGCCAGTGGGTGTACAAAATCTAGTGGCCACTTTCTTTAAGGCTACTTCGTGTTGTATACACATTTTATCACTGCACTGTATACCTTTCATTTATTTAGACATAGTTAAATTTAAGCTTAGTAGTTACAAGGGCCCACTGTATATTGTCCAGTGCAATTAAATGAATAATCTTAAAAGTTATATTTTTCTTAACCAAATTTTCTAGACAGTTTTTATTGGAACAATAATTTAATCATTTTTATTTGGTCTCTCGCTATGTTCACAAATAAAATCTCTCCACCATAAATTGATAGCAGTGGATGGGTAAAAATTTTCGTGCAATACTTTGGGTTACTTTATTTGCTGCCTATTTTCTGAAGTCATTTTTTGCATGAGCATTATCTTGTCATCAAGAACATTGCCTACAATAATTGCATTCTCCTTAACTTCTGCATTGCTTAGCATAACGGTCAACAGTATTTCAACAATTTGTGCTATGATTTCCATGTACTAAAAATTGCTTATTTTTAGTTTCTCTAGCAGTTTTTGTGAGTTATTGACAGTCAAAAATTTTCAAACATTATGTTTTGAAGCTACTTCCATTCTGCTGAATTTTTCTTTTCATTCCATTTATTTTTGGTTAGGTTCTTCTTGGTGTAAAAATGAAAACTGGCTTTTTATAGCTTTCAAAAATGAATTTCATATCTTATAGCAGAATCATTTTGTGGTACTGTGTAATTGCCAGTACTGAATCATAGCCATACATCTACCATAGCTGAGATTGGGAGAAATGTGATACCAACTTGATCACTTTATTATACAGACTCGCAATATTTCCTGACCACTAACAGAAAATAAAAGTTTAGTAATTTCCTGGGTTCTAATAAATATTACATTAAAAACATTGATAAACGTTCACAGGTGTTGAAAAAATAGTAATGACGAAATAAGAACATGTGCAGAGTATCGTGATTCCATCGGATTCTGTCCGGTTTTTGAATCCAGTGTGAGTTTTTTTTTTTTTCCCTTTTTTTTTTCCAGAAAACTTTCAGTTTTGGTAGAATTTTAATGATTTGTCATTTTTTTCCTGTTTGCGAACCAAAGACCTTCCAAATGCTACGAATTCTCCATAGTCACTACGGAGATCATCGATCGCTACAGGAAACATCGAATATACTACAGAAAAAAAAAATCTCTCTGAATACTACTCAAATGACTACCGTCTGTGCACGATTAAAATAAGAGTAAAAACCTTTAATGGATCTAGATAAAACCTTACATAAGACCTTTTGGATCGTAAAATAAGATCCATCATCAGATGCTACAAGTGTTGGCAATACACAAAATACAGGGTGTCCGAGAATTATTGGACACATTACAAAAGTATATAAAACAAAACATTAAACAGATAGAAAGAAACTGACTGTACTAACTTACAATGTAACTACACAAGTTAATAAATTTCGATGTGAGATCCTTTGGTTGCTCGTAGTATGTCCAAGCGATACTCTATTTCATGCCAGATATTGGCAATCATCTGAGGAGTTATGGAACTAATAGCAGCTGTGATACGCTGCTTCAGTTCCTGCAAATCAGTACAAGGCGTCTGATAGATATGATCCTTCACATAACCCCACATGAAATAATCCAATGGAGTTAGATCTGGAGAGCAAGGAGGCCACGGAATGGGACTACCACGCCCAATCCATCTGTTGGGGAAATGCTCATTTAGGCACTTACGTACACACGTTGACCAATGCGGAGGCACGCCGTCTAGTTGGAAAACAACGACATATCTTTTGATCTGGGGTATAGCGAAATTTTCTAGCATATCCAAGTAAATGTCGCCATTTATAGTTTTTTCACAGAAGAAGAAAGGGCCAATCACTTCTCTTTTTGTTAGGGCGCACCACACATTAACTTTTGGAGAATCACATTCCAGTTCAATAGCAGCACGAGGCGGTTCACTGCCTCATATCCTACAGTTGTGACGATTCACAATACCTGATACATGAAATGTGGATTCATCCCTAAAAATTACAGTACTGAGAAAGTTTTCGTTGTTTTCCACTCGATTCAGCATATCCACAGCAAAATCGTATCGCAGAGTGTGATTATTTACATGCATCTTTTGCACTATTTGAATTTTATACGCATGAAACTTTAATTTCTTGTACAAGATATCGCGAACTGTCGATTTCGGAATGCACAGTTCTCTGCTTACTTTGCGAACGGATTTCCTGGGGCTTCGTCTGAAACTTTTATTAACTTGGTCAACCGTCTCACCACTGACGCTAGGCCTACCGGCTCCTCCACAATGTTCCACATTGCCAGTTTCTTTAAACTGTTTCATCCACCACTTAATTGAATTTGTTTACGGAGGATTACAACCATAGTCTAAACGGTACCGTCTTTTAACTTTAATGACAGACTTTAATTCCGCAAATCATAACACACACATCGCCCTGTGCTGTACGGATGACGTGACTACTGATCGCACATTTCTCATACATTCTTCATCAGGCCATGCCTAGCGCCATCTATCGGATTCTGGGAATAACAATTCTTCAAAACAAAAATATAGAAACTGTGTTAGTAATATGTGACATAGAGCAACAGACAATGCTCATAGCTTTTTTTGTACATAATTTTGTAATATGTCCAATAATTCTCGGACACCCTGTATATATATATATATATATATATATGACGATGATGGGCAAAACACGTAACAATATTAACAAATAAAGGTAACTTGATCACGCTAGTTACGTTAAATTAAAACTTTTACAAAAAGTTCGTAAGTTGGAGTTTTCGACCTTATCTTAGGTCTTCATCACGCCAATGGAGGACTAAGATTGTTGCCAGATTCTACATTTGAATTTTTCCTATTTTTGTTGCCAAAACTTAGAATTGATCTCCAGATCATCAGAATGTAGAGAGGAGATTCGGAATTGCAAGTCATTGAGTTGAAAATAATTTCCAGGCTTTCACGGTAACAGAGGGCAAAACGATTGTCAAAAGAAGCAATTCGTTTTGCTTCGTTCCAGTGGGGAACTGCAGATGTCTTCCATTGTCAAAATAGACAGGGCAGTATTAGGATTGGCTTTCGAAACATCTTTTTTATGTTCCAAAATTCTATGGCTAATGCTCCTGTATGTGCTTCTAATGTATAAGTTATCCCCAGTAGAAGAAGAGATAGGAATACAGTAAACTCCTGGGAGGTTCAGGCTTTCAACTTTGTCCCTATCCCTTTGTAGAAGTTTCAAGATGTTTGGGGTAGATTTAATGGCAAGATGGTAACCAAAACTTTTAAAAAGAATCTAACTTATAAGCATAGGAAGGATGGTAAGGAACAGAACCACAGAATTTCAGGTCTTCTTTCTTATGAAGGAGGAGGCATTCAATTTTCGAATGGTTTTCATATTTCTTTATGAGGGAGTTGACTGTAACAGCAGGGAAACCATGGGAGAGGGCTATTGTAGAAATTTTGGAAAGTTCTTCTTGAAGAGAGAGTTGGTTGTTGCAAATGATATGAGCCCTGTGGATGTAGGACTTTAATGCTGCGAGCTTGTAGAGATGCAGGGTGAAAGATTTGTAGAGAATGATGTTAGTGGCCGCAGAAGGTTTACGATAGACGGAACGAGTAATAGAGAGATCAGCGTTTCTGCAGATAGATACATCCAGGAAATCAATTTTGTGGTTTACTTCCTTAGATATAGTGAGATTAATGGAAGGAAATTTTTCTGTAATGGAGTTGATCAGTGTCTGTAGTTCAGACTCGGAATGTGGCCAGCAAATGAAAATGTCGTCCACATATCTTAACCATAGGGAAGGTTGAAAAGGGTGTTGAGGAATGATGGAAACTTCAATATGTTGCATGTAGATTTCTGCAAGCAGAGGGGAAAGAGGTGAGCCCATGGGGAGACCAGATTGTTGCCTATACACAATTTTGTTGAAAACAACACCACTATGTTGATGAATAGTGTGGAAACAATCATAAAGATCTTTGATAAGAGTACCAGGGGGTTCAAAATGAAGAATCAATTTCTTCATGAGGAGCATGTAGGAATCAAAATATGGTACAGAGGGAAACAAAGATTCTACATCAAGAGTATACAGATTAACACTAGGAGAAAAGGAATTAGGAAGTTTGTAGATGAAGTTTGAAGTAGAGACAACAGTATGAGGATGGTTGGCTGCCAGGGATTTGCATTTGAGGACCAATCTCTTTTCAAGGTTTACTGCTGGAGAAAAAGAATATTCCACTAAAGGCCTGATGGGGTTACCAGCTTTATGCAGTTTCACTTGCAGGAAAAGCCTGGGAGTTCTAAAGTAAGGAGGGGGTGAGATATCACTAAGGAAGGATTGAAGAGTTTCTTTCTTAGCTAATCTGTCAACGAGTTTTTGAGTGAGTTGGTGGTGTTCTGACTGCAAAGGAATGCAGTTAGCAGATGTGAGAAATGAATGCACTTTTTGGTTTAGTGTTTCTTTACCAATGATGACTGGGCAACCAACTTTATCTGCTTTGCATACGGCTAGGTCATTTTCTTGAATAAATGACCTGAATTCTTTTAAACAAGAAGAAGAGTACTTGATTGACACAGAATTTTGCTTGGATAAGATAACAGCAGCATTGGTACGAAGGATAGGCTGGTGAACAGTCTCAGTTCTGTGGATGGCTGATTCTATAACAGAAACAGTTTGTGGAAGATTGATAGGAAGAGCAGGTGAAAATTTTGGGCCAAATGATAAGAATTTATTCAAGCTAGGAGGAATAGTGACAGAAGAAAGATTTACATACTTTGGCTTGTCAGTAGAGGCTGAAGACTAAGATGTTGCTTGACTTTTTTGCTTGGAGACTAGAAAATTGCCCAAAATTTTCACCTGCTCTTCCTGTTCCTATCAAACTTCCTAATTCCTTTTCTCCTTGTGATAATCTGTATACTCTTGATGTAGAATCTTTGTTTCCCTCTGTACCATATTTTGATTCCTACATGCTCCTCATGAAGAAATTGATTCTTCATTTTGAACCCCTGGTACTCTTATCAAAGATCTTTATGATTGTTTCCACACTATTCATCAACATAGTGGTGTTGTTTTCAACAAAATTGTGTATAGGCAACAATCTGGTCTCCCCATGGGCTCACCTCTTTCCCCTCTGCTTGCAGAAATCTACATGCAACATATTGAAGTTTCCATCATTCCTCAACACCCTTTTCAACCTTCCCTATGGTTAAGATATGTGGACGACATTTTCATTAGCTGGCCACATTCCGAGTCTGAACTACAGACACTGATCAACTCCATTACAGAAAAATTTTCCTTCCATTAATCTCACTATATCTAAGGAAGTAAACCACAAAATTGATTTCCTGGATGTATCTATCTGCAGAAACGCTGATCTCTCTATTACTCGTTCCATCTATCGTAAACCTTCTGCGGCCACTAACATCATTCCCTACAAATCTTTCACCCTGCATCTCTACAAGCTCGCAGCATTAAAGTCCTACATCCACAGGGCTCATATCATTTGCAACAACCAACTCTCTCATCAAGAAGAACTTTCCAAAATTTCTACAATAGCCCTCTCCCATGGTTTCCCTGCTGTTACAGTCAACTCCCTCATAAAGAAATATGAAAACCATTCGAAAATCGAATGCCTCCTCCTTCATAAGAAAGAAGACCTGAAATTCTGTGGTTCTGTTCCTTACCATCCTTCCTATGCTTATAAGTTACAGATTCTTTTTAGAAGTTTTGGTTACCATCTTGCCATTAAATCTACCCCAAACATCTTGAAACTTCTACAAAGGGATAGGGACAAAGTTGAAAGCCTGAACCTCCCAGGAGTTTACTGTATTCCTATCTCTTCTTCTACTGGGGATAACTTATACATTGGAAGCACATACAGGAGCATTAGCCATAGAATTTTGGAACATAAAAAAGATGTTTCGAAAGCCAATCCTAATACTGCCTTGTCTATTTTGACAATGGAAGACACTTCTGCAGTTCCCCACTGGAACGAAGCAAAACGAATTGCTTCTTTTGACAATCGTTTTGCCCTCTGTTACCGTGAAAGCCTGGAAATTATTTTCAACTCGATGACTTGCAATTACCGAATCTCCTCTCTACATTCCGATGATCTGGAGATCAATTCTAAGTTTTGGCAACAAAAATAGGAAAAATTCAAATGTAGAATCTGGCAACAATCTTAGTCCTCCATTGGCGTGATGAAGACCTAAGATAAGGTCGAAAGCTTCCAACTTACGAACTTTTGTAAAAGTTTTCATTTAACGTAACTAGCGTGATCAAGTTACCTTTATTTGTTGATATATATATATATATACTCTGTTGTGTATATATATACACTATCTACTAACAAGTAATTGGACACCTGTAATAGCAAAGGAAAACAAAGTTTATTCACCTTCAATAGTTGGTGGAGCCTCCACGAGCGGCGATTACAGCTGCGACCCTCCGGGGCATACTCTCAACCAGGCGTTGTACGACGGCCAGCGGTATTTTCTTCCACTCTGCTTGGAGAAGACAGGTCAGTTCCTTTACCGATTTCGGACGGTGGGGGCACCCCTTAAGTCGGCGCTCCAACTCGTCTCAGAGGTGCTCGATATAGTTAAGGTCCGGGCTTTGCGCAGGCCAGTCCATTCGAGTAAACCCATTGTCACCATGCCAAGCCATGGTGGACCTCGCAACATGACAGGTGGCATTGTCATCCTGAAAGTAACATGGGTCCACCCCGTAAAACTGCCAGAACGTAAGAAGCGCATGGTCATCCAAAATGGTGAAGTAGGTCTCGGCGTTGCGTCTACCAGGAACTGCGACCAAGGGTCCCGTGCCATACCAGGAGAAACACCCCCATAGCATAATTCCACCGCCGCCGAACTTCACAGTAGGCACAATACATTCCGGCAGGAGGCGTTCTCCAGGCAGACGCCAAACCCAGACTTTGCCATCTGAATGGTAGAGGGTGAACCTTGATTTGTCGCTCCAGATAACCTGTTTACACTGTTCATCGGTCCACTGTCGATGTTCTTTGCAACACGTTAGCCGAGCAGCGCTATTGGACTTGGTGATCAAAAGCTTGTGGGTGGCAGCACGTCCATGATAACCGAGCAGATGGGCTTCCTTACGGATGGTATTCATCGAAAGAACACTCCTGGATGCCTATTGAAACTCCTCACAGATGTGGCCCATCGATTTGGTACGGTTCTACCGAATTTCTCTGGCCAGCACCCATCGGTCTCTAACTCCCAGTTTTGTGGGTCTGCCGGGTCGGGGCACATTCCGACAGTCACCTCTCATCTTCCACTTGCCAATCACGTAGGCCACTGTCGATTTTGGGTACTTCAACTCGCTGGATATGTCACGTATGGATCGGCCATTTCTGTGATACCCGACGATTACACCTTTCTTGAAATCGGAGAGCTCTGAACTGCGTGGCATCTTGCATGCGACTGGTTGCGTTGTTGTTTTCCACATGATATTTAACGGCGGCGGCCGTGACTTTGTATCAGGACCGCAGATATCGTCGATTGCAGGGGTGTCCAATTACTTGTTGGTAGATAGTGTATATATATATTGTGTATTGCCAGCACTTGTAACATCTGATGATGGATCATATTTTACGGTCTGAAAGGTCTTGTGTAAGGTTTTTATCTAGATCCACTAAAGGTTTCACAGGTTTTTACTCTTATTTTAATCGTGCACAGACGGTAGTCATTTGAGTAGTATTGATTGAATGGCACGAATAGTTTTTTAGACAATCTCTGTGAAATAATGTTATTCAACATTTGTTTAAAGTTTATTTTCATGTTTTCAAAATTCTGACATTCATCAAACATTTTTGGGACTGTTTATGATAATATTTTCAGTAATAGTGAAAAAGAACAACTTCGTATTTTAAGTTTTTTCTAGTGAGGTACAGTTTTTGTTATTTCTAACAGCCTGTTCTTCAAAACCAATCTATACGGAAAGTATTTTTCCCTTTCCGCTTTTTTAAAGTTTAATTAAATTTCAAAATCGGTACTTATTATGCCAGTGATGGAATCTGCCTTTTCCATGACCTGTAAAATTACTATCACGGCAGAATGAACAATACTGATTTTTTAATTTCGCTGAAAAACTTGTGTTTACCCATTCCTTAGTAACATTTTACTGTATTAAGGGGCAGAGCAAGAGATTTTTTTTTTTTTTGTTTAAATCGAAATTCACACATGCAAAGGAAATGGGACTCTACGTAGAATAAAGACGGCGGCAAAAAGTAAAGTCCCGATTTTTAATCTTTGATTTCTTTTTGTAAATAAAAGGGAAAATGCTTGCCCATTTTGTTTGCTGAAAAGATAGAAGTGCCTAAGTAATGGAAAATCATGCATTTTCAGAGAAACTAAACTTTAAAAAGCAAGCTGCTGAATATGGTTACTTTGTGCCCCAACTTAAATGGGAAAAGAAACATAACCACCCCTGTTCTTGAAGAATGAATGTATAAGTAGATTGTACCCACTTATTTGTGGAAAGGGCTGTTTTTCACTGTGTGTGAGTTGGATGATTTGAAACTGCATTTCCTATAACAGGAGTGTTTTAAAAAATGCAAATAAATTCTTTAGCAATGAAAAAGCCTGGGTGGCCACCAGTCCGTGCGGACAAGCAAATTTTTGAGTGTGGCGGCTAAAGTAACTTTTTCTACTGGACATTTTAGTTTATCCAATTGCCATGTGGCGAGTGATGATCACTAATTTTAATCTTTAATCCAGATGTTCATGAATAATGGTGTGCACCGAGCCATGACCGATTTTCACGCTTGCGACCAACTCGTCAATACTCTGGCACTTGTCTTGTCTGATCAACGCATCTACTTGTGCTAATGTGTTGGACATGATAGCACAATGGCTTTGTCCCAATCTCAAGTTGTTGCTGCAGCATTCATATCCTTTCTTGAAGCATCTGCTGCGCCACTTTACTGTGGCCAATGAAATTCAAGCTCACCATAAACTGCAGACTTGCAGCGATATGTCGTGTTGTGAAACACTTTCAGCCATTAAAGATAGAACCACACCACACTGTTCTGCAGAAGCATCCATTGCAGTGTAGGCCCATGTTCAAACCAATGCAACTCAGATTCCACAGTACCTCTCGCCACAACCGTACCTCGACTACTGACCTGACAGGTGACTGTGTCCGACAAACGCGTGTCAAGGTCAGTGTGCACAACCATTTGGCCGTGGGGAAGGCTGGCTCACTTTCATTTGACTCTCCTTTATATTTTCAGCTAATTACTTTTTCTGAATTGTCTTTGAGTGATAAAAAGTTATTGAGATCATGGCTGTATTGTTTCAGAGTTAATGTAATTCAAATATCATTGAGAAAGAAAAGTGCTTATCAACAAAAGCTTAACTGCACAGTTTATTCTAAGCACAATTGGCTGCGTGGTTGAAATTTGACAAATGTGTTATCCTGCTTTCCATGTTTGCTTTTTGGTCTTGATGCTACAGGGACTCAAACTTGCATGATGTACTTTGCTCACTAACCAGAAAAGATTTAAAAGAGGAGAGCTGTGAAAGACAGATATGAAATGTGATTGATTTGACCATATCAAGAAAAATAAGTTTTGCTACTCAATTAAATGAAGTTTTTAAAGAACAAGTTTTCAAATTAACATGATGAGAAAGTTTGGAGTAACTGGAACATGCTGTTTGCCAGAAATAATTGCATGAAAGTTTGGAGTAACTGGAACATACTGTCTGCCAGAAATAAATGCATTAAGTTTTGTGGGGTATCTGAAATTCAGATTGCATGGCATTGTCAAAGTTTGACTTTTTTGATCCTGGAGATTTAAGGGAACTGCTAGATTTTGCTGACATGCTTGCAAAAATTTTAAACCTAATTTCGAAACTGTTAACATGCTCAAAAGAAATCGAAGGTGATCCATAGTTAGTTGAGTCTTATTAAAAGTTCAGAGTCGAAATAGCTGTTAAAATTAGTTAAGAATTGTCCAGCAATTATCAGATGACACAACAGTTGTTTCTGAGAAAACACAAGCAGCATTGTTTTTCCTCAGAAAATGTGAATGAAAAATTTCAGGGATTTTACAAACCCAAAATGTGAAATGCCAAGGGTTTTTCAGTGTTTCAGAAAAACTAGGTGTTGGCTTTTAAAAAGGTGGGAAATTTGTAGCTCAAACTTATAAGGGTATCATTATATTGAGTAGGGGTAAAAAATGGAATACAAACCATAATTAAGGAAACAAATAAATGCTCACTATTTTGCACATCAATTAATAATGGAAAAACAAGCACCACAGATTCTAGAAATACATATTTTCTTTTGGCAATCTATTAGAAATACAAATTTCTTTTTCATGTTCACCACAACAGTGCTGTATGCTTGACTGTGTTTCCGTAAAAAAATTTTGAGGTTCCAACACTATAGAATTTTCACTGAAGAATCGTAAAACACAGCCTATAAAAATATTACTGAGTTGAATCAGTGTTTTCAAGAAGTAAGCAGCCTGGGAACTATGCATGAACGACAACAAGCATTTCCTAATTTGACTTTCTTCAATAGTACCATACTACATGCTGACTTGTATGATCAGTTCCAAAGCCACAGGGTTAACTCTTTGACCATCCATTTAGCAGTAGTAAGTTTCTATAATGCATTTCAGAGTAATGAACTTTTCTTTTTCTTAGAAATTTCAGGAGAGCTACCTGATTTTAAAAACTGAAGATGAAATGAAGTCCTAATCTTCCTTGCAAAAGAAATTGGTGAAACAATTTTTTTTTCAAGCAAAGAAATGTAACTTGTACAAAAATCTAGCGGATAATGCTTACCTTGGCATTCCTTTCTAGCGATGGGAACATTTCACGCACATGTTTTCCGGTCTTTATTGAAATGGTTAAAATTTTCTGGTGACCTTTCTGGGTGCTTGTAACATCATCTGTGTCTGAACAGCTTAAACACAACTAAAATTTTCTTGAACAGAAAATGAACTGTTAACCTACCCTTCTAAATAAAGAGTACAGAATGAATTCTCTGGCCTTTATGAAGGGAAGTAATTTGATCTAGTATCATCATCATCATCATCATCATTGTCAACCATTATCAATCCACTGCTGGATGAAGGTCTCCCCAAGTTTCCTCCACAACAGTCTGTCTTGTGCCAGTCTCCTCCATGTCACTCCCACATACTTTCGAATTTCATCCACCCACCTTCCATGTGGTCTTCTTCTGGGTCTTTTCCTGTCCCTTGGAATCCAATCTAAAATTTTGGCTGTCCATCGATGGTCTGTCCTTCTGGCAGTATGTCCAGCCCATTGCCATTTCAGGGATTTAACTCTGATCATGATGTCTTCCACTCTTGTCATTTTTCGGATCCACGAGTTCCTCTTCTTATCTCTCCTGGTTACACCAAGAATGTACCTCTCCATGCTGCTTTGAGTTGTCTGCAGCCTTTGTATGTCTCTTTTAGCTAAGGTCCACGTCTCTGCACCATACGTAAGCACTGGAAGGATGCATTGATCAAACACTTTTCTTTTAAGACATAATGGCATATTGCTCTTGAAAATTATGCTGTTTCTTCCAAAAGCTCTCCAGGAAAGTTTTGTACGCCGATTAATTTCTTCATCAATGTGACCCTCACTTGATATCTGCTGTCCAAGATAAACGTACGTGTCTGTTATCTCCAGCTTTTCTCCATCAATCGATAAATCTTCATTTCTTGTAAAAGCATTGTACATCACTTTTGTCTTCTGAAAGTTCATTTTTAATCCCACTTCTTTACTCTTGTCAGCAAGTTCCTGGATCATACTCTGTAGCTCTGATGGGGTAGTTGCAAAAATGACTATGCCATCAGCAAAACGAAGGTGGGTTAGATAATCTCCATTAATCTTTATCCCTTTGTTTTCCCAGTTCAGTGATTGAAAGACATTTTCCAATGTGGCATTAAAGAGCTTCGGAGATATGGTGTCACCTTGTCTCACTCCTTTTCCAATTTTTATGTGTGTGGTATTTTCAAACACCCGAATCTTTGCACTTGCATTTTCATAGATGTTATTAATAATATTAATGTATGCATCTTCAATACCGCAGGATTTCAGAGCCATTGCAACTGCTGATGGTTTCACCGAATCAAAGGCTTTTTCATAATCGATAAAAGCCATGCACAATGGAAGTTCATATTCCCTCGCTTTTTCAATTAGTTCTCTCAGTACGTGGATATGATCTATTGTGCTGTAGCCACTCCTGAATCCAGCTTGTTCTCTCGGTTGAGCCATGTCCAGTGTCACCTTCAAGCGGTGTGAAAGAACTTTAGTGAAGATTTTATAAACCACTGATAGGAGGCTGATAGGTCTGTAGTTCCTGAGATCCTCAATGTCACCTTTTTTATGTAGCAAGATCATTGTAGCGTTGTTCCAATCCTCAGGAATTTTCCCTTCATTAAGGCATCGAGTGAAAATTTGGGCGAGTACTGTTTCGATTTCTCCACTTGCTTCTTGTATGATGTCTACAGTAATTCCATCTTCTCCTGGAGCTTTTACCCGCTTCATGTTCTTGACTGCATGTGCAACTTGTGCTGGGAGGACTGGAAGAACTCTGGTACTGGTACCTTTCATGATGTCTGGAGTACATGTATCATCCCTTTCATATAATTTGGAGTAGAAATCTTTCACTCTTGTCAAAATTTCGCCTCTATTTCTTGTTACAGAACCATCTTTTTTTCTCAGTGCCATAATCTGTTTTTTTCCCTTACTGAGATGTCCTTTTGCTATCTTTAGGCTTTGGTTGTTTTCAATTGCTTTCCTTACTAGTTCACAGTTGAATTTCCTTACGTCTTCAGTGATACTTTTTTGTACTGTCTTGCATAGCTCTATATATTCCACTTTGGAAGTCGCATCTTCTTTAGTTGATCTAGTATATAGGATTTTAAATATCCATCAAATAACAAATATGTAGGCTTCACAAGTCTTTCACTGTAGTGTACTGTTTGCTGAAAACAATAGTTTCCATACCTAGAACAACAGAACTGGAGAGATGCTTTTTCCCAATCAAAAAAGAAAAGGAAAAAAGTGTGCCACCCATTGGTGCAGTGGTCTAAGCACTGGCTTCTGACCATTCATCTGTGATGGGTCCAGGTTCATATCCCATTGAGGCATGGATGTTGTGCTTGTGTTATGGCACTGGCTCTGTCCCTTCCCCGAAACCAGTGGCCTTAAATTAAGAATGGGTGACTGCTTATAGCCCATCAAGTTGCTCACTGTGGCACTTAAACCTGCAACCAAAATAAATAAATAAAAATAAAAAATTGCACTATCTTTGAAGAGTGGAATGATCTATATTAGCTATATTGAGTCTGAAAAAGAACTTAATTGAATCATGAAGTTACTCCAGCAATAAGGTGTGTGTGTGTGTGTGTGTATTTTTATTAGTAAAACAGAGAAGACTTTTCCTATAAAGGGATTGCAGGTATAGGTTTTCTTCTGTTACAAATTTGTTTGATATTTATATTCATTCTTATTTGTTGTAAATATATTCATTTTTCCCTATGCACAGCACTAGTACTTCACAAGTTGCTGTGGATGTATTTCCTCATTTGTCTCTTTAAATTTTATTAGTCAATAGGGTTACTGAAGTCAGTTGATCCAATATCATTTTCTATGATACTTAGTTCAGCCTGTTCTCTTTCTTTCAGTATTTGTTGGCTAATTGCAAGCGATTCTTTTAATTTCATCAATTTAGTTTTTTTTTTTTTTTTTTGCCAGCAATGGCAGACTGCCTTCCCCTCCCCCAATCTCTGTGTCATTGACCTTTCCATATTGTTGGATGCTGGAAACTACTTATACATAGGGGAAAAGAAGCAGAAAAAAAGAGCAATAGCAGGAAAAAGGAAAACCTAATAACAAATGATTGACAATCTCTCAATAGACAGCACCACAGAAACCATGACCTCACTATTGATCCACCAATGAGAGAAAGCCACCAGAGAACAGTGAAGACACACTTGTGACTAATGAAAGAACCCCACCACAGAGATTATGTGACAGTCAACATGAGAAGAAAGGAGTTCTTACCTTTCAGGTTAGAGACTGAAAACTATTCTTTCCTTTGAAAATATGGCTCCAGTGTGACATGAAACAGGGCATCAGATTTACTGAACTTTTTGGACTGTGAAGGAAAGTGCCTTTTTACCAAGAACAATTGAAGAAATATGGTCATCAACCTTATGGACAGTCAAGTTTTTTAAAAACTGTTATTTATGTACTTGAATGTTTCACCAAGTTATTTTTAGAGCATTTTAATATACATTTTAACAACTATAAGTACTGTTTCTAACATTGTAAATAAGATGCTATTACTGTAAATGTTTTTATTGCTAAACAATAAAAATGAACCAGTGTTGTACATGGTAAGGGACGCCTGTTTTCCCATGTCAGAGAGGGGGAAAAAACCCCACTAAGAATGTTCTAAAAGATGATAGAATATTGCTAAAAAAAATTTCCAATATAGTAGATTAGAAAAGACTTGCATTGAATTTTAATATTTTACCCAAGTACATGTATTTTTGTGATAAATGGAATTAGTTATTTCTTTATGATGAAACTACCATGTACTGTATTATTTGATAAATAGAATTAAAGTTTTTTTTTAAATAAAACTATCTTGTATTATATGTATGCAAATTCAGAATATGATGTTAAAATGTTCATATTCCAGCTAAAAGTGGCATTCCAGGATGATACTCCAGCTATTGTCACAAATGGTGATCAAGTAGTGTTGAAATATGGGTACAGCTTTGATGAAACTGAATGGGATTCAAAAGGATTTCTGTTCCATCAAATGGTCTCATCGATTTGGAATTCTTTCCCCCTCTAAATCAAAATGCATCATTCCTTGGCATGACAGCAGAATTCAGAGGCTTACAGTATTATCTTGATAATGTAGAAGCAGCTATGTCTCCTAGCAACAGTTACATCCAAGTAAATCTTCGTACAAAAATCCCATGGTTGATAAACAGATTGATTTGGAAATAAATGCAACTGAAAAACTATCACAAATTGTTTATGAGGTAATTTTTCATAGTTTTTAATAGTATGAAAAGTATAATTTCATATTTGTATTGCATTAAATGCTTTTATTAGTTTGTTTAAAGGTATAATTATTTCTTTCTATTTTAAGTTTTGAGTTGTGGGATGCATAACATATTAGTGATTTAAAAATCCATTACATCACAGTATTTTTATTTAATTTGATGCATTAGTCCACTATGTATTCATCTTTTGTACACTGGCGTGCAAAAATTAAGGACGAGACGGTTTTTCGAATGTAACGTCGTGCAGAAGTGCTCCACATCGACTCAAATCATACCATGAGATCCTCAAGATGTAAGAATATAGGACAAGTGAGCAAAACCGTCTAAACAAGGAATCCAAAGGATACCAAGGCACTTTATTGAAAAGTAGCTTCGAGCACAACTGGACAGAAGACAGAAACGTCCATTTGACAGGCAGCTGCCAAGAAAAATACAGTCTTTAGTAGGGGATATGATCACCCCTGACTGCGTTGCAGGATTTACAATGTCTGTCCATGCTGAGGACGAGGTTGTCAAGGAGCTGTTGAGGCATCGCGGCCCATTCCTTTTGTAGCGCCAATCACAGCTGCGGAATCGTTGCTGGCAGCTGGTGACGTGCTGCCAAGCATCTCCTGAGAAGGTCCCACACGTCTTCGATTGGATTTAGGTCCGGGGATCGTGTGGGCCAATCCATGCGTTGAATATCTTCACTCTCCAACAGCTCTGCGACAGCCACTATACGATGAGGTTTAGCCTTGTCGTCCATGAAGAGGAACTCGGGACCCACAGCACCTCTAAACAGATGCACGTGAGGCAGGAGAATCTTGGTACAATAGCAGACACCAGTGACTGAACCTCCTTGGAAGATGTGTAGGTCAGTACGGCTACCGAGCATGATACCACGCCAAACGAGAACCCCGCCACCTCCAAACCAGTCCCTTTTGATGATGTTGGAGGTGTGAGCGTGTTCCCTGCTCTCTCCAGATGTGTATACGTCCAGAATCGCTCGTCAGACTAAATCGGCTCTCATCCGTAAAGAGAACTCTACCCCATTGCTGATGTGTCCAGTTCTTGTGTTCCTGGCACCACAGAAACCGCAGTCTCCAATGAGCAGGCGTTAATGGCACACACCGTACTGGCCGTCGTGCAAATAGACCACCTTTGTGCAGCCTCCTGGCCACGGTAAAATGCGTTAACGGACGTCCAGTTGCCTGTTGCCTGTGCCTTGCGATTTCTCCCGCTGTCTGTGGTCTGTCTCTTCTCGCCTGTAGGACAACATACCAGTCGTCCGCTGCCGTGGTTGCTCGTGGACGACCACTGCTAAACTCTTGGACAGCTGTTCCTGTTGTTTGAAATGCTCTCCAAGCTCGTGAAATGGTGCTGTGAGCGATCCCGAACTCCTATGCCACACTAGTCACACTTCGACCTTCTTCCAACTTCCCAATGACGCGACCTTGAGAAAGTCATCCAGATGTTGTCTACTGGATTGTCTGTTGGCCATATCACATGGCGGCAGCAACTCGATGTCGTTCAAACCGATGTACACCGTGCAATAGCTTTCACCGAATTGCTGAGATGATCATATGGAGAAGATTTTAGGGAGGGAGTGTCTGACCCCAGGTCTTAAACAACCCGTAGAAATAGGAAGCTAGGAGATTTGGGCTAGAGTGCCCGATAGGGAAGTGACACGGAAACGAAGTAGAAAGGGGGAGGAAGATGCCCTTATTTATTACTGGGGGCCAGTACCCAGGGTCCGACGGCTTAATGTGCCCATCCAACGCACGGCAGATATTTAGCGGATCGAGCGTTCTTACCTGCCTGGGATCGAACCTGAGGTCCGTTCCACGGCAGTCAAGAATGTTGCCTACTAGGCCACCCGTGCCCCCCAAATTGTTGAGAGTACACTGCCCATGTGCTTTATACCCTTCCGACCCCCACCCCCATCCCACGTCATGCTGCATATATGTGCATGCCCTACCGTACCGGACCCTAGTCTATCTCCTGAGTGATCTTTTGGTCCGTTCTGCCTGCTCGTTCCGCTGTTATGCTAATTTCTCCTCTTCGTCCTTAATTTTTGCACACCAGTGTAGTTATCAGTTAAGGATATGAAAATAAAGAAGAAGAAAAAAACCACCTCAGTGCAGTAGAATAATTGATGTCCGACATATCACGAATAAGTTACGTAAAAATTGTTAGTGGTGGGACGTTTCGGTAGTGACTTTTACCTTCATCAGCCATGGAATGAAACATGCGGACGAACTTCTTTTGGTTCCTTAAATAAGCAAAATGATATATATGTTAAAAGGTGCATCTGTATTGCAGGTGTTAGGAGTAAGGTAGATTTGGTAGATTTTTTTGTGTGTTGCATGTTTCACTGCCAATTATTCTCACTATGACCTCAGTGCAGATGGGGGAGGAGCAATTTGCTGTTAAGATCTGTCATAATCCACAGTGACAGGGTTAAATATACAGGGTATCCATAAATGAAGTATACAACTTCAGTATGCTATTGGGTGGAGGGAGGGGACTGCAATAAATAACTTACTTTTAATGTCAAAATACATGGTAACTGTGAAAGTTTTTCTTTAAAATGTCAGTAGGTCTCCACGTGTGCTCCGTTGGTTGCTCGCAAGATGTCTAAATGATAGTCCAGTTCCACCCACGTACGCTGCAGAATGTCAGGTGTAACAAGAAGGAAGGCTAAGGTAATGCATTCTTTGAGCTCAGTGATAGATCTAATCTTTTTCTTGTACACAATATTCTTAATAAAGCCCCAAAGAAAAAAAAATGCATGGGGTAATATCAGGAGAATGGGGTGGCCATGCCGTCTGACTCCCATGTCCAATTCAACGCCCTGGAAAATGGTGGTCTAAAGATCTGAATATATCCAAAGACCAGTGCAAAGGTGCTCCATCTTGCTGGGTAATGATGTCTTGAATATCCTGGTGTTGTGAATTTTCTAACATGTGCAGGTACATTATGCCAGTAATGGTTTGTTCAGTGAAGAAAAAATTCCCTATCACTCTGTCTTCCATTAGACCAGCCCAGACATTAACCTTTGGGCTGTCTCTCTCATGTGCTACGACCACATGGTGATTTTTCGTTCCCCAAATTCGGCAGTTATATTTATTCACTCTGCCAGAAACATGGAATGTCGACTCGTCTCTGAAACAGATCCGTGAAAGAAATGTGGGATCTTCATCAGTGTGATTGAACATATCTACCAGAAATGCTTTTTGACGTATTTGATCATTTGATCGAAGTTCTTGCACTAATTGCACCTTATATGCATATAAGCATAGACGTTTATACAAAACCTTGTGAATCGTTGTTCGCGGTATTTCAAGTTCATTACTCGCAATGCAGACTGACTTCTTCGGGCTCCTTAGATAAGCCTTATGCACATCTTCCACCTTTTTGTCCGAAATGGAAGGTCTCCCAGTACTTTTGCCTTTGAAGACACTTCCTGTTGCTTTGAATTTATTTACCCATTGTTCAAAGCTCCTTTGTGTCGGTGGATGTCTCTTGTACTCCGTTCTGAACTTAAGCTAAACTGTTGGTAGAAATTTTGACTCCACAAACCAAAACATGATGCTTTCTCCACTGGGGAAGCCATGTCTGTTGTATTCCGTGTTTAACGAGATTTTTCATTACATGAGACACCTGGCACTATCTATCATCTGACTTAACAAACTTTAACACTTGCCACGTCTCTTGACATTGAAAATAAGTTTTTTCTCTTGTATTTTATTAATAGCATACTGAATTTGTATACTTCATTTACAGACACCCCTGTATAACAAAAACAATGAATGTGTGCCTCTGACACAGACTAAAAATGTGAATAGTATTTTTCATTGTGGAGGTATTTTGCTCATAAGAAACTGGAGTGAAAATTGCTTGTCTTTGTTGTGAAGTTAGTTTTTCACTAAGTCTGAAGATAGCAGTAGTACTAACATATTACAGAAATTATAAGACTAGCCCTAGCAACAACTATGTGATATCAGTGGTTCACATTTGACAGATTAGTGAAGTAATGTCACATTTGACAGATTAGTGAAGTAATGTCACATTAACCACATGTAATAATCATGAAAATTTAATATGTAGCTGATAGATGTGAACCTCAGTGCCATTTTGTATACCATAATGCCACCATATAAGTGCAGTCAAAATGCAGAATGTTTCACAACATCCAAAGTAATGTGCTACCAGGGTGAGTTCTGTTTTTGGACTACACATAATGGTGGGCCTCCATTCCTGTGTGAAACATGTGCTAGCTTTCGACTGGGTACCCTGATAACATGAAACAGGAGGCTAATGGCTTGCATTTGGCATGAAGCCACATTATGCTATCAGGTGAGCAGAGGGATGGAGGTTAGTAAATGTGTTATTCAAGTGCTTCTAAGCCATTATTGGAAAAGAAAATGCAGAGAGAACCCTCAATGACACGCAGTAAGAATGGATAGCTGCTGAGGATGACTGACTCTATATGTGTTGAAAACCAAATATTAAGTAATTAAATGTGGCCTGTTCAGAGGAAATAGAGCACCTTTTGTATGATTTCTGGATTTTAATAGAGGATTTTTTCACATTGTATTAGTCTTTTCATCCATCACTTTTTTTAATACTTTTTTAACCAAGACCAATTTAAGGACAAATAACTTTTAGCTCAAACATTTTAAAATCTTTCATCTGTCATAAATTTTTAACCAATCATTCAAAAAATGATTTTTACCTTAAATCTCACTTTCTTTTAAAATCTGAAAACCCTCTATTTGCAGATTGCCTCTACAAAAAGTGCCTTTAAATTACTTTCAGAGGAAGAGTGATTTATCAGGGTGTCCACATTCTGGAAAGTCAGGGAAATGCCTGAAATGTTGGTAAAAGTCAGGGAAAATCAGTGATATTTAAAAAAAGTCAGAAATTTCAATCACAGCTAGACTACAACTAGTTTTAACCCGGCGTCGGGGAGTGACGCCCTCATCGCCCAACACACTTGCACTTGGTGTTGCAGACAGTCACTAACTTTGCCTTCCTACTAATGTAACCTTGTATTTCCTACCTATTATTGTAAGTTGTGTTACATTACTTGTTAACATTTCTCTTTTTGTTTTAAGTCAAAGGAGTAGAAGAAAATTTGTGATATAAGTTATACCTTGTTAAAAGGCAATTATGGCTGCAGCAATGTCAAAGCGTTGTGTGTTTAATGAACAATGGTTGGACAAACAATTAAATCCTGAGTTTTCTGGTTGGATGGCTGCTGTGAACGGCGACAATGAATCAGCATTTTGTAAAGTGTGCTCTAAAACTTTCAAGCTTAGCAACATGGGGCGTTGGGCAGTCTCCAGCCACGGAAATGGCCCTAATCATTTGAAAAACATCCGTGCTAAAATGTCTCTGCCCAGTCTTGCTTCTTTCACTTTCTCTGTGAAAAAGAACTCTCTTTGTAATAAGGAAGTCTTACCATCAACAAGCTCAGGAAATGTGGAATCAGTACTTCTAGAAAATATTAAGTCTAATGACTCAAATACTGATGTTGTGAAAGATGATGTGAAGCCCAGTGACCTTAGTGCTTATGTAGTGAAAGATGATGTAACAAATTCGGAAATAATATGGGCCATGGAAGTGTTGTCCTAGCGAATGTCTCTGAACTCTTGTACACAGATTAACAAAACATTTCAGTTAATGTTTCCTGACAGTGCGATAGCTTCAAAATTTACTTTAGCCAAAAGCAAAGCATCTTATGTGATAAACCATGGATTGGCACCACATTTCAAAGAGTGTTTAATGGTTGATCTGAAGCAGTGCACTGACTTTGTAATTTGTTTTGATGAATCACTAAACAAAATTGCTCAGCGTGGGCAAATGGATCAGTTTGTTCGTTATTGGGATGTCAATCTGCAAAAAGTTTCCACTAGATACTTAATTAGTGTGTTTTTAGGACGAGCAACAGCTAATGACCTTTTAGAGAAATTCATTAAAGGTGCACTTCTTCCCTTGGATAACATGCTACAAGTGTCAATGGATGGACCTAATGTTAATCTCAGCTTTCTTCAAAAACTGAAAGATAAACTTAGAACTGAAAATCCAGATGGTAAATTATTAGTTGACATTGGAGTATGTGGTCTTCACGTGGTCAATGGAGCTATAAAAACTGGACTTAAAGCAGTGAAATGGGATATACATCACTTTCTGCGTAACTTGTACTACCTTTTAAAAGGTATTCCTGCTCGCCGTGCAAATTATACTATGATTACTGGATGTAAAGATTTCCCTTTGAAATTTTGCACTGTTAAGGTGGTAGGAAAATGTTAATTGTTTGACTAGGGCATTGCTTGTCTATGATCATATCAAGAAATATGTTCAGGAATCATCGGTTTCCAGCATACAGCACATGTTTCTTGCAGAATTCATGGAAAGTCCACTGTTGAAATGCAAATTGGCTGCATTTAGCACTATAGCTTCAGAGTGTGAATCTTTTTTGGGAATGTTCCAGAGCCCAAAGCCTTTAATTCCTTTCTTACACACTGATTTGCTGGATCTGATGAAAAATTTGATGGCACGAAGCTTGAAGCCTGACAAATGAAGTGGAGCTGATAGTGTCTCAAAACTGTTAACTTTAGATGTATCAAAAAGTGAAAATCTTCTCTCAATTGAGAAAGTTGAAATTGGATTTAGTGCTAAAAAGCTATTAAAAGAAGTGAAGTGCTCAGAAAGGGAGAAATTAGAGTTTAAGCTTGAATTTAGGAAACTTGTGACCAGTATGATTGATAAACTTTGTAAGAAAAGCCCACTAAAATTTAAGTTTTTCCGTGGGGTAACTTGTTTGGGCCCAAATATTATAGTGCAGCAGCCGAGTCTAGGCAAGAAGAGAGTGGAAATTGGGCTCGAAGTTTTACGTAGTGCAAACAGGATTTCAGATGACTGTGCTGAAAAAGCTAATAAACAGTAAGTACGCTTCATTGTGTGTAGAAGCTCAATCTGCTTTAAAGTCTCAGTTTGATGAATTTTTAGACAGTCATGATGATTCCATCGGATTAGACAAGTTTTACAGTGCTCTACTTGACAACCAAACACAATTCGGTGAACTTTGGGATGTAATAAAAATTTGTCTCATTATGTCTCATGGAAATGCTTCAGTGGAAGGTGGATTTTCTGTCAATAAGTCTCTTCTTGTGGAAAATCTCCTGGAAGAATCCCTGATTTGTCAGAGAACCGTTTTTGATGCCATTAAAAATGTGGGAGGAGTAGAACACATTGCCATCAATAGAAGGCTTCTTCTTTCTGTAGGAGCCTCCAGACGAAGATAGCAGGATTATCTTGAGAAAAAAGTGTTCTTCAAAACAAAAAAGAACACCAGGCCAATAATAATAATAATAATAATTAAATGAATAAGTTATTTGGGAAACTTTATACATCAAACGGAAACACTTTTAAATAATATAAGTTTCTCAATTATCCAATTCAACTTTATTTACACTGCTGGCCACCCAAAATGCAACACCAAGAAGGAAGCATCCGATTGGCCTGAAATTCGCAGAATGCATCGCCCGCGAGAGGACATGCAAACGATTGGCATTGCAGGGCATATGCAAATCATGTGCGCCTGTCACACCACCGAGAAGCACTATAAGAAGGGTGCACAGAAGGCGGGGTGTAAGTAGTGGAAGTGTGTTGTGCTGCCGGACCTGTGCGTGGGAAGCTTCCTGATGCCTCATCACAGAATACAGCAGTCATTCCAGCACGTTTTGGAGTTTGACAGAGGACGAATAGTGGCTTATCACGACAGCGGTTTATCGTACTGAGACATCGACGCCCGTGTGGGACGACATCCAGCCACAGTGAGGCGAGTATGGATTCGGTGGGTGCGGGAGGGACGGGCGGACCGACGTGAGCGATTGCAGCGGCACACCACTGAATGAGAGGACCGGCATGTTGTGCGGCAGCCATTGACGCTAAAGTTCGTGATGTGGCTCGGACCGCCACATCACGAACGTTAGCACAGGAATTAGGGTGTGTTGCGCAACAACCTGTTTCAGCACGTACCGTTCGACGTCGTCTGCAGGAGCGAGGACTTCTTGCACGGCGCCCATTGCTTTAATTACTGTTGACATTACACCACCGGCGAGTGCGGTGGCAGTGGGCCGTTGAATGCTGCACCTGGACTACGGAATGGCACGACATTGTGTTCTCCGACGAATCCCGCTTGTGCCTGTAACACCGTGACGGTCGGATCTGCGTGTGGCGGCACCGCGGCGAGAGACTGTATGACGCCTGCGTTATGCATCGCCATACCGGTCCGTCGCCTGGTGTTATGGTTTGAGGCGCAATTGGATATGACACCCGCACCCCTCTGGTATGCATCATCAGTACACTCAACAGCCACCGCTACATCTCTGACGTTTTGGAGCCTGTAGTCCTCCCTTACCTGCCAGCGGCCACGTTTCAACAGGACAATGCGTGCCTGCACGTGGCACGCATTGTGCAACAATTCTTCACGGCCCACCAGGTGTCACTGCTGCTGTGGCCCGCCTGTTCTCTCGATATGTCGCCCATCGAACACGTCTGGTCGCTGATCAGCAACCGTGTGGCCCGGCAGGCACCACCCATGGCTACGCCTGATGAACTGTGGCAACGTGTGGAAACAGCCTGTACCGACATACCCCAAGCCCACATCCAAAAGTCTCTTTTGTTTGATGCGGTGGCGTGTAGCGGCAGTTATTGCCAGCCATGGAGGCCACACGAACTATTGATGTTTTCACGTTCTGCAAGTCGCACGGGCCTGTAAGCGCAATCGTTTCATCTTTGTATCTCTTGTTATGTGTCCAGTAAATCTGGCTTAGCTATCTCGTGTCCTTCTTGGTGTTGCATTTTGGGTGGCTAGCAGTGTATTATCATGGCACATATATTGAAAAACTCAAATAAACCTATTTGTGTAAGGTCAGGGATTTCTTATATATTTGGTCAGGGAAATCAGGTTTGATAATTCTGTGGGGACACCCTGTTTATACTTATTTTGGTGGTCTGCATAAATAACTTGTTAATTGTCCAAAGAGAGAGAGAGAGAGTGGATGCTTAATTCACACTTGTTAATAAACTATGAAATTGCAACCAACGCATAGAGAAATAAAAATAATCATTCAACATGTACAGTCCACTCCTGGAAAAAAAAAAAATGGGTGTAAATGGCTATGTGATCAAAATAGGCTATGTGTTTATGCCACAAAACCCTTGTTTGGGAATGTTTCTGCCCTCTGGTATACATGTCCTCAAAAGCATACTGATGAACAACCCTTAAGTAATGAATTCACTACCACACCAAAATTAGCTTTCAAAAGAACCCATTGGGCTCCCCTTTATTTATAGCACTCAAAAGAAACTTTTTTAAGAACACCTTTTTTTTTTAAATTTTTAAAAAATTTTAGAGCACCTGGTTGAAAGGTGAGTAGGTTCAACTCCAAAACAAAATTCAGCCTTGTCATGCCAACAGCTGTTTAGACCTAATTTAAATGAAATACAAGATGAAATATGGGCACACAGTTTAGCAAGTTTATCACTGTTTTACAAGTTTATCGGTGCAGTATGAGACACATTTCTCCTTTTGTTTACACTAAGTTGCTCTTATATTAATAAGGCAAGGAAAAACATGCAACAAATATAGATTTGATAAGTTTAGTAGAAGAATGTATGTACATGCTCATTGTTTTTTTTTTATTTTTTTTTTTTTTTGTGCAAAAAGTTAAAACAATGAACATGTACATACATTTTTCTACTAAACTTATCCTTTTGTTTAATTAGATTGCACTAATTAGAAGTAGTTATGCTCACATTAATTTCACTAGAAAATAAGTTACAAATATATGCTGCCAGTGATTAAAAAAACATTTAGTATTGTAATTACCAAGTAATTTTATTAAGGCTGCAAATATCCAGATTTTTGGTGTGCTTCTTACAAAGAACTCTAAAAGTAGAGAAAGACTGCTTATCAGCTTTCTTGACCATTACTTCAACAGAGCAGGGTCTTCAAGGGAGTGAAAAAATGATCCAGGCTCACCTGCATCAGTTAATTCATCATCAGATTAAATTAATTACATTATAAATATACTAAATAAGCAAAAAAAAAAAAATGTATTTCTTTACAAACTTTGCATGCATGTGCAGAGCTGCTGTTGCATTGTTATCGAGCTGGGTCCTAGGGACCCACAGATTTTTAAAAAGTGGGTACTTTGTGAGATATTCTAGGTCCTTCTACAAAAGAATCAAGAGATAATGAACATTTATGCACAGTCAAGTCCCCATTATTGTGACGACCTCCTACTTTTGACATCAACAGCACGTAACCAATGAAAGAAGGCATGTGCCGTGAGCTGGCTTGAAGGGTGTATAAGGTGTGCTGTAGGCATTCTGAAAACATATCACTTGTTGCTGTCATGGATAAAAGGAGCGATTTATCAGATTTGCAAAAAAGGATGATTATCAGCTTTCGAGCAAAGGGTGGCAGTATTTCTGAAACAGCGTAGTTTGTGAACTGTTTGCGTGCTGCTGTGGTTAAAGTGTATCGTGATTGGAGAAATGGCACCGTTGCGAATAAGCGATATGGGAACTGTGGAGCACCACGTGCCATTGATGTGAGAGGTGAACGTTGGCTGCGAAGGTGCATGAGGGCCGATTGACAAGCTACAGTACAGCAACTCACTGGCCGAATGAACCAGGGGGCTACCGGAAGTGTGTCTAAAATGACAGTTCAGTGAACCCTGCTGCATATGGGGCTCCGATGCAGACGGATGGTCACTGCACCTATGCTAATGAAGATGCATCGGCAGAAAAGGCTTACATTTGCATGGCAGTATCAGAATTGGACCTCTGCTGATTGGCAAAGGATTGCCTTCTCCGATGAGTCACGTTTTCTGCTTCATTAAACGGATGGATGTTGGCTTATAAGGCGAGAAACATCGGAGAACAAACACTCTTCAACCATTGCTGGAAAAACACAAGCTGGTGGGGGGGGGCAGTGTTATGGTCTGAGGAATGCCTTCGTGGCATTCCCCGAGTCCACTAATACCTGTGGAAGGCACTATGGACTGAATTCATTATAAATCCATCCTTGCAGACCATGTACACCCATACATGCTGATTGTCTTCCCTGGGACAGATGGGATCTTCCAGCATGACAATGCAACATGTTACACAGCTAGAAATGTCAGTGAGCGGTTGGAAGAACATGATGAAAATTTCAAAGTACTTCCCTGGCCGATTAATTTCCCGGGCTTAAACCCAATTGAGCATCTGTGGTACCACCTTGATCGTATTGTTCACTCTATGGATCCTCCACCATGCACCCTCCAGCAGCTGTCGGATGCACTGCAGTCAGCATGGCTCCACATACCTGTGAACACCTTCCAGCACCTTATTGAGTCACTCCCAGCCCGTCTAGCTGCTGTCCGCGCTACTCACGGTGGTTACTCTGGATATTAGCTGGTGGTCACAATAATGTGACTCCACCGTGCATTTACATTAGCAAATGAAAAAAACATGTAATTTATGTTGTTAGTACTGACAGAGTTAAAATTTTATCATTTTCAACTAAATTTTATTATAATGGAACTACACAAAGGCAATGCATTTTAAGTCAGCTCAGAACACCAGACGGTTTTTATTTTTCAAAACACAGGAACTGTGTGATGACTACTCGTGAACAGTTTTTTTTTTTTTTACTTTTAACGAACTATCATTGAAGTAGACATACAACTTTTAGTAGAGTATAATCATTCACAGTGCTCTCATTAAATGTAAGTTTGTTTGTTTTTCAAATTTTAAATTTCAACTGTTCCAATATTGATTAAAAGAGGTGAAAGGTTTAATAAATTAACGAGGACATTTGTATATTTACATAATTTTGTGGGACGGTGCATTGCTGGCTGTTTTTGTTCTTTGCCTAATCCTCACGAATTTGACTTTTTTGGCAAATGGCATGTTAAAAAAAATCCAAAATAAAATGTGGGTCCAGAAGGATGCATAGAATTTGTAATTATGGATCCATATTTTTGTTTGTTTGTTTGTTTTGGAGTAATTTAAGTGCCACAGCATGTCAGTGGCAACACTGATGTGTACCCAGGTATATATTTTCAGTACATCTTTTTTTTTTTTTTTTACCCAAGTTGAAATCAGTTTAGTTTGTATAGCAGTTTTGTAGAATTATTTTTTTTTTGACATACTAGGATACTTTTTAATTGATTAATATTAAATAAGTGGTGTTTTGGTTTTTATAATATTTTAATTCTTGAATGCAGATTGATATTTTAGTTGTTGTTCAAAATTTTAGGTACTTGGACGTGGTGATATTATTCTGGCGGGCTCTGTGAAGGTTCCAAATGTAAGCACTTACAGTTTTCCAATTTCTGTCAACTATCGTATGGCCCCCAAAGCAAGAGTTCTTGTGTACTATGTTAGAGAAAAGAATGATGAGATTGTTGCTGATGCTGTTAACTTTGATGTATCTGGTGTATTTAGAACACCGGTAGGCATTTTTCCTTGTTATTTTTAAATTTCTTATGTAAATTCATTTAAAAAGTACTGTTAGTTTTTTACTTTTTAGGTTAAAGTATGCATTTGATTTGTGTGTGTCTGTTTTTATTGTCCATTATTTCCTAACATTTATCCATCATTTGAAACAAAGTTATTGATGGAGGTAGTTGAAATATCACACTTGTTACTTTAAAGAAAAATTTAAAGACACAGAAGCCTTTAAACATTATTATGAGTCTTGATCACCTGTAAACATTTGGAGCAAGACTGGTTGCCAGATCTGGATTTTCAAGTGCTTCATTATGGTTATAGCCAAATGATAGGGGGATTTCCAAAAGATAGGGATAAAATAAGGACTATCAGTATTGCAGTTGGAAGAGGTAGATATTTCAATGCTCTCGGGATAGATGTTGTTACCTTTCATGCTATATCAGGTACTAACTGTTTGCCAAGATAAACCAATCTCGTCTTACTTGATAATGATTTTTACATGGTTAAAATTAATGAAATTCTACCTGTTGTTTTTCTTAAAGAATCGGAACACTTAACTCAAAAATTTAACTTCCTGTTCTCGAAGCAACAGTGGGCTTGTTGCTCATGTTCAGCTATAGTTTTACTGCCAATAGTTTTCACTATGTTAACTTTCTTCAACCCCAGTGCCTCCTTTTGTCAAAGATTGCCTGTCAAATGGTATAGAATTTGAGGGGGAGATATTTCCCCAGAAATACGTGAGAACATATTAAAGCAGCACATATATTCAATTCAATCAGAAGTATGCACTGAATTCATAAGACCTTACTTGCTTGGAATTTCATTGTCCTGCATGGTGTAATGGTTAGCATACTCGAACAGATATTGGGAGATGCTGGTTCGATTCACTCTCCAGGGTGATGTAATTTTAAAGTTTTCTGAAGCGTTGTTACAAGGAAAACCAGTAGATCACAGGCAATTCAGTGCATAATTCTGATTTAATTGAATATATGTGCTGCTTAAATATAATTGCTTTTCTCTGTATAATGGGCCTTAAAATTTTCCCCAGCTGCATGATTGAATTAGGCTCATACCACTTCTCTTCTTGATGCAGCCATTCAAAAATCTGATCCAATTCAACCTTTTATCAGGGCTAAATCTGCCATTGTTCTTTCTCAGCGTACCAATAAACCTTTCTGTTACTTTTCTACTCAACTTAAGAACATAAAAAAATGTATTATCATTAATAACTTAGCTGTTTGTGAATCCAATGAAATTGGCTTCCCAGTTATTCTAAAGAAATATGACCTTGATTTAAAAGTGGACAAATTCCTTCACTCCAATGACTCCAAGTTTCTAAAGTCAAATCGTACTGAATCCCTCAAGAACTCCATTAGATTAAACAAAAAAGATACCTTGAACTATTTCCTTGGTGATTTTGCTTCTCTATCTTATTGCCACATTCCACGTCTCTTTTAGGTGTGAAGTTTGTTTTATTGAAATGGTTTTCTGTTGGTTCAGGAGTCGGACAAGGTTGTGTAATGTCACCCTGGCTGTTTAATATGTTTATGGATGCATGCATTCATGATGCCAAAATTGATAATACTGGTTTATAAAGGCTTATGAGCAAGTCACCTTTCTCATCTTTGTCACCTTTTTTCATGGTTATCACCTTTCGTCACTTTCTTGGGACATGTCACCTTTCTCACAGTTTTTTTGTTGAAATTGCGAGTTAAAAACCCGGCACCACTCGCTGCTGTCCAGTAAACAGTGCACAGATTAGCCGCTAAACTACACTGCAGGGCAGCCTAATACGAGAGTATGACTGACCCTGTTCCCGTGAAGAGCTTCGTAGCTCCTCCTCCTGCATCCAGGCTTCTCTTCCAGCGTTTTGCGATGCTCCTTTCTGTGTGCCCCTCTGTTCGTGTTTAGCTGCATGCCGTTTATGCTATGATGTGTTTCAAGGACAAGCGTCTTGGCGCAACAAGATTCCCGAGGGTCAAATGGAAGTCACGTGATCCTTATCTTGGCACTCAAACCTTGTTTTGCTGTTGTCTTTGCACTGTGATAGCTCAAGGCAATATGGCACCGCTTCTCTGATGGCTTATCCCACCACTCAACAACCTCGTTTTGCTGTCTTTGAACGACCCTTTAGATTTCCTCTGCCCTTCCGATTCTTTGAAATAGTAACGCCATTAGCAGAATTAGATTTTTCTCGGCATTTTTGCCTTTAAAAAAATTTGGTAATTTTGCAGGGATTTTTGCCCAAATTTATTTGCATGCAAATAAATTTAACATTGAAATCCTGGTTTGTTAACACACCTGCTCACAAAAAGTTTTTTTTTTTTAATCTGATGGTAGTAATTCTAGCTAATTTTTACAAATTTATGTCAAAGTGTGCTCCATCCACAGATAAACAAAAAAAAACTAGGTGCACTAGAAATAAAAAAAACTGGTGGAGAGGGACAATATTTTCTTGCTGACCAAACTCGTCACATAAAAATACCCAATACCACCAGTTATATTGCCTCAAAATTGGGAAAATAAAGAGATGTCAAAAATTTTGAAAAAGGCAAATCAAGAAGGTAAGGTTGTGTGCTCCAACCCTTCTGAAAAAGATAGGATGGCCAAAGGAACTCTGAGCTGATACAAATAAAAAGATAGATTGGACCACTGGCCCACATTGAGCCTATTCAACCCCCCCTAGATATTTCAGCAAGCTTTATATAAAAGTCTTAAAAGTGAAAAACCCACATACACCAGAGTGCAGGCTTGGTTAAAAAAAACGTGATTTCTGTATGTAATTCGACTCGCAAATTAACACTAAGTGGTGAAATGTGAGAAAAATGCCAGTAGCTCACATCTCGTTGAGAAAAAATCGCTAACACCACCATACATTTTTTTAAAACTTGGAGAAAAGCCTAGCTCAAAAGTGCAAGTCACTGTACTCTGCCAATCTTGTACTGAGGTAGATGGAAAACTTAGGCTTGGGATTGAAATTTGTCTGCACTAATAGTATCCCACAATCACTAAATAAATTATAGTACTATAAGATTTTAAATGGAGAGCTACCCAGCCACTTCTCTTAGCTAATCGAAAAGGTAAGCACGACCCGTAGGCAAAGTGTGCTCCATTTGTAGTTTAAAAACCAAATGCTCTAGAAGCAAAATAACTGGAGGAATGGGTCAGTATTTTCATGCTGACAAAATATGTCACAAAAAAAAAAAAAATACCTAACACTGACAGTTATACAGTACTGAAATAGAAAAAAACAAGAGAAAAGCCAAAAAAAAAAAAAAAAAAAAAAGCTGGGTAAGGTGGTGGTGTGCTCCAGCTCTCCTGGAGTAACCTAATTAACTGTTTGCTCACATTGAGCTAATAAAAAGTTTCAACACCCTCTTTAAATGTTCGTTATATAAGGTTAACCTTGCTGTACATTAAAGTTCTTTGTGTTTAAATATATATTCATTCTGAGACTTGAGTATATGCATGTTTAATCATTTAGAATTTTTATGCTGTACCATCAAGTTGTATAACTTGATGATCCCCTCTATTAATGTTTTATCATTGTTAGGTTTGTTTTCACTGTAAGTACTAGCTGTTAAGTGTGATTGTGTGGTAAAGGTGTAGTTTAGCTTCCTAAATGATTTGGCTGAAAATTGAACTCCAATAAACACAAATAAGAGTTAAAAGTGAGAAACCCACATGCGCCAGAGTGCAGGCTGGGTTAGAAAAAGTTGATTCTGCACGTAGCTTACATCTCTACAAAAAAACTCGCCGACCCCACTATACTCTTCTTAAAAAACTTGGTTAAAAGGGAGAAAATTCCAACTAAGCAAGGTTTCTGAGTGCCGAGATAAGAGTCAGCCAAAGTGAGTACCAGTGGTGCCGGGATAAGGGTCACGTGACTTCCGTTTGATCTTCGGGTCCAACCTTGTTGTGCCGAGACACTTGTGTTTCAAGGTAAAAGGTTTTATGGAATCTGCAGTTGATGTGTAGTTTAGTGTCCTAAATGGTTTGGCTTAAAATTTCGAGAAAAATTATATACATATTTTAAAGTATGTAATTTGATATGAAGCTGAAATGAAGATCACAATGCTATGTTTTTTAGCACATCTTTTGTAAAAAGATCGTGCTTATGTTTTCGGTTTGTCCATGCATTTGAAGCATGAGAAAATGTCACATATGGCACGTCGTTGCAATATGTCACATCTGGCGCGTGCATGCCAGATGTGACATATTTTCTCGCGCTTAGCAGTGAGCTTTTGTCTATGTTACTCCGACAGATTTGCAAAGTGCACTTTTTTTTTCTTGTAAAAATGTTCTGCTAAAGAGAGGGGTGTTTTTTAGCACGTCTTTTGTAAAAAAAGATTGTGCTTATGTTATCCGTTTGTCCGTCCGACCGTCTGTAGACACTATCTCTGCAACTACTAGTCCGATTTGAAAAATTCGTTTTGCATTAGAAAGCTTGAAATGTGCGAATAATGACCCTTTATTTTGATTTTTACGATGCCAAATTTCGCCGCTAGAGGGCGTAAATGCAGATATCGAATTCAAAATACATTTTTTCCCATACATTTGTTTCTAAATATCCAATTCAAAAAATTCTGTTGCCTTTCGATTCTAATCATGGCAAAGATTATATTAGGTATAGTCACTTTTCCAAGTTATGAATAGAATCTCCGCTAGGGGGTGTAAAAGTAAATTGCATTTCCCCCGATATCTCTGCTTCTAAAACTCAGATTTGAAAAATTATTTCTGCAACGGATACAGCTCCGTATAGGAAATCTTTCGCATGTAATTTCTAATTTTTGGTATAAAACAGTTTGGCCACCAGGGGTCGTAAATGTTAATTTCTGCTTCTGATGTATTTGCAACAAAATTTGAGCTTCTGAAATAGTGATTGAAAAATTCTTTCATGGACTGATACCACTCATGTTGACAACCCATTTTGGAATATTTCTTTCTTAAAATAATGCATGGTTTCTCCCCCAGGTGACGTAGATGCATATCTTATTTTTATAATATCTCTGCTTCTAATGGTCCAATTTAAAAAATTTCTCCTTTGCAGGATAGAGTTTCCAATGTTACATGTGTTTCATATAATTTTCAAGTAATTCATTGACTTTCCGCTAGGGGAGTAAAGGTAAATTGCGTGGTCCCCGATATCTCTGCTTCTAAAACTCCAATTTGAAAAATTCTTCCTGCACCAGATGCAGCTCCCGGTGGGAAATGTTATGATTGTAATTTCAAATTTTTTTTTATAAAATATGGTTTGGCCACCAGGAGGCGTAAGTGTTAGTTTCTGCTTCGTAGGTATTTCCATCAAAATCTGAACTTCTAAAATCTCAATTGAGAAAACTCTTTCGTGGGCCAATACCGCTCGTACCGATAAACATTTGAGAATATTTTCTTAAAATCATGTATGGTTTCTCCACCAGGGGGCGTAGATGTGTATCCTATTTCTGGCAATATCTCTGCTTCTGAGAGTCAGATTTGAAAAATTCCTTCTTTGCTAGATAGCGTTTCCGGTGTAAAATGTTCTCATATCATATTATTTGCGTCTTCATAGGCAATTAGTGCCAAAAAAGTGCACTATTTAGGTGCAAGTCATTGATGACTTAACAATCAGAAAGGCCAAACACGTACCTAAAAGTTCTTGGCTTCATTCTTCTTATACACTTGGTGCACGTTAACGAGAACATTTTGTTATGCAGCTGGCCTTTTTAAGGTTGAAACTTTCATCATATCTGCTCACAGGTTGTTGTTGTTACTATAATAATAAATAAAGGTGCAAATAGTAAAAAACCAATAAGATATGTAGGAGCAATTCCATATGTTGAAGGTATTTCTGCTGAAATTAATGAGCTTTGTGGAAAATATGACATGCAAGTAGGAAATCGAGTACATACTTTAAAAAATATAGTAATGAAAAATCAAAAGAGCAGCCAACTTGATAGAGCTGGTGTATATGAGATTCCTATAAATCAGAAGCCATCTTTGTCATATATAGGCAGCACTAAGAACAAGTTAAAATATAGATTGCACCACCATATGAATAGTTGGAATTAAAAAGAACCTAAAACAGCATTAAACCAGTATTGTCTAGAAAATCATCAATGTCCGAAATTCGAAGAGAGTTGCTGAATCGGTGTTAATCGAAAAAAACAGATCAAGAGCATGTAATATTAACGACCCAAACAACTTAAAGGACCATTGGAAAGCCTTAATTAAAGTAGAATAACAATTAAGGGGGGAATAAACAGCACTAACAATAGATGGCGCCAGAGATACAACAATGCGGAGTTCGCGACTTAAGCCGGAACCTTGATGAATTTGCTCACTTGATCTGTGGTTAGCAGAGCAAAAGAATACATAGACCTCCTTAGGATGACAGCGTAGCTGTTGAAAGCACTTGGGGAATGTTTGTGACTGGCTGAATGAGGTTAAGGTTTGCTGCAGGGTGTTTACAATGTATGAGGCAAATGGAGCGCTACGTAAATCACAGTTGACAGTAGTTTGACTGCCGTAAAATGTAAATAGTGTAATTATGTAGATAGTGGTTTTTAATTGAGTGTATGAATGTGTTGTATATACTGTACATAAATGTGTTAGTATGAGGTATGTAAATTGTATGATGTGAAATAGGTATGGAATTGAATATGGGTGTGATGTATGTGAGAATTTATTAGGTGTATGGGTATGTGTTTTAGAATTGAGTACCGTTTTTAGAATTGTGAATTTTAAGGGCAAATTGCTGAGGGAAGAGTGAGGGAAGGAGAGAAATACAATAAAAAAAAAAAGGCGTATGAAGGTCGACAACTCTCGCGTAATAGTGAGTATGCGTCTTGTGTTGACGAGCTGTCGTGCATGTCAAACAGCAGTCAGAATTCAGCGTTTTTTTACTGTCCTGTGAATGAAAATATGAATGTTTCATGACTTGAGGAATTATAGTAACAACAACCTGTGAGCAGATATGATGAAAGTTTCAACCTTCAAAAGGCCAGCTGCATAACAAAATGTTCTCGTCAACATGCACAAAGTGTATAAAAAGAATGAAGCCAAGAACTTTTAGGTAAGTGTTTGGCCTTTCTGATTATTAAGTCACGTTCTCATATAATTTCGAATTTTTCAAGTTATACATAGACTTTCTGCTAGGGGCGTTAAAGTAAATTGTGTTTTCCCCGACATCTCTGCTTGTAAAATTCCGATTAGAAAACTTCTTTCTGCACCAAATGCAGCTGCTGATAGGAAATGCTTTGCCTATAATTTCTAATATTTGATAAAGAATGGTTTAACCACCAGGGGGTGTAAGTGTGAATTTCTGCATCTGATTTATTTGTAGCAAAATCTGAACTCCTGAAAACTCGATTGGAAAAATTCTTTCGTTGACTGATCGAAACTCCTTTTGAGAATACTTTCTTAAAATAATGCATGGTTTTCCCGCCAGGGGCATAAAGGCATATCTTATTTTTGTCGATATCTCTACTCCTAAGAGTCCAATTTGAAAAATTCTTTCTTTGCTGGAGAGCATTTCCATGGGGAAATGTTTCTCATATAATTTAAAACTTTTTGTAGCTCACAAGTCTGCCACCAGAGGGCATAAGTTCACATTTACAGCAATATCTGCAGGACTAAAAATTTGATTGAAAAACTTATTTCTTCAGTCAGATGCTATTAACTATGCAAACTGTGTGTATTTTCTTTCCAAAATACTGCACAATTTCGCCACTAGGGGCATATATGCTTATTCTGTTTTTCTCAATATCACTGTTTTTACATGTGCGATTTAAAAAATTATTTCAACACCAAAAATGTCATTAGATACTATCACACAGCAGTTACATGTTTTGTATGTATGATCATGAGGCATTTCAAAGAGGCTGACTTTAGTTCTCTAAAAGAATAAAATTTGCATGATATGATTAACTTCAATGTTAGTTTTTTGTAGAACTTTGTTATTCAAATGATCGCCCTGGTTTTATACCGATACAATGTGCACATTTTTGTTTCATGTTGTCGTCGTCTTGATTACTCAGTCCAAGGACTGGTTGTTCAGTAGATGTACTCTGTCTCTCCATTCCTCTCTATTCTCCGCTGTTCTCTTCAAGTCATAGTATCCTAGTATTAGTGTCTTGGAGTAACTGTGCCAAAAAACTATTCCTTGGCTGTTTTCCTCTCTTGCCTTGAATTTTCTTTTCCAAACCTTTCGGAATCGGGCCTCCATGGTGCAATATGTGTCCCATCCATAACATTCTTCTTCTCTTTAACATGATTAGATTCCTGGGTTCTCCCACTCTCTCCAGGACCTCCTCATTAGTCTTTCTATCGAGCCAACTTATTCTCTCCATTCTTCTATAGCTCCACATCTCAAATGCCTCCAGCCTTTTCACTTCCCTCTTGGTCAATGTACAAGTCTCAGAACCATAGAGAGCTATTGGTCAAACATATGCTTTTAAAATTATTTTCCTCAGTTTTAGATCTATATTTTTGGCTGTCCAGTAGTCTTTGATTCTCTCTAAAAGCCGTTTTTGCCATCTCCAGTCTCATTCTAATTTGTTTTTCACATCTCGCATCCTCATGAATAATTTGACCCAAATAGTGAAATGATTTAACTTGTTCGATGCATTGTCCTTCAATTTTAAGGAAAGCCTGTTTTGGATCCTTCCCTATTACCATTAGTTTTGTCTTATTTTCATTTATCTTTATTCCATCGATATCCGCATTTTTGTGTATTTTTGACATGCGCTGTAGTGATTTGGCTGATCCTAATCAGTTTCATGTAATGCAGTGTAATAATTTTGGCTTTACAAAAAACTTTCAGGTTCTAAAGAATCTGATTTATTTAAATGCTCATAAAGCCTAGTTAATATTGAAATTAAAATTTCCGGTATGGAAAGCTAATAGACTTTTGCAAAAGGGCCTCCTCGAAAATATGGGGGAGGGGGTGTTTCGATTTTCTAGTACGCCATTGGACAGAATTTGTGTCCTGTACTTTTACGGGTTCTGGAGGTGGACATCAAATCGTTCATTTTTTATTTTTTTTTTGTAACCTTTTTAAATATTTCTTTTCAAACTTCGTTTTCAATATCAATGCTTCTTCCAGATTTCTGAAAGTTCTTCAATCAAACATAGATTTTTTTACTTTTACTGGAGATAAAAGTGATACAATGAAGTACAACCAAAGAACTACTGCACTGTCTTTTACTGCTCTAAAACGTAAGTAAAATACAAATTACTGTTTTGAACCATGTATAAAAACAGTAATAAAAATACAGGACACAAATTCTGTCCATTACACCATTGGACAGAATTCGTGTCCTGTATTTTTACGGGTTCTGGAGGTGGACATCAAATCGTTCATTTTTTTGTTACCTTTTTAAATATTTCTTTTCAAACTTCGTTTTTAATATCAATGCTGCTTCCAGATTTCTGAAAGTTCTTCAATCAAGCATAGATTTTTTTTTCTCTTACTGGAGATAAAAGTGATAAAATGAAATACAACCAAAGAACTGCTACACTGTCTTTACTGCTCTAAAACATAAGTAAAATACAAATTACTGTTTTGAACCATGTACTTAATTTGTTTTGTGACTTTTCCTTCTTTAAGTTTCCATTTATGGATTTTTGACTCCCACTTCCAGAGTTCACAAGATGGCTAAAGTTTGAAGAGTGGTCTGTTTAATTTCAGGTCACAAATATATGTAGCTTACATAAAATAAAATTAAAAAAATTAAAAAAAGTTCAAATAAGAACAATGTGTGTGTGTGTGTGTGTGTGTGTGTGTTTGATAAATTGTAAATAATCAAAATACTACTGTTTAATCTAAGGTATAAACTCACTGTAAGAATCTCATCAAACTTTTTTCTGGAAAATCCACATTTATTCAATAAACACTGAAGCACTCATTAAAAGCCTTGTTTGTTCGAGGCAATATACATAACCACAATGTAAGCTTTTGAAATTTAAACATAAAACTCAGAGGAGACCCAAATTAAATAGCATTCAGACTCTACTGTGTATGTCCTCTTTCATGCAGAAGTTTTCTTCAGTTTTTGAGACTTCATCTATGTCCTGAGTTTTTTCGCAATTAAAAGGGGCGAAAGGGTAAGCACAAAAATGATAAACTAAATGAATACAGTAGTTAAGTTTTTCTTTTGTGTGTGTGTGTGTGTGTGTGTGTGTGTTTTACACAGCTATATTTAGCTTGGGAGGCTTAGCTCATTAATATTGTATTTGATTTATGTCTTTAAGCTTGCAAAATGCTTCAGAAGCTAGTGTCATTAGGTTAAAAAAATATAATAGGTCACCAAAAAATGAAGAAATTCCACTTTGTAAATGTGGTAGACACCCTGTATAATCAATGAAAGCTGTACAGAATGGAAGTTGATATTCCCTCGTTCTTTCAGTCCTCTCAATACGTGGATATGATCTACAGTGCTGTAACCACTCCTGAATCCAGCTTGTTCTCTCGGTTGAGCCATGTCCAGTGTTACCTTAAAGCAATGTGAAAGAACCATACTGAAGATATAAACCACTGATAGGAAGCTGATGGGCCTGTAATTCCTGAGATCCTCAATGTTCCCCCTTTTTTTTTTTTTTATGTAGCAAGATCATTGTAGCATTGTTCCAATCCTCATGAATTTCCCCTCCCTTGAGATATCTAGTGAAAACTTGGGCGAGTGTAGTTTTGTTTTTCCACTGGCTTCTTGTATAAAGTTCACAGTAATTTAATCTTTTTGTGAAGCTCTTCTCCGTTTGATGTTCTTAATTGTGTGTGTAACTTCTTCCCGGAGGACTGGATAAACTTTGGTACTGGTACCTTTTGTAATGTCTGGAATAGTGGTATCATCCCCTTCATACAGTTTTAAGTAGAAATCTTTCACTCTCGTCAAAATTTCGACTCTATTTCTCGTTACAGTGCCATCTTCTTTTCTCAGTGCCATAATCTGTTTTCTTCTCTTACTGAGATGCCCCTTTGCTCTCTTCAGGCTTTGGTTGTTTTCAATTGCACAAGTTCACAGTTAAATTTCCTTACGTCTTCAATGATACTTTTTCGCACCGTCTTGTGTAGCTCTATATATTCCACTTTGGAAGTTACATTTTCTTGAATTGTCCTCATTTTCCTTCTCTTTTGCATCAACATTTTTGTTATTTCTGTTATTTTCTTCATATGCAACTTGTTCTTAGTACCTTCTGTTTTAATGCAGTGAAACCTGCCTGTAACAATATTCTAATGATCGGGAAAAAATATTGTTATAGACAAGGTTGAACCCGATACACTCAATAGTGGAAGTTATTTAATATGGTTGGTACATTATTTTTACTAATATCATGCTAAACTTAAATTATTAAATAATATTAAGGATTATGAATGTAGATGAATATAAATCATAAGAATCTATTGAGTTGTCGGAAAAGTCATGACGTATTTTGGCACCCAATGGTGGTTGGGCGGTTTTGGAAGTAGTAGAGGCATGTGCAGCTCTGTTATCGTTATGGCATTCGACAGGTGCCAGTTTTAGCTGCAGTCTAAAAGGAATAGTGAGCGATATGGTTGATTTGCGGAGATTTGACATCAAGTTGAAGATGGAAGACCAAACTGTGCATTTTAACTATATTTTACTTCCGTAAAGGGAAGAACGCGCGTCAAAATTGTGAAAAGTTGCGTAAAGTGTACGGTCATAATGCTCTACAAGAACGTCAGTGCCACCAGTGGTTCACAAAATGCTGTGCAGGTGATTTTGACCTCAACGATGCTCCTCGGTCCGGGAGGCCAACCGAGGTTGATGACTACCAAATCAAGGCATTGATCAAATCAAACCCACGTTACACGGCACGAGAGATTACAGACACATTGCACATCCATCATTCAAGCGTTCATGACCACCTGAAAAAGCTGGGATACGTAAGCAAGCTCGATGTGTGGGTTCCTCATGAACTCAAAAAACTCAATTGACGGCGCATATAAACATCTGCGATATGCTCGTTAAACGTGAGGAAAACAATCCTTTTTTGAAGCGACTGATAACTGGTGACGAAAAGCGAATTGTGTACAACAATGTGCTGCGCAAACGATCTTGGTCCTGACGTGCTGCTTCGCCTCAAGCGACATCCAAAGCAGACATTCATCAGCCGAAGGTTCTGGTCTCAGTGTGGTGGGATTTTAAAGGTGGTGTGTTTTTCGAGCTCCTACCACGGAACCAAACAATCAATTCGAATGTGTACTGTTGGCAATTGGACAGTTTGAACGAATCGGTCATCCAGAAACGTCCAAAGCTCGTTCATCGTAAACGTGTTGTGTTCCATCACGACAACGCGAGACCACACACAAGTTTGATCACCCACCAAAAATTATTGGAGCTTGGGTGGGATGTGTTGCCACATCCAGCATACTCGCCTGACCTTGCACCGTCAGACTTCCACTTGTTTTGCTCTCTTCAACAGTCCTTGCATGGTATAATATTCAATTCAGATGAGGCTGTAAATCAGCACCTTGTACAGTTTTTCGCCACGAAAGACAGGTCCTTCTATGAACGAGGCATTCTGCAGCTCACTGAAAGATGTCAAAAGGTTATTGAACAAAACGGGCATTAAATCATTGATTAATCTTTGTTCTTTCTATCAATAACTGACTTTTGCAAAACATGGCTAAAATACGTCATGACTTTTCCGACAACCCAATAATTCCAGTTCAAAAATGTAACGTGTATTTTAACTACATTTCTTTGAATCTAAAAATGCACACGTATAATGAAAAAGATAAAATTGGTATTTGTTTGAATAAAGCTCATGTTGAGAAATGGCTTCCTAGTTTAATTGAATTAATAATCTAAAGCAACTTTTATGGGAATTTTACTAGGAAATTTTTTCATTAATAGCAAATTTTCGGAGAAAACTCTTCTCCTTCTTCAGGCTGTCTTGTTGTTGTCACTTTTTACTTATCACTATCATGGTTACAGTTTGCCTTGCCGGTTACGGTTAACCTTGACGGTTTAGGTTATTTTTCAACAAATCCTGCCAGATGTTAGGCAGGGAAAATCCTTTGCAGTCATTGATGATGGAATTTTGATTTTTCTCAATCTCTATTCCTTCTTTCAGTTTTCTTTTTGGAAATTGCTTTGGAAACTGATTACTTTAAGGGAATTCCAATCCATGCTGTGCCCAGTTTCTCTAACATGCCTATCTAATCCAGTCTTGTTGGAACAATTTTTTATAGCTGCTTTATGCTCAGCTATACGAGTTTCTAGTCTGCGACCTGTTTCACCTATGTAAGATAGTCCACAACTACAATTTACTTCATAAACTACTCCTTGCATTTTTAAAATATCTTCTTCTCTTTGAACTATTTTAGGGAAAAAATGTTTAACTTTGTTCTCTAAACTTGGAGCTAGCCTAATATTGTATTTCTTACTAATTCTCTTTAAAGACTCAAATAAACCTTTGTGATAAGAAATTTTTCTAGTGAATTTTACTTGTTGCTTTTGTGAGAAGCTTCTGAATTTTAATGGTACAAAGAACCCACAAAAGCAACAAGTAAAATTCACTAGAAAAATTTCTTATCACAAAGGTTTATTTGAGTCTTTAAAGAGAATTAGTAAGAAATACAATATTAGGCTAGCTCCAAGTTTAGAGAACAAAGTTAAACATTTTTTCCCTAAAATAGTTCAAAGAGAAGAAGATATTTTAAAAATGCAAGGAGTAGTTTATGAAGTAAATTGTAGTTGTGGACTATCTTACATAGGTGAAACAGGTCGCAGACTAGAAACTCGTATAGCTGAGCATAAAGCAGCTATAAAAAATTGCTCCAACAAGACTGGATTAGATAGGCATGTTAGAGAAACTGGGCACAGCATGGATTGGAATTCCCTTAAAGTAATCAGTTTCCAAAGCAATTTCCAAAAAAGAAAACTGAAAGAAGGAATAGAGATTGAGAAAAATCAAAATTCCATCATCAATGACTGCAAAGGATTTTCCCTGCCTAACATGTGGCAGGATTTGTTGAAAAATAACCTAAACCGCCAAGGTTAACCGTAACCGTCAAGGTAAACCGTAACCGTGATAGTGATAAGTAAAAAGTGACAACAACAAGACAGCCTGAAGAAGGAGAAGAGTTTTCTCCGAAAATTTGCTATTAATGAAAAAATTTCCTAGTAAAATTCCCATAAAAGTTGCTTTAGATTATTAATAGTATTTGTTTTTAATTCAAAAATAAAAAATACTTGATACATTGAAACAAACGAATTAGGTATTGTATAATCAAGTTATACATATGTAAAATAGAATTTGGATCATTAAGTATTAACAAGAGAAGTTTCAGATATTGTCATTTTCTTGACCTTTGCAGAGAATACAGACGCCATACACATTTTTCAAATCATCTAGTGAATTTAGATATATGTCTGGGACATTTGGTAGCGTAGGAATGAAATTCTATAATGTTTCAATTAATTTAACAGCATCTATAGCTGTTAAGTTGTGTAATGATTCCATCGAACTCTGCCTCTTCCTCTCCGCTTGCTTTCATCATTTTGTTTCGGTTCCACTATTATATCTTTATCGGTGCTCCCAGTAAACATTAATAGCTCTTCATCCAAATTCAAATAATCCTCTGTATTTATAGAAGAGTGCATATTTGTAGAAGCTTTATATGCACTAAGAGAATTACTTAGGTGCACCACGCGTTTTTCTTCCGAAAGATTTGGTTGAGAAATATTCTTGTTGTCAGGCTCTTTTTCAAGCCTCTTTTGTTCAGAAGGTTGAGAAACTATTCTATTTATTTTAGGACCAGCTGCCTTTGTGTACGATATTCTTCAGTATTATAATGGACTGTAGGAGGGCTCTCTATTTGCTTTGAAAAGTCTTGAACACAACATATGGCCAAGAGTATCATTATATACAGGTTGACTCAAAAACAAACTATCATTTATAGACATGTTCAAAATGCATTAATATTGTAGGAAATACTACCTTGTCTATTTTGACAATGGAAGATACTTCTGCAGTTCCCCACTAGAATGAAACAAAACGTATTGCTCCCTTTGATAATCGGTTTGTCCTCCACTACAGTGAAAGCCTTGAATTTATTTTTATCCCAAAAACTTGCAATTCAAAATCTCCACTGAACATCCCAATGATGTGGATATCCATTCTAGATTCTGGCAAAAAAACATCAACAAAAATTTAAACTTAGAATCTGGAAACAACTTAGTCCTCCATTGGCATGATGAAGACCTAAGACAAGGTTGAAAGCTCCCAACTTTTTTGAATTTAAAAAGTTCTTATCTCCTTACACAACAAAGCATGGTCCATTTTCCTTAATTCAATTTGGTCCAGATTGGTTGAAGGGTTCAGGAGTTTATAGGGAACATACAGACATTCTATTGCATATACACTGGCGGAAAGTGAAAAAAGAACACCAAGAAAAAATTGGCGGACGATCATGAAATTTACATATGTTAATGGGGTCAAGTTTATGTAGGTGTGATGTTAATTTCGGGACCAACTGGTGAGCGCTTACGCCACAGCACGGCATAATATGCAAATTATCGGCGGTGGTATTTAAGGAGTACGGCGAAGTGAACGTAATCAGTCGTCATCGTAGGGACACGTGCGAAGACCCTGAAAAAGCTGCAATGCCTGGACATGGAAGACGTGTACGATTTCAGCAGTTATCGGACTTTGAGCGAAGTCATCTAGTCGGACTCCGCGAGGCAGTGTGGTAGTATCGTCGTATTGCGGAGCGAATTGGACGGGAAGTATCGGTGGTGGTACGATGGTGGCGTAGATGGTCCGAGGAACATTCCCACACGAGAAGACGTGGAACCGGGAGTCACAGACGGACTGAAGAGCGGCGTTGTCAAGCAGAACATCCACTGCGACGCAAATCCGAGCTGCCGTTGCACCTGAGGTGACTGCGAACAATCCGCAACCATCTACTAGATGCAGGACCATGTGCACGTGTGCCTCTGGCATGTGTACCTCTGACTCCAGCCCACTGTCAGGAACGGCTGCAGTGGTGTCACCAACGTCTCCACTGGAGAACGCAATGGCGATCTGTCGTGTTTAGCGATGAAAGCAGATTCTGCTTGGGAGCCTCTGATGGCCGTATGCATGTTCGCAGATGCACAGGGGAGGGTCTCCACCCTTCTTGCATCCGCCAGCGACACACAGGGCCTACACCTGGTCTCCTGGTGTGGGGAGCGATCAGCTGTCACTCCCATACACAACTAGTGTTTGTACCGGGTACATTAAACAGCACCTCCTACATCAACATCATCATTCAGCTCCTTGTTGTGCCATTTGTAAGGTCGATCCATCGTGGTGTTTTCTAGCAAGATAACGCACGCCCACACACGGCACGTGCAACGCAACATGCACCTCAGGGTGTGAGACAACTTCCATATCCTGCACGTTCACTGGATTTGTCCCCCATTGAGCACGTGTGGGATTTTATGGGACAATGACTCGTCCGGTCTCCACAGCCAGCCATGACCATCCCCCGATTTATGCGCCCAGGTTGAGGATGCTTGGAACTCAATACCCCAAACTTACATCCAACATCTGTACAACAGACTCCATGCCAGAATTGCACAGTGTGACGCAGTTCATGGCGGTTCAACCTCGTACTAACCATGTTACATGGAAATGTTATTTTTCAGTTTACCAGCAAATACAGCTGTATTTTGCCATAATGTTTTGATCATGTTATCCTCTGTATTCTGTTATTATGCTGTATAAATTTCGTTGGTATCTGACGTCTCCTTCTTGGTGTTCTTTTTTCACTTTCTGCCAGTGTATACAGATAAAGAACAGAATGTAATTTGCGTACTTTGAGTATAAAACAAACAAACAAATTTAGTTACAGTGAACAGAAATATAACAATGCGCAGTTTAAATGAAAACTTCATTAGACAACCCCCAAAAAGAAAAATAATGACAGCCTTTAGCGTAATGTCACTGAAAAGAAAAGAGCAACTGTACAAAAAAAGATGTGAACAGAGGAAGATAAAAGAAAGGTCTTTTTTTTTTTTTTAACCAATGTTAAAAACTTTGGTGTTTAAACTTTTATGTTGACAAAACATATAAAGATATTGTAAAGCACAATAATAAGTGCAAATAATCAAAATCTTGTATTCACTAGTTGACTGTGTATTTTTTTAAATATTATGTACATAATGTGCTTTTCTTCAAAATAGGCTGATGTATAAAAGATGTTTATTGACTGCAGAATTCTTCTGTAGATGTCTTCTGACATTTTGATGTGTCCCACTGAATTTTTTTTTATGTCTACAGTCACTTTTGCCATGCTGTTGAGATAAGAAATCTCTTTTGAGCAACTATTTGAATTACTTATGTGTTGTGCTTTAATTTTTGCAGGTTTCTATTAGATCTAGCATAAAACAAACAAAACCTGGTGGTTTGGTGAATGTGACAATTGATACGAAACCCAATGCCCTTGTTGGTGTATTAGGTATTGACCAAAGTGTGTTGCTGTTGAAATCTGGGAATGATATAACTAGAGATGATGTAAGTAAATTATTTTCAGTTATATGTAATTTGTTGATTTACCATGAAATTTATGTGCAGTTATATTAAATTCTGAAAATAGATTTCTTTTATGAATTATGATTGTTGAAGTATGGAGGGTGTGACACAAGATTTAAGCCTGAGTGTAATGTAATAGTGAAAGAGTGCAGAGAGGCACAACTCTTTGCTGCATCAAAGGGATGAAAGAAAATTAGAGAGGTTTTCTCACCATTTGTGTCAAGCATCAAGGAATTTCATATTTCATTTGGATGCACCATATTTAATGTGAGAACAGTGTTACAGAGTTAAAAGAATTCAGGAGTTCATGCAATAAAAAAAGTTGTTCTCAGTGAAGTGTCGTGTATCTTTAAACAAAAATCCCCTGACCATTTTGAAGCACATTTTAGAAAGGAAAAGATATTGTTATGCTCTGGCATATTGAGTAGAAATGTTTGGACCAAGAACATTACAAATGAATTTGAGAGTCAGAGGTGTATTGTAAATTGTTTGACTTCTTGTCAAAGAGTTTTCTCACAGGGAATTTTTTTCTTACCTACAAGAAAGAACTCTTACCTCTGCCAAGTTGTTTTTAATCCCCTCCTCCAAGACTTCCATATGTGCCAACTACTACACAATGTCTGTAGTTTCTACGAATTTAATGTCTAACTACGGATTCTACGAAGTTTTCCATTTGGAGACGTTATTTCATGTTTCAAAACTTTCTGAAATAGTAGTTAAACAGTAAAAAATTTTGTCATAATCGTAATTTTTTTCTCTCCCGATGTTGTCTTTGTGTCCAGTAGTCTTGTTAAATATCATTTCATTGCATAAAGTTTATATTTCAGCTTGAAACTGTTGGCAACAATTTGCGAAAACTGAAGTTAGACGTCGCAAAAATTTCCCCGTAATCTTCAGTCACGAGATTCTTCTGCAAATTCGAGGAATTCTGCCTTTCTCATTATTACACTGCCAAAAAGCAAAAAAAGAACACCATTAAAAATTGCAGCTGCGTCTATGAGATTTATGTCGTAGCAACAACATGTTAAGAAAGGAAAGTGGTCACACGTATGAAGTGTTTCAATGTTTATTTTAATGTGCTTTACAGTGTACAGAAGGCACATTTTAATAAGGTGTTGCACCTCCTCCAGCAGCAATACAAGTTTCCAATCTGGCATGCAATCGGTCGTACAAATGCTTGATATCGTGCTGGGTGATAACATTCCATATCCATTCAACTTGGACGCATAATTCAGAGATGGTCGCTGATTGCCGGGTCCGGAAGAGTCTTTGTCCAATCCAGTCCCAGACACGCTCAATTTGAGACAAGTCCGGAGAGCGTGCTGGCCAAAGGAGTTGATGCACAGTCTGAAGAGCATGTTGAGTTGCCCGAACGGAGTGTGAGCGGGAGTTATCCTGTGGGAATATCGCATCGGGGATCACACTAAAAAATGGAAGGACGACTGGCTGCATGATGTCGCTGACATACATACTGCTATTCAATGTACCCTATACAAACACCAGACTTACATGAGAGTGATAGCTAATCGCTCCCCCACACCATTAGGACCAGCAAATGCATGATGGCAGAAGCTGCTCACCTTGTCGCCTTCAGACGCATACATGACCGCCATTTTCCCCTCCAGTGAATTCGTTCTTAACACCACTGCAAATGTACTCAATGGTGACCAGGGGTCAATGGTAACCGCGCCAGTAGTTAGCCCTGCTTTCAACAAATTATTCCATATTGTTCTGGTAGACACCCTTGGTATGACAGAAGATTCAATTTGTGATGCAGTAGCCGGCCGCTCTGCTGACGACGCCCTCCTGATACGCCGATACTCTCGTGCATCCATAACTCTGCGTTGCCTGGAACCACATCTGCCAGTGTGTGAATGATCCTCTGATCACAGCCTATACCTCTCATCCCACTCAGTCTGCAATTTGACTGAAGGACCAACCTCCTTCCTGCAGACCTACTATACGTTCTCACTCGAACTCCGCTAACTGAACAAATGTTGTGTGCCTGCATCGTCCAGGCATGGGAGCTTCTTCAACGAGCACTACACAACACGACACCAAATCAATGACTTCGTTCTGCATGCCCTAGTCCTTAAATAGGTGCTTTGTCGTCCACAGTGACATCATTATTTCATCCAATGACATTCCAACTTGGATCACAGTTTCTGCTGCCCTTAACAATTAACATGTTATAATATGACGTTCCTACCTGCATACCTTCTGGGTGTTCTTTTTCACTTTCCGGAAGTGTATTTTGGTCATTCATGAGATTGATTCACAAGTGAACAAAACTTTTTTAGGGTTTGGAGTTGACGGGGCGGGGGATGCTCATTGGAGGATGGAATTCCATCTTTACGAAACTTTCAAAAAAGGAAGGTTGACGAAGTTCAGATTTTTTCTGTAATCACAATTTCTTTTTTCTCACAATGTTACTTCTGTCTAGTACTATTGTTAAATAACATTTTATTGCATAAATATTTGTATTTCAGCTTGAAAATAGGGGGAAATTTCTAAAAAGAGAAGTTAGATGGAGCAAAGATTTCTCCCATAACCATGAGAAATTTCTTTCAGCATGATGGATGAAATTGTTAACAGATGGCATAAATGAATGAAAAGTAACAATGAAGAAATAGGAAATAAAAGATAGCAGCAGAAAGAAAAATTAAGCAAAGGATGCTGTGCAGCTGCAGAGTCAACAAAAGACAAACTGACAGTAATCTGCATTTTTGCTGTATGTTTTGATTTTTCACCCAGTTAAAACATTCAGCATTTTTTTTCTGCTTTGGTCTCATCTTGTAATAAACTGCAATTTTAGAGGCAGTACGGTCACATAGTAAGTGGAGGTTCACTTGCTTGCATTTCCCATCTGTCAAGCATTATGGAATTTTGAACGCATCTGACAGTATTTTTACTGGTGGAAGTTTCAAACTTAAATATCGCAATGTTTGTTACCTATCGTGCTCTCGCCATGGGAATCAACTTTGTGTTTCGCACATGTTAACTTTGTTTCATTAGAGTCCTTGTTTGTTGTGGTGCGTGTTCCTTTTTCACAAAGAGATGTATCATTTCATAAAAAAGCATCTATGTATGCCGCACAATGATACTAGTTACTACTGACAAGGCTGTTGCCAATGTTGGCAGGTATGGATTTCAATTCTACAAGGTGTGTTGTTGTTTTTTTCACTTAGATTTCAAATAACTTTATTTACCAGGTTTAAAGTGGAGGCAAAATGGCAGTGTACAGTTGTTTTTCATTTAGAAGTAACTGATGGGTACATCTATCTTGCACATTCTCAAAAGCAATTTTCCATTGTCATAAAAGAAGAATCTGATCAATGCATCCTTCCAGCTCACTTATGGATCAGATACATAGACCTTAACTAAAAAAAAAACCATGCAAATGTTAGACAACTCGCACACACAAAAAAAAAAAAAAGCTTGATTAGATGTATGTTTCATGTAACGAAGAAAGGTAAGAAAGGGAACTCGTTGATCAGGAGAATTGCAAGAGTAGATGACAGGATCAAAGTTAAAAAACAAAAACAAAACTGAAATGGCAATTGCCTGGAAATATTGATAAAAGAACTCACCACCATTTGAACAACTGAAATACTATGCTGCATACTATGGGACAGGAAAAGACTCAGAAGATCATGAGTAGATGAAATTCAACAGTGTGTTGGAATGACATAAACATTTCTCAAGGCAGGACTGTGGAAGAGACTCGGGAAGACCTTCATCCAGCAGTGGATTAAGAATGGTTGCTTCTGATGATATGGATTTTACTGGTGATAACTCTGTTGTTTTTGGATTTGTTTATGTGTAATGAAATATTTTGTGATTTTAAGTGATTAAGGTATTCTTAGTTGAATTTTTCACAAATAATCAGGGTGTCTACCAGGTCAAAGTCACGGAAGTCACCGGAAGGTCACGAAATGAGAAAACGGTCACGGAAGTCAAGGAAAGGTCACGGAATTAAGGGCGTAGGTCATGGTCAATTTTTTTGTCCCCCTGTGTGCCTTACCCTGTAAAATCAAATTTCAGCTTTGAGCTAAAAAGAAGATTTTGGCAATGACGATGACGTCATTTCCTTCCTTCAGATGAGCTCTGAAGGGACACACCATAATATCATTCTCTTCTTCAGTGTTCATGGACTCTTTGGCACTCTGCCAACCGCAGTTCTTTCAACTGTGGGCAGACAGTAAAGTCTTTTTGTCAAACGTAAGCTACCAGTAACCTGCTTGTTTGCTTCGCAGAAAAATTTGTCGCAAGTCATTAGGGCTGGGCGATGTACCGGTATAACACAAAAAACTGGTTTAAGTTTTACATCGGTGCTCCGTTTTTTAGCTAACAGTACTACGTTGTGTCGTCCTTCGCGATATCGCGATGCGATGTATCAGGAAGTACGATGTTGATGAAACCACACGATGGCATCGCGAAAATAGGACCTTCTTCACATATGATGGGAATCCATCACGAAATAAACACAATGTTCAAACCAGTTGTTATCGGGCCGCCGCATGTCGACGATCAATGCCACAAATTGGTCGTTTGTAAAAAAGATTATGCTTATGTTATTGGTTTGTCTGTCCGTCCGTGGACATCATATCTCTGCAACTATTAGTCCGATTTAAAAAATTCTTTTTGCATCGGCAAGATTGAAATGTGAGAATGGTCCTTTGTTTCGTTTTTTTTCCCCGCGAGTTTTTCAGATGCACAACTTTGCCGCTAGAAGGCGTAAATGAAGATATTGCATATATTTGCTTCTAAATATCCGATGGAAACAAATATTTTTTACTTTTGATGCCATTTATAACGAAGACTATTTTAGGCTGTTTCTTTTTCAAGTAATGCGTAGATCTTCTACTAGGGGTGCCAAGGTAAATTGCTTTCCCCCGATATCTCGGCTTCTAAAAGTCTGATTTGAAACATTCTTCTTGCATCAGAAACAGCTTCTTGTGGGAAATGTTTTGCATATAATAACTAATTTTTAGTAAGGAACTGTTTCGCCCCCAGGGGTATAAGTGTTTATTTCTGTTTCTGATGTATTTGCAGCAAAATCAGCTTCTGAAAGAGTAGACTGAAAAAATCCTTTCATGGACCGATGCTGCTCACCTTGGAAAACGTTTTGAGATACATATACACCCCCTAGCGGGAAAACTATTGCTTAAAATAGCGCATAGTTTTCCTGCCAGGAGGCGTAGATGTATATCTTATTTTTGACGATATATCTGCTTCTAAGAGTAAAATTTGAAAAATTCTTTCTTTGTTACTGAGCGTTTCTGGTACGAAATATTTCTCATATAGTTTCAAGTAATGCATAGATTTTCCACTAGGGAGTGTAAAGGTAACTTGCATTTCCCCTAATATCTCTGCTTCTAAAACTCCGATTTGAAAAATTCTTTCTGCATCGGACACTGCTCATGATGAGAAATGTTTTGCATATAATTTCAAAATTTTGATAAAGTATGGTTTGGCCACCAGGGGACGTAAGCGTTAATTTCTGCTTCCGATGTATTTGCAGCAAAATCCGAGTTTCTGAAAAAGTCAACTGAAGAAATTCTTTCTTAGACTGATAGCGCTCACCTCGGAAAATGTTTTGAGAATACCTCCCCATACCTGCCAACTGTTACGGATTTTGATACTGTTTTACGGATGTATGGAAGACTCGAACGATTTTACGGATATTTGGCGATTTTAATGCCCTGAGATTTTTATTTACTTCTGCATAATTTTGCCTTCGCCTCCTCGCTCAATGCACCGAGGAGTTAGTCAGATTCGATCTCTCTCTACCGTACTCTCGCTTTAGGTCACATGGTAATCGCCGCTTCTTGTAACGCTCTCAAGGCTGCGCGTGCACATCGCAGCGGATCGAGTGCTTCAGCTTTGGTACTTTCTGCACAGCAGGGGAAGAGAAATCATGGAAAGTTAGGCACGTGCTTGCTTGCTGTTTTTCGTATTATCATTACTTGTCTCTTAACCGTGCAATGGCCTTGAGTAAGGAAAATAAATATTTTAAAGCGTTTAAAGACAGTTATACTAAAGGATTTCGCTGCATAAAACCATCGCAAAATGGTGCGATGTTTGCGCTTTGTGTAGTGTGCCGATCTGACTTCATTTCCCATGCTGGGAAAAACTATATTTCTCGGCACGTGAAAGGGCCCAATCATATAAGCAATGCACAATGTGTCGAAAAAAGTGTGAAAGTGGACTCTTATTTCTAGGCGAGCGACAGTCAGTCGGATGTGCTACGTGCTGAATTCCTATTTTCGTCATTTTTAATTTAATATTAATTGCTATTTACGTCATTTTTAATTTTATTGATGTGATGTGCGATTTTACTGATTTGTACATATAATTTTACTGATGCACATTTTCCCAGGTTGGCAGGTATGCCTCCTGCTTAAAATAGCGCATAGTTTTCCCTCCAGGGGGTGCAGATGTATATCTTATTTTTGTAAATTTCCCTGCTTCTAAGAGTCTAATTTGAAAAATTCTTTCTTTTTTGGAGAGCGTTTCTGTTACGAAATGTTTCTCATATAATTTCAAATTATTCTTAATGCACAAGTCTGCAACTAGAGGGCGTAAGCTCACATTTCCGTTTACAGCAATATCTGCGGGATTAAAAACTCAATATAAAAGATTATTTTTAGGTCAGATTCTACTAACTATGAAAACTCTGTTTTTCTTCCCAAAATAAAGGAGGGGGCACCAATGTTTAATCTGTTGTTGTTTTTTTAATATCTCTGCTTCTAAATGTACGATTTAAGAAAGTCTTTCAACACCAGATTTCATTTACCTTGTAGAGCACTAGGTAGGTTATTATTTGAGGAGTTTTATAGTTCACAGTTCTGCCGCTAGGTGGTGTTTGTGTACTGCTTGCAGCTGTATCTCTGTTTCTAAAAATTCTATTGAGATTTTTTTTCTACTGTTTGCCATTCTCCACAATAGAGATGTGGTACATTATCCTCTTTAAACAATGCACAGATTTCCCACTAAGGTGCGTAAAGGTCAGTACCTTTTTTTCACTGTCTCTTCTGGGAGACATATTTGAAAAGTTCTTTTTCCTTAGCATAGCCTTTCCCATGGATATTTTTTTACTTTCCCAGTATGCAAAATTCTTCCGCTAATTCTTTCTGTTTATTTCTCTCTTTTAAAACTGTTCGATTTGAAAATCTGTTTGTCTCAAATAACTTCCTTTTACTGTGAGAAACTTTTTGTGCACAGTTTGTTAATTTTTGTTACTTACTTTTTAAGTAAGTAGCTATTTCTATTTCTGGATGTCTCGTCAATTAAAAAAATTCGGTTGATATTTTTTTTAACCGATTGCATTGACTTTGAATAACTTTGATAAATTTAATTTGCATCAGAAAAGATTCAAAGGATGTGCTCATTACAACCGAATATTCGATGTCATCTTGTTTTCTTTTTTGTTCGCATTATAGCAAAACAGTATAAAGAGATGTATGGGCATTTAGAATTACATCTGTATAATTTTCCGAATGTCAGTCAGTGCACTTCCACTCTAAGAAAAAGTTATTGGAACAGGCTGAAGAAGCTAATGTAATATAAACAGAAATTAAAGCAGCATACACATGCACACACAAACTGTGGAGCTATGTCATACATTGCATTTGGATTGTTAAAGCTCTTCATTATTGCCCTGGGGGCTAAATGTTATCCAATGAGGAAGTATTTGATTTAGATAACTTTTTCAATTTTATGTGCGCACAACAATATGGAGCCTTACATATGTCTACTTAATGCATGTTTGCTATAACGTACATACCTTTTTACCCATTCCTGACATAACTTATCAGCACCATACTGAAAATTTCCACCAATTGGAAGCTGCATACTTTAGAAATCTTCATTTACACAACGCTTGTTTCTGGCTTCCTTGATCGGAGAAGGAGGAATTCTCATTGGTATTGCTTTTTTATTGATTTACTAAGGACATTCTTGTAAAAATATCTTCCCATAAAAGAAAAAGTTCTTCTGAAAGTGAAATAATGGTAAAATGTCACAGAAATCCATACAATTACAAGAAAAAGTGGACATAATAAATATGAAGCTGGTGAGTTAATAACTAAACTTTCAAACTCTATGAAATGGTCCCAGCTATCCCACATATGCAACAGACCACACCCTTATGTATTTTTTTCTTTTGCTACCTAACAAACACACCTTAAGTTCGACCTATGGATCAAGGAGCTATCGCCACTTTTGAATCATATTATTTGTCGCATCATGATCTGAAGGCAGGTCAAGAAAAGGTCAAGAAATTGAGTCTCCTGAAAATGGTAGACACCCTGGTAATGTTTGCTTGCTTTGTAATTAATTTAAAACAAACTTTTTCAGTCGCTCTTAGTAATGGTAACTCTTCATCAAGTAATGTGCTTAAGACTGAATTAGAAAGTTCAGCTATTGCAGGGTTCTCATGTACCATAAATACTTAACGGTAATTATTGAGGATAAATTTATTAAGATACATTACCTCTCAATTTTTTGATCTATACACAAGATCATTGTCAGAAATTCCAATGCTAGATTTTGACCAAATCAAAGAACAGATGGCGCCACACGCAAACGTTGAGTGATACAGTGAAAGAGCAAAGGACCAGAGACAATTGCATTACTTGCTCTGTGTCTGCAGAGGGGAATGGTTGTTCCGACAAGCCTCTTGAAGACGGCCAGGGTCTGGCGGAAAGTGCTCGAGGCAGACGAAGTCGTGGTGGTAAGGCTTTTACAGTATTGATGGTTAGGCGTACCTGGTTTCCCATCGGAAGACGAAGTAAGGTTAAAGGAGGAAGGTTGAGCCATTGTATAAATGAATTGAGTTGATGGAATAAGGCTTCTGTAAATAGTATACATAGATAGCATTTTTAATATGAATGTATGTAAAAATGTTGTGAATATAAGGATGTGGGAAGCAATGCGACCAAGAGGATTAGGGTTAAAGTCTTCAATGAGTGGAGTGTAAGTTGTGTATAGTGTTTTTAGCCTTTTAAATATATGTTGAAGATAAGGAAATTTGGTGTGTATGTGATGAATATTTGTAATGTGTTGGCTCAAAAAAAAAAAATGTGATAATGAAATGATTCCAAAAACTTGCAAATGTATATGTGAAGACATGGAAGAGATGCGACAACCACGAAATGTCCATCACGTATTGTGACAAGTCAGCCGGAAATATATGTGTGGTAAATGTAGCAAGAGGAACAATAGCTTTTAAGGTGAGTTTCCATTATTGAAATATATATATATATGTGCGTGTGTGTGTACATGTGCATATTTTGGGGTCATGGTCCATATACTGGATAGGTAATTTACAGGGATCGTGCTACTGATCACATTCTTCATAATTTGCGAAAAAAAATAATTGTTTTGGTGAAAATATTGGTGTTTATCTCTTTATACTGTTGTAATACTTTGGCAAAAAAAAAATTAATTTGCCAAATGAGTTGGGAAAAACTTTAAAAAAACCAGTGCAACTGCTGTATATATTAGTAAGTCTTTTAAAAGTAGTCATGAAATTTTTTTATTGGTCATGAAATTGTGTTTCCCAAATTTGGTAGACGCCCTGTTATTATACAGTGTATATAAAGAGTGAATGCCTATAAGTATCATTTAGTATGTGCTATGTACCCTTTGCATAACGACCAATACTTGAGAAAAATCATTATTTATTGAAGATTCCTTGTTGGAGTAAGAAAAGAGACAACTTGAACTTTGAGAAAGATGTGTGGAACTGCCCAGCCGTATCACTCACTGTTTTACTCTGCATCTTTATGTGGAGTGAAATTTACTTGTTAAGTGTGGAGAGATCAAAGATAAGGACTACCAAACTACGTGGCTTACTGCTCTGAGATATATTTTACCCAAACTACTCACTGTGGCACAAAATCATGCCCTACATATTGTATTAAACTCTATGTTGGCATCTGAATGTTACCAATTTAAACATACATACATACATACATACATACATACATACATACATACATACATACATACATACATACATACATACATACATACATACATACATATCACTAAGCTGTTCTCTGAGATTCAGAGGTTAGCTCCAAAAAGAAATACAAACTTCCAGATATTTTTATTTATTGTTGTCGTATCAAACTTCTCCATTTACAGCGATCTTGACATACAACTCGTGCTTCACTGATATCCATTTCACGCCGTACACAAGATCTTTTATACTTCATACTCATAATCTTTTTCTCATGCAGACATTCCTGAATCTGATCCACCCATGTCTTCCTTGGCCTTCCTCTGCCTTTCCTTCCTGCCACTTGGGCTGAAAATATTTTCTTAGTAAGCATTTCATCACTCATTCTTTCAACATGGCCAAACTACCGAAGCATATTAGTCTCCACCTTGCTGACAACATTTTGCTTTACATCACACAACTGCAATACATCTTCATTCCTCACACAATCAGATCATGTCTTGCCACAAACCCCACGTAAGTAACGCATTTCTCCAGCACACAAACGACTCCTATGTTTCTTCTGCAGTACCCAGGTTTCACTGCCATACATCAGAGTAGGAACAATTACAGTTTCATACACAGCCATGCGGGACTCTCTAGAGAACCCATCATTCCTGTGAAAACCTCCCAGAGCAGCTATGACTTTCAAAGAAGAATTCACTCGCCTACTGATTTCACCATCCCACTTGTTCTCTCTGTCAAACGTGCTTCCTAAATACACAAACTCACTCACCTGGGCAATCACAGTGCCATTTATACTTACGTTACATTCAGTGCTACCCGTTCCTCTCTCAAACACCATAACTTTGGTTTTTCCCTTATATTTATACTCAGCTTGAATTTCATGCAAACTTCGTGCATCCGAGTCAACATACTCTGCAACTCACTTTTGCTCTGCCAACAGGACAGTGTCATCAGCATACAGCAATCTGCACACATGGATATCACCAAGACATAAACCACTATTATCTATTTTGGCATCACGCATGCATGCGTCCATAAATATATTGAACAGCCATGGTGACATTACACAACCTTGTCTAACTCCTGCACCAATGGAAAACCATTTTGATAAAACACCATTCGCTCGTACATAAGCTCTACTACCAGCATACATGGCTTTTACACTATTAAGTAGATTCCCAGTAACACCATATTCATTCAATACCTTCCACAAAAGTGTCCTATTGACTCGGTCGTAAGCTTTCTCTAAATCTATTAAGGCAGTAAAAACTTTCTTCCCAACAGCCAGATACTTTTCAATCATCATTCGTAATGCAAAAATCTGGTTAGTGCAGCCTTTACCAGGCATAAAACCACTCTGAACATCCCACACTTTCAATGATGTAAGACCTCGTACTTTTTCAATAACAACCTTGCTAAACACTTTCCCTGGCACACTCAGTAGGCTAATACCACGATAGTTCTGGCATTCAGTCTGATCACCTTTTCCCTTATACAAGGGAACAATAATAGCCTCCTTCCAATCCCAAGGGACCATTCCTAACTCCCAGCACAACTGGCAAATTTCAGTTAACCAGTCAATTATAGAGTCACTACCATATTTCAACATCTCTGCAGTTATGCCATCAACTACTGAAGCCTTACCATTCTGAAAAGATTTTAGAGCTTCACACACTTCTTCTCTTGAGATCCCTCCTGTGCTTTCATCCCTCATTGTGACATCATCTGCATCTGTCTCAGAATCATCTTTGCTTTCCTGATCTAATAACTCGCAGAAGTATTCACCCCATCTGTCACTTAACTCATTGGGCTCACATATCATTTCGCCAATCTCATTCTTCACACAACTTACAACTTTGTTTCCCCTATTTTTCCTGAGTCTTGTGTACTTCCAGAAGGACTTTCTATCTTTCCAAAAAGCCAGTTCATGCCTTTCTACTTTCTCCTTCCTATCTTTTGCCTTACTGTGGCGAACCAGCTTAGCAGCTTCACGCTTCTTACAGCGATATTCATCCACAGAGACTCTACCTTGCAACATCCCCAAATAGGCTTCCTTCTTTCTCTTTACTGCCTCTTCAATCTCAATATTCCACCAAGCATCACCTCTATAGTTACTCACTATTGTGGTGCCACCAACCTCTTTAGCAGCAGTGACAACACAGTTCTTAAAACATTCCCACTTCTTTTCTACATCCCTCTCGCCAGACTTCAGATCCTTCAGTCGTTCTCTGAGTAAGTCAGAATACTGCTGATGATCTTCAAGGAGCCTATCAACCTTTATTCTTTTTATCCTGGGTCTCTTCTTATTCCTTTTCCTCCAACCAACATTAAGTTTCACTCGTGACACTACCAAGCAATGATCAGAACCAACATCTGCACCTCTCATCACATGGTTGTCAACAACTAGGTGTTTCAAACGCTGATCATAGACAACAAAATCCTTCGCACTCTTTTGACCAAGAGTATGATTTTCCCAAGTATATGTGTGGATATACTTGTGGTTGAAAAATGTATTAGATACACACAAACCATTCTCAATGCAGAGTTCAATTAATCTTTCACCATTATCATTCACACAAGGATCATTAAACTTACCCAGAACATTGTCAGAAATTGCATTCTGCACACCTACTCTAGCTTTGAAATCGCCTGCTATTATAACTTTTTCTTTAACACCAAACTGGCTCAAAACAGCTTTTAGCTCATTCCAGAAATCTTCTTTCTTATCAAAAGGTTCAGAGTCACAAGGAGCATACACTACAACAATTACAATTCTCTGAAGTTCCACTTTCAAACGAATCCAAAGAATTCTCTCACTTATGCAACTGTAGTGAATCAAGGTGTTCTTCATCTTTTCACTTAAAATCGCACCTACACCAGCCTGTCCTCTCATATTATCCAATGCTCCAGACCACACAATCACTGTGCCATTCACTTCTTCTACCCCAATTTCCTCCTTTTTGGTTTCACTTACACACAGCACATCCAGTCTATATTTATTCATCTCCTCAGTCACCTCACTCATGTATTCCATACACCAATCTTACATTCACTCAGCCGAGATCTCTTTCTCATACGCCGTTTAGAAAGTCCAGGCCGATTCCGTGGTGGGCCGTCCTTCTCTAGTGTGGTAGGTCCACCATATCCCACACTTGAGTCATTCTTAATATTTCTTTTTGTCTTTTTAATCAGGTAAGTACATCAGTGTGGGGAATCAGCCCACAGCTGAGGGTTCCAGTTGGTCATTCAACCTAAGGATTCTGGAACAAAACCCAGTGAGTTGGGGTCTTTTCGCCAATGTCACACAGAACTAGCTTGCACCTCTCCAAGATTCACAGAGGCCCTAGTTGCTGTTGTGTGTGCCATTGTTACCACGGAGCGCCCCGAGGAGGCAAACCCATCGCTCACTATGACCGCTGCCCGCACCAGTTTAAACAATGTCATGAATAATCTCTTTTGGGAACCTAGCAAAAACTCCATCATAATCTGGCTTTCATCTGCTTGGGGATGAACAAATGATGAAAATTTATGTTTTCTCTTATGTATTCTTTTAAGTAACAAATCCATTTCCATGATAAATACAAAATTTTCAGTTAAGTATGATGAAATAAAGATCAGATGCATAACTATATTAGGGATTAATAATGGAGATAAAATTAGCCAAGGAATTTTTTAAAAATTCCTCCTAAGTATGATAAATATTAGTATGACCAATGTAAGGCAAGAAAATGAGCTTTTGTTGCAGATTCAGTACAAGGTTATCATGGTAAATGTAGAATGATTTTAGATACTTATTTCATAAAGACTATTTAACCTGGAAAAGTTAAGAAACCCTCATTTGAAAGCTCAGTTTATTATCTTTCTAGGTAAATCATTGATAACATTGTCCTGAACATCACTGTCACAGAAGAAATGAAAAGAGCATTCATGCTGTCAGTTCTCAGCACTGGGAGAACCCCAAAGGAGATTGCAAAGTTCCACAAATTCTCTTTGTCTTTTGTCTGCAAGATCAACAGTGCAGAGGACTCTAACTACATCCCTACCAAGTGTAAGAAGCAGAGCTGTCACTCAGACACCATCAGTATGCCAGAGTTTGTCACCAAGATGCAAGGGATGATGGGCAATGACCACAGGAAATCAATGAATGCCTTATCCAAGGAGTTGAGTTTTGTTTGTGGTACCATCCACCGCATCATCTATAATGACCTTTGCTACAGCTCTCACGTTCTTAAGAGGGGTCAGTTCGTGGACCAGGCTATGCAGAAAAGGCGTCTGACGAAGGCAAAGAAATTGCTCAACGAAGTCAAGCACCTTGAGAAGAGCAACATGCTGAGGTTCTTCTCCGATGAGAATTTTGACCAGGAGGAACAATAGGTGGTTGTGCAAGAACCCTGATGGCATACCCACGGCCATGCACACAAAATTTCCTGCCACTGTCGAGGTCATCTCCAGCGAGGGAGATGTCATGCCTCTTCACTTCTCTAAGAAGGGTTTGAGGGTCAATGCTGACAAGTACATTAAAGTGCTGAGAGCTGTAGTAAAGCCCTGGATGGGATGCCATTGCTGGCAGGAAGCCTTAGATCTTCCAACAGGACTCTGCCCCTGTCCACAATGTCAAGGTGACTTGCAAATGGCTTGAAGACAACATGCCCTACCACTGGTCTCCAGATGTTTGGCCCCCCCAGCTTCCCCAACTTGAATCCCTTGGATTAATGTATGTGGGGCATAGTCAGAGATTACGCTAACACCTAGACAGGGTGTATTTCACACATCAAATGGAAATTACTTCCTAAAAAGAAAGTGGAACGTATTTTCACTGCTCCAAAAATTATCCATCCCGATCTAAAAACCGACATCTGTACAACTTTTTTTTTTAATTATCATTTCTATCCCCCTCCCCTCGGCTGTTCAACACAGCAGTTGTACCATCAAGAACGTCAATTCCCCTTCGTTCCCCACCCCAGCTCTGCATCTCTTCAATCCTTCCTTGGTGATATATCACCCCTCCTTACTTTAGAACTCCCAGGCTCTTCCTGCAAGTGAAACTGCATAAAGCTGGTAACCCCATCAGACCTTTAGTGGAATATTCTTTTTCTCCAGCAGTAAACCTTGAAAAGAGATTGGTCCTCAAATGCAAATCCCTGGCAGCCAACCATCCTCATACAGTTGTCTCTACTTCAAACTTCATCCACAACCTTCCTAATTCCTTTCCTCCTTGTGATAATCTGTATACTCTTGATGTAGAATCTTTGTTTTCCTCTGTACCATATTTTGATTCCTACATGCTCCTCATGAAGAAATTGATTCTCCATTTTGAACCCCCCGGTCCTCTTATCAAAGATCTTTATGATTGTTTCCACACTATTCATCAACACAGTTGTTTTGTTTTCAACAAAATTGTGTATAGGCAACAATCTGGTCTCCCCATGGGCTCACCTCTTTCCCCTCTGCTTGCTGAAATCTACATGCAACATATTGAAGTTTCCATAATTCCTCTACACCCTTTTCAACCTTCCCTATGGTTAAGATATGTAGACGACATTTTCATTAGCTGGCCACATTCCGAGTCTGAGCTACAGATACTGATCAACTCCATTACAGAAAAATTTCCTTCCATTAAGCTCACTATATCTAAGGAAGTAAATCACAAAATTGATTTCCTGGATGTATCTATCTGCAGAAACGCTGATCTCTCCATTACTCGTTCCGTCTATCGAAAACCTTCTGCAGCCACTAACATCATTCCCTACAAATCTTGCACCCTGCATCTCTACAAGCTTGCAGCATTGAAGTCCTACATCCACAGGACTCATATCATTTGCAACAGCCAACTCTCTCTTCAAGAAGAACTCTCCAAAATTTCTACAATAGCCCTCTCTCATGGTTTCCCTGCTGTTACAGTCAACTCCCTCATAAAGAAATATGAAAACCATTCGAAAATCGAATGCCTCCTTCCTCACAAGAAAGAAGACCTGAAATTCTGTGGTTCTGTTCCTTACCATCCTTCCTATGCTTATAAGTTACAGATTCTTTTTAGAAGTTTTGGTTACCATCTTGCCATTAAATCTACCCCAAACATCTTGAAACTTCTACAAAGGGATAGGGACAAAGTTGAAAGCCTGAACCTCCCAGGAGTTTACTGCATTCCTATCTATTCTTCTACTGGGGATAACTTATACATTGGAAGCACATACAGGAGCATTAGCCATAGAATTTTAGAACATAGAAAAGATGTTTCGAAAGGCAATCCCAACACTGCCTTGTCTATTTTGACAATGGAAGACACATCTGCAGTTCCCCACTGGAACGAAGCAAAACGAATTGCTTCGTTTGACAATCGTTTTGCCCTCCGTTACCGTGAAAGCATAGAAATTATTTTCAACTCAATGACTTGCAACTCCGAATCTCCTCTCTACATTCCGTTGATCTGGAGATCAATTCTAAGTTTTGGCAACAAAAATAGGAAAAATTCAAATGTAGAATCTGGCAACAATCTTAGTCCTCCATTGGCGTGATGAAGACCTAAGATAAGGTCGAAAGCTTCCAACTTACGAACTTTTTGTAAAAGTTTTAGTTAACGTAACTAGCGTGATCAAGTCACCTTTCTTTGTTAATATTGTTACGTGTTTTGCCCATAATCGTCAAGATTTCACATGTCCCAGGCTGAAAGAAAACACAACCCCAAAGGCCCAAGGCATGTGTGGAAAAAATGCGTTATCTATGTCACAACTTGTTAGGAGAAAATCCAGTGAGCTTGAGCTCTGTTGTACTAGGCTTGTGCATGTAAGCCCAAATAAGACTGAGGAGAAGGCAACCTTTTTTTTTTTTTTTTTTTTTTTTTTTTGAGAGTTCCAAAGATTTGTGGACAGTGTTGTCGAAAAAGAAATAGATGTTCTGCATTTTAAAAAAAGTTTGGAGGGGGCAGATTACGTTATTTACAACTTAAATGTTTATTATTATACTTTGATGTTTTGGGGAAACTTCAAAATATGAGTAAGCATTGTATTGTGAATGCAAACAAAAATCGCAGACAGAAAAAAGTATATGTGTATGTTTTCCTCTTGCACTAAAACATCTGGTAATATCACAAATAGATCATCAGATAGATTCGCTTTGATCTTTTACTGTTAAATGAGCTTCCAACCTTTTCTCCATTAAACATTGATTGATATTACGGTATCTGCGTAATTGGCACTGCATTTTTTTTGGTGTTTTTAATCTCACTGCTCCCTTCCATTTTTTTTTCTCCACTTTTGTTTGTGGGAAATAAAAACACCTTTCTTCCGTTTGTTTTGTTTACAAGCCCATGTGGTACATCCTGACATTTTTAAACTAACGAGGTCCTATTTAAGATAAAACACATGGGATGAGAGGGTAGCAAAAAAGAAACAGGAAGTATTCTGATCTTTATTGTTTAGATCTGGCCTTTAAGAAAGAGCATTACCTAGGAGGAAATTGAAAGAAATCTTTGCTGCAGAGGTAAGGATGTGTGTTTTTAACCTTAGGAATTATTACTGTGTTTCAAATTTTGCTATACTTATTACAAAATAATTAAAATAACTCGCATCCAAAGAACAGATTTTTTTTTATTGTAATGCATATGTTTTCAACAGAACTTTTTTTAAAAAAAAAGTTTTTAGAAGTGAGAATTTGCAAACTTGGGGTGGGGTATGGTACTTCTAGAAATCACAAAATGCTTCTTGAAAATCCTGTGAAAATTATTTTTACTCCCTGTCCCAAAACTTACAGCAACCACTTGGCATAGTTGAAAGAAAGACCAACAACATTTCAATTGCACCCTTGACTCAGTCAGGCATGGTGTCACCAGTGTCATGCCTCGCATGTACAAGGCCCTGGTCGCCAAGACCTGGGACCGATTCCACTCAAGGATCGAGGCCAGCACCACCACCAACGGCAGGTTCATTGAATACACTCACGGACAATGAAATTTGTGCACCAAGAAAGAAGCATCGGATTGAGCTGAAATTTTATGGACATAATAATACAGATGAATGATACACATGATTTACAAAAATTGCAATTCATGAGGCAACCTTATGGGTTGTCTTATGTTATAAATGTGCTTTTGATTAAAATATACATAATATCTAAGGTATTTTACCTGATATTGTCAAAGTCTTTCGGACGTTGTTTGCTCTGTGAGGCACTTGCTCCTGGCCTGAGAGGTCCCTTCGTTACAGACCTCTCGGGCCAGGAGCAAGTGCCTCACAGAGCAAACAACGTGCGAAAGACTTTGACAATATCAGGTAAAATACCTTAGATATTATGTATATTTTGATACACATGATGGCGAAAACAGAGCTGCAGGACAATTACAGAGGGATCTGTGGCACACAGTCCAGTCATCTTTAATAGTGCACTACACAGCCTCATTTGGCGATACATGCTGCAATACGGTCTGGCATGGAGGTGAACAGATGCCTGATGTCATTCTGCAGCAGACTGGCCCACACCTGATAGACGGTGTGCTCCAAATCCTGGATAGTGTAGCACGGCAGCAGCCGGCGTTTCAAATGGTCCCATACATGCTTAATAGGGGACATGTCCGGGGAGCGGGCAGGCCATGCAAGTGTCTGGACATGATGTAAGCAGTCCTGGGCAACCAGAGCCATGTGCAAGCGGGCATTATCCTGCTGGTATAGCGCACCTGGAATTCTGGCCAGAAATGGGAGTACATGGGGCTGTAGGATCTTGTTCTCATACTGCTGGCCCATCAATGATTTATGTACCACTGCTAGACTGATTAGCTATAATAGGCAATGGCTCCCCAGACCATAATGGCTGTAGTGTGGGGGAGTTGTTGCGCTCGATAGTGAGGTTGGGATTGTGCCGTTAACCCGGGGACCTCCACACCTGGACACGATCATCTGTCTCCAAAACAAAGCGGCGCTCATCGCTAAACACCACACGTCACCAGTTTGTGGCATTCCACACCGCTGTGGCCTGGCACCACTGCACACGAAGCCTGCGATGTTCCGGTGTTAATGGCAGCACACATAAGGGGCACTGGGATCGCAGATTCGCTTCCGTGAGGCATCGGGAAATGGTTCGGGGGATACACAAGAGCCAGTACATCTGCCTGTATAGTGGACCAGGTCCCTGTGGGATCCGTACGTGCCTGGCACATGATCTGTCGATCCTCTGTCGGTGGTCCTCCTGGTCTGTCAAGAGCCGCTCTGCCGTGTGGCAGTGCAGTCACATGTCCACTACTCCCAACACAGTCTGACGGTATGGTCAGAACAATCCATGTAGCAGGCTGTATGGCGTCCCGACCACCCTGCAGTTTTCAGCCTGATGATCAGGCCTCTCTCAAAGTCCGTAAGTTGCGTAAATCGATGTCTCTGGCGTCGGCCGGTGCTTTTCGCTTTCATGGGGCATCTACTGCATGCTGGCTTTATAAGGCTGCCGGTTGGTACTTGCCAGCACCACCACAGGGTGTGTGGTCATGCGCACTCGCACCAAACGTGGATCATTTGCATACCAGCACACACTGTAGCTATGTGCAAAGTTTCACGATTGCAGCATGTTTTCTTCTAGGTGTGCAAATTTCATTGTCTGCGAGCGTAATTGCGAAGTATGTTTATGCATCAATTATGGTACAAGATTTTGCTTCAATAATGTATATTCATGTTTCAACTAATTGTTTTATTATATACATAATTTTTCCACATTTACCATAACCCTATATGATTTATTCTGGTATAAGGAAGATTCAGGCATGAGTTGGTGTAACATTAGGTTTTGATGAAGTGACCTTTAGGTTGCTCGGGTGGGAACCTGTTTGGAAGTGCATCATATAGGGTATTTTTAAAGTGGATAATATGTAATTGAAAGTGTTGCAGTCTTTGCAGTGGAGCAGTAGAAAGTTGTTGTTTTGAATAGGTCTATTTCTTTAATGAGGATTTAGATGTTCTGGTTTAAACCAGACACAGGGTAAGAATTTCTCATGAAAATAATTGCTGTTCTTGGAAATTTGAATGGTAGAGCTGGAAACAAAAATAGGAGAATTGAAGATGGAATTGGTGAATCTGGGTAAAACTGTGGCAAGTGTGACTGGAAAAAGATTCAGTGACTTTGTAATGAGCTCCTAACTACCAATACTATCTTAAGGCACAAAAACATTCAAGTTTACAGAGTACATAAAAGATAAAAATAGAAGTAAAAATTGACTGTGCCTAGTGAAAAGGTCTTCAAGGAATGTGATTATGGTTACTCAAGTTTTCAAAGGTTCTGAAATACACAGTGATTGTTTCATAGTTTTAGTAGCATTGATTGGACTTGTCTTAACTGGTAAAGATTTTAAGGCACATAATGGTTAATATGCTTCAACTCCGAAAAATCTTGCAATGAATGGGAAGAGTTAGTTACAAACTAGCATTACTTTTTTGTTAAGAAATGTGTCAAAAATGCACCTATACACTCTACTAGTATACAGATGTAGCATGATAATATGCTTTCACTTCACTTTTGCATTTATGATAAGACAGGTACTTGCATTGCATAAATAATGGTAAAATGTTTTTCATTATGGATCTGTTAAGATGAGGGGAGAAATTTGTATGTTCTTCAAATCATTGGCAGCATATAGATGCTGTACATTTTACTGTTTTCCATGTTGCCATCCTTCAGAAAACTTGTAAATTACATCGTCCTGGAATAAAAAAAAATGCTAGTATCTCCCGATTTGCATCCGAGCATGGTACTGTTACACCACCCTGAACAATGTAGTTCCAAGTAACAGCAGATGTAGCTTAGTGATCCAAACAACTTTCCAGATGTTTGCCAGTCAAAGCAATCCCACTTCATCACAGTGCAGACCATTTCTCACCAGTGTACGAAAGATCATAGAAATTAATGGGAAGCAAATCTCGGAAAAATTAATTCTTTACAAATACATAAAATACATATACAAATCATTGTTGACATGTAAATGCTGTACATTTTACTGCTGCCCATGTAGCCATCCTTCAGAAAACTTGAAAATTAAATTACCGTGGAACAATGTAAGTTTCAAGTTTTCTGAAGGATGGCTACATGGGTAACAGTAAACTGTACAGCATCTACATGCTGGCAATGATTTGTATATGTCTTTCATGTATTTATGAAGAATTTATTCTTACATGGATTTACTTCCCATTCAGTTCGATGTTTTTCAGCTTACTTAGTTTTACTAGAATGTTACTGATTTTCTTGTACATATCTCTGTAATGCTTTAAATTGTTTTTGTCAGATCTATGCTTTTAAAACAGAATTGTGATCTTATAGGTGACAGCTGAGTTAGAAACCTATGATGGTGGAAAAAGGAAAAGATTTGGGCCTTACTACAGAAGAAAGAGATCAGTTTCCGCTGGATCATCTACATCTTATGAAGTTTTTGATGTAAGTGATAGGTGATAATAATCTGTGTTATATTTACTGAAGCCTGGACTTTTTAAACTTTCATGTGTGTGTGTATGGTTATAAATATATTTTTTGTTTCAGGATGCTGGAGTGGTCATTCTTACGAATGGATTAGTCTACAGATACATCCAATTGAGTGAGTGAAATGCTTTAATGTTATTTTGAAAACTACACTTGAAAATTTTATTATTGTGCTTTTTATATTAGAATTTCTAAAAAATGCTGATGCCTAACAGTTTTTGTGGGGGAATGGTTTATCGTAGTTATAAGATATTTAGCACCATTAACTGTAACATTGTTACACTAGGGTATACATTATCTACGTGGCATAATGATTACATAAATGTTTTCATAAAAAAATTATTTTTTATTACATATCTTTTTTTCATATTTTTTTATAAAAAAATATTATTTTGCCATTGAAAACTCTGTTACTGCATTGATGTTATTGCATGCCAGTCCAATTAAACCAAATTTTCTTTACGTACCATTGCTTGATGTTGAACTTCCCATTTCATGTTGCCGTTGTCATCAGCAATGATCTCACTGGTTTGCAATTCCTTCAGTAGGTTGAATGATAGGCAATATGCTGTGTACAGTAGTAAGGCTTATTTTTTTCAGCTAAGCAAGAATTAGAAAAAGGAATAATCAGATCCTGAATTGAATTTTTGAAGTTGTTAAGACATACATATTCTGAAAACAAATGATAGAAGAAAAGAACGAACGAAGTTAAAATACTAATGAAAAATTGGGATGAACAAAGTAGAATCACAGAAATAAAACAAAAAATTATCTTAGTCTTAGGGCTATGTTTGCTAATTAAACTTTCAAAGTTCAATTAGCAAACATAAAAAAAAACTTGTTATTATTATAAAAAAAAATGTTGGTATTAAAAAAAAAAAAACAAGTGATGAGGGATAAACAAATGAAGTTAAAATATTAATAAAAGTTGGATGAAGTAAAGTCTCATAAGGAAAGCAAGAATTATCCATCCCATGGCTACTCTGTTCGATATGTGCATTTCAAGCCCCTATTTTGGGGTCATCATCAGTAGTGATACTTCTGTCATCAGTTGTGCTTGGTACTTGATGTTATGGCATTCATTGCTGACTTGCCTCTGGTCGCTTCTTGCTATGTTGTCATTTTTTGCTGCCATGTCCCTGAGCATGCGTGATGTCATCCATTGTGGTGTAATTAACGTACTGTTGATCTTTCATGCTGGGTGGCCACACGACCGGGAAAACACAGGGAATTTTTTAATATGTCTAAAAACCGGGAGAAATCAGGTAAAATATTAAATTTCTCGTAAAAACCTGGAAAAAGTTTTACATTCTGGAATTTATTGTACAGAGCAGGAGGGGGGTCATAATGAAAGATCAACGAAGCTGCGGGGAGGGACGGCAGGTGGCGGGAGTCATTTTGTATTGTTGAGAAGGTCAACGCTGACTGTTCGTGCTCTCTGTTTTTGGCAACCAGCCAATGGAAACGTAGGTACAGCACTTGCCGCATGCTCCCCCACCTCCACCAAAATAAAGGAGATGGTGAAGTCAGTGTCTCCCACCACCATTGTTTTAGAACTATGCATAAAAAAAAAAAAAATGCAGAAACTAACTTTGCAAAATCTTCACGAAACTGGCTGAAATTTTTATCAACACGATGAATTGATAATAGGAACAGACCCTCCAAATATCGCCGGAATCGGTTACAAACTTTTTGAATTAGTCATGGAAATTCTTAATCATCAGTAAACAGAAATGATATACACAGAAATGGTTAATAAAATTTTGAGGGCTAATTTAAACAGTTCTTAACCAATTCAGGCAAAATTTGGAGGTCATATTCCTATTAACAGTTTATGGTGTTCATTAAAATTTCAGTCAGTTTCATAAAATATTTGTACAAGGATATGTTTTTTATCCAAGTCTAGTGTAAATCCTGGCCCATCTGACAGAGTCCCCCCCTCACCCCACCCCACGCACTCAGGATTTTTGCTGAAGAAAATTTGAAAATGCTAAAATATTTTTACAGATTTTAGCTGAAAAGCTAGTCTTATTTGTAAGATTAAACACTGCTGAGCTTTCTTTGTTTGTCCGTAAATAAAAATATATATAAAAAAAAGGAACATTTAAAAATGAGTTTCTTTATTTAGTAAGATCGCTACCCCCCCCCCCCCGACTTCATAGGACTTCTGGGCGACTGACTTTTCTGTCGGAAATTCCGCTTCTGGATCAACATATGTGATGTGCAAATCATACGGCGTTTTTTTCCTCCAAATGTCACAGTCTGCAAATTATACACTGGTGCTGATTATACGAAGGAAAAAAGCAACAACATTTGTGTGAATTTCACGGTCTGCAGATGATATGCTGGTGCAGATAATACGACGAAAATTATGGTACATATTTAGCCGCATAATAAAGCTATGAAACTCGTAGGCATTTCCAGTGATTAAGGACGCAGTTTGTGAGGCCGCATTTCTGCCCTCACCTTCATTCCAACCACTTTGAGCGATTTATCGCTCCCCCTCCCCTCCCCTCCTTCCAGTTTACAAACGGTGGCATTGTTCCGAACAGTCTGTTTAGGATTTTAATCTGCTCTTTCGCATTCTTCTCCTTCCTCTCAGACAATGCAGGCAAAGCATGCTACGTGGTTTCCCCACCCCTGTCATTCTAAACAAAAGTCATGCAGTTAGAATAGAAATGTGAACCTTAGATTCAAAATGAAACATTTTTGGGTCTAGGCGAAAACAGTGGCGGGGCAGAGAGGCTGAAAAACTAAATAGCTAAATTACTCACCAGCATTTTTTTTTTTTTTTTTGGTCGCTGTTTGTTGATGTTTCACTGTATGTATAAATATATATGTAAACTTAAAGAAAACACCGACTGCCCAAATTTTCCAAGTGTCTTTGGGTTTTTTTGCCGATAGATGGTGTCAGCTTTGCTCTCAGCCACAGAAAAATGTCCGGATTTTGGATGTCTGGATTTGGGACATTGTACTATTTCCATACTTGAAATTATGTGCTTATTCCTAATTTTTACTTGTTTTTCATATTAAGATAGTATTTCTGTAAACTGCATTAGTGTATAGACTATTTTTCCTGGTAGAGCATGCTCTGAGAATCACACGCTGAATTTGGTCTCATGTGATCGGCAAGGAATAGCGGCTCAGAGCATGATCAGAACTCAGTGACGTCACAGGGAGGCTTTTATCTCGCAGGCCATCAATTCAGCTAATCAAAGAAGGTCTCTGCCAGCCCCATGCTCACTGCACCACATCATAGGTGTCACCCCCCCCCCCACCACACACACACACACACACACACACACACACACACACACACACACACACACACACACACACTCTTTCCTCACTGTTTGGCTTTATTCACAGTGCAACTGATTGGCGACCACCCAGCTTCTCCATGTTACATGTCATTTCTGCCACCACACTGTTGTGGGGTTCAGCTTATGCACATTCGTTAAAGTTTTGGTTTCAGAAAGCTATGTGTGGTGTTATATAATGCGTGTACTTGTTGATTTTTTTAGTCTTTGGTATGGCATGTTTTAAGTGGATTGGAGTAATTTAAGAAGCACAAGGTTTATTTGGTGCCGTGGTGTGGTTTCATGTGGGGCGAAATCAGTGAAAACTCAAGAGTTCCCAACATCTTATACGTTAGTGACACAGGTTTGATTTTGCTGTTGTGAGAACATGCATTTTTCATTTTTGCATATTATTCAACCTAGTGAGTTCAGCCATGAGCTGCTGAAAGTACAGTAAGAGCGTATTTAATATAGCTTGGACGGATCATAATACATATCCGCAATATGCAGACTGGATTGAAGAAGTTTCGAAGAACCCATATTCTGCGAGATGCCGTTTTTGTCAGAAAATTTTCAGTTTGAGCAATATATGTAAGCAGGCCATCACAAGTCATGAACTGAGTGCTAAGCATTAGAAAATCATAAAAGCTCGGTCACATCAGCCTTCCCTTGTAAATTTATTACGTTCGCCTGCCACTTTAACCTGCACAAGTTCTGTAGCCTCCAAAATGTTGGATGTTGGGGGGGGGGGATACCTATCATTACGAATTTTGTTTCACATGAATCTACTCTAAGAGCAGAGATACTGTGGGCAATGAAACTTGTAGTTTCTCATTCATCCATCTGTAGTTTTAACGATGTTGCAAAAATTTTTACCCACATGTTCAGTGACAGCGAAATAACAAAGAAGTGCACATTAGGAAGAACAAAAATGGCATATTTGATAACATTTGGATTAACACCTTTCTTTCATCATTCACTACAAAAATCATTAGGTACCAGTAAATAGTTTGCTGTTTGCTTTGACCAAAGCCTTGAATCGGATATCCCAAAGAGGCCAAATGGATATTATTATCAGATATTGGTGTAATTCTACTAATTGTGTTTCAACCCGTTATTGGAATTCTGTGTTCTTGGGTCTTGCTGCTGCAGATCTCAACAAATTTTAAAGAAGGTGTAGCAGATCTAGACTTAAAGATGCTGTTACAAATTTCCATGGATGGCCCAAATGTGAATAAGAAATTTTGAGGCTCATAAAAGAAGAATTATTAGCTGCCGATGGTTGTGACTTACTGGATTTAGGCACCTGTGGTCTCCATGTTGTACATGGTGCTTTTCAGCATGGACACAATGCCACAAAATGGGGATTAAATGTCATCTTTTGAGCGATGCATCAGTTATTTAAAGATAGTCTAGCTAGACGGGCAAATTATCGTAGTATCACAGGAAGTTCCTTATATCCTTTAAAATTTTGCATGATTAAGTGGTTAGAAAACACAGCAGTGTCCAACAGGGCCATTGAAGTATTTCCTTATGTGAAAAAATATAGAGAATGCTCAGTGTTTGTCAGACAGATTCACCTGTGAAACTGTGAGAAAAACTTGTGAAAATAAACTGATTTTAGCAAAGTTTTTTTTTTTTTTTTTGTGGCATGTATGTTGCACCCATTTCTTAAGAAGTTCCAGACTTCAAAACCAATGGCACCTTTTCTATATGATGCTTTCTGTGACCTTATCCATCAATTAATGAGCACTTTTGTGAAAAGCGAAGTGTTGAAGGGTACAAATACCCTAGCAAAGCTGCTTGAAATAAATGTTGTTGATGAAATCAAGTGTTAGAGCCTGAAAGAAATTAACAATAGGTGTTGCTTCTGCCATGTATTTAAATCGAAGTGGTGTTTCTGAATTGCAGAAAAAAGAATTTCGATATTGTTGTTTAATTTTTTTAAAGAAAACTGCTAGCAAAATAATTGATCGAAGTTGCGTTCATTTTCCTACTCTTAAATCAATTTCATGTTTAAACCCAAAGCTTTTGCAAAGTAATTTTACCTTGTGTGAAAAAAGGATGTCTACATTATTACATGTTTTACTTGAAAAGAAAATTATAACACATAGTTCTGCAGAGAAAGCAAAACTGCAGTTTAACACCTTAGGCCAACGAGTGAAAGGTGAATTTAAAAGAATTTTTGAAACATAATCAGAAAACGATTCTCATTTAGACGATTTTTATAAGGAGCTACTTCTTGATAATGATTATTTCATTGACTTGTGGGATATTGTGCGAACAATTTTGATACTGTCCCATGGCAGTGCACCAGTGGAGAGTGGATTTTCTATAAATAAGGACATGCTGGTAGAAAACCTTCATGAAGATTCCCTTATCAGGTTGCGAACTGTGTACGATTCAGTAAAGGCACATGGGGGGATACCAGCAGTACCCTTTGGAAATGAGTTGCTTCGTTATGCAAAAACATCCTGTTCCCGATATCAATAGGTAGAAGAGAAAAGAAAACAGAAAACTGACCAACTGAAACAGGAAAATAAAAGAAGGAAGATTTCTGATCAAATTAAAGTCTTGAAAAATAAAAGAAGTAAACTTATACTGTTTAATAGCCTGGAGACAAGGAAAATTGATGCTGAAATTGCAGAATTATCAAAGTTGAAATAGCAGTTTGTGGGATCCACTGGAAATGGTAATTATGCAAGTTTGTTTGAAAATTTCTGAAATATTGTTAATGAATATATTGTTAATGAATAAATATAATGCACATAATACTTGGCGTTTACTTTACAAAAAAAAAAAAAAAAAGTTTACTTTTACTTTAAAAAGTACCTAGATGATGATTTATTCATAACTGAATAATTCTTTCATATCATAGGTTATAAGCACAAATAAACATTGCATGCTATTTCTTTTGACAGTGTGCTCAGATAATTGAAGTGTGTGTGAAATAGGGATTCAGATGTCGATAAGTTTTCATCCAGCACAACTTCCTTAATAATATGAGATATTATGTTGCCTCACTGTTTTAAAAAAGGAATTTTATCATTTGTTTTTATTGGGGAGAAAGATTGACTAAACTTTTTTTTTTATTAAATCTCTGATGCCTTTGAAAATAATATCAAAAAGTGAAACAGCGTAGTTGTGGAGGGACATAAAATCAGAATACTAAATAACCAATTAAACTGTGGAATAGGGAAGACAGAAGGTGCATTTTATTATTCATGTGTGAAATAAGTCGCTCAACAGCTATATCTATCTACCGATTGATCTGTGTGTGTGTGTGTGGGGGGGGGTAGCTCCATTTACATTTAATCACGTGTTTTTTGTTCTGTAAAAATACAAAAATCACCTGGAAAACTCGGGGAATTTTTGAAGCTAAAGTTAGTGGCCACCCTGTCATGTGTTTGTCGCATTGTTGTCTTCTATCATTTTCTTTGTTGGATTAGATATTTCCAAGCATAAGAAAGTTCGTAGGGTTTATTGCTATTACAGTTGTATTCCCTGGTTTGTTCTATGGCCTTTGCAATTAAGATTTGCCTATATTTTTTTATCACAGATTAAATTAATGTCTTTTCATGCAGGCGAGGTCTGATTTTCACAACAATATTGTATGAGTGCAGTTTGTTTTTGTTTTTGATTCCAATCTTTTTAGGTGTTCGGCCAATCTGGTTTCTAACCTCCGCTTGGTGCTACCAATGTATGCACATTTAGGTTTATTTTCTGCCTGATTGACAATTCATATACACCTGATCTGTTCATTATCAAAGTTGTGCATAGCTTTTTTTTTATTAAATTACTGGTGGTGTCCTGTATGTAATCTGCAAATGTTAGGCCTGCTTATTTACTTTCTTTAATATGTTAGATATTGGGGGATAGAAAGGGATTTTACCACAGTACTTTAGTTGTTCTTTGCTATTGTGTGTGGGTGATTTTATTTGTATTTTGCTGGATTTCTTGAGTTAAATACTTGATCAATTGTATGCTGTATCCAAATTTAGTTGCCAAAGTTTTAATCCAATTCATTTCTTTATTATATTTAGTTATCTTAGATAAATGTATAAGGGCATTATGAATGTAGGATCTAAAGGCAAATATATTGATATAGATCAGATATGTTGATGACATTAAGTACCATAATTTTCGTCATATCTGCACCAACGTATAATCTGCAGACCATGAAATTCACACAATTTTTTTTTTCCTTCCTATAATCCGCACCGACGTATAATCCACAGACTGTGACATTCAGGAAAAGAATCGCTGAATAATCCTCACATCACAGGTTTTGGATCCGGAAGTGGAATTTCCAACAGAGAAAAGTCAGTCACATAATGACCACAGTCTGAAGAAGTAAGAAGAAAAAAAAATCTTATTAAAGAAATTCATTTTTGAAGGTTACTTTTTTTTATATTTTTATCTCTAGACAAATAAAGCTCAGTGGTGTGGCATCCATAGATCATGCCGATGCAGCTCCAGAGTATTGCATTACACCTTGCCAGTGATGAAATGCTGATTCAGACTAGAGCTGAATTTCCATGAATTCTCCTGCAGAATTTACCAAAGGATTTTCTTACATTTTAGACAGAGGCTCTCCGTGTGTCACTGCACAATTGTTTTCTGACCTGAAAACTATTGTACAGTGACACGATCATATCCTCAACTGTTCCCCACAATTTAAGTTTAAATTTGGCGTGTAACTGTGTAACTGAAAAGTTTCCTTTCTGAAAACATGAATAGCAATGAAGGAAAATATCAGCAACAAAGATGTTGGTCAAAATGATGAAGGGTGAACTAAACACAAGGCACAGCGCACACGAGATCAGAAACGAGGAACTTTGAAAGGAGGCATGCATAGGTTCATGCTGCAACAGAGACGGCACAACAGTCAGAGTTGTCCTTCTCTACAATACAAAATGACCCCCGCCATGCCTCCCCATAAGTTCCCAGATCTTTTGCACAAACACACATTATGACACCCCTCCCCTCTGCTCTGCTCAAACTCCTGAACTGAGAAAACTTTTTCTGAGGGAGTTCATTTTCCAATTATAGTCCCTATCCTGCACAATAACCCTGCAGATTTTTTTAAAAATCAAAGGGCCACAAAAACTTTTTTTTAAGTCTGTGTTTTATCCGCATCAGCTTATAATACGCAGAACCTATATTTTTAACTTCTTAGCAGATATTCTGTGGATTATACAACAAAAATTACAGTAATATGGAAATATTCCATTGATGACTTGAAAGTTTTCAGCAAGATATACAGATCTTTTTCCATCTATTGTGCTGACACAGGAACGAGAGAAAACCAACCAACAGCGTTTTCTAGATATATTCACAAGTAATAAAAATAAAAATTCTATTAGGTATGAAGTGTACAGAAAGCCAATGTTTGTACCAAATATTATACCTTTCAATTCAAATCTGATGTCAGTGAAGCCCAAGTTGTATGTCAAGATCTCTATAAATGGAGAAGTTTTATACAGCAACAGTAAGTAAAAATTATCTGGTAGTTTGTAGTATTTCTTTGTGGAGCTAACCGCTGAATTTCAGAGAACAGCTTAGTGATATGTGTGTCTGTATGCAATTCAAATCACCCAAAAACATATAAAATAGCTGCCTTCAGATTCTACATTCATAAGGCCATTTACACAGGACAGTATTTAGGCCTGGGCCCAGGGCAGCAATTTATGGGGGCGACCAAAAAAATTAACAGTAAATAGTTTTAAAATGGGTTTCGAGAATATGCGCAGTATGGTAGCGTTTGAACAGAAAGGGATATCTAGCACTACATGAATGAGGAAAGTTTCATATTGTGGTCTGGCAGTGGGCGGTAATTAGTCACACTGTTTGTGTGATAATGGCATTAAGCTACTGCTGTTTGGAAGTTAAACTTACCCCGTGGGGTACCGCTACTGGGTACATAACCGGAAACTGTGAAAAGAGAAGTTTGTTTACCAGAGTTGTGACTGTAAATGCTAAGCATGTATCTTAGCATGTTCTGCATTTTTATTGTAGCTTTAGTATTGAAGATGTTTGATATACTCGTAGTGGTGGTGTGAGACATAAACATTACATTACACTGTTCACTATTGTTTGTTTACTGTGTACTGTGTGACTGTTAGGTTGTTTTGCCATTATATTTTGTTTAGTGTGTGTCTGTGTGTGATTTGTATTGAGTGAGTTGTGTTTTATTAAAAGAGTGTATTTCATGTCATTTTTACCAAATGGATGTCCAAAAACAATTAAGTGGCGCAAAATACCGCAGATTAGCGGATTGGTAGTATAGATGATCTAGTATCGAAAGAAAACAAAATTTTAAAACCAAAGGATGACCCATTTTTTGGGGTGATAAAAGATGTCACTTTGCAGTGAACAGACTTCAATGGGACAATATAGATAAAATGGCAAAAGACATCTACAGGACTTGTACCCATGGTGGTGGTTATTGTTGCTGTTGATGATGAAATGAGGTTGCATGGGTCTACTTTGCCTGAAATGGTGTGAATCAACATAGGGTCATTTCATGTCAAATCACCCAGCATTTTCACAAGGTGTCACCCACCCATCTCAGATTTTTGTGAAAATTGCAGTGATGTAAAGTTTGCGCCGAACTGTGCCAATTTCATTATCTTGCGCCAAACTGCTACAAATTACGAAAAAATTAAATATTTGCACCCAACTGTGCCAAAATGGAAATCCACAGCAAAAACTGCTGAACAATAAAAATGTTTTCATGGCAAAAAATTCCATTTTAAACGGCGAATCGAATGACGCTTTTTTAAGGTCTATGCGTAATTTGGTTAAATGTATAACAACGCTTAATGAACACGTACCGCCAATCCCAACATTTCGGAATGTTTCTCACCTATCTTCTAATTCATTGTTTTTTTTGGCATAAGTGACTAATAGGATTTGCGATGTAGGTGGAGCTTATGGAGGAGGAGTTTTGTTGTAATCACGTGGTATGTAGGAGAAACGATGCTGCATGTTATGAAATCCTTATGAAGATTGCTTACAGATATTTTGGTGGTCTTTCGAAGTGTTGTGCAATTGAGATTGTTTATATGTCGTTCCATGCTTTTTAGGATGGCGCAGTTATTTCGTTCCAGGCAAGGTGTGCAATTACGTAAATACAGCATAAGGTGAGTCGTTAACTATTTCGTTGACGCAGAGGAGGGACTGAAAATGCCTCTCTCGTGGCAGGAAACGATGGTTCTGTTTCTAAAGGATTCATAGGTATTCAGATATGCCAACTTTTGCGGATTTTCTGTTGTTTGTATGGATTTTCACTCCGCCTTATGGTTTTACGGAAGTCACCTAAAAAAACTATGGAAAAGCCCACTTAAGATCCCTGCACGCAATTTTCTATTTTTGTACCATCTTTTGGTCGAAAAAACGCACTTTACAGATAGTCCCTATACGCCTTCAGTGTTCTGACTTCCCCTGCCAATGGAGGCGTAGTTTTGTCACGTGATTCCCGTACAGCCATTTGAGAGTGCTGTGCGCAAAACCAAAGAGGGGGCTCAGCTCAGTGCCTTTCGCATACTCTACATTGATTACATGTGGCTTTGTGCTTGTGAAAAGTTTGGTGCAAACGTTTTAACCCTTTCCACTCGACCGTTGAGTGACACCCGACATTACGAAATCGCCGAACAGCTCCATCCGCCACGCCGATGACTCCTCTATAGCTCACAAGTCGGTGCTCGCGAGACATTTCTTTTTCATTGAATAGGTCGGGTGTCACTTGCCACGTCGGTGACTCCCCTATAGCTCACATGTCAGGTCTCACGAGACATTTTTTTCACCAGATAGAAAAAAAGAAACGTCTTCAGTGTGTCAGGTGTCACCCGCCATGCCGATTACGCCTCTATAGCTCACATGTCGGTGCTTGCGAGGAATTTCTTTTTCGCCGAGTAGCTTGGGTGTCATCCGCCATGCCTATGACATCTCTTTAGCTCATATGTTGGGGCTTACTAGACATTTCTTTTTCGCTGAATATCGCGCTTGTCGGGTGTCACCCAAGGTCTTTTAGATATATCTCATGGTATAAGGTTGGGCTTGCTACGATGTCAGCCTCTCATTGGCTGCTGAAATGACGTTGGCGTGGACGCTCGAGGCTCAGCAGCCAACATGGCAGCTTTGAGCGTCTTGTGGCGTTGGGTTACGGCATACGAAATGATCGTAATAATCACACTTATTATGATAACGAAATAAAAGTGCAAAAAACTGCTCATACATAAATCAAAATCATAAAATCAAACCATTTACCTTCCGTGAAGCGCAACATTTCCAAATTTATTTTCATGTATGTGAACTCACATTTTAATACTTACCGCCAAGCCACTACAAAATAAACATCTACAAGAATTAATGTTAAACACTGATAGTTAAATTATTTCTGAAATCTACTTCATCAAAAAATTCCAACAAAGGCGGCGATACGTATCGCTGCCAAATCAATCAGTTCCATATTGTTACTGTGAACAACACGAAAACTATTGTCTCTCTATATATTCACTCTTGAAACATTTTTCAACATTCCTTCATGGTGTGAATGTATATAGCACATAAGCAAGATAAAAGAAACAAAACAATAAAACAAATATATGCGCAAGAAAACCAAGAGTAAGTTATACATCCTTTTTATTTATTTATTTTTTTCAAAATTACTTTTTTCTGTAAAGTTAAATAAGCTTATTATTTTGCTCTAAGTTTAAGAATATGGTTTTCACTTTAAATCTTTTTTACTTTTTTACCAGCATTTGTGCTAGCTGGTTGTTTTAGTAGTTTACGGGTTTAGTAGAATTTAATGTTCAAAGATTTTATTAACTTACAAAATTTATATTTGGTGCACTTAAGCAGATGTAATATAGCAGAAACCCACTTTCAAGTCTTTGTAGAAATGAGAGAGGAATCATTTCTGTTTGACCCTGAAGAAGGAATAAGTGATTATTCTCAACATGTTCTACATTACATGTCTCCTTTCATAATCTCACTTTTAGAGTTTACAGTTTTTTAGTTTTAGCCCTCATCAAGGGGAGAATATAGCTCGGTGATTGGGTTTTGATATTCTTCTTTTTTTAGGTTTTTATTTTTTTAATTGTTTGTACACACCCACACACATCATTTAAGAAGGTTGAAATTTTTTCTGGAAGTGAAGATATAGAAGCTATATCGAATATCTACTTAAAAAATGACATCTTGAAAAATACACCCACACACACACACACACACACACACACACACACACACACACACACACACACACACACACACACACACACACACACCCCATATACATACATATACACACACACCATGAAGGAATGGTGACATTTTTTTCATCTTTAAAAACTCTGTCTCTCCTATATATGTATGTGGTACTTTTTTTTTTTTTTATGTTAATGACTAGCAAATAAGTTAGTATACTCATTACCACTAATGCTGTGCTAATTCAATTCTACAACTTTTCCTTTACCAGATTTGATCCTTAACACAATGTGCCCATGACAGATGTATTGAAATAAAACTTTTCTATCTCAGACGAGTATATATAATAGCTATCAGAAAAATTGCAAATACTTGCATACATGCATACAAACAATGAAAAATTGAAATAAAAAAAAAAACTTAGCTTCTGATGGCAGAATTCCTTGGCATTATTCCTGCAGGTTGCTTACATTTTCTCCATGGCATGAAAAATCTGGTTTGGCCATGTGCATCCAGGAAACTTTTACTTTGATGAAGCCTGCCAATTACGTGCTTTTCTGCGTTGAGCTTCTTCCGTCTTCCTAACTTTTGCTTTTGCATTTAAATTTCTTAGCCGTATAAAGGTTCGGGTTCTAACATATAACTTTATCACTTCTGTAGGAACATCTGGAAACCTCTGACAAATTTTCACACATAGTTTGTGTACAATCTTGTGTGCCTGGGATAAAGAGTCATGTGCATGCACTTCTGCAAACATCAATTCAAACTGGCTAACTTTCTCCAACCATGGATCTGATGGAACAAGCAGGCCACCTTGTGAAAGGGTATCAATCCAGCCAACAGGTACTGATTCTGTAGTTGATGGTGGATTAAGTAGCTGGCCAGTTGGCGTACCCAGCGAACGGTCATATTTTCTTCCTCGGTAAGCTATGTAACCTGCAAGGTAATGAAAGCCTTCTACAGAGCAATCAGAGCCAAAGGGAGTAGCAGGTGGTACTTGAATACCGTAGAGTCTTGTAGTGTAATATCCCGAATCTCAGTTTCACCTTCAATCATTGCCAGGGGTTCTGACATATCAGGTAAAATGACACTAAACAATTGAGATGTCAAAAAGTAATCATCACCACCACCACCTTGCACAACAGGAGCAGCACTTGAAAATGGAATGTCATTTACATTGGCACCTAGAAGCAAAAGACGCAAACGGGATTTTTATTCTGTAGGCAATGGATGATCATAGAAGTGGCCAAGCCCACGTATTTGTGAAAAAAATTTCAAGGTAGTCTTGATTGAGTCGAGCAGTTAGGATGTATTTTATGTTCAGAGGCTTCAGGTCAGTGAAGAGTCCCAGTAATGAGCGAATGGTTGTAATGAATCCTTTCTGAAAGGGTAACAGATGTGTTACATTACCTACCTTCATTCCTCGGATGCATGCATGCAGTTGTCGTAGAATCCTCTGTTGCGTTTCACGATGAGTTCCAAATCCACATGCCAGAGACTTCTCATCTGTAGGCCTTCTTGAATTTAGCACATCAAACGAGTCGTTCAGAAGCTGAACAAATTTTGCGACGTGTTCTTCATGTGGCATAAGAAAGCGTATTCCTTGTGCAATGTGTTTCGAAAAGAGCTGAGTTGCCAAATATACATGTTGGTGGTCACGGCCCTCCACACTAATGTGATGAAGTGACAACTTGGAGCATATCTTCATCTCACTGCAACCAGAGTAAGGAGCTGTTCAATTGTAGCTTTCATAATTTTATTACCTGGTAGTGTTAGTCCATCATCGAGAAAATGATTTCTTAGCAGCTGGTAAAGGTGTGGAACATCTGCAAACTCCCAAACTTGTTTATTTGGCATTTGAGGATTGGGGAAGCATGTGTTTGTGTGTGTTACTTGTAATTCCTTCCATACAGCATGACCTTATTAATACCAATATTATTGCTTGTGGGAAGGTGTAGTGTAAGTACTGCATCAGGCTTTAACACTTTCCTGCTAGTTAACCCAAGTAACTCTGCCTTTAAGTCACTCTGGTAGTTATCCTGCGTGAAATGTTGAGAACACACTCTTGCATTGGAAACTTTGAAGGAATCCTTACGCTTACATTTCTGAATCCACAATTTTTGTAGTAATAAATCCTTGGTAAATACATGGTACATAATGTCAGTGTTCTTGGTTTTCCTAATGTTCGTAGTACAACAGGCCACTGCACAACTAGGTATTATTGCGTTTCTTACGAAACACAGAAGCAATGAATTTCAGTGATAAATACGTGTAAATATCAAAATAAACTAAACATAAACATAAAACTATACGATACAAACTTCAAGCGGTTGAAAATCAACTGCGTTAATAGAGAAAACTCCAGCACACCAATTGTAAACAAACAGGGATGCAAGAAGTTGAAAGACTGAGCGTCCACACCTACGTCATGCGTGGTTTCAAAATAACCGCGTCTGATACTGCGCAGCCCAAGCGGGACCCTCCTGGGTGTCACCCACCATGCCAATGATGCATCTATAGCTCTCATGTTGACGCTCATGAGACATTTCTTTTTCACCGAATAGGTCGGGTGTCATCCGCCATGCCCACGATGTCTCGCAAGCCCCGACACACAAGCTATAGAGGCATTTCTTTTTCGCTGAATATGTCTGGTGTTGCCCTCCATGCCGATGACGCCTCTCATGTCAGTGCTCGAGAGACATTTTTTTTTTCGCCGAATATTGCACATCGGGTGTCGCCCTCCATGCCAATGACGCCTTTATGTCACCCGGCACTCTGATGATGCAGGCTCGTATGTCGTGCTGGGAAGCCAAAGCTGAGCTTTTACTGCTAAGTTGTGGCCTCTACTGCAAAAAAAAAAAAAAAAGTGCTGGGTGAGTATGGGTGTGAAGTTATTCGAGTGGAAAGGGTTAATTTAAATTAAAACAAAATGAAACGTAGCAGTGAAACAGCTATGTCAACAAAAAGAACGAAGTCAGATAAAACTTAACGTCAAGTGTATCACGATTTATATAGTAAAGAATGGCGTTTTTATGAAGCATCTAAAGTTCTGCCGAATCATGTTTTGTAAGCCAAGTTGGTGCGATTTTAGCCTAGCGCATGGCAGCCATGATGATTGTAGGCGTCATGCGGAGAGCAAGAAGCACAAAGATAATGTCAAGAGACTAAATGGAGATGTGAGTAAAATTAAAGTAACCAAAAAACTTCCTAACAGCTTACAAAGAATCCTGGAAAAATCAAGAGCAGATTAGTGCTGGAAAAATGTTCACAAGGTGATTTCAAACGGGAAGATGTTGAACTTTTGAGGCAGTTGGATTCCTCTCATAAAATGTTAAACAATGCTGAGATGAACATTGAATGTGACATAAAAAAAGAGACGTGAGTGCAATAGAAAGTAGTAGGGTAAATAATAACTGAAATTTTTTGGGGAGCAATTGAGTAATTATGTGGAGCACTTTTGAAACTTATTTTTCTTTTGATTTAAGTGACTAATAATTTATTTCAATATCTATCGAAAATACTCTAATCAGTAATTAAAAGTAAAACTTAAAAATATATTAGTGGATAAGTAAAAAGTACAATTTTCTTTCTATGGATATGTAAAAGTAAAATTTTCTTTCTATGGTAAAAAGTACAATTTTCTTTCTATGTACAATTTGCTTTCTATGGATATGTAAAAGTAAAATTTTCTTTCTATCTTAAAAAGTACAATTTTCTTTCTATGGTAAAAAGTATAATTTTCTTTCCATTTTCTTTCTATGTACAATTTTCTTTCTATGGATGAAATGTTACATTGCTACACATTGCAGCAGCTACTTACTGTCACTTGACAGTGAGAGTACTCCTGAACTTGTGGTAGCTTCAGGTTCTGCATCTGATCTCTTTCTTTTTCCATAAGACTTCATTCACACTTGTGCGTAGGGGCTTCTTTTTAAAAAATACCTCCACTGCTGGTTCAGGGTAAAACTCGCATAGTTCTGGTCCTTCCAGCATTATCTGCAATAGATAGATGGTTCAAAGCATTAGAATTAATCTGATTACGGAAATCTGTCTTGATTCTTTTCATCGCAGAAAAGGCTCTTTCGACCTAAGTGTTGGATACAGGCATTAATCTCATGATATTTATCATGTGGTTTAGATTTTGGAATTCAGTTGCGTACTTTTTGTTCAAACATTTCCATAATTGTTGCTTTGACAGGTGTTGCAGATTTCTTAACCAAAAAGTTTTGAAATAATCCCAGTCTAATCAATTCTTCCAACTCATTTCAGTGTTGAACTTCATTACGTGGCTTTAATCTTTATTGTACATATTTGTCAACTATATAGTTGCTATATTGTGTACTGTTTCTCACGTTATATGAGTGTCAAAGTGCTCGTGGGAAACTTTCTTCTTTGTCCAACATAGGGGTTTTTTTTATTGTTGAATGTCACGAAATATTACAATACAAAGGCAAAAAAATTATATAAATGAAAAATTTACAAAGTTCAATGTACAGCTTGAGCTCGAAAACTGATTCCAATACTTCGATAGCAACGTGCTCAATATAGTTATATACATACAAACAATGACACTACCTATAAAAGTAACGCTGCCCATTGTTCAACTTCTTACCTAACATTTCAGGCATATATAATATTCTTTATTATCTTCTTGCCGGACGAGAGGATAGATGTCTCTTTATAATTCTTATGCAGCGATATTAAGCTGGAGAAAACTTGCGGTTGTCACAATGGGGTTTTTATTTTGCAATATTAAGCTGAAGAAAACTTGCAGTTGTAGCCTCTAGGACTACAACTGCATTAATACAGCATTGTATTGATAACAAGGTATACCCAAAATTTGATCTGATCAAAATATTAAAAAGATGTACATTGGAAAGGCATTTTAAGAATGGCAGAGGCAGTACTGATTCAAAAAATGGTAACTGCATTTGCAATAATAATGATCCAAGACAGCTAGAAAAGTATTAGCAAGAAATGATACAGCTCAAGGGTTATCTTGAGAAAGTTAAAAAGGAAAGGAGGAGGAAAGAAAAAAATAAAAATAATATATATATATATATATAAACTAATAGGTAAAAGAATTAAATATTAAGGCAAAAAGGGAGGGGGAGGGAATGCAGTTTTTCTAGAAAATAGATTTTAAATTACAAAATTTTGGATACTTACAGCTTCTATTTATGAATGGCGCCACCTCCGTTTTTGCTTCAGATGTTTGATCAGAGGCGGGACCATGAATTCACTTATGCTGACACATAACGCTGGTAGCCGACCAGCGGGTAACACCGGCTTGCTGAGGATATCCATGGTGATTGGACGAAAGTGTTCCAAGGTCGACTTGCTCTCTGGGAGGGGTGGATGTTTGCGTTTCTCACGTAGTATGTACTTCAAGTGTGTTTTGATAAAGAGTCGGTGATAGGGCGTGGTTATTCTATGCGTATTTGTAATTGAAGTTAATGTCCTTTTTTTGGGTTGCAAGGGGTTTGTGTTGTATTTGATGTTATTTCATCGTTTTGTACATAGCCTTGTTTAGTATGATGTAATGTGTTCAAAGATAGATGTAGATGCATTTTCTAATTGTTTTTTTATGTGCTTTTAATACTGTGAATTTTAAGGTCTTCGTAGTATGTGGAGCTTTTGAGGAACTTGGTTTATGTAAATCTTCAAGTGTCAATGAAGACAGGTTATCAAACTGCGTAAAAGTTTTATGCTGATTTCTCAAGGCTTTCATTAATGGTTTTTAAATTGTGCATACAGTTTTTATACTATTTTTAAAGTGCGATAGTTGTTTTTTTTTTGGTTCGTTGGATTTAATTGTGTTTTGATAGTTCAAAGTCGCAATGGAGTTTTTGGGGTTTTCAGTTGCTTTTTGAATGTGTCTTACGTTTCTGTAATTTATGTTGTTGGTGATATGCAGTTGTTTGGCAGACATCAAGGAGGTTCAAATGATCATTAATTCCATTGGTGTACATACATTTTTTAAAGTTGAATTCATCACATAGTAATGCATCTTGGAGCTGAGTAGAATTACAATAGTAAAATGTGTGACCACAAGTTTTCTTCAGCTTAATATCGCTGCATAAGAATTATAAAGAGACATCTATCCTCTCGTCCAGCAAGAAGTTAATAAAGAATATTTTACGTGCCTGAAATGTTAGGTATGAAGTTGAACAATGGGCTGCATTACTTTTGTAAGTAGTGTCGTTGTTTGTATGTATATAAATGGAAAAACTGTTGCTCACTTTTTTGTTTTCTTGGAGTATTTTGGAATTTTGAGCATTTTTTGAATTCGTCAATAATCACTTTATGTAGTTACTTCATGACGAAATTCTTCTTGATAAGTTTAAAGAGGTGGGCACCAATTCTTCTTAATGAAACATGATTCAAACCATGATATTTAAAATAATGAAATATTGAATGGTTTTAGCCTTCAATCTGAAAGGGAATCAATCAGGTAAAATGTTCAGTCTTGATTATATCTTAGACTTTGTTTCCACTTGATAAGTTAAAATTGGAGGGCAAGCATTCTTCTCACTGAGTCGTAATTCAAAAATTGACGTTAAAAATATTAAAAATATTGAACGGTCAAACCTTCAAGCTGAACGGAAATCGATCTGGTAAGAAGTATTTTGCTTTGACAATAGTTTGAACATCATTTCCCGCTGCACCAATACTCCCAAACTAGTTTCAACTGTCGTTCTCGTAGTATTCTTCTGTGGGTTACATCACATGTTTCTGTTCATGCTTGTTGTTCATCAGCCAACTATCTCACAATCTGCAGGATGACTCAAAAGTTCCACGTCGACTGAACCTTTTGCACATTCAGGTTTTAGTTTTATTGCGCATTCTACATCACGCATGTGCTAGTTTTTGATTGGAATGTCCAAATCTGCTCTTGATTTCAAATTTTCTGGTATCTCCAACTTCCGTACGCCAATCGACTCAGTATTTGTCTTGATCTTAAATCTTTTATTTTGACTGTTTTTTTTATTCTTCTTTTCTTGCTCTACGAGGTATCTCCATGCGTATGGAAGGTCCATTGGGTCGTTGTAATTACAATTTCTTTCTCTAGTTTTTTTTTTTTTTTTTTTATCATAACTACCTCTGATGTTAAAATTTGGGCTTTAGTTTCATGCGATGTTATTAATTTAGCTTCCGGCCAATCTGAGATTTCCTCATTTTCTATACAATGTTGAATTAAAGATGTTTTATTTTATTTTTTATTCCAGTTAGATATGTGTTCTCCCAGTCTAGTTTTAAATCTTCTTTTGGTACTTCCTATGTATATTTTATTCGTTCCATCAATTCTCTCTGTATCAGTAAAGTTTCTTGTTAGAATGCAGTAAACTCTTGCTTTTTTAAGAATCAATCTTTTTTCGTTGCCTGTTGTCAATATCGTTTCGTTATCTATAACGGTCTCGGCAAGTATCAATTTTTCTTTCGCGCATTTCTTTTTTAAGATATTCGCAAGCGGAGGAATGAAGGGAAGTTTACCTCCAAATTTTCTTCCTGTTTTGGGTTTATTGTTGATGTTATTTATAGTTTTTTTTTTTTTTTTTTGTATTTTTAAGTATTTCTTCAATTAAATTTTTTTCTGTATCCAAATTTCTTTGCTGTTTCAATTATCCAATTGATCTCATTAATTTCGTTTGTTCTATTGATTGAGTGGGTTAAAGCCCTTATATAAAATTGCAGTGCAAACTGTTTGTATTTCCATCGGTGACTGCAATCTCTTGGGAATGATTGCCGGTATAAATGTTGGTTTTCGATATACTGCATATTCAATTTTATTGTTGTTTCTCAATAAAGATATCTAAAAAATGTAGTTGTCTATTTATTTCTCTTTCAATTGTAACCTGTATTGATGGATAGAAGCTATTGTATTTTTGTATGAATTTTTCTAGGTCTTTTTCAGATTGCCGACATCTCAAATATATCAATGGTTTATTTACATTGAGTGATTTAATTAAGTTATTTTCAATGTCTTGTAATATTATTTCAGCAAGAAGACCGGAAATTGGAGATCCCATTTATGCTCCTTGTTTTTGTCTATAGATTTTTTTATCATATGTGAAGTACTTATTGTCAGTAATAAGGTTTACAGCTTGGATAATACTGATTTTTTTCAGAGTCAGGGACTTCTTGATCTTTTAATTTTTGATCCAAAAGTCTGATTCATTAACCGGAGTATTTGGGTAAAGAGACACAACGTCCAAACAAATCATAATAAATTCTGTCAATTCAATCATTTTGAGCTTTTTCAGTAACTGCAACAGAATTGTTGATAGTAAATTCATGTTGGTTATAATACTGTTTTAAGTGTTTAAACAGTTCCTTTTGAAGGTGAATAGTTGGTGCGATAGTTTTATTCACTATTGGGCGCAAGGGTTCTTCATCTTTATGTGTCTTGATTTTACTGAAAATACATGGAATAGATGCTCCTACAGTTGGAATAGCTTTATTTCTTATATTGTATGGTAAATTGCTATGGGTTTTTTATGTTAGCCATCTGTCTTATAATGCTATTTGTAGGATCTTTGTTAGTCACTTTAACATTTAACTCTGCTATGGCCTTCTTCATGTTTAGGTTATATTCTTCTTTGTCTAATATGACTATTGGTTTGGCTTTATCGGCACTTACACATTTTATTGCCGGCATATTTCTTACTTTTATTATTATATTTGCACTTTTAAGGTATTAACCTCTTGCAAAGTGCGCATAGTTTACGTGCAATTCATAAATGAAAAAACCATGAGGAATAACCACTCACTCACCATAAAGATCATGGTAACCTCCAATGACCACACACTTCCAACACGTCATTCATTGTGATGTAACTGGGCTTCCACAGGTTTACAGACTTCTTGCTTACGCTTCTTATTTTCGGGTGTGAAACATCGTTTTTTTTTTTTTTTTTTTTTTCCTTTGCCTTATAATATGTTACTATAATGCTTGTCAATTCGATAAAAATCACACAACTCATTCATACAATTCAAGTAAAAACTATGTACATAAACCTTACATTCACAGGTGATTAAACCTTGGTCAACTCTAATTATGGAACTCCTCCTTCTGTTTCACAACCTCTGCTACTCCCACTGCAAATGTCACACCCATTCAGCCCCGCACATCCAATCCTCTAGTACTTTCGACAGGTCCCTGTCATCTTCAGGAGGCAGGTGTGTCTCATCCGCCCACCACAGCTCAAGTGAGCAGAGCCATCGAGGCCTGGGCTCCAGTCGCTATCTCTGAATCGTTGTGTCTCTGGCACCATCTATTGTCCCTGCTGCTCTTTTTTCCCTCTTTCTTTTTACGCTGCTGTTCAATTTTTATTAGGGCTTTCCATTGTTCGTTTAGGTTACTTGGCTCATTAATGTTGCATAATCTTGATCTGTTTTTTTCAATTAACACTGATTCTGCAATTCTTAACTGCTTTTCGTTTTTACAGCTCTTAATAATTTTAATATCTTCAAACCTTGGACATTTTTGATTTTCCATACAGTATTGGGTCAATGCTGTCTTAGCCTCTTTTTTATTCCAATTATTAATATGCTGGTTCAATCTATACTTTAATTTATTCTTGGTGCTGCCTATATATGACACAGGTGGTTGCTGGTTTATTGGGATTTCATAAATTCCTGCTCTATCTAATTGGCTAATTTTTTCATTTTTAATCACTAAATTTTTTACAGTAAGTACCTGATTTCCTACCTGTATGCCATACTTGCCACAAACTTTATTAATTTCTGCTGAAACATTTTCTATATATGGTATTGCTCCCACATATTTTACAAGTTTTTTTATCAGTCTTGACCTTATTGTAACTTTGAGTTACTTCATAAATCCATTTTTTTAATACCTGTTTAGGGTATCCAAAAGCATATGCAATTTTTTCAATATATTCAATTTCTTCCTTTCTATACTGTTCAATTGATGAATGTGTTAAACTTCTTTTAATTAGTGTTTTAACACTATTTCTTTTATGTGTTAATGGATGTGATGACTGAAATGGTATAAGTACTGGGATATGTGAAGATTTTCTATGCACTCTGAATTGTAAACTCTCCTCTGTTTTAATAATCAAAACGTCCAAAAATGCCAAAGTATTGTCATGTTCTTGTTCTACTGTCAGTTCTATAGATGGATAAATTTCACTATACTTTTTTGTCAAGTCCTCAAGTTCATCATTTTTTAGCCTGGATAACAGAAAACTGTCATCAACATATCTGCAGTATATCAGTGGTGGATCCTCGAGTTTACTTATTATTTTTTCCTCAATGTCACTCATTATAATTTCAGCAAATAAAGTTGACAGTGGTGACCCCATAGGTCCACCATGATTTTGTTTGTACATCTTGTTGTTAAACTTAAAAATGTTATTTTCATATATGTACAATAAAATTTCTCTTAACTCCTCTATTTGTATTGCATTCATTGTCTGTAGCACATACAATTTTTCAATAATTATTTCTATTGCCTGAGGTACTGGTGTGCTAGGAAAAAGAGCTCTCACATCCATACTAGCCATATGATATTCACTTAAATCTTGTTTAATTACTTTAATTTTCTCAATAAATTCGTATGTATTCTTCACAGTGAACCTTGTCTTCATGAACACAGGTGCCAAAAATTTGTAGATATTCTTTTCTAGTTTTATTAGTGGGGAATTCCTTTTTGATACAATCACTCTCATAGGTGTATCAGGCTTATGAGTTTTTATTTTTGCAAACATTGTTGGTATTCCAGTACCCATTGGTGGGTATGCTTTCTTTATTTCATCAGGTAAGGTGCTGTGATTTCTTATTCTAGCTAAGTACCTTACTTGAGATTCGGTTGGGTCTTTTGTTAGAATGCTGCAATTTAGTTCTTCAATAGCTCTATTCATTTTTAGATCATATTCAGTTGTGTTTAATATTACAATTTGCCCTGTTTTATCAGCTTCACAGAATTTAATTGTTGGGTCATCTCTTAATTTAATCAGTTGTTCTTTCTCATACTGAATTTTATCTATATGATATTTCTTTTTCTTACTTTTTTCATTAAATTCTTTCAAAACAATTCTATACAGTTTACTTCGAAAATTTTCACGTTCTTCTGCTGGTACACTGCGTGCCATTTCTTCTAAGTTGGGTATTAATTCCTCCGTCCTCGGCAGGCTCCGTGGAAACGCAAATTTTTTACCTCTCTGCATGCCGAGGACGGTGGAATTAATACCCAAAAATTAATACTTTGGCATTTTTGGACGTTTTGATTATTAAAACAGAGGAGAATATACAATTCAGAGTGCATAGAAAATCTTCATATATCCCAGTACTTATACCATTTCAGTCATCACATCCATTAACACATAAAAGAAATAGTGTTAAAACACTAATTAATAGAAGTTTAACACATTCATCAATTGAACAGTATAGAAAGGAAGAAATTGAATATATTGAAAAAATTGCATATGCTTTTGGATACCCTAAACAGGTATTAAAAAAATGGATTTATGAAGTAACTCAAGGTTACAATAAGGTCAAGACTGATAAAAAAACTTGTAAAATATGTGGGAGCAATACCATATATAGAAAATGTTTCAGCAGAAATTAATAAAGTTTGTGGCAAGTATGGCATACAGGTAGGAAATCAGGTACATACTGTAAAAAATTTAGTGATTAAAAATGAAAAAATTAGCCAATTAGATAGAGCAGGAATTTATGAAATCCCAATAAACCAGCAACCACCTGTGTCATATATAGGCAGCACCAAGAATAAATTAAAGTATAGATTGAACCAGCATATTAATAATTGGAATAAAAAAGAGGCTAAGACAGCATTGACCCAATACTGTATGGAAAATCAAAAATGTCCAAGGTTTGAAGATATTAAAATTATTAAGAGCTGTAAAAACGAAAAGCAGTTAAGAATTGCAGAATCAGTGTTAATTGAAAAAAACAGATCAAGATTATGCAACATTAATGAGCCAAGTAACCTAAACGAACAATGGAAAGCCCTAATAAAAATTGAACAGCAGCGTAAAAAGAAAGAGGGAAAAAAGAGCAGCAGGGACAATAGATGGCGCCAGAGACACAACGATTCAGAGATAGCGACTGGAGCCCAGGCCTCGATGGCTCTGCTCACTTGAGCTGTGGTGGGCGGATGAGACACACCTGCCTCCTGAAGATGACAGGGACCTGTCGAAAGTACTAGAGGATTGGATGTGCGGGGCTGAATGGGTGTGACACTTGCAGTGGGAGTAGCAGAGGTTGTGAAACAGAAGGAGGAGTTCCATAATTAGAGTTGACCAAGGTTTAATCACCTGTGAATGTAAGGTTTATGTACATAGTTTTTACTTGAATTGTATGAATGAGTTGTATGTGTGATTTTTATCGAATTGACAAGCCTTATAGTAACATATTATAAGGCAAAGGAAAAAAAAAAAAAAAAAAAAAAACGATGTTTCACACCCGAAAATAAGAAGCGTAAGCAAGAAGTCTGTAAACCTGTATAAGCCCAGTTACATCACGATGAATGACGTGTTGGAAGTGTGTGGTCATTGGAGGTTACCATGATCTTTATGGTGAGTGAGTGGTTATTCCTCATGGTTTTTTCATTTACTTTTATTAGTTCAAGTTTTTCATATTTAATGGCAGGTGGTTGCACTTCCTTTTCTTTGTTATTGATTGTTCTAACCATTTTAAATCTTGTGGGTTTTTTTTTTTTTTGGTAATTTCTTGATAACATTCAGTGTAAGGAATCAGGACTTCGGTTTTTGGTATTTTTTGCTCATAAGCATATCTAATGCCTCTATTGAGTGCTTTGACCTGCAAAGACGATAATTCTGTTTTAGATTTATTGATAAACATTTGCTTGTCTGCTTGAGGTGTTTCTTTTTTCTTTTTTGCTATTATTTTTGTCATTTATTAAATTCTCTATCTTATTAAAATGTCTTCTTCGATATAGTATCTGTTGTTTATCTACAATAGCAAATATCTTCGTGAGCTCTTCTTTAGTTTTTTCATCATCATATTGTAGCATACATTGATTGTATAATCTGTAGTTCTTCTTACTGAGCCTGTAAATATCTTTTCTTTTTCTCTAATAGAGACCCTTAATCTTTTAATTTCACAAGTTTTTAAGATGGCCTTATCTTTATAGCTTATTGGCTTGACTCTAATTTGTAAGAATTTTGGCATGACTCCATTGTTTTTACAAGTTCTTCGGGATTTCAGGTGTTCTACTTGTCTGCATAATACTATTCTATTCTTTTTAAAGTTCTTGATAACCTGGACTTTCATTTTCTTTCATTAAATTGGTTCAACCAGTGCAGCTCCGAGCCACCCCACTAATGCGATAGTAAAGGCTATTTAAATCTCCAGTTTTAGTGTTATATTCAATCAATTCTTCAAACACATTTCAGTGTTGAACTTCATTAATTACGTTTCAGTGTTGAACTTCATTAAGTTCAACACTGAAATGTGTTTGAAGAATTGATTGAATATAACACTAAAACTGGAGATTTAAATAGCCTTTGCTATCGCATTAGTGCGGTGGCTCAGAGATTCACTGGTTGAACTAATTAATGAAAGAAAATGAACGTCCAGATTATCAAAAACTTTAAAATGAATAGAACAGTATTGTGCAGACAAGTAGAACACCTGAACTTCCGAACAACTTGTAAAAACAGTGGAGTCACGCCAAAATTCTTACAAATTAGAGTTAAGCCAATAAGCTATAAAGATAAGGCCATCTTAAAAACTTGTGAAATTAAAAGATTAAGTGCCTCTATTAGAGAAAACAGAAAAGATATTGACAGACTCAGTAAGAAGAACTACAAATTATACAATCAATGTATGCTACAATATGATGATGAAAAAACTAAAGAAGAGCTCACGAAGATATTCGCTATCGTAGATAAACAACAGATACTATATCGAAGAAGACATTTTAATAAGAGAATTTAATAAAAGACAAAAATAATAGCAAAAAAGAAAAACAACACCTCAAGCAAATGTTTATCAATAAATCTAAAACAGAATTATCATCTTTGCAGGTCAAAGCACTCAATAGAGGCATTAGATATGCTTATGAGCAAAAAATACCAAAAACTGAAGTCCTGATTCCTTACATTGAAGATGTTATCAAGAAATTACCAAAAAGAAAAAATCCCACAAGATTTAAAATGGTTAGAACAATCAATAACAAAGAAAAAGAAGTGCAACCACCTGCCATTAAATATGAAAGACTTGAACTAATAAAAGTAAGACAAAAACCAGCAATAAAATGCATAAGTGCTGATAAAGCCTAACAAATAGTCGTATTAGACAAAGAAGAATATAACCTAAAAATTAAGAAGGCCGTAGCAGAGTTAAATGTTGAAGTGACTACAGATAGCATTATAACAAAGATTGCTAACATAAAAAACCATGGCAATTTATCGTACAACGTAAGAAATAAAGCTATTCCACCTGTAGGAATATCTATTCCATGTATTTTCAGTAACATCAAGACGCATAAAGATGAAGAACCCTTGTGCCCAATAGTGAATAAAACTATCGCACCAACTATTCACCTTCAAAAGGAACTGTTTAAACACTTAAAACAATATTATAACCAACATGAATTCACTATCAACAATTCTATTGAAGTTATTGAAAAGCTCAAATGATTGAATCGACAGAATTTATTATGATTAGTTTGGATGTTGTGTCTCTTTACCCAAATACTCCAGTGTTAATGAATCAATTAGACTTTTGGATCAAAAATTAAAAGATCAAGAAGTCCTTGACTCTGAAAGAATCATTATTATCCAAACTGTAAAACCTATTACTGACAATAACTACTTCACACATGATAAAAAAATCTATAGACAAAAACAAGGAGCATAAATGGGATCTCCAATTTCCGGTCTTCTTGCTGAAATAATATTACAAGACATTGAAAATAACTTAATTAAATCACTCAATGAAAATAAACCATTGATATATTTGAGATGTCGATGATATCCTCATCTTCTGGCAGCAATCTGAAAAAGACCTAGAAAAATTCATACAAAAATACAATAGCTTCTATCCATCAATACAGGTTACAATTGAAAGAGAAATAAATAGACAACTGCATTTTTTAGATATCTTTATTGAGGAACAACAATAAAATTGAATATGCAGTATATCGAAAACCAACATTTATACCGGCAATCATTCCCGAGAGATTGCAGCCACCGATGGAAATACAGTTTGCACTGCAATTTTATATAAGAAGGGCTTTAACCCACTCAATCAATAGAACAAACGAAATTAATGAGATCAATTGGATAATTGAAACAGCAAAGAAATTTGGATACAGAAAAAAATTTAATTGAAGAAATACTCAAAAATATTAAAAAAAAAAAAAAAAACTATAAATAACACCAACAATAAACCCAAGACAGGAAGAAAATTTGGAGGTAAACTTCCCTTCATTCCTCCGCTTGCGAATATCTTAAAAAGGAATGCGCGAAAGAAAAATTGATACTTGCTGAGACCGTTATAGATAACGAAACGATATTGACAACAGGCAACGAAAAAGATTGATTCTTGAAAAAGCAAGAGTTTACTGCATTCTAACAAGAAACTTTACTGATACAGAGAGAATTGATGAAATGAATAAAATATACATAGGCAGTACCAAAAGAAGATTTAAAACTAGACTGGGAGAATACATATCTAACTGAAATAAAAAATAAAATAAAACTTCTTTAATTCTACATTGTATAGAAAATGAAGAAATCTCAGATTGGCCGGAAGCTAAATTAATAACATCGCATAAAACTAAAGCCCAAATTTTAACATCAGAGGCAGTTATGATCGAAAAAACTAGAGAAAGAAATTGTAATTACAACGACCCAATGGACCTTCCATATGCATGGAGATACTTCATAGAGCAAGAAAAGAAGAAAGAACAAAAAAAAACCAGTCAAAATAAAAGATTTAAGATCAAGACAAATACTGAGTCGATTGGCGTACGGAAGATGGCGACACCAAAAAATTTGAAATCAAGAGCAGATTTGGACATTCCAATCAAAAACTAGCACATGTGTTATGTAGAATGCGCAATAAAAGTAAAACCTGAATGCGCAAAAGGTTCGGTTGACGTGGAACTTTTGAGTCATCCTGCAGATTGTGAGATAGTTGGCCGATGAACAACAAGTATGAAGAGAAACACGTCTTACCCGCAGAAGAAGACTATGAGAATGATAGTCGAAACTAGTTTGAGGTTATTGGTGCAGCGCGAAACGATGTCCAAACTATTGTCAAAGCAAAATACTTTTTACCAGATCGATTTCCCTTCAACTTGAAGGGTTTGACTGTTCAATATTTTTAATATTTTAACGTCATTTTTTGAATTACGACTCAGTGAGAAGAATGCTTGCCCACCAATTTTAACTTATCAAGTGGAAACGAAGTCTAAGTTATAATTAAGACTGAATATTTTACCTGATTGATTCCCCTTGAGATTGAAGGCTAAAACCTTTCAATATTTCATTATTTTAAGTATCGTGGTTTGATCCACGTTTCATTAAGAATTGGTGCCCACCTCTTTCAACTTATCATGAAGTAACTACATAAAGTGTTTGAATAAAGCTCATGTTGAGAAATGGCTTCCTAGTTTAATTGAATTAATAATCTAAAGCAACTTTTATGGGAATTTTACTAGGAAATTTTTTCATTAATAGCAAATTTTCGGAGAAAACTCTTCTCCGAAAGTTTGCTATTAATGAAAAAATTTCCTAGTAAAATTCCCATAAAAGTTGCTTTAGATTATTAATACATAAAGTGATTATCAACGAATTCAAGAAACGCTCAAAATTCCGAAATACTCCAAGAAAACAAAAAGTGAGTAACAGTTTTCATTTATATATATTTTTTTGCTTTTGTATTGTAATATTTCGTGACATTCAACAATAAAAAAACCCTATGTTGGACAAAGAAGAAAGTTTCCCACGAGCTCTTTGACACTCATATAATGTGAGAAACAGTACATAATATAGCAACTATATAATTGACAAATATGTACAATAATCCCAGTCCTCTTGAATTTTATTTTCAGTTAATACAGTAATTTGATCACCACCAAAATTTGCAAGAGTAGATTTGTCTGTTGGCCAAAGTTCAGGTTCTAACAGCTTGGCAGCATTAAAAACGTGATTTTCGTGCTAGACTCCAAGCCGGATGATGTCACCAAAATAATTTTTAATCAGTGGCTCTGTGCATATGTGAAACCCCTCGTGTGCCAAGGACTTGCAAAGTTGGTGTATCTGATACATTTTCATCTATTATTGTTGAGAGCTCACGAAAGTCTCTAATTCGTTTGGCACTTTTTTTTTTGTAAAAATTATGAATGTCTTTCATCAACTTATGTACTTCTTGAAAATATGTTAACAGCATAAAATCTTTTAGAGCTAGCTCTAAGCGATGACTTAAACCGTGTACTGACACTAAACAAGGGCAGTTTTTCTTCATGAGAGCTGCAACACCCTTTTTCTGTCCCACGTTAACATTTGCTCCGTCAGCTGAAAATCCAATTAATTTAGTTTCAAAATTGACTATTCCAAATTCTGCAATGGACTACACAATTGCATTTTTGATGCCATTAGCATCAGCATTTTTCAGTTCTTTTAATGCCAGGAATGGGAATTTGGTATCTCCTACTTTATTGACATACATGATACAAATAATATCATTTTCAAATTTACTAACATCTGTACTGCTATCAATAAATACGGTAAAATAATCTGTCTTTCTTATGTTATTGCACAAATCAGTTTCGAAAACATTAGCAATGCACTCCGTGAACTTAGCACACTTCACAGACGAATGATAAGTTTGCCCTACATTAACACCATGGTGTTTCTCTAACTCAATAATTTTAGGAAATTTCGAAATGGAATTTCCTCTTTGGCATCATATATGCTATATCAATTATTTTTCCAATTCGAGCTTTAGATGCATTGGAAGCAACAATCATTAACTTACCAATAGATTGGCATTTTTGAACTTCCCTTTTTGTTGGTAAAGTTCGATTAACACTTACCGCACGTGGGGCTTGGCTTTCAATTCTTATTTCCGTTATGTGGATGCGGCATGGGGGTTTTTCATTTAGTTGCGGGTCCACTTCATTTTTTTTCCCGTTGGTATTTATTTGGCCTCGTCATTAAATGAGTTTTTTCCCTTGCTGCCTCCTCATTTACTTCGATAATTTTTCATAACCCTAGTACTTTCGGTAATACTCCATTACCGTCCGAGGGGACGTTTTGCTCAGACTGGCATGGACCGTGTCAGCTGGGCATTTCGGTGGTTCTCGCGGGCTGCTTCTGTCATCGGCTATCGCTTCTTCTTGGGCGTTGTGGCGCCATCTCTTGTTGGTCACTGATCTCATTTTTCGAACTTTTTCATTTTTTTGCTCAATTTTAATTAAATTTCTCCAGCTGTTTCTCAAAATATTAGGGTCATTATGGTTGCAAACTTTTGCCCTATTTTTTTCAATCATTACCGACTCTGCTATTCTGAGGTGTTTTTCGGATTTACAGCTTTTAATGATTTTTATATTTTCGAATTTAGGAAATTTTTGGTTATCCAGACAGTATTGAATAAGTGCTGTGTTTTCTTCTTTTTTCTGTCAATTTTTTACGTGTACAGAAAACTAGCGGATAATGCTTACCTTGGCATTCCTTTCTAGCGACGGGGACATTTCACGCACGTGTTTTCCGGTCTTTGTTGAGGTTATTGTCCTAAAGTCCGTTGTCTGCGATGACTGGCTTTACTTCTCACACTTTTCGCTGGGTATACTCATTGGATCTTTGCCTTAGGATTCAAACATCAATTTTTACCGTTCTTTATACTCGAAATTTTTGCCCATACTCTGGGCATCTTCAGGAGCGTGGCGACTTTACCACCAATGTTCGTGGTTAACTTCGCGCTAATGGAGTCCGATACTCCTTGTTGCCATTCGTCGGAAAAACTTTCCTGGATATATTTCGTTATCAAGCCCGGCTGGCGCCATCTATGTTTCGTTAAGAACACTTTTTTTTTCCTGTTTTTTTTTTTTTTTTTTTTTTTTAATTTTCCAGGAAAGTTTTTTGGACGAATGGCAACAAGGAGTATCGGACTCCATTAGCGCAGAAGTTAACCACGAACATCGGTGGTAAAGTCGCCACGCTCCTGAAGATGCCCAGAGTATGGGCGAAAATTTCGAGTATAAAGAATGGTAAAAATTGATGTTTGAATCCTAAGGCAAAGATCCAATGAGTATACCCAGCGAAAAGTGTGAGAAGTAAAGCCAGTCATCGCATACAACGGACTTTAGGACAATAACCTCAACAAAGACCGGAAAACACGTGCGTGAAATGTCCCCGTCGCTAGAAAGGAATGCCAAGGTGTAAGCATTATCCGCTAGTTTTCTGTACAAGTTACTTTGAAATATCGCACGTAAAAGAGAATAGTACAATAATTAGAGCTATATAATAGTCAGAATTAGAACTACTAAGTGGAATTAATTTTTATGTGTTGATTTAATCTGTGTTTAAGCTTATTTTTGGTACTTCCTATATAAGCCATTGGAGGATTTTCAGTAATAGGAATTGAGTAAATACCTGCTTTTTCTAACATTTTTATTTTTTCATTATTTTTTGTTACCATATTTTTGATGGTATTTACTTTTCCTCCAATTTGAATGTTATGCTTTTTACAAATATTATTAATTTCATTAGTAGTACCTTTAATGTAAGGAAAATCATTTAAATATTTGACTTCTTTTTATTTACTACAGCATTATTTTTTATTTTCTTTATTACTTCTGTGTTCCATTTTTTTATTAAATGGTTAGGATAACCAAAGCTACCTGCAATTTTTTTTATGAATTTGATTTCTTCATTGATGAACTGGCTGTTTTCAGAGTGCGTATATGCTCTTTTTATTAAGGTTTTTAGACTATTGCATTTTTGAGGATAAGGATGTGCCGAATTGTACGGGATTAGGACCGGAACAAATGAACTTTTCGGATAAACCTTGTATAGTAACTTATCTGTGGATTTGATAACTTTGTACGTCCAAAAAGGCTATTGCATTATTTTTTTCTATTTCAACAGTGAGTTCTATAGTTGGATATAAAGAGCTGTAACATTTTGTTAATTTTCTTAATTCTTCTTCGTTCAGTTTTGATAGAATGAAAATATCATCCACGTATCGACAGTACACTTCTGGTTTTTCTTCCATACGATGCAGGACATTTTCTTCAATTTCGTTCATCACAACCTCAGCATATAAAGTTGATAATGGTGAGCCTATTGGGCCTCCTGAATTTTGCTTGAATATTTTGTCCTTGTATGTAAAAATAGTATTTTCATATAAATAGAATAAAACTTTTTGAATTCATGAATTTGTGCGTTATTTAAAATTTTAAGATTTTGCAACTTCTTAATGATAATTTCAATAGCTTCTGGAACGGAGTGCTTGGATATAATGAGACTGATAGTTTAAAAAAAAAACTCACCATTGATAACATTAGAAAAAAACATTTACAAGTTCCTAGCACTCTTTTTCATGAACAACAAGTTCACCATCAAGAACACGTATGAATTTATTGAGAAAATTAAAAATGTAAAAACTGGACTAAAGGACTTAAATATGGCAAGCATGGACGTTAAAGCATTATATCCAAGCACTCCTGTTCCAGAAGCTTTTGAAATTATCATTAAGAAGTTGCAAAATCTTAAAATTTTAAATAACACACAAATTCATGAATTCAAAAAAGTTTTATTCTATTTATATGAAAACAATATTTTTACATACAAGGACAAAATATTCAAGCAAAATTCAGGAGGCCCAATGGGCTCACCATTATCAACTTTTTATATGCTGAGGTTGTGATGAACGAAATTGAAGAAAATATCCTGCATAGTATGGAAGAAAAACCAGAAGTGTACTGTCGATACGTGGATGATATTTTCATTCTATCAAAACTGAACGAAGAAGAATTAAGAAAATTAACAAAATGTTACAGCTCTTTATATCCAACTATAGAACTCACTGTTGAAATAGAAAAAAAATAATGCAATAGCCTTTTTGGACGTACCAGTTATCAAATCCACAGATAAGTTACTATACAAGGTTTATCCGAAAAGTTCATTTGTTCCGGTCCTAATCCCGTACAATTCGGCACATCCTTATCCTCAAAAATGCAATAGTCTAAAAACCTTAATAAAAAGAGCATATATGCACTCTGAAAACAGCCAGTTCATCAATGAAGAAATCAAATTCATAAAAAAAATTGCAGGTAGCTTTGGTTATCCTAACTATTTAATAAAAAAATGGAACACAGAAGTAATAAAGAAAATAAAAAATAATGCTGTAGTAAATAAAAAAAGAAGTCAAATATTTATATGGTTTTCCTTACATTAAAGGTACTACTAATGAAATTAATAATATTTGTAAAAAGCATAACATTCAAATTGGAGGAAAAGTAAATACCATAAAAAATATGGTAATAAAAAATAATGAAAAAATAAAAATGTTAGAAAAAGCAGGTATTTACTCAATTCCTATTACTGAAAATCCTCCAATGGCTTATATAGGAAGTACCAAAAATAAGCTTAAACACAGATTAAAACAACACGTAAAAAATTGGCAGAAAAAAGAAGAAAACACAGCACTTATTCAATACTGTCTGGATAACCAAAAATTTCCTAAATTCGAAAATATAAAAATCATTAAAAGCTGTAAATCTGAAAAACACCTCAGAATAGCAGAGTCGGTAATGATTGAAAAAAATAGGGCAAAAGTTTGCAACCATAATGACCCTAATATTTTGAGAAACAGCTGGAGAAATTTAATTAAAATTGAGCAAAAAAATGAAAAAGTTCGAAAAATGAGATCAGTGACCAACAAGAGATGGCGCCACAATGCCAAAGAAGAAGCGATAGCCGATGACAGAAGCAGCCCGTGAGAACCACCGAAATGCCCAGCTGACACGGTCCGTGCCAGTCTGAGCAAAACGTCCCCTCGGACGGTAATGGAGTATTACCGAAAGTACTAGGGTTATGAAGAATTATCAAAGTAAATGAGGAGGCAGCAAGGGAAAAAACTCATTTAATGACGAGGCCAGATAAATACCAACGGGGGAAAAAAATGAAGTGGACCCGCAACTAAAAAGAAAAAACCCCATGCCGCATCCACATAACGGAAATAAGAATTGAAAGCCAAGCCCCACGTGCGGTAAGTGTTAATCAAACTTTACCAACAAAAAGGGAAGTTCAAAAATGCCAATGCATTAATGCACGTTAAAAAAAATAACCTCCAATATCGGAAGTAAATTGAAATTACCAATAGATGTTCTTTGCTGAAAATCAGCGAGCGATTTTCCTTTATGTTCTGCCTTGGAGTCACTGGCACGGTGAATTTCTGATCTGGTGTGCTTCACCACATTGTCCTTTTTAATAATGAATCCAGAAACTCCATCAATAAAAGAATTGAAATTTAAAAAAAAAAAATTATGCTGTCAACATCCTTTCGACAAAGTTTGCAGTAGGCAGACTGGATGGAGATTTTAACATTTATAGCATAACCAACTACCTTTTTGGATCTAATTCCTCCATCCACCTTCTCATGGTTGGTAGTCATGATTTCAAATAACAAAGAGTAAAACAACAAAACTCGCATCCCCCTAAAATTAAGTGATGGCCAAACCGAAACCAAAACAGCAATAAGAGCATCTGTCCTTAAATGACTCATGGTGCAGACAGGCGAAAGTGTGGAACCAATCATAGAAGTTCTGCGGTCGGACGATGACCACCTCATCACTGCACAGCTAGAGCTACACGAGAACCTTTTTCCAGCTTAAAATCTAACATAAAGTATTCGTAAAGTTATGAATATGTGATTTTTTTTTCACGTGTCAGCAAAATCATATTTTGATAAACAAGTTCCTTTACGGATTGAACATTTTAATGGAAATTTCATTTTAAAACTTTGAATCGTGGTTTTGCGATTCAAATATGAGTTTTCATCACAAACTTCTATTTTTGCATCGCAGACTGCGATGCGATACCGCTTATTTTTTCCCCTGGAAAGTAGACAGGTGCTATTAAAATAAAGAAAACACCGCTAACTAACTTAAAAATTAGAAAAAATAGAAGTGAGCAATTAAATATTGAGAAAAGCAGCAAAAAAATTTTAAAATTCAACAATTTTGGTAAAATAAATTATTAATAATAATAGAATCCTGCTTTGGTTCCAAATTTTTTGATCTATTTGAAAACTAAAATCTTTGCATATGTGTGTGTGTGTGTATTTAAAATGCAAGATGTTTGAAATTTGAGTAGGGTGCATCTGGTTCCTAAACATTTTTTGCTTAAGAGTTTGTTTGTTCTATCTATTAATATTTTACCTTCTCCAAAAAAAATGTTTTCTTACACCAAAAATGTATTTTATCTGCTCCAAAAATGTATTTCACCTGCTCCAAAAATGTATTTCACCTGTTCCAAAAATGCATTTGCTGCTCCAAAAAATTATTTTGAAACTTTCCATCACTGAAATTGTTGCAAAGTATTGTACTGGTGAGATATGAAACCTGTTAAAATCTGATGTCAGTCGGTCCAGTAGATCTTGAGTAATGCCACTTTAAAAATTGAGTAGCTCTGCCTTTAAAAATTTTGCACTATGAGTTTTCACAACTACACTGTAGGACAAAAAAAATCATAACTTCACAACTAACTGATGTAGCCATATTTTTGTTTAAATGATCTGCATGATCCATACATGTTGAAACAACTTGTTTCTGCACATTTTTAGAATTAAAAGAACCTTTTTATTTTTTTTTAATTTAGTGATAAAACACATGGAAAAATGAATCCACATTTTTATTAAAAAAAAAAAAAATTCAAAATGAGCCCCCACTTCAAATTTGCTAAAAATATTTTCATGTGTGTATTATAACGTAACCTTTCAGCAGATAAATAAAATACTTTGGGCAATTAACAATTTTGGCGGGGAAAAAAAAATCGAAATGGTGTGTTTTTATGTGCGACAATCTGACATATCATCCAATTTTTTAATTAAGTGGTTGCTTGACCATTTTATACCCCTCTTTCCCCCCTCCAATAGTTTTACCTTATTGGTGAGTTCAAAATAATTTTTATTTTATTTTTATCTGCTACTATCTTGGATATATAGGTTCATTTTTCTTTTCTGTGGCAGGCCTAAATAGGGCCTCACAATGGTCCTGAAAAAAGGCAAGTTTTTTTCTTATTGTAGATCGAAAGCTTTTGTTTTCACTATCTTAATGAGGACATTTTCAACTTACAGAAAATGTATAGAAATGATAGAAAATATATACCTGCCAGGTTTTACGGTATACCCGTAAAATTTATGGAAATGCGACTTGTTTTATGGGCAAAATGTTAATTTTACGGATTTGCACCCACCATTAAAACGATTTATTTTACTTAATCCATTTGAAATGAAGCACTGATGTAAGTTAGGAATAAACTTTTCAGTTACATGTGTTTATGTGGGAACATTTGTCCGCAATTTTCCCACATTTTTTTTTGGGGGGGGGGCATTGTTTCAAATGTTAAAGCTTGCGCCGCAACTGAACCTCCCCAACTGGGCATGTGTATCTCTCGCAAGTCCCCCCTCTTCTCAGTAGGGCCTGTGTGGGGTTAGCCTGAATTGGAGCACAAAGCACGTGTGTTTATTACTCCCAGTTCGAAATGCTATCTCAAAACGTAGTTATCGTAGAAAAAAATCCAACCTGATTTTAAATCTGTGGAATTTTAAGCCCAGATCGATACCCAACATGTCGAAATTAAATTAAACAAAAGCTGCCAGTTTTGTGAAATTAAAAATGAATTTGGGGCATGGTTTTGTAGAGTCTCTTCTCTGGCAATAAATTTGACCTAACGAAAAAATGCGGTAAATAGGAAGTTAACAAAAAAAAAAAAAAAAGTCCAATGTTCATTCGACGCAGTGCTTCTCCAGCAATGATTTATTTTGCTGGTCAGTTAGTAAGTTTTCTACGCTTTCCAACCATGCTTTGTCCGTCAGCACGATAACGCATTAAAATGTTTTGACTTGATTCGACGAAATTAATATGTTGGGGTACACACTAATTCATCAAATCCCTTTTGAAAATGGTCAAAGACCAGGACATAGGAGTGGGATTCATACCCCCCCCCTTGTGTGATGACCACCTGTTGGTAATGACTTACGTAAAATCAGAGCACGATTGCAATGAAGTTTTGCTACGCTGTTCAGCACCCATAGTGGACCTATCCTGTTGAAAATGGTTATTATCAGCATTCAGGGGTCAGTGCGTACATGCGTGAGATTTGTTTGTCAGAATTTTCACACAATAACTTCCATGGAAATTAACCGATTTGAATGGAATTCTTAATTATAAAACAACGTATGCGTGGTAGCTTTTTTGGAAATTAACAGGCACAAAAGAAAAAAATGATGTTCTATAATAAAGCAAAAACACGCAAAATATACAGCCTATCAATTAGTTCACACTAAGGGATTCATTCGTAAAGAAAACAAAGTTATTGTAGAGAACACTGTTTGTTGCTTTTGCAAACCCACACTTTTTGTTGGCATGAAATTTTGGGCTTTTAGAAAAAAAACTCTGAATTTTAAAATATCTGGATTTTGACAGCATGTGTTTTATTTAGGGAGTAGACTTTTTTTTTTTTGCTTTATCTGTTTGATAAAAATATACACCATTGATTGGTTTCGTAACTTCTATCAAACCGAATTGCATGATATTTAGAGATTTTCATTTTCTAAAACCAATACGTGCATTCTAAACTTTGTCATGTTAGGCCATTTTTTTTATTTATTTATTTATTATTATTTTTTTTTTTTGCAGAGATATAAGATTAAATTAAAACAAGAGTTCCAACGTTTTGTGCTGTGGCTGCACCTCAAAGTGAGGTAGGGACGAGATGTAGAGGAAATCGCCGCTAAAGTGGCTGTATCATTTCCCGTGACGCCTGCTGTAAAAGACAGCATTGGTTTTGTTCCGGTGACACATATTGTGTTAGTTTACTGCAGGAGAGAGGGGGAGATCGAGAGGGTGATAGGCCTAGATGATGCCGCTAAAAGGGTCAGATGTGGTAAAACTTTTAACGCTGCTGCAAGGCATCAAACGACCTGTAAGGAATGATGGGAGGGGGACCCCAAGGATGACGTACGTAACTAAAACTAAACGTTTTTTTCTAGATGAAAGAGCCTTTCAGTTGGTCTGCTTTCCTAGCTGACCAGCTCGATCGGATAACTCTGTAATCGTTATTTTCCTCTGTGAATTGCAGCTCTTTTAGCTGTTACTGTTTTACTATAGTAGTTTTACTTGCGTTTTTTTTTTTCTTTCTTCAAGTGTCGGTAAATTCAGTATTAGTGATTCGCTATGAGCAGCAATGTAAAAGGAGTAAAACAGTACTATCTAACATTCCATGATGCGTATTCTGTGGAGTCCCCGTGCATTGCAAAATCTTCAAAAAATTAAAAATATGCGTTTTTGCACTATGTGTCGATGTAATTTTAGCGTTTCGCATGGTGGAAGAAATTATGTTACTAACCATATACATGTCGAAATTAAACAAAAGCTGCCAGTTTTGTGAAATTAAAAATGAATTTGGGGCATGGTTTCATAACTTCTCTTCTCTGACAATAAATTTGACCTAATGAAAAAATGCGGTAAATAGGAAGTTAAAAAAAAAAATCCAATGTTCATTCGACCCAGTGCTTCTCCAGCAATGATTTATTTTGCTGGTCAGTTAGTAAGTTTTCTACGCTTTCCAACCATGCTTTGTCCGTCAGCACGATAACGCATTAAAATGTTTTGACTTGATTCGACGAAATTAATATGTTGGGGTACACACTAATTCATCAAATCCCTATTGAAAATGGTCAAAGGTCGGGACATAGGAGTGGGATTCATTCCCCCATCTCCCCCCCCTTTTGCGTGATGACCACTTGTTGGTGATAACTTACGTAAAATCAGAGCACGATTGCAATGAAGTTTTGCTACACTGTTCAGCACCCATAGTGGACCTATCCTATTGAAAATGGTTATCAGCATTCACGGGGCAGTGCATACATGCATGAGATTTGTTCGTCAGAATTTTCACACAATAACTTCCATGGAAATTAACCGATTTGAATGGAATTCTTAATTATAAAACAACGTATGCGTGGTAGCTTTTTTGGAAATTAACAGGCACAAAAGAAAAAAATGATGTTCTATAATAAAGCAAAAACACGCAAAATATACAGCCTATCAATTAGTTCACACTAAGGGATTCATTCGTAAAGAAAACAAAGTTATTGTAGAGAACACTGTTTGTTGCTTTTGCAAACCCACACTTTTTGTTGGCATGAAATTTTGGGCTTTTAGAAAAAAATCTGAATTTTAAAATATCTGGATTTTGACAGCATGAGTTTAATTTAGGAAGGGAGTAGACTTTTTTTTCTTTTACTTTATCTGTTTGATTAAAATATACACCATTGATTGGTTTCGTAACTTCTATCAAACCGAATTGCGTGATATTTAGAGATTTTCATTTTCTAAAACCAATATGTGCATTCTAAACTTTGTCATGTTAGGCCAATTTTTTTTATATTTTTTTTTTCATTTTTTTTTTTAATTTTTTTTTTTCGCAGAGATATAAGATTAAATTAAAACAAAAGTTCCAACGTTTTGTGCTGTGGCTACGCCTTAAAGGGAGGAGGGGGCGAGATGTAGAGGAAATCGCCGCTAAAGTGGCTGTATCATTTCCCGTGATGCCTGCTGTAAAAGACGGCGTTGGTTTTGTTCCGGTGACACATATTGTGTTAGTTTACTGCAGGAGAGAGGGGGAGATCGAGAGGGTGATAGGCCCAGATGATGCCGCTAAAGGGGTCAGATTTGGTAAAACTTCTAACGCTGCTACAAGGCATCGAACGGCCTGTAAGGAATTATGGGAGGGGGACCCCTAGAATGACGTTCGTAACTAAAACTAAATCTTTTTTTCTAGATGAAAAAGCCTTTCAGTTGGTCTCTGCTTTTCTAGCTGACCAGCTCGATCAGATAACTCTGTAATCGTTATTTTTTCCCTCTGTGAATTGCAGCTGTTTTAGCTGTTACTGTTTTACTATAATAGTTTTACTTGTGGTTTTTTTTTCAAGTCTCAGTAAATTCAGTATTAGTAATTCGCTATGAGCAGCAATATAAAAGGAGTAAAAGAGTACTATCAAACATTCCATGATGCGTATTCTGTGGAGTTCCCGTGCATTGCAAAATCTTCAAAAAATTAAAAATATGCATTTTGCGCTATGTGTCGATGTAATTTTAGCGTTTCACATGGTGGAAGAAATTATGTTACTAACCATATTTCTAGTGCCAAGCATAAATCTAATGTTGACTGCGTGGGGGAAAAAAATATGAAATTAACTTCCTTTGTCAAAAGTTATAATGAACTGGATGCGATTTGCGCAAAATGTTTGTTCACTTTGTTTTTAGTTGAACATAATTTACCAATTGGTGTCCCTCAGTCACTCTTATTTATTTCATTTATTTTTTATTTGACTGTCTCATCGTCCGTCGCTCCGTAAGATAAACCTAGCATGAAAATGGTTTGTTTTTGAAAACATTTTACTATGTTCCATGACGGCGTGGGATACGATTCTATTGAATTTGAAGGAAAGGGTGGAATATCCTTTCCTTTAGATGCAAACTTCTATAAAAATAAAATTTAATATCTTTGTAGATCAATAATGATAGCACAGTAATGAGAAATCATCTATAGATTCTATTTTAATCGATATATATTTGCCGATAAATTCAAACATCTGTAGTCATATCAATTAAAAGTTTGATACTTGATTTTGGTAACATATCGTTTTTTAATCTATAATTTTGGTGCATTTAATCAATCTGAGCGACAAGTAGTTTAATCGAATATATCGATTAAAATTTTCACCAAATATATCGATTAAATTATTTTTTTACGGATTCTGGTTTCTGAAAGTTGACAGGTATGAAAATATTTTCTTTTAACCTCAATTAAAATGGTGTTGAAATCTGCAATACTCGCAAGCATAATCACTATTTTTGACTGGGAGTTGCAATCCCAAGTTGGGAATTTTTGTGTAATAACTATGGCTACTAGAATTTTTAGCTATGGAGAACTTAAATCTGGGAGAACACACACATATACACTATATTGAAAAAAGTCACCGGACACCCTTCAAAAGCAAATGAATGGATCTGCTGCATTGTTAAGATGTGTGGTACAGCTGCAAATGGTATAAAAACAAGCCTGCAGCTGACTGCGATCATATCGCACTGTGAGGTTGAGTAAAAATGTTGCGACAGGAGAGAACTGATTTTGAGAAAGTAAAGATCGTTGGGTGTTATATTACTGGGTTGTCCATAAAAGAAACAGAGAGGCATCTAAACATACCCAAGTCAACTGTTTTGGATGTACTGAATAAGTGGAAGACACATGGTGTGACTGAAGCAGCAAAACGTACTGGCAGGCCAAAGAAATTCAGTGATAGAGGACATCACAGCCTGAGGAGAGTCGTTACATCTAATCGACGAAGTACTGCACAAGACCTCAGTGTACAGGTGAGTACAAATGCCGGAACCTCTGTATGTACACGTACCATTCGTAGATAACTTCATTCCATGGGTTACTGGGGTCGTGCGGCTGCTCATAAGCCTTTCATCTCCACTCGGAATGCTACTTGTCGCTATGTACCACAGTGTACTGTTCCTATGATTAAGTTTGGAGCTGGCAGTGTACTCGTATGGGGGTGTTTTTGTGGTATAGTCCCGGCCCATTGATTATCGTGGACAAACATGTTAACCAGCACATCTACCTCGATATTCTGGACAATTATGCCCTACCAACTTTGTGGCAATACTGTGGAACCGAGCCTTGTTGGTACCAGCAGGATAATGCACAGAGCCATAAAGCAAGAAATGTTACAGTGTGGTTTGATGGTAATTCCATATTGTGGGTGGACTAGTAAGCACAGAGCCCTGATTTTAATCCCATAGAGCACCTATGGGATGAATTAGAGCACTGCATAAGAAGTTTGGAACCAAGGCCTACTAGTAAGCAGCAGTTAGTAGCAGCATTATGTACTGAATGGAAGCGCATACCTATCATTGTGTTCCAAAACCTTGTCGAAAGCCTGTCTCGAAGGGTCAGTGCCTGCATTAAGGCCAAAGGTGGACCAAAACCGTACTAATGTATGTCAATAAATGCTATGTTGTGTTTCTCCTCTAGGTGTCAGGTGACTTTTGTCAATATAGTGTATATGTTTCAGATCAGCAAATAAATTAATTTATTTTGGATCTTCAGATTTTTTCTCAAGTACATAGTATTTAAACTCAACAACGAGAAATATTCTACTTTCATATTAAATGTACAATCAAATAAAAGTAATTTAACCTGTTGAATGTAAAGTTGTAATAAGGTACAGTGATTTTCTTTAGTTAGTTTTTCTTCCAGTGCACGTAAATGCTTTTAAGAAAGTGAAAAAAAAACAAAAAAACTTCAACCTAATTTTTTGTATCAATATCAATAATAAAATGCTTGCCATAGTTACTAATGAATGTGGAGCCCCCCCCCTCCCCAATCATTTCTCCATACAGGACTTCAAAATGAAGTTCTATCCTCACTTGCTATCTCTATTTTTGCATCCTACTAAATTTTCTAGTCATTGTAGATGTTTTTACTTCCTTCAGTTTAGAAAAAGATCGTGCATTACAACAAACTGTGAGAAATATTGAGTATTTCACTAATGGTTGTTCTGCACAATATAAAAACAGCAAGAATTTTCTGAACTTATGCTATCACAAACAAGACTTTTTAGATTGGTCGAGAAGTGGTCATTTTTTGCAACAAGCCATGGCAGCAGTTGTAAAAAGGCTAACAACAAAAGCCAGTTTGCAGTGATTTTTAACTCAACAAATAACATCTACTGCAACAATGTATAACTTCTGAAAAGATAATATAAAAGAAATTACATTTTTCTTTGTGTGTGCAGAAGAGATGAGCAAAGTGCATAATCAGCTTAGACCCTGTTTTGAGAAAGAAAAAGCTTTTCCTGGTACATGCACAATGCATCACTTTACACCACTTCCTAATTTCAGAATTGGTGCTAAGAGATTAAGTTCTGATAAATATTACAGCATTATTTCCAAAATCAGTGTAGCTAATTTTCAAGATAAGTTACAGTTGCATGCTAACTGCTACGTAGCATGTGTATAGGATTCTTGTTGGTATGTAGGGTTTGTTTAAAAGATTAACTATGATAAAAGTGATGTGTCTGTTCGATTCATGCACCTACATGAGCCTTCTCCATCTTTTCATTGGTCTGATAATGATTGTTGTAAAGTACTTCTGACATACATATTATGTTTGGTTGAGGTTAACACTGCAACAGGAAGAACATACAGCCTATCCAAACAGGCTGAAGACCTGGTTCAATCAAAGTTTTTTTCATATGAAAATTGTGTTTGGTTTTAATTCAAACTGACAGAGAAAATAATTAATTTATCTCTTATGTAACCAAGGAAAATTTCATTTATAAATCATACATAAATGTATCATTTACTGTCAGAATAATTCATAAAATGGTTTGTTCCATTAGTTTATATTTTTATTAAAATTTGTAAGAAATTTAGAGGCACCTAATCTTTGCAGTTGCTTGCATTCTTAAAAACGAAAAGAAAAGAAAGAAAACATCTTGGGATAGCAGGTGGCCCTGTTGGTCGCATTTTTTGCAATTGGCGATTATTTTTAAGTATGGCAACTGTATAAAAACTTTGGCAATTTGACTGGTGATTGTAAGCACAGCTTTGCAGGCTAGCGTTTTGATCAGTTACAAATTGAAATTAGTAAAAATATTAAATTCAAAAGTAACAAATATAGTGACTTGCAAGTGCACTCAAAGAAATAAGGCTATACAGCTAGACAAATGTTGCTGATAAAGTTTGTGAATTGCAAACTGTACAATATGCTCTGCTAAGGTTTTTTTATATATATATATATATATATTTTACCTTATGTATAAATTGTACAATAAAGTATTTGGTAGTTAAAGATATTCAAATATAATTCCAAAATTATACAATTGGGAAACTAATTTCCCCAAAGAAAAAAATTCTTCATAAGTACATGGTAAGCATTGTATTGCTATTATTGGCATATTTTCACTGTATTCCATGTAACCACTTCCTTCAGAAAGATTTTCAAATTTTCTGAAGGAAGTGGTTACATGGAATACAGGGAAATCATGCCAATAAAAGCATAACTCCATAAAACTTAAAAAAGTATTTTGAAAACAGAAAGACTTAAATATTCATCAGTTCGTGCATTTCTGAGTGCTTAAATGTTACCATTTTTCACAAATATTTCAGAGCCTGTAACTTCTAAACTAGTTTAAACCACAATATAAAACTCGCAGGTTTTGTTGAGTACCATACGGGTATCCCTGGTGGGGAAAAAAAAAAAAAAAATTATCTGGTCCCTCGTTTTAGATATGTAACCTTGAAATCTGCAAAAGTTAGAAATTTTGCAACTTTGAGGGAGGGGGTGGTGGAAAGGGGATCAAACTCAGACTTAAGTTCTCCATAGCTGAAAACTCTACTGCCTATAGTTCTATAGTTATTACACAAAAATACCCAACTCCCAGTCACCTTAACAGTTCATCAAAAATGGTGATTATGCTTTCCTGTATTGCAGATTTCAATGCCATTTTAATCAAAGTTCGAAAAAAAAAATATTTTCTATCATTTCTATACTTTTTCTGTAAGTCGAAAATGTCCTCTTTAAGGTAGTGAAAGCCAAAACCTTTGATCTACAATAAGAGGAAAGCAATTGCCTTTTTTCAAAACCATTGCGAGGTGCCCTATTTTGGTTTGCCGCAGAAAAGAAAAATGAACCTATATCCAAGATGATGGCAGATAAAAATAAAATAAAAATTGTTTTGAGCTACTCACGAATAAGGGTAAACTAAAATGGTCAAGCAACCACTTAATTAAAAAATTGGGTAATATCATGCTGGAATGGCGCACATATAAAACACACCATTTCAGATTTAATTTTTTTCCTCGCCAAAATTGTTAATTGCACCAAGTATTTTATTTACTTGCTGAAAGGTTATGTTATAATATACACATGAAAATATTTTTAGCAAATTTGAAGTGGGGGCTCATTTTGAAAAAATGTTTTGTTTAATAAAAATGTGGCCTCATTTTCCATGTCTTTTGTCACTAAATTAAAAAAAAAGGGATTCTTTTAATTCTAAAATTGTGCAAAAACAAGTTGTTTTGAAATGTAAGGATCGTGCAGATCATTTAAGAAAAAAAAATATGTGGCTGCAACAGTTAGTTGTGAAGTTATGAATTTTTTTGTCTTACAGTGTAGTTGTGAAAACTCATAGTGCAAAAATTTTAAAGGGACAGCTCCCCAATTTTTGAAGTGGCATTACTGAAGATCTACTGGACCAACAGACCTCAAATTTTAACAGATTTCATATCTCACCAGCACAATACTTTGTTCCAGTTTTCACAAAAATCTGTGATGGGTGGGTGACATACCCTGGGTGATATGACATGGAATGACCCAATATGGATAGCAATTTTTCTAATTCTAAGCAGATTTATCCAGACAAACATATAGTCTTGACGAAAGCGCTGTTTGAACACAAACTTTTAAATGGAGATGTTATGAAACGTGCCTGTCTAGTGTATTCCTGCAGTCAGGAATCTGTTTCTTGTGCTCCATGTAAACGTTTTGGAGGGACATCACAATTTGCCACAGGTGGCTTTAATGATGGAAGCCTGCTGATCAGCAGGTGACAGAACATGAGAATTCCCACTCTCATCGTGATTGTATGTTAATGTTAAAAAGACAGGGTAATGAATTGTGCGGAGTTGACAGGCATCTGCTATGTCAGAAGAAGTTAAAATATTGGAGATATGTTCTCCAGAGAGTAGTGGCTGTTGTAAAAAAACTGACCTCTTGTGGTTTACCATTCTGGAGTAAAGTTGAAATGTTTGGTTCTGTAAAGAGTGGAAATTTTATGATGTGCTTGTAGCTTATAGCAGAATTTGACCCATTCCTGAAAGGTCACATAGCCCAGTATGGAAATCATGGAAAAGGTAAGACTTCATACTTACCATTTGGTACCTATGAAGAGCTCATACAGATTATGGCAGAAACAGTCATCAATGCAATAGTAAGGGAAGTGAAAGAATTCAAATATTTTTTTAATTATTGTGGATTCCACACCTGACATCACACACAATAACCAAGTAAGCTTTATTGACAGATATGTAAACAAATAAACAAAGAAGGTGCTGTGTTAAAATGTTTTTTTTTTTTTTTTTTTTTTACAATTAAAAAATCCTGGACATCCCAGTAAAAAGCTGTCTAATGCTGTGATTACTTTCCTCTCAACCCACTAGCTAGATATAAGTAATTGTCAGGGCCAAACCTATGACAGTGCTGTTAATATGTCGGGTATATATTCTGGCCTGCAAGCAAGAATCAAAGAGGCCGCCAATTCATTAGCATTTTTCATGCCCTGTTCAGCCCACTCCCTTAATTTAGTGGGATCGAGCACTGCAACTTGTTGCAGGTTGGCTATGACCATTTTTGAGGTGCTACAAAATCTGTACCATTTTTTCTAAGGTTCAACCCACCGTTAAAAGCTTTTTAGAGTTCTTCACATCGAGGAAACCTTTTTCTCAAAACACTTTCTGAAACAAGATGGTGGTTTGCACAAGAAGAAGCATGTAAAAGTCTAAACCGTGATTTTGGGACCATTATTAAAGCAATAAAATGTTTAAAAGAAAATGAGTCAGTCACTACACAAGAGGCAAAGGAAATTTTGAAAAACTATACTCTTCTGAAATTACTTTCATGGCTGCAGTGTGTTGAGCTATCTGGGAAGATTCAATGCTGTAAGTGAAAAATTACAGTCTGAGGAAATGGATGTCAAGTTGTATAACTCTATCCTTTCTGAATGAAATGTAACTGTTATTTGATATTTATAAAAGTATTGGAGAAAAAAAAATCAGCAAGTAGTAAAAACAGAGAAAAGTAGGTCTAAATGAAATAAAAACCGTAAGAGGTTCTTTGAGTCTAAATCTGAACCAGACAATGAAAATGATGTGAATTGAATCCTGCAGACCAGTTATATGGAGATATTGCACAAGTTGTCAAAAGAATTAAAAATCTGAATATATGTTTACAACTAATTTTTTGAAAGATTCTCATTTTTGTCAAACCTCACAAACTCATCCTGATGAAATTCACAAATCAGCTGACAAATTGCAACAGATTTACTCATCAGGTGTAAAAGAAACATTTGGAACAGAATGTATTCATCTGAAAAGTTTTCTCTGAGAAGGACGACATAATAGCCTATCATTAAAACTTCCAGATGTGCCAACTCTACGGATTTAGGCGAGAGACTCTTGATTTTCAGCCTGTCCTCTGGATGAGTGTCAAATTCTCCCAATTTTTACTGAGAATTAGCTATTAGGATGGTCGAAATTTCATCAACCACCATAATTTCGAACTGCCTGTGAATCTTTTTCTTTCTGTGTCGATGCAAGGTGGCATTATAGTAATCAGTTTTGTACTTTTCCTCTCCTATCTGCAAAACGAAAACCACCTGGTGGTGCAGTGGTCTAAGCGCTGGCTTCAGACCAATCATCCAAGATGGGTCAGAAAAAATTCGCTTTAAAAAATTTCTCCTATCATACTACGTCTTCAGTGAAGAGCTCACCCGCTCTGGCTCTACAATGCCGGGGAAGGTCAGTAGTTGATTGACAGATGGGAGCTGCCTTGCCTTCTTGCAGTTCAGTCTTTTTCAACCCCTTGCTTCAACAGAGCCGCTCGTATTCTTAGTGATGATAAACAGTTGAGTTGCAGCGAATTCACTTGACGACAAAAGGGAGTAAGCCTTGTTACGAAAGGAGATGTTGGTACAATGCTTTTTGTCATCTTCACCTATGTGCACAACCTAAACAAGTAATGAAAACATTTGGCTGCTATTTTATTCATAAAAAACAACATGCGGGCTAGTTTAGGTTCTCATTAACTTGCGGAATCAACATACCTAAAAACTAATTTCAATAGGGAGTGGGGTCGATTTTCGTGCTGTTGTTTTTTTTTATTTCTCCAAAACTTTGTGGACCAATAATTCCACATCTGAAAAATTGTTCCTACATCCAGAAAATGTCGATTAAAAAAAAAGAAAAAAAAAAAAAAAAAAAAGCGCTCGTGTGATTTTATGAGCTGTCAAAATCTCCCGATTTTCAGATTTTAAAGGTTGGCATGTCTGAACTTCTGATTACTGAAAAAAAAATCTTTTAGACTTGTATCCCAATGTTACCATTGCTTTGAAGATTTATTTATATACTCCTGCTACAAAACTGCTCAGCTGAAAGATCCTTTTCAGCACTTAGGAGGATTAAAAATTATTTATACATACATATCATTAAACTGTTCTCAGAGATTCAGAGGTTAGCTCTAAAAAGAAATACAAACTACCAGATATTTTTACTTACTGTTGTCGTATCAAACTTCTCCATTTACAGCGATCTTGACATACAACTCGGGCTTCACTGATATCCACTACACGCTGTACAAAAGTTCTTTTATACTTCATACTCATAATCTTTTTCTAATGCAGACACTCCAGAATCTGATCCACCCATGTCTTCCTTGGCCTTCCTCTGCCTTTCCTTCCTGCCACTTGGGCTAAAAAGATTTTCTTAGTAAGCATTTCATCACTGATTCTTTCAACATGGCCAAACCACTGAAGCATATTGGTCTCCACCTTGCTGACAACATTTTGCTTCACATCACACAACTGCAACACATCTTTATTCCTCACACAATCAGACCATGTCTTGCCAACTTGCCAACCCCCCCCCCGTAAGCAACACATTTATCCAGCACACAAACGACTTCTATGTTTCTTCTGTAGTACCCAGGTTTCACTACCATACATCAGAGTAGGAACAATTACACTTTCATACACAGCCATGCGGGACTCTTTTTGATAACCCATCATTCCTGTAAAATCCTCCCAGAGCAGAGTTATGACTTTCAATGAAGAATTCACTCGCCTACTTATTTCACCATCCAATTTGTTCTCCCTGTCAAAGCATGCTTCCTACATACACAAACTCACTCACCTTGTCAATCACAGTGCCATTTATACTTACACTACATTCAGTGCTAGCAGTTCCTCTCTCAAAGACCGTAACTTTGTTAATATATATCAAATACGTGGAGATAATGTAAATGGACGATGTCATCACTCTTTCCACAATTTTTCAGTCGCTATGCGTTGTTTAAAATAACGTGGAAAGAGTGATGACATTGTCCATTTACCGTAACTTTGGTTTTTTGCCTTATTTATACTCAGTTTGAATTTCATACAAACTTCATACATCCGAGACAACATTCTCTACAACTCACTTTTTCTCTCTGCCAACAGGACAGTGTCAGCAGCATACAGCAATCTGCACACACGAATATCACCAAGACATAAACCACTATTATCTATTTTGGCATCACGGATGCACGCATCCATAAATATATTAAACATCCATGGTGACATTGCACAACCTTGTCTGACTCCTGCACCAATACAAAATTATTTTGATAAAACTTCATTCACTCGTACACAAGCTCTTCTGCCAGCATACATGGCTTATACACTATTAAGTAGATTCCCAGTAACACCATATTCATTCAATACCTTCCACAAAAGTGTCCTATATACACGGTCTTAAGCTTTCTCTAAATCTATGCAGGCAGCAAACACTTTCTTATCAACAGCCAGATACTTTTCAATCATCACGGGAAATGCAAAAATTTGGTTAGTGCAGCCTTTACCAGTCAAAAAATCTTTCTGAACATCCCACACTTTCTTTGATGTAAGACCTCATACTTTTTCAATAACAACCTTACCAAACACTTTCCCTGGCACACTTAGTAGTCTAATACCACGATAGTTCTTGCATTCAGTCTGATCACCTTTTCCCTTACACAAGGGAACAATAATAGCATCCTTCCAATCCTGAAGGACCATTCCTAATTCCCAGTACAACTGGCAAATTTCAGTCAACCAGTCAATTACAGTCCCCACCAATTTCAACATCTCAGCAGTTATGCCATCAACTCCCAGAGCCATACCATTCTGAAAAGATTTTAGAGCCTTACACACTTCTTCTCTTGAGATCCCTCCTGTGTTTCCATCCCTCACTGTTACATCATCTGCATCTGTCTCAGAATCATCTTTGCTTTCCTGATCTAATAAATCACAGAAGTATTCACCCCATCTTTCACTTAACTCATTGGGCTCCCATATGATTTCCCCAATCTTATTCTTCACACAACTTACAACTTTGTTTCCCCTATTTTTCCTGAGTCTCGTGTACTTCCAGAAAGACTTCCTATCTTTCCAAAAAGCCAGTTCATGCCTTTCCACCTTCTCCTTCCTATCTTTTGCCTTACTCTGGCGAACCAGCTTAGCCACTTCACGCTTCTTACAGCGATATTCACCCACAGAAACTCTACCTTGTAACATCCCCAAATAGGCTTCCTTCTTTCTCTTTACTGCCTCTTCAATCTCATTATTCCACCAAGCATCACCTCTATTGTTACCCACTATTGTGGTGCTACAGACCTCTTTAGCAGCAGTGACAACACAGTTCTTAAAACATTCCCACTTCTTTTCTACATCCCTCTCACAAGACTTCAGCTCCTTCAGTCCTTCTCTGAGTAAGTCAGAATAACGCTGATGATCTTCAAGGAGCCTATCAACCTTTATTCTCTCTATCCTGGGCCTCTTCCTATTCTTTTTCCTCCAACCAACATTAAGTTTCACTCGTGACACTACCAAGTAATGATCAGAACCAACATCCGCACCTCTCATCACATGGGTGTCAACTAAGTGTTTCAGATGCTGATCGTAGACAACAAAATCTATCGCACACTTTTGACCAAGAGTACGATTTTCCCAAGTATATGTGTGGATATACTTGTGGTTGAAAAATATATTGGATACACACAAACCATTCTCAATGCAGAGTTCAATTAATCTTTCACCATTATCATTCACACAAGGATCAATAAACTTACCCAGAACATTGTCAGAAATTGCATTCTGCACACCTACTCTAGCACTGAAATCCCCTGCTATTATAACTTTTTCTTTAGCACCAAACTGGCTCAAAAGAGCTTTTAGCTCATTCCAGAAATCTTCCTTCTTGTCGGAAGGTTCCGAGTCACAAGGATCATAAACTAAAACAATTACAATTCTCTGTAATTTCACTTTCAAACGAATCCAGAGAATTCTCTCACTTATGCAACTATAGTGAATCAAGTTGTTCTTCATCTTTTCACTTAAAATCACTATACCAGCTTGTCCTCTCACATTATCCAATACTCCAGACCACACACTCACGATGCCATTCACTTCTCCTACCCCAATTTCCTTCTTTTTGGTTTCACTTACACACAGCACATCCATTCTATACTTATTCATCTTTTCAATCACCTCATCCATCTTGCTATTTATACCTCTAGTATTCCATACACCAAACTTGCATTCATTCAACCGAGATCTCTTTCTCATACGCCGTTTTGAAAGTCCTGGTCGATTCCATGGTGAACCATCCTTCTCAAGTGTGGTAGGTCCACCATATCCCACACTTGAGTCATTCTTAATATTTCTTTTTGTCTTTTTAATCAGGTAAGTACATCAGTGTGGGGGATTAGCCCACAGCTGAGGGTTCCAGTTGGTCCTTTAACCTAAGGATTCTGGAACAAAACCCATTGAGTTGGGGGCTTTTCGCCAATGTCACACAGAACTAGCTGGCACCTCTCCAAGATTCACAGAGGCCCTAGTTGCTGTTGTGTGTGCCATTGTTACCACGGAGCGCCCCGAGGAGGCAAACCCATCGCTCACTACGACCGCCCTATTTATGTTCATCTCAAATCCAACAACACTTGGTCTTTCTTGCTGTGCTTGCCATTGAAAATAATTTAACTGTAAAATTAGACTATGAAAATGTTAGTCAAATTCACTAATGAAAAGGAAGACTTAAACCACTAACCTGCTAATTGTAAATGTTTTATTTTTTACTGTTGAGTAAATATAGTATTTCAGTAAGGGCATTTGTTTTATTATTCTTTGATATTTTACAATATAAATTTTACATTATAGGCTTATATTAAATTAGCTTTATAGATATTTTACAATATAAGCTTATCAAGGGGGGTGCAAAATTCTTGGGCCTATAAGTGCTGCAGTAGTTAAATTTGGCCCGACATTTACACATTCATCTAACATAATATAAATTTAATAAAGAAATGAAATGCATTAAAACTTTGGCGACTAAATATGGACACAGCATACAGTTGATCATGTATTTAACTCAAGAAATCCAGCAAAACACATAAATCACCCACACACAATAGTAAAGACAACTAAAGTACTGTGGTAAAATCCTTTTCTGTCCCCCAATATCTAACATATTAAAGAGAGAATGTAAACAAGCAGGCCTAACATTTGTAGATTATATACAGGACACCACAAGTAATTTAATAAAAAAGCTAAACACAACTTCAGTAATGGACAGATCAGGTGTATATGAATTGCCAATCAGGGCACAAACTAACCAACCTAAATGTGCATACATTGGTAGCACAAAGCAGAGATTAAATACACGATTGGTCTAACACCTAAAAGATTGGAATCAAAAACAAAGGTGAACCACATTTACACAATATTGCTGTGAAAATCAAACCTCGCCTGCATGGGAAGACATCAAGTTAATCTAATCATCAAAAACATAGACAAATTTTAATTGCAAAGGCCATAGAACAAACCAGGGAATATAACTGTAACAAAAACAACTTAACAGGGAATACAACTTCCCAATGGTTTTCTTTCATAATTTTCTTCTTTATTCTCTTAGGCACAAGAATCAGCTTTCCATGGAAGCCATTATTGCAGAAATTATTACATGTGAAAGAAGTTTAAACCATTCTGGAAGTGCCTGCACTAGATCATTACTGAATGTGTTCAACAAATGTTCTGTCATACTTCTAGTATTGTTCCACAGAGCCTGCAGCACACTATGCAGTTTGGCACTGTCGAAGTAGTTTCCATAAGTTTGAAGTAGAGCTTTAGAAGTTTTTCTGTATGTCAGAAAACTGACACTTTAACTGAGTTTTAATAGTGTCTATTGCCTCTGATAATTTTCTGTATAGCAGGATGGCTGGAACATCATTGCTTCCTTTAACTTGTTATTTGGAAAACCAACCTCATTGCATATGTTATGATAGAGATAATCAAACTGCCTGTGATCTCTTGAACCTGAGATTATGTTTCACCCAACGTATTAATTCTTTTGTTACAAAATAAAATATCAAACTATTTGATGAATTGGCTTTTTGGAAAGATAGGAAAACATTCTTGAAGTACACAAGAAATTAAAAATAATAATAATGAAAATAGGGGAAATGAAGTTCTAAGTTGTATAAAGAATAGGATCAGAGAAGTGATTATGGAAAGCTCTAATGAGTTAAGTGGAAGATGGGGTGTATACTTCTGTGAGTTATTAGAACATGAAAGCAAAAAGTGATTTTTAGGCAGAAACTGAAACTTACAATGAAAGGAGAAAGCTCAGGAGGATCTCAAGGAAAGAGATTTGTTCAGCTCTAAAATTTCTTCAAAATGGTCATACTAAATACCAAATTAAAAAGCAAAACATTCATTACATTCGTTTCATTATGTGCAAATCAGTCAGAAAATATATCCTACTCCCTGGGCTCAGTTGTAGTGTAGTACTATGCAACATACTCTTAAATTATTTTTTAGTCAGCCTGCATTTAAGCCAGTAAATTAATACTCCTACATTCTGCCCGAACTTTTGAAGGCTTTGGGAGTAAATGGTGTTACTGCTAAAGTGTTAAAATATGGTGGTGTCTGTAATTGACTGGTTAACTGAAATTTTCCAGTTGTGCTGGGAGATAGGAATGGTCTCTCAGGATTGGAGAGATGCTATCATTGTTCCTTGTATGAGGTAAAAGGTGATCAGACTGCAATATCTATTGGGGTATCAGCCTCTGGGGTAGATTTACAGGAAAGCCCAGATGCTGGGCCTCACGATGACAGAGGCGGCCCTCTAAATTGGGATATTTTTTTTTAATTTTCTTTTCTTCTCAAAATAATAATTAAAAAAAAAATCCAGAGAGTGGGGGATATGTTTGCTGTTCTGGGTTTTGAGAGCACGATTCTGCCCGAACTTGAAGGAGTATTAGTTAGAGGGAGTATTAATTAATTTTATGTAGGAGTATTAATTTACTAGCTTAGATGCAGGCTGACTAAAAATAATTTAAGAGTATGTTACATAGTACTACACTACAACTGAGCCCAGGGAGTAGGATATATTTTCTGACTGATTTGCACATAATGAAATGAATGTAATGAATGTTTTGCTTTTTAATTTGGTATTTAGTATGACCACTCATCTTTCCCTTAATTTTTTTCCTCATTCAGTCCAGTTTAAGCAATCACAAGACTATTACCATATTAATAAAATAGTATTCAAAAATCTGGTTTTATGAGCACACTAGTCAATTTCGTCCATATTCAGGATCTTTAGGTGAACTTTCAGGGGATGGAATCTGATGATACGCGACAGCAGAATCTACGTCTTATATTGCATAAATGTCACTTAAAGCAATGCTGTGAACTATCCATATCATCATCATTGTCAACCATTATCAATCAACTGCTGGACGAAGGTCTCCCCAAGTTTCCTCCAATGGTCTGTCTTGTGCCAGTCTCCTCCATGTCACTCCCGCATACTTTCGAATTTCATCTACCCATCTTCCATGTGGTCTTCTTCTGGGTCTTTTCCTGTCCGTTGGAATCCAATCTAAAATTTTGGCTGTCCATCGATGGTCTGTCCTTCTGGCAGTATGTCCAGCCCATTGCCATTTCAGGGATTTAACTCTGATCATGATGTCTTCCACTCTTGTCATTTTTCGGATCCATGAGTTCTTCTTCTTATCTATTATGCTGTTTCTTCCAAAAGCTCTCTAAGCAAGCTTTCTACACCGATTAATTTCTTCATCAATCTGACCCTCACTTGATATCTGCTGTCCAAGATAAACTTACGTGTCTGTTATCTCCAGCTTTTCTCCATCAATCGATAAATCTTCATTTCTTGTAAAAGCATTGAACACCACTTTTGTCTTCTGAAAGTTCATTTTTAATCCCACTTCTTTACTCTTGTCAGCAAGTTCCTAGATCATACTCTGCAGCTCTGATGGGGTACTTGCAAAAATGACTATGTCATCAGCAAAACGAAGGTGGGTTAGATAATCTCCATTAATCTTTATCCCTTTGTTTTCCCAGTTCAGTGATTGAAAGACATTTTCCAATGTGGCATTAAAGAGCTTCGAAGATATAGTGTCACCTTGTCTCACTCCTTTTCCAATTTTTATGTGTGTTGTATTTTCAAACAGCCGAATCTTTGCACTTGCATTTTCATAGATGTTATTAATAATATTAATGTACGCATCTTCAATACCGCAGGATTTCAGAGCCATTGTAACTGCTGATGGTTTTACTGAATCAAAGGCTTTTTCATAATCGATAAAAGCCATGCACAATGGAAGTTCATATTCCCTCGCTCTTTCAATTAGTTCTCTCAGTACGTGGATATGATCTATTGTGCTGTAGCCACTCCTGAATCCAGCTTGTCTCTCGGTTGAGCCATGTCCAGTGTCACATTCAAGCGGTGTGAAAGAACTTTAGTGAAGATTTTATAAACCACTGATAGGAGGCTGATATGTCTGTAGTTCCTAAGATCCTCAATGTCACCTTTTTTATGTAGCAGGATCATTGTAGCGTTGTTCCAATCCTCAGGAATCTTCCCTTCATTAAGGCATCGAGTGAAAATTTGGGCGAGTACTGTTTCGATTTCTCTGCTTGCTTCTTGTATGATGTCTACAGTAATTCCATCTTCTCCTGAAGCTTTTCTATGCTTCATGTTCTTGATTGCATGTACAACTTCTGCTGGGAGGACTGGAAGAACTGTGGTACTGGTGCCTTTCATGATGTCTGGAGTACATGTATCATCCCTTTCATATAATTTGGAGTAGAAATCTTTCACTTTTGTCAAAATTTCGCCTCTATTTCTTGTTACAGAATCATCTTTCCTCAGTGCCATAATCTGTTTTCTTCCCTTACTGAGATGTCCCTTTGCTTTCCTTACTAGTTCACAGTTGAATTTCCTTACGTCTTCAGTGATACCTTTTTCGTACTGTCTTGCATAGCACTATATATTCCACTTTGGAAGTAACATCTTTAGTTGTCCTCATCTCTCTTCTTTTTTGCATCAACATTTTGGTTTTTCCTGATAATTTGTTCACATGCAACTTGTTCTTAGACCCAGCTGATTTTGTTGCTGTTTCCATAAGAGCTTTGGTTACTTTTCTGTTAACTTCAGAAATATCCAGTTCTTCCGATGTTAGACCTTCTAAAGCAGAAAATCTGTTCTTCAGTTCCAACTTGAAGGTATTATGGTGTTTTTTAAAGTTGGTTATGTCAGTACATTTTGTTTGTCTTATGAGCTTGCCACGTTCAAGTTTAGTGTTGAGGTGCATCTTACATCTCACCAATCTATGGTCACTACCTGTGTTGAACTTGTTTAGCACACTGCAGTCTTCTATGACGAATTTTTTGTTACACATAAAATCAATTTCACTTGTCGTCCCATTTGGATGTCTCCATGTTCATTTCCTGTGTGGCTTTTTCTTTAAAAAGGAGTTCAAGATGAAAAACCTTTCTGCCTCTGCAAACTCTACGAGAGTATTTCCATGCTGGTTTCTGTTGCAGTGACCAAATTTACATACTGAAGTTTTATTCTGTTGCTGTTGCCCTATTTTTGCATTGAAATCTCCCATAATTATCTTCAAGTGCTGCTTACCTTTATTATTTAGATGACGAATTTCCTCATAAAATTCTTCAATTTCTTCTTCAGGATGACTTGTGGTGGGTGCATAAGTTTGAATAATCTGAGCCTGGTATCTTCTCGAGAGTTGGATAACAGTCGTGCAGCTCTGTCGGAGGAACTTTCAACTTCTACAACTTTACCCTTCAGTTTCTTGTTTATTATAAATCCAACACCACTAGTTCTTCCAGTATCTGTCCCACAATAGTAGAAGAGATGTCCACTTTTCAGTTCAATGAGATCTTCTCCTTACCTCACTTAGCCCAACGATGTCCCACTTGATCCTTTGTAGTTCCATTTCCAATTCAAGTAGCCTTGAATCAGAAGATAGGGAGCGTCCATTATACGTAGCCAAGGTCAGCATCAGAACTATCCATATGCAACATGTTAAATGCCATTACTGTGCTTTAGTGGCCACCCTTATAACGTTGATTTATGTGTTCCTTAAGAAAGGCTTTTGCACTTGTAACTTCCACTGTTTCTTCCCCATCAGGGTAGCACAAATTATTAAATTTCGTTTTGATAGCTATAATAGTAAAAGTACACAGAGAGAAATTGAATAGAAAGGCAGAGCAGAGTTTAAGCTGGCTCAAAAAATGTTGTAGCGAAAATGGGGGGGAAAGTTGTAGCAAAATGCTAAAGAAAGTTAGCCACTTTTGTCGCTTGGAAAATCATAACATCAAGTGAATCTTTCACACCAACAACGCTTCAGACATCAGTGGGAAACTAATCTTAATGGTCTTTGGGAATGCCATAGATGTCACAGCTGACTATGGTTTAAATTTGAATTTTGAATGGGTGAAAGGTTTTAATCCTTTTAGCCTTAATAATTTTACCCCTCCCCACCCTTTATAGAGTGCTCACAGCTCTAGAATGTATGGAGGAGGGAGAGTGGTGATTGAGCCAACAGATGCTGTAGGAGCATACCTTAGGGATTAAGAAAATAGCAGTAGCAGAGTGCGAATTGCTGCCAAAATTTTGGAAACTTTAGTTTTCACAGAAATAGGAAAGCTGCAGCAGAATCTGCTGATGGGTTGATATTTAAACGACTGGCACTATTTTGCGACAGACACTAAATTTTTCTCATGCATTTTAGATTAACTCATCGCATTTTGCAAAAATAGCGACCGTAGCTTAACCTCTGAGGCAGACTGACATGTAGACAGCTCCTTAAAAATAGTCAAATTATGTTTGGAGGAACCCAAAATGCATATTTCTAATGAAATCTGTCATTTTTATTTATTTATTGTTTTTTTATTACAATACTTTCTTATACATTAGTATAAGAAAGTAAACATTGGGAGAAGAGTCTAAAACCTTTTTTTTATTTATTTTTTTATTTTAATGGGTATCTGGTAAAGTGAGGGGAAGACCCAAACTGATCCTGTGCACAAATCCCCTGGTAACTTTAAATTTGCCACTGATCAGCCTGCTGAATGAGCCAGGGAAAGTGTTTGGAAAGGTCATTATCAATAAGGTACAGTGTCTGACACCAGAGAAGGTTTGGGATGTATAGAGTGGTTTTTTTAAGCCTTTGTAAGGCTGCACTAACCAAATTTTTGCACTACACATGATAATCAAAAAATATCTAACTGTTGGTAAGAAACTTTTTGGTGCCTTCATAGATTTAGAGAAAGCTTACTACCGAGTAAACAGAACATTTCTGTGAAAGGTATTGAGTAAATATGTTGTTACTGGGAATCTACTTAATAGTGTAAAAGCCACATATGCTGGCAAGTAGAGCTTATGTACGAGTGAATGGTGTTTTATCAAAATGGTTTTCTGTTGGTGCAGGAGTCGTACAAGTTTGTGTAATGTTACCATGTCTGTCTAACGTATTAATAGATGCATGCCTGATGCCAAAGCAGACAGCACTAGTTTATGTCTTGGTAATGTCCGTATGTGCAGATTGCTCTATACTGATGGCACAGTCCTGTTGGCAGAGAGTAAAAGTAAGTTGTAGAGTATGTTGTCTCGTATGAAATATCAAACAGTACAAATAAGGGAAAAACCAAAGTTATGGTTTTTGAGTGAGGAACGGTTAGTAGTGAATGCAAAGATTAGTCTAAATGACAGAGAAGAGATAGACCAGGTGAATGAATTTGTATATTTAGGAAGTATATTTGACAGAGAAAATAAATTAGAAGATGAAATGAGTAGGCCAGTGAATTCATCTTTGAAAGTCATAGCTGATTTAGAAAGATTACACAGGAATAGTGGGTTCTCAAAAAAAAAAAAAAAAAATATTGAATGGCTGTGTATGACAGTAATTATTCCTACTCTGATTTACAGCAGTGAAACTTGGGTACTACAGAAGAGACATAAGATTCATTTGTGTGCTGGAGGGATGCATTACTTTCCGGGGTTTGCAGTAAGGCAGTCTCATGTGAGAAATGATGTGTTGCAGATTTGTAGAATGTGCAGCAAAATGTCGTTAGTCACGTGGTTTGGCCATGTTGGAAGAATGAGTGGTGAGATGCTTACTAAGAGAATTTATTTAGCCCAAGTGGCAGGAAAGGAAGGTAGAAGGCCAGGGAAATCATGGTATAACCAGATTCAATAAGATAGTGTGGAAGAAATATTCTCCTACACTACCTTTTGAGATTCAAGAATGTCTACATGAGAAAAAGATGAGTATCAAGTACAACAAAAGAACTCGTGTGAGCCATTCATCTAGTCCTAATTGCAAAATAGCATATAGTGAACATTACATGGCTATTGACATTGAAGTATAACTACTATTAAAAGCAGTGATAATACTGTTTGTCACATAAATTCATGTACATATATGCGTAGGTTGAAGCTGTTAGGTTCAAAATAGCAAAATAAAAATATAAACAGAATGAGCATTAGCTGTAAGACTCACCTCACAGTAGATTAGGCTTATTGCTTGTGAAGGTCATATTGCTTCGTCATAGTGGTTCAGTACTTTCAAAATGAAACAGGAGATTCACGAATTGAATAAAACAAAGTTTCAAGCTAAAATTCAGATACTATAAAAGAATGTTCGATGAAAATGACAATTAAAACATGAAAGTTGAAAAACCAAAGGAATAAAAGAGATAAAAGAACCCAACTTATTTCATCATCGCAACACACATCCAGACATATTTCGGCAAAACTTATGCCTTCTTCAGTGGATTCATATAAGTATATGCGGGCACTAATTCCTCGTTAACGATTTTCAAATGACTGAGTTACCACAGTGTGTCGTACCACCTTCATCGTCGCAGATAATGATAATTGAGCATCACTGCTAAAGCCATTTGTAGAGGCATCTGTGCCACCACAAATGGCTTGATGGCTTTAATAACACAGATGCTGTCACAAATGGCTTGATGGCTTTAATAACACAGATGCTGTCACAAATGGCTTGATGGCTTTAATAACACAGATGCTGTCACAAATGGCTTGATGGCTTTAATAACACAGATGCTGTCACAAATGGCTTGCGCAGTGACGCTCAATTATCCATATTTTTTTTTTCATACCCAAACAATGGAAGCTTGTGCTCGGCTAATTATGTTGAAATGTCGGGCAACTTCTTTATTACATCATGATTCTTTATTACTTTTTCATTCTGTCACAAGCTGCACATTCTCTTTGCCTCATTAAAAGAATAAATAGTCGGCCCTCGTTTTGTGTAGCTGCTCTAATTTAACAACTGCCATAATGTGATCTTTCCTGTGTATCCAAATAACATGGTAGGGTTTTCAAACCATTTAGAGGCTTTCTCCTGCCAGACCTCATTGCCCCTTACAGGAAAGATGCAAACATGGCCATCAGTACAGTTTGTTGGTTTCTTCACTACCAGTTAGCTATTGCTTTTTTCTGTACCAGTCAATATTAAAACCTCTGATTTTTTGTTAGTTGAAGTCAAATTTTTTAATTTCAGGCATAAGCCTACTATCATTTTTAATGTGATTCTTTTCTTCAAATTCTCTTACTAAAAGGCTTTTCCAATAAGCTGTCCACCATATTTGATCTGTTTGAAACAGCAGCCCATAATGTGGCATACTATTCAGAAAACACAAATTAAGCACTTAAATTTTGAACAGGAGTTTAGTTTTTTCTTCTAGGAAATATTTATTTAGAAAAAATATTTCGTGGACAAAAAAACCCATGTTATAAGTTTGTGTGTTTAAGTTAAGAAACTAGGAAGCCAGTTTAAAAAAAAAACAAAAAAAACATGAGCTTTATTCAAAGAACTTAAATTAGTTAGTTACCCAAACACTTGTCTGGAAAAAGCTTCTTGATACAACAAGGCATAAACAAAGGAGTTTTGGGTAGGACTGAGAGAGAATGCAAAACTAACAGTGGACCGGCTGATGGGAAAGCGGCGTTTCAGAGTGGCAAACTGAGAACTGCTTCTTGCTGAAATCTGGAAGCTCATTGTTCACATGTGCACATCAGTTGTGATTCTTTTGTCTTCCATTGCTACCTAATAATTCTGTGAGCAAAGTTGGTTTTGTGGGACATTTAATGGATGCTGAAAGAAGCAATTGGGCTCTCTGCCTCATTTGCATAGATCACAAATTGTTAAGATGCCAGAATTTGTAGCTGCCTTCTGTTCTTGGGAAACCAATTTAAGACTGCATGAATGCAGAGATGCCAACTTTTACGGATTTTCACTCCATCTTACGGGTTTTACGTAAGTCACCCAAAAAACTACGGAAAAGCCCACGCATGCAAATTTTTATTGTCGTCTTTTGGTCGAAAAAACGCATATTACAGGTAGTCCCCATACGCCTTCGATGTTCTGACTTACCCTGCCAATTCAGAGTGCCGTGCGCGAAAGCAGAGAGAGAGCTCAGCTCAGCACCTTTTGCGAATTTTTTACATTAATTACATGGGGCTTGCTTGTGAAAATTCTGGTGCAAACGTTTTAACCCTTTCCGCTAGACTGTCTGGTGACACCCGACATTACAAAATCGCCGAATAGCTCGCTTGTCGGATGTCATCCGCCACTCCTCTGATGCTTTTATAGCTCATATGTCGGTGCTCGCTAGACATTTCTTTTTCGCCGAATAGGTCGGGTGTTACCCGCCCCGCCAACGACGCTTCTATAGCTCGCATGTTGGGGCTCGTGAAGAATTTCTTTTTCACCGAATAGATAAAAGAACTGTCATCAGCGTGTCGGGTGTGACCCACCCTGCCGATGATGCCTCTATAGCTTGCATGATGGCGCTTGCAAGGAATTTCTTTATTGCCGAATAGCTCGCATGTTGGGTGTCATCTACCACGCCTCTATAGCTTGCATGTCGGGTGTCATCCACCACGCCTATGACACCTTTACAGCTCATATGTCGGAGCTGTTATAAATGATTCTGAGATTTTAAAATAAATATTTTTGATATACTAAAAATCTTACTGAAGGTGAAAGCAGTTTTACTGAAAACTACTGAAAACTTTGGATATTTTTACTGATGGCCCCTTTCTCAGGTTGACATCTCTGTGAATGATATTTTATTTAAAAAAAGCAATTAGCATCAACTGATGTACCTATTACCTAAGTATACTAAATGAATGAAATGAAGACTCTAAACAATCTTAAAATTCTGAGGAGACATTGCCTCCCCCAGAAGCCGTCACTGGGCTGATATCCTAAAGTATTGATATTCTAGTTTAACAAAGGTGATTCCTACATTTCTACTTGCATGCACTGTATCTGCAGCATGCATTGCCCTGAAGTAATATCACTGTGAATGACCTTTAGTATTTTCTCATCAGAACCTTTAAGATTGTTATCTAAGGACCTTTTGCAGGCCTTACTGTTCAAGGCAACTCCTGTGCAGTGCAGTTCCAAACATTTTAGAAGTTTGGAGAAAATTGCCCTCTCTCTACACCCTTTTTGTCACACAAAGCAGATTAGAACTAAGTCATTTAGTGAGAATGACGTAAAATTTTAGCATACGAAAATGCTAGATCATTTGTTTTTAGGTTCACTGCTGTATGAACTTGATTTTCATCTCATGTTCCTCAATGTATTTTGTTTTAGTATCACTCATATAGATGAAGATTTTTAATTTAAACATGTTTTTATGACCATAGTTTCTGTGAATAATCCCATTAAGCATTCTTAAATTTTTCATGTTGCAGTCATGTATCGGTCATACCATCCTTTATCAAGAGCTTTGGATGATGAAGTAGTTAATGTTGTTGATTCTGTGATGTATAAGAATGTAAAAGGTGAGAAGTTTACCCCAAAAGTAAGGAAACATTTCCCAGAAACATGGCTGTGGAATTTAATTGCTGCAGGGTAAGTTTATTTCTGATTTACTGAGAAAAATAACAAAAAAATGTGATTATTTCAAATGCTCTGATGGAAGTAGAAACTTGGAACATCAAAAACAAGTACTTGAATTTGGCCCAAGTTGAAGGTCACATAAAAAAAGTACAATCTGTATTTTGAGGTTACTCACCTTTATTCCCCAAATCTTTTAGGAGGTTTTCGTCTCTACTCATTTCCAACACATGTTTTTCTTATTTACATCGTGGTTCAAGGCCGCAAAAAAAAAAAAAAAAAAAAAAAAAAAACGTCATTATCAAGTTGCACAAACTTCATTCCCTTCCCTTCTTTTCCCATAACCAAATTCAGATTCAAAATAATCCACCACAAATATACACAATTGAACTCCCTAAAACACTTTAACCTAATTAAAATTTCAATCAATAAAAACCTATATTACACATTTCCTAAAACGTCAAAGTTAAAAAGCTGTAACCCAAACTATTTACAATTGCACTTCAGTGCCCAATTAAAATAAACCTAAATACCTGACACAATTGTTATACTCAACAATCACGGACCTTTCTATATTTAAGTATCACAAAATAAGAAAAAATTTAAGCTGAATATGGTGGATGTATGCAAAAGTGAGGTTCTGCCCAGGTGTTCCAGATAGCAGTAGCTCCTGCAATAAGTTAATTGTGATCAAAGCTCTATTTCTTTGGTTTTTTTATATGTTTGAAAAAAACATGGTGGCTTGATGATATGCTACAAAATAACTAATTTAGTACACTGTTTACTGACACGCTACACCAACTTCTATTGGCACATGTTAATAAGGGTTTAGGCAAACAAATTTATTGCAGTCAGACAGTTTAGTACCTTCCAGACAAATAAAAGCACATGAACTATTTGATAAATATTCATATAAGTGTGATTACCACTTTAAAAGAAATCTTTACCCATGTAAGTGACTCAACTGGTGGAACAGCATGTGTTTGTGTGTCGAATACATAGTTTGTAAGTAATTCTTTATGAATTTATTCAATTTGTAACAAAAAAAAAAAAAGAAGAAAAAACGTTTTTTTTTTTTTTTTTTGTATTTAATTGTAACAAAATCTCGGGTCTTCCACAAGAAAGCATGTAGCTCAGGGCCTAAAGGTTAGCAGCCATGACAAAAGACTACTGAGTCCTAAGTTATTTTTCTGCTTCCATCAGACAACCTTCATTTTTTAGAAGTCATATTAAGCCATTGGTTTGTGGGTGTAGAGTCATTACCAACAAGTCTGTGCCTTTGCATGGGGCTTCAGCCCAGTCCATTTAGCCATTGTGTAATGTAGGTAGTGTGATCAGAACAACAGGGTGAAGTCCAACAATGAACTTCGAAAGTGGTAAAAGTTAATGGGGACCTAGGATATACACTCGATGAACAAAACATTAGAGATACCTAATAGCGTGTTGGTCTGTCCTCCTGTAGCATGAGTAAACATTCTGTATGCACTGATTCATCAACTCCACTAGATGCTGGAGGTAATGTTAGCCATGCCTATTGCAGCATTGTCTACAACTCTACCCGAGATGTCGGCCCAGAATCCATGAATCTGATGTTCTGCTCCACAACATCCCAAAGAGCTTCCACAGGGTTTAAATCAGGGGACCACTGGATGGTTCCAAACTCAGATGAGTGTTCCTCAACCCATGCCTGGGTTGCAGTCCTGTGAGGCAGTGCATTTTACTACTGAAACAGACCATCGGCCGCAGGAGCGTGAAGGCCATGAAAGCATGTAGATGATGAGTCGGCGTGTGCTAGTAGCATGCAGCGGTTAAGGAACTCTCCACACACACTCGCAGACACACTAAGGGACCTAATGTGTCCTGTGAGAAGGCTTCCCAAACCACAGAACCACCACTGCCTTGAACAGAGCCAACCTGGCATGAAGCCATGGCCTCATGCAACCAACCTCATATCCTCCCATCAGCTTGATACAGCTAAAAACGAGATTCGTCTGACCACATAACATGATGCCACTCTGCAGAGGTCCAGTTTTGACATTCCCAGCACCAGGTGAAGCATAATATCCGATGACGAGCAGGCAACAGTGGCACACAAATAGGGCATCGGCTCCTGCAGCCCAGGGTATGCAGCATGTGCAAGCTGACAGTATGGCACTGCTTGGTCCTCTGACATTGAACCTGGATGTGATTTGCTCTGTCATTGCCAAGTGGTTGATCTGTACAAGCCTGGATAGTCTACATCAGCTCTTGGCATCAGTGGTGTGTGATTGGCCACCACTTGCTCTCTGGACACTGGTACTGCCATTGATGTACTCGCAGTACACGTTTGATATGGTTGCCTTCAGAAACACTAGAGTTCTTACCACTTGGGCGATAGAATTACTCATCTGTCTTGCACTGACCATGCTTCCACGATCAAAGATACTCAGATCACCACGTTTACTCATGTTCGTTGATTGCGATACACTGTTGGGAAGACTCGTTGTCAACCTATTTATTGCCTGCATTCACTGTGCACAGGGGATGCCCATTTCAACTGCTATCTCTAATGTTTTGTCTACTGAGTGTATATGTATACATACATACAGATAGACTTTGTTGCACAGGTGGCTGGCTGCAAATTTCATTTTCCTCACATTCATAGATTAAAGAAAAGATGTAGCATCTGCTGTTCACTTTGTTATTCTGTTGCCCTCATCCGGTTGGAAGTAATATCTGATGTTATGTATTTTGTTCCCACATTTTAATTTCAAAAACATAGCTGTCTTATGAAATGAAGGCATAGCTCTGATATTAGTCATTGGTAATTTACAAGAAACTTTTCTGTAACATTGTTATGGTAAATTTATGAAAGTATTGAAAATACTTTAAAATATCATTTGACGGAATAAGCACACAAATTATAATACTTTTTAATTTTAAAAGATAAGTTCATTTAGATTCTAAAGGAATTTAAAAATGTTGTATGCATAAATCTATTTTGCTATTCCTTCAACAGTTTAAACTGACTTTTTGTCTTCCAGAACTGATGGAAAGATGGTTATATCCAGTAAAGTTCCAGATACTATAACATCATGGGTTATCAGTGCTTTTGCCATGGACTCTGTTACTGGCTTAGGCATTGCTCCAGAAAATGTTAAGGTAATCATTTTTATCCTGTGTGTATGAAACAGTTAAGTGTAAGCTTGTTCTGATCAATAAAATACATTTTGAAATCACAAAAAAAAATTCTTAAGCTTAAAGTATTTTAATAGTATGACAATCAAATTTAATAAGTAAATTTACTGAATATGAAAGGAAACTTTTAGTTAAGTATCACTTTTCACTCATTTGTCAAAAAATTACTTCCATTTAGATTTTTTAACTTTGCATTTCATATGTTTTTAGTGCATGCAATTGTGCCTGTTGGTGTGCATAAACTCTTGGCTGGGACAAAAATTAACTTGTATAAATGTACTTTTCAGGCATGCCTGAAATGAAAAAGTAATTTATCCTTATTATAATTTTTTTCTTGTGTAATTCATTTGCTCAAAAATCGTCTTGCTTAAAAAAACTAAAAGAAAGTATATATATATATTTTTAGTTATATGATTGACTTGTATAGTTTTGGCATTTATCAGGCATGACTTATTAACTTAACTATTTGTTATTATTTATAAGATTTTTTTGTACTTTATGCTTACCCAACTGAATATGGATATGGTGATAACATAGTATGTGAAATTTTTCTGATAATTCAAATTATTGGTAAAATTCATACTAAATATCAATGCAACTAATTTTATTTACATTCATCTGCATTCTCAAAATGTAATTTTTTCCCTGTGGTGAATTCTCCACAAAAAGTAGAGCCTGTAGTGCATAGTGTGATGATAAAGTTGATATTGCTTTATTAAAGCATAGAACTCCTTAAAAATAAGTTACCATTGTACCTAGTATTTTAACCTACAACCAGGTAAGAAATTTCGAAGTTTTATTGTAACAAAAGTGAATGAGTTGGCAGAGGGATTAGTGTGGCACTCAGACATTGTGATACAAAATATCAATAAATTCTACAAGACCTCCACAGCTGAGTGAATTATAACATATATAGTGTCACAAGTTGTTAAGTGAAAGGTATATTATAGGTTGAAACAGATATCTTAGCTCATAAATTAGTGGTAGGCAATGCACATAACCAAAAACAAAAAGATTTTTATGGTAGTTGGAAGCACACTTAAGGTTACGTAAACTTATATGGTACATAACCTTAAGCATCCTTCCAATTACCATAAAAACCTATAGCTTTGCTCTTTTTAAGCAATTTTAAGAGTGAAATAAATATGACCTTGCTAAAGAAAGTTGGAGGGAAATATTCAGACCAGTATCAGGCTGGCAATGTGCTCCTTTCCAAAGGATTAACTAACATGAAAGAGTGCAAAATTGTTTATTTTATGACTTAAAACAAACTACTGGGTTTTTTAAGGGTTAAATTACCAGGTTGTCTTCATCCCATTGTCAAACGGCCTCTATTATTATCATTCAAGGAGGAGGCAGTATTGCTAAGTAACCAAAGTGTCTCCTGTACCAGGAAAGTAAGCAAAACAGTCTTGAATTTTGCATTCAGTTAGGGAATTTTTGAATTCCCTCTCTTTTTGAAACTCCTTTTTTATATGTAGGAACAAAACACATCTGTGCATATGCTTAAAGCTTGATATCAAAATAATTTTTAAAGTCAGAAATTCCTATTTCAAAATTCAGTAAACATCGTGGTAGCCATTGATCTTAATTATCACTGTCAAGCAAACTAAAGGCATAAAATGCAGAGATGTTATCTGAAAAGCTGTAAAATGAGTTAGGTGTAATGGCAACGAGATTATTGTTTTGGAAAAGAAAAGAAGGAGAAAGAAAATTTGGGTGGCAGAACCAATCTCTGAAATATTGCAACGGTCCAACCTGCCTAACCCTTTGCCCCATCCCAACTAGCACAACCCCACAGGGTGGACCATCTAAGCAAAGTTGACATATACATTAAGTTACTGACAGTGCACAAAAGTTTAACAAACATAATTTTTTATCTCAACTGTTTAATTTCCTAATCAAAACATTAGCTCAAAATCAGAAAGCAAAATTTATCTTCGAAGCTCTCTTTATAGTACAGAGCCTTGCATAACCAAAGAATTCAAAGATAAAGTTCTCCATCAATTTTAAACAGCAATAATGCAGTAGAAGAGAAGCTGTCACCTCATTGCACTCGGTCAGTAAGTAATCCCAAGAAGCACTCCTCAGCAGGAAAGATGATAATGGAAGTTTGGCAAAAAGCAGTTAAACTCTGCCTATGCACCTCTCCCTGGCAGACACAATTGTCAGCAGGAAAAATGAGAACAAAAGTTCAATGTTTCAATTTACTTCCGATATTGGAGGTTATATTATTTAACGTGCATTAATGCATTTGCATTTTTGAACTTCACTTTTAGTTGGTAAAGTTCGATGAACACTTACCGCACGTGGGGCTTGGCTTTCAATTCATATTTCCGTTATGTGGATGCGGCACGGGATTTTTCATTTGGCCACGGGTCCGCTTCTTCTTTTTTTCTCCGTTGGAATTTATTTTGTCTCATCACCTAATGAGTTTTTCCCTTGCTGCATCCTCATTTACTTCAATATTTATTCATACCCGAGTACTTTCAGTAAAATTCCCGATGACAGAAGCAGCCCGCGAGAACCACCGAAATGCCCAGCTGACACGGTCCGTGCTAGTCGGAGCAAAACGTCCCCTCGAAGACGGTAAAGGAATTTTACTGAAAGTACTCGGGTATGAATAAATATTGAAGTAAATGAGGATGCAGCAAGGGAAAAACTCATTAGGTGATGAGACAAAATAAATTCCAACGGAAAAAAAGAAGCGGACCCGTGGCCAAATGAAAAATCCCGTGCCGCATCCACATAACGGAAATATGAATTGAAAGCCAAGCCCCACGTGCGGTAAGTGTTCATCGAACTTTACCAACTAAAAGTGAAGTTCAAAAATGCAAAAGTTCAATGAGTAAAAGTCATGCTCGGCCTAGGTGCCGCTCCTCGGCAGACACAATCATAGGCAGCAAAGATGAGAACAAAAGTTCAATGAGTAAAAGTCATGCTCGGCCTAGGTGCCGCTCCTCGGCAGACACAATCATAGGCAGCAAAGATGAGAACAAAAGTTCAGCATCATGCTCTACCCACAGTCACATTTAACCTATACTGCATTCCTCAAACAGCATAATGCCAGCAAGAATAGCTGACTCCCAGTTTTTACGGCTGTTTCCTCATGATGAAGAAAGACAAAGAAAAAAATGCAGCAACAGCTACACAAAGAAGCCCATGAAATCTTCGTTACATGCTCTTTTACTGACTTCAAACAATCGCCAAGAAACGTGCATTAAAGATAATGCAAATGCACACCAAGGCGATGTACTGAAGAAGAAGAGGTGCACAAGAAAAAGAAGTGCTTTAAGGCCTTTAGATTTCATTCAATGCCTCATAAAATGCCTTTCTCTGATAACTATTTCTCTTGTGCCCACGTAACGCAACATACCCCCTCCCACAAAAGTGAGTTTACCTAAGTAAACTCAAAAAAAAAAAAAAAAAAGGTTCATGTAACCCTTAATCAGTTAATTAATTCAATTTTCATTAATTCATACCAATCTAAAAAAAATACACAGTTATGTTAATTTAGTATCCAAAATTACAAGTTACAATTTAATTCATAAAACCCCAAACTGTAAAATAACCAACTACTCAACGGAACCCCCTCACAACAGCCAACTCAACACATTCAATCAAAACAAATTAACAGTTAAGTCCCCATAAACAACACACGCACACCACCAACAAAACAATAAACCAATTAGAAATACCGCTGAATGTCACAACAACAATCAAAATTTAATGAAGTGGTCCGCACCACACAATTATATTCAAGATGAATACAAAACCATTGCGGCACCTTTTCAAAAGAAAAAAAAACTGATCAAAAACTAGTGGGTCGCAAACCTGCCAACTTCCTATAATCCACTCTCTGTCGTCAAGGTTTGCAGAAAGTACACTGCCAACTTCCTCCACTCAAAGACACAGTCTGAAAACAAGCAGAATCATTCTTACTACTCCTCAAACTACTAGCAGAATTCCAACCTCTCACAGAAAAAGAAACTGGAACCAAATTTTGAACAGTCGTGAATTTTCATTATTTATAAGCCATCAATAGAGATTCGATTATCCAATGAAGTAGAAACAGGAAGTGAATGAATCAAAATCTGAGGAGAAAACTCCTCTCCTGAGTAGTATTACAATGATCATAACTGGGACATAAAGAGAGATTTTTTTCCTCTAGCACCATGTATGAGAAAAAAAATGGAAGGTACTTGGTTTCTAACTGATGGAAAAGTAATATCTCCACAACAGCGCAGTTGAGTAATGCAGCTCAATTTCGCTGTAGTGGAGATTGTTTTAAACTACAAAAGCAGAAAAGACTGGGTTTGAATCTGATGCGATCGCAAAAACATTGAAAAATATCAATTTTTCAAATTATATCTAACATCTCTGCTTTAGTGATATTTCAGCTTAGCTGTTCAATATAATGCCACTCTTTCTTCTTATTGTGTTGATCACATCTAAGATAATTTGACTCCTTTAGACACATCTCCATTTCCACAATTATGAAAATGTCAGCAGTTGCACACGGAGTATATAAATATCAGCGAACACCTAAAGTTTTATTCTTGTAGTGTAACCACAAAGTGTTGTAAAAGCTTTTGCCAAACTGATATAGAGAGCTAACTAAGAGGATTAGAAAGTTCAATGTCTTCAGCCCAAACATATTTATGGAGATATTTAAATATCTTAGGGGATACATCCATTTTCGATTCACACAAATCTAATGCTGTGCGGAAAAAGAAAAAAAACTAGTAAGATTGCTCAAAGCATAACTTTTAAAAGAGTATTTAGCAAAATATTTCCGTTGAACAAATGTTACAGAATTTTACAAAATCTAGTTTAACAAGATTCATGATGCATAACTTACTACATTGCATGAAACCATCAAAATTTATATTGGCGTTCGAAAATATGTCGAGTTAAAAAGCATAAGTTTTTTCTTGTTTTATATCTTCTTTATGATTAAAACAGTTTATAGTAATAATCTAAGTTTAATTTTGTTTCTAGGAGAAATTCAGTCTGCTCCTATATGTTGAATTTGAGGAAATAAGGAAACAGTTCTAAATTATATAACATTTGCTGATGAAAATTATGTAGTGAAAATTTCCTTTCACAAATTAAAAGTCAGACCATCAGTGTTTGTGATAAAAATAACACAACAGTTTGTATTTCTTTTTGGAGCTAACCTCTGAATCTCAGAGAAACAGCTTAGGATATGTATGTATGTATGTAGAATTCTATAACTTTTAGCCATAATTGAATTGTTGAACACAGAAGAATTTCTTTTTATTCAAGAGAATAATGACCAAAATAAGTAATGTCAACGCCATTATCAGAAATATAGTTTTTGTCATAAAAGGGAGTTAATGAAATTTTATTTTGTATCACTGTTTTTGAAGTATGCTTTTTACTTAGAATTTGATGCTACAAATGACGTAGGTGATTTTTTAGCAAAACATTTTTATAAGAAAGCTAAAAGAAGGAATAGAGATTGAGAAAAATAAAAATTCCATCATCAATGACTGCAAAGATTTTCCCTGCCTAACATCTGGCAGGATTTGATGAAAAATAACCGTAACCTTCAAGGTTAACCATAACCGTGATAGTGACTGGAATAAGTGACAACAAAAAGACAGCCTAAAGAAGAAGAGTTTTCTCCGAAAATTTGCAATTTAAATAAAAAAAATTCCTAGTAAAATTCCCATAAGTTGTTTTTGATTAGTAATTTTTATAAGTTTCGTGAGTTAAACTTTGCACAACACACTTTTTTTTTATCCCTTTTGCAGTTTTTTTATTTTGATCTCCATAAATATAAAAATACACTTTAGGTTTTAATGCACAGAATTCCCTTATAGGTTCAGATTTAGTCTCATCACGGAAACATCCCAAAACTTCCTGATTCGACTGATCTTTGAAAATGTTATCGGGATAGTTACTTGTATCCATTATTGTTTTAAATCTTTTCCCAAGATCTGCATAAATATCTTCCATCTGTATATGCATAATAAGCAAATCAGTGTCTGTATAAATTAATTTACAATGATTCTCGTATATCGCTTTAAAATAATCATAGAATATTTCGTACATGTGAAGCTTACTTAGTTCTAGGACAGAAAATCCCACATAAATAAGTTTGTTCAAAAGAAGATTATTTTTTTTTTCATTTTGAAAATAACAAAATCATCATTAATACATTCAAAATAGTCTAATGCAGGACGCCATATATATTTTACATTGATTTGGAGAAAGAGCAGCTTTTACATTGACGCGTTTTCGAACATTCTCCATAGTTTTTCCATAAAACGAATTGTTTAAAAGCTTGAAATAATTTTTGTCAAACTCATTATCAGCTAGCTTTCTTTTTTCATAGTTAAAAGAAATGTAATCTCTCGACCATGGCGTCTGTTTGAAAGCCAAAACTCAATATATCTTTTTCAAAATCAGACCTTTTTTCAAATAATATTTTAAATTTCTATAGTGTGTTACATATTTGTTTATCAAGTAAATTTGGTATCAGTTTTTTTACACTACTGTGAAATTTAAAATTCAGACTTTAAGATATTTCTCTGATACTTTGACAACATATCGTATGACAATTCTAAATGTTCAGGTGCTAAGGGAAAATCACTGTATTTATCATGCAAATTCTTTGGGTACATTAGATCAATTTCTATGAAATAACCATATTCTGAATCATCTCTCACTGTGTTATATCTAGATCAGGAATTTCTCTATCAGTTAACCATTTAAATTCACCTATGGGAAGATAAGCTGACATAATAAAACCATCAAGTTATTACAGTCAATTGACAAAATTTAACTTAATGGTTTCGCCGAATCAAAAATTTGAGGAATGTAGGGATTATTTGCTTCAGCAAATCGCGTACCTACGAGGCTTTATCCCACCGCGTATTCTTGATTCTACGAAAAGATGCATGTCAACGTCTCTGAATAATTCTAAATTTACGTTGTTGTTTTTTTAACCCTGCCATCCATGAAAGATCAGATGCAGTAAAAAAATGAATTGGATCTAACTCATAATAGCTTAGAGAGAGTAAGCAAAAGTTGTTGAACACATCAGCTAACAATAGCACACCTGTATACTGGTAAATATGCAAATAATCTGCAAAGATTGTACAATTAAATGCACACCAAACAAGCTGAGCGTGGTCATAATCCTCATCTGATATGCTAGAGTTATTTAAAATATTGTAAAAACAGTCTTTTGATGGTAATTTAGTTTCATTTAAAACAGATTTAGAACTAAAGTAAGAGTAAGGGAAAATACCTTTCTGTCTCAAAAGATATCTGTTTTTATAATCTTTAAAAAATGTGCTAAAGATTGGAAAATCATATTTGCTATTATTCAAATTCTGCACTCAATTTGATAGCGATGTACATAAAAACTGAAAGCTATCAATAAATTTTGCTTTGTCAATCGTAAACGAAATTTTTTTCATATTTACAGGTATGGTGTTAATGTCTTTTGCTATGCGATGGGAAATATTCTTAAGTATTAAGTGATTATCATATCCCAAAAGATTGTGAATAATGACAGGAAAAAAATAGGTGTTCTTAAATTTAAGATTGCATACTTGATGAGCCAAATCCACGAAAAAGTCCAGTAAAATGAGAATGTTCAAATACTTTCCGTTCACCTTCTTTAAAACGTTTTTTGCATATATGGCAAAAGGTATTTGCATCATAATCTATGTACTCTTTAATCAACTGAATGCATTTTTGCATTTTTTTTTTAAATGCAAACTGAAACTTTTTTCAAAACATACAAAAATCTTTCATTGTCTGATCTCCAAAATGATATTTATGAAAAACTATTTCACCCCTGTCATTAACGACGACTAAAGCGTAACTAATCGGTTCATGAATTTCTGTTTCTTTGCTGAAACTTTTAGAAGTACAAGGCATAGCTTTGTGCACTTTTCTAGTTAAACATTCAAAATCCACAAACACACAAAAAAGATGATGCACTATCTTGTGCACAGAATTAATATTTAATATGTAGTTTTCATCATTTGGCATAGATAATTTTTGAAATTCGTTGTTCGAACAAATTTGTATGTGATTGAATAAAGCTTTCTTTCTTTGAAAACTAATCGTGCAGCTTTATGCAAAAGTGATGTATGCCATTTTTCTGATTCATCAAATGATTAAAATTAGTGATAAGGTAGTAGTGAGTTTTATATAATAATTAGATGTGCCAACTTTCCGGATTTAGGCTGGAGACTCCGGATTTTAAGCCATTTCTCCTGCCCTCTGGATAAATGTCAAATTCTCCCGATTTTGGCTGATAATTAGCCGTTACGATGGTCGAAATTCCATCAACCACCCGGTGGCCTTGGATCAACGCAGAAAGAAAAAAGATTTCACAAGCAGTTCAAAATCTTTTTCTTTCAGTGTCGATGCAAGACAGCATTTACAGTCATCAGTATCGTACATTTCCTCTCCTCATATCTGCAAAAAGAAAACCACCCCCAGTGGCGCGGTGGTCTATTTTATGTTAGTTTCAAACACACTGGGGCGCCAGCTGTGACCTATTTATCGTTTTATGTCTCCCCGCTCTTAGCTGTGAGCTCTGTTTATGGTTTCTTCACAGTTTTGCTCGCTTTACTGTGGAGATTTTTATTTCTTGTTTTGCACCACATTTGTCTCTTTTCCCTTTGTCGCATTTTGTAGAAGATTAATGTGCTCCTTTGTTCATCTCTAATTGCGAATCTGTTATTGTCAGCTTTGTTTTATCTTCTATTGTAGCATTTTGTGTACACTTGTGATTTTTTTTTTCTCGTTCGTTTTGCTTACTTTTTGCGAGAGATTTTTCCTTTTGCATTATGCCACTTTCGCGGTTTTTAATGTTTTATTTTATGTCATATCTTTTGCAATTTCTACTTTACATATTAGCTGTTATTGTCTTATAATAAAGTTGTGAAACTGAGCACCGGCTTTCGCCAAATTGTCCGAGATGGGTCCAGGTTCGAATCGCAGTGGGGCATGGTTGTTACATACTTGCTAAGTTTTATGATTATCCATAAAATTTACGGATTTCTGCTTAATTTTACTGATTTAAGGATAGGTCTTTTTTTACGGATTTTTTAATATTTCGATTGCTCAATCGAAATAATTCAATCCCCTGCAACCATCCATTTAGATTTTCTACCGGACCTTACGAGCGCTGTGTTACGCGATGATGTCATCTTTGACTCGCTGGCTTCGTGCTGAGCCATCAAGTATAACGATGGCTCCGCTTCTTGGTGTCTCCTTGGGTAGCTCTCTCTCTCTCCATGGAGTGTTCAAGTGACGTGCCGACCAGAGTTCTCCAAAATGCGTAATCTAATTACGTGTCTAGTATGCATCGAAATTTTATCAACACGTAAAAATACACACGGGAATTTTTCTCAACGCATAAAAATACGCATCTGGAATTTTTCTCGCTGCGCAAAAGTACGCATCGGGAATTTTTCTCGGGGCGTAAAATTATGCATCGTGAATTTTTCTCGGCGCGTAAAACTACTCGTCAAAGAATTTTACCATTTCGTAAAAATACGCATTGGGATGGTATTTCGTCTTTCAGAGACGAAAGTAAACGAAATGAAGATTTTTTCCGTGATCGTTCTTTTTCCTGTGATGTTGCCTGTGTCCAGTATTGTTGTTATATATCATTTTATTCCATAAAAAATCTGTATTTCAGTTTGAAAATGGAGGAAAAATTTCCGAAAACGAAAATTCGAGGGCGAAAAAATTTCACTGTAGTCTTTTAGGCATAAGAGCGCGACGGCTTCGAGAAATTTCTCCTTTTCCGTCATAATTTGGGTTATCCACGAGATCGATGCATAACTGAATAGAAATTTTGGGGCAATTAAGTAGTGGTGGAGGTTGTTTTCCGCCTGAAACTTTCGAAAGAGGAAGTTTCGTCTTTCAAAACTTTCGGAAACGGAAGTAAGACGCAGTGAAGATTTCTCCCGTAATCATAATTTTATTTTTCACGTGATGTTTCCTCTGCCTAGTATTGTTGTTAAATATCATTTTATTTCATAAATTTTGGTATTTCAACTTGAAAATGGAGGGAAAATGTCTGAAAACGGAAGTTGGACGTAGCAAAGATATCCCCTGTAACTGTAATTTTTTTCCACCAATGATTATCAGAACATGTATCCTGTATTCTTAAATACCCCCCCCCCAAAAAAAAATAAGTTTAGCATTTCAGTTTGATAAACGGGGGCGGGGCGGAAACGAAAGTGACAAAGCTGAATTTTTTTTTAAATTGATGCATGGTGTTCAGAAGTATTTATATTTACAAAGTTACACTGTTCATCTTTTGTCTAAAATAGTGAAAGCTGTCATGCATTCATGATAGATAAAATTGTCATTCAAGGGCATTAAGAAAAAAGACGATAATAAAGAAATGGGGAGGGAAACAAAGATATCAGCAAATGAAAATTTTAGTTTAGTATTGAAACACCACGGGTTTTTAAGAACACAAGCTGTGTTCTTAAAAACCTGTGTTCTTAATGTCCTTCAGCACGAAAAATTGACTTCCCATGGCACCACAGGTTTGCAAGGCTAACATTGAACAACATTAAGATTTGATTTTATGTTTTTTTAAATTATTATTTTAAACACAGATAATACTAGTTTAGTTATTGTGGCATATGCAAAGATTTTTTACTGCATATTTATTAATATAATTGTTTTGTGGTAAATGATGTTCACACAAAAGTTTTACTGATGCACATTTTCCAAAGTTGGCAAGTATGATGTATTTGTCTTATGGCTCTGGCTCTCTCCCTTCGCTGGCCCTGAATTAGGGATGGGCAACTGCTTATAGCCCACTGAGGTGCTCACTGTGGTCGTTAAACCTCCAACCAAGAAGAAAGCTTGACACTTCCACATTTGTTTTGACAGATACCTCTGTCTCTCTCTATTCCAACACTGAAAAAACTGCTGACAGTTAAGTCCAGAATGAAAGAAAAATGCTTTCAACAAAACTTTTGTAGATTTTTGGGCTGTAATTCATGGAACGCTGGGGCTGTAATTCATGGAACAAATTATCAGGATATACGTGCTCACTGCGCTTCCTCAAATAATTCTTCGATTCTCCTGTTTAGTCTAGACTACTTCTGGAAAATTGCTCCGGCATCTGAAAAATGTCGATAAAAAATAGCGCTCATGTGATTTTATGAGCTGTAAAAAATCTCCTGATTTTTGGATTTTGAAGGTTGGCACGTCTGAATAATAAATCAATTTCTTTACATTTTTTCATTTTACTGATATGAACAGGAAACATTTCCTTCTTATCGCATGAATATACATTTATCGATAAGTTATTTTTTTTCAAAATATTTTATTTTTTATCTATTGTCATAGGAAAACAACATTTTTGATATTTACATACTGTTAAAGACTTTGTAGGAACTAATAGCATTTTTGTGAGATGTGGTTGGATATAATTTCACTAAAATGCAATATATGAAGCATAAGTCTTCTTCACATTTTATATTCAGTAAGCATTTTTTATGCTTTAAAAATTTAGGCAACTTATTCTGGTAACCTCCAGAATTAAAGCCATATTTACCAATATGAACATCGATGCATTTTATAGTTTTATAATCCAACTACTGCCATGTCGAACGAAAGTTTCCATCGAATTTGAAATTTTATCAAATGCATTATCAAGCTTTTCATCTAAGTTAAAAGCTGAAGTCGCACATTCCACAAAAGAACAAAAATAGAAATCCTCATATATAGGACAATTGTCCTTAAATTTCATAAATGTAATGCTTAGACAAATGATAAATCTTAATTGTAGTGAAAGCGTATTATTACATAGTAGTATAAAATAAAATCTCCGTAGTTCTAATTCTGATATCTTCAGAAAACTACTTTCCTTTAAACGTGCATACGTTCATCATTTTAGATATTTCAGCTAGATAATGCTTACCTTTGCATTTCTATCTTGCTTGACTTTACATTTCCTGCACGTGGTCCGGTTGTTGCTGATGTTATCGTTCCAGTTGTCCGTTTCAGGTATAGCTGTTCTTGGCGCTATTCTCGTTTAATGCAGGTTTTCTTCACTAAACTTCGATTAGGTTTCGTTAATACCAACTTTTACCGTTTTTCTTTGCTCGAAATTTTTCGCCCAAAAATTTGGGCATCTTCAGGAGCATGGCGATTTTGCACCTTTGCTTGTGGGTGCCTTCTGGCTTACTGGGGTTCGCTAATCCCCGTTGCCATTCTTCGTTCGTCTCGGATACGCAGTTTGATCGTTTCTACCCTGTCGCCATCTATGTTTCCTCTTTGGACTTTTTTTTTTTTTAATACTCTATCTTGTTTGTTTTCCTTTACTTTCTTCTATCTTTGTCTTTCCTCCTTTTCTGTTGTGTTTTTTTTTTTTTTTTTGGCTCTTTTTCTTGTCTAATAAGTTCTTTCCACAGGTTAGACAACGCGCTCGGGTCGTTCTGGTTACATACTCTATTTTTATTTTTATATATTACAGACCTGCCAGGTTTTACGGTATACCCGTAAAATTTACGGACATGTGACTTGTTTTACGGTTTTATGGGTAAACTGTTAATTTTACGGATTTGGCGATTCTCCGAGATTTTTTTCTTTTTCTGACGATTTTGCACCCACTATTAAAACTTTTTTTTTTTTTTAAACTTAATCCATTCAAAGTAAAGTGCCGATGTAAGTTACGAATAAGTTTTTAGTTACATGTGTTTATTTGGGAACATTTTGCTGCAGTTTTCCCACGTTTTAGGTTATTGTTTTGCCTTTTTTTAAACACTAGAACACCAACCAGCTGGGCGTATTTAACCTTCCGTTTGGTTCTCTTCCTCTCTTGTGCATGCTGTTTCCCCCTGCCTTTCTTTTCAGATCATGCATTGTTCATCTCTCGAGTCGCAACTTCTCAGAAGGCCAGCGTGGGGTGTGTCCGCGTTGGAGCAGGTGTCTTTTATCTTTATTCCTCCCAGTTCGAAATGCTATCTCAGAACGTACTTATCGTAGAAAAAAATTCAAACGGATTTTAAATCTGTGGAATTTTTAACCCCAGATCGATACCCAACATGACGAAATTAACCAAAAACTGCCAGTTTTGTGAAATTAAAAATGCATTGGGGCATGCATGGTTTCGTAACTTCTTCTCTGGCAATAAATTTGACCTAACGAAAGAATGCAACTGTAAGAGGAAGTTAAAAAAAAAGTAAGTCCAATGTTCATTCGAGCCAGTGCTGCTCCAGCAATGATTTATTTTGCTGGTCCGTTAGTAAGTTTTCTACGCTTTCGCTTTCCAACCGTGCTTTGTTCATCGCTCGGTAACGTTTATAAAAATGTCTTGGCTTGATTCAATGAAATTAATATGTTGGGGTACATACTAATTCATCTAATCCTTATTGAAAATGGTCAAAGGTAAGGTCAAGATGTAGGAGCGGGATTCCATTCTTTCGCCCTTTTGCGTGATGACTTGCGTAAAATCAAAGCATGATTGTGATGAAGTTTGGGTATGCTGTTCAGCACCCATAGTGGACCTATCCTATTGAAAATGGTTGCTATCAGCATTCACGGGGACAGTGTAGTAGCACATGCGCGAGATTTGTTCGCTCGCGTTTCAGAATTTTAGCGCAATATTCTCCGTGGAAATTGACTGATTTGGATAGAATTTTTAATTATAAAACGACGCGTGTGTGGCAGCTTTTTAATTTAGAAATTAACGGGCACAAAAAATGTTCTATAATAAAGCAAAAACACGCAAAATATCAATTAATTCATACTAAGGGATTCATAAAGAAAACAGTAAAGTATCGGGGAGAACACTGTTGCATTTGCAAACCCACACTTTTTTTTAGGTATGAAATTTTGGGCTTTTAGTGAACAACTCTGAATTTTAAAATATCCGGATTTTGACAGCACAAGTTTAATCTAGGAAGGAAAAAAGTGGATTTTTTTTTTATCTGTTTGAAAAAAAAAGCGCCATTGGCTTTGTAACTTCTATCAAACCGAATTGAATTGTGTGATATTTAGAGATTTTCATTTTCTAAAACAGTACGTGTGTTCTACAGTTTGTCATGTTAGGACATTTTTTTTTTTTTTTGCAGAGACATAAGATCAGAGTTAAAATCCCGGTTCAAACGTTTTATGCCGTGTTTACGCCGCCACAAAGGGAGCAGGGGGCGAGATGGGGAGGATGTCACCGACGAAGTGGCTGTATCGTTCCCGTTATGCCTGATGTAAAAGACAGTTGGTTTTGTTCCGGCAAAACACATTGTGTTAGTTTACTGCAGGAGAGGGGTTGGTTCAGACGTTGATGGGCCCAGATTTTTTTAAAAGGAATGACTAGAGAAGCTCTATTCGGTAAGATGAATGGAGGGGGGAGGACAGGAAGAGAAGACAGAACTATAAAATCAGTGCCATTTGGAAGTATAACGGATGCCGCTAAAGGGATCGGATTTAGTAAAAAACAAGGCATTGATCCGCCTGTGAGGAATGATGGGGAGGGAGGGGACGAGCTCAAGGGAATGACATTCGTAACTAAAACCTAAACCTTTGTTTCTAGATGAAAAAACCTTTCAGTTGCTCTCTGCTTTCCTAGCTGACCAGCTCGAATCGGATAACTCTGTAATTGGTATTTTTTCCCTCTACTATAGCAGTTTTTACTTACATTTTTTTCCGAGTGGTAATAAATTTAGTATTAGTGATTCACTATGAGCAGCAACATAAAAGGGGAAAAAAAGTACTGTAAAATATTCCGTGATTCGTATTCTGCGGAATTTCCGTGTATTGCGAAATCTTCAAGAAAGGAAAATATGCGTTTTGCGCTATGTGTCGATGCAATTTCAACATTTCGCATGGTGGAAGGAATGGTATTGCAAATCATATTTCTAGTGACAAGCATAAATATAACGTTGACTGCGTGGGAAAAAAAATAACGAAATTTACTTCCTTTGTTAAGTTATAATGAACTCTATGCGATTCGTACAAAATGTTTGTTCACTTCATTTTTAGTTGAACATAATTTACCAGTTAGTGTCTCTCAGTCACTCTTACTTATTTAATTTTTTTTATTTGACTGTCTCATCGTCCGTGTCTCCGTTAGGTAAAAACCTAACATGAAAATGGTTCGTTTTTGAAAATATTTTAGTATGTTTCATGACGGCGTGGAACACGATCCCATTGAAAGGGTAGAACATCCTTCCCTTTAGATGCAAACTTCTGTAAAAGTAAATTTTTATCACTTTATAGATCATAATGATAGCATAGTAATGAGAAATTATGATTAGAATGTATTTTAATCGATATGAATGTGCCGATAAATTTAAACATCTGTAGACACTTCAATTAAAAGTTGATGGTTCATTTGAGTAACATCGTTTTTTAAATCGATATGTTCGGTACATTTAATCAATATGCGCGACAAGTAATTTAATCGAATATATCGATTACAATTTACATCGAATATATCGATTAATTTTTTTTACGGATTTCTGTTTCTGAAAGTTGGCAGGTCTGATATTAAAATTGCTTCTTCCATCCTCAATCGTTTTTCTGATTTTTTTTTTTTTTTTAGCAATTTTAGTTCGTCGAATTTTGGGAACGTTTTGTTTTCCAAACAGAACTGTACTAGCACCGTTTTTGCCTCTTTTTTTTTTTTTTTTTTTTTTTTTTTTTTTTTGTCAGTTGGTGATATGTTGCTTCAGCCTTTTTTTTTTTAACCTGCTTTTTATTGTGCTCCCTATGTATGATATGGGGGGGGGTGCTATTGGGATTTCGTACGTTCCCGATTCTTCAAGCATTTTTTCCCCTGTTTTTTTGTTCACCGTCATATTCGAATCGGGAACATACGAAATCGCAATAGCACACTCCCCCCACTATCATACATAGGGAGCACAAAAAACAGATTAAAAAAAAAGGCTGAAGCAACATATCATTAACTGGCAAAAAAAGAGGCAAAAACGGCGCTTGTACAGTTCTGTTTGGAAAACAAAACGTTCCCGAAATTCGATGAACTAAAATTTCTAAAAAGAAAAAAATCGGAAAAACGATTGAGGATGAAAGAAGCAATTTTAATATGTAAAAATGAAAATAGAGTATGTAACCAGAACGACCCGAGCATGTTGTCTAACCTGTGGAAAGAACTTATTAGACAAGAAAAAGAGCAAAAAAAAAAAAAACACAACAGAAAAGGAGGAAAGACAAAGATAGAAAAAAGTAAAGGAAAACAAACAAGATAGAGTATTAAAAAAAAAAAGTCCAAAGAGGAAACATAGATGGCGACAGGGTAAAAACGATCAAACTGCATATCCGAGACGAACGAAGAATGGCAACGGGGATTAGTGAACCCCAGTAAGCGAGAAGGCACCCGCAAGCAAATGTGCAAAATCGCCACGCTCCTGAAGATGCCCAAAGTTTTGGGCGAAAAATTTCGAGCAAAGAAAAACGGTAAAAGTTGGTAATAACGGAACCTAATTGAAGTTTAGTGAAGAAAACCTGCATAAACGAGAATAGCGCCAAGAACAGCTATACCTGAAACGGACGATTGGAACGATAACATCAGCGACAACCGGACCATGTGCAGGAAATGTAAAGTCAAGCAAGATAGAAATGCAAAGGTAAGCATTATCTAGCTGAAATATCTAATTACATAGTAGGTTTACAATTAAATGTCTGATGTCGTTTAATAAAACAAAAGGAACAGAATAATCTGAATTCACTTTAGCTGTATGTGTTTCAGTATAGCCTTTAAAGGCTGATGCCCTTCTAAGAAAATACATTTTGCAAAATCAAATGTACATCATTTTCACTTAATTAAAACATGCATCATCATATCATTTTCAAATTTCTAATATGAATTTCATTGGCACGGGATCACAAATCTTTCAAAAATAGTGAACATGCAATCACAGTTTTCTTCAGATTTGCAGTTCGTTTGATCGGTAAATTAAAGTGATTTTTTATATCGCCCCCTGCAGTTCTTGAAAAAAATAGATAATTTTTTTTATTATTCTTTGAGTTCAACCACCACCCGTTTTCCGACGTATACAGAATAAGGTGGTATTATCTTTGTAGTACTAGAATCATCGACTAGTACCAAATCGTATGCAGAGTTCTTTTTACCATCAGTCTTCTTCCTTTGTTTTTTTTTTTGTTGTTTTTTTAGCTGGTTGGTCTGTTTCTTCATCAGAAGCATCGTTGTTTTTGTTTTGTTTTTAAATCTTTTTCTATATCTAGAAAAAAGAGAAAAACAACTGAGCTGAAAAAACGCAAAAATTGTTCATTCATGATCTCAACAGCAAAACCTATGTAATGCTAATAATTATATAAAAACCGATGCTTAGATAATATAAGATTAACGCATATAGAACTGAAGTAACTTGACTTTCACCTTCTAAAACTTTAATTTGCAATCTCATATAGTATTCATATTCTCATAAAAAGATATTGGAATTTTCTTACCTGAAAACGACATCTTAGTGATATATGAGGTGGTGGTTGAAACCGATGTTTTTCGATGTCTCGCAAGAAGTGGTGCTGGCTTCTTGGAGGGTTGCTGTGGCGATCTTTCACCATCGCAGCTGCATATATATTCGCTTATTTTTTTTTTTTTAGTTATCGCTTATTTGTGTTAAGTTCTTTTGTGCTATTTAATCTTGCAAAATATTGAAAGCAAATGGCTGTTTGAAGAGGCATAGCCGACAGCACGAAATGGCTAAAAATTCAGATCATGAGCAAAAACATAATGCAAAAAACCTGCTGCTGTCTTCCTATTACAGATGATATCGATATATTTTACAGACTCTTTATTACTTCTAAAGAGTACATTAATATCAGATTGCGTCGATCAAAAAGAAACTGAACACTTTTCTTTCTGGATCTCCTCAAGCGTAAAGGCAAATGAACTGCCAACAATGAATTAAAAATTCAGTAAGACAACTCGAGTGAGTAAGAGCAATTCTGCGTTTCTTTATGATATTTAATCTTGCATACACAAAATGTTAAAGGCAAACTGCTCCTTACGTAGGCGTGTTCGACTTTTAAGTTCAGACACCAAGCAAAAACATAACACAAAACATCTGCTGCCTTCCTATTACAGAAAGCATCAATACATTTTAGGCAGGTCACTTTGCTACTAAAGAATTAATTACTGCTTAATTGCCTCCATGAAAAGAAAATTCAACCCTTTTCTCCCTTGTTTTTCAGAGTTTAAAGGAAAATAAATTGCTAACATATGAATTGAAAATATAGTATACAAATTCTCACAAAAAAGAGTAAAATCTGCTTTTTATTTCTAAAAACTTTTAATAGTTTATTCTAAATATTAGCAGTTCAATTTCCTATAACTAAAGATATAAGAAGAAAGAGAGAGTGGCATTATATTGAACAGCTAAGCTGAAATATCACTAGAGCAGAGATGTTAGATATCATTTGAAAAATTAATATTTTTCAATGTTTTTGCGATCACATCAGATACGAACCCAGTCTTTTCTGCTTTTGTAATTTAAAACAATCTCCACTACAGTGAAATTGAGCTGCATTACTCGATTGTGCTGTAGTAGAGATATTACTTTTTCATCAGTTAGAAATCAAATACCTTCCTTTTTTTTTTTTTTTTCTCGTACGTGGCGCTAGAGGAAAAAATCTCTCTTTATGTCCCAGTTATGATCATTGTAATACTACTCTCCTGGAGTTTCAACTACAGAATCCAGTTTAACAAAATGCTTTAAATTACACACATTGCGCAATCCCTTTGGTTCACCCTTGGGAGTTTGAAGTTCATACATCACGGAAGCCAACACTGCACCGACAACGAAAGGTCCCACCCAACACAGGAAAAATTTAGACATTTCATACCGATCTGCACAGGAACTTAGATGTGTTTTCAATAATACATAATTTTTGACCAGTCTGAAATCTTACATCCTGACAATGCTGATCATATCTATCCTTCCACCTGAATTGACGTTTCCTAACCCTTACATGAATTTTCTCATGAATATCTTCCAATTTCCCATTCACCTGCCAAAAATTCCCTTGCACCATTTGATCCTATGGCAGAACCATTTTGCTACCCAGGAACAACCTTGAAGGAGTCTCTCCTGTGGTTTCTTGCCATGCACACCACAGTACAAAAACAAACTAAGGAATTTTAACATCCCGTGTGCCACGTTTTCCCTGAACATAGCTTGCAATCATGGGGTCACATGATTGTCCGATTTATTCATTCGGCAAGAATTGGCTGTGGATGGTACGAAGTGGTAAAGGTACGGGTAATACCCAAATGCTGCTGAGGTGAATTGACTTCCATTGTTTGACAACTACCACTTTGGAAAACCATAACGACAAAAAACCTCTTTCGACAAAAGCTGGGCTATCGTCTTCAAAAAGGAATTCCGCATCGGCCAAAGCTCTACCCATTTTAAAAAAACAATCAACCACCACCAACAGAAAACAATTCCCTCTTTTTTTTTTCAAGGTAATGGTCCAAAAATGTCTACCCCCACCAACTCCCAGGGAGATTTAACTGAAACAGGCTGAAGCAACCCTGCAAAAACTTGAATTGTTGACACTGCATGCATAACCAAACAAACTGAACTACATCCCTGTGTTGTTGAGACCAATACACCCAAGAATGCAATTTCTTGTAGGTTTTTGAAATACCCAAATGTCGTTAAGCAAACTCTGTGGCACATAAACTCTCATATGTTCAGCACCTCTTGACTTATACCAAATTAACCATCTTAAAGACAAAGGTCCTGACGGACCCCCAAAATCTCTGCAGAAGACCTGGAATCTACCAGAAGCTCCCCTTTTTCAAGATATTACTTAATACCAGGGAAATTACAGGATCCTTTTATTTTGTTCACAACACAACTGGAATGCAATGCTCTACCACTGAGGTTTGACCAGGCCAGTCACGAAAATGATCAGAGCCTCATCCAACACTTTACGCAACTGAACCCTTTGAGTCAAATCAGTTTTTGCCTCCACTGTCAGCCAGCCAATCTTAGACCACTCCACTTCCTCCTTGTAGGTCACAGGACCTGCCTCCACCCTCTAGGCACCTGTATCAATATGCAGAAAAATCCAGGACAATTATGTCCAGTCTGACAATTACATCAGTTGTCAGCCCAGACACAACTAAAAAATCATGACTGAAACGATGCCCAAAAATTTCTACCTCATATCTGACAAGACCCGCTGGTTTATCAGTGTCACCATTTGTGGTAACCAAGGTGGGCAAAGCCTGAGAACTACCCTGATCATTGAAGGTTGAATACAGTTCTTGATAAGTCAGCAAACTAAGCATTGAACATACTGAACATGTGTCTAAATATCCCCTGAACTTTTTTTCATCTAAGGTGATCTCTGGGGGTGAGGTACACAGCACTCTGCGAATGTAGGTATGCCATTGATGAGTAGTAACTGCAGTAATGTTCTACAGCTCCTAACGAGAGTTTCTGTGATGTGCATCACGAAGGAGAAAATAAACTTGAAAATGTCCCACATCGGAAACGCCAACCACCAGAAGTCCTTCCCTGAAACCTCGCCATAGTAACACTATGAGCAACTCTTTCAGACGATATCTTTCTAGGCGTCCTTGATAAAGCCTGTTGCTGCTGACGAATAATCTCAATAACCTCTAACAGACTATATACACCTCTAGCAGCAAAAAACACTCTAAGTGACGCTGGAAGCTGGTCCAACAATTTAGTCACAATTTCCTCCTCCATAGCACCAGGCTGCCATCTCAAATAAAGCTCACAAAACTTCCACACGAATCGTTTCACATTTCCCCCCTCATGAAACTGCAGAGAGGGCAATTCCCAAGCAAGGACACCCTTTGTGCAATATGGTGAATACTGTTTCTCAAGCATTTTCTGGAAATTAAACCAAGAAAGAAATTGTTGAGAACTTTGTACATATCTCTACCAGTGAATTTCATTCTTCTAAGACATGCGGTAACTAACCTTACACGATTTTGATCAGGAGCATGGTATGCCTCAAATTCTTGCTCCACATCACAGAGGAAAGAAAACACATCCTCTTCTGGTTTTCCTGAAAATCTAGCCTACAACTGTGGAAATGAACTTGGAACCAATGTTCCCACACCCAGGGGTGTAGATGTATCTAATCCCTGTGAAACCCCTCTTGAGTCATTTGGTAACGTGTCAGATATTGGACTCCAAGAATGCAACTTGTCTCTCAGTTCGCTAGCAGATGAAAACAGCCATGAATGATTTCCCATTCCATTAGATGCTCCATTTGCACGATGTCTCCTAAAATTCGCCTACTGCTAAACAAAATGAAAACAGAAAGTGAACACAATAAGCAACAAAATCAAAATAACATAATGTTCCCACATGTTTGCAAATTTTTCAATTCTCACAAGAGCAGACAAACAAATAAAAAAAATTTAACCCTCTACTGCAAGAACAGCTGCTGAGCAGTCAATTTTACACATAAAAATAAGTGATTTTACTATACTCCAAATACATTAGCATTGAATTTTAGAATTTTGATTAAGCACTGCCTCATGTCAACACTTTTTTAAGGTGGTCATCAAGGCATGTGGAACACAAGTTTGTGCTCATAGATGTCGCTGAAAATCGCATGGCTGTTTGGTACCCCTCCTTTTGGGGCATCTGACCGAACCTCGTGTTCTTTCCCTTATCAGATGCAGAATCATTTTTCAAACCCCTATCCTCCTTCCATGGATAGGGAGTTGTAAACACCTCCATGTTGCCCAAAACAAACGGGAAGCTCAGCGCAGCGTTCCTTATACAACCCCATTTTAGGCAAGAAAAACACAAGCTTTTTTCTGCTAACAAATGTTCTAAAAATGTGTGATATATGACAGCATAGAGGAACCGTAAAATAATTCAAATTATGACAGGTAACACTGAAGAAGAAAATTTACATTCACTATTTTATCTTTTTTCACTCTATCTCTGTCCTTTTTCGATTTCACTATTTTATTTGAGTTCACTTATTCACAATATCGTGCTGAGCATACTAAATTACGTATTTTATATAACTTATTCAATAGCAAAATCATCTTACTGTCATATCTTCTGTTATGCATGTTTATTATACTATCAGATTCAAAGGTGAGCACTTTGAAAGAAAGTATTGTTTAATATGTAACATGCCCTTATTAGGTCTTTTAACATATCTTAAAAGGAGCAATTGGTAATGCACAGTTTAATCCACTATATAAGTACTTACTATTGTTATAGGTTTCTTGTTATTTCATGCTTTTCAATGTAAATTTTCTTTCTGTAGATAAAGCATTGTCTATTATATTGTATTATCAGGTCATAAGAATGGATGGGTTCTATATACAACCACCGTATTGGGACCCTCTCTACTTCCACCGTATTTTCTCAAAATTTCGTTCTTTGTCCAATTATTTTGTCCTTATTATCTGTACATTTTTAAAAAGTTCAGATTGAAAGATTCTATATAAATTCTATTGCTTGACCACTATGCAAATCAATGCTCCCGAGTCTTTCGTATCATTGTTGTGACGTCGCAGATAGTTATTTTACATTTTCCCCATAGTGGAATAGTATTGTTTGCTATACAATACTCCATTAATGAAGACGTACTCTCTTTTTTTTGTTCAATTGGTGAAATGTTCCATCAATCGAATTTTAATGTTTCTTTTTGTGCTTCGAATATATTTTGAAACAATCTGTTTATTTTGGTTAACAATTGGAATACAATATACTCCAGCTATTTTCAGAATGGAAGTAGCCTCTTGATTTGAAGTCAACATCGATTTAATATCTTGCACACGGATATTGAAATTCAAGTTATTTTTCAAGCAAATTTTCTTTAGAGCTGAATTAATTTGAAAAATATAAGGGAATGATCCACAAAATTTAATATCTGTTGTTGACATATGTAAACTTGTAATTTCATTAGAGGAATATTGCTTAATCAATTTTATTCAGTACTGTAAATGTAAAGCCAAATTGCTGTGCTACCTCTTTAATCCAATTTAACTCTTTATGTACAGACCTTTTATCAGAGGAATGAGTGAAAGTTCTTTGGGTGAAACAAGGAGAATAATAGATCAATTATCAAAGAAATCCTGTAATTTATACTGTAACATGAAGATGTAGATCTCATCATGGTCAAAGGCAATATTTATATGGAAAAAGATACATGGTGTAATAATAATAGACATTTTAAGAAACTTAGTGGTTTGGCTGTGAAAGCGTATCATCAGCATATACATACATACATATCACTAAGCTGTTCTCTGAGATTCCGAGGTTAGCTCCAAAAAGAAATACAAACTTCCAGATATTTTTATTTATTGTTATCGTATCAAACTTCTCCATTTACAGCAATCTTGACATACAACTCGTGCTTCACTGATATCTATTACACGCCATACACAAGATCTCTTATACTTCATACTCATAATCTTTTACTCATGCAGACACTCCTGAATCTGATCCACCCATGTCTTCCTTGGCCTTCCTCTGCCTTTCCTTCCTGCCACTTGGGCTGAAAAGATTTTCTTAGTAAGCATTTCATCACTCATTCTTTCAACATGGCCAAACCACTGAAGCATATTGGTCTCCACCTTGCTAACAACATTTTGCTTCACATCACACAACTGCAATACATCTTCATTCCTCACACAATCAGATCGTGTCTTGCCACAAACCCCACGTAAGCAATGCATTTCTCCAGCACACAAATGACTCCTATGTTTCTTCTGCAGTAACCAGGTTTCACTGCCATACATCAGAGTAGGAACAATTACACTTTCATACACAGCCATGCGGGACTCTCTAGAGAGCCCATCATTCCTGTGAAAACCTCCCAGAGCAGCTATGACTTTCAAAGAAGAATTCACTCGCCTACTGATTTCACCATCCAACTTGTTCTCTCTGTCAAACATGCTTCCTAAATACACAAACTCACTCACCTGGTCAATCACAGTGCCATTTATACTTACATTACATTCAGTGCTACCCATTCCTCTCTCAAACACCATAACTTTGGTTTTTCCCTTATTTATACTCAGTTTGAATTTCATGCAAACTTCATGCATTTAAGTCAACATACTCTGCAACTCACTTTTTCTCTGCCAACAGGACAGTGTCATCAGCATACAGCAATCTGCACACACGGATATCACCAAGACATAAACCACTATTATCTATTTTGGCATCATGCATGCATGCATCCATAAATATATTAAACAGCCATAGTGACATTACTCAACCTTGTCTGACTCCTACACCAATGGAAAACCATTTTGATAAAACACCATTCACTCGTACACAAGCTCTACTACCAGCATGCATGGCTTTTACACTATTAAGTAGATTCCCAGTAACACCATATTCATTCAATACCTTCCACAAAAGTGTCCTATTCACTCAGTCGTAAGCTTTCTCTAAATCTATGAAGGCAGTAAAAACTTTCTTCCCAACAGCCAGATACTTTTCAATCATCATGCATAGTGAAAAAATCTGGTTAGTGCAGCCTTTACCAGGCATAAAACCACTCTGAACATCCCACACTTTCAATGATGTAAGACCTTATACTTTTTCAATAACAACCTTACCAAACACTTTCCCTGGCACACTCAGTAGGCTAATACCACGATAGTTCTTGCATTCAGTCTGATCACCTTTTCCCTTATACAAGGAAACAATAATAGCATCCTTCCAATCCCGAGGGACCATTCCTAACTCCCAGCACAACTGGCAAATTTCAGTTAACCAGTCAATTATAGAGTCACCACCATACTTCAACATCTCTGCAGTTATGCCATCAACTCTTGGAGCCTTACCATTCTGAAGAGATTTTAGAGCTTTACACACTTCTTCTCTTGAGATCCCTCCTGTGCTTTCATCCCTCATTGTGACATCATCTGCGTCTATCTCAGAATCATCTTTGCTTTCCTGATCTAATAACTCACAGAAGTATTCACCCCATATGTCACTTAACTCATTGGGCTCCCATATCATTTCCCCACTCTCATTCTTCACACAACTTACAACTTTGTTTCCCCTATTTTTCCTGAGTCTCGTGTACTTCCAGAAGGACTTCCTATCTTTCCAAAAAGCCAGTTCATGCCTTTCCACTTTCTCCTTCCTATCTTTTGCCTTACTGTGGCGAACCAGCTTAGCAGCTTCACACTTCTTACAGCGATATTCATCCACAGAGACTCTACCTTGCAACATCCCCAAATAGACTTCCTTCTTTCTCTTTACTGCCTCTTCAATCTCACTATTCCACCAAGCATCACCTCTATTGTCACCCACTATTGTGGTGCCACCGACCTCTTTAGCAGCAGTGACAACACAGTTCTTAAAACATTCCCACTTCTTTTCTACATCCCTCTCACCAGACTTCATATCCTTCAGTCGTTCTCTGAGTAAGTCAGAATACCGCTGATGATCTTCAAGGAGCCTATCAACCTTTATTCTTTTTATCCTGGGTCTCTTCTTATTCCTTTTCCTCCAACCAACATTAAGTTTCACTCATGACACTACCAAGTAATGATCAGAACCAACATCCGCACCTCTCATCACACGGGTGTCAACAACTAAGTGTTTCAAATGCTGATCGTAGACAACAAAATCTATCGCACTCTTTTGACCAATAGTACGATTTTCCTAAGTATATGTGTGGATATACTTGTGGTTGAAAAATGTAATAGATACGCACAAACCATTCTCATTGCAGAGTTCAATTAATCTTTCACCATTATCATTCACACAAGGATCATTAAACTTACCCAGAACATTGTTAGAAATTGCATTCTGCACACCTACTCTAGCATTGAAATCCCCTGCTATTATAACTTTTTCTTTAGCACCAAACTGGCTCAAAACAGCTTTTAGCTCATTCCAGAAATCTTCTAAATCTTTCTTATCAGAAGGTTTTGAGTCACAAGGAGCATACACTACAACAGTTACAATTCTCTGAAGTTTCACTTTCAAACGAATCCAGAGAATTCTCTCACTTATGCAACTATAGTGAATCAAGTTGTTCTTCATCTTTTTACTTAAAATCACACCTACACCAGCCTGTCCTCTCATATTATCCAATACTCCAGACCACACGCTCACCGTGCCATTCATTTCTTCTACCCCAATTTCCTTCTTTTTGGTTTCACTTACACACAGCACATCCAGTCTACATTTATTCATCTCTTCAATCACCTCACTCATCTTGCCATTTATACCTCTAGTATTCCATACACCAATCTTACATTCACTCAGCCGAGATCTCTTTCTCATACGCCGTTTAGAAAGTCCAGGTCGATTCCGTTGTGGACCGTCCTTCTCAAGTGTGGTAGGTCCACCATATCCCACACTTGAGTCACTCTTAATATTTTTTTTTTCTTTTTAATCAGATAAGTACATCAGTGTGGGGGATTAGCCCACAGCTGAGGGTTCCAGTTGGTCATTCAACCTAAGGATTCTGGAACAAAACCCAGTGAGTTGGGGTCTTTTCGCCAATGTCACACAGAACTAGCTTGCACCTCTCCAAGATTCACAGAGGCCCTAGTTGCTGTTGTGTGTGCCATTGTTACCAACAACCCCTAAAAATGGATTCAACTTATATCAGTTTGTCAGATGTATCATTAACACAATTGCAAATGACAGCTCTGAATCACGGTGTTAAATATTCATATCCTGAAAGACTGAAAAAGAGGGAACAATTCATACCGCGAGTGGAAGAAATAATGACGGACTTACCCCAGCCATTGCAAGAACTAACTAGAAAAAAGATTAATCAAATTGCAGGAAAAATTATTAAAGAAACAAACAGAAATAAATCAAATAGAATAATCTATGAAAGGCAAGCACTAATTGAATTAAGAAATAACCCGAATATAAAAATAACTACGTCAGATAAAATGAACCAACTTATTATTTTGAATAAAACTGAGTATGATACAAAAATGGTTGAAGCAATAGATGTTCTGCGTACAGCAGTGGTCAATAAAGATCCTAATGAAAGAATTATTAGACAATTGGCAGTCTGGAAAAATCATAGTTTCTTACCTGATGTAATAAAGAAAAAAACTTATCCTCTAATAGACAGAAAGAAGTAATGTTTTATCCACAGAAAGAAAAAGTAATGTGGATAACAACAGTTGCAAGAAAATACGGATATTCTGAACATGTAAGAAAAGACTTAATAAGAACTTGTGAAGCAGCAATAAACAATGTGAACAAGACCACCAGGCAAAGAGAAGAGAAATGTGAATAAGACCAAAAGCAATACATAGGATCGTTTCCATATATTGATGGAGTAACAGCAGGAGTCAATCATGAAGTAGCAAAATATAAGAAAAATATTGGACAATCTGTAACAACAATGGCTACAATGATAAATAATACAATGCAAAAAATCCCTGATTTACGAAAATAGGGAGTATATAATAGAATACCTTTAGAACATGGAAATAACCAAGTAAAAAAAGTATTTATTATTATGGATCAACCAAAAATAGACTTATAAAAAGAAGAAATAAGCACATCTAAAATTGGGAAAAAGGAGATAATGTTACAGCAATGGTGCAGTACTGTATTGAGGAAAATGTGAAACTAAAATTTAAAGATATTCAAATCAAGAGTGGATACAAGAATGAATGGGAGTTTAGGTACTCTGAGGTCATTACAATAGAAAAAATAAACACAGAGCCTGTAATAACAATTATCATAGCAGAACCTTGGAAAGCATTGATAAAAAGGGAAAGAGAATATAATGAACAGCAATGGAAAAAGAAAGATGGGACAAAAAGGAATGAAGGAAACATAAGAGAATTAAACAGCAAATAAAATATAGATGGCAGCACAGTATCAAAAAGCAAGAAACTCAAGGATGTAGGTAGTGGCATGTGATCCTGTAGCCCTATCGCACACATAGATGGGCCCCGTAGTGGAAATATCTAGTGCACATGGTCAGTCTGCAACATGGTGTACCAGATGAAGGTTCTGATGACGGCTTTAGAAAAGTTGAAAAGCTTTAACCAGAGTTTAGTGGAAGTTTGATGGTGGAATAGTGGTGATCTCAAGCATGACGTGATTTTAAACTTTTTATTGAATTTTCGTGGTGAAATGTTTTTAAACTTCAAATTTAACTGGTTGTGCAACAAGTGCATGTGAGCATCAATGGAATAAGAAATTTTATCAGTATGTACATAGTGATGTTAACATTTAGGGTGTTTGAACCAAACTGCAATAATGTGTGTGTAATAATGTACATGAATGAGAGAATAAAGCCAGATGTTTCACCTACCAATGGAGTTAAAATTGGAAGAATCTCGGCATGGTTGGGATTCGTCAGTGTGTTCACAAAGAAAGTGAATTAACACACCAACAATGTGCTTCGTATCGACTATTGATTATGGGGTATGTAATGGTATTTAGATCCATACGTGGATATTTATTTGTTACTATGTTGAATAGAAGTTTGTTCAGTACTGAATAGTTACTGAGATAATGTTTCCTCATAATGAAGAAAGACTGAGAGATAAAAAAAAAAAAAACTCAGCAACGACCACACAAAAAAGCCAATAAAATCTTCATTACATGCTCTTTTATCTCACTTCAAACAATCGCCAAAGAACGTGCATCCCAGATTATGCAAATGCACACCAAGACGATGTACCGAAAAAAGGTGACAAAAAAAAGAAGTACTTTAAGGCCTTTAGATTTCATTCAGTGCCTCATAAATGTCTTTCTGTGATAACTTTTGCTCTCGTAACGTGAGAATATGCCTCCCCTCAACAGTTTCCCTAATATACCAATACTCCCATCTCATCCATTTATGACCTGGAAGAGTAGAAGCAGCATGATTATATACACAGGTTAGTGTGACAGCCTCTTCCATCCAATTTGGATTACTTCTGTCCTGGTGGCTGAACCATAGTACTGTTTACCTGCTGTATTCTCAACTCCTCTTGGTTCATTCTTTACTATACATGAGGGGGATAAAACCTATGATCATGAAAATCCATACATACCACTGTATGGATTGTATCTATCCTTTCATATGACAGCTTGTTGAATGGACAAGTGTGGAAACTGTGCTGCAATATCAAAGGTACTATGTTGTAGGCTTGGAATGCAGTCACTGGACTCTATCTGCTGTGTATCCCAGAGACATGTTCAGTGACCTGTAGACTCCCATCTGTGCTGTGTTCTTGAGGGGTAATCAAATTAGGACAACTGAGCCATTTTTAGATTAATTTTCTTTTCGCTGTGGAAACAGACTCTATGCAACATATTCCCAACATCGGGCTAGAAAATGAATGTATTCAGAGATGGAGGTGTGTGATTGTTTAAGTACTAGATCTCATAACTAATGATTTGTTTCAATTTCTGTGTGGAAATTTCTGATATTTTATTAAATTCTCAGAATGACTACTAAGTAAAATGTCTAATTTCTTTATCAATTGCAGGGTATGTGTGGCTGTCCAATGTAAGCAAGTTATTAACTCCATTGCAGTAATCTCATGGAAACAATTTATAAAATACTCAGCAGCCTATTAAGTAATATGTCATCATCATCAACCATTATTAATTCACTGCTGGATGAAGGTCTCCCCAAGTTTCTTCCACAATTGTCTGTCTTGAGCCTGTCTCCTCCATGTCACTCCAGCCTACTTTCGAATTTCATCCATCTGTCTCCCATGGGGTCTTTTTCTGTCTCTTGGAATCCAGTCTAAAATTTTGGTTATCCATCGGTGGCCTGTTCTTCTGGCAACATGTCTAGCCCATTGCCATTTCAGTGATTTCATTCTGGTCATGATGTCGTCTACTCCTGTCATTTTCCTTATCCACAAGTTCCTCTTCTGATCTTTCCTGGTTACACCAAGTGTGCATCTCTCCATGCTCTTTGAGTTGTCTGCAGTCTTTGTCTTTTTTAGTTAAGGTCCATGTCTCTGCTCCATACGTAAGCACTGGCAGAATGCATTGATTAAACACTTTTCTTTTAAGACATAATGGCATACTGCTTTTAAAAATTGTACTGTTTCTTCCAAAAGCTCTCCATCCAAATTTTATACAGTGATTAATTTCTTCACCAATGTGACCTTCACTTGATATCTGCTGCCCAAGATAAATGTAGGTATCGGTTGTCTCAAGCCTTTCTCCATCAATCGATAAATCTTCGTTTCTTGTAAAAGCATTGTACATCACTTTTGTCTTCTGAAAGTTCATTTTTAATTCCACTTTTTTACTCTTGTCAGCAAGTTCTTGGATCATACTCTGCAGCTCTGAAGGGGTAGTTGCAAAGATGACTACATAAGTAATCTCCATTAATCTTTATCCCTTTGTTTTCCCAGTTCAATGATTGAAAGAAATTTTGCTATGTGGCATTAAAGAGTTTGGGAGATATGGTGTCGCTTTGTCTCACTCCCTTTCCAATTCTTATTTGTGCTGTATCCTCAAATATCCGAACCTTTGCACTTGCATTTCCATAGATGTTATTAATAATGCTAATGCATGCATCTTCAATACCCGTAGGATTTCAAAGCCGTTGTAACTGCTGATGGTTTCATGAAATCGAAGGCCTTTTCATAATCAATAAAAACCATGCATAATGGGAGTTTATATTCTCTTGTTCTTTCAGTTAGTTCCCTCAGTTCATGGATATGATCTACAGTGCTGTAGCCACTCCTGAATCCAGCTTGTTCTCTTGGTTGAGCCATGTCTAGTGTTTCCTTCAAGCGATGTGAAAGAACTTTAGTGAAGACTTTATAAACTGCTGATAGGAGGCTGATGGGCCTGTAGTTCCTGAGATCCTCAATGTCACCTTTTTTATGTAGCAGGATCATTGTAGCATTGTTCCAATCCTCAGGAATCTTCCCTTCATTCAGACATCTAGTGAAAACTTGGGCAAGGATAGTTTCAATTTCTCCTTTTGCTTCTTGTATATAGTGTCCATTGAAATTCCATCTTCTCCTGGAGCTCTTCCCCATTTCATGTTCTTAATTGCATATGTAACTTCTGCAGAGAGGATTGGAGGGACTTTGATACTGGTAGCTGTCGTAATGTCTGGAACAGATGTATCATTCCTTTCATATATTTTGAATAGAAATATTTCGCCCTTGTCAAAATTTTGCTTCTATTTCTTGTTACAGTACCATCATTTTTTCTCAGAGCCATAACCTGTTTTCTTCCCTTACTGAGATGTCCTTTTGTTTTTCCTGAAAATTTCTTCATATGTAACTTGTTCTTAGTACCACCTATTTTTGTTGCTGTTTCCATAAGAGCCTTGGCGAGTTCTTTGTTAACTTCAGAAATATCCACTTCTTCCGATGTTAGGCCTTCTGAAGCAGAGAATCTGTTCCTCAGTTCCAACTTGAAGGTCTTATGATGTTTTTTAAGGTTGGTTTTGTCAATACATTTTGTTTGTCTTATAAGCTTGCCACGTTCGAGTTTAGTGTTGAGGTGCATTTTACATCTCGCCATTCTATGGTCACTACCTGTGTTGAACTTGTTTAGCACACTGCAGTCTTTGATGACTAATTTTTTGTTACACATAATAAAATCAATTTCACCTGTCCCATTTGGATGTCTCCATGTCCATTTCCTGTGTGGCTTTTTCTTGAAAAAAAAAGAGTTCATGATGAAAAACCTTTCTGCATCTGCAAACTCTATGAGAGTATTTCCACGTTGAATTCTGTTCCCATAACTGAATTTACCAACCGAAGTTTCATTCTGTTGCTGTTGCTCTATTTTTGCATTCAAATCACCCATAATAATCTTCAAGTGCTGTTTGCCTTTGTTATTTAGATTCCGAATTTCCTCGTAAAATTCTTCAATTTCTTCTTCAGGATGACTTTTGGTGGGTTCATAAGCTTGAATAATCTGAGCCTGGTATCTTTTTGAGAGTTGGATAACGAGTCATGCAGCCTTGTCTGAAGAACTTTCAACTTCCAAAATAATGTTCTTCAGTCTTTTGTTTATTATAAATCCAACACCACTAGTTCTGCCAGTATCTGTCCCATGATAGTAAAAGAGATGTCCACTTTTCAGTTCAATGAGCTCTTCTCCTCTTCTTCTTACCTCACTTTGTCCCACAATGTCCCAGTTTATCTATTTGGGTTCCTCCTCCAATTCAAGGAGTCTTGAAACGATGGGTTTGCCACTTTGGGGTGCTCCATGGTAAAAATGGCACACACAACAGCAACTAGTGCCTCTGTGAATCTTGGAGAGATGCCAGCTAGTTTTGTGTGACATTGGCGAAAAGACCCCAACTCACTGGGTTTTGTTCCAGAATCCTTAGGTTGAATGACCAACTGGAACCCTCAGCTGTGGGCTAATCCTCCACACTAATGTACTTAAATGATTAAAAAAAAAAAATCAATATCCGGACTCAAGTGTGGGATATGGTGGACCTACCACACTTGAGAAGGACGGTCCACCATGGAATCAACCTGGACTTTCTAAACTGCGTATGAGAAAGAGACCTCGGCTGAGTGAATGTAAGATTGGTGTATGGAATACTAGAGGTATAAATGGCAAGATGAATGAGGTGATTGGGGAGATGAATAAGTATAGACTGGATGTGCTGTGTGTAAGTGAAACCAAAAAGAAGGAAATTGGGGTAGAAGAAGTGAATGGCACAGTGAGTGTGTGGTCTGAAGTATTGGATAATGTGAGAGGACATGCTGGTGTAGGTGTGATTTTAAGTGAAAAGATGAACAACTTGATTCACTATAGTTGCGCAAGTGAGATAATTCTCTGGATTTGTTTGAAAGTGAAACTTCAGAGAATCGTAATTGTTGTAGTGTATGCTCCTTGTGACTCTGAACCTTCTGATAAGAAGGAAGATTTCTGGAATGAGCTAAAAGCTGTTTTGAGCCAGTTTGGTGCTAAAGAAAAAGTTATAATAGCAGGGGGTTTCAATGCTAGAGTAGATGTGCAGAATGCAATTTCTGATAATGTTCTGGGTAAGTTTAATGATCCTTGTGTGAATGATAATGGTGAAAGATTAATTGAACTCTGCATTGAGAATGGTTTGTGTGTATCTATTGGGTTGTCGGAAAAGTCATGACGTATTTTGGCACCCGATGGCGGTTTTGGAAGTACTAAAGGCAAGCACACAAGGTGCATATAAACATCTGTTATCGCTATGGCATTCAACAGGTGCCAGTTCTAGTTGCAGTCTAAAAGGAATAGTGAGCGATTTGGTTGATTTGCGGAGATTTGACATCAAGTTGAAGATGGAAGACCAAAATGCATTTTCGCCATATTTTACTGTTCTATTTCTCTAAAGGGAAGAATGCGCGTCAAATTTGTGAAAAGTTGGGTAAAGTGTACGGTGATAATGCTCTTCAAGAACGTCATTGCCAGTGGTGGTTCGCAAAATTCCGTGCTGGTGATTTTGATCTCAGTGGTGCTCCTCGGTCGGGGAGGCCCACCGAGGTTGATGACTACCAAATCAAGGCATTGATCGAGTCAAACCCACGTTACACGACACGAGAAATTGCAGACACATTTCACATCTATCATTCAAGCGTTCACGATCACCTGAAGAAGCTGGGATGTGTAAGCAAGCTCGATGTGTGGGTTCCTCATGAACTCAAAGAAGCTCAATTGATGGCACTTATAAACATCTGCTATATGTTCATTAAATGTGAGGAAAACAATCCTTTTTTGAAGCGACTGATAACTGGTGACGAAAAGTGGATTGTGTACAACAATGGGCTGCGCAAAACGGTCTTGGTCCCGACGTGCTGCTTCGCCTTAAACGACATCCAAAGCAGACATTCATCAGCGGAAGGTTCTGGTCTCAGTGTGGTGGGATTTTAAAGGTGTCTTGTTTTTCAAGCTCTTACCATGGAACCAAACAATCGATTCAAATGTGTACTGTCGGCAATTGGACAGTTTGAACGAATCCATCATCCAGAAACGTCCAGAGCCCGTTCATCGTAAAGGTGTTGTGTTCCAAAGTGAGACCACACACAAGTTTGATCACCCGCCAAAAATTATTGGAGCTTGGGTGGGATGTGTTGCTACACCCAGCATACTCGCCTGACCTTGCGCCATCAGACTTCCACTTGTTTCGCTCTCTTCAACAGTCCTTGCATGGTATAACGTTCAATTCAGATGAGGCTGTAAATCAGCACCTTGTATAGTTTTTAGCCATGAAAGACGGGTCCTTCTATGAGCGAGGCATTCTGCAGCTCACTGACAGATAGCAAAAGGTTATTGAACAAAACGGGCATTATATCATTGATTGATCTTTGTTCTTTCTATCAATAAATGACCTTTGCAAAACATGGCTAAAATACGCCATTACTTTTCCGACAACCCAATAATACATTTTTCAACCGCAAGTATATCCACACATATACCATAATTTTTGGGCTAAGAGCTGCGGCTCTTACGTTACTAAAAGTGAAATTTTTTGGGTGTGTGGCCCTTATGCCGAATTTGTTTTCAATAAGACTGTTTCTTCCCTTCCTTTTTTTTTTTTTTTTTTTTCATGCAGATGCTTAGTAAATTTTTTCAAACCACATCATTTCTTTTTTTCACAAACTCGACTGTGATCATCAGGGTTCCCACTCAACCTGGAAAACAGGGAAAACCTGGAATTCTCAGGGAATTTGAAAATCATTCAAAAAATCAGGGAAAACTCAGGGAAAATTACCCCCTTTTTTTTTTGAAAAAAATGAATGGATATTTTATTTTGCCAAAAAACTTTTTTCAAGATTTTAAACTTTTGCTTGCAATTACTGCCTGCCTAGAATTTGGTAAATCTTACTTTCAGTTATATTAAGTATTTCCTTTATTCTCTAAAAAAAGATGCAAAATTGAATTTTTAAAATTGCCAGTTATTAAGCTTTTGTTCAATTTCTGCAGGCAGGCAGTTATAACATGGAACAATTAGGCACAATGGCTCCTGCTTGAAGAAACACTTCCACAAGAGAACCAACCAAATGATGGATCAAAGTCCTTTGTCTGTTGGTTCTCTTGAAACATGTTTCTTTGAACAGAGCCATTCCATCATTAAGCTTAGCTGCATTGTGTTATAGAAAAACTGAAACTGTTCAACTGACAGAGAATTCTGTGTGGGTAGTATTCACAGTTATAACATGGAACAATTAGGCACAATGGCTCCTGCTTGAAGAAACACTTCACAAGAGAACCAACCAAATGATGGATCAAAGTCCTATGTCTGTTGGTTCTCTTGAAATATGTTTCTTTGAACAGAGCCATTAAGCTTAGCTGCATTGTGTTATAGAAAAACTGAAACTATTCAACTGACAGATTTTTTCTTACATATGACCTGTTTCTATGGGAATGTATTTACAAATTCTGTGTGGGTAGTATTCACAGTTATAACATGGAACAATTAGGCACAATGGCTCCTGCTTGAAGAAACACTTCACAAGAGAACCAACCAAATGATGGATCAAAGTCCTTTGTCTGTTGGTTCTCTTGAAACATGTTTCCTTGAACAGAGCCATTCCATCATTAAGCTTAGCTGCATTGTGTTATAGAAAAACTGACACTATTCAACTGACAGATTTTTTCTTACATATGACCTGTTTCTATGGGAATGTATTTACAAATTCCGTGTGGGTAGTATTCACAGTTATAACATGGAACAATTAGGCACAATGGCTCCTGCTTGAAGAAAAACACTTCACAAGAGAACCAACCAAATGATGGATCAAAGTCCTATGTCTGTTGGTTCTCTTGAAATATGTTTCTTTGAACAGAGCCATTCCATCATTAGGCTTAGCTGTATTGTGTTATAGAAAAACTGACACTATTCAACTGACAGATTTTTTCTTACATATGACCTGTTTCTATGGGAATGTATTTATAAATACCATGTGGGTAGTATTCACAAAAGTTCACGGAACTTTGGTACAGAAAATAATGTGCACAGTTAGTTGTTATTAATGAAAAGCAGGTAATTTTATAAAGACAAATTACGTAAAGAATTTACAAGTGTGTGCTTTCGTGAGAAAAATGAATGGAATAAAATGCAACAATTCTTTGCAACATGCCACTCTGGAAAACTTTAAAAACCACCTGGAGAACCTGGAAAAGTCAGGGAATTTTTTTATTACTTTTGAGTGGGAACCCTGATCATGTTTTCCCCCTTTCTGCTCATACGTTAGACACGTCTATTTAAATGATAACTCCACTGTCTTGATGCTGGTTTAGGAGGGAAAGTGGGGGAGAACAGGAATGCCTGACTCAAATGCCCTTTGCATGGGGGATGGAATGGAGACATAAGCACACAGACGAGTAGTGTGACATACGAGGCTTCTGTGGATAGCGCGCCCAGCGTATCTCTTTTGTTGGCTGCAGCATACATCATGCAGGTAGGTGCCATGCAACAGGGAAGGAACAGTGATTTTTACCGGGGTGGGGAGACCGGTTTGATGGGCGCTTTCCTGAACAAAGAACATGAACAATGCAAAAGCCTGCCCCAGGATGATTCCATTAGCAGAGACCTATTCCAAACAATACTGGCGGGATGGAAAGACAAATTCTGTTCACTCTTCTTGGTTAATCTGGCATGCGATACAGATATTTCTTGGCTCTGTGCTCCTGAGTTTTGCTTCGATTTTATTTTTTATTTTTTTATTGACTGACTGACAATAGTGGAAGTTGAAGGCTTCGGCTGGAAAAGAAAAAAGAAGGGAGAGCTTTCCCATTCATATAAAAGCGGAGCTCAACGTGAAGGCTCAGTGCGCAGTAAATGAAAGTAGGTCAAACCACTTGAAAGAGAGAAAGCGGCACCGCTGTTTCGAAGTGTTGGCGGCCAGATCCGCGAGCACGTGCGAGGCAGCTGGTAAAAGGAAGCGCAACTTCATTCTAACAAAAACATCTCTAGATGAGAAAAAAAGCATAACATAGAAGGAACATATTATTAAAGAAAACATTAATCAAAAGCATTACAAGCGATAATTTATAAGTCAATTACTTCTAAGACGGATTCTATTGCGGTGAACAGAGAACCATCCTGTAGCAGACATCCACATTGAATGGAATTTAGACAATTGTGTGGTTTTACGAGCTATGCGATATTCTACCGGGAGTCTTAAGATTAACTGTGATTTATATTGATTACATAAATGGTTTTTTTGAGCATTTAATAAAGGCAAACAAATAACATCATTAGCATGATTAATAAAAAATGTATAAATAAACATTTTTGCCAGTATGAAAAAATAAGTGTATAAAGCAGACCGACACTGAGTTGCAGGATTAGCCTTTGAAGTATACATATAATCATGTTGGGTGTGAGTTAATTCATGAAAATAAGGAAGATAATTTAGCTTTCTGAGCAGCACCACGAATTCACAGGTGCGGCCCTTACGGCAACTTTTGCTTCCAAGATTGCAAAAATCCTCACCTGCGGTCCTTATGCCGATGCGGCTCTTGGTCCGAAAATTACGGTACTTGGGAAAATCATACTCTTGGTCAAAAGAGTGTGATAGATTTTGTTGTCTACGATCAGCGTCTGAAACACTTAGTTGTTGACATCCGTGTGATGAGAGGTGCGGATGTTGGTTCTGATCATTACTTGGTAGTGTCACGAGTGAAACTTAATGTTGGTTGGAGGAATAGGAAGAGACCCAGGATAGAAAGAATAAAGGTTGATAGGCTCCTTGAAGATCATCACCGTTATTCTGACTTACTCAGAGAACTACTGAAGGAGCTGAAGTCTGGTGAGGGATGTAGAAAAGAAGTGAGAATTCTTTGAATAAAGCTCATGTTGAGAAATGGCTTCCTAGTTTCTTAATTCAATTACTAATCAAAAACAACTTTTATGGGAATTTTACTAGGATTTTTTTTTTTTTAAATTGCAAATTTTCGGAGAAAACTCTTCTTCTTCAGGCTGTCTTCATAGATTTAGAGAAAGTTAAGTGAAAGATGGGGTGAATATAGAAGTGACAACAAAAAGACAGCCTGAAGAAGAAGAAGAGATTTTTCCAAAAATTTGCAATTTAAAAAAAAAAAATTCCTAGTAAAATTCCCATAATTGTTGTTTTTGATTAGTAATTGAAGTGGGGATGTTTTAAGAACTGTGTTGTTACTGCTGCCAAAGAGGTCTGTGGCACCACAATAGTGGGTAACAATAGAGGTGATGCTTGGTGGAATAGTGAGATTGAAGAGGCAGTAAAGAGAAAGAAGGAAGCCTATTTGGGGATGTTGCAAGATAGTCTCTGTGGATAAATATTGCTCAAAGAAGCGTGAAGCTGCTAAGCTGGTTCACCAGAGTAAGGCAAAAAATAGGAAGGAGAAGGTGGAAAGGCATGAACTGGCTTTTTGGAAAGATAGGAAGTCTTTCTGGAAGTACATGAGACTCAGGAAAAATAGGGGAAACAAAGTTGTAAGTTGTGTAAAGAATGAGATGGGGAAATGATATGGGAGCCCAATGAGAAGTTAAGTGAAAGATGGGGTGAATATTTCTGTGAGTTATTAGATCAGGAAAGCAAAGATGATTATGAGACAGATACAGATGTTGTCACAGTGAGAGATGGAAGCACAGGAGGGATATCAAGGGAAGAAGTGTATAACGCTCTAAAATCTCTTCAGAACGGTAAGGCTCCGGGAGTTGATGGCATAACTCCTGAAATGTTGAAATATGGTCGTGACTCTGTAATTGACTGGTTAACTGAAATTTGCCAGTTGTGCTGGGAGTTAGGAATGGTCCCTCGGGATTGGAAGGATGTTATTATTGTTCTCTTGTATAAGGGAAAAGGTGATCAGACTGAATGCAAGAACTATCTTGGTATTAGCCTGCTAAGTGTGCCAGGGAAAGTGTTTGGTAAGGTTGTTATTGAAAAAGTACGGGGTCTTACATCATTGAAAGTGTGGGATGTTCAGAGTGGTTTGATGCCTGGTAAAGGCTGCACTAACCAGATTTTTGCATTATGCACGATGATTGAAAAGTATCTGGCTGTTGATAAGAAAGTTTTTGCTGCCTTCATAGATTTAGAGAAAGCTTACGACCGAATAAATAGGACACTTTTGTGGAAGGTATTGAATGTATATGGTGTTACTGGGAATCTACTTAATAGTGTAAAAGCCATATATGCTGGTAGTAGAGCTTGTGTACGAGTGAATGGTGTTTTATCAAAATAGTTTTTTTTTTTTTGTTGGTGCAGGAGTTAGACAAGGTTGTGTAATGTCACCATGGCTGTTTAATATATTTATGGACGCGTGCATGCGTGATGCCAAAATAGATGATAGTGGTTTATGTCTTGGTATCTGTGTGTGCAGATCGCTGTACGCTGATGACACTATCCTGTTGGCAGAGAGCAAAAGTGATTTGCAGAGTATGTTGTCTCGGATGTACAAAGTTTGCATGATATTCAAACTGAGTATAAATAAGAGAAAACCCAAAGTTATGGTGTTTGAGAGAGGAACTGGTAGCTCTGAGTGCAATGTAAGTATAAACAGCACTGTGATTGACCAGGTGAGTGAGTTTGTGTATTTAGGAAGCATGTTTGACAGAGAGAACAAATTGGATGGTGAAATTAGTAGGCGAGTGAATTCTTCATTGAAAGTCATTGCTGCTCTGGGAGGTTTTCACAGGAATGATGGGCTCTCTAGAGAGTCCCGCATGGCTGTGTATGAAAGTGTAATTGTTCCTACTCTGATGTATGGCAGTGAAACCAGGGTACTGCAGAAGAAACATTGGAGTCGTTTGTGTGCTGGAGAAATACATTTCTTCTGGGGGGTGGCAAGACACGGTCTGATTGTGTGAGGAATGAAGATGTGTTGCAGTTGTGTGATATGAAGCCAAATGTTGATAGCAAGGTGGAGACCAATAAGCTTCGGTGATTTGGTCATGTTGAAAGAAATGAGTGATGAGATGCTTACTAAGAAAATCTTTTTAGCCCAAGTGGCAGGAAGGAAAGGCAGTGGAAGGCCAAAGAAGACATGGATGGATCAGATTCAGGAGTGTATGCATGAGAAAAAGATTATGAGTATGAAGTATAAAAGATCTTGTGTACGTTGTGTAATGGATATCAGTGAAGCCTGAGTTGTATGTCAAGATCGCTGTAAATGGAGAAGTTTTATACGACAACAGTAAGTAAAAATATCGGGTTGTTTGTATTTTATTTATTTTTGGAGCTAACCTCTGAATCTCGGAGAACAGCTTAGTGATATGTATGTATGTATGTAATGTTGAATCAGAAGATTGGGAACGTACATTAAACTTAGCCAAGGTTGTCCTCCAGTGATTCTTAGCACCCTCTGCCTTCATGTCACACTGGCCGCTGCCTTGGCCAGGTAGATTCCAGCTGCCGGAGACTGAGGGCCAAGTTTGAAATTGTGTAAGCATCTTTGGGGGGGCATAACTCACCAAGGTAGCCAAGCTGCTTGGTAAGTGTGGGATAGCATTTCCTCTAATCCTGATGGTATAGTTATACCGCTATTCATCAGTCGTCAGAGCCCCCTTTAGTGTGAACAGGATGCACCACGAGAAGGCAGGGTTGTCATTTGTCAAGGAGAGGCTGGGATGTGTTGCACATCACATGACCTTGCATTCCAAGTGTTATGTAAGCTATCAGAAATGCTCGTTTCAATGTTTCCTAATAGTTTTTAAACTGTTTCAGGAGAGTTTTACTTAGAAAGATTCCTTGTCAAGTACTTTGAGATTTTAGAAGAGTTCCATAGCCTCTATAGCTAGGTTGTAACAGCAGTAAGGAACATCTGATTTAACTAAGAGGGAGCTTTATTTTATCTGTTAATTTGATTTCAATTTTTGTCATTCGTGAACTACCGTTCAAGCATAACAGGGTACTGGGATTGCAAGTTTCAACCTTACATGCCCAGTCTTGTTCTCTACTTCAAATACTAAGTGTTCAGTTACTCACAAGCCACATGATGAGAGGAATATACTTTCAGTTGATGCAGTGAATCCAAACAAGAATCCATTGAATGTTCAACTATTGTAGCCCATTGTGGGAATGGCACAGGGAACCATGTAGACTTTTTTAACTGGCCAAGATGGTTTGAAAATGGGAAGATTCAAAGATCAAAAATAATGAAACACTTAAGTTTTTCAGAATCATGCAGAATGATGGTACTTTTATTACTGGCATATCTTTGTGTGCCCATGTAGTAAAAGCAATTTTGATTTCTTAAGCTCAAACAGAAATATCTGTAAGAAAAATAAGTACTAGTTTGATGCTACTTCTTTTCTGCTTTCTCTCCGTGCTCAGGTTATACTAGCCAGTTCAAAATAATAACAAGTTTAAGCAAAAAGGAAGGGGGTGCAATAATAAAATTTTCGTCCAAGACAGGTGGTTGGCCTGTTCTGCCCACAGCCTATTGAGTTGTAAATATTTAACTATGTGTGGTTCTGGTTGCACACCACACAAAATAAAAGCATAAATTATATTAATTCAACATTTGTCGAAATCATTACGTGGTTTATGAAATTATTAACTATATGTCAAAATAGTTTCCATATTAATATCAGTTCAAAAAAACGTTAAATTCCATGTTAATTAATTAACATTATTACGTGGCATATTACATTAAGTTCATTAGCAGGAATTCATAGAGTAAAAACGTGAAGAACAGAAAAAATGACAGGACTTCTATGAATTCCTGCTAATGAACTTAGTTTCCATATTATTTACTGTTTCGCACGTTACTAGAAATTTGAGCACGGGGAAAAAACGTCAATATAATAAATGCTAAAAGTCTATCGTACGAAAGGTCACTAAAGTAATTCACCGATGCTGTCACACGTACAGTCATTCACAAACATAATTTTCAAATTGTAGGTCAAGATTAAAAAAACTTTATTTACAATTAAAAACTAATATTTACACGCAAGATCTTTCGGGGCTGAACATAGCACCCATCATCAGGCTCAAGCGCCACGAAACACAGGAGAAGACATTATATACTGTTAAACACGACCCACAATTCACTCGGTTTTCTCAATCACAGGTGATGCCATCAACAAATCGTTAAAGTCCAAAATATCAAGTCTTAATATCTTATCCTATAAAGTCCTCTTCTTCAGAGTTGTGTGAGGAGGGGACAACCATCTTTCTCCACTGTCTTGGAACAAATGTCGGAGTTCAATGTTACAGCATGTTTCCCCATATGCAAGAATGAAGAGGCTTTCCGTAAGGAAGACAGTACGTTTATTAACACTTGAGTTAAGTACCCTAACATTTTTCCAATCTGGGGAGTAACCTCCCTGGTTAACAGCTTGAGTGAAAGCTGTGGAAACCGTTCCAGAACGAAGAGCGTATTTATGTTCACCCATTCTGACATTAACGGTTCTTAGGGTAGAACCTATATAGTATTTAACTGCAGTATCTGAATCCTCATGAATTAATGGCATGCAGTAGATGCCTGGTTTGTTAAGTGCTGGGACTCTATCTCTATCATTTCTTATCATGGAAAAAATGTTTCTGGTGGACACTCCAAACGTTGTCCATCACAATCTAACGTTTGGAGTGTCCACCAGAAACATTTTTTCCATGATAAGAAATGATAGAGATAGAGTCCCAGCACTTAACAAACCAGGCATCTACTGCATGCCATTAATTCATGAGGATTCAGATACTGCAGTTAAATACTATATAGGTTCTACCCTAAGAACCGTTAATGTCAGAATGGGTGAACATAAATACGCTCTTCGTTCTGGAACGGTTTCCACAGCTTTCACTCAAGCTGTTAACCAGGGAGGTTACTCCCCAGATTGGAAAAATGTTAGGGTACTTAACTCAAGTGTTAATAAACGTACTGTCTTCCTTACGGAAAGCCTCTTCATTCTTGCATATGGGGAAACATGCTGTAACATTGAACTCCCGACATTTGTTCCAAGACAGTGGAGAAAGATGGTTGTCCCCTCCTCACACAACTCTGAAGAAGAGGACTTTATAGGATAAGATATTAAGACTTGATATTTTGGACTTTAACGATTTGTTGATGGCATCACCTGTGATTGAGAAAACCGAGTGAATTGTGGGTCGTGTTTAACAGTATATAATGTCTTCTCCTGTGTTTCGTGGCGCTTGAGCCTGATGATGGGTGCTATGTTCAGCCCCGAAAGATCTTGCGTGTAAATATTAGTTTTTAATTGTAAATAAAGTGTTTTTAATCTTGACCTACAATTTGAAAATTATGTTTGTGAATGACCGTACGTGTGACAGCATCGGTGAATTACTTTAGTCAATATAATAAAAAAAATCTTTATTTCAACTTGCCACCCATATTCTCTTTTGATGTTCCTTATGATCATTTAGAATTTCATTATTTGAAGATTACAAATTTATATGAAAAAATGTTTTTATATGTACAGTCATATGCATCATAAGTTTTCAAAGTCCTCCAATATGTAGAGACAATATGTATTAAATGATTAACATTATTCCAGTTTTTTAACTCATGATTTATGAAAATTATAAAATAGAAAAAACCTTCGAACCTCTTGACCATGATGCGCAGAATCAGCAATAAGTCATCTTGTTATCGAAGATGGCACGATTTTGTTTCTTGTGGTATCAGCTTCCAAGTTGAAATTCGATCTTATAATCTCTTATTATAGATGATAGTTGCATGTTCCATTTTCCATGGCTCGATATCCCAAACTAGTTTCAATTCCTTCTTTTTGGAATCATTTTCAGTGGGTATTATGAGCTCCTTCTCATACATGTTGTATCTCGGCCACTTACATCGATTTTACTGGCGTCTTCCGACATTCCACGGCAGTTGTACTCTTGCACGTGCTATTTTTGGTATTAATGCTCATTCTTAGTCGTGTTTTAATATAATTGGATGATATATATATTAATATAATTGGATGATATAGCCTCTTTAGTCCAAGCATCTTGCAAACTATCTTAAATATCAACATAGAGCTATGGCCAAATCAAAGTGCACTTCATATTATCACCATGTTAACTTATTCCAACCAGTATGAAGATCTCTTACAGTGAGCTGAAGGGTTGACACACAATAAATAATAATGTGGGTATGGGCTGAAAATCGTATTAAAAATTCTTGATAACCAATTTTGATGTAATGTCAAGGATGAGACCAAAAACAGTTTATAGTACATCAAGTGCAACTAAGAAGACTCCAGTACTCAAACAATAACTTGATTGTTAGCACACAAACAGTATTTAATTTACTGTAATAATCAATGCGCATTATGAGATACTTTGCATAGCACATGATACAAGAGTTGAACCGAAAGTAATGCAAAAGTGGTCATATTTTTTTATTAACTGATAGAGATCATTTAAATTGCACATGTTGGTAGAATAACTATTCCTCTATAGTAACCCTTCTTCATTGCAGATAAATAATGGATTCCAAGCAGAAGCAACGTGCCATCATTGAGTTCTTGATGAAGGAAGGGTGCAGGCAGTCAGACATCCACAGAAGGCTACAGAATGTTTGCAGAGATGACACCATTGACAAGAGCAATGTGCAGAGATGGATGAAGAACTTTAAAGAAAGAGAAACCAGCATTGAAAACAAACTACACAGTGGGAGACCATCTGTGACCACTGACACGAATCGTCAGAGAGTGGATAAACTGATTCGCACGGAGAGACTAGTCACAATCTGTGAACTTGTTGCACAACTGGATTGTGGTCACAATACCGTACAGATGATGGTGAAAGACTTAAGGTATCTGAAAGTGTGTGCAAAGTGGGTACCTTGGCAGTTGACACCCGTTTTGAAGGAGAGAAGGGTGGAAGTCTGCTCTGATCTGCTGGAAGCGTTTGAAGCCAATGAAGATATGTTTTTTTCCGATCTGGTGACGGGATGAAATGTGGGCATATCTTTATGATCCGGAAATGAAGAATCAATCCATGGAATGGTGTTGCACTTCTCCACCAAGGCCTAAGAAGTTCAAGAGCCAACAATCAGCACAGAAATTTATGGTGACTATTTTTTGGGATGACAGGAGTGTCATTCTCCTTGATTTTCTGGAATATTGCCGTACCATGACCAGCAAGCGGTACATTGAGACACTCAGAAAGCTTAGAGAAACCATAAGGAGGGAAAGACCGAACAAGAATCTGAAAAGGATCCACATTGACCATGACAATGCGAGACCATGCACATCTTTGGCAACAAATCAGGCAATTGGCAAATTTGGCTGGTCAGTGATCCCCCATCCACAGTATAGCTGTGCCAGATCTGGGTTCTCTCCCTGAGGATTTGAGAGCCCAGATCTGGTGCCCTCAGACTTCCAACTGTTCGGTTCGATGAAGGACAGTCTCCAGGGACAACGATTTGATGACAGAGACGAGGTGAAAGTGGCTGTGAAGAAGTGGGTACAACAGTCTATACCTAAATTTTCAAAGATGATTCGAGAGTTGGGTTCAATGATAGTAGAGATGCATCGCTTGTGATGGAGACTATGTTGAATAGTACCTTTATATAGAGAAATAGTTACTCTACCAACATGTGCAATTTGAATGATTTCTGTCAGTTAAGAAAAAAGCTATGCCCACTTTTGCATTACTTTCGGTACAACCCTCGTAACTTCAAAGGTAATACTAATATTTAGGACTTCTTAATTCTATTAGTTTATTTAGCATCACATACAATCACTTGTTTAGGACAACAAAATAAACTAATATGAACAGATATCACACAATTCTGCATAATGTAAGTCTCCATGCATATTCAATAAAATAACTCCTCCCATAAAAAAAAAAAAAAAAAAAAAAAAGTACTCTGATGGAGAAGTCCAAGTGCATAAAGTTTGTCAACCCTTCAGCTTGCTGTGAGAGAACATGCAGTTCGCCAGAAAACACCCGTAATGCTGATGATGGGATTCCAAATTTCCCAGCATGCTTCAGATTTACTTTCTGCTGCACCTTGAAACTTGTCACAAACAAAAGATGCATGTTTTACTTGTTATTCAGACATCAGCTAAAAAAAAAAAAAAACAACTTTTACACTCAACATCACTATATCAGGTCAGGTGAACTACTTGAAAATCCTCAGTAAGGGAAATTTAAAGAAATGCATAATCTTGTGCACCATTGCAGATCAGTAGCCACACTCACCTTCTTCCAACACAAAAACAGGTGAAAACACAAGGGGGCTGAGAGTATGTCACCACACACACACACACACACACACACACACACACACACACACACACACACACACTTACTTACTTACTTCTGAGTTCATGGTGTCTTCTAAAGCTGACCGAAATATGAGCATTTTCTTTAGTGAGTGTGTGTGTGTGTGTGTTTTTTTTTCTGATAAAGAAAAACAATTTTCCAAACAGAAATTCATAAACATTTACCCAATACCTTTACTTTGTCAGCACATGAAGTTAATATTGTGCCCCAAACACGGGTACCAGTGACTCCTGCATGCGAATAATTATTTTTTTCAAGGGATAGAAGGGAGTTTCAATGCTCTAAAATGCCATATGATAGTAACACTTTAAAATCATGAGTTATGAAACTGTATGAAACTCTTTAAAACATGACAACTTAAGAAACACAAGTAGGCCACAAAAGGCATGGGATTTGCTCCAGGATTGGCAATACACTATGAGGCAGGGGCAATGAAGGGAAAAGGACAATCCTCACTCATTGTTATCTATACTGGAAACTTCAACACCACACAATGACATACCCTGAAAAGGGGCACAATCAAAATCCCTGAATGCAGCCAGAATTAAATTGTTTGCACTAAGCAACTACAGAGTTGTGATACCAAATATTGAACAAGTTAATCAAGCAACTTGAGTATGCGCTACGTGGCATTTATATGTATATAGTCAACGAAAATTATACCACAATAACGACTCTTCAATCAGAAAAGCCAAACACTTACCTAAAAGCTCTTTGCTTCATTCCCTCTGTACACTTCATGCACGGTAATTAGGACATCCTGTTTCGTAGCTGGCCTTCAAAGGTTGAAACTTTCATCTTATCCGCTTATAGGGTGTTGTTTTATATACATTCTTCAGGTCATGAAACATCGTATTTTATTCACAGGACAAAAAACTGCTGACTTCTGACTGCCGTCTGACATGCAACATAGCTCATCAACACTAGGTGTGTACTCATTATTACGTGAGTGTTGTCAACTTTCAATTACACCTCATTCACTCCTCCATATACAACTTGCCTTTAAAATTCACAATTCCAAAAAATGGTACTCAATTCGAAAACACATATCCACATACCCAATAAATACTTGCATACATCACACCCTACAATTTACACACCCCATATTACCATATTAACGTACAATATATACAACAATTCATTCACTAAATTAAAACCACTATCTACATAATTACACTATTTACATTTCACAGCAGTCAAACCGCTGTCAACTGTGATTTATGTAGTGCTCCATTTGCCTCATATATCGTACAAACCCTACAGCAAACATTTAACCTCATTCGGCTAGTCACACACATTCCCCAAGCGCTTTGAACAGATACTCTGTTGTCCTCACGAGGTCGATGTGTCCTTCTGCTCTGCTAACCACAGCTCAAGTGAGCAAACTTGTCAAGGTTCCTGCTTCAGTAGCAAAATCTGCATCGTTGTATCTCTGGCGCCATCTATTGTCAGTGCTGTTCTTTTTTCTTTTACGTTTTTCCACCCTTAATTGTTGTTCAACTTTAAGGCTTTCCAATGGTCATTTAAGTTGTTTGGATCATTAATGTTACACACTCTTGATCTGTTTTTGTTTTTTTTATTAACACCGATTCAGCAACTCTCAACTGCCTTTCGTTTTTACAGCCCTTGATAATTTTAATATCTTCGAATTTTGGACATTGGTGATTTTCTAGACAATACTGGGTTAATGCTGTTTTAGCTTCTTTTTTATTCCAATTACTCATATGTTGGTGTAATATATACTTTAACTTGTTCTTAGTGCTGCCTATATATGACAAAGGTGGTTTCTGATTTACAGGAATCTCATATACACCCGCTCTATCTAGTTGGCTGATTTTTTTTGTTTTTTATTACTATATTTTTATAGTATTTACTTGATTTCCTACTTGTATGTCTTACTTGCCACAAACCTTATTACTTTCAGCAGAAATACCTTCAACATATGGAATCGCTCCTACATATTTTAATAGTTTTTTACTATTTGTGCCGTTAGTATTTGCTTGAGTCAAGCCAAGTATCTCACTTGAGATTCAGTTGGGTCTCTTGTCAGAATGCTGCAATTCAACTCTTCTATTGCTCTATTCATTTTTTGATTATATTCATCTATGTTTAGAATCACTATTTGTCCTGTTTTATCATCTTCACAGAATTTAATCATTGGGTCATCTCTTAGTTTTATCAGTTCTTCTTTTTCATACTGAATTTTATCTAAATGATATTTTTTATTACTTTTTTCATTAAATTCTTTCAAAACTATTCTATACAATTTACTTCTAAATTCTTCACGGTCTTCTGTAGGTACACAACGTGTCATATCCTCAAGGTTAGGTATTAATTCCTCTGTCTTCGTTAAGCCATGCAGAAACGCAAATTTCTTTCCCCTCTGCAAAATGGCTCTCTGCGAGAAGTTCAAGGCCATATTGGATTTATTCTGATAAACTTCATATATGTTCTCCCGTTGTTCATGTACATTTTTGCTATCCATCATCACATGTAACTTTTTTGCAATGACAGTTTTTGAACTTTTTCTTTCGTATTCCGCGATGTCAAATATTTCTCTCAAAGTTACATCTAAAACCTCATCTGTCCAGGAACCATAAAAATTTCTATACTCTTTATTATATATTATATTCAATAAATGTAAGCATGTCTTATTCAAATTAAAAATTAATTTTCTTTTATTAACAATTTCAGCTCTTAATCTCTTTTTTTGGCATTCCTGGATGATTTTATTATCTTTTTTAGTGACTGGGTAATTCTTTATTTTCAAATATTTCAGTGTTAGTTCAAGGTTTCAGCATGTCACCGAAAATTCCTCTTGATTTTCTGACTTTAATAATTTAATTTTTGCTTTCTTATTTGCTGTAATGTCTCGCAACTCAAAGTTGCAAACCAGACTTCTATAGCGCATACTATCAGATTACTATCACAACTGAAATCCACTCACCTCGAATTCATCTGCTCAAAATTATGCGTGTGATTCTCAATCATATTATTTGCATCTTTAAAGGCAAATAAGTACCAATAAAGTGCACATATTTACGTGCAAGTCATTAATGACTCATCAATCAGAAAAGCCATACACTTCATGCACGTTAATTAGAACATCCTGTTATGTAGCTGGCCTTCAAAGGTTGAAACTTTCATCTTATTCGCTCACAGGGTGTTGTTTTATGTACATTCTTACGGTCATGAAACATCGTATTTTATTCACAGGACAAAAAACGCTGACTTCTGACTGCCATCTGACATGCAACATAGCTTGTCAACACTAGGTGTGTACTCATTATTACCTGAGTGTTGTCAACTTTCATTATGCCTCATTCACTCCTCCATATGCAACTTGCCTTTAAAATTCACAATTCCAAAAAATGGTACGCAATTCGAAAACACATATCCACATACCCAATAAATACTCGCATACATCACACCGTACAATTTACACACCCCATACTACTATATTAACGTACAATATATACAGCACATTCATACACTCAATTAAAACCACTATCTGCATAATTACACTGTTTGACTGCCGTGAAATGTAAATAGTGTAATTATGTAGATAGTGGTTTTAATTGAGTGTATGAATGTGTTGTATATATTGTACGTTAATATGGTAGTATGGGGTGTGTAAATTGTAGGGTGTGATGTATGTGAGTATTTATTGTGTATGTGGATATGTGTTTTCGAATTGAGTACCATTTTTTGGAATTGTTAATTTTAAAGGCATGTTGCATATGGAGGAGTGAATGAGGCGTGACGAAAGTGGACAACACTCAGGTAATAATGAGTACACACCTAGTGTTGACGAGCTATGTTGCATGTGAGACGGCAGTCAGAAGTCAGCGTTTTTTGTCCTGTGAATAAAATACGATGTTTCATGACCTGAGGAATGTATATAAAACAACACCCTTATAAGCAGATAAGATGAAAGTTTCAACCTTTGAAGGCCAGCTACATAACAGGAAGTTCTAATTAACGTGCATATGAAGTGTACAGCAGGAATGAAGCCAAAAGCTTTTACGTAAGTCTTTGGCTTTTCCGATTGAGTCATTAATGACTTGCACGTAAATATGTGCTCTTTATTGGCACTTATTGCCTTTAGAGATGCAAATAATATGATTGAGAATTACACTCATAATTCCGAGCAGAGAATTCGAGGTGAGTGGATTTCAATCATGATAGTAATCTGATAATATGCGCTATAAAAGTCTGTTTCGCAACTTCGAGTTGTGAGACATTACGGCATATAAGAAAACAAAAATTAAATTATTATAGACAGCAAATCAAGAGGAATTTTTGGTGACAAGCCGAGACCTTGAACTAACACTGAAATATTTGAAAATAAAGAATTACCCAGTCACTAAAAAAGATAATAAAATCATCCAGGAATGCCAAAAAAAGAGATTAAGAGCTGAAATTGTTAATAAAAGAAAATTAATTTTTAATTTGAATAATATAATAAAACATGCTTACATTTATTGAATATAATATATAATAAAGAGTATAGAAATTTTTATGGTTCCTGGAAAGATGAGGTTTTAGATAACAAATAAAGGTAACTTGATCACGCTAGTTACGTTAACTGAAACTTTTATAAAAAGTTCGTAAGTTGGAAGCTTTCGACCTTATCTTAGGTCTTCATCACGCCAAAAGTCAAGCAACATCTCCGTCATCAGCCTCTACTGACAAGCCAAAGTATGTAAATCTTTCTTCTGTCACTATTCCTCCTAGCTTGGATAAATTCTTATCATTAGGCCCAAAATTTTCACCTGCTCTTCCTATCAATCTTCCACAAACTGTTTCTGTTATAGAATCAGCCATCCACAGAACTGAGACTGTTCAGCAGCCTATACTTCGTGCCAACGCTGCTGTTATCTTATCCAAGCAAACTTCTGTGCCAATCAAGTACTCTTCTTCTTGTTTAAAAGAATTCAGGTCATTTATTCAAGAAAATGACCTAGCCGTATGCAAAGCAGATAAAGTTGGTTGCCCAGTCATCATTGGTAAAGAAACTCTAAACCAAAAAGTGCTTTCTTTTCTTACATCTGCTAACTGCATCCCTTTACAGTCAGACACCACCAACTCACTCAAAAACTCAGTTGACAGATTAGCTAAGAAAGAGACTCTTCAATCCTTCCTTGGTGATATATCACCCCCTCCTTACTTTAGAACTCCCAGGCTCTTCCTGCAAGTGAAACTGCATAAAGCTGGTAACCCCATCAGACCTTTAGTGGAATATTCTTTTTCTCCAGCAGTAAACCTTGAAAAGAGATTGGTCCTCAAATGCAAATCCCTGACAGCCAACCATCCTCATACAGTTGTCTCTACTTCAAACTTCATCCACAACCTTCCTAATTCCTTTTCTCCTTGTGATAATCTGTATACTCTTGATGTAGAATTTTTGTTTCCCTCTGTACCATATTTTGATTCCTACATGCTCCTCATGAAGAAATTGATTCTTCATTTTGAACCCCCCGGTCCTCTTATCAAAGATCTTTATGATTGTTTCCACACTATTCATCAACACAGGTGTTTTGTTTTCAACAAAATTGTGTATAGGCAACAATCTGGTCTCCCCATGGGCTCACCTCTTTCCCCTCTGCTTGCTGAAATCTACATGCAACATATTGAAGTTTCCATCATTCCTCTATACCCTTTTCAACCTTCCCTATGGTTAAGATATGTAGAAGACATTTTCATTAGCTGGCCACATTCCGAGTCTGAACTACAGATACTGATCAACTCCATTACGGACAAATTTCCTTCCATTAAGCTCACTATATCTAAGGAAGTAAATCACAAAATTGATTTCCTGGATGTATCTATCTGCAGAAACGCTGATCTCTCCATTACTCGTTCCGTCTATCGAAAACCTTCTGCGGCCACTAACATCATTCCCTACAAATCTTGCACCCTGCATCTCTACAAACTTGCAGCATTGAAGTCCTACATCCACAGGGCTCATATCATTTGCAACAACCAACTCTCTCTTCAAGAAGAACTCTCCAAAATTTCTTCAATAGCCCTCTCTCATGGTTTCCCTGCTGTTATAGTCAACTCCCTCATAAAGAAATATGAAAACCATTCGAAAATCGAATGCCTCCTTCCTCACAAGAAAGAAGACCTGAAATTCTGTGGTTCTGTTCCTTACCATCCTTCCTATGCTTATAAGTTACAGATTCTTTTTAGAAGTTTTGGTTACCATCTTGCCATTAAATCTACCCCAAACATCTTGAAACTTCTACAAAGGGATAGGGACAAAGTTGAAAGCCTGAACCTTCCAGGAGTTTACCGCATTCCTATCTCTTCTTCTACTGGGGATAACTTATACATTGGAAGCACATACAGGAGCATTAGCCATAGAATTTTAGAACATAGAAAAGATGTTTCGAAAGCCAATCCCAATACTGCCTTGTCTATTTTGACAATGGAAGACACATCTGCAGTTCCCCACTGGAACGAAGCAAAACGAATTGCGTCTTTTGACAATCGTTTTGCCCTCCGTTACCGTGAAAGCATAGAAATTATGTTCAACTCAATGACTTGCAACTCCGAATCTCCTCTCTACATTCCGTTGATCTGGAGATCAATTCTAAGTTTTGGCAACAAAAATAAGAAAAATTCAAATGTAGAATCTGGCAACAATGTTAGTCCTCCATTGGCGTGATGAAGACCTAAGATAAGGTCGAAAGCTTCCAACTTACGAACTTTTTATAAAAGTTTCAGTTAACGTAACTAGCGTGATCAAGTAACCTTTATTTGTTAATATTGTTACGTGTTTTGCCCATAATCGTCATGAGGTTTTAGATGTAACCTTGAGAGAAAAATTTGACATTGCAGAATGCGAAAGAAAAAGTTCAAAAACAGTCATTGCAAAAAAGTTACATGCGATGATGGATAGTTAAAAATGTACATGAACAACAGGAGACTGTATATGAAGTTTATCAGAATAAATCCAATATGGCCTTGAACTTCTCGCAGAGAGCCATTTTGCAGAGGGGAAAGAAATTTGCGTTTCTGCATGGCTTAACGAAGACAGAGGAATTAACACCTAACCTTGAGGATATGACACGTTGTGTACCTACAGAAGACCGTGAAGAATTTAGAAGTAAATTGTATAGAATAGTTTTGAAAGAATTTAATGAAAAAAGTAATAAAAAATATCATTTAGATAAAATTCAGTATGAAAAAGAACTGATAAAACTAAGAGATGACCCAATGATTAAATTCTGTGAAGCTGATAAAACTGGACAAAAAGTGATTCTAAACATAAATGAATATAATCAAAAAATGAAGAGAGCAATAGAAGAGTTGAATTGTAGCATTCTGACAAGAGACCCAACTGAATCTCAAGTAAGATACTTGGCTAGAATAAGAAATCGCAGCACTTTGCCTGAAGAAATAAAGAAAGCGTACCCACCTATGGGTACAGGGATTCCAAAAATGTTTGCAAAAATAAAAACTCGTAAGCCTGATACAACTATGAGAGTGATAGTATTAAAAAGGAATTCTCCCTTAATAAAGTTGGAAAAAATATTTACAAGTATTTGGCACCAATGTTTATGAAGACCAAGTTCACTGTGAAGAATACTTACAAATTCATTGAAAAAATTAAAGAGATTAAACAAGATTTAAGTGAATATCATATGGCTAGTATGGATGTTCATGCTTTGTTTCCTAGCACACCAGTACCTCAGGCAATTGACATAATTGCTGAAAAATTATATCGATTACATGCAATGAATGAAGTACAAATTGAAGAATTAAAAGAAATTTTATTTTACATATATGAAAATAACATTTTTATGTTCAATGACAAGATTTACAAACAAAATTATGGTGGACCTATGGGGTCACCATTGTTAACCTTGTTTGCTGAAATAATAATGAGTGACATAGAAACAAAAATAATTAGTAAACTAGAAGATCCACCACTGATATACTGCAGGTATGTGGATGACATTTTTCTGTTGTCCAAGCTAAAAAATGAAGAACTAGAAGACTTAACACAAAAGTATAAAGATATCTATCCATCTATTGAATTGACAGTGGAACAGAAACAAAATAACACATTGGCATTTTTGGATATTATGGTAATTAAAACAAATGACTATACAATACAGAGTTCATAGAAAATCATCATATATTCCTGTGTTATGACCTTTTCAGTCATCGCACCCATTAACACATAAAAGAAGGTGTTAAAACACTAATTAAAAGAAGTTTAATACACTCATCAAAAGAACAATATCAAAAAGAAGAAATAGAATATATTGAAAAAATTGCACATGATTTTGGTTACCCTAAACAGGTATTAAAGAAATGGATTTATGAAGTAACTCAAGCAAATAATAATGGCACAAATAGTAAAAAACTATTAAAATATGTAGGAGCGATTCTATATGTTGAAGGTATTTCTGCTGAAATTAATAAGGTTTGTGGCAAGTATGACATACAAGTAGGAAATCAAGTACATAATATAAAAAATATAGTAATAAAAAAACAAAAAAAATCAGCCAACTAGATAGAGCGAGTGTATATGAGATTCCTATAAAACAGAAACTACCTTTGTCATATATAGGCAGCACTAAGAACAAGTTAAAGTATAGATTACACCAACATATGAGTAATTGGAATAAAAAGAAGCTAAAACAGCATTAACCCAGTATTGTCTAGAAAATCGCCATTGTCCGAAATTCGAAGATATTAAAATTATTAAGGGCTGTCAAAACGAAAGGCAGTTGAGAGTTGCTGAATCGGTGTTAATCGAAAAAAACAGATCAAGAGTATGTAACATTAATGATCCAAACAACTTAAATGACCATTGGAAAGCCTTAAAATTGAACAAGAATTAAGGGGGGAAGGAGGAAAGAGAACAGCACTGACAATAGATGGCGCCAGAGGTACAACGATGCAGATTTTGCGACTGAAGCAGGAACCTCGATGAGTTTGCTCACTTTAGCTGTGGTCAGCAGAGCAGAAGGACACATTAACCTCCTGAGGATGACAGTATCTGTTGAAAGCACTTGGTTAATGTGTGTGACTGGCCGAATGAGGTTAAATGTTTGCTGTAGGGTTTTTACGATATATGAGGCAAATGGAGCACTATATAAATCACAGTTGACATCGGTTTGACTGCTGTGAAATGTAAATAGTATAATTATGTAGATAGTGGTTTTAATTGAGTGAATGAATGTGTTGTATATACTGTACGTTAATATGGTAGTATGGGGTGTGTAAATTGTAGGGTGTGATGTATGTGAGTATTTATTGGGTATGTGGATATGTGTTTTCGAATTGAGTACCATTTTTTGGAATTGTGAATTTTAAAGGCAAGTTGTATATGGAGGAGTGAATGAGGTGTAATTGAAAGTTGACAACACTCACATAATAATGAGTACACACCTAGTGTTGATGAGCTATGTTGCATGTCAGACGGCAGTCAGAAGTCAGCAGTTTTTTGTCCTGTGAATAAAATACGATGTTTCATGACCTGAAGAATGTATATAAAAGTTGCTGAATCGTTCTAATTAACGTGCATGAAGTGTATAGCAGGAATGAAGCCAAGAGCTTTTTAGGTAAGTGTTTGGCTTTTCTGATTGATGAGTCATAATTGGTACTTATTGCCTTTAGAGATGCAAATAATATGATGTACCACAATAGTTGTTCAAAATTATCCTGTTTCGGATATTTATATATAAAATTCAGGTTTGGCCACAGTCGATAGTTGAGTACAATAAACTATTGTCCTCAAGGATATTCCTGTACAATTCAAAATACAGGGTGTCCAAGAATTATTGGACACATTACAAAATTATGTAAAAAAACTGAGCAATGTCTGTTTTTCTAAGTCACTTATTACTAACGCGGTTTCTATAATTTTGTTTTGCAGAATTGTTATTCCCAGAATCCGATAGATGGCGCTAGGTGTGACCTGATGAGGAATGTATGAGAAATGTGCAATCAGTAGTAATGTCATCTGCACAGCAGAAGGCGGTGTGTGTGTTTGTGTTTGTTATGGCTTGCGGAATTAAAGTCTGTCATTAAAGATAAAAGACTACCGTTTAGAGTATGGTTGTAATCCTCAGTCATCGAATTCAATTAAGCGGTGGATGAAACAGTTTAAAGAAACTGGCAATGTGGAACATCGTGAAGGAGCCGGTAGGCCTAGCGTCAGCGGTGAGGCGTTTTTATTTTTGTTTTTTTTTTATTATTGGAGGTTTAACGACCACCGTGAGCAACTCATTGGGCTATAAGCCGTCCCCCGTTTCTAATTTAGGGTCACTGGTTCCAGGGAAGGAAGAGAGCCAGTGCCGTAAGACAACATCCATGCCTAACCGAGATTCGAACCCGGACCCCTTTCGGACGAGTGATCAGAGGCCATCGCTTAGACCACTGCGCCACTGAGGCGGCGGTGAGTTGGTTCCCCAAGTTAATGAAAGTTTCCGATGAAGCCCCAGGAAATCCATTCGTAAAGCAAGCAGAGAACTGTGCATTCCGAAATCGACAGTTCACGATATCTTGCGCAAGAAATTAGAGTTTCATGCTTATAAAATTCAAATAGTGCAAAAGATGCATGTAAATGAATACGCTCCGCGATACCATTTCGCTGTGGATATGCTGCATTGAGTGGAAAACAACGAAAACTTCCTTGGTACTATAATTTTTAGTGATTAATCCACATTTCATGTATCAGGTATTGTGAATCATCACAACTGTAGGATATGGGGCAGTGAACCGCCTCGTGCTGCTATTGAACTGAAACATGATTCTCCAAAAGTTAATGTGTGGTGCGCCCTATCGAAAAGAGAAGTGATTGGCCCTTTCTTCTTCTGCGAAAAAATCATAAATGGTGACATTTACTTGGATATGCTAGAAAATTTCGCTATACCCCAGATCAAAAGATATGACGTCGTTTTCAAACAAGATGGCACGCCTCCACATTGGTCAATGTGTGTACGTAAGTGGCTAAATGAGCATTCCCCAACAGATGGATTAGGTGTGGTGGTCCCATTCCATGGCCTCCTCGCTGTCCAGATCTAACTCCATTGGATTATTTCATGTGCGGTTATGTGAAGGATCGTGTTTATCAGACTCCTTGTACTAATTTGCAGAAACTGAAGCAGCGTATCACAGCTGCTATTAATTCCATAACTCCTCGGATGATTGCCAATACATGGCATGAAATCGAGTATCACTTGGACGTACTACGAGCAACCAAGGGATCTCACATCGAAATTTAGTAACTTGTGTAGTTACATTGTAAGTTAGTACAGTCAGTTTCTTTCTTCTTCAGGAAGACGCTTTAACGTCTGTAAATTCTGTTTTACACGTTCTGTAAAGTGGATACAGTCTGTGGTGGTGCATTAACTTATTCAATTAAAATATAAATCGGTTAGAAGTTCTAAAGATGTTACTTACGGAAGTGCTTGTTCAGTCCAACGTCAGTAGTTATTGAGTTTCTTTGTCCAAAGTTGTATCTTGCTTCAATATGGTCAGTTGTTAGGGTTAGTTCGAGAGCCATTTCGTTATAAGTTGTACTCTACTTCGGATATGTCCAGATGTTTGGGTTAGCTCTGTTCTGGCTGTGTCGACATCATATTGAATGGGTTAAGGTTTCCAGATAATAATTAAAGATTCTTGAGTTAAAAGTTACTATTTACATACAACTTGAAGTTCCACTTCGTACTTGGCCTTTAGGGCTATCTCGTCAATGCTGCACTCTCTTGGAAATGCTGAGGAAGTCTTCAAAGTTTGGTCAGCTTCATCAAAAATTTAAAAGCTTTAAAAGGTACCAGTTAAAATCGTTATATACACCACCTCATACCTTCCACAGTCTCGATCACGGGACGCGCGTTTCACCTAGGCTCTACCCTGGTGTTTTCAATGGAGACTTCACACCCTCTGTCGAAGTCTGCTATCTGGGTCTCGTGTCCACAGTGCGCATGTTCCCCATTTAACCCATTGCCAATGCCGTCTAGTGTCAGGTCACATCAACTCTATCTTCATCTACGTCATTCTCACTCTTCCTTTTTCTCTTCTTCTCTCTCCTCTCCCTATTCCATTTCTTCTCAGTTTCGATCAGGTTCCTCCAAGCGTACGAAAGGTCGTATGGACTGTTATTATTGCAGTTAAATGGTTTGGTCTTATTTATTATTACTGCTTCTGCTATTTGTATTGTTCTCATATTATTCTGCTGGTTTAATATTGCAATTCCTTCCCAATGGGGTATACATTGACTATCCAAACAGAAGTCAATAAGTGCTGTTTTATTCTCTCTTCTGCTCCAGTTCTTCATGTGTTTGGTCAATCTGATTTTAATATTTCTTTTTGTACTGCCTATATATTGGTTGATGATTTTATTTTGATTATTTATTATTGGTATAAAGTAGACACCCGCTTTTTGTAAGATTGGGGTCTTTCTGTGATAGTTACTAAGAGATTTCGTTATCTCTCATTTGTACACCAAAATCTAGGTCATATTTTTTACATGTTTTCTTCATAATAGTTGTGATCTCCGGTATATATGGTAATGATCCACAAAAATTTTTTACCTGTTGAGTCTGTGTACTCCTTTGTTGTTTATTTCTAGGGTTGCTTCTATTAATAAGGTTATTTATTTTCTTCACATCATAACCGAAGTTTATTGCTGTGTTCTTTATTCAATTCAATTCATTTTTTAGTAGTTGGGCGTTAGATGTATGAGTAAACGCTCTGTTGATATATGATCGGAAAGCTGCAAATTTATAAGATGCTGGATGATGTGAGTTCTCAGGAATGCTATTAGTGATGTTGTCAGGTTTTCTTTTTTTTGGAAATCGATGTTATTTTGTTTAAGAGATAGTTATATGTGTAAGTATGGTAAGATTCCATCCTTTTCTCGCTCCACGGTAACTTTAATTGTTTCGTAATAGCTATTATATTCATCTATGTACATCTGTAGCTGGTTATCATCATGCTGCCATACCATAAGGATGTCATCCACGTACCTGCAAAACATCGATGGTTGTGGTATATCTGTTTTCAGTCTCATAGATTTTTCGATGTTCTGCAAAATCACCTCTGCCAACAAGCAGAACATCGAAAAATCTATGAGACTGAAAACAGATATACCACAACCATCGATGTTTTGCAGGTACGTGGATGACATCCTTATGGTATGGCAGCATGATGATAACCAGCTACAGATGTACATAGATGAATATAATAGCTATTACGAAACAATTAAAGTTACCGTGGAGCGAGAAAAGGATGGAATCTTACCATACTTACACATATTACTATCTCGTAAACAAAATAACATCGATTTCCAAAAAAAGAAAACCTGACATCACTAATATCATTCCTGAGAACTCTCACCATTTAGCATCTTACAAATTTGCAGCTTTCCGATCATATATCAACAGAGCGTTTACTCATACATCTAATGCCCAACTACTAAAAAATGAATTGAATTGGATAAAGAACACAGCAATAAACTTCGGTTATGATGTGAAGAAAATAAATAACCTTATTAATAGATGCAACCCTAGAAATAAACAACAAAGAAGTACACAGACTCAACAGGTAAAAAAATTTGTGGATCATTACCATATATACCGGAGATCACAACTATTATGAAGAAAACATGTAAAAAATATGACCTAGATTTTGGTGTACAAACGAGAGATAACGAAATCTCTTGGTAACTATCACAGAAAGACCCCAATCTTACAAAAGCGGGTGTCTACTTTATACCAATAATAAATAATCAAAATAAAATCATCAACCAATATATAGGCAGTACAAAAAGAAATATTAAAATCAGATTGACCGAACACATGAAGAACTGGAGCAGAAGAGAGAATAAAACAGCACTTATTGACTTCTGTTTGGATAGTCAATGTATACCCCATTGGGAAGGAATTGCAATATTAAACCAGCAGAATAATAAATAAGACCAAACCATTTAACTGCAATAATAACGGTCCATACAACCTTTCGCACGCTTGGAAGAACCTGATCGAAACTGAGAAGAAATGGAATAGGGAGAAGAGAGAAGAAGAGAAAAAGGAAGAGTGAGAATGACGTAGATGAAGATAGAGTTGATGTGATCTGACACTAGATGGCATTGGCAATGGGTTAAATGGGGAACACATGCACTGTGAACACGAGACTTTCAGATAGCAGACTTCGACAGAGGGTGTGAAGTCTCCATTGAAAACACCAGGGTAGAGCCTAGGTGAAATGCGCGTCCGGTGATTGAGACTGTGGACGGTATGAGGTGGTGTATATAATGATTTTAACTGGAACCTTTTAAAGCTTTTAAATTTTTGATGAACCTGACCAAACTTTGAAGACTTCCTCAGCATTTCCAAGAGAGTGCAGCATTGACGAGATAGCCCTAAAGGCCAAGTACGACGTGGAACTTCAAGTTGTATGTAAATAGTAACTCTTAACTCAAGAATCTTTAATTATTAGCTGGAAACCTTAACCCATTCAATATGATGTCGACACAGCCAGAACGGAGCTAACCCTAACATCTGGACATATCCGAAGTAGAGTACAACTTATAACGAAATGGCTCTCGAACTAACCCTAACAACTGACCATATTGAAGCAAGATACAACTTTGGACAAAGAAACTCAATAACTACTGACGTTGGACTGAACATGCACTTCCGTAAGTAACATCTTTAGGACTTCTAACCGATTTATATTTTAATTGAATAAGTTAATGCACCACCACAGACTGTATCCACTTTACAGAACGTGTAAAACAGAATTTACAGATGTTAAAGCGTCTTCCTGAAGAACCTTGTGGTCACGTAATTGTATGTGAACTTTATGATAGAATCACATGAGATATGACAGTTTCTTTCTATCTGTTTAATGTTTTGTTTTATATAATTTTGTAATGTTTCCAATAATTCTCGGGCACCCTGCATAATAAATCTTCTTACCTTACAAAATTGTATGTCATATCTTTAGATGTATGGACATATCATATATATATTCTTGATATGTTTAATGGGTTTCAGTGAGTTGAATAAAACCATGTGCAAAAACTATAAAATTGATGCACGGAAGCAATTGAATAAAAATAGTAAAATAAAAAAAACAAACAAATTCAAACAAAAAACTGAATAAGCGACATTCCTGAAAAAACATCCAAGAAAAGGCATGAAATCCACGTGGACGAAAAGGTTCCAGAAGACTTGTAGCTCCATCTTATCTAAAACAATGGTATTCACCTTCCTCAGCTCAGTCCCAGATGCGTTTCTGCCGCTTTAAACTGTGTCTTTCACAAGTGGTGGCTGTTACATTCCTAGACACTACAATGTTATCGTTACAACTTGGATAAAATGCCAATTCATCTTCATATTTTTTTGTCATTGCTGTTGCTGCACATGATCGTAGTGGCACTGTCTGGTGGCGGTGTGGCTCTCAATATCTTAGTTATTTGCTTAAAAATTCTTTTGGTCCTGTTTTTATTTTCGCGTTCAAGTTTAATAATTTCCAGGCATATGATAAATCAAAGGAAGAGCTGCTGTTACAATTGCGATTTCTAGTTTTTTTAATCAAAACTGCTTCTGAGATTTGGATTTGCCAATGGCCATTATGAGAGGAAATAATCTTGGTGTTAGTCCAATCCAATTTGGGGTTATTATTGATGCAATATGATATTGTATTAAAGATGTTTTAGGTTGTCATCCTCTCCAGTTGTAAGGGCATTCTTTCCATTTGATACTAAAATTTTGCTCTGTACTACCTATATATACCCTATTTATGTATTCGGTCGAAACTGGATTATGGCTGTATCGTGTATGGCTCGGCTTGTCCTTCCGTTCTCCGGCCTTTGGACGCTGTTCATCATCAGGCGCTGCGTCTTTGCACGGGAGCATTTCGAACATCTCCGATTCCCAGCCTTTACGCTGATGCGAACGAACCATCGCTTTAATTACGCTGTCTGCAGCTGTCTGTTCACTTTTACTTAAAACTTTGGTCTCTTCCAGACCATCCTTTGTATGGTGCAGTTTTCCATCCTCAGCATGCTCATTTATTTGAGAACCGGCCCTCGTGCATTCCAATCTCGGTCTTCGTATGGCGGCCATAGCTCGTGATGCAGGGCTCGACTTGTCACTTGTTGCAGCATCCAGGGGCTTTGGAGATCCTCCATGGCACCCACTTGGTGTCATGGTTGATACCACCTTTACGTCTTTCAACAAATCCTCAACCCCTGCGTCAGTGTACCAGCAGCTCTTCGCTGAGCACTGTGCCCTCAATACTGAATACACTCCCATTTTCACTGATGGCTCCAAGATGCATGGAGTCGTTGGATCCGCAGCTGTCTGTGTTGATGACGTGTCAGTAGCGTGGATCCCAGCTGAGGCCACTGTGTTTTCGGCGGAGATGCATGCTGTGTATCTTGCACTTCTTCATGTTCAGTCGAGTTCTCATCATAGTGCTATGGTCTATATGGATTCCTTAAGTGTCCTGCAGTCTTTGTCATCGCTGGACTATTGTAATCATCCTTTTTTTTTTAACGTACGAAGGCTTCCTCGTTCCTTGCTCGAGGCCGGTGTCCAGATTCAATTCTTCTGGATTCCTGGGCATGTTGGAATCTCGTGTAACGAGTGTGCTGATGCGGCCGCTAGATCTGCTTCCTCTTTGGTCGTCATACCCTTGCCGCTAGATCTGCTTCCTCTTTGGTTGTCATACCCTTGCCGCTCTTTCATCGCGATTTTTGATTTCTTGTTCATGATCATATCAAACGAGCGTGGCAGGGTCTGTGGGACCAACAGGTGGAAAATAAACTGCATCGTATAAAACCTATTCTTGAAATCTGGAACTCCTCATCTTGTCGGAACTGCAGGGAGGAAGTGGTGCTTGCGCGTCTCCGCATTGGGCATTGTCGTTTCACTCACCGCTTTTTGCTGTGTGGTGACACTGCACCGATGTGTGAGACGTGCAATTGCCGACTCACTGTCATTCATCTTTTGTGTAGCTGTGTTCGTTTTCGTGGTGTACGTTTTCACTATTTTCATTCTCATTTGTTGACCGAGGATGCCGCTACTCTGCAGCGGGTCCTGGGTGACCACTGCGATACTGTCGCTGTGTTTTCCTTTTAAAAGAAATTGACTTTTTTAAACGCATTTAGATTTTTAGTTCTTCCATCATCCTCATTTTTCAGTTTTAATGAGTCAGCCGAATTTTAAACATTGTATCATGTTTTTAATGCTGTTTGTTTCATTGCCTTTTCGCCCTTCCATCACTCTCATTTTTCACTTTTACTTAATCAGCCAGATTTTAAGTTTTCTACCATATTTTTAATACTGTTTGTCTGTCCTGTGTCTTGTCTTGTCTTGTGTTTGGTGCTCTTTGGCCAGGCATGGCCCTTGCACCATAAAACCTAACCAACCAACCAACCCTATTTATGTCACTCTAGATGCTGGGTGGTATTATTGGAATTTTGTATACTCCAGCTTTTTCGAAGCTTTGGGATACAGTTATTATCATACGTTAGTATATCGGATGTATTGGGGATGGTTTCAGCTATTTTGAAAATACGTTTTATTGCATTTTTTTGAGGATTCTGGTTAAGTTTGGGTTGTGTAATAATTTGCCACAGAAAGTTGCATATTATTGTTGCTTTGTCTAATAACATTGAATTTGCCAACGGTCATTTTGAGAAGTAATAATCTAATTGTATAATCTGTTAATTATTTGTATCTTGTATCCAAAGTTTGCTGCTATGCTTCTAATCCAGGTAATTTCTTTAGAGTCTGTGTACAGGCTTTGATGAGTATGCTATATTTCTTCTAATATATTGGGTTGATGCATAAGTTCATGCTGTTTTTTTCACCACACTACAGGAATGATATGAACTACAGGAATGTATTATATCAGAAGGTAAAACAGAATCAACCAACTATGTACCCCCCTCCATTGTTTATGATGGTGTCCCAATGTCTAGATAGGTCTTCAGTGCCATTCTTGAAAAAATGTGCAGGTTCTACTGCGAAGAAATAATCAAGGAAATTCTGCAGATCAACATCATTTGTGAACGTTCTGCCACAGAGTGCATTTGACAGAGATCAGAACAGGTGATAGTCTGAAGAGGCGACGTCTGGGGAATAGGCCGGATGTGGAAGGATCTCCCATTTCATGTCCTGAATGGCCGTTTTGGTCATGTTTGCAGTGCAAAGGCATGCATTATATTGAAGGACAGCATGGTGCCGATGTGGCCGTTTCTGCTGAATTGCTCCCTCCACACAGTGGGGTTGCTCACTGTGGGGTTGCTCAGAGTGCAGTGTTGATGGTCCGATTCCTCTGCAGCATTCCCCAGTGAATAATGCCTTCCATGTCCCACCAGACACACAACATGATCTTCGCAGGATAAAGGTCATGTTTTGGATGTGGTGTGGGCATCTTGTTTGGGCTTAACCATTCCCTCCGATGCTGAAATTCACGTACAGGCACCACACTTTATCTCCGATAACAGTATGTGATAGAAAGGGTGTGTTGCTGAGAACATTTTCAAATAAAGGTAACTTGATCACGCTAGTTATGTTACATGAAAAAACTTTTACAAGAAAGTTCGTAAGTTGGGAGCTTTCGACCTTATCTTAGGTCTTCATCACGCCTTTGGGTCCACGGCGTGATGAAGACCTAAGATAAGGTCGAAAGCTCCCAACTTACGAACTTTCTTGTAAAAGTTTTTTTCATGTAACGTAACTAGCGTGATCAAGTTACCTTTATTTGTTATTATTGTTACGTGTTTTGCCCATCATCGTCATGTTTCAAAGCTACGCAACTTCCGGGCATTTTATTTTGGACTGGACGAAAGTTTGGATTTCTTTACAGGGTCCTCCATAGGCGTGATAAAGACCTAAGATAAGGTCGAAAGCTCCCAACTTACGAACTTTCTTGTAAAAGTTTTTTTTTTCATGTAATGTAACTAGCGTGATCAAGTTACCTTTATTTGTTATTATTGTTACGTGTTTTGCCCATCATCGTCATGAGAACATTTTCAATAAAGGGTGAGCAAGGAACCACATATGGCAACACGCTGATTCTTATTGTCTTCGGTGAGAGTGAGAGGCACCAAAGATCCCAATTTTTGGACCTTTCCCATATGTTCCAGGTGCCGCATCACTGGTATGATCACAGTCCATCTCAATGGCCAATTCGCGTGTTATTTGACATGGATCCAAGTGGATGAGATTGTTCAAATGATCCTCATTAAAGTGAGATAACAAGACCTGAGCGTGGAGAGTATTTGAGGTCAAAATTGCCACCTCGGAACCGCTGAAACCATTTGCGTGCTGTCCTCGGAGCAATAGCATCTTCCCCATACATAGCACAAATTTGTCGAGTAACCTCAGCATCTGTGGATCCCTTGTTAAACTTGTAAAGGAGCAGATGTTGGAAATGTTCATTCCTCTCTACTTGACTGACACTCCATACTTCTGGACCCGAAAACCAAAAAACCATTAGCCACAATCACACAACGCAATATGATTTAGATACACGATATTACCGGCTACATTTTGTTATACAACCCAATAGTAATGCCTACTTTCGTGCCAGCTGTTATATGCTACAGTTCGAACCACCCGTGGAAGTATAAAATTCCTGCTTTCCATTACTTAATACCTATTATTTAACAAGCCCTTTTATATTCTTTATTTCAACAAGCTCTTTTATGTTATTAGCATGTAAGAAACAAGCTTAAATACTTCAAATAAGCGTTTTCTTTTTTCTTGACAGCTGTTTGTCAAGAAATGCTGACTTTCCTATTGTTTCATGCTACTACACACCTGCTTTTTTTGCAGCACTGACAACCCATGTTTTATACCTGTTCTTTACATCACTGCTTTCATTGAATGTGGTTTTGATTGCGTAAAACCTTTGCTAAGTTTCTCTTAAAAATTGTGCTTTACATGTTTTGTGTTTTATTTTACAAATGTACATGATATTTTGCTTTGTTCTGTGATATTTGTAATATCTATATTTTTTCTTCTTATAAAGCTGGAAAAGAGTGTACTGTATTGTAAATATTACAAAGCATGCTGAAAGAAATTTTTACACTGAAAGAAATTCTTGTGTATATGGTCTGTCATGAAGAATTATTTAATTTCCAAATAATCTTTTATGACAGACCATATATCTAAGAATTTATATCAGTGTAATTATTTCTTTCCATATGCTCTGTAATATTTGCAATTTACGTGAAATTCAAAATGAATATAATACAAAATCAGTCCAAATGGTACAGAGATAGACTAGGTGAACGAGTTTGTGTATCTGTGCAACATGATAAAATGGATTAGACGGTGAAATTTGTCGGCGAGTGAATTCACCTCTAAAATCATAGCTGCTTTAGGAGGATTTTACAGTACTGGTGTGTTCTCAAAAAGGTCCTAAATAACTGTATGAAAGTGCAATTTTTCTTATTCTGATGTGCAGTGGCGAAACCTGGGTCCTGCAGCATTTCACTATATTTATGGATGCATGCATGGTGCCAAAATAGACAATACAGGTTTATGTCATGGTAACTCCTGTGTGTGCATGTTGCTGTATGCTGATGATTTAGTCGTGTTGGTGGAGTGTAAAGCGGAATTACAGATTATGTTTTGCTGTATGTAAGAAGTTTCTATGAAATTCAAACTGAGTACAGGTTAAGCATCCTTTACCTGAAAATTGCAAAACTGAAACTTTTTGCAAGTGCTGACATGGTGTCACAAATGAAAAATTCCAGAAGGCTCTGGAAAGGTTTTCAGGCATTGTAGAGGTCTGTTTGCACAGTGATGATTACAACACATGACCTCAAGAACCCTAGGTGGGGCTCTGATGCTCTGTTCTGTTGTAATGATGGGCAAAATGATACTTTTGAGATAACCAATTGGATCACTAAAACAATTCAGTCATTTACACATCCAGTGAATGATTTCTATAGATTTCTCATGAATCTTTTCTGAGTCTGGTCCATTTGTGTTACTTGTTGACTCTTGCAGTGAATGATTTTCACAGGAAATGACTGTTTCAAATCGGTTCAGAGTTGAATCTGTTTGTCATTTGTTTACTCTTCTGGTTTAGTGAACAATTTTCAGTTTAACTTTAATTTTAAATCATATGGAAAATATTTTAGTTTAGTTTTTAGATAAGTTGATTTCAAAGCCTTCACGATATATAGCATTTTTGCACTTCTGAATAAGGTTATGTTTTGTGACTAAAAACGAAATATGAACCTCTCACATAGGCACACTGCTGAAAATTTGATATCTAAAGAAAAGTCATTCTGGCTGATTATTCGAAGGAATTGACTCTTTTACAGAATCAATTTTCAGGAAAGAATCTTTCACAAATGACTTAATTCGTTCTTTTCGGATGAATTGCTCGTGAACTTTTAGTATCTATTCTCTTGGTGCTAGTTTGTTATCAACATTCATCACCAGCAGTCTTACGTGCATTACACACTGTGTTTGATTTACGTTTTGTGCTTTATTTTCTATTCTGCAATGTGAAGATATTGTTGAAAATGTCAAAATGTTTTGGTAGCAGCAATAAGAAAAAGAAGCATTTTTGTTTAATTATAGAACAAAAATGCTCCAAAAACCGAAAGATTCCAATACCTGAGAAAATTCTGGCCACAAGCATTTCAGATATGGGATTCTCAAACTGTATATAAAATGAAGAAAACCAGAGTTAGGGATTTTGAGTGAGGAACTGTTAAATACTGAATGCAAGGTCAGTCTAAATGGTACAGTATTTAGACCATGTGAATGTGTGTATGTATATAGGAAGAATCTTTGACAGAGAAAACAGATTAGATAATGAAATCTGTAGACAAGCAAGTTCAGCCTTGGAAGTCCTAAATGGCTGTGTATGAAAGTAATTTTTCCTACTCTGATATACTTAGCAAATCCTGGGTACTGCAGAATAGGCACAAGTTTCATTTGTGTGCTGGAGAGATGCATTACTTATGGGGATTTTGTGGTAAGACTCATCCTGATAATGTGAGAGGGGAAAATGTATTGTAGTGTGAAGCAAAATGTTAGTAAGATGGACACAAATATTTTGAAGTGGTTTGGCCATGTTTCAGAATGATTAATGAGCCTAAGTTTAAGTCACTCCATTGGAAAAATTCTTTATCCATTATGAGCAAGAGTATATGTGGTTGAGTGGTATTTAGAGTTTGAACCATAAATTAGTTCATAGCAATTCTGTTCATGTTATTTGTGCTGAGATTATATAAATAGCAACAGCTTAACTTGATGAAAAAAAGTAACACTAAAACTCACCTTCATTCTAATTAGGCTTTAATCAACAAAGAAATATGGCTGGCATTTAACCATACATGTTTCATTTCCTTACTAAATCGAACAGAGATCATACCATTAACATACTCGCAGCAGATCTAAACAATGAGTACTGCTACCAACTTCTGATATGTTAAAATTAGAATACAATACAATAATATCACATTCACCCCTCTCTAAAAATTAGTTACATAGTCAGACAGGTATGCAGGTTGGCATCTGGAACAAGTAGGGCGCCGTGCTTCATCAGAGTCCTCAGTAGCAGTCAGTGATAGTTCATTAGCCTCAACTACATTAGTCCCATATTCAAGATTACTAGCAGGCGCAGAGTCAGCAGTTTGAAGGATTTCTTGTCTCTGACAATAATTCACCTCTCTAGGGTGTTCTCCTGTAGGAGCTAGATGCCGAGTTGAAACAGTAGTTTCTCGCCCATCAGGGAATCTGACAAAGGCATAATCAGGGTTAGATTCTATTAGCTCTACCTCTTCCACAAGAGGCTCATATTTACTAGAGCGAACGTTCTTTTTCAAAAGAACAGGACCAGATTTAGTTAACCAGGTTATAATTGAACTCCCATTAGAAGATCTTCTAGGGTGGTTAAACATCCTCTCGTGTGGGGTTGCATTTGTTGACGTGCACAGAAGAGAGCGAATAGAGTGCAGAGCATGGTCCGGTACCTCCTCCCACCGCTCAGTTTTCATGTTATTAGACCTAAGGGCAAGTGGTATGGTCTTCCATATTATCCCATTGTATCTTTCAACTTGTCCATTCCCTCTAGGATTGAAGGGGGGTTCGACTAGTAGCAACGCCATGTGAATTTAGAAATGACTTCAGTTCTTGAGACATAAATGATGCTCCTCTATCAGAATGTATATAAGCAGGTATCCCAAATACAGAGAAGATGCTTTTTTAAAGTCTTATCACATATTACAGCTAAATAATGCTTACCTTTGCATTTCTAAAAAACGGTAAACGTTGGTATTAACGGAACCTAATCGAAGGTTAGTGAAGCAAACCTGCATTAAACGAGAATAGCGCCAAGAACAGCTATACCTGAAACAGACGATTGGAACGATAACATCAGCAACAACCGGACCACGTGCAGGAAATGTAAAGTCAAGCAAGATAGAAATGCAAAGGTAAGCATTATCTAGCTGAAATATCTAATATGATGAACGTATGCACGTTTAAAGGACAGTAGTTTCTGATGATATCAGAATTAGAACTACGAAGATTTTATTTTGTCTTATCACAGTGGCAGTAGAAACATCATTACATGGTAGAGCGAAAAGAAACCTAGAGTATTAGTCTACAATAGTGAGGAGATACTGATTTTGAGACTTCCCTGGCAAAAAGGACCTTTGAAATCTAAATTTAGTCTCTTAAGAGGAGATGTAGCTTTTATCAGTTTCCCTTGATGTTGGTTAACACGTGGCTTTAGTTCTGCGCAAGCAGAGCATGAGTTAGTGACCTTTTTAACATCTTCAGCAGAATAAGGTAGGTTTTTTGTGCGAACCCAATGACTCATTCGTGTTATTCCAGGGTGGCAAAAAGAGCCTCATGTAAGGCACTAAGATTCATGACCTGGCACATTCTCATTCCCAGGTCTGTAGATTATAACAAGCTAATTCTAGACGCCATCTCAAGATCTTTTCATGTTTTAGTTTACTTGAATGATGCTGATCGAACATAAAAAAGACAGAACGTTGTTGGTAATTACTTCAAAATGCCTACCAATCAAGTAATGCTGCCAATAACATAACAATTCAACAATGGCATAAGCTTCCTTTTCTATTGAAGAGTGTCGCTGTTCAGATCTGCTGAGGGTTCTAGAGAAGAAAGCAACTGGTCTTCCTGCTTGGCTCAGAGAAGTGGCTATAGCAAAATTGGACGCATCAGTTTCTACCCGAAAAGGTACTCCGTCACCTATTGCAGCTAGTGCCGCTTTAGCCACGTCATTTTTTTAAAGCACAAAATACTGAAGTAGCTTCTTCAGATAGAGAAAAGCATTTTTTTTTTTTTTTTTTTGCATTAAAGGTCGAATCTTTTCGGAGAATCTAGGTATCCATTTACTGTAGTGTGAAAACATACCAAGAGCACGTCGTAAGCAAGCTTCATCTTTAGGTATAGGTAGATCAAGAAGAGGTCCCAGTCGATTCGGGTCTGGCGTGATAGTTTTGTTAGAGATAATGTAACCAAGCAAGTTCACAGTCATAACAGAAAACTGACATTTTTCTTTGTTCAACGTGAGATTATTTTTCTCAACAGCAGCCAGAAGCCTTGCCAGATTCCTGTCGTGATCATTTTGATTTTTCCCACAAACAGTAATGTCATCCAGGTATGGAAGAACATTTTCTAGGTTCTCATCCTGGAAAATTCTATCAATCACTCATTGAAAACAAGCCACTCCATTTGTAACTCTGAAGGGAACGCGTAGGAATTGGTAGAGCTTCCCACATGCTTCGAAAGCAGTTTATGGCTTCTCAGACTCCAAGATGGGTACTTGGTGATATGCACTTTTCAGATCTATGACACTGTACACCTCATTTGCTGAAACTTGAGCAATTATCTCTTCTATTCTAGGTAGAGGGTAAGCATCCAACATGGTAAATTTATTTATGGTTTGTGAATAATCTACAACCATCCTAGCCTTGTGATTTTCTCCTGTAACCACAAAAGCCTGAGCATACCATGGAGAATTACTAGGCTTAATCACACCTTCATGCAGGAGCTTTTCAATTTCTATAGCTAGAAACTTACTAACACCTTTCAAGTGTATTCTAGACTTTGTAGCTATAGGCACACAATCCGAAGTAAGGTTAGCTAATCGAGAGACTGGAGGCACATTTGCAACGGTCAAGCCACAAATCCTGAGTGGAGGCTGTAAACCATGGAAGACAATTTCCACAGAGGTATGACACTGTAGTACGTCTACTCCAATTATGGCATCAGAGCAAAGATCTCTCATAATTAACATGTTTTTTATAAGTGTGTCCCTTCATTTCAATATTGACACTACAACGGCCTATACCTTCGGTGAATAGTAAGGAGTTGGCCATAGCGACTTTGTTATTATAGGGTAGTACTTGTATATGACATTTATTTACAAGGGTCTGATCAATAAAACTTAGTGAACTTCCTGTCTATTAGAGCACTCACATTTACTTTGTTTATTTTAATAGCTACTGTAGACTTTGAAAGGCAGGTAGGTGCAGCAGCCAAAACTGAGGCAGATGAAGCAGAGGTTACTGTAGAAGGTCTAGTAGTTTTTGATTTACAAACTCTCTGCAAGTGTCCTTTCTTCCCACATGTTCGACATGCAACATTTCTGGCAGAGCAAGATCTTCTAGGGTGGCGATTTCTTCCACAAAAATAGCACCTTTCTGTTCCAGTCAAAGCAGCAGTTGTCATAATAGATGTACCAGTATCTATCTCAACACAATCATTTGTGTGGGTAGCAGCTGCAGCATCCATTAGCCCCGAGTACAAAGCAGAGTGTTGTTCTGCCATTTCCAAAGCCCTAGCTTGATTGAAAGCGGCTTCTAGAGAGAGAGAGAGATGTGTTTTCTAAAAGTCGCTGACGTATGCGAGCGCACTTCAATCCGCAAATAAAGGCATCTCTGATGTATTCATTCTTATTTTGCTCAGCCGAAACACTTTTAAAGTTGCAATCTTTGCTGATTTGTTTTAAGACCTGAAGATATTGTTCTGTAGTCTCCTCGGCCAGTTGACGTCGTGTAGCCAAACTATGTCGGACATAGATCTCGTTTCCAAGGCCTAACATATAAAGATTCCAAAATAGCTATAGCATCAATAGAAGTTTTGTATACACTGATATACTGAAATACATTAGGTGCGACATATTTAGTTAATAGTTTCAATTTACTGTTCTCAGATACTCCATCAATATAACCTAAGAAGTTTTTGAACATGTGCTTCCAATGTACCCACTGCCTGTCAGCAGATGTGGAAGATGGCTCCACGTCAAATCTCTCCGGTCGCAAATACTTGTCCATATTTATATCATTCTTCTACTTATGTTGATTAAATTGATGAAAAAAGTAATAACACTAAAACTCACCTTCATTCTAATTAGGCTTTAATCAACAAAGAAATATGGCTGTTGTTTAACCATACATGTTTCATTTCCTCGCTAAATCGAACAGAGATCATACCATTAACATACTCACAGCGAATGTAAACAATGAGTGCTGCTGCCAACTTCTGATACGTTAAAATTAGAATGCAATACAATAATATCACATAACTCATATGAAAGCAATTACAGCAGCTCTCACATAAAATATGAAAGATAAGCTCTCGTGTATTTAAGAAGTTACCCAAATATTACAACAATTTTTGCAGATAAATCAAACCAAATAGTGGTCTCGACTCAAGAGTATTATATTAAAATGAGTGAAGACATTGAAACCCTGAATGTTACCATTAATAACCCAATTGAAACCATAATTCGAAAACTAGCCAACATAAAAATCGTGGACAATTACTGCATCAGATAAAAAAGAAATGCTGCCCACCTGTTAGTGCAGTGGTACCAAAGATACTTGGCAAAATAAAACTATGTAAATATGAACAACCAGTTCGATCTATAAGCAAACATATAGCGCCAACCATCTACCTTTATTTCAATATTTAATATCATAGTACAATAATCATGAATTCACTGTAAGAAATGCAACTAAAGTCCTTAAAAAAGTACACAAATATAATAAGCACCAAGATGTACTTCTTGTTAATTTTGATGTGGCATCATTATACCCTAACACCACACTGTGGACTCTGCTGTTGCACTTATAGACAAAAAAAATTAAGGACAAGACATCCCTAAAGTAGAAATTAGAAGTATTATGTCTTTAAAATACATCAGCAACAATAGTTTTTTTCCAATTCAACAAAACTACATATCAACAAATAAATGGTACCAAAGGGCTTCTCCCTATGAGGCCATCTTGCCGAAGTCTTCCTGCAAGATATTGAAATTACAGTATTCCCTGATAATTCAGTAAAACTACCAGACTTATTTGTCAGATATGTTAATGATGTATTCATCATCTGGAAATATAACATCAAAGAATTACAATATTTTATAAGTAAATACCCAAGTGTTTGTGCATCAATATCTGTGACTGAAGAAATACAGGATAATCAACTACTATATCTACACATTTTATTCAAAAATCAAGGTTCAAAAATTGAATATGAAGAGAATTGGCTTCCTAGTTTTTTCATTCAATTAGTAATCAAAAACTTCTGTTATGGGAATTCTTACTAGGAATTTTTTTATTTTAATTGCAAATTTTCGGAGAAAATTCTTCTTCAGGCTGTCTTTTGTTTTCCCTTTTTTCCGTTGCTATCGCGATTATAGTTATGTTTCATCAAATCTGCCAGATGTTAGGCAGGGATAATCCTCTGCAGTAATTGAGGATGGAATTCTGTTTTTTCTCAATTTCTGTGCCTTCTTTTAGCTTTTTTTTTTTTTTTTGAAAATTGCTTTGGAAACTGATGATTTTAAGGGAATTCCAATCCACGCGGTGACCAGTTTCTTTAACAAGCCTATCTGAACCAGTCTTGTTGGAGCAATTTTTCATAGCAGCTTTATGCTCTGCTATATGAGTTTTTAGCCTGCGACCTGTCTCACCTATGTAAGATAGTCCACAACTACATATTACTTCATAGACAACACCTGGCATTTTTAAAATATCTTCTCTGTGAACTATTTTAGGGAAAAATTTCTTAACCTTGTTCTCTAAACTTGGAGCTAGCCTAATATTATACTTCTTACTAATTCTCTTTAAGGACTCAAATAAACCTTTGTGATAAGAAATTTTTTAGTGAATTTGACTTGTTGCCTTTGCGGGTTCTTTTTACCAGTAAAATTTAGAAGCTTCTCAATTTCTCCTTTAAGATAGTTATTTTCTGAAAGGATGACTTTAAAGTAACTTGTACAAAATTCTAGCGGATAATGCTTACCTTGGCATTCCTTTCTAGCGATGGGAACATTTCACGCACGTGTTTTCCGGTCTCTGTTGATGTTATTGTCCTAAAGTCCGTTGTATGCGATGACTGGCTTTACTTCTCACACTTTTCGCTGGGTATACTCATTGGATCTTTGCCTTAGGATTCCAAACACATCAATTTTTACCGTTCTTTATACTCGAAATTTTCGCCCATCCTCTGGGCATCCTCAGGAGCGTGGCGACTTTACCACCGATGTTCGTGGTTAACTTTGAGCTAATGGAGTCCGATACTCCTTGTTGCCATTCGTCGGATATACTTTCCTGGATATATTTCGTTATCAAGCCCAGCTGGTGCCATCTATGTTTCATTAAAACAACTTTTTTTCTTCTTCTTCTCCTATCTTGGTTTTCTTGTCTTTTTTGCCAGTTTTTCTTTTGTTGTTGTTTTTCTTGTCTTATTAGTTCTTTCCACAGGCCCGATAATGTGCTAGGGTCATTCTGGTTACATACCCTTGCTTTATTTTTATAGATTAATAATGCTTCTTCCCTCCTCATTTGCCTTTCCGATTTTTTATTCTTTTTTAGCATTTTAATTTCATCGAATTTTGGGAATGTCCGGTTTTCCATGCAGAATTTCACTAACGCAGTTTTGGCTTCTTTTTTTTTTTGCCAATTAGATATGTGTTGTTTAAGTCTTTTTTTTAATCTGTTTTTTGTACTTCCAATGTACGATATTGGGGGTATGTGTGCAATTGGAATTTCGTAGGTTCCTGATTCTTCTAGCATTTTTTCCTCTGTTTTTTTTTTTTTGACAGTCATACTTTTCACGGTGTGCACTGAGCTTCCTAGTTGTAAGTCATATTTAGCACAGTGCCTATTGATTTCATTACTCACTCCTTCCAAGTATGGGAAAGCTCCAATGTATTTCAATTTTTTCTTCCTCATCTTCCTTTGGTTGTGCACTTCTTGGCCTTCTTTACTCTGAGTCATATGCTCTTTACTCTCATGTATCCATTTATTAATTAGCTTGCTCGGGTACCCATACTCTTGTGCTATTATCGAGATAAACTCTAGCTCTTGATTTTTTAGCCTGTTGTTAGATGTGTGTGTGTACGCTCGCCGTATCAAGTTTACTATGCTGTTTTTTTTATGTATCACTGGATGGTGCGACGAGTATGGTATCAGTACAGGTATGTAAGTTGCTTTTCTGAACACCGAGTATTCAAAACTATTTTTGGTTTTTCTTTAGTTGGATGTCTAGGAAGGATAGGCAATTATCCTCTTCAAACTCAATAGTTAGTATTGGTTTTTCAGGTAGATTTTGAATAATTTCTTTTTCGAGGTATGCCATAATCACTTCTGCGTATAATGCTGATAATGTGGATCCCATAGGGCCACCTTGCGTTTGTTTAAATATATTTCCTTCAAAATGGAAGATGTTGTTTTCCTTGATGAAATATAAAGTATTCTTTAGCTCTTTCAGTTGTGACAAGTTTAGTTCTTTGTTGATGCTTAGTTGTTGCATAATCAATTCGATGGCTAGCTCGACAAGAGTGTTTGGGTATAACGCCTTAACGTCCATGGAGGCCATAGTTATTTGCTTCTAGGTCTTGATTAATTAATTTGATTTTTTCTATAAACTCATAGCTATTCTTTAATGTACATTAACTTATTCTTTAATGTACTTCTTTAATGTACTTTAATGTACATTAAAGAATAGCTATGAGTTTATAGAAAAATCAAATTAATTAATCAAGACCTAAAGCAAATAACTATGGCCTCCATGGACGTTAAGGCGTTACACCCAAACACTCCTGTCGAGCTAGCCATCGAATTGATTATGCAACAACTAAGCATCAACAAAGAACTAAACTTGTCACAACTGAAAGAGCTAAAGAATACCTTATATTTCATCAAGGAAAACAACATCTTCCATTTTGAAGGAAATATATTTAAACAAACGCAAGGTGGCCCTATGGGATCCCCATTATCGGCATTATACGCAGAAGTGATTATGGCATACCTCGAAAAAGAAATTATTCAAAATCTACCTGAAAAACCAATACTTTATGCTCGATATGTAGACGACATTATTATAATGTCTGAACTTAACAAAGCCGAACTACAAGATCTAGCACGGCAGTTTAGCAAAATCTGTAACACCATAGAGCTAACTATTGAGTTTGAAGAGGATAATTGCCTATCCTTCCTAGACATCCAACTAAAGAAAAACAAAAATAGTTTTGAATACTCAGTGTTCAGAAAAGCAACTTACATACCTGTACTGATACCATACTCGTCGCACCATCCAGTGATACATAAAAAACAGCATAGTAAACTTGATACGGCGAGCGTACACACACACATCTAACAACAGGCTAAAAAATCAAGAGCTAGAGTTTATCTCGATAATAGCACAAGAGTATGGGTACCCGAGCAAGCTAATTAATAAATGGATACATGAGAGTAAAAAGCATATGACTCAGAGTAAAGAAGGCCAAGAAGTGCACAACCAAAGGAAGATGAGGAAGAAAAATTGAAATACACTGGAGCTTTCCAATACTTGGAAGGAGCGAGTAATGAAATCAATAGGCACTGTGCTAAATATGACTTACAACTAGGAAGCTCAGTGCACACCGTGAAAAGTATGACTGTCAAAAAAAAAACAGAGGAAAAATGCTAGAAGAATCAGGAACCTACGAAATTCCAATTGCGCACATACCCCCAATATTGTACATTGGAAGTACGAAAAACAGATTAAAAAAAAGACTTAAACAACACATATCTAATTGGCAAAAAAAAGAAGCCAAAACTGCGTTAGTGCAATTCTGCATGGAAAACCGGACATTCCCAAAATTCGATGAAATTAAAATGCTAAAAAAGAATAAAACATCGGAAAGGCAAATGAGGAGGGAAGAAGCATTATTAATCTATAAAATAAAGCAAGGGTATGTAAACCAGAATGACCCTAGCACATTATCGGGCCTGTGGAAAGAACTAATAAGACAAGAAAACCAGGATAGGAGAAGAAATTAAAAAAAAAAAAAAGTTGTTTTAATGAAACATAGATGGCGCCAGCCAGGCTTGATAACGAAATATATTCAGGAAAGTATATCCGACGAATGGCAACAAGGAGTATCGGACTCCATTAGCGCAAAGTTAACCACGAACATCGGTGGTAAAGTTGCCACGCTCCTGAGGATGCCCAGAGGATGGGCGAAAATTTCGAGTATAAAGAACGGTAAAAATTGATGTGTTTGGAATCCTAAGGCAAAGATCCAATGAGTATACCCAGCGAAAAGTGTGAGAAGTAAAGCCAGTCATCGCATACAATGGACTTTAGGACAATAACGTCAACAAAGACCGGAAAACATGTGCGTGAAATGTTCCCATCGCTAGAAAGGAATGCCAAGGTAAGCATTATCTGCTAGAATTTTTTACAAGTTACTTTGAAATATCGTACGTAAAAGAGAATAGTAGAATGATTAGAGCTATATAATAGTCAGAATTAGAACTACTAATTGGAATGGATGACTTTAAGTTCTTCTTTATGGACTTGTTTCTGATCTGCTGTAAATACTGTTTTATTTATTTTTTCTAAAAACTGACTTGCCACATTTTTAATAGAAACTGGATGATAGGAATTGAAATCCAATAGTTTATTAGTATTCATTGGTAGTTTATACCAACTAGTGAGGAATTTTCCATCTTCATAATAGATATCGTATTATTTGCAACTTTAACGGCATTAAATACCTGCAAAGTGCTCATATTTACGTGCAAGTCATTACTGACATATCAATCAAAAATGCAAAACACTTACCTAAAAGCTCTGGGCCACTTTCTTGCTATACACTTCATGCACGTCAATTAGAACATCTTGTTATGTAGCTGGCCTTCAAAGGTTGAAAACTTCTTGCTTATATAGGGCGCTATTTTATATCCGTTTTTCCGGTCATAAAACATCGTATTTTTATTCACAGGACAAAAAACGCCGACTTCTGTCTGCCGTCTGAGATGTAACATAGCTCGTCATCACTAGGTGTATACTCACTATAACGTGAATGTTGTCAACTTTCACTACGCCTATTTATTTGTTTTTATTGTATTCCTCTTTCACTCCCCCATATGCAGCATGGCCTTAAAAATTCACAATTCAAAAAATGGTACTCACTTCGAAAACACTTAATCACCCGCCTAATAAATACTCAGATACAGTACTCTCAACAATTTACACTCCCCTTAAAAACCACTCTAAGGTACACTATATACAACACATTCATACACTCAATTAAAACCACTATGTACATAATTACACTATTTACATTCCATGGCAGTCAAACTGTTGTCAACTGTGGCTAATGTCGTGCTCCATCTGCCTCATATACTGCACAAACCCCACAGCAAACGTCAACCTCATTCAGCCTGTCATACACAATTCCCTAGCGCTTTCAACAGCATCACTGTCGTCCTCAGGAGATCAATGTGTCTCTCTGCCAACCACATCTCAAGTGAGCAAAGTCGATGAGGTTCTGGCTTCAGTCGCAAACTCTGCATCTTTGTGCCTCTGGCGCCATCTATTGTCAGTGCTCTGTTCTCTTTTTTTTTTTTTTTTTTTTTTTTTGTTCTCTCAATTGTTGTTCAATTTTTATTAAGGCTTTCCATTGTTCGTTTCAGTTGCTTGGTTCATTAATGTTACACACTCTTGATCTGTTTTTTTCAATTAATACTGATTCCGCAATTCTCAACTGCCTTTCGTTTTTACAGCTCTTAATAACTTTAATATCTTTGAACTTCGGACATTGGTGATTTTCTAGACAATACTGGGTTAATGCTGTCTTAGCTTCTTTTTTTCCAATTACTCATATGTTGGTGTAATCTATACTTTAACTTGTTCTTAGTGCTGCGTATATATGGCAAAGGTGGTTTCTGATTTATATTACTATCTATTATTCATAATACACTGACGGGGGGGAAAAAATCCCAACACAAAGAAGGGGTTGTGTTTGATAAACGATAGTTTGTAGGCGGTGAGAGTACATCTGTAAGATGTTGTCTATGCAAATTTCGTGCTCGGCGCATACGTGTGGCGCTAGTAGTGCCCTCGGAACATGCAAAGCAGGTTTGCTGTAAATACGCGCTGTAACGTTCGTGAGCGTTAGTTATCGTTGAGATTCGACGTAGGGTGTTGATGTTAGTCAAGAATGCCTTTAAGAAGACGAAGAAGCCATTGTAAACAGCTCACGGAGTTTGAACGAGGTCGTGATTGTTGGCAGCAGTGGTCAAGGGAAGGTACTGCCTCAAGAAGACCGTGTTCCGGCAGGCCACGTGGCACTACTGAGAGGGAAGACCGCCGTGTACGGCGTATGGCCGTGGCGCATCGTACCGCGTCTGCGTCAGCAATTCGAGCTGCAGTTGCCACCACAGTGACACAACGAACTGTTACAAATCGGTTACTTGAAGGACAACTCCGAGCCAGACGCCCTGTAGCATGCACTCCACTTACTCCAAACCATTGCTGTTTGTGACGTCAGTGGTGTCAAGCTAGAGCTCATTGGAGGACGGAGTGGAGATCTGTTGTGTTTTCTGATGAAAGCCGGTTCTGCCTGGGTGCCAGTGATGGCCGTGTGTTGGTTAGAAGGAGGCCAGGTGAGCGCCTGCAACCAACCTGTCTGCGGCCGAGTCACACTGGACCTACACCTGGAGTTATGGTCTGAGGAGCGATTTTCTATGACAGTAGGAGCACTCTCGTGGTTATCCCACGCACCCTGATGGCACAGTTGTACGTCGGTCTGGTGATTCAACCTGGTGTGCTGCCATTCATGAACAGCATTCCTGGGGGTGTTTTCCAACAGGATAACCCTCGCCCGCATACCGCTGTTGTAACCCAACATGCTCTACAGGGTGTCAACATGTTGCCGTGGCCTGCTAGATCACCAGATCTTTCACCAATCAAGCACATATGGGACATCATTGGACGACAACTCCAGTGTCACCCCCAACCAGCATTAACCATCCCTGTATTGACCGACCAAGTGCAACAGGCATGGAACTCCATCCCACAAACTGACATCCAGCACCGGTACGACACAATGCATGAACGTTTGCGTGCTTGCATTCAACATTCTGGCGGTCACACCGATTATTAATGTACCAGCATACATTTAAAATGGCTCTTCTCGCGCTTACAATAAGCTGTGATCTTGAAACCTTAATCGATTAAATATGTTACCTATACAAATGTATTGCCGCCATTTCATTCCTCTACAACTATTTTTTCGTGGTGGTGGGATTTTTTTTTCCGTCAGTGTACATAGTAATATCTAAGAAGTTAATTCTTCTTTCTTTTTGAAGTTCAATAATGAATTTAAGAGAATAATCTAATTCATTAAATGAGTCTAGAATTCTTTCTGGAACAATTTCTGAGCTATCTATTATAAAGATGTCATCCATGTACATGCTATATAGGTATGTGGGTTGTACTAGGATGTTCTCTTCCAGTTTTCCCACATAATAGTTAGCTAAAAGTGGGGGCCCATGGCGAGTCCAGATTTTTAAATGAAAAACTTTTTCTCAAATTGAAAGTAGTTATTCTTCAAAGGGAATGTAAGCATTTCAAAAATTCCAATTAATATTGTTTCTATCTATGTTGTGAAAAACGATTAGCTCAGCCAGGTCTTCTGCTATAAATTCTATAAGTTGATCTATGTATATTGATGTGAGTATACATAGACACTATACTATGTCTAAACTACCCATAATAGGAGAATCTAATTTAGGAAGAAGCTCTTAATTTTTTCTCTTAGCTGCATTAAATTTTTAATCATAGATAGGTGGCTCTTATAACAGATTCTGAAGGTGTGACTTTAAAAAGTACAACAACAAGACAGCCTGAAGAAGGAGAAGAGTTTTCTCCAAAAATTTGCTATTTAAATGAAAAAATTTCCTAGTAAAATTCCCATAATAGTTGCTTTAGATTAGTAATTTAAAAAGTAGTTTAGATTTGAAAGAATTTAGTTTTTTGAGTCAGTTATTGGTCTAATTGTTTGGTGTTCTTTATGTAATTTGACTATTCCATAGATTTGAGGTAATCTGAACTGTAATTTTGAAAACTGTTTATAGTTTTCTGGAAGCTGTTTTCTTTCTTTTTTTTTTTTTTTTTTTTAAGTGAAATAAGCTTTGAGACTTTTTAATCAAATCTGGCAGTGGGTTTTCTTCTACTCCTTCATATATTGGCTTTTTTAGTTGTTCTTCCATCTTTTCTTGATTAACACACAGGTTTATTTGAGTCCTTAAAGAGAATTAGTTAGAAGCATTATATTAGGCTAGCTCCAAGTTTAGAGAACAAGGTTAAGAAATGTTTCCCTAAAATAGTTCACAAAGAAGATATTTTTAAATTGCAAGGTGTTGTCTATGAAATGAAGTGTTAGTTGTGGACTATCTTACATAGGTGGGACAGGTCACAGACTAGAAACTCATATAGCATAGCATAAAGCTGCTATAAAAAATTGCTCCAACAAGACAGGTTTAGATAGGCATGTAGAGAAACTGGTCACAACATGGGCTGGAATTCCCTTAAAGTCATCAGTTTCCAAAGCAATGTTCAGAAAAAGAAAGCTAAGAGAAGGAATAGAGATTGAGAAAAATCATAATTCCATTATCAATGACTTCAGAGGATTATCCCTGCCTAACATCTGGCAGGATTTGGTGAAAAATAACCATCAACCATAACCACGATAGTGATGGGAAAGAAAGGAAAAAGTGACAACAAAAGACAGCCTAAAGAAGAAGAGTTTTCTCCGAAATTTTGCAATTAAAATAAAAAATTTCCTAGTAAAAATTCCCATAACAGAAGTTTTTGATTAGTAATTGAATTAAGAAACTAGGAAGCCAATTTTCAACATGAACTTTTTCAAAGAATAACATAATCCTTTGTCCTTGGAAGAATATAAAATTGGAATGGAAGAAAAACTTCTTACTGGAAAAAATATGGTTTATACACTGAGTGGCCATATTATTATGACCGCCTGGTTAGTACATTGTTGGGCCACTTTTGCCCTTGATACTGCTTGAATTCATCTTGGTATGGACTCTATTAAATATTGGTAAGTGGCTTGGTGTATATTAGCCAAATGTGATAAATAGCACCCTCCAACTCTTGAAGATTGATGGTAATGGATCCAGCTGTCTGATGCCCCTTTCAACTTCATCCCACAAATGCTCCATTGGATTGAAATCTGGTGATTGAGGAGGCCAAAGTAGCAGGAAAAATTCTCCATGATGCTCCTCAAACCATTTGCACACAGTGTGAGCACTATGACATGGAGCATTGCCCTGCTAAAAGTATCCATCTCCATTGGAATAAACCATCATCATAACTGAGTGGACTTGGTCGGAAACGATATTTAAATACCTTTGGACAGTCAGATATTGCTCCACACAAAACAAAGAGCCCAAGCGCTCCCGCAAAATCTTGCCCAAGACCATAACATCGCCTTTTCCAGCTTGAATAGTAGTGACGATGCAAGATGGGTCCATGCTTTTGTGCTGCTGTCTCCATATCCTCCCCATCTGCTTGGTATATTTGAAAGCTAGATTCATCAGATTACATTACCCTTTTCCACTCATTTACTGTCCAATTCTTGTGTTCCTGAGCAAAGTGGAGGTTTTTCTCCTTGTTCACTGCAGGTAGCAATGGCTTATGAACAGGCTGTCTGCTTCTGTATCCAATATGGTATAATGTGCGCTGAACTGTACATTAAGAGGCCACTGGACTTGTTCCCTGATTCAGATCATCTGTAATCTGACAATAAAACTCTTCTTCTTCAAGCTGTCTTCTTCTTCAAAGGATTTTTGGAGAAAACTCCTCTTCAGGCTATGCTTTGTTGTCACTTTCCTGTCACAAACTTAAAGTCATCCTAGCAGAAAATAACTATCCTAAAGAAGAAACTTAGAAGCTTCTAAATTTTACTGGAAAGAAGAACCTGCAACAGCAACAAGTAAAATTCACTAGAAAAATTAGTTATAAGGCTCTAAGTTTAGAGAACAAAGTTAAAAAAAACAATTTCCCTAAAATAGTTCACGGAGAAGAAGATATTTTTAAAATGCAAGGTGTTGTCTATGAAGTAAAATGTAGTTGTGGACTGTCTTACATAGGTGAGACAGGTTGCAGGCTAAAAACTCATATAGCATAGCATAAAGCTGCTATAAAAAATTGCTCCAACAAGACTTATCTAGATAGGCATGTTAGAGAAACTGGTCAAAACATGGACTGGAATTCCCTTAAAGTCATCAGTTTCCAAAGCAATTTTCAAAAAAACAAAGCTAAAAGAATGAATAGAAATTGAGAGAAATCAGAATTCCATCATCAGTGACTGCAGAGGATTATACCTGCCTAACATCTGGCAGGATTTTATGAAAAATAACTGCAACCATCAAGGCTAACTGTAACTGCAATAGTGATATGAAAAAGTGACAACAAAAGACAGCCTGAAGAAGAGTTTTCTCTGAAAATTTGCAATTAAAATAAAAAAATTCCTAGTAAGAATTCCCATAATAGAAGTTTTTGATTAGTAATTGAATATGAAGTTTACCGGAAACCCACTTTTATCCCTTCTATTATTCCAAAGAATTCAAAATTTCCATATAAATACAAAATGCCAGCTTTTTTATTGTATTTCCAACAAGCACTATCAGACTCATCAGATCAACTGGTTTTCAGTAAAGAAATACAATGGATCAAAAATTCAGTAAAGAGATTTGAATACAAACTGGAAATTATTAATGAGCTATTATACAATATTAACCAAAGGGGAAAATATAATGAGAATTGACAAAATTAAAGAAAAACCAAAATTCTGTGAAAGTCTACAATACAGTAAAACCAATAACTGGACTTTTGAAAAAAAGAATGTCAGAAAACAAACCTAAGAATAGCAGATAAAGTTCAAAACATCGCTCAGATCTGTAGAAAAGATAAAGAACAAACACCATTACTAAAAAAGCAGGCATATACAAACTACCAGTTAGATAAGACCAGGGGAATAAAGGAATATCATATATCGGAAGCACCAAAAGAAATTTGGATGTTCAGTTAAGGAAGCACCAAAAGAAATTTGGATGTTCAGTTAAAGAAGCACCTTGAAAGTATTGGAACCAACAAATACAGAGAGCATCATTAATTCAACATTGCTTTAAAAAAAAAAAAAGTATCATCTAGTTAGGAAGGCATTGAAATAATATGCATGTATCAAAGCCACAGCAAACTACTTTTAGCTGAGCTGGTGATAATAGAGAAAACTAAGAACTGTAATTGTAACAGTAACTTCTTGCCAATTGAGTTATCCTATGCATGAAGACAATTTATTCATGAGGAAAAAAAGGAATGACAAACAAAATCGGAAAAGATTAGACTTTGATACTTGAATCAGAGAATTATAGATGGCAACGATGCTAGGTCAACATTCAGCACCTACAGAAGGTCAAGACATATTAGACTGAAATGCATATGAGACAGCTGGAGTAGTGCAAAGATCATGTATTTAATCTTTTATCAACCCACTTTTATGTAATCATTCTCATTTTTATTCAGTTTGTTCGTTTGCTTTTCTTTTAACCTTGTGATCTGACGTCATTCTTGAACTTTTAAATCGATACTTTTAACCAAAAATCAAAAAATAACTACAGGAAACTTAGGCAAATGAAGAACTACATAAAGGTATGTTATGTATTATAAGCTGTTGCATATGACACTATCATCTGGAGGAGCAAATTGATAGCACAGATTGTGTAACTCTGATGGCATAATCTCATCACAAATAATGTGAAGAACAAAATTGCCATGAACTAAATTTTGCTTCAAACACTGAGTTTTGAGGTGCTAACTCAGGGAATTTATTCAGCCCAAATAGCAAGAAAGAAAGGTAGAAGATGCCCGAGGAAATCATAGAAGAACCAGATTCATGAATGGCTGAAAAGGAAAAAAGATAATAAGTATGTAAAATATAACAGGTCTTGCGTGAGACTTTTGATGATTCTCAGTGAAACTCAAACTGTGTGCCAACAACACTCTGAATGGAGATGTTTGATGTGTCAGTGGTAAGTAAGATCTAACACCATCAGTAAATTGGATTTGGCAGATAATTATTCTGTGAGGAGCTAACATCTGAATCTCAGAGAACATTTTTAAGTGATGAGAGTAATAAGAATCTTACCTTTGCTAGAAGGTCTGTTCTCATTTGAAAAATATAAATTTCTCTGCACGTTTTTCCCCTTTTTGAGTTCTACAGTTGGTTTGGGCTTCTGGTGCGGCAGTTTTATGTTGTTTTCTGCTTCATAAAACTGCAGCACCAGAAGCCCAAACCAACTGTAGAACTCAACAGGAAAGTTGACACCAAATTTTCTGGTGTAATAAGCACGTCTTTTGAGTCCGTTCTGACGCAAATTAAATTTATCAAAGCTATTCAAAGTCAATGGAACCGGTATGGAAAACAATAGATCTGACCAAAGAAAGAAGATTTTCAATAGTGTTTTTAATCCCTCAGATATTGCTGTAAACGGAATCGTGAGCTTTACGAACTCTTAGAAACAGAGATATCGACAAAATAAGATGTAACTTTACGTCCCCTGCTGGGAAAACCATGCATTATTTTAGAAAGAAAGTATTCTCAAAAGGTTTATCCATATAAGCGGTATCGGTCGAAGAAAAAAAAATTAGTCTAGTTTTCAGGAGCCCAGATTTTGCAACAAATACTTCAGAAGCAGAAATTAACACATATGACCCCTGATGGGTAAACCATTCTTTTCCAAACATTGGAAATTATGTGAAAAATATTTTCCATCTGGTGTTGTATGCGATACAGGAAGAATTTTTCAAATCAGAGCTTTAGGAGCAGAAATAACGCAGAAAACGCAATTTACCTTTGTGCCCCCTAGCGGAAAGTGTATGATTTACTTGAAAATTTTGAATTTATAGGAAAAACATTTCGCATCGGAAACACTATCCAACAAAGAAGGAATTTTTCAAATCGGACTCCTAGAAGTAGAGATATTGACAAAAATAAGATATACATCTATGCCCACTGGCGTAGAAACCATGCACTATTTTAAGAAGAAAATGTTTCTAAAAGGTTTGTCGACATGACTAGTATCGGTCAACAAACAACGTTTTTTTTAATCGAGAATTTAGAAGCTCATATTTTGCTGCAAATACAACAGAAGCGGAAATTAAGATTTACGCCCCTGGTGGCCAAACTATTTTTTTACAAACATTAAAAATTATGTGCAAACGATTTCCCATCAGGATCTGTATCCGGTGCAGAAAGAATTTTTCAAATCGGAGATTTAGAAGCAGAGATATAGGGGGAAACACAATTTACCGCTACGCTCCCTAGCGGAAAGTCTATGAATTACTTGAAAAATTTGAAATTATATGAAAAACATGTCGCACGGAAAACACTATCCAACAAAGAAGGAATTTTTCAAATCGGACTCCTAGAAGTAGAGATACTGACAAAAATGAGATGTACATCTACGCCCCCTGGCGGAGAAACTGTGGAATATTTTAAGAAGAAAATATTCCAAAAAGGTTTATCGATGTGAGTGGCATCAGTCCATGAAAGAATTTTTTAATCGATATTTTAGAAGCTACGATTTTATGGCAAATACATCAGAAGCAAAAATTAATACTTACGCCCTGTTGGCAAAGTATTCTTTACCAAAAATTTGAAATTATATGCAAAAGATTTTCCATCAGGAGATATATCTGCTGAAGAAAAAAATTTAAAATCAGAGTTTTAGAAGAGTTATCGGGGAAAATGTAATTTACTTTTACGCCCTCTAGCGGAAAATCTATGCATAATTTGAAAAAGTAACTATATCAAAAATACTCTTCGACATAAATGGAATCGAAAGATATAATTTTTTTTTTCAATCGAATGTTTAGAAGCAAATATGTGGAATAAAACATATTTTTGAATTCGACATCTGCATTTACGCCCTCTACCGGCGAAATTGTACACCGTAGAAAAAAAAACTAAATAAAGGATCATCATTTGCATATTTCAAGCTTCCCAATGCAAAAAGAATTTTTCAAATCGGACTAATAGTTGCTGAGATATCGTGAGTACAGACAGACGGACAAACCGATAACAGAAGCACAATATTTTTTTTACAAAAGATGTGCTAAAAAGGGGAAAAACCGTGCAGAGAAATGTATATTTTTCAAATGAGAACAGACCTTCTAGCAAAGGTAAGATTCTTGTTACTCTCAATAAAGTAATTGTAGGCACATAAACTTTTGAATGGTTATAGTAACACTGTGACTTTTCAAACAACGAATTTTTAAGTGAGATGCATGTATGTAAAATATATTGTTTAAAAGCTGCTAATTAGACTTTTCCTCTCTGGTTTGTTCAAAAATTTGGATTTGTGCTGATCAAGATATGATTTAATTTTGAAATATGAAATGAATGTACTTACATAATTTTAAGGCCTTTTCAAATATATATGCAATTAATTTCTCTTTAATGACTTCTTCAGGTCACAGTTTTTAAACCATTCTTTATCAAGCTGAACTTACCATATTCTGTGATACGGGGAGAATCTGTGTATATTGAAGCCATTATTTTCAACTATAACAAGAAATCAATCAAAGTAAGTGTGGTATATGTATTACTTGTGTTACTAGCAATGAGCGTGACTTATTCATTTTTGTCTTTCGTCAATATTTAAGATTGGATAATTCTTATAAGTTGGCTAACATAAATCAGAACTAAAATTCTTGTCAAATAGACATAAACCCCTAGTTCTAAAATCATATGAAGTATTATCTTCAGATATCCAAGGTTTGCTATTAGTAATATGCCCATTTTCAAATTTCACTTCTAAAGCTTCAGATTTCAAGGGTTATTACTTTTTTTAATTTTTTCCTCGGGACACAGGGAAGTACTTTGTAAATTGATGTTTCAAGTGAGAATAGCATAATAAATCCAAGTAAAAAATGTTGTAGTGTGTAACTATAAAAAGCTAGCATACTACCCTCCCCCCCCCCCAAAAAAAAAAAAACCCCTACAGAATGTGACATCTAGACTAATTCTATCAATTTGTGCCTTTATGCTGGAATGATAGAATTCTGTCACAATGCATAATGTCAGGAGCACAAGGAAAACTACAGACATACACCAACTAAATCGGCAATAAATAAATAAATAATTAGTTACCATGTGAATTGTTTAGTATAGACAGTTGCCAAAACTGCCCAATCAGCCTTAATGTTTTCCCTGAGAGATGTAGGTAATGTAAGTTGTGGTTTGACAGCAGTTAAGTGTGCATCGAATATCTTCATATTGTATTGAAATGGGTTTGAAAGAGAACAAAGCTGCCCCTTTGGCTGAGTGGTCTGGAACAATGGTCTCTGACTATTCATCTGAGATGTGTCAGTATTCAAGTCCCGGATGAGGTGTGTTGTCCCGAATGGTTGTGTGTTTGTTTTATGACGTTGGCTCTGTCCCTTCCTTGAAACTAGTGGCTCTAAATAAGGATTGGATGACTGCTTGTATCTTTCAGTTTCTTTTGTTGTTAAACCACAAAACAAAAGAGTTTTAAGAGTGAAAATGTTTGCCTTTAAAGTGCACTTATTGTATTTTAAAAACTAAAATTAAGCTTTCCATTTAATACAAAAAGAAGATACACAAAAGATGTCTTTGTAAAAGTTAGTAACTTGTGGCACTGAAGTTTGTAGAAAAAGCACACTAGTTATATGTTAAAAAATTTTAGAAACACATAAGCCTTTTGACCCAGCTTGGGTTAGATCACCTGTAAACTTTCAGAGTGAGACTGGTTGCCAGATGTTTGCCTTGCAGGAATTGGGAGCAAGATTGAACGTTCTGTTTGTCGCAAATCTGCTGCTCCCAATATAATACCCTTCACTTCACACACTTCTGGTGCCTACAAGTTTTCTGTGCTTACTGCGTTTATTGCTAGTGCCAACATCATCTGCAATTGTCCAGCATTTCTCACCCTTGAATACAAGAATATTAAAACCATTGCTGCTCACCTCCAATTTCCTAGTGGTTTGGTTTACAGACTCATAAAAAAAGTTCAAAGACAAGAATACCATTACTCTCTATTCTTCAGAGGTCAACAGAAAATTTCAATTTACTCGATGCATTCTATTTCTTGACCAGTCTGCCTACCAATTTCATCAGATTTTTTAATCTTAGTTATTAGATTGATATCAAATACAATCCTATCATCATGAAACTTATCTTCCTGGACAGAGATGAAGTCAAATACTTTAATGTTCCTGGTTTGTACAAAATTCCCATTTGCACTTCAGTTGGTAGCACAGTTTGTATTTGCAGCATTAGTAAACATCTGGCTGAGCATAAAAAGGATGTTACTTAAGGTACACCTAATTCTTCCTTGGCATTGCTGACTCTCTGATACTTCAGCAGTACCTTTTTGGAAGAATACTGAGAAAATTGCTCCTTTCATCAACAAAAGGATTGTATGTTTTCACAAGAACGTTAAAATACCTTTTCAAACTGCAATACTGATAGTCCTTATCTCCCTCCATCATTTAGAAATCCCTCCTATCATTGGGCAACACCATAATAAAACCAGTTTTTACAGGTACTGGAATTCAGCAAAAGTCCTGGAATTTTATTTCCTGTATAACAGGCCTGAAAAGTGCCTGAATTGTGTGTGAGACAGAGACAGACAGACAGACCCTGATCGTCCATTTCTTTTATGTTTAATTGTTTGTATGAAAATGTGTTACTTCTGCTGATGAATTGTGTCACACACTACCCATGAAGGCTTCTCTGGTTGCTGCCTGGCCAGTAATACAGAGAGAAAGATGATTGTGCCACTTCAGCTCAAAATGTTTAAAAAGAAAATATTCTGAAAAGATTTTTAAACACTTGACGATCCCCCCCCCTGGCCAAACCATTTTTTATCAAAAATTAGAAATTATAATAAACATTTCCTATCAGGAGCTGTATCTGATGAAGAAAGAAGTTTTCAAATCTGAGTTTTAGAAGCAGAGATATCAGGGGAAATGCAGTTTACTTTTACACCCCTTAGCAGAAAATCTATGAAGTACTTGAAAATTTTGAAACTGAATGAGAAACCTCCTGGGCTTAATCTTTTTGTGAAAGACAAAGAAACCAAGAAACTGAAAATTCTACTGACTTAACAATGGAAGGCGAGGTAGATATGAAGAGGTGAGCATAAATATACTGAGTTCGTAATTTCTATCTATGGAAGTTAATTGACACATAAATTTTCACTGTCGAACATTATATATTGGCCAGTGGAACTTTCATAGCTACTTAACCTGTGAAACAGAAACATTAAGAAATATCGGACGATTATTTCATATACTATGTCTATATTCCACGTATAACTTCATGATTTGGTTAAATACCATAATGTGAATCTTGAACTCTCTCACTAAGATTATTAATACTAAGAGTCTTGATCTCAAAAACTAGTCTTGTGACACTCATATATATGTTAAGGTAATACAACGTAGTTTGTCACAATTATTTATTTTTCAAGCCGACCATGGTTTTGCTGGGTATTGACCTAGCTTCATCAGGATGAATGGCCTGATGAAGAAGCTAGGTCAATACAGCGAAACCATGGTCGGTTTGAAAAATAAATCATTGTGACAAACTATGTTGTATTACCTTAATATATACTAAGGGTCTTATCCAACTTTATTACGTGATGAACCAAAGTAGTGCATCACAGAATACGAACTACCAAACAGTCCAGAAATTGTTGACAAACTTCAAGAAATTGAGAATTAAATGTACATGAGGTAGAACACCTGGATTTTTTAACTGCATGCAAAAATAGCAAGATCATTCCAAAATATTTAAGCATACACAATCATGCAATTAATAACTATGACATTAAATTTATCAGTACAGCTGAGATTAAGAGATTGCGAGCACAGATACACTCTAAAAGATATTTTATTGAAAAAATTAGTATAGATGTGTACCGGGTTTATACAGAACTTATGGATGGGAATTAAAGTACAACAATAAATGTGGAAATCATTAGAATTTTCCCTGTTGGTTGAGCATGAATGAAACAAATTTCGAAGAAAGCATTGGAACAAGATTGAACACTTAACAGCAGAAAAACAAGCTATGCTATCTGAAAGCATCAATAAAGTAGCAAATAAACAACCTAATTATATTAACCAATCTGATACTGAGCTTACCTCCTTACAACAAGCTGCTTTAGAACGAGGACTAAAATATTCTTATCCATATAAAGTTCCATCCACCAAAGTTTTGATCCCACAGATCGAAGAAGTTATACTACAGCTACCAAAAAATAGGCAGGAGCAGACCAGACATAAAATAACAAGAGCTATTAGCAACATCGGCAAACAAACAAAAAATGTAATAAAGTATAAACGACTAGCTCTTCTTGTATTATGTAACAACCCAGAAATATCTTGTATAATGGCTGACAAATCCAAGCAGGTCATAGTCATTAACCATGAAACTTATTAAGACAAAATGCTTTTAGCAATTCATGGCCTAGATATAATGACTATCAAACAAGATCCCACAGAGAAGATTATCAGGAAATTAGCACAGTTGAGAAATCACAGTAAGCTTCCTGATGAGGTAAAAAAAAGGCTTCCACCTGTCGGCACTACTGTTCCTACTATATTTGGCAAATTAAAAATACATAAAGATAATGCACCTATAAGACCTATAGTGTCAAAACAACTGTCACCAACTATTCATATAGAAAGGGCACTATTTGACTTCATTAATAAATACTATAAAGAGCACACATTTGCAATTAAAAACTCAACTGAGGTCATCAAAGCTATCAAAGAATATAGAGGAAATGCTGAATTCAAAATGGTAAGTCTAGATATTGTATCCCTCTTTCCCAATACACCCATGAAAATAGCTATTCAATTGATTGCAGAACAATTGCTACTGAATAACTTGCCACAGATTGAAATAACCAGTATCATTTTCACACTGAATTTTATTAATGACAATAACTTCTTTTCCTTCAATAAATCCATCTACAAGCAACTGTCAAGAGCCCCTATGAGGTCACCCCTCTCAAGCCTTTTTGCAGAAGTAATCTTACAGGACATTGAGCATAAACTACTAATTGAGAAACTACTATGATGTCAAAACACCCGACTTATTCATCCAATACGTAGACGACATCCTTATCTTTTGGAACCATTCCAAGCAAGAACTTGAAGATTTTACAACTTCATACTCAAGTATTTGTCCAACTATTAAATTAACAACTGAATGGGAAAATAACAACCAATTACCATTCCTAGATGTTTTGCTAATTAACAACAATAAACAGATATTTCAATTTACTTCCGATATTGGAGGTTATTTTTTTAATGTGCATTAATGCATTGGCATTTTTGAACTTCCCTTTTTGTTGGTAAAGTTCAATTAACACTTACCGCACGTGGGGCTTGGCTTTCAATTCTTATTTCCGTTATGTGGATGCAGCATGGGGGTTTTTCATTTAGTTGCAGGTCCACTTCATTTTTTTCCCCATTGGTATTTATCTGGCCTCGTCATTAAATGAGTTTTTTCCCTTGCTGCCTTCTCATTTACTTCGATAATTTTTCATAACCCTAGTACTTTCGGTAATACTCCATTACCGTCATCGAGGGGACGTTTTGCTCAGACTGGCACGGACCTTGTCAGCTGGGCATTTCGGTGGTTCTCGCGGGCTGCTTCTGTCATCGGCTATCGCTTCTTCTTGGGTGTTGTGGCGCCATTTCTTGTTGGTCACTGATCTCATTTTTCGAACTTTTTCATTTTTTTGCTCAATTTTAATTACATTTCTCCAGCTGTTTCTCAAAATATTAGGGTCATTATGGTTGCAAACTTTTGCCCTATTTTTTTCAATCATTACAGATTCTGCTATTCTGAGGTGTTTTTTGGATTTACAGCTTTTAATGATTTTTATATTTTCGAATTTAGGAAATTTTTGGTTATCCAGACAGTATTGAATAAGTGCTGTTTTTTCTTCTTTTTTCTGTCAATTTTTTACGTGTTGTTTTAATCTGTGTTTAAGCTTATTTTTGGTAATTCCTATATAAGCCATTGGAGGATTTTCAGTAGCAGGAATTGAGTAAATACCTGCTTTTTCTAACATTTTTATTTTTTCATTATTTTTTATTACCATATTTTTGATGGTATTTACTTTTCCTCCAATTTGAATGTTATGCTTTTTACAAATTTTATTAATTTCATTAGTAGTACCTTTAATGTAAGGAAAACCATTTAAATATTTGACTTCTTTTTTATTTACTACAGCATTATTTTTTTATTTTTTATTTTCTTTATTACTTCTGTGTTCCATTTTTTTATTAAATGGTTAGGATAACCAAAGCTACCTGCAATTTTTTTTATGAATTTGATTTCTTCATTGATGAACTGGCTGTTTTCAGAGTGCGTATATGCTCTTTTTATTAAGGTTTTTAGACTATTGCATTTTTGAGGATAAGGATGTGCCGAATTGTACGGGATTAGGACCGGAACAAATGAACTTTTCGGATAAACCTTGTATAGTAACTTATCTGTGGATTTGATAACTTTGTACGTCCAAAAAGGCTATTGCATTATTTTTTTCTATTTCAACAGTGAGTTCTATAGTTGGATATAAAGAGCTGTAACATTTTGTTAATTTTCTTAATTCTTCTTCGTTCAGTTTTGATAGAATGAAAATATCATCCACATATCGACAGTACACTTCTGGTTTTTCTTCCATACGATGCAGGACATTTTCTTCAATTTCGTTCATCACAACCTCAGCATATAAAGTTGATAATGGTGAGCCCATTGGGCCTCCTGAATTTTGCTTGAATATTTTGTCCTTGTATGTAAAAATATTGTTTTCATATAAATAGAATAAAACTTTTTTGAATTCATGAATTTGTTTGTTATTTAAAATTTTAAGATTTTGCAACTTCTTAATGATAATTTCAATAGCTTCTGGAACAGGAGTGCTTGGATATAATGCTTTAACGTCCATGCTTGCCATGTTTAAGTCCTTTAGTCCAGTTTTTACATTTTTAATTTTTTCAATAAATTCATACGTGTTCTTGATGGTGAACTTGTTGTTCATGATAAAGGGTGCTAGGAACTTGTAAATGTTTTTTTCTAATGTTATCAATGGTGAGTTTTTTTTTGAAACTATCAGTCTCATTATATCCAAGCACTCCGTTCCAGAAGCTATTGAAATGATCATTAAGAAGTTGCCAAATCTTAAAATTTTAAATAACACACAAATTCATGAATTCAAAAAAGTTTTATTCTATTTATTTATATGAAAATAATATTTTTACATACAAGTACAAAATATTCAAGCAAAATTCAGGAGGCCCAATGGGCTCACCATTATCAACTTTATATGCTGAGGTTGTGATGAACGAAATTGAAGAAAATGTCCTGCATCGTATGGAAGAAAAACCAGAAGTGTACTGTCGATACGTGGATGATATTTTCATTCTATCAAAACTGAACGAAGAAGAATTAAGAAAATTAACAAAATGTTACAGCTCTTTATATCCAACTATAGAACTCACTGTTGAAATAGAAAAAATAATGCAATAGCCTTTTTGGACGTACAAAGTTATCAAATCCACAGATAAGTTACTATACAAGGTTTATCCGAAAAGTTCATTTGTTCCGGTCCTAATCCCGTACAATTCGGCACATCCTTATCCTCAAAAATGCAATAGTCTAAAAACCTTAATAAAAAGAGCATATACGCACTCTGAAAACAGCCAGTTCATCAATGAAGAAATCAAATTCATAAAAAAAATTGCAGGTAGCTTTGGTTATCCTAACCATTTAATAAAAAAATGGAACACAGAAGTAATAAAGAAAATAAAAAATAATGCTGTAGTAAATAAAAAAGAAGTCAAATATTTAAATGGTTTTCCTTACATTAAAGGTACTACAGTAATGAAATTAATAATATTTGTAAAAAGCATAACATTCAAATTGGAGGAAAAGTAAATACCATCAAAAATATGGTAATAAAAAATAATGAAAAAATAAAAATGTTAGAAAAAGCAGGTATTTACTCAATTCCTGCTACTGAAAATCCTCCAATGGCTTATATAGGAAGTACCAAAAATAAGCTTAAACACAGATTAAAACAACACGTAAAAAATTGACAGAAAAAAGAAGAAAAACAGCACTTATTCAATACTGTCTGGATAACCAAAAATTTCCTAAATTCGAAAATATAAAAATCATTAAAAGCTGTAAATCCGAAAAACACCTCAGAATAGCAGAGTCGGTAATGATTGAAAAAAATAGGGCAAAAGTTTGCAACCATAATGACCCTAATATTTTGAGAAACAGCTGGAGAATGTTAATTAAAATTGAGCAAAAAAATGAAAAAGTTCGAAAAATGAGATCAGTGACCAACAAGAGATGGCGCCACAACGCCCAAGAAGAAGCAATAGCCGATGACAGAAGCAGCCCGCAAGAACCACCGAAATGCTCAGCTGACACCGTCCGTGCCAGTCTGAGCAAAACGTCCCTCGATGACGGTAATGGAGTATTACCGAAAGTACTAGGGTTATGAAAAATTATCGAAGTAAATGAGAAGGCAGCAAGGGAAAAAACTCATTTAATGACGAGGCCAGATAAATACCAACGGGGAAAAAAATTGAAGTGGACCTGCAACTAAATGAAAAACCCCCATGCCGTATCCACATAACGGAAATAAGAATTGAAAGCCAAGCCCCACGTGCGGGTAAGTGTTAATCGAACTTTACCAACAAAAAGGGAAGTTCAAAAATGCCAATAAACAGATAGAATACCAAGTCTGTTGTAAGCCTACTTATGTGCCAAATATAATACCATTTCAATCCCATCATCCTTGGAAATACAAAATTGCAGCTTTTAGATATTTCATTAGAAGAGCTGTCGCAATGTCATCTAACTAGCAGGCAATAAATAAAGAAATCAAATGGATTAAGGATCTCGCCATTAATTTTGGATATAATAATTTAATCGATCCATCCATGCTAAACAATCAAAGATATCATCAGATCATCAATGACAGAAGTAAACCAAATCAGCCGATTTCTGATCAGAAAAAGTTTTGCGAAAAACTTCCTTATTGTCCACCAATTTGCGGAATTATTAAAAATGAGTGTAGTAAAACTAATGTACTCATTGCCGATACTGTTACTGATAATAGTCGAATACTTCAGAGAAACCCTGACAATATCAGTATGGTAAATAAAGCCGGTGTGTATCAAATTCCAATATTAAACAATAAGGATTCCTTACATAATAAACCATTATATATTGGCAGCACAAAAAGAAATATAAATTCTTGATTGAGGGAACATCTTAGTAATTAGATAAAGAATAAAACATGAACATCTCTAATTCAGTACTGTCGAGATAATAATGCTATCCCCGATGGGGACAACGTAAAACTGTTGTAATCTCATAACACTCACAGAAAGATTCTTACTGCCGAGGCTGTATTGATGGAAAAGACTGAAGGGAACAATTGTAATTCAAATACACCAGTTGAATTATCCAGCGCATGGAAGAATATGATTGAGCACGAAAAACATTGATCCATCCGTGCTAAACAATCAAAGACTGTTTACCAACATAGTTTAAGAGCCAGGCGAACACCAGATGGCAGCACCTCTAACATATGTAACATACAAGATAACTGATGAAGTAAGGTTGGCATTGACGGAACAATGAGATAGACCTTAGTGTTCAGCGCAGAGTTAACATTGCCTGCAACCTTGAAAATGGCCGTGAAGTATGCGAGCTGAAACGCGTTGGGAATGTCGACGAAACGATAAGGCGGCGACGGTGTTGTGTCAATCCTTTGTTTTTGCGCACAGGTTTTTAAGGTGATGACTTTGTTAGGTTTTATTCTATCATCTTTCAATTAGGGTTTTAACTTTGGTAAGCGTTTTAATGTCAAATTCGAAGTCTATTTTTTTTGTTCGAATCATTCCATTTCGTTGTAGTCCTATCGCCATTGTATATTATTCATATATCTTTCATCGCCATCATATATCTTTCACTTATTGTTTATCTATATGATTTTTGTGATTGATGACAGAACTTTGCACATACCGATATTAATGTACAAAGGGCTCTACAAGTATAGACAAATGGTAGAACAGATTTGAAACAATGGGCCTGACAACTTGGGCCTAATCTTTTTGTGAAAGACAAAGAACCCGAGGAACTGAAAATTCTACTGACATGACGATGGAAGGTGAGGTAAATATGAAGAGGTGAGCATAAATATACTGAGTTCGTAATTTCTATCTATATAGGTTAATTAACACATAAATTTTCACCGCCGAACGTTATATATTGGCCAGTCAAACTTTCATAGTTACTTAACCTGTGAAACAGAAACATTAAAAAATATCAGATGATTATTTCATATACTATGAATGAGAAACATTTCTCACTGGAAACTCTCTCCAACAAAAAAAGAATTTTTCAAATCGGACTCTTAGCAACAGAGATATCAACAAAAATATTATATACATTTAAGCCCCCTGGCAGGAAAACTATGTGCTATTTTAAGCAGGAGGTATTCTCAAACGTTTTCCAAAGTGAGCGGTATTGGTCCACGAAAGAATGTTTTCAGTTGAGTTTTCGGAAGCTTAGATTTTCTTGCAAATGCATCAGAAGCAGAAAAAGACACTTAGCCCCTTTGTGGCCAAAGCATTCTTTATCAAAAATTAAAAATTATATGCAAAACATTTCCCATGAGGTGCTATTTCCAATGCAGGGAAAATTTTTCAAATCAGAGTTTTAGAAGCAGAGATATCAGGGGAAATGTAATTTATCTTAACGCCCCCTAGCAGAAAATTATGCATTACTGAAAAAGAAACTGTGCCTAAAATAGTCCCCATTATAAATTGCATCGAAAGGATGAAAGACTTTTTTCTATTGGATATTTAAAAGCAAATATATGCAATAAAATGTATTTTGAATTCGATATCCTCTACATTTATGCCCTCCAGCAGCAAAGTTCTGCATCAGAAAAAAATGAAGTGCCAGGATCATCGTTTTCACATTTTAAGCTTCCCAATGCAAAAATATTTTTTTCAAATAAGACTAATAATAGTACCAGAGATATAGTGTCCACAGACGGACTGACTGACTGACTGACAGATAGAACGATAACATAAGCATGATCTTTTTTACAAAAGACTTGCTAAGAAATTTTTTTAGGCTTCTCTGCATCTGAAGATTGAGTGCTCTTTTCTTTGACACTTGCTGAACTTGGTTATTTATGGGAAACATGCAAATTTTTGATGGATTGCCCAAATATAAATTTAAAATTCTTAAATGACATTCAGTATCTGGTGAGAACCCAACAAAATATGGATGATTCTCAATGGATTGACATTGGCACTTGTGCCTTGCACATTGCTCATGGCAGCTATGAAACTACCTGGGTGTTCGTTCTTAAAGTACTCAAATTTTGACGGAAAAGGAAAATGAAAACAAACTAAAAAGTATTGAGCAGGATAAAAAAAAAAAAAGAATACGTTGAAATAAGAGCAATGTGCACATTATAAATTGTAAATAATCAAACTGCTGTGTAATCCAAGGTGTAAACTCACTCTAAGAAATTTATGGAACTTTTTTTCTGGAAAATCCACATTTATTTAAACACTGAAGCTGTCACTGTGAAGTTGCATTTACAGTTCTGAAGGGCTTGTTTTTTACTTGTTACATTCATTACACTCAGGAACAAATTTTTTTCTTATTTTCTGTTGCATGAGATTTTTCAACTGATTTTAAGTATTTTTTCAACACACACATCACTAAGCTATTCTCTGAGATTCAGAGATTAGCTCCACAAAGAAATACTAACTACCAGATAATTTTTACTTACTGTTGCCGTATCGAACTTCTCCATTTACAGCAATCTTGACACATAACTCGGGCTTCACTGACATCCATCACACGCCGTACACAAGATCTTCTATACTTCAATGCTGACTTCAAATCTGAAATCGGGTTTCCTCGACATGCTCTAGTTTTCATGCAATTTGAAACTTGTGATTTTCCCAAAAAAATTACACCCATTACAATTTACATTAGGGATAGCTTGAGAACTGGGCTTACATCTACCCTAACCTTATTCTAATTAGGCTAAATTTTTTTACAAACATCAATATTCTTTATTGTTAATTTTGGATTCTAGAGATTTATCTGATTTACACAAAAATAACACCTGTTTTTCTTTGTTTTAGATCTGATAATGGCTTTTTGAAGTAGACATAGATGTGTAAATAATCCTGATGCATTTTGTTATGTATGTGGCTGCTACACACTTCTTCGTCAAAGGCACAATATAACTTCGTTTGTGAGGCATGCCTATAAAGTCAATTTTGAAGTTCCCCTTTGTGACCAAGACAAGAAATGGGCCCCTCATATTGTGTGTCATAATTGTGAGGAAATGCTTCATGACTGGACAAAAGGAAAATGAAACAGTCTGCCTTTTGGAGTTCCCATGGTTTGGTGAGAACCCAAGGACCACATAACTGACTGCTATTTTTGCCTCAGCAAACAAAACCGGCATAAGATCTCCTATCCCAGTATTCCCTCAGCAATTCGACGTACTCTACACTCTGATGAACTCCCAGTTCCAGTTTTTAATGGTTTTTCCTCATCTGAAGATGAAGGCAGTGAACATGATCAGAAAGAGCACGAGGGTTGTGATAACGAGCTTCAAGAAATGCTTTCAGAATCCGAAGACCCCTCATCTGATACTAAACAGTCATCAGCCCCTCAGCAGTTTAACCAACCGGAATTGAATGACTTAGTGTGTGATTTGGGACTCTCCAAGAAAGCAGCTGAGGTATTAGCCTCCAGGCTGCAAGAAAAAAACCTACTGGACCACTCTGCGATAAGAGTTATTTCCGGAAGTGGGACCAGATTTTTGTGGACTTTTTTCAGAAGACAACCAGTTCATTCATTGCCACTACATCCCAGGTCTTCTCAGGCAATTAGGTGTTACCTTGTATAGTCCAATAGAATGGCGATTATTTCTGGACAGCTCAAAGCGCAGCCTCAAGTGTATTCTCCTGCAAAATGGCAATGCTTATGGGGCAGTTCCAGTTAGTCACTCAGTGCATTTGTGAGAAGAACATAATGACATAAAAAATGGTCATTGACTTACTCAAATATCATGAGCACAACTGGATCATTTGTGTGGACCTGAAAATGGTCGAAAGGCTTCATGAAGTTTCCATGCTATCTCTGCATGTGGGACAGCTTAGCTCGAGAGAAGCACTGGACCCAGAAAGAGTGGCCTATTTGTGAAACTAGAAGCAGGCATGACAAACATTATGAATGACCCAATCATCAGTCGAGAGAAGATTGTTTTTCCCCCACTCCATATCAAGCTCTGCTTGATGAAACAGTTCGTGAAGGCAATTAAGTACTGGTGGTGAATGTTTTCAACATATAATTTCTGCTTTTCTTGCTTTATCTTTCGAGAAGATCAAAGCAGGTGTGTTTGATGGGCCTCAAATTTGTGCCCTTGTATGTGATGAGGAATTTGTCAGGAAGATGAATGACAAGGAGAAGGCGGCATGGCTGTCTTTCATGGCAGTTACACTACACTTTCTTGGTAACAAAAAGGCAGATAACTATGAGATTCTAGTTACTAAAATTCTGTTGGCTTTTCGTGTTCTTGGGTGCAACATGAGTGTCAAGCTCCATTTCCTGAATAGTCACTTTGATCAATTCCCCAAGAATCTTGGGGCTGTTAGTGATGAACGGTGAGAGAGCTTCCATCAAGACCATATGACGATGGAACAGCGCTATCAAGGGCGATTGGACAAAAATATGATGGCAGACTACTGCTGGAGCATCAAATGAGATTATCCTGAGAAAGTCCACAAACGCCACTGCTACAAGTGCAAATTCTTGCTTGAATAAGACATATTTGAAGTTTGCATCTGTTACTTATCAGATGTTCTGAATCACCTATCATCTTTATGTTGAAATATATGCTAATTTAAAGTAAAAAGCATTAGTGCATACTCATATTTGACTATAATGGATAAATATTTCAGATTTGACAAGTGACGATACATATTTTACTCCACACAAGTGATTTTTTGGCCTATTTCCAAACTTTAATACATATTGTGATGCACCTACACGTTTTTGTGAATACATAAAGGATATCTTTGCCATTATGGTTGTTTAAGCCTAATTTTAAGACTGTATGACCATAAATTCCTGAGATAGACTATGTCATCATGCAAGAGGGGTCAAAATTTCATGAAAAATGAAAATGTTGAATTGCAAAAAATCTAGAGCTTAGAGAAAAACTAACTTCAGATTTGAATTCAGCACACTCAAATTAAGTAAGAACAAGTGCTGATATCAATGCAACAAAAACTTCGTTCCTCAGTGTTATGGGATAGATTTAAGCTCATTAACATTTTATGTATTTCTTGTGTTTTTTAAGCTTAAAAACTGTTTCAGAAACCAATGTTTGGTCAAAAAAAAAAAATAGTTCACCAAAAAGTCAAGGAATTCTACTTTGTAAATCTTGTAGACTCCCTGAATTACCAAATGTATAATTCAACTAATATGTTGAAACATGTTGGCAGAATTTATCACACGTCATAACCAAAGTTACGATGCACGATAAATTCTGCCGACGTGGAACTAGGAGTTGATACAACAGATTACATAGTGTTCGACTATGTGACAGCAGGCACGTGAACCAGTGTGGAAATACCCACTGATGAAGACTATGAATTAAATAGTCTGAACTAGTCTGGGTGATGCAAGGCAAAGTGGGAAATGGTGGGGGTTTTTTTTGTTTTTTTTGTATTTCTTTTAGTTGAAAGATTTGGTCATTGTATGCTCAATTTTAATTGAATTTCATTTTAATTGAGGTTACTCCCCCATCGTTTTTAATCCTACAGCTAGTTCTTTTAAATATTCCCACAAGTTCGTTTCCTGTATGTAGCAGCCAACATCGATATCATTAAACCATCTATCAATCAGGATTTTAACCTATCGTTCATGTGGAAGAACATTAAAATAGTATGTGCATTAGGCGAAGATATACAGCAGAAGACATAATGGTAAGTGCAATATCAATTAAACATCATTATCTTTTGAATTTTAATGTTTCACAGTAAATAGACATTGTTTCCCGTGCTTGCTTTAAATCTTACATAACGTGTGAAACAGTAGAAAGTATTGTCAACATATTAGTTGAATTATACATATGATTATATAGCCAGGTTAACGGAGTTCAACACTTAAGGGTGTAATTAGAACTTATATACACCGATGAGCCATTACATTATAACCACCTACCTAATAAGCTATAGGACCCCCTTAGCCCACAAAACAGTGGCTACTTGGCGAGGCATCAATTCAATGAGGTGGTGATAGGCCCAGGAGCAGAATTATGTTCAGTGTTCTGCAACAAGACTTCCAAAGATTCTAAATGTTCTGCGGGCAAAGCGGGCAACACTTTGACCAAATTTCATAAAAAAATTAAGTGAATAAATCACAGTAAACCAAGTATTAAAAATTTATTACCATCAGTTGAAACCCCTTGTTAAATATAACAATACATAAACCTGTTATTTAAATAAAATAAATTTATTTAGAACCAGGGTATGTATTTAGAATTTGATATTCTGTTAGTAACTTTTGAAGTTAAAATAGTGTGCCATTGTTGCAGATGAATTATTTACAAAGTTTTTGTGGTAATTTGGTCCATACATTGAAACTAGGGCAGCTTTCAGTATTTTTTGGACTGATTTATGTCCAAATGGTGCTCTGTTTGACATCATAAACATTCATTTATCACTTGTTCCAACAATAACATCATCTCCATCATTAGTATTGGGTCTTTTATTTATACAATTTGTCAGTTGCTTAACCCCAGGATTCTCAAATTGCCTCCGAGACATCATACACAGAAAGAATAAAAATAGCAAACTTAATAAATTTGGGATCTCTGCTTTCATTTTATTTAGAGCTTGTTTTAAGAGAGATTTAATCTGAAAAAAATTTTCCGCTTGACCTACTTTCTTGCATATTTCTATAAATCCAAGTGACACAAAACCAGTGTACTCAAAGAATATTTTTTTTTTCTTCAGTGTGTAGAACACATGGAAAAACCTTTACAAATTCAATGAAATTGGAAAGATCTTCCAATTCTTTCTTCTGCTCAGAACTGACATGAGTTCTTGTAAATATTAATTATTCAAAATGCAATAAAATGCCTGCTCTTAGAATTATGTCAACAATTTCCTCCTTTTCAAAATATACACTGTATTTTTCTAATATATCATCAATGTATCCTGTTATCTTTAAATATCATAACATACGGGAGATGTGTCAGGGCTATTCTGAGTGGAGCGCAGTGTTTTCGAACTCTTCGCTCAGTCCGATTTCCATTTTCGAAAATTGTTCCTCCATTTTGAAGCTGAAACACAACAAATTATTGAACAAAATCATATTTTATATTAATACTGAACAGAGGGAATTGCAAGAAAAAAATTACGATTATGCGAGAAATCGTCACTCAGTTGAGCTTCCCTTGAGAAATCGTCACTCAGTTTAGCTTCCGTTGAGAAATTGTCACTCAGTCTAGCTTCCGTTTTCAAATGTTTTAAGAGACGGAATTCCATTTCCAGCTGGAAAACGCCCCTCCCTCGCAATTCTCTTCACCGTCGAGAAAGACTCAAATGATGACAACAAAAGCAAAATTCCCCGAATCCACGAGAGAAACTCGTGCCTAAAGATCACAGGGACATTTTTGCTCTGCCGAATTTACGTTAACGGAAATTGTTGCCTCTAGTTTCAACCTGAAATACAAACATTTATTCAATAGACTGATAGTTAGTAACAATACTGGACAGAAGCAACTTCGGAAGAAGAAGAAATAACGATTACAGGGAAGTTTTTAAGTTTGAAAAACGGAATACTGTTCCCAGACAGAATGACACACACACACATTAACCCCCCCCCATTATCTTCAGTTTCGTATCGATCCCAATTAATGAAAAACGCGGAATTCCAAGAAGGAATCTCATGCCTGATTTTTGTAACATCTGTGAAATGCAAAATGAATTGTCCAGGCCGCTATGAAGCTGATTAGCATGTCCATAAATTGATTATATTTCTGACAATAAATGATGTATTTGACTACAATTTTCAGAACTCAGTGAAGGATTAGTTTTCAAAGCACATAATTTTATGAAGGATAAGTTTTTAAAGCTCAAATTTTGTGAGTGGTCAAAATACGGACCCAGATTTTATACAGTATATAATATATAAATATATAACGTATATATACACTGAAGTGCCAGAAAAACTGGTACACCAATCTAATACTTGGTAGCCCCCCCCCCCCCCCCGACGAGTGCAGTACTGCAGAAATACGACAGGGCATGGACTTTACTAACTTCTGGAAATATGCGGTAGGCAATGCACACCATACATCCTGCAGAGCATTCCACAATTCGGGTGTATTCCGAGGTCTCCGATTCCTGTGTTCGATAGCGCGTTGCATGGCATCCCAAATGTTTTCTATCACGTTCAGATCTGGGGACTTCGGTGGTATGGCAACACCCCAAACTCAAATGAATGCTCCTCTAACCATAATGTGGCGTCCCGACACTTGTGTGGAGGTGCATTGTTCTGTTGGAACAGGCCCAACCCATCAGCATGAATGCAGGACATGAACGGGTGTACCTCATCAGAAAGGATGCGCAGATAGCGTTCACCGGTCACAGACGTTTGTAGACATACCAGGGGTCCCAGTGAAGTCCAGCTAAATGCACCTCATAACATTACGGACCCTCCACCAGCCGATACATTTCCCTGTTGACAGGCGGGATCCATGGCTTGATGGGGCTTGTGCCACACACGAATCCTTCCATCTGCCGGATACCGTTGGAAATGCAACTCGTCAGAACAGGCTACTTGTTTCCAGTCATCAAGTGTTAAGTGGTGGTGTTGCCGTGCCCAAGCGAGGCGCAAAGCTCATGTCGTGCCCATCAAGGGGACTCGAGTTGAACATCAGCTCCCAAAGCCCATATCGTGCAGGGTACGTTGCACAATCCGAACGCTGATGCTTGTTTAGACTCCAGCATTGAATTCCGATGATACTTGCGAGAGTGTTGCACAACTATCACGTGAAATGATTCTTGACAGTCGATGATGGTCACGTTCACCCAATGTTTTTTTACGGCCACACTGGTATCGTAGGTTGGAGGTTTTGCCGGAATTCTTGTAGTCACGGTACACCCTTGCAATGGTCGTCTGTGAAAATCCGAACTTGGTTTCTACCTCCGAAATACTATGGCCCATCTCATGAGCGCCAACTATGACAACGCGTTAAAAATAGCTTAAATCGATATTACTAGTCATTCTCATGCCGAAAACAGCTGTGACAGCTGGCAAGGATGTTTATCACTTTATATACGCCCTGGCGGACACAACAGAGTACGCGCATAGGTGCGTTGCTATGCATTTTGCATAAGCTCGTCTGTACCAGTTTTTCTGGCACATTAGTGTATATATTGGGTATGTAAATAAGTTTTGAGGGATTTCCGTTCGGTGTCGTACTTATTACTGCACGCATGTGTTTTAAGGTGGCAACACTGCGATATCGCAGTACGAGATGCCAGCTGTCATAGTCGGTATACGACGCTCGATTGAGGTGCGAAGACTTATTTGTTTTACTCGATGGAAAATGGCAACTTTCATCCCAACAAAACAGCATCTGCGGGAAGTGTTATTGCATTACTTTATTGTCACAAAAAGTGCTGCCGACAGCTATCGCTTATTGTCAGAAATCTATGGTGAACATTCCCCATCCATAAAAACGTGAGTATTGGTTTAGACGATTCAAAATGAACGATTGCGATGTCAGTGATAAAGAACGTTCTGGACCACCCAAAAAAATTGCTGATGCCGAATTGGAAGCTTTACTCGATGAGGATCCGTGTCAGACCCAAAAAAACTAGCAGCAGCATTAAATGTTAGTCAACCATGCATTTCACAACGTTTAGCTGATGGGAATGGTGCAAAAAGAAGGGAATTGGGTTCCACATGCTTTGCGGGAAAGAGACCTTGAACGTCGAAAAACCATTTGCAAATTGCTGCTTCAAAGGCAAAAAAGAATGTTTTTTATGCATCGAATTATTACTGCCGACGAGAAATGGATATGGTACGATAACCCTAAATGGCAGAAAGCATGGGTGAACCCAAGTGAACCAGGTCCTTCAATGCCAAAACGCAATATCCATGGTTCAAAGGTAATGCTGTGTATCTGGTGGGACCAGAAGAGTGTGATCCACTATGAACTGCTGAAACTGTCAGAAACTATTACTGGTGATCGGTGTCGAACCCAATTAATGCGTTTAAAATGAGCTCTCGCGCAAAAACGGCCGAAATGGGAGAATAGACACAAAAAAGTCATCTTGCAGCATGACAACGCAAGACCACGTGTTTCTCGACCTGTGAAAAAGTACTTAGAAGGATCCGACTGGGAGGTTCTACCCCACCCGCCATATTCGCCAGATATTGCGCAATCGGATTACCATTTGTTCCGGTCGATGCAGTCAGCACTTTCTGGAGAACGGTTTAGTTCTTATGAAGACCTCAAAAAATTGGCTGGACAACTGGATCTCTTCCAAGGAACCAGAATTCTTCCTTCGGGGCATACGTTCACTGCCTGAAAGATGGGGTAAAGTTGTAGCTTCAGAGGGAGCATACTTCGATTTATATTAAAATATTGTTTCTGTTCTCCAACAATGTGTTTTGTTCACCTCAAATCTTATTTATATACCCAATATATATATATATATATAATATTATTTTTTTTTATTTTTTTTTTACCTTAAAATTTTCTAAGGCGGGAGACTCCTTTCTAGCAACTTTACTTTGGTGGGGGTTTAAAACTTTGGGCAGGAATCCCATCCCATGTGTTCTGGTGGTGTTGACTTGAGGCGACTTTTCCAAGTTGGGCACCTAACAAGCACTCTCCCCAGCAATATGTGGTTTAACACAGCTTTGCGCCTCCTACTTTCTAGAGGGAATGGGGGAAAGGGTCTTTCAAAAAGTGCAGGGAGAAACAATCTCCTACCATCCCAAATGGTACGGGTGGATGCATGTGTGGGGGGAGGCGGATTGTTCGGTGCTCTAGAAAGAAGGGCGCGGAGTGTAGACAAGTTTCCGGCAGATCGGGGTACGCAAGCAAGAATTTAAGATTTCTGCAACAGATTGAATTTTAAGATTTAACAAAATATGTTCTATAAATAAAAATATTCTACAAGGAAACTGAAATCTAAGATAAGAAAAATATATTCCACAAGGCATTGAAATCTAAGATTAAACAGAAAATGTTCTGCCAAAGGGGACTTCATACTGCGACGCATGTTGCAGTTTTAAGTACTTTCTGCTCCTGGGGCGATAGGTATCCTGAGGTATCTGGTATTATAATGTCAACAGGAGGTCCTCCAGTTCCTGTACATTTCGGGGTGGTGGTGATTTAGCTCGAACCTGCTTTTCCAAGTCGAACCACAAATGTTCGATTGGGTTCATGTCAGGTGAATTTGGAGGCCAGGACATTAACAGAAAGTCAACAGCATGTTCCTCAAATCACTCCTTGAAGATTCTGGCAGTGTGGCATGGCGCATTATCCTGTTGGTAATGGCCATCACCAGCAGGGAACACAGTTGCGATGAATGGGCGAACTTGGTCCACAATGATGTTCAGATACCTGACAGCTGTTAGGGATTGTGTTATTGGGATAATGGGGCCTAAATTATCCCAAGAAAACATCGCCCACAGCATAACACCACAGCCGCCGGCCTGTTTCCGCCCAGCAGTGCATCCAGGTGCCATAGCCTCCATTGGTAAGTTATCAGCGTATCCGTGCTCGGTCATCTACGTGAAGCACCAGAAATCATGATTCGTCAGACCAGGCCACTCTCTTCCAATCATCCATGGTCCAATCTCTATGATCTTGGGCCCATTTCATGCATTGTTGGCGATCACTTGCAGTGAGCATTGGGACTCGGCTGGGTCTTCGGCCAATGCAGGCCCTTGTGCAGAAGGCTGTGATGAACTGTGAGCTGTGACACATTCCCTGATCATCACTGTTGTAGCTTCGGGTGATCTGTCGCACTGTAGCACTGCAGTCGATGTAAACAATGCATGACAGTCTCCACTCCCCTCTGGCATCAATGAGCTGCGGATGACACACGGCTAAACAACTGTTCATCGTTTGGCCATCTGTGCACCACTTTTGATACGTACTCACTAAAGCGGCACGTGAACAAGCTGTGCCGTCACAATTTGTCTTTTATCAAACTCCGCTAAATCGGCAGCTTTTCCCATTCTGACTCCGAACACTTTACTAACCGAAAGCTGGTCCTTGGGATGTATATATACTGTTCTGTGAACTTCACCTGCACCACCATTCGGTCTCCAGGCACGCTCATTTCTCTAGGCTTTGGGTGGTCATAATGTAGTGGCTCATTGGTGTATATCCCTGAATTACCTTTCGAAATTTGTCTGAATTTTCAGAAAGGAGCGTAGCTTTAATTACAAGAAGTTATTTTATTGCTCACCATAAATTATAGCTGTCGTATTAACATTCTCCTCCCCTCTGGAAAATTGATGGTCTGTTTCTGCATAGGGATAGTTGGTTTCTATTTACCATGAAATATGTAGTTTTTCGTAATCCACACTGGTAAAGTTGCTCTCAACCATATTTATCCTCATCTTCCACCCCATTTGGAACATGGCATCTGGTCTTTAAACCAGAATTCACTTCATTGTTATTTGCTGTAAAAATTTTCACCAGTGGAGAATATAAACTAAATAAAGTTCATTTGTGTCTTGAGGCTACATTTGTAAAGTTATTTTGGAAATTGACATCTTTTGAGATATATAGATATATCTTATGTGACTCTATCACAAAGTTCACATAACATTACATGAGTACTAGAGCTCTTCACAAAGACGCTTTAATGTCCCTAAGTCTTCTGTTATGCACGTTATGAGTGGGGTACAGTCTGCGGCAGTGCATTAAGTTATTCAATAATGTTCAGGTATAATTCAGTTAAAAAGTCCTAAAAATGTTACGTACCGAAATGTGTCTTCAGTTTCCTATCGGTAGTTCGTTCTTGATAAGCATTTGTTCGATATCACTTGAAGTAGTTCACTGCCTGCTTGCAGATAACGCCCTGGTATGTACTAGTTATAATGCAGCTGCATTCTGCTTCTTTATTGAGAGCCTTTTTGGTCGAAAGTTGTATCATATCATCTATATGGTTGTATGAGGTGTCCAGCCATTAGGGCTAACTTGGTTCCGGCACACTAGGTTGTGTTGACTTCGTATGGAGCAGGACACCACATACAACCATATAGAGGATATGATACAACTTTTGACCAAAAAGGCTCTCTCAATAAAGAAGCAAAATGCAGCTACATTATAACTAGTACATACAAGGGCATTATCTGCACGCAGACAATAAACTACTTCAAGCGTTATCAAACATATGCTTATCAAGAACGAACTACCGATAGGGAACCGAAGACACATTTCGGTAAGTTACATTTTTAGGACTTTTTAACTGAATTATACCTGAAAATTATTGAATAACTAAATGCACTGCCACAGACAGTACCCCACTTATAACTTGTATAACAGAAGACTTAGGGACATTAAAGTGTCTTTGTGAAGAGTTTTGAGATATATGTGAAAATACATTGAATATGTAAATTTTAAAATATGCTCTGTTTGGTGGTTTATTTTATATAGTTAAGTTTTCTAATGCTAAGCTATGAAAATTGTGTGTGTATTTTAAATCCTTTGGCCAGTGCTTTACATTTCTTTGGTCATTGGAGTCATGCTTTATGATTGTAGCTTTCTGTTGATGTTATCTTGATATTGTATTTGGTACATTGTTGTGTTTGAATATTTATCTATACTTATCCTTTGTTACACTTTTTTTAACGATTCTAGGCTGATGTGACATTAGAAAATAGCAAAGCAGAATTTGAATTTACTACAGCACGAAATGAAATTCGTCGTGTAAATGAATACAGTAAAACAAAAACAATTGAGGTATTTGTAATGTATTTATAATTTCTTAACACTGAAGTACTTAAATGTTAACTTTTGTTTTGTCAATCCTGGAACCTGAATTTTGGAATTCTTACGTGAATTACAGGTGTTGTAAAATAGAAATGTGTATATATTTTCTGTACTTAAAAAAAAAAAAAGACAAAAGAAACTGCAGCATCACTGATTTGTCTGATCGCACTGGGAAATCATGTTTTGATACTATTACTTGATGAGTAATATATATATATATATATATATAGAAAATTAGCTGGGTCTAAGAGCAAGTTGCATGTGAACAAATTATCAGGAAAAACCAAAATGTTGATGCAAAAAAGAAGAGAGATGAGGACAACTAAAGATGTGACTTCCAAAGTGGAATATATAGAGCTATGCAAGACAGTAAGAAAAAGTATCACTGAAGACGTAAGGAAATTCAACTGTGAACTAGTGAGGAAAGCAATTGAAAACAACCAAAGCCTAAAGATAGCAAAGGGACATATCAGGAAGGGAAGAAAACAGATTATGGCACTTGAGAAGAGAAGATGGTTCTGTAACAAGAAATAGAGGCGAAATTTTGATAAGAGTGAAAGATTTCTACTCCAAATTATATGAAAGGGATGATACATGTACTCCAGACATCATGAAAGGTACCAGTACCAGAGTTCTTCCAGTTCTCCCAGCAGAAGTTGCACATGCAATCAAGAACATGAAGCGGGGGAAAGCTCCAGGAGAAGATGGAATTACTGTAGACATCATACAAGAAGCAAGTGGAGAAATCGAAACAGTACTCGCTCAAATTTTCACTCGATGCCTTAATGAAGTTAAGATTCCTGAGGATTGGAACAACGCTACAATGATCCTGCTACATAAAAAAGGTGACATTGAGGATCTCAGGAACTACAGACCTATCAGCCTCCTCTCAGTGGTTTATAAAATCTTCGCTAAAGTTCTTTCACACCGTTTGAAGGTAACACTGGACATGGCTCAACCGATAGAACAAGCTGGATTCAGGAGTGGCTACAGCACAATAGACCATATCCACGTACTGAGAGAACTAATTGAAAGAGCGAGGGAATATGAACTTCTATTGTGCATGGCTTTTATCGATTTTGAAAAAGCCTTTGATTCAGTGAAACCATCAGCAGTTACAATGGCTCTCAAATCCTGCGGCATTGAAGATACATACATTAATATTATTAATAACATCTATGAAAATGCAAGTGCAAAGATTCGGCTGTTTGAAAATACAACACACATAAAAATTGGAAAGGGAGTGAGACAAGGTGACACCATATCTCCGAAGCTCTTTAATGCAACATTGGAGGGTGTCTTTCAATCGCTGAGCTGGGAAAACAATAGGATAAAGATTAATGGAGATTATCTAACCCACCTTCGTTTTGCTGATGACGTAGTCATTTTTGCAACTACTTCATCAGAGCTGCAGAGTATGATCCAGGAACTTGCTGACAAGAGTAAAGAAGTGGGATTAAAAATGAACTTTCAGAAGACAAAAGTGATGTTCAATGCTTTTACAAGAAATGAAGATTTATCGATTGATGGAGAAAAGCTGGAGATAACAGACACGTACGTTCATCTTGGACAGCAGATATCAAGTGAGGGTCACATTGATGAAGAAATTAATCAGCGTACAAAACTTGCCTGGAGAGCTTTTGGAAGAAACAGCATAATTTTCAAGAGCAATATGCCATTATGTCTTAAAAGAAAAGTGTTTCATCAATGCATCCTTCCAGTGCTTACGTATAGTGCAGAGATGTGGACTTTAACTGAAAGAGACTTACAAAGGCTGCAGACAACTCAAAGAAGCATGGAGAGGTGCATGCTTGGTGTAACCAGGAGAGATAAGAAGAGGAACACGTGGATCCGAAAAATGACAAGAGTGGAAGACATCATGATCAGAGTTAAATCCCTGAAATGGCAATGGGCTGGACATACTGCCAGAAGGACAGATCATCGATGGACAGCCAAAATTTTAGATAATTTTCAAGAGCAATATGCCATTTATGTCTTAAAAGAAAAGTGTTTGATCAATACATCCTTCCAGTGCTTACGTATGGTGCACTAAAAGAGACATACAAAGACTGCAGACAACTCAAAGAGGCATGGAGAGGTGCATGCTTGGTGTTTACCAGGAGAGATAAGAAGAGGAACATGTGGATCCGAAAAATGACAAGAGTGGAAGACATCATGATCAGAGTTAAATCCCTGAAATGGCAATGGGCTGGACATACTGCCAGAAGAACAGATCATCGATGGACAGCCAAAATTTTAGATTGGATTCCAAGGGACAGGAAAAGACCCAGAAGAAGACCACATGGAAGATGGGTGGATGAAATTTGAAAGTATGCAGGGGTGACATAGAGGAGACTGGCACAAGACAGACCATTGTGGAGGAAACTTGGGGAGACCTTCGTCCAGCAGTGGATTGATAATGGTTGACAATGATGATGATGATATATGTACAAATGCGAAACATAAAAGCAAATTTTGAACTTAGAAAAACAAAAAAAAGGAAACGAGAAAATGAACAACAATCACCTTTTTCCACCCACCCGAAGCATGCGAGCTTCAAGCGATGAAAATTTAACGAACAGAAGAATGCAGGGAAGCATATTAATGACTGACTCCTTGTCGGCTTCGTCAAGGGCAAGCAACAAGAAAATCACTCATTAATCTACTGAGACCAAAAATTTGTGGGTTTCTGCTATTTTAGTTTGCTATAGGGACTGATTAAATTTAAAGGAAAAAAATGTCAATTAAAAGGGATTACTAATAAAAACCCAAACCCAGCAAACTAAAACACATTTGCCCGACCGCACAACAGCAAATATAATCACCCAAAAAATAAATTGGCTCTTTCTCTCATTTTTTTATTTTATTTTCTTCAAGCGGTGTGAAAGAACAAGGAGTCAGAATATGAACTTCCATTGTGCATGGCTTTTATCGATTATGAAAAGGCCTTTGATTCGGTGAAACCATCAGCAGTTACAATGGCTTTGAAAACCTGCAGTATTGAAGATGCATACATTAATATTATTAATAACATCTATGAAAATGCAAGTGCAAAGATTTTGCTATTTGAAAATACAACACACATAAAAATTGGAAAGGGAGTGTGACAAGGTGACGCCTTATCTCCCAAGCTCTTTAATGCGACATTGGAAAATGTCTTTCAATCACTGAACTGGGAAATCAAAGGGATAAAGATTAATGGAGATTATCTAGCCCACCTTCGTTTTGCTGATGACATAGTCATTTTTGCAACTACCCAATCAGAGCTGCAGAGTATGATCCAGGAACTTGCTGACAAGAGTAAAGAAGTGGGATTAAAAATGAACTTTCAGAAGACAAAAGTGATGTTCAATGCTTTTGCAAGAAATAAAGATTTATCTATTGATGGAGAAAAGCTGAAGATAACAGATACGTATGTTTATCTTGGACAGCAGATATCAAGTGAGTGTCATATTGATGAAGAAATTAATCGGCGTAATAAACTTGCCTGGAGAGCTTTTGGAAGAAACAACATAATTTTCAAGAGCAATATGCCATTATGTCTTAAAAGAAAAGTGTTTGATCAATACATCCTTCCAGTGCTTACGTATGGTGCACTAAAAGAGACATACAAAGGCTGCAGACAACTCAAAGAAGAATGGAGAAGTGCATGCCTGGTGTAACCAGGAGAGATAAGAAGAGGAACTCGTGGATCCGAAAAATGACAAGAGTGGAAGACATCATGATCAGAGTTAAATCCCTGAAATGGCAATGGGCTGGACATACTGCCAGAAGGACAGACCATCGATGGACAGCCAAAATTTTAGATTGGATTCCAAGGGACAGGAAAAGACCCAGAAGAAGACCACATGGGAGATGGGTGGATGAAATTCAAAAGTATGCGGGAGTAACGTGGAGGAGACTGGCACAAGACAGACCGTTGTGGAAGAAACTTGGGGACACCTTTGTCCAGCAGTGGATTGATAATGGTTGACGATGATGATGATATAAGCAGGAAACTTGATTTTAATAAGCAGAACTCAAATGTCTTCGGTGTGAGAAAACTGCACGTGCACACACATTTTTGGTATACAATGAATTTTGACTAAGAGTTGCACAGAAACCAGTGTTAACAAAGCATGTGCTAATAAAAATATATTGTGAAATACATAAACTAATTGTATTATATACACCCAGTGATCACTGAATTATGACCATTACTATCTTATGTGGATATGGCCTATTGACCATGTAATTCTGAGTGGGCGTGATTAGTCGACTGACATATCATATACTTGTATAAGGTGTGAGTGGAGCAGTAGGTAGTAAAGCTTGCAGCGTGATGGGTAAATTGAAGGATTTATCAGACTGAGAAAGGACAGATTATGGGAGCTCAAAAGAGCAGGTGCCTTAATTTCCCAAACAGCTGAACTGTTACAAATATTTGAGTAGAGCACTCAAACCATTAAAATGTGTGTAATGAAATAATACATGTATATACAAGTTAAGAAGTTATAATTCATTGATAAAACTTCTCATGCTTAAAACTCTACATGTTATTCTAGAACAATTTGCATACCAAATGCACTATAAAAACGAGGGATCTTCACAAAAGTTGATACTCGCTGTATTTGCTGAAAAAACCTGGAAAATGGTAACTAAAAACTGTCTTCACCAAAGTAATTCCAAAGTATATCTTGAGTCGCCACAAAATGACGTGTCAGAAACTCGAGCTGCATAAAACACATCACAAAGTCACTAATTTGTATTGACACTTTCTTAAGTTTTGTTTTTATTAATTTGAAATTTTTAAATGAAGGATGTACACTCACGGATTAAAACACTACAGGATGAAACTGGAGTTTGATTAAAAACAGAATGCACTGTGCGAATTGGCTCAACTTAAAACCCATTAAAACAATGAGTCGTAGTTTGCCTCTTGCTTGAGTCACCATAAAATGACGTGTTAAAAATTCGAGTCTCTAAAACACATCACCAAGTCACTAACTTGTAAACAAACTTCCACCAATTTCATTTTTGTTAGCTTGAAATTTAAAAATGAATTTACACTCACAAATAAACACTGTATGATGAAACAAAAGTTTGATTAAAAACAGAGCACACACTACGTTTTAAAATTTCAAGCTAACAAAAATGAAATTGGTGGAAGTTTGTTTACAACTTAGTGACTTGATGTGTTTTAGAGATTCGAATTTTTAAAACATCATTGTATGGTGACTCGAGACAAACTACGACTTATTGGTTTAATGGGTTTTAAGTTGAGCTGATCCGTACCATGTACTCTGTTTTTAATCAAACTCCCGGTTCATCCTGTAGTGTTTTAATTCATGAGTATACATTCTTCATTTATAAATTTCAAATTAATAAAAACGAAATTGAAGAAAGAGCCAATACAACTAAGTGACTTTGTGATGTGTCTTATGGCGCTCGAGTTTCTGACAGTCATTTTGTGGCAACTCAGGATATACTTCAGAATTACTTAGGTGAAGACAGACAGTTTGTTACCATTTCCCAGGTTTTTTCAGCAAATACAGTGAGTATTAACTTCTGTGGAGATCCCTCGTTGTTTCTATAGTGCATTTGGTACGCAAATTGTTCTAGAATAACGTGTAGAGAGTTTTAAGCGTGAGAAGTTTTATCAATAAATTATAACTTCTTAACTTGTACAGCTGAACTGATGAGTTGTTCGCCAGCTGCCATAGTTTAAGTGTAACAGGACTCATGAAAATGGTCAAACAATGACTTGGAGGCAAAACTGCATAGGACAATGAAAGGTTGATTCGAGAGGTGAGTGCCAGGTTCGACGACTCATACAGGCCAACAAACAAAGCACTGTTCAACAGTTGACTACCCAAACAACAGATACTGTCAACCCAGAAGAGTATCTGTCATGATGATGCGTCACATACTCGCATGTATGGATGTATAACAGCACACGACCCTGATGACATCCTCTCCTAACCACACAGTTCGTCGACACAAAAGATTCACCTGGTGCAAACATCATGCAAGTTGGATGTCAGATGACTGGAAAAAAGGGTGCTGATCTGATGAGTCTCATTTTTTACTCCACTCTGTGGATGGTTGTGTACGTAAACAATATCAGGCACTCGATCCATCCTGCATGGTATCCACAGTGCAAGTCGGTGAAGGCGATATGGCATAGGGCTGGGGTCGGCAACATATGGCTCGCAAGCCAGATAGGGCTCTTGGGAATCAAAATATGGCTCTTTAGATACTTGAAGGAATGGCAAAATTTGCAAAGTTTCAGCTGCTACTTCGATGTAATTCTACTTTAACTAAAAATCCCATTTACTATCCGACGTGAGAGACAGGAACCAAAAAATATTAAACCCTTGACGAAGATAAAAAACTTTATTTTCAAATGTTTGTGTATTTGTGAGTGATTGCGGGATGCACAGCCGAAACCCATCATTCAAGCTCATTCTCTCTCTTTCCGGTGTGGACGGAGGGCCTCTAGCCTCAGCAAAAAGATATTACAAAATTTTTTTTAGAAATTTCATATGAAGCTGATTAAGGAAATAGCCAGGAATTTTGGTGGCAGCATTGATGAAGTATTAAAAAGAAAAGTAATTTTTTTTCAATAAACAAGTAAGATATTTAGTAATCATTTTCGCGGTTTTAGTTTATAAAAAAATGGATGACTAGAAAGCAGTTTCTTGAGAGAAATTGAAGCTCCTTTTCACAGCCATAGCAATAGTTCTTGTACATGTGTAGTATCATGTGAAAGAAGCATCAGTTCAGTGAATGAAATTTTTACCCTAATGAGAATAAGGAATTATGTATAATACACTGCCGAACAATTGCTAAGGATGGATGACAATAGCAACGATAGCAACCATAAAATGGAAGGCAGGAAAATGTGGAAATTAGCATAAGTGCGGGATACAGTAACACGTGTTGTACGTATGCAAATTTTGGATTGCCGAACTTGTTCGTGACGTCATAGCGCTGATAAGAGATATAAAGGATTTGATGCGTATTGACCATTGTTGTTCAAACACAAAGTTGAAAGGGAAAGAATCAATTGACGAACTTGCAATTTTCAGTATGTCTTCCCGACATCACCTAGATGATTTTACGCATGGCAGTATTATTGACATTGAAGAAGGGCGAAAAATAACAGATGTTGCCAGGGAGTTCGACGTCAGCCACAGTGTTGTTTCAAGGCTTTGGAAATCATTTCAAACAAATGGAGAGTGTAGCAAACATCACGGGGGAGGTCGTGTTCGCAGTACGACACCTGCAGAAGATCGGTACATAGTGCTATCAACAAAAAGACACCGGCGCAGCACAGCTAGTGAGGTAGCAAATCAGTTTATGGCTGCTACTGGCAAGCGGATCTCCCGAAAAACTGTCGCCAGACGATTGCATGAAGGAGGACTATACGCCCGCCGTCCTGTTGTGTGCATCCCATTGTCCAGACGTCACCGTACTGTCCGTTTGCAATGGTGCCATCAACATCGCAATTGGACTGATAACGACTGGTCTGCTGTCCTTTTCTCAGATGAGAGTAGATACAGTCTATCATCTGATTGTCGACGACAACTGATCTGGCGTGATAGTGGTACTGCATATTGTCCAGCAAACATACAGGAAAGGGACCGATATCCGACATGTAGTGTCATGGTATGGGCTGGCATCATGATCAATGGCCATACGTCCCTCTATGTGCTTCAAACTGGGACTATGACTGGCCAACGACACATTAATGATGTTCTGCTACCTCATGTTTGCATGTTCCGTGGTGCTGTCGGTGATAGATTCATTTTCATGGACGACAACGCAACATGTCATCGAACAGTCGCTGTCCAGGCGTGTCTTGAGAGCGAGGATATTCAATGCTTCGTATGGCCAGCACGTTCTCCAGATCTGAATCCCATTGAAAATGTGTGGGATGCTTTGGAGAGGAGTCTTGCTGGTTGCCAATGCCCTCCAATAAACAAGGACACCCTCATCCGTGCAATGACAGAGGAATGGGATAAATTACCCCAACAGCTGCTTGATAATGTTGTGCAAAGCATGACACGACATGGGGAATCTTGCATCGCCCTCCATGGTGGCCATATCCCGTATTGACATCTTACGCCGGAAGGCCTGCGGACGGTAATTGCATTTTTTTCACGTTTACGTATTCTGCACAAAATGGCCCGTTTGTCCCTTGAACTTGTTCCAAAGCCTTCTGGATTTCAGAGCACAATAAATTGTCTTTCTTGTAATGTCCTGGCATTCTGACATTATTTTATTTCACTTGGCATCCAACCACACTTACTTTTTTATGCGCTATATAGCCGTTTATGATCCGTCCTTAGCAATTGTCCAGCAGTGTATTACAGTCGTTTGCACATAATTACGCATCCTTTAGAATATAATGAACTAAAAAATCTTCTTTGCGGGACTTTTTACTTGGTACAAAATATTGTGGCATGTTGTTAAATGTGTAGTTTATATTCAAAAGTAAGTAATTTAAGAAGTTTTGGCTTTTTTTTTCTCTCCACAGTTTTTAAGTGTTATTTATTTACATATGTTCTGTATTTTCATATAAATTGGAAAAGGTCTTTAAAAGCTGTCACATGGCAGAGTTATATGTTTTTTGTGTGTGATCATGAAGCATTTCGAAGAGTATGGTCTTGTTGATCAATAAAAGAATAAAAAATTGAAAAAAAAATGGTGTTAAGTGTTTTGTAGTACTTTTAAATTGGTATAAAACCAGACAATCATTTTAATCAGTTCAGTTGTCCTGAAAGATAATTTTAGCCTGTTCAATTGTCCTGAAAGATAATTTTAGCCAGTTCAATTGTCTTGAAAGATAATTTTAGGCATTTGTGGTTCACGCTTCAATTGTCCTGAAAGATATACTCTCACATTTGTGTAACACGCAATAAATAGTGCAATCATTGTGGTTTTATGAAAAATACCTGTGGGTTCCAAAGAATTTGAGTTATTGAAATGCCTGTAAAACCTAGTTAATTATATAGAATTTAAAAATTTAAGTAATTGAAAGCCAATAGATTTTGGCAAAAGGGCCTCACAAATATTTTTGTGGGGGGTGTCTCGAGTTTACCGGTACACCACTGGAAGAAATCATAAATTTGTCATCTGAAAAAGGAAGGATTTTCGATAAAGATTGTAATGTAGACTCGGAATTAACTATAAATTAGGAAAAGTTAGAAGAACTAACAGGTAGTGTTAAATCCATTGTAGGATATATTGCTGGTTTTGTTGAAAAAAAAAAAAACTGAGCTGCAAGAAATGCATTAGCACATTAGAGCAAGAAGTACCAATAAAATCTTCAAGACTAAAATGTGATTTATTGATAAACATAAAGAATAAGGGGGGGGGGTCTAACTTTTCCTTCAAGTTATTTGTGCATTTGTTGCCAGTGGGAAAAAGTTTTCAAATATACCTTTTTTAAGAGTCAAGTGGAAAAATTATTAAACCTACGCACACACCGTTGGCTTACAACTAAAGTTGTTGGATTTTTCATTGGGAAAAAAATCTTCAACGACCTCCAAACACATGCATTAGTCCAGGATTACCTATGCAGCAATCACATTATTCATTTAATTATATCTGTGTCAATGAACTATTTAGAAATTAGATTCAAATATTGGTCCAAAACATTCACTTCTACCTTCAAATCCAAAGATATTGGACAAAAATCAAATAAATTAGTAATATTCAAAGGTTGAGATTTTTTAAAGGCAAATTGTGAGCGATGCAAATTAAATTTTATGAGGGTTTCAAATACGTTACTTTTTTTGGGGGAAGGGGGTGTTATTTACCATGAATGTCGCAAATTAATGCATTATGGTTTTGTGGAAACTTAAATGTAGGAGTGTCTTACATTGTGAAATTCTGCTGTTTTATTTGGTGCAAGTTGTATATCTACTGTTTTATTTTTACGTTTACTGTGATAAGAACATGAAAAGCAATAATGTACTTAAAAGAGTACCATTTGTTTCTGGACACCCACTCTCTCAGTCAAAGACAAATGTAAAACAAATTTACACAAGTAATAAAAAAGTTTTAATGAAATATTTTCAGATGGCTTGCTTTGTATAAGGAAATTTGCTTCTGTATATACATAGATTCCTTTCTGTGGCATTTTTCAATTCATAAACATCACGCTATTGATATGTTAAAAGACAATTCTTTGAATCTTATTTTTCATGGAAGTTAACAAATAGTAATTTTTGTGTTAATATTCTGCTCGGTTTGACCTATTGTACTATAACTTAGCATTCTTTCAGCGATTTCAGCAAATAGTTGAGCCAAAAGTGTTGAAAATTTAATCCCCTTCGCATGAATTTTTAGGTTATGTAAACTTTTCTCCAAACAAGCAAATTAAAGACTAACTTGTTGTTTTGGGCAAATAAGAGGCGTGGCTCTCCCGTAGAGCCCCATCCGTGCCCCAAGGACGTTTGAGAAACCAGCTTCAGCTGCGAGAGACATAGCTGATGACATCTCCATCCTATTCTTTCCTCCAAGGGTTCACCTCCCCTTTTCACGAAGCATACTGTTCTTTCAGTGACACTGTGTTCATACCCTGTTATTTAAAACCCATAGGCAGATACCTAAGAATAGTGCATGTGCTTAATTTAGTGTGAAAAACTACAAGCTGAAAGATTTAAGTGACTTTGAATGTGCCTGGGTATTGGCACCTGGCACACACACCATTTTGAGTGCTTCGAAAACTGCAGCCCTTCTGGGGTTTTCATGTGTAATATTGTCTTAGGAATTTTGAGAGTAGACTAACATTCAAAAAACATGTGGCCAGTGGCAGTCCTGTTGGCAAAAACTGCTTGTTCATGAAAGAGGCCAATGGAGATTGACACAAATTTTGCAGAGTAAGAGATAGGCTACAGTCAGTCAAACAACAGTAGTGGCCAAAGAGGCATATCATTAGAGCACATCTCACTGTACTTTATCATGAATGGGTATGACAGCCGAGAGTTTCACTAGTTTTCACTTGCTCCTGTCAGCAAAACACAAGCAACTGCAGGTTCAGTGGTCTAAAGAATACAAACACTGGAGGTCTAAAAAGTGTCACTTGATATGTTAATATTGGAATCTGCTGTTTAACTCTGTTCATACTAGATTTATTGAAAGCATGTGAGTATATGGATCCAATGAAAGCATGTGAGTATATGGATGTAAGGTCAGGTGATGCGTAACATCATAGCCTCTCCTTGACAAATGTCAACCCCGCCTTCTCGTGGTGCATCCTGTTCCCACTAAAGGGGCTCTGGCGACCGCCCATAGCGGTATAACTATACCATCGGGATCAGAGGAAATTCTATCCCACACTCACCAACCCGCTTGGCCAGCGTGGTGAGTTATGGCCAAACCCCTCCAAAATGATTCCACAACTTAAATCTTGGCCCTCAGTCTCCGGCAGCTGGAATGTACCTGGCCAAGGCAGCGGCCAGTGCGACATGAAGGCAGAGGGTGCTAAGAATCCCCGGAGGACCGGACTAGGCTGCCATCTGATGCTGACCTTGGCTACTTACAATGGACGCTCCCTATCTTCTGATTCAAGGCTTCTTGAATTGGAAGAGGAACTACAAAGGATCAAGTGGGACATCGTGGGGCTAAGTGAGGTAAGGAGAAAAGGAGAAGATCTCATCGAACTGAAAAGTGGACATCTCTTCTACTATCGTGGGACAGATACTGGCAGAACTAGTGGTGTTGGATTTATAATAAACAAGAAACTGAAGGATAAAGTTGTAGAAGTTGAAAGTTCCTCTGACAGAGCTGCACGACTTGTTATCCAACTCTCGAAAAGATACCAGGCTCAGATTATTCAAACTTATGCACCCACCACAAGTCATCCTGAAGAAGAAATTGAAGAATTTTATGAAGAAATTTGTCATCTAAATAATAAAGGTAAGCAGCACTTGAAAATAATTATGGGAGATTTCAATGCAAAAATAGGGCAACGGCAACAGAATGAAACTTCAGTAGGTAAATTCGGTCACGGCAACAGAAACCAGCGTGGAAATACTCTCGTAGAGTTTGCAGAGGCAGAAGGGTTTTTCATCTTGAACTCCTTCTTCAAGAAAAAGCCACACAGGAAATGGACATGGAGACATCCAAATGGGACGACAAGTGAAATTGATTTTATTATGTGTAACAAAAAATTCGTCATAGAAGACTGCAGTGTGCTAAACAAGTTCAACACAGGTAGTGACCATAGATTGGTGAGATGTAAGATGCACCTCAACACCAAACTTGAACGTGGCAAGCTCATAAGACAAACAAAATCTATTGACATAACCAACCTTAAAAAACACCATAATACCTTCAAGTTAGAACTGAAGAACAGGTTCTCTGCTTTAGAAGGCCTAACATCGGAAGAAGTGGACATCTCTGAAGTTAACAGAAAAATAACCAAAGCTCTTATGGAAACAGCAACAAAATTAGCTGGGTCTAAGAACAAGTTGCATGTGAACAAATTATCAGGAAAAACCAAAATGTTGATGCAAAAAGAAGAGAGATGAGGACAAATAAAGAAGATGTGACTTCCAAAGTGGAATATATAGAGCTATGCAAGACAGTAAGAAAAAGTATCACTGAAGACGTAAGGAAATTCAACTGTGAACTAGTGAGGAAAGCAATTGAAAACAACCAAAGCCTAAAGATAGCAAAGGGACATCTCAGTAAGGGAAGAAAACAGATTATGGCACTGAGAAAAGAAGATGGTTCTGTAACAAGAAATAGAGGCGAAATCTTGACAAGAGTGAAAGATTTCTACTCCAAATTATATGAAAGGGATGATATATGCACTCCAGACATCATGAAAGATACCAGTACCAGAGTTCCTCCAGTCCTTCCAGCAGAAGTTGCACATGCAATCAAGAACATGAAGCGAGGAAAAGCTCCAGGAGAAGATGGAATTACTGTAGACATCATACAAGAAGCAAGTGGAGAAATCGAAACAGTACTCGCCCAAATTTTCACTCGATGCCTTAATGAAGGAAAGATTCCTGAGGATTGGAACACCGCTACAATGATCCTGCTACATAAGAAAGGTGACATTGAGGATCTCGGAAACTACAGACCTATCAGCCTCCTATCAGTAGTTTATAAAATCTTCACTAAAGTTCTTTCACACCGCTTGAAGGTAGCACTAGACATGGCTCAACCGAGAGAACAAGCTGGATTCAGGAGTGGCTACAGCACAATAGATCATATCCACGTGCTGAGAGAACTAATTGAAATAGTGAGGGAATATGAACTTCCATTGTGCATGGCTTTTATCGATTATGAAAAAGCCTTTGATTCGGTGAAACCGTCAGCAGTTACAATGGCTCTGAAAACCTGCGGTATTGAAGATGCATACATTAATATTATTAATAACATCTATGAAAATGCAAGTGCAAAGATTAGGCTGTTTGAAAATACAACACACGTAAAAATTGGAAAGGGAGTGAGACAAGGTGACACCATATCTCCGAAGCTCTTTAATGCCACATTGGAGGGTGTTTTTCAGTCGCTGAGCTGGGAAAACAAGGGGATAAAGATTAATGGAGATTATCTGACCCACCTTCGTTTTGCTGATGACGTAGTCATTTTTGCAACTACCCCATCAGAGCTGCAGAGTATGTTCCAGGAACTTGCTGACAAGAGTAAAGAAGTGGGATTAAAAATGAACTTTCAGAAGACAAAAGTGATGTTCAATGCTTTTACAAGAAATGAAGATTTATCGATTGATGGAGAAAAGCTGGAGATAACAGACACATACGTTTATCTTGGACAACAGATATCAAGTGAGGGTCACATTGATGAAGAAATTAATCGGCGTACAAAACTTGCCTGGAGAGCTTTTGGAAGAAACAGCATAGTTTTCAAGAGCAATATGCCATTATGTCTTAAAAGAAAAGTGTTTGATCAATGCATCCTTCCAGTACTTACGTATGGTGCAGAGACGTGGACCTTAACTAAAAGAGACATACAAAGGCTGCAGACAACTCAAAGAAGCATGGAGAGGTGCATGCTTGGTGTAACCAGGAGAGATAAGAAGAGGAACTCGTGGATCCGAAAAATGACAAGAGTGGAAGACATCATGATCAGAGTTAAATCCCTGAAATGGCAATGGGCTGGACATACTGCCAGAAGGACAGATCATCGATGGACAGCCGAAATTTTAGATTGGATTCCAAGGGACAGGAAAAGACCCAGAAGAAGACCACATGGGAGATGGGTGGATGAAATTCGAAAGTATGCAGGGGTGACATGGAGGAGACTGGCACAAGACAGACCGTTGTGGAGGAAACTTGGGGAGACCTTCGTCCAGCAGTGGATTGATAATGGTTGACAATGATGATGATGATGATATGGATCCATTCTGCCAGGCGACACACACTGGATCTCTTAATGCCTGTGAAGCAATGTTTGAATGTTGCATGACACCTGAACATCACTACTGATCAAGTGCTTCCCACATCGCAGTACTGTATCCATCTATAAGTAAAATATCTAATATATTTAAATTATTGCAGCAGGGTAAAGCTATATACTTTACTAAGTTTGGTTCATCCAAAAATGACTCTCATGGTATGACAATGGGTGTAATTATTTCTCTATTTTGCTCTAGAGTACCAGATGTAATGCTTTTAAAAGTGCTAAATTCCATTTACTGTAAACAATCTTCACTGGCTGGCCAACAATGTGATGCAATTCTTACAGAATATTATTTTGTCATCTGGTTTATGAGACATTCATCATATTTCACAAAGTAACAAAAAGGATAATCTATATTTTGAGGTTACTCACCTTTATTCCCTAAATCTTTTAGGAGGTTTTTGCGGCCTCGAACCACGATGTAAATAAGAAAAATATGTGTTGGAAATGTGTAGAGGCGAAAACCTCCTAAAAGATTTAGGGAATAAAAGTGAGTAACCTCAAAATATCGATTGTCTAAATAGCACGTGAATAATTAAGCAGCTAGATGACATTTGCAATGCTGTATGAATATATGATAAAAAGGATAATGTTGGGAAGTTCTTTGGAATCATTTCAAAATTCCATGCTCTGAAGAACATGCTTAAAAGGAAAATGTTTTGGTCTTGTGCTTGTAAATGGTCAGTCATTTTTCTCTGTTCCATCTGAGAAGTTGTGTACAGTAGCAAGTGCTTTTTTTTTTTTTTTTTTAATATATATATATATTAATAGAAGATACTTGCCTTCATGAGCAGTTTATAGTACTAACTACACTTGTATGTACCATTTCCTCTCAACCTTTCAAGAAGCTGCTGGTTATAACATTTTTACCTACACTGTCTGACAAAGTTCTAGGACAGCTGCTGTTATGAAGAAAGTTTAATGCACTGAGTCCAACTGGTGTTATGGTTCTTCAAAGTAGTCCCCCTTCTTATCGATGCACCATTTTGATCACCCCACTAGATGTGTAAAACACTTTTTGAATCCATTTACCAGTACACTGTTCATTTCTATGGTAACTGTTTTCTTGATGTCCTGAACAGTCATAAAACATTGTCCTTTCAATGCCATTTCATGTTGGGGAACAGGAAGTAGTCTGTAGGAGCTAAGTCCAGAGAGTAGGGTGGATGGTTGAGCCTGGGTACTCCAGACTTGGCGAGAAACTGTGTCACCGACAGTGCCAAGTGGGTAGGTGCATTGTTATCCAAAAGGAACCAACTTCCATGTGCTCGCAGGTGCAGCCTCACATGATGAATTATCATCCGTAGGCAATTGAGAACTTGCAGGTAGAAAGCACTGGTGATTGTTGCACCTTCCAGAAGCCATTCCCTTGAATGATGCCGCTGCTGTCAAAAAATGTGATCAGCATTGCCTTGATTTTCTAATTCTGCAGGTAAACCTTCTTGGTTAACTTCGTGCCCTCCACTCCATGCTTTTGCCTCTTTGATGCTGGATCGTGTTGAAGGCACCATGTCTCGTCACTCGTCACAATGTGGTCCAGCATCGAAAGGTCCAATTCCACGGCCGCAATGAATGCCTTGCAGCTTTAGACTCTTTGCACTTTCTGTTCTTCAGTCAAACTGTGCGGCACAAATCTTCCTTTTCCCAAGATCTTCCTTTAGAATTGGGCAAATTGTTTCATGGTTGATATGGAGTTCTTCCTCCATCATCTGTACCATCAGTCGACGGGCTGACTGCACCACAGCGCGAACTTCCACCATTTCCTCAGAATGACTGGTTGACGGTCTTCCAATCCTTTGGTCATCCCCAACATCTTCCCTTACCTCGCGAAAGTGAGCATACCATTCAAAAATGTGACCACGAGGTAGAACATTCTGCCCATAAACAGTTTTGATCATTTCGAAGGTCTCCGTTGCTGACTTCCCAGACTTGTAGCAAAACTTGATGTTTGCTCTCTGTTTAAATCCATGACAATGGTGCTTGGGGTACCTACTATTAACAGTCTTCAGAATTGGACAGGTCTGCACTTTCTTAGATTTTCATGTGTCCTGCAAGAGAGGGAAAACACAGTTACAATTTGACCCATATAACATTTTTTACCACTACCATTAACAGAGTAATACCCACTGTCCTGGAACTTTGTCAGACAGTGAATATTTAGACAAGAATCCAGAAGCCACATCACAACATTTTCAGAAGGAGTATCTTTTGCAGATGTATGCGTATGTTCTCCCAGATTCAGAAATCAAGCCAATATGTACCAATATTACTCACATATAAGGAGACTGCCATATTTCAACATCTAAAAATTGGTGAAAAACTTTGACCTGCATGTAAGCAGACCTTGAATTTCAAGATTTTAAAAAACATTTATTGAAATGAATTATGCAAATTTGTGAGATTATCTTCTGTAAAAACCTTCAAAGTACTATTTAAGATTGGAATTTCCAAATAACTCCTATAACATCCATGGCATTATTTATGCAGCATTTTTTGAAAGACTTTATAACCATTTATGGTGAAATTGCATCATGCAATTCTTTCACATAAGTAGTTACACGGCCAATGTCAGCCTTTTTCAAGTTTCCTTCTTTTGTAAAACCCTGTCTTTTTTGGCTCTTCCATAGAACTGACTGCACTGATATAACCGGAGGATTGTGTCAGTGCAGTTGATTGGACGTTAGTTGAGTACCCTCCCACCCCCGCAAAATGAAGATGAACTGTGGACTCAAATCAACACCACATGGTCCACAATACCCCAGTACTCTATTCGGACTCTTATTGCCTCGATGTCATGTTGGATTCAACACTGTATCACCCAAAATGGGGTCCACACTCCTTATTGATCATCCTGTATATTTGGCTACTGGAGCAGAGTCTGTATGTGACAATTAAATCATTTGTTCGGGACCTACTTGGCTATCTGTGTATGCAGTTTGGTTTGTTTTCGAGCATTCCTTCATGGTGTGGCATTTCCTCTGTCAGACAGTGTATAAGGCCAGGAGATATATATATTTTTTTTAATGTGAGTTTGTACTCCCTGAAATTCGCCACTCATTGCACTAGCTTCGTCATATCCCTGTCCTCAAAGATATTTCAGATTGATGTTGAATGATTTTAAGGAGTTAATTAAATGGGTAGCTAGGCTTTTCCCTGTTGTATTGATAACTGGTATGAACTGCGAAAATTGTTCATGAATCGTGCAATCACTGAACAACAATGGTTTTGTTACAAAGAAAAATTTAACAGTTTTGTTTGTACACTATCTACCAACAAGTAATTGGACACCCCTGCAATCGACAATGCGGTCCTGATACACGTCACGGCCGCCGCCGTTAAATATCGTGTGGGAAACAAAAACGCAACCAGTCACATGCAAGATGCCACGCGTTCAGAGCTCTCTGATTTCGAGAAAGGTGTAATCGTTGGGTATCACAGAAATGGCCGATCCATACGTGACATATCCAACTAGTTGAAGTACCAAAAATCGACAGTGGCCTACGTGATTGGCAAGTGGAAGATGAGAGGTGACTGTCGGAATGTGCCCCGACCCGGCACACCCACGAAACTGGGAGTTAGAGACCGACGGGTGCTGGCCAGAGAAATTCGGAAGAACCACACCAAATCCATGGGCGACATCCGCGAGGAGTTTCAACAGGCATCCGGGAGTGTTCTTTCGATGAATACCATCCATAAGGAAGCCCATCTGCTCGGTTATCATGGACGTGCTGCCGCCCACAAGCCTTTGATCACCAAGTCCAATAGCGCTGTTCAGCTAACGTGGTGCAAAGAATGTCGACAGTGGAAACAGGTTCTCTGGAGTGACGAATCAAGGTTCACCCTCTACCGTTCGGATGGCAGGGTCTGGGTTTCACGTCTGCCTGAAGAACGCCTCCTGCCGGAATGTATTGTGCCAACTGTGAAGTTCGGCGGCGGTGGAATTATGCTTTGGGGGTGTTTCTCCTGGTATGGCACGGGACCCTTGGTCGCAATTCCTCGTAGACTCAACGCCGAGACCTACTGCACCATTTTGGATGACCATGTGCTTCCTACGTTGTGGCAGTTTTACGGGGTGGACCCATGTTACTTTCAGGATGACAATGCCACCTGTCATGTTGCGAGGTCCACCATGGCTTGGTATAGTGACGATGGGGTTAATCGAATGGACTGACCTGCACAGAGCCCGGACCTTAACCCTATCAAGCACCTCTGGGACAAGTTGGAGCGTCGACTTAAGGGGTGCCCCCACTGTCCGAAATCGGTGAAGGAACTGACCTGTCTTCTCCAAGCCGAGTGGAAGAAAATACCGCTAGCCGTCGTACAACGCCTGGTTGAGAGTATGTCCCGGAGGGTCGCAGCTGTAATCTCCGCTTGTGGAGGCTCCACCAACTATTGAAGGTGAATAAACTTTGTTTTCCTTTGCTATCACAGGTGTCCAATTACTTGTTGGTAGATAGTGTATTTATGGGTACTGAAACCAAATATGAAGTCACAATTGCTCCACTGGGCTCCAATTTCTTGTAATGGAACTCTCTATTGGGGTGAATGTTGTGTTACTTAAAGGAATTTCCCTATGTTTCCCAACAGAGACATCTATCTGTCTGCAGTCAGAATAGCAGTGTCTCTGATTGTGGACATACTAGCACCATTACTTCCTGTTGTGCAATTCCTTCTGGGAAGAAGGAACAAAGAAGAATTTTTGTCATTTGAATGTATTTAATTGGTATTGAAGGACTTGCATTTTCTCGTGGTTATAAAAAGTAGTGGGGATTGTGAAAAGTGTACGTTAAATAAGGGCGCGTACTTGTGTGAACCATCCAAGCAGTTTCTGCTACATTTGTGGACAACATACTTTAAAGTCTCAAAGGCGGCATGTCACACCATTGATTAGAAAACCGTATGAACTTTATTTCCGGTGCAAAATGGGTGATGACGATAAATCTTGGGTGCTTCACATTTGTTGTAATTCATGTGTAACTTTGTTGACTGTCTGGTTGAAGGGATCACGTCAAATGACATTTGCGGTACCAGTGGTTTTGAGAGAACCGAAATACCACTCAACAGACTGTTACTTCTGCATCACTAAGATATCTGGAATTACAGCTAAGACCAAAGACATGATTCAGTACCCCAGTAATCCTTCAGCCATAATACCTGTTCCTCGTGGTCCAGATCTTCCTTCCTGTACCTCCACAGTCATGGAGTTTAAATGATAGTGATACTAATGAAATAAATCCTCACAGTAAAGAAGATATTGAAGTACAACCAGACCCTGATTTCTCGGAAGATTCTGTGCCTCACCTTATAAGTCAGGAAGAATTAAATGATCTGGTTCATGACCTTCATTTAGCAAAAAGTCCAACTGAAATATTGGCTTCAAGATTGAAGAGATGGAATCTTTTACTACCAAGTACAAAAGTGTGGTTTTTGTTAACGACAGCAAGAGTGAACACTTATTTTTGAAGAGTGGTGATCTTGTGTACTACAATGATATAGACTTATTGTTTGAAGCCTTAGGACAGCAACACAAACCTGAAGAATGGAGACTTTTTATAGATTCCTCAAAAATAAGCTTAAAAGCTGTCCTTCATAACAGAAACATGTATCCATCAGTACCTGTTGCGTATGCTGCATACATGAAAGAAACATATGCAAATATGAAACTGTTGCTTCAAATTATAACATACAAAAAACACTCATGGAATATTTGTGGCAGTCTTAAAATGATAGCTTTACTCCTTGGTCTACAACTTGGATACACAAAATACTGCTGCTTCCTCTGTGAATGGAACAGTAAAGACAGAAATTCTCATTACACTGAAAAGACCTGGCCTAAAAGAGAGTCCTTAATTCCAGGTAATAAAAATGTTGTTGCCGAGTGTTTAGTAAGTCCTCAGAACATGTACTTACCACCGCTTCACATCAAACTGGGTTTGATAAAAAAAAATTGTAAAGGCATTGATTAAAGATGTAGAAGCCTTTCGTTTTCTAAAGAACAAGTTCCCCAAAATATCTGAAGCCAAAATTAAACAACGCATTTTTATTGGTCCACAAATAAGGGAACTTATGCGTGATCTTGCATTTGAAGGCACTTCGAATAAGACTGAAGCTGCTGCATGGAAGTCCTTTAAAGATGTGATACTGAATATGTCCCTTAAAATACATTTCCTTCACTCGCATCTGGACTTTTTTTCCCCACAAAACTTTGAAGCTGTAAGCGATGAGCACGGAGAATGTTTTCATCAGGACATATGTACCATAGAAAACCACTATAAAGGAAAATGGAGCCCAAAAATGCTAGCTGATTACTGTTGGATTCTGAAAAAGGATGTAGTACAACCAAAAGTACAGATGAAAATCTAAAATAACTACTTTTTAAGATAAGTGTAATTAATTGCTTGTAGCGAAATACACATTCCAAAATGAAGGCTTGTTGTACACTGAAACAACAGGTTACTCAAGAACTATGCTTGATAGCACAGTTTAGCAAGCATATTTGTAATCAGCATGACAAATACTGTATGATTCAGCATATGCAGTCTTTGTAACAAACAAAAAGTTCATTTTTGTTGTTCAGTGTTATCATTTATAAAACAGGCAACCAACAAAAACTGTTCCACTCCCGAAATGTCAGTTCTCTCATCAACAAGTATGCTAAAGCAGTCACTTTCATTAATGCTGCTTATGTCTTTTAAAATTATTTCATTTATAGCAGATATTTCATTTTGCATTCTCCAACTTACTAATGAATTTCTACCACAGTGTTTTTAAGTGAAGTTTCAACATTTCATTCCCTGCTACGATGTGCATTCTAAGCAAAACCCTGAAATTCTCTTCATTTTGCTGTGACTTTTTGTCAATATTTAAGGAACCATAGTATAAATGCCCTCGTAAAGGAATACCTTGCTTGCCACAAAACATGACTGTTTTAATTACAGAACTCAGCATCTTTCTGTTTTGCAAAATTTCTTCTTTATTTTTGTCTGAAATATGAGCTATAAGTAGTACAACTTTCTCTTCAATTTTCTACAAGTTGTAACATACTTCCAAAGTTTTTTGATGAAATTTAATTTTGAGTGGTTCTCAAATTGTTCAGTGCCATGATTCCAGGTTCTGTAAGCTTGAGAAACAAGTTTGCCAGTGAATTGATTATTGTTCATACCAACATCAGATGGAGAAAATAAAGCCAGTATTTACAGTATGCCACATCCATTATTTCTGAATAATATAACCAATTCCATTTTTCAAACCAGTGCTTTTGAAACTTTAAGTTTTTACTTTTAATTTGAGTTAGTGGGAACTTATAATTCAATTCTGGATACCATAAGTTTTTTTTAACACATCGAAGTTCATGAGAGGAAAGTCTGCTGTTCAAACTGAGGAAATGAGCAATGTCGGAAGGATTACCCTTGGGAGAGTTATCCGCAAGCACTTCACATCCTGTTCCTGATGAACATTCCGCAATTTATTTGCACTGATTTAATGGCGACGCCTTGTTACATTCAGGTTCAGCACACTCATTAATATCGGCATCATTCCTCTCACTGCTTTCATTAATTCACACTTTTTTAACAAAAGAAAGTAGCGATGTTTGCTTCTTTTTTTTTTATCCATAATTTAGTTTACTTAAAAATCCTGCTACAAATAGGCTTTTTTAAAAATTTAATACTATAGCACTGTCACACACTTTTCATATGTTGAAGGCACTTTGTAAACTAACAGCAGAATTCGCACTGGACTGACTATCTTGATAAACAAGCTGCTGCTTTCCTCGAAAAATGACTAATGTAGGAAGTCAGTTAGTCTCTCTAGTGTCCTAAACGAATGGAAATCAATAGATGCAAATATGCTGGCCTACCCTCAAGTGCAGATGCATACCTTCTTAACAAAGATAGTCCCTTCAGAGGTGGAACGCCCATTAACACCCCATATGTGCCCGAGGCCCGGGCCCAGAAATTTCCTGGAAAAGGGTATGGGAACATGAGGGACTGGGAGGTTGCCGCAGACCTGCCAGATCTTACGATTTATCCATAAAATTTACGGAAATACGACTTGTTTCAGGGAGAAAGATGTTAATTTTACGAATTTAGCATCTCACCCAGATTTTTTTTTCTCAAGATGATTTTGCCCTTCCATCAATTAAAACGTTTTATTTAACTTAATCCGTTTAAAGTAAAACATGGATGTAAGTTAGGAATAAGCTTCTTTTCAACTATCTGTGCTTATGCGCAAAAACTTCATTAGTTGTTTTCCCACATGTTTTAGCTTATCTTTTTGTCATGCTTGTGCCGTGCATAACTTGAACTGTCCCGGCTTTGGGTATAGAGCACTGGTCTTTAGTACCCTCAGTTTGAAATGCTATCTCAGAACGTAGTTATTGTAAAAAAAAAAGATTACAACAGATTTAAATCTGTGGAATTTTTGAGCCGAAATCGATGCCCCAACGTGAGGAAATTTCAGTATGCTATTCAGGATGCATAGTATACCAATCCTATTGAAAATGGTTATCAGCACTCATAAAGACAGTGCGCAAGATTTGTTCGTCAGAATTTTCGTAGAATAACTTTCGTGCAAATTGACCGATTTGAATAGAATTCTTAATTATAAAACTGTGCATGTGATAGCTTTTTATTTTAGAAATTAACACACAAAAATAATGTTCCGTAGCAAAGCAATGATTTAAAGTTAATATTTGATTTGTGTAACATATCGACTTTTCCCTACACCAATCTCGCACTCCTCTAGTATTCCATACACCAAATACAGTATAAAGAGTGGAAGAAATATTCTTCTCATAATACGTGGCAAATACGTCATGATGATTAACACAGCAATCGGACATCGCTGAATTGACTGTAGTTACTGTTTCACACGTGAATCAAATCACATCAGAAGACTCGAAAATTTCATTAATTAAGAACACGGTCGGAGAATATTCTGATGCTCTTAACACACAGATAGTTGCGAATTTGCCGTCGTGGGTGATGCAACGGATAACTTGCTCGAACAGTAATCAGGAGATGCGGGTTTGATTCCCACTCCACGACAATGAAATTTTCAAGGTTTCTGATGTGATTTGATTCACGTGTGGAACAGTAATTGCAGTCAATTCAGCGATATCTGATTGCTGTGTTAATTATCATTCCATACACCAATTTTACACCCAAAGATTAGTGTATGGAATACTAGAGGTATGAATGGTAAGATGAACGGCGTGATTGAAGAGATGAATAAGTATAGATTGGATGTGCTATGTGTAAGTGAAACCAAAAAAAAGAAAATTGGGATAGAAGAAGTGAAGTGAATGGAACAGTGAGTCTGTGGTCTGGAGTATTGGATAATGTGAGAGGACATGCTGGTGTAGGTGTGATTTTAAGTGAAAAGATGAAGAACAACTTGATTCCCTATAGCTGCATAAATGAGAGAATTCTTTGGATTCATTTGAAAGGGAAACTTCAGAGAATAGTATTTATTGTAGTGTATGCTCCTTGCGACTCGGAACCTTCTGATAGTAAGGAAGATTTTGGGAATGAGATAAAAGCTATTTTGAGCCAGTTTGGTGCTAAAGAGAAAGTTATAATAGCAGGAAATTTCAATGCTAGAGTAGGTGTGCAGAATGAAATTTCTGATAATGTTCTGGGTAAGTTTAATGACCCTTGTGTGAGTGTAATCGGTGAAAGATTAATTGAACTCTGCATTGAAAATGGTTTGTGTGTATCTAATACATTTTTCAACCACAAGTATATCCACCCATATACTTAAGAAAATTGTACTTTTGGTCAAAAGAGTCTGATAGATTTTGTTGTCTACGATCAACATCTGAAACAGTTGCTGACACTTGTGTGGTGAGAGGTGCGGATGTTGGTTCTGATTATTACTTGGTGGTGTCACGAGTGAAACTGGATGTTGGTTGGAGGAAAAGGAATTGAAAGAGGCCTAGGATGGAAAGAATAAAGATTGAAAGGTTCCCTGAAGATCATCAGCGTTATTCTGACTTACTCAGAGAACGACTGAAGGATCTGAAATCTTGTGAGAGGGATGTAGAAAAGAAGTGGGAATGTTTTAAGAACTGTGTTGTCACTGCTGCTGAAGAGGTCTGTGGCACCACAATAGTGGGTAGCAATAGAGGTGATGCTTGGTGGAATAGTGAGATTGAAGAGGCAGTAAAGAGAAAGAAGGAAGCATATTTGGGCATGTTGTAAGGTAGAGTTTCTGTGGATGAATATCGCTGTAAGAAGCATGAAGCAGCTAAAACTGGTTTTCCAGGGTAAGGCAAAAGATAGGAAGGGCAAGATGGAAAGGCATGAATTGGCTTTTTGGAAAGATAGAAAAACTTTCTGGAAGTACACGAGACTCAGAAAAAACAGCGGGAAACAAAGTTGTAAGTTGTGTGAGGAATAGGATTGGGGAAATGATATGGGAACCCAATGAGTTAAACGAAAGATAGGGTGAATACTTCTGTGAGTTATTAGATCAAGAAAGCAAAGGTGATTGTGAGGCAGAAGCAGATGATGGCACAGTGAATGATGGAAACACAGAAGGGATCTCAGGAAAAGAGGTGTGTAAAGCTTTAAAATCTCTTCAGAATGATAAGGCTCTGGGAGTTGATAGCATAACTGCCGAGATGTTGAAATATGGTGGCGACTCTGTAATTGACTGGTTAACTGAAATTTGCCAGTTGTGCTGGGAATTGGGAATGGTCCCTCGGGATTGGATGGATGCTATTATTGTTCCCTTGTATAAGGGAAAAGGTGATCAGACTGAATGCAAGAACTATCATGGTATTAGCCTACTGAGTGTGCCAGGGAAAGTGTTTGGTAAGGTTGTTATTGAAAAAGTACGGGGTCTTACATCAGAGAAAGTGTGGGGTGTTCAGAGTGATTTTATGCCTGGTAAAGGCTGCACTAACCAGATTTTTGCATTAAGCATAATGATTGAAAAGTATCTGGCTGTTGGTAAGAAAGTTTTTGCTGCCTTCATAGATTTAGAGAAAGCTTATGACAGAGTAAATAGGACACTTTTGTGGAAGGTATTGAATGAATATGGTGTTACTGGAAATCTACTTAACAGTGTGAAAGCAATGTATGCTGGCAGTAGAGCTTGTGTACAGGTAAATGGTGTTTTATCAAAATGGTTTTCTATTGGTGCAGGAGTTAGACAAGGTTGTGTAATGTCACCCTGGCAGTTTAATATATTTATGGATGCGTGCATGCGTGATGCCAAAATAGATAATAGTGGTTTATGTCTTGGTGATATCCGTGTGTGCAGATTGCTGTATGCTGATGGCACTGTCCTGTTGGCAGAGAGCAAAAGTGAGTTGTAGAGTATGTTGTCTCGGATGTACAAAGTTTGCATGAAATTCAAACTGAGTATAAATAAGGGAAAACCAAAGTTATGATTTTTGAGAGAGGAACTGGTAGTACTGAATGTAGTATATGTCTAAATGGCACAGTAATTGACCAGGTGAATGAGTTTGTGTATTTAAGAAGCCCATTTGACTGAGAGAACAAATTGGATGGTGAAATTAGTAGGTGAGTTAATTTTTCATTGAAAGTCATGGCTGCTTTTGGAGGTTTTCACAGGAATGATGGGTTCTCAAAAGTCCCGCATGGCTGTGTATGAAAGTGTAATTGTTCCTACTTTTATGCATGGCAGTGAAACCTGGGTACTACAGAAGAAACATAGTTGTTTTTTGCTGGAGAAATGTGTTACTTATGGGGGATTTGTGGCAAGACATGTTGTGATTGTGTGAAGAATGAAGATGTGTTGCAGTTGTGTAATGTGAAGCAAAATGCTAGAAAGTTGGAGACTAATATTCTTGGGTGGTTTGGCTATGTTGAAAGAATGAGTGATGAGATGCTTACTAAGAAAATCTTTTAGCCCAAGTGGCCGGAAGGGAAAGGCAGAGGATGGCCAAGAAAGTCCTGGGAGAATCAGATTCAGGAGTGTCTGCATGAGAAAAAGATTGAGTATGAAGTATAGAAGATTTTGTGTATGGCGTGTGATGAATATCGGTGAAGCCAGAGTTGTATGTCAAGATTGCTGTAAATGGAGAAGTTTGATACTGCAATAGTAAGTAAAAATTATCTGGTAGTTTATTTCTTTGTGGAGCTAATAACCTCTGAATCTCAGAGAACAGCTTAGTGATGATGATGGTGATGATAGACTTTTAATCAATGTGTTGCTACATATAATCAGTATGCTAGATACGTAATTTAATAAAAGATATCGATTAAATTCTTCATCAACTGTGTCGGTGTATTTTTTTGTATTTATTTTTATGGATTTCAGTTTCTGAAAGTTTGCAGGTGTGGTGCTGGATTCCTCAAACACTGTGGGGCTCCACTAACTCCCTACTTCAATGCTTGCTATTGTCATCCATCCAAAACAAATGCAGCAACCTGAGGCAAAAGGGCATTCTGATTTCTATGATTGATATAATCACATCACAGCCAGCTCATTTCTATAAACATGTGCCAAAATATTTTTTCTTATTCAACCATAGTCGGAATAAGGTATTTTAAAATCCTAGGAGTAGGCGGGGGTTTGGACCTGATGAACCCACCCCGTGTGTGTGTGCCCTTGATCCCACAGGGGAAGTAATGAGGGGATTCCTTCAAGTTTGGAAGCAAGAAATTCCATGGTCTCAATCTGAAACAAGATCAGCTTCTGCACTTATATTAGTGGCACCTATTCCTGTAGGAATCGTACTCTGGGTGAAAAAATAACGCTTTTTTTTTTTTTTTTTTTTGCAATACTTTCGAAATGTTACTTGTGCTGAATTTGTTGGTAATTTTGTTTATGTTAGATATTGTGCTCTACTATGCGACATAAGCAAGATTTCTTCCAAAAACCATTGTCTTATATGTGAATATATATGGTACTTTATTTTTTATCATCAGCAAATGAGAGCCATAATTTTATTACGAACTTATTTAGCGTATCAGCAATGCATCATATAAACCTGCACCAAGTTTTTTAATTAGTGGTTGCATGGGGAAACAGTGGAACTATGACACCTCTGCACCAATAATATGTTTGTACCTTCCATTTAATTGTGAAAAAAAAATTTTTTTTCAGGGAATTTGTTTCCCGTCAATTTCTACAGTGTTTCTCTGATGCACTGGAATGTGTGACCTACATCTATGTACGGATGAGAAATAGATGTTGGTTACATGCGGAGGCAATGGATTGCTTCAACTGGTTCAGAGATCTAAAAATCTGGATGGATTCAAATTCCTAAGCTATCTCTGCTTAACTTCAGTTGCTTGCTTGAACAGAAAGCAGGACTTGCAGGTTCAATTCCCACTCCAGGGTAACTTAGTTTTTGTTTCATAACAAGTGGCTACATGGGAAACGGTGAGAAAATAGAGCACCTCTGTATCCATAATGATATTTGTCTTCACTAAGTGTTTTTGGAATGAGTTATATATGAACATGGTTCATAAGAGGCCTTGAAATCCTTGATAGTCCTAAAAAAAAAACAGGAATTTTCAAGGCCCTAAAATCCTTGAAAAGTACTTGGAAAATATAAATTGCCTTAAAAAGTTCTTACATTTTGTGGAACTGGAATGTATCCTTTTATTTCGTGAGGTCATTTTGGTGTATTGGAAATATATTCAAATTTGTATCGGACCAAGTATTCAATTCTGCAAGTTTTATTTTGAAAATACCATGATCTCTCCCAGCCACGAAATTTTGGCATTGCAATTTCAGAATAATGCATACAATGGTAACACATTATTCGTACCAAGTTACGAAACTCATGGAAAGATAGCAAAATGAGAATATCGTCACAAAAGTCAAGTTAAGATCATGAAATTAAAAGTCCTAGATCACAGTTCTAGTAGTGGAGATTAAAATGTTCTGCAGCTTTTCCCATTGTTCCTCTTTTGTTATTGCTTTTCCTGATCATATTCCTCATTTTTAATTTCTGGTCATGTTCTTAAATTTCTTTTTGGGTAATAGTGCAAAAGTGCTACCTCTTGTTTTTTTAAGAATTTTTTGAAGGAAATGCATGTTTTCCTTTATTTTCTAATCTCTTCAAAATCAATCAACTATGCTAGCATTTTCTCTCCCCATTTTTAATCAAAATTAAATTTTAAAATTGGTACTTCCATCTGTCTTTTATGAAATTGGCACGTTCTGTAACTCAGAATTATTTTCAAGACAGTGAGCAATAGGCTAGTACTGACAATGTCTGTTCCCATTCCTTAGTCCCTTGCTATATCAAGGGACAGAGCAAAAAAAAATTGCCTTTTATTTAAAGTGAAATTAAAGTTATAATACTGTAGTTTGAATTCGCAGAGAAAATGACTTTGCAGGCAACGGAGAGTTCCGACTTTTAACAAATTTCTTTTTAAACAAAAAGAAAAATGGCTGCTTTTTTTCTTGGTACAGCAAGAAATTCCAGAAAGAAGGGAAGAACATACTGTTTAAGTGAAATTAAATTAAGAAAGGAAAAAAAAACTGCCCTGCTGTGGCTCTCTGTGCTGTAAAACAATTGAGTCACGAAAATGATGCCGGTTCCATTGCAGACAGATAAGTACCAGTTTAAAATTTTCCTTTTGCTTTAAAATAAAAGCAAAAATGTTTGCACCATTAATTGGTGTAGAAAGAGTTATGCTGTTTTACTTTTACTCAGTTTATTAATTTGTACATTGTTATGTCAGATCAGTCTATCAATCCTACACAAGTGGCTTCATTATTTCAAATGATTTATCTTCAAATAGAATGCCATATTGGATTTTCACTTTATCGAAATTCTCAGGATAATGAATTGAAATCAGTCCCTACTAATTACTTCTGAGATATCACTGTAAAATAAATTTTCTGTTTCATATTTTCATTAAATTGAATAACTATTGAATCATTGCAATGTATAGCAAATCTTAATTTACAAAACTTAGTGTGCACTGCATTAGCACTTTGATTTTAATAATTAATGACTTCATGGCTTCCTCTTATTATTTTCAGTATTATAAATATTTAACAAGAATTATCAAGGATAAATTTATTAAGGTACATTACCTTAATAAATTTATCCTCTATAATTTAGTGAGAGGAAGCCATAAAGTCATTAATTATTAGAATTAAAGAAGATTACGTGTCGGAAACACGGCAAAACGTCAAGAAATTAGAAAGGATTAGGATTAAGTTAGATCGTTTGCAGGATCAAATTAGTTACTTAAAGGAGTGAAAGAAAGCGGAATTTGCGCCCCAGTCATTAAAACTCAAGCCTAATGTTTCAAAATTACTAACTAATAACTTCAACAGAAATTTAGAACGTAAGGCCGTAGCCATTCAGGAAAAGTACAAAAGCATTAGAATAAACAAGCGGTTAGAAAATGCAATCTGGAATTCGGAACTTTCTTTTTTAAGTGAAAATATAAAAAATGAATTGAAAACTTGGCTAATGTGTGCAGTAAGAGATAAAAATAAGAAATTCCATAATTCTTTAAGGAAAAAACGGGGGGAAATCTGCCCTGCGGCTTTCATAGTACCATGTGAAAGAGCGGAAATAAACACGTGGTAGATCTCACAAATAGCACTGAAAGAGCTTTGTTAAGTGCTTTAGATAAAGGATACAACTTAAATATATTCACAGGAATAAGATAGATAAGAAGAAAATAATGATGGAACTTGAATGTATAAGTTATTCTCTGGAAAGGCAAAATCCCAAAGCAGCATTAGCGCTAAGGAAAGAGTATAATTCTTGCCTCTCGAATTTCAAGGTCATTCAGCAGAATGCCGATATATATATATATATATATATATATATATATATATATATATATATATATATATATCATCATCATCATCAACCATTATCAATCCACTGCTGGACGAAGGTCTCCCCAAGTTTCCTCCACAACGGTCTGTCTTGTGCCAGTCTCCTCCATGTCACCCCTGCATACTTTCGAATTTCATCCACCCATCTCCCATGTGGTCTTCTTCTGGGTCTTTTCCTGTCCCTTGGAATCCAATCTAAAATTTCGGCTGTCCATCGATGATCTGTTCTTCTGGCAGTATGTCCAGCCCATTGCCATTTCAGGGATATATATATATATATATATATAAATATTTCGAAGGAAAAATTAATAGCCCTGGAAAAATTCAAAAAGAACTCAAACAGTTGCTGTAAGAGCAGATAAAAGCAAGAAAATAACCCTAATTAAAAAGCAGATTGTTAAAAATGGAAGAAGAACTAAGCGAACCAATATATGAAAAATTGGATAGCAATCCGCTAGAAACTACAATTGCAAATTGTAGAAAATTGCACTTTTCACTTAAGAAGAAAAGTATGATTTGTGACAACTTCACATTTTTTTTAAAAATTACCCATCTTACTCCGCAGATGTACGTATGGTTTGCTAAAACTGCATAAAGAAGGAGAACCTATCAGGCCTTTTATTGACTTAAAATATTCTCCTCTGTCCAATTTGAATTACTATTTACTGTTTCATCTATCAAAGTTGCGTCCTAAACCTAAGGCACTGATGAAGAATACTGAAGAGTTATTGAAGAAAATAGAAGAACTTCCAGAATTAGAAAACCTTTCCATGGCAAGTTTGGATGTTATGTCTATGTATATGAATATTAACCTGGACAAACTCATAGATTACATAGCAGATGACCTATCTGACCTAGTAGTGTTTCATGATTATAGTGAAAAAGAAGCAATAGGCCTTTATGAACTTAGTGTTTGCTCTAAACAACATTTTTTTTCAATTCTAAGGCTGCTATCTATAAGCAAAGATGTGGGTTAGCCATTGGTTCTTCATTAGCACCTCTCCTAGCAAATTATTACGTAAGTAAAATAGGAGAGGCCTTTCTATTGAAACCTTCAATTTTCTGCATGTATACTAGATACATGGATGATATCCTTTTCATCATAGATCAAGATTCGAGTGGATACTCATCAAAAATTCTAGAAGGTTTTAACTCCCAAGATGAATCCCTAAGATTCACTTTAGAAGAGCAAAATGAAAATAGGCTAAATTACCTAGACATCACTTTGAAGTGGGAAGGGAAATATATTACCACAGAATTATACAAGAAGCCTACAAATACAGGAAAAAATTTTAAATTATAAATCAGATCACCCTAATTATATAAAGAAAAATGTAGCTTTACAATTTAAAGAACAAGTTGAAAAGCTGAATTCATCTTCAGAAGCTAAGGAGAAACATAAAAATAAGTTAAAATCAATCTTATTAGAAAATGATTACCCTTCAAAAGAAATTCGTCAACTACTGGAAGAAAATCCTACTAGGAACAGAACTGGCACTACTAATAAAAATAAAGAGAAAATTGAATATTTATTTACAAGAAAAGTCACTTACCATAAGGGACTGTTTGAAAAACTAAAGAAAATAAGCACTAAATATAAAATTAGGTTAGATCCAGGTTTAAATAACAAAATTAAAAAATACTTACCATCCCTAAAACAAAAAGAAAAAAATACTTTACTCCAGGAAGGAGTCATTTATGAAATCAAGTGTTCATGTGGATTACCATATATAAGAGAAACAGGACAAAGGTTAGCCACCAAAATTAAAAAACACAAAGCTGCAATAAGGAACATCTCAAATAAAACAGGATTAGACAGGCACATACAACAAACTGGCCACAAAATGGACTGGGACTCCTTAAAAGTGATCAAACATCAATCCCACGCAATTATCCGGAAATTAGAGAAATCCCTGGAAATGTACAAGACACAAGGTGGCAACATCAACGACCATGCTGGATGGCAATCCATCAGGCTTTGTCGCCAGACCTGTGGAAGTAGTGAGACGCAAGAACTCCCGAAGAGGATCTAGTGTGTAGATCGAAAATTTGAGATATAATGTACCTTAATAAATTTCTTCGATAATTCCCGTTAAATATTTATAATACTGATTAGCACTTTGTCGCACTGAGTAGTTTCTTCAAAATTTAAAAAAAATATTTTTTTTATTTAGAGATTTTCTTTAAATTCTTTTGTTTGTATAAATATACATATACGGTGTATGTATATGTGCTAAAGATTGCATATGTGTGAATTTAATTTTAATGTGATTGTCCTTGAAAAAGTTTGTGGGACCTTAAATCCTTGAAAAGTGCTTCATCCCCTCCTTCCCCCAGATGTGTATGAACCCATGATAAACTTTAAGGCATTTTCAAGGTTTATAACAACTAAGGTAGTAATAAACTTGGAAAATGCACGTAAGTATAAATTGAATTACCGCCTCATCCACAAAATGCAGTATTATAATCAACTTCCCAATTCTACTTGTTATATAAGCAAAACATATCAAAGGTAAGTATGAATTGTCGTAATTCAGTTTCTTATGAAAATTTAAATTTAGAAAAATGATCCCATATTTTTTGTTAGGCTTTTTAGAAACAGTGAAAAAGCAAAGATATTTGTGTCTAAAAATATGCACAGGGTGATTAGTCACATAGTGGTGGCAGTGAGATTGACTGCTGGTACATTTCTAGTGTTAATGTGTAGAATGGAACTTTATATGTGAAGTCTTGTAACTTGCATGTTCTTTTAAGGGTTTTTTAATTCATGCACTTTTGTCTCTCTAGGTACCATCTGAAGATGGAATCACAGTATCGTTCCTTATAACTCCAAAAAAGCTTGGATACATTGATTTGAAAGTTACTGCCATGACAGCAAATGCAGGGGATCATGTTATCAAAAAACTACTAGTGAAAGTAATAACTTAATTTTGGCATGATTATTGCAACCATAAAGTTATTACAAGAATTTTGGTAATGTGACTGATATGACTTGTTTCTGTTTAGTTAGAGTATCTTAGTTCCTTAAATAAAATAAATGGGTCTGCATTTCTTGAATGTTTTATCATGTCTGTTGGCTTTGATTTTCCCTTCTTAAGGTCTGGTTGTTCATAATTAAAACAAACGAAGTTATTTTTCTAGGAAGTATTGTGTATCAAAAGAAAGTTAATTAAAAATGTGTTTATATATTGATTATCTTCAATTATTTGAAAATTTTATTGTTCGCTTTTGCCCCATTATATTCTGGATGTCGGAAGTTAAAAGTTCCTTGTATATAAAATATGATATTACACTGCTGGACAATTGCTAAGGACGGATCATAAACGGCTATATAGCGCATAAAAAAGTAAGTGTGGTTGGATGCCAAGTGAAATAAAATAATGTCAGAATACCAGGACATTACAAGAAAGACAATTTATTGTGCTCTGAAATCCAGAAAGCTTTGGAGCGTGTTCAAGGGACAAACAGGCCATTTTGTGCAGAATACATAAACGTGAAAAATGCAATTACCGTCCGCAGGCGTTCTGGTGTAAGATGTCAATACGGGATATGGCTACCATGGAGGGCGATGCAAGATTCCACATGTCTTGTCATGCTTTGCACAACATTATCAAGCAGCTGTTGGGGTAATTTATCCCATTCCTCTGTCAGTGCACGGATGAGGGTGTCCTTGTTTATTGGAGGGCATTGGCGACCAGCAAGACTCTCCTCAAAACATCCCACACATTTTCAATGGGATTCAGATCTGGAGAACGTGCTGGCCATACGAGGCGTTGAATATCCTCGCTCTCAAGACACTCCTGGACAGCGACTGTTCGATGACATGTTGCGTTGTCGTCCATGAAAATGAATCTATCGCCGACAGCACCACGGAACATGAGGTAGCAGAACATCATTAATGTATCGTTGGCCAGTCATAGTCCCAGTTTTAAGCACATAGAGGGATGTACGGCCATTGATCATGATGCCAGCCCATACCATGACACTACATGTCGGATATCGGTCCCTTTCCTGTATGTTTGCTGGACAATATGCAGTACCACTATCACGCCAGATCAGTTGTCGTCGACGATCAGACGATAGACTGTATCTACTCTCATCTGAGAAAAGGACAGCAGACCAGTCGTTATCAGTCCAATTGCAATGTTGATGGCACCATTGCAAACGGACAGTACGGTGACGTCTGGACAATGGGATGCACACAACAGGACGGCGGGCGTATAGTCCTCCTTCATGCAATCGTCTGGCGACAGTTTTTCGGGAGATCCGCTTGCCAGTAGCAGCCATAAACTGATTTGCTACCTCACTAGCTGTGCTGCGCCAGTGTCTTTTTGTTGATAGCACTATGTACCGATCTTCTGCAGGTGTCGTACTCCGAACACGACCTCCCCGGTGTCGTTTGCTACACTCTCCATTTGTTTGAAATGATTTCCAAAGCCTTGAAACAACACTGTGGCTGACGTCGAACTCCCTGGGAACATGTTATTTTTCGCCTTTCTTCAATCTTGCCAATAATACGGCCATGCGTAAAATCATCTAGGTGATGTCGGGAAGACATACTGAAAACTGCAAGTTCGTCAATTGATTCTTTCTCTTTCAACTTTGCGTTTGAACAACAACGGTCAATACGCGTCAAATCCTTTATATCTCTTATCAGCGCTATGACGTCACGAACAAGTTAAAATATAATGCCATTATTATTCATGCCAAAAATTTGGTGGCATGTCATCCATCCAAAACAAATGCAGCATCCCTGAGGCAAAAGGGCATTCTGATTTCTGTGATTGATATAATCACATCACAGCCAGCTCATTTCTATAAACATGTGCCAAAATATATTTTTTTATTTAACCATAGTCGGAATAAGGTTTTTTAAAATACCTTATTCGACTCACTTCGTCGGGAGAACAAAGTGAGGTTGGTTCGAAGCAGCTGCTCGCCATCTGTTCCTGGGACTGGGTTGCCATAGCAACCATTGTTGACGTCATGAAGTCACATCACATTTTTCCTCTGTGGTAGGTTGATGGGGATCGCGGGTGCTATGTTCTATGAGTCAGCAGTTTCAATGGGCTATTGTGGCTGCTTCTGCTCTGTGTCTTCCCGACTTTATGCACGTTTTCTTTCGTCTGTCTGAGAGTCTTTGACTTGGCAAAGGAGTGGAAGTTGTCTCTCTTTGTTTAATGTGAGTGAGTGTCGCATTTTAATTCTGAATAAGCTATAATTTTCTTTGTGGTAAGCTTTTTTTTTTTATATTAAAATGAGGTTTTTATCAGAGAAAGATGATGTTGCGAGCCTTGAGTCGGCAATTAAAAACAAATTTCGCTATAAAATAGTGGTAGGCAATTCACGTAACTAACAAACAAGTTAAGTAGATGGCAGTTGGGAACACGCTAAGTTACGTATAAAAATTTAAGGCAAATATATTTCAGCCATTACTATGGCCTTCAGCAGTGCGACTACGATTTGTTTCGTTGCCAGATTGGAAAGGTAAGTTTTGTAACAGTAACTCCGGGTGACGCGATGTAATGAGAGATTTCCAGATGTATGGAACATAAATGGGGAGCTCAGAGTTGCAATTTTTGGAAAATAAAATTTCCAAACTTACTCTAAACCTCAGAGCAAAACGATTTTGGAAAGAAGCCAACTTTTTTGTATCAGACCAAAGTGGAGTAGTAGAAGTGTCAGCCATGGTAAGTTGAGACAAGAAGAGGAAGGTTTTCAAAATTTCACATCAGATTTGTGTTCCTGAAGAAGGTTTTCCAAATTTCACATCATATTTGTGTTCCTGAATACTGGATTAACTGCGTACATAGGAAGTTCATTCCGTAAAATTCTCTCTAGACTTCAGGAACACAAATCTGATGTGAAATTTGGAAAACCTTCCTCTTCCTTGTCTCAACTTACCATGGCTGACACTTCTACTACTCCACTTTGGTCTGATACAAAAAAGTTAGCTTCTTTCCAAAATCGTTTTACTCTGAGGTTTAGAGAAAGTTTGGAAATTTTATTTTCCAAAAATTGCAACGCTGAGCTCCCCATTTATGTTCCATACATCTGGAAATCTCTCATTACATCACATCACCCGGAGTTACCGCTACAAAACTTACCTTTTCAATCTGGCAACGAAACAAATCATAGTCGCACTGATGAAGGCCATAGTAATGGCTGAAATATATTTGCCTTAAAAAATTTTATACATAACTTAGCATGTTCTCAACTACCATCTACTTAACAAATTTTGCTGGGATTGCCTTATCAGAAAGGATTCTCATGGTGATATTGTGAGTGCATGGCGCCAAAAAATTGACTTTGAAGGCTCCTGCTTTTGTATATGGTGTAATACTGTTATGAAATACAGCAATGAAGGATTCAAATCAATAGATAAGCATTCTAATTCAGTGATGCATGGAAAGTCTCTTACATTGGTTAAAGGCTCTTTGACTTTGTGTTTATATTCAAATGATTCGTCTTCAGTTCCTGAAAGAATGGTTGACATAGTAAACAGAAAAGCAAGAGAAGCTATTGTGACATCGTTTATAGCAGAGAATTCACTGTCATTTTCCCTCGCACCCAAAATAATAGAATTAGCAAAAGCTCTATCAAAGGATTTGCCTGCCCTTAATGCATTGTCTATGAGCAAGGACAACTGCTGCTTATAAGCTCAAGTATGGTGTTGCAAAGACTATTAAAGATGAACAATTTTCAACTCTGAAAACGACATTCTTTTCTTTAAACATTGGTGAAAGTACAGGCAGGGCCAATGAAAGCATTTTAGCCATACTTGAGTAGTTTGAAGAAACGCAATGCAAAGTCATTTTGAGGCATCTGTACAGCTTCCAAATTGTAGTGCCACAGTCATATGTGCAGCTCTTGTTGAACTATTTGAGGAGAATAAAATTCCCTTCAGAAGCTTAATTACCATTCTAATGGACTCCTGCAATACCATGTGTGGCAAGAAAAGTGGTGTTGAAGCACGGTTATGGAAAAATCAAGCTCCACACCTGTTGGACATTGATGGGGAAGCGTGCCATACAGTAAATAACTGTGTCAAAAGATTTGCAGCTCCTTTTTCAAAACGTGTTGAAGACTTGTGTGATGACATTTATTTTGATCTAAAAAGCACTGACAAAAGGTTTTTTTACTCTGTGTAAACATGTTGGGGTGAAACCTCTCGAGCCCCTTTCAAGGCCTGATCACCGTTGGATGTACATCCTACAGGTGTGGGAGCGGATTGAATACTTGTGGGAAGTTGTTCTTTTATTTTATTTTTCCTGGGTACCAGCAGCTGATAGATACATATTTGAATCTGTTGTTAAGGCTAGTATTGAAAAGAAAGATATGTCAAAAAGGAATAGCTGAAGAAGTTTCAAAAATTCAAGGCAGTGTTAAACGTAAATAGTTGACAAAAGAAGGTAAATTGAGAAAGGAGAGAATTATTTAAAAGCTCTTTGTTGAGCTAGATAAAACCTTAATGCAAGCTGGAGTTTATAAGTCTGTACTTCAGTAACTACATAACTCTTTCAGTCCAAAGATGTTCTTTTGCACGAGGCTCACGTTAAGTTGAATGAACTAACCAGGCAATTTTTAGTCCTGTTCATGAGGCATGAAGTAGTTCGTGGTTGTAAAACTTATAAGAATGTTTTGCAGCTGAATGTCAGTGATGAGGTAAACTACTTACCTGACAAACTGCTGCCCACAGGTGTTGATGCAGCAAAGGTGATCAACAGACTTCCAAAGGGAAATGCAAAAGTTAAAGAATTTAAGACCTCATTGAAAAGAGCATATGTGTCTTGCGCACAATGTATGCTTAAAAAATTGCCTTTGGGGAATTCTCTGTTTATCAACTTAAATGGCCTCAATCCATCCCTTAGGTGAAATACAACTTTCTGTGCATTAATGAAATTAGCTGATTTTCTGCCTACTGTTTTATCTGAAGATGATAAACTCAATCTTGATCAAGAAGTGAGAAACTACCAGGTTGATGAATCACTTGTAGTTTTAAAAGATTGCCCAATTTTGGATTATTGGATTTCCATTTCCAAGTTGGAACAAGGTGGGAAAAAGTGTTATCCTGTCCTTACCAAGATGATGCAGTCTCTGATAACTTGCTTTCATGGGCCCTTAGTAGAGAGCGCTTTCAGTTGAATGGGGGATATAATAACAGAAACTAGAACTTCTTTGAATATTGCAAGTTTGGACTCAGTGCAGACTGTGAAGTATTATCTGTAATCTTTAAATGCTGCAAACATAGAAATATTTAGTTCAAAAGAACCTAACAGAGATCCACTTCAGAAGGAGTTTACTCAAAATATTATTAATAGTTGGAGTTCGTATAAAAATTATCTTGAAGAGGAAAATCAGCAGCAAATTCGTGATGATCCAAGTGAACTAGCATGTGTGCAAAGAAAATAAAACCTTCCTGCAATATCCCAAACCAATGTTGCTGTGTGTCAAACCACTAACAAGAAAGACTTAGATGACTTGAACCATCCTCAGTGTTCTAAAATATTTCTGAAAAGAAAGACAGAGCTGGTGGGTTACCAGAAATCCCAAGCGAAAATAATGAAATTTTTCAAAAAGTGACTGGTATGTATAATTTTAAGAGTTTATTTTATTTGTTTGCTGATAGTAATTAGGTACTTCTCTCTCTCTCCCCCCAAATATTAAATATGTATGTGCTTAAAAACAATTTTAAATTGTGCTGAATTGGTATAGCGTAGTGCGTGTACCTAGTTCTGTAAAATACCTTTCAGGAATTTCAGTCTTCACTTGCAATCATCCCTGAATTGTTCTTTTTTTCTTTTTTATTTCAAAATAAAATGCTGTGACTTATGTATATTCTAAGAGTGAAAGCTGCCCTTTTTTATATAAAAACACATGAAATTACTATTTTGTCATACAGGGGCATATACAAGGTGATTCCTAAAGTCCTAACCCAGGTAGCACAGCCTTGCATTTAATGTAGGCCCAACACTGAGCCACTGTATCCTTTTCCTAAAAGACGGTGGCTCAGCATTGGGCCTTCGTTAAATTGCAAGGTTGTGCTACTTGGGAAGTCACCTCAATAACTTGGGAACAAAGACAGCTAGAGCTATGGAAGTAAGGTATGGTATAGTAAAACAACCATGCGCTATCGGATGAGAGTGACTGCAGTGCCCTATTGGCAAAATGTCGAAGTTAGCACTCCTATCTCGGAAACCATGAGAGATACAGGAAAGAGATCAATTAAAAACTTGTAGAGCATCAACGAATTAGTAGGAAATGATATATGGTAGAAACTGCTGGGGTAAGTAGAAAGCTGGAAACGTGAGGGAAACACAAGGTTTATTATACTCAGGCATGAATACAAAAGGAGTACATTGGTCGTATTTAATGCAACAGTGGTACTTACATAACGTTGCGTTTAACATAAATAGGGTTCAATATGGCCACCATCTGCCACAATACACATTTGAATGCGAGACAGAACTTCCCGTTGTACGTTCGCCAGCATAACAGGTCTCGCACTCAGCGGCGATACGCAGTCGGAGATCATGGAGACTCGTCGGTTCCACCCTGTACACGTGATCCTTTAGGTAACGCCAGAGGAAGAAATTCATGGGAGTTAGATCTGGGGATCGTGGAGGCCATGCTACGGGACCACCATAACCGATGATCTGTTGCCCGAAAGTGTCGGACAGGAAGTGCTGTACGCTGTTGGTTGATGTGCTGGAGCGCCGTCATGCAGAATCCATAATGAGCATACATCTTGCAGAGACAGATCATCTAACCACTCAGGTAATGTGCTTTGTAACAGCTGCAGGTATCTTCGTCCATTTAATGCGCCCTCATAGAACACAGGCCCAACAAGTCGGTTATTCAAAATGCTACACCAGACATTTATCGACCAGCGCACCTGATGCCTCATTTCCCATGTAAAAAATGGATTCTGAACTGCCCGGTAATGGGTGTTTTGTTTGTTCAGCACCCCGGTGTGTGTGAACTGCGCCTCATCAGTCCAAAGGATGTTTGATAGAAAGGCCGCATTTTCTTCTGCAGTGTTCATTACAAAATTGCACCAATCTAGATGTTGTTGGTTATCCCCTGGCATCAGTATGTGCAGTGGTACTATACACTACGGGTGGGCACCATGCTGATACAAAATGTTTCACACACTGGATTGTGATAAGCCACATGCCATACTGACTTCCCTCGTACTGGTGTGTGGGTTAGCCAAAACGTATTCCAGAACATCGACTGGTTGCACATCCCTACCCATTCTGGTGGGTCGGCCCAAACGGGGATGCGCTGCAATACTGCCTGTCTCTCGTAGCTGTCGAACCGCGCTACTGATGGTCGGCGATGGACGAGTCTGAAATCGTAAGCCATACTGGTGTGACGCTTCCCTCGTGTTGCGTCCGAATTCTCCATATAGCGGTACCATCTCGCAATACTGTTCATTCGAATAGCCTGCCATGCTCGTTCTTTACCAGATACTCGCGTTACGAATGACATAGCTCCTGACCGACGATCCTTTATACATTGCCACACCGTGCCTGATACGGCAGGTGAGGCATTATGTCACACCAGAATTTGCATACGGCACTCGCAGGCGTGCGGTTGCATAGTCATACATTTCTCTCTGCTAGACTGTTACCGCAACGACGACACGAACTGGCTTTGCACAAGTTCGCGTTTCCAGCCTTCTAGTTGCCCCAGCCGTTTTTATCATATGTTGTTTCCTACTAATTCATTGATGCTCTACAAGTTTCTAATTGATCTCTTTCCCGTATCTCTCATGGTTTCCAAGATAGTAGTGCTAACTTCGACATTTTGCCCCTAGGGGCACTGCAGTCACTCTCATCCGATAGCGCATGGTTGTTTTACTGTACCATACCTTACTTCCATAGCTCTAGCTGTCTTTGTTCCCAAGTTATTGAGGTGACTTAGGGCTTTAGGAATCGCCCTGTATAGATTATGGAAGTTTTTGAAATCCATCAGGACAAAATAAAAGTTAATGAAAAATAGATAAAAAAAAATTAGAGCATTTTTTCTAATGTAAGCTGCATTTTAACAAAGAAATGAAACACTTTGGGGGGGGGGGTGCCAAGGCCTCCTTGGCTTCCCTCTAAATGTGGGTGCAGTATAAATATTAGGAATGCATGGCCTTGACACACAAAATATTAAAGCCAGATTTTTCTTCAAGTAAAAACTTACTGGTTCATGAGGCACATTTCAGGCAAATTGCCATTGATTTAAATAATTTAATCAAATGGATTAAAATCTGTAAATCCCTTTAATCTGTTGATCATTTTAGATTATGTATGCGTGCTTGTATGCATGCGGGTGTAAGTAGGCATGCAGGAGTTTAAATGGCCCAAATTTTGATACTGCAGCAAAATCACTGCTGGGAATCTGAAGTTGAAATCCTTGCTCGCAAAAATCAACAGTGATGCTAAAATGTTATACCCAGAGTCACTTGAATAACTTACATAACTTTCTCAGGAGCATTCATACCCGGAATATGTGGTCAAGACAGTGATTTTCTAGGTTACACAGTGGATTAATATATTAAATATGTGGCAGAAATAGGATACAAAGGGCATTATTTGTTTGTGGTATTATAAGCAATTCATGCAAATGTTTTCAAGTGGTAGCAGAAAAGCCAAAATAACTTTCCTGCCAACCCAATAGAAATAACTGTGATAAAGAAAGAGTTATATAAGTTTATAAAACATTAATTGGTAAGGAGAAGGCATGCTTTCAGTAGTTGATGCAAATATATTGCTGGTGTCCTAATAATAATGGTTCATATATTTTTACAAGTGAATCCTTCTGCAGTTCTGTGGTGCAATCTGGTTGTGGGAGGGGTTTCATTCCTGAGTATATGTTATTGCATTTACTTCATATAAAGATATTTTGTTTTGATATAATTATATTATGATTACTTTTGAGATGAAAAATGTAAATGTAAATCCCCCTGTCCATCATAATCAGTGAGATGCAATTCCATCACATATTTACTGGTTTTCTGCACATTTTGGTTAACTTGACAGTGGAATCCTTTCAGTGTTGTGAATGCATTATACACACATGTGCAATGTACATGCGATTCTTCTGTGTATTTGCAGAATTTTGCTTTTTTTTTTTTTTTTTGTCATTTGTGTCATTCGTGAGATCGATGCCATACAGAAGAAAATTTGTTTGGGGGTTAGTGAGAGGGGGTGGTGGTTATTTTCTGTCTGGAAAACAGTATTTCATTTTTCAAAACTTTCGAAAACTGAAGTTAAACGGAGTGAGGGTTTTACCTATAATCATAAATTCCTTTTTCTCGCGATGTTGATTCTGTTCAGTATTGTTGTTAAATAACATTTTATTGCATAAATTTTTATTTCACATGAAACTGTAGGCAACAATTTCCAAAAACGGAAGTTAGATCGCACAAAAATTTCCCTGTAATCTTCAAGCACGAGATTCTTCTGTGCATTTGAGAAATTCCGCTATCATTTGGGTCATTCTCAAGATCGATAAAAAAAATTAGAAATGGGGGGGGGGAGAGAGAGAGACATTTTCCATTCCAGGACAGAATTTCGTCTTTCGAAAACGAAAATTAGACAGAGTAAAGATTTCTTCCAAAATCGAAAATACTTCTTTTTCTTAACTTCTAAATTACTTTTTTTACTTGTAATTACTTCTTTTTTTCTTTCTTTTTTTTTTTATTTTTTTGAAAATGAGAGGAGGGGTTTCCAAATGTGAAAATTGGATGGAGCGAAGATTCTTCTTGCAATCGTGACCCCCCCACACACACACACACACAAATTGTCCATCCTATCCTGTGTTGTTGTTGTTGTTGTTTAAAGCTTTTTCCCCCCAATAAATGGTTGTATTTAAGCTTGGTGAGGGAAGAAAAAATTTCCAAAATGGAAGTGAAAAAGTTGGAAGATATAAAATGAGCGAAACACACAGTCACGTATGGTAAAAGGTTCATTTAGCGGTAGCTTTCGGTCATCCTACGACCTTGATCACCCATGATCAACTGGATGGGCTGGTTGCCAGAACTACAATTTGAAGTTGGGGTGTTGGAAATGTTGCCAGATTTTAGAAGAGAGATCCAAATAAATGGGATTTGGTGAGGGGTCTCTGAATTGCAGTTTTTGGTGAACAAAATTTCAATGCTCTCTTGGAAACGTAGAGAGGCCTTGTTGATGAATGGGGCAACTTTTTTGTTTCTTTCCAAATGGGAACTGCAGAGGTGTCTTCAAGGGTTAGTGCAGATAAAGCTGTCTTTGGAAGACCATTGGAAACATTGTTTTTGTGTTCACCAAGTCTTGTTTTGATGCTTTGGTATGTGCTTCCAATATACACTGAGAGACCAGAGGAAGTTGAAATGGGAATAGCATAAACTCCAGGGGTGTCCAAGGGTGAGACCATCTTTTGTCCAAGGGTGAGACCCCTGGAGTTTATGCTATTCCCATTTCAACTTTCTCTGGTCTCTCAGTGTATATTGGAAGCACATACCAAAGCATCAAAACAAGACTTGGTGAACACAAAAAAATGTTTCCAATGGTCTTCCAAAGACAGCTTTATCTGCACTAACCCTTGAAGACACCTCTGCAGTTCCCATTTGGAAAGAAACAAAAAAGTTGCCCCATTCATCGACAAGGCCTCTCTGCGTTTCCAAGAGAGCATTGAAATTTTGTTCACCAAAAACTGCAATTCAGAGACCCCTCACCAAATCCTATTTGGATATCTCGTCTAAAATCTGGCAACCAGCCCATCCAGTTGATCGCGGGTGATGAAGGTCATAGGATGACCAAAAGCTACTGCTAAACGAACCTTTTACCATACGTGAATCTGTGTGTTTTGCTCATTTTATATGTTTATGTGTTATTGGTGCGTGAAGCCTGAGATTTAAACCACGAAGTTGGAAGATTTGTAAGTATTGATTCATAATTATCAAAAGTATTCATACTCTCAAACTTATATCCATTTATCAAAAATAACAAAAGCTTTGATATCATGCATTCTTGGTCCTCAGGTTGAAAGTACTTTCACCATGATGGATGAAATTATTGTTATGGCATTAAAGAAAAGCATCAATGAAGAAATGGCAATGAAAAGTTATCAGAAGAAAAAGAATTTGGCAGTGAATGCTGTGCAGTTGCAGTGTCAACGAAAGACAAATATGGATGTGAAGCTTGCTGAGAAAAAAAAAGCAAGGCTTACTCGTAAGAGGAAACTTGAGCTGATGATTTGTTCAACAAAACAAGAAAAAAATTATTTGAAGCAATGTCTTTTAAAGCCTTTTTGTTTTGAATTCAGTAATTTTATATTGTGAATGCATTGATGGGCTCCAGTTTAATATTTATGTACATAAATTAGAGTGGACAATTCCATCTTGATCAAGCTGCATTATATTCACACTTTCTCACCATGCTTTCCAATTTTTTTACCCGGTTAGAAAGTTCAGCTTTTGTTTTCTTTTTTTCTTTGTCTCGTATGATTATACGGAGTTGATTTTCATGCAACTTTATTATCTGCATGTTTTTAATTAGTGTGATATAATGTCATTATATAAGCAGCTTTTTCATGTTGTTTTTTTATTAATTATCTCTATGAAATTCCTTTTTTTTTTTGTAGGCAGAAGGTGCACCACAATATTTTAACAGAGCTCTCCTTGTGGACTTGAGAGATCCAAGCACCAAGCAGACCAAGGAGAGTATCAATATTCCCATTCCTCAAGCAGCTGTAGAAGGATCTCAATCTGTCATGATTTCTGCAATTGGTTAGTTTAGCTTGTGTGTGTGGGGGAGGGGGGACATTATTTCATACAGTAACTTAAGCATATAAGTGAAGAGCAAAGAATAGTTGGTTTTAGTTATGCTATAAACATGAGTTAGTATAATTATATTTTTGTAGTCAATTTTCCATTATCAACCGTGTGCTTTTGATAAGTGAGGATTTAACAAATGACTTCCATATATTAGTAGTATTCTTGTAAAAATAAACTAAGAAAAGCAAAAAGGAATATAAAGAGGCTTCAATTACTATATTGAACTGTCATATTGGTGGAAATGGGTAAAATCAGCTCTGCAGAAGTGCGATTTGTATTCAGTCAGGACGATTACCCATATGCTAAACTTGAGGCATTATAAATAGAACTAGTAGAGCAAATCATCCAGAGTTCTACCCTGCAATCACAGACCTGCCAATCACTATGCTTTTTTAGCGTAGTTTCTCCGCTTTAGCAAAGGTCGCTACGCATTACGCTCTGTCTGAAAATTGCCTTTTGCGCATTTGAGACTTTTTTTTATCGAAACCAAGTTGTTGTTTTTTCCCCTTTGGTATGTCTTTTGTTTTATCTAAAAATAAAGATATGTTGCACCTGTTTTTTTTAATTTCCAATCTGTGCAGTTCTTTTCTTTTCATTGCGAAAAGTTACCGTATTTTGTGAAAATGTTCTAGCAAAAACATGATTAAAGCTCAATGCTTTACACCTGTTCCTACTGTGCAGAAGAGAAATGACTTTCAAGTAGGAAATTTGTTCATCTTGTTGCGGGAGCTCTGTGGGTGCCATAAGCGGGATGGTGGGGTGGGGAGGGAGGAAGGAAGGGGGGATGAGTTAGTTTGAAAGATAAATTAAAGGACAAGGTCACATCAGTGGGTTGGGATAGGTAACTATTTTATTTGTCAGTGCACTTTGACAGCATTGAAGAACGCAAATCGCCTGCTTCATCTGGACTCCGGAGAGAGCATTTAGGTGGAAGACTCTGGAGATATTTTCATCCCCTTTAAACCGTGATTTGTAAACAGTCTCGGTCAAACGGCGATTGTTCAACGGGATGTGTCAGCGAATTGCTTTCAGTCTGGAAATAATGTGAATTCTTTTTCTTGTCCTCGCGCACAACCTAGAAAGTAACTGAAAACAGTTGGTTGTTTTATTCGAAAAAAACAACATGCAGGCCATTTTAATTATCTTGCAGAATCGATGTACCAGAAACGGATTTCAGTAGGGGGTCGCATTATTGTCTCCAGTGCTGCCCAAATGCTGATTTTGTTTTTGAAATCATAATTCTTTAGTGTGACTCAATGGCTGAAAATTACGGTACTCTTGTTTTCAGCACGCTTCGTCTGCTTTAGAGGCGGGGGTGTTACCACCACTCTTTTGTGCTTTTCACACTAACAGCTGGGGTCCGAGCAGTGTTTCTCTCAGGACTTATCCGCTGGGGGGATGGAACCTTAGAAAGGGCAAGTTTTCCATTTGCTCTGTATATAACTTTAACTACTATATTTATATATATAGAAGCAATTACTATATATCTAGCACAGGGGCGCATTTAGATAGCCCCCCCCGAAAATGCTTATTTTTTTTTGTTTTTGGTTAAATTGCAACTTACATTAGAAAAAATGCCTTAATTTAATAAAAAATGTATCTACTTACATTAAAAAAAATTATTTTTAATTTTTCTTCAATTTTTCATTAACTTTAATTTTGTTCAAGATGGTGGATTTCAAAAACTTCCTTCCTTCGCCCCCCCCTCCTCCGAAGAAAAATTCTATATACGTACCTGATATAGTAATTACTTCAAAAATTTCAGGAATAACAAACTGTCTTCAGCTAAAGAAGGGAAGGGGGAGGTTCCGCAGGCTTGAAATTTTTTTCTGTTAAAATGCATTCAACGCACTCTTGTTCCTGAATCATGATTCCCAGACAATTAGGTATGATTAGTCTACTTATTATATTTTCAAGAATACCATGTGTCGTAATACACTTTTTAATAAAATAAACTATAACTAGTACCATTTGAACAAATATTTAAAAAATAAAATTGAAGAAATATTTGTATCATAAAAAGAAACGAAACTTCCTTTTTCATCATAGCCTGAATTTATTAAAATTTGGCTTGGTAACCTAAAATGTCTCCGGGAGGGGGATGGTCATTTCCGAGAGGGTGGGATGGTCATTTCCGGGAGGGCTTCACCCCCTGGATGTATGCCTGAAAGAAACATTGGGTCCGAACCTCCGAGCCTGGGGTACCACGTGACATGTAGATCTCTATTTTCTTTTTAGACATGCACATTACAAACCTTCCTCTCTCCTATTGCTTTTTGTTATTGTAAACGGCGGGTGGGTTGCTTTTTTTTTTTTTCTGTAAATGGCAGGTGGGTGGTAGCAGAGTTTGCCAAAATGCATAATTATGCATGTGGTACGCATCAAAAAGTGTATTTATGCATCAAAATTTTATCAATGCGCAAAAATATGCATCAGGACTTTTTCTCAACGCGTGAAAATAAGCATTAAGAAACGTGTAAAATTTACATCAACGTGTAAAAATACATATCCGGAAACACATAAAATACACATCAACGAGTAAAAATATGCATTGAGAAACACGTAAAATATGTATCAACGCATAAAAATATGCATCGAGATGTTATTTCGTCTTTCAAAAACAGAAGTGAACGGAAAAAGATTTTTTCCATAATCGCAATTTCATTTTATTGCGATGTTTCTTCTGTCCAGTATTGTTATATATCATTTTATTCCATAAATATTTGTAGATGTCAGTTTGAAAATGGAGGAAACATTTCTGAAAGCGGAAATTTGACGGCACAAAATTTCCCCTATAATCTTCAGCCATGAGAATGCCACGGCTTTGAATAATTTCTCCTTTTTAGTCATAATTTGGGTTATCTTCGAGATCGATGCGTAACTGAACAGAAATTTTGAGGTAATTTGGTAGTGGTGGAGAATGTTTTCCGCCTGAAACTTTCAAAAACTGAAGTTAGACGCAGCGAAGATTTTTCTCGTAATCGTAATTTTATTTTTCACGCGATGTTTCCGCTGCCTAGTATTGTTGTTAAATATCATTTTATTTCATAAATGTTTGTAGTTCAACTTGAAAATGGAGGGAAAATGTTCGAAAACGGAAATCGGACAGAGTAAAGATTTATCCCGTAACTAATGTTTTTTCTCAAAGATGTTCTGAACATGTATCCTGTGTTTTTAAATATTTCCCCAAAAAAAGGTTTGCATTTCAGCTTGGTAGGGGGAAAGGGGGTCCGAAAACGAAAGTGACTAAGCTGAATGAAAAAAAAATTTTAAAAAATGATGCACTGTGTTCAAAAGTATTCATATTTTAAAAGTTACACTATTTATCAAAAATAGTGAAAGCTGTCAAGCATTCATGGTCCTCAGACTGAAAGTTCTTTCAGCATGATGGGTAAAATTGTCAACCAAGGGCACGAAAAAAATAAGCTTCTATAAAGAAATGGGAAGGAAAGCAAAGGTATCAGAAAAATGAAAATTTAAGCACTGTGCAGCTGCAGAGTCAATTTAGACAAATGTGGCTGTGGAACTTGCTGAGAAGTTTATTAGATATTTTATAGATGTCTATAAGAATTTTAAAGGTGCAATGTATTCACTTCTTGAACACATTGTTGTTGCATGTGGTCATTACAAAATATGATAAATTTAATGTTGTTGTTTTAAAATATGAATATTATATTTATTACTAAAACAAGAAGCAAAACGGATCCAAAAGTCTAAATACATTGAGTGGTAGTGAAATAATTTTTAATATGAAAAAATCTGGATTGATTTTTCATAATTGCCTAGCATTTTTGTAAGTTTTCTTTTTTTTTTTTTTTTAATGTTAATTTTTCTAAAATACTCCCCACTTTTGAAAATTGCTCCCTAAATTTTTTCTAAGGAGTAAAAATACTCCTTTAAATTTTTTTTCCGGCAAACTCTGGGTAGAAGTGGCGCCGCCACTAAAATCCCCCTGCCTCTCACTCTCATCCCAGGGGAAGGGGGACACACTATCTCCTTTGGAACCAGCAAGTCATTGGTGAAGTCCAAATGAAATGACAAAAGTGGGTGACTAATGAAAGGTGGACTCACGTTACGATCATTGTCTCATGGATGGTATTATTGCAGCAGCCAGCAGGGTGCCTTTAGCTTCTGTTTAGCTTATTTTGGCACCTTTTAAAGTATTCCAGATGCTTTGCACATGCTCAGTTCTTCAGTTGATGCTTTCCCTGTCTTTTGGCAGAATGGACTGTTTGTGTGAAGTTTGCAACGTGCATACCGCTTTTATTGGTGGCATATAATTTTTAGTGTATAACGTTTTTAATCAATCAGGATGCCTGCACCTGAAAAATTAGATCAACCACGACCGAAGAGGAAAATAGCTTCCCAGCGTTTCAGAGCAGAGTATTCTAAAAAATGGCCATGCTTGCCCCCTCCCAACTTTCAGAGCATCAGTCGTTTTGTGCGATGTGTAATTCCGATTTCTTAATTAAACACAGCGGGAGGTTCGACTGTTCTCGTCACATAACATCCGTGAAACACAGAGGTTACTGCAAAGAAAGGTCAGAAGTGCGGCTGTTGGGTGAATATTTTGCTAAAATGAAGGATTTATGAATATTAAATGTTGAGATCTTGTTCCTTGCAGAACATAATTTACCTATTGTGGCAGCTGATCATGCTGGGAATTTGTGTTCCCGGATTCCACCATTGCCAAGAAATGCAGTTGTGCACGAACAAAAACCACCTCACTAGTGAAATCCATGGCTAGCTTTACACAGTTCACTGTAGTTTCTGCACTCCGTAATTCATTATTTTTGATGGTAACTGATGGAAGCACCGATCAGAATTTTGTAAAGCTGTATCCAGTTGTCAGATATTTTTACTCTGCTAAGGGAGAAACAGTGTCTGTTTTGTTAAGTATACTTCAATCAGATAACAATACAGTGCATGGTATTTTTACAATTCTGGATAATGAAATGAAAAGAAAAGAAAAGGCATTCCATGGAGTAACTGTCTCATTTGGCTGTGACAATGCAAATACAATGTTAGGGAACCTAAGTGGTGTTGCAGCAAATTTAAGAAAGGTTAATCCTGCAATTGTAGTACAAGGCTGCATTTGTCATTTACTCTACATGTGCCCAAAAAGCTATGAAGCAATTGGGGTACTGATATAGAAGCTGTTCTGATAGATATTAACTTTTTCCTAGACAAGAGCTCAAAAAGAAAGAAAAAAGCTACTTGAGTGCCAAAAGCTATGTGGTGTGAAGCCACACAAGATTTTGAAATATGTATCTATACACTGGCTGTCCTTACTAGATGCAATCAATAGGCTTCTGACACAGTGGGATGCAATCACAGAGTTGTTTTGTGTAAATGAATGTGATTCTAAAGTATTGGAAAGAAATGTCCGTTTCAAAAATCCTAGAATTGCTCTAAGATCCTTAGATACCAAACTTTGTTTCTCAGCAGCACATTGCCCCTTTTTGTAGATCTGAATGTAAAATTGAGCTTGAAGCTCCAGTAGTTCACACTGTAAGAAAAGAACTTTATAGTCTACTCACAGATTTGTGGATCAGATTTCTTAAACCATCTGCATTAAACAACACTGCTGATGTTACCCAAGCCAATTTCACAAAGGTTAAATACCAGAAAGCTCACAAAGATCTTGTTAGCGGTGTAAAAACAAGATCCTATTTATTATATTTGCACTTTTAAGGTATTAAAACCCTGCAACGTGCGCATAGTTTACGTGCAATTCATAAATGAAATACTATTAAAAAGCACCAATCACTTGCCCTAAAGATCATGGTAATTTCCATCGACTACACACTTCCAGCACGTCAATTATCGTAATGTTTGTTGGCCTTCAAAGGTTTACAGACATCTTGCTTACGATTCCTTCTTCTGGGTATGAAACATCGGTTTTTTTTTTGGTTTTTTTTTAAGCCATATGAGATCCTATTTGACAGAATAAAAAAAAACAAAAAAACTTCCAGAATCACAACTGAAATTTCTTTCTTCTTTTGTCAGATGTTTCTATGAAAAGGGATGTGAATATATAATTCAGAAATTTTCATTGGCTGATGATTTTTTGAAGCATACTGAGGTGGCAAATATATCAGTGAGGCAGAAATCCTCCTATGCATCAGTACAGTTCATAGTAACAAGTTTTCCAGGAATTGTTAGTAACAGTGAAATGGATAACCTTGAAATTGAGTTTTTGAGGTGCCAGGTAGAGAATCTTGAGCAAGAAATTTTGAACTCTGCAAGGCTGGACATTACATGGGATAAGATTTCCAAATTAACAGATGGGAGTAGAACAAGAAAATACTCTTGCCTTGCTAAGGTCATGTTAGCAATACTATTGGTTCCTCACAGTAATGCAGTGACAGAGAGGATATTCAGTATTGTTAGAAGCAATCTTACAGAATTTCGTGCTAGTCTCAGTATTGAAACATTAAATGCATTGTTGGTTGAACAATCAGGATGTCTGCATACAGTGAACGTTGTTATCTGAGGGAATTCAACTGAGAACAGCTTGAAGCAGCAAAACATGCACCTGTTAACCAGTTAAAAGCCCATGTGAGTCATGACGAATGCTAGTAGGGGTATGTATGGTAAAACTATGGTAATTTTTTAAGCTTTGTGACATTGTGGATAAAATAAGTCTTTATAGCAGACAGGAGACTGATCTAACTTTATTAAATCAGTGGCATACCATCATGTGACTGTGTCATACATTTTTCACATAGCAAGGTTTGTGTGTTAATTCCGCTAATAAAAATGTTAAGTTCAATCAAATATGGAGCATTTTCCTGACTCCAGCACTGTAGAACTGAATTTTTTGGCTCCAGTGCTATGGAACTTTCTTCATATAGTAAGTAATTGATTTCTTTTTCTTTCATTTTGAATTTTATTTTGCATAGTCAATTGAAATCCCTGTGTTTAATGCTTCCTTACATTTAAGCTTTGACTTTTGTAACCTTTGTATCGCAATGATCGACGTTGAATTATGAACAAACACAGAACTTTTTGTTCTAAGAGGAAGTCCTGATACATAACTAACTGCTAATGTTAGAGAAAGTTCTTTGTTGTCAATAATTTTAAGTAGGTTAATTGTTACAAATCTGAAAGAAGTGTGGTCAAGTGTAAGCCATGTAATGTTAAGTTACTTAAAATACAAAACAATATGTAACATTTTTATTAGGGGAAGGGGTTGAACATGCAATAATTTGGCAATGCTGTGCATGACTACACATTGTGGTCATTGACTACTCGTTGTGACTACACACTGGTGGGGTCATTGAAAGTTGTCAGGTCTGCATTCACTTGGTGCAGAGCAAAACTCCCTGTCTAGTCTGATGGGGCTAATAACATGGCTATCAGACCAGGTAAGCAACTGATCTTACAAACCCAGGCTTTCTCATTCACTCTACCACAGCTCAGAAAGATGACTGCCCAAGTTAAAAATTTCTGCCCTTTCTATTTCCCAAGTAAATAATCTTCTCCCTTTGTCATTTTTTTTTTTTTTTTTTTTTGCTATCCTCAAGTTTTAAGGAATTAGCATAGTGTCCAAAAATTAAATGAAAATTGAACAGCAGCACAGAATGTGGTGGTGGGACATGCAAAGTATAAAGTGGTAATATGAAAGGAATCAGTAAAAAATGAGTAGAATCAGCTAAACATTTAGAAAAATTCAATGTAAATGTGATTGGCTAAATGAGAACAAATAGTTGTCAAGGAAATATTGCTTTAAACATAATCTAATACAGTTTGGTGTGTAAAGGAGGGTTACACATGGGCTAGTTTGGCTGTGATTATTCAAGTTCATTGGATGGCAACCAATTCATGAATGATTTCAGTGAGCTGTTTTTAAACTTGTTAGCATGAGTATGAAGAAGTTGTAATGCAAAACTACCATCTGATATCACAGCATATCACACACCCAACTGTACCACACTGGTAATTTTGCTCATTGTCAGAGGTTGCTCAATTATCAGATAATTAAAAGAAGTGACATTAGGAATGTCAACAGATATCAGCTTGCAGTTCTTTCATTCATTCATTATCAGATCCCATCTGTATACCATACAGTGAGTATTCTGGTTGGTGAGGCACAACACATATAAATACAGAATATGAGAACAGAAAATTTAAAACAAAACCAACTTCATGATGTTTACCTACAAACATTTTCCACCACTCTTGTTCCATTGCAAGATTTTCTGTCTCGAACAAATCACTTCCTCTGTCACTAATGGCCAGTTTAACTTCATCAATCATCTTCTTCAAGGCCTTTCCTTTGGTCTGCAACCAGCTGCTGTAGAATGTAACACACTGTTGCAGAAGTCTTTCTTCTGCTGTATGGCTCATGTGCCCAAGCTACCTAAGAATGTTTTCATTAACCTTGTTGTCTTCTATAGAAGTACCTGTCTTAGATTTCATATCCACATTATTAATCCTCTGACACCATTAAATCCATATATCACCCCCGTGCTCTCAATTTTCCTTACTACTCTCACGTCAGTCTCATCTCTGCTCGTAATGAGGCCCTTACTTTCTGACTCAATTATCACTCTCAGCTTGCAGTATCCAGTCAATTATTTTTTGTTACAACTGTAAGTCATTCCCCCCCCCCCCAGGCTGGAATAACTGGTTGTGCAGTTCACTGGGAGTTGCACTCCTACAACCAAAGCAGGCCATGTGTGTTACCACCTTTCTTTCATTAAGAATATTTTGGCCTAATTCATTAAAAATGTATATGAATGTGCAAAAAAACGTTTTAAAACTCTTCACACATTATTTTCTTGTATGCCTCACAGATGCAGTATTTCTTGTTTATTATTGTTATTTTTATGTGTTTGAATTGTTAAAAATAAAGCATTTGATAAAATATTGACGTAATTTTTGTTGTTTGTTCATTTTAAAGGATCCTCCAGTGAGACATATTCTTGTGTACATATGCACTTCATAGCATTCACAATCATTGGGTCCACAATATACAGTGGATGACTGAATATGTACAGGAAGGATATGTATCACTGGAGGATTCTTTAAAGGGAACAAACAACCAAAAGTAAGTCAATATTTTAGCAGACACTTTATTTTTTAACTGTTCAAATGCACAGTAATAATAAACAGTGAATACTGCATCTATGAGGCATGCTGAGCTGGAGCAAAGAACGTGTGAAGAGTTTTTAAACCTTTTAGGCACATTTATATATATTTTTAATGAATTGAGCCAAAGATCTTAATGATGACATGAAATCATGTTTAAAAAATGGAAAGTGACCTCATTGCTCAGGCTGAGCTTTTGACAGAACTGTCTTTTGTATTTTCTTCTTGTATTGCAGGCTGCTGTGATGATGATTACATGCCAGGCCTAAGATTTGGTTCTTTATTTCCTTTTATGTCTCTTAACTTTTTTCTAGACTTTTCTATTGTGCAGTGGCCCATAAGGTGGAAAAGAGGATCCTGGTAGCTGAGAGTGAGGTTTCTGGTGTGTGTGTGTGTGTGTGTGTGTGTGTGTGTGTGTGTGTGTGTGTGTGTGTGTGTGTGTGTGTCCTGATAAGAAGACACCTAAACGAAACTCATCTTCTTCCAGTTTGTCCACACTGTTACAGATTTTAGTGATCCAGCTTTCTGTACGTATACTTTGTACTGTTGGCTGTAATACTAGTACGTTCAAAAAGTTCCGGAACTTTTTTAATATTTGCCAAATGTCAGTGAATTAAGTCATTCCCTGCTGAGTAAGCGAAGAGCATCATGTGACCTACCAGCCAGAACCAGTTTGATCCAGATCCAGCACGTGCAGTGTATGTGTGTAGTTCGTGATTACAGGTATTCAAGGCTCTCCGTCACAAGGGCAATGATGTCAAATTTTGAACAGCGTTCAAGTGTAAAATGTTGTGTTCTGCTCGGAAAATCTTTCGCTGAGACTTTTCAAATGATTAAGTTAGCGTATGGTGAGAATGCAATGAGTCAAACTAGAGTTTATGAGTGGCATCGATGATACGAAAACGGGCAACAAAGTAGCGAGGGCTGCCCCGGTGGCGCAGTGGTCTAAGGCGCTGGCCTCTGATCATTCGTCCGTAAGGGGTCCGGGTTCGAATCCCGGTGAGGCATGGATGTTGTGTTTGTCTTACGGCACTGGCTCTCTCCCTTCCCTGGAACCAGTGACCCTAAATTAGGGACGGACGACTGCTTATAGCCCATTGAGTTGCTCACGGTGGTCCTTAAACCTCCAATCAAAAAAAAAAAAAAGTAGCGAGGATTATATGAGGTCAGGACGACCTTCAACATTCACAGCGGATGAACAAATCGCCATTGTCAAAGAAATTGTGAAAAATGACCGTCAACAAACTGTTGCAGCGATTGCAGAAGTTGCCATGCCATTTTAACAGAGAAACTGGGCATGCATCATGTGTGCCAACAAATTATTCCCAAAAACCAGACACAAGAAAAAATGGATGAGCGCATGCAAGTTTGCGGGGATAACATCGATGCAGTGGACTCAAATCCCGATCTCTTGAATCAATTGATCACTGGTGATGAGACTTGGTGCTTTCTGTTCAGCCCCCAATCCAACCGACAGTCAAAAGTGTGGAAATCACCGTCGTCACCACGACCAAAAAAGTTCAAGGCTGACCGCTCCAAAGGAAATGTCTTGCTAACAGTTTTCTTCGATTGCAAGGGGGTCGTACACAAGGAATTCCTTCAACATGGTTGTACAGTCACTAAAGAAGAGTACATCAACGTCCTGAAATGTCTCCGAGAATCAGCGAGACGCAAGCAACCCGATTTTTGGAAGACCCAAGTCGTGGGTGCTCCATCACGATAATGCATCGGCTCACAGATCCCTCCTGGTGTCCGATTACCTGTCCAAACATCACATTCCCATTCTTCCACAACCAACTTATTCCCCTGATCTCACCCCATGTTACTTTCTCCCCGGATGAAGAATTTGCTTAAGGGTCAACACTTCTCAAGTTTCGAAGAAGTGCAACGGGCTGCGATGGAGGCACTGGAGGATGTGGCAAAAGAAGGCTTGCAATCTGCATTTAAATCTTTGTATGAGTGCTAGCAAAAATGCATAGTTGCACAGGGTAACTACTTCGAAGGAAACACAGCATAAACAGGTATTATCTGTACTCATTCTTTTTTAATATAAAAAGTTCCAGAACTTTTTGAACGTAGTGGTCTATCTGCCACCAGATGAAGACCTGAGCATTACTAATCTGGTGCTTGTAGTGGGTCAGTTGTCTTCACCTGTTATGTTAGACTGTAATGCCCAGTATTACATATCACTGAGTTGTTCTCTGAGATTCAGAGGTTAGCTCCACAAAGAAATACTAGCTACCAGATAAATTTCTAACTGATTATTTGCTTATTGTTGCTGTATCAAACTCCTCCATTTAAAACGATCTTGACACACAACTCAGGCTTCATTGACATCCATCAATCGACGTGCACAAGAATTTCTATACTGATAATCTTTTTCTCGTGCAGACCCTCCTGAATCTGATCCTTCCATGACTTCCTTGGCGTGCCTTCCTCAGCCTTTCTTTCCTGCTACCTTAGTAGGCATTGCATCACTCATTCTTTCAACATGGCCAAACCACCAAAGTATATTAGCTGGTATGAAGGAGGGTTTTCTGTAAATTTCATATTCTTTGGTGGACAGAAAACACTCCTTCATACCAGCTATCATTCCAAAAGAGTCACATCACCCTTGGAAGTATAAAATATCTGCATTTATGTACTACATACAAAGAGCAATTACACATTCCTCAAGTCAATGTTCAGAAATGAAAGAACTAGATTGGATTAAAGGCACTGCTGTAGAGTTTGGTTATGACGTGAAACTCGTAAACGGACTGTACAACGAATGTATACTACTGACAAGCAATAAAAAAAAAAAACGACTAAGAAAGAAGAATTAAGATACTGGGAGAAACTACCATACCACCCTAATATAACAGGAATCTTAAAAAAGAATGCCAACAAGCTAACCTTAGAATTACTGATACAGTTAAAGATATTACACAAATGGTAACCCAAAATAGAGATCCAATATCAATTCTAGACAGAGCTGGGGTTTACAAAATGCCATTTGCACCATCAGAAGAGGGTAATTATGACAATAAGTTATAAATCGGAAATACAAAAAGAAATTTAAATATCAGGTTGAAAGAACATCTGGACAATTGGAATAAAAGAACAAGCAAAAACATCTTTGATTCAATACTGTATGGGAAATATTACGGAGCCTGATTGGGTTAATATAAAACATCTCACTTCCCATAGCACCCACAAACAGATCCTCATTTCTGAGGCCATTATGATCGAAAAAACGAAAAAATCCAATTGTAATAACAATAGTCCGTATGACCTATCGTATGCATGAAAATTTCTAATTGACCAAGAAGAAAAGCAACGAAAGAAAAAAGCAAAAAATGATAAAGAAGACCGAATGAATTCATATGACAGAACACCAACAGATGGCGCGCAACACTACATGCGCAGTGATGACTACGACGTGGAAGTAGAGCATGTCTTAGCAAGAAATCGACATGGCATAGATGACTAGGCAGTTTGGGCAAGAACATTGCCGACCACTGACAAAGACTGCGCCTTCGGCAGTTGAAACGCATATGCAATGACTGGGAAGGTGTGTGTGAACAACATAAGCATATCTGAAAGTTTTTTGAAGGATTCGTCATTGCCGTTTTTTTGGTTCTGTTTTTTATTGTAATCTTATTCGGATTTTATTCCGATTTTTATGGGTTTCTAGTTTGTACTAATTCATTGAATAAGGAAAATAGGTTCGTCTAGCTTATGCTCATATCATTTAATAGGCAATATGTATTGCGTGAACATATAAAGTACATCAAGTCCACAAAGAACGAAGAGGAGTTAACATTTTTGCATTATTGACATAAGTGATTTTTTAAGAAACTGCCTTACATAACTGTGCACACTGCCTTCCATAGTCACAAACAAAGAATTTTAATGTGTGAAACAGAAAGTATAAGAAGAACGAAATATATTCTTCAAAATTGCCAGCAGTTCATCTTGCTCTGTGACTTCAAAGAGAGGAATTCACCCCATCAAATGGGTAGATTGATCATTTAAAGCAAAGACATAACATAGTGTATAGAGCTCTATCCGGCAAAAGCAAAAGTGTTGATCCCATGATGGCACAAACGTGGAAAAATGAACAGCTGCCACAAATTATTGAAGGGTACATGCCATGTGACATTTTTAATGCTGACAAAACTGGAGAGTTCTGTAACTTGCAGCCCGATAAAGCACTGTTTTTGAAATGACACCTGCCATGGAGGTAAGAAGTCAAAAGGCAGAATCACTGTTTTTCTGGCTGCCAATGCAGACGGGTCAAAAAAATTACAGCTATTAGTTATAGGCAAATCTGCTAAACAACGTTGCTTTAAAAATGTGAAATCTTTGCCCACCAAATACGAAGCAAATAAAAAGTCGTGGTTTACTACAGCTTTATTCAAAAATTATGTAGACGCCTTGGATGCTGAGATGCAGGCAAAAAAGAGAAAAGTGATCAGTGTGCCACGTCAAGTCATTTTCCCCCAGAAAATTGTACTAGTGAATTGCAACCACTGGATCTGTGTTCATGAGGTCTTTTAAAGCCAATTAGCGAAAGCTTCTCATGCAAAAAGTACTTTCTGTTATCGATGCAATGCATTTCGTGCGAATGTCATGGAATGCAGTTACAACAGGTACCATTAAAAACTGCTTTAACAAAGCAGGCATTTCAGGTTGTGAACAAGAAGAAAGTGGATCCAATACTGAAAATGCTGCTGATAATTTTGTGGATGACGATCTTGCAGAATGGAATGAAATTGTCTCAACAGATATTGTGTTTTTCGATTATGTTGATTGTGATGCAAATGTGCATATCTGCCAAATGCAATCCCTCTATGTTTTGGATGAACAAATCGGACTATATAAATTTTGAGGTTACTCACCTTTATTCCCTAAATCATTTAGGAGGTTTTCGCCTCTACACATTTCCAACACGTATTTTTCTTATTTACATCGTGGTTCGAGGCCGCAACAACACCAAAAAAAAAAAAAAAAAAAAAAATCATTTTCAACTCACACAAACATCACTCCCCTCCCTCTCTTCCCTATGACCAAATTCAGATTCAAAATAATCCACCACAAATATACGCAATTGCACTCCCTAAAACACTTTAATCTAATTAAAACATCAATCAATAAAAACCTATTTACACATTTCCTAAAACATCAAAGTTAAAAGCTGTAGCCCAAAATTATTTACAATTGCACATCAGTGCCAAATTAAAATAAACCCAAAAAACTTGACACAACCATTATATCCAATGCTGACGAACCTCTCTCCCCTCAGAAACAAGCATGACAACCAAGCACTTTCAACCACCGCCCTGGCCATTTTCAAGGAGTGGACGCAACAGATGTACCACCCGTCACCATCCACGAAACGTAGCGAATGTTCCAGTGCCCACGCGGCATTGTCTCAATTTTACATTCTCCGTCGCTCAGGCGCAGTGGCACCATCTATCAGATGACCCAATATCCTTCTTTTTCTTTCGTACCTATAAATATCTGTTCAATTTATTTGATTCTTGAGTACTAATCATCTTATTCTAACACGTTTTTATCACATCATTTCTTTTCTTTTTTTCCCTCTTGCCTTTTCTCCTCTGTTCTTCTCTGCGGGTTTCCTTTTTGATCAAATCCTTCCAATTTGTATTTAAGCTATTAGGATCGTTAACGTTACATAACCTGTGTCTATTTTTTCTATCAACACTGTCTCCGCCAATCTCAAATGCCTTTCTGTACGACAATTCTTAATATTTTTTATTTCATCAAACTTTGGGTATTGCCTTTGTTCAATACAGTATTGGACCAAAGCAGTTTTTGCTTCTTTTTTTTTTTTTTTGCCAATTCCGTAAGTGCTGTTGTAAACAATGTTTTAGTTTATTTTTAGTGCTTCCTATATATGATACTGTAGGATTGTTGCTTATAGGAATTTCGTAAACGCCAGCTCTGTCCAAGCACTTCTTGTTTTCCTTTGTATTGATTACAAAATTTTTAATGGTATGTACTTTATTGCCCAATTGTAAATTATACCTATTACACAATTTATTAATTTCAGCCGAAATTCCTTTCATGTACTGAAACGATCCAATATATTTAATCTGCTTATTATTATTTCTTCTTATGTTTGAAGAGTTAATACAATTGTTCTGCACTTCTTTAATCCATTTTTTTATTTTTTTACTGGGATATCCATAATTCTTTGCAACATCTATAATATATTTCAATTCATCCTTTCTGTATTGCACATTTGATGTGTGCGTAAAAGCTCTTTTTATTAAAGTCTTAATTAATACTGTTACATTTATGAGCATATGGATGATAAGAATCATATGGTATAATCACAGGTACGTATGACGGTTTTCTGTAAACGGTATAATCTAATGTGTTGGATTGTTTTATAATCTGTACCTCAAGGTAAGCCACAGTATCCTGCTGTTCAACTTCAATTGTTGCTTCAATGGATGAATACTCTTCTTTAAATTTTTTCGCTATGTCATCTAGTTCTGTGGGATTCAATTTCGATAAGATGAAAATATCATCAACATATCTGCAAAATATTAATGGTGGTTCATTCAGGTTATTTATCACTTTGGCTTCAATATCTGTCATAATAACCTCCACAAATAATGTAGACAGGGGTGATCCCATAGGTCCTCCTGTATTTTGCTTATAAATAATTTCTTCAAATGCAAAAACATTATTTTCGTATATATATAACAATACTTTTTTTACCTCTTGTACTTGTATTTCTGTTAGAATTTTTTGATGCATTAGTTCTTGAGTAATAATGTCAATGGCCTGAGGTACTAGAGTACTTGGATACAAAGCTTTAACATCCATACTAGCCATGTTGTAAAACTGTAAATCTTGATTAATATTTTTAATTAAGTGAATAAAATCATATGTATTCCTTAAACTGTATTGTTGTTTCATAAATATTGGTGCAAGAAAATTATAAATATTTTTTTCTAATGAAATCAAGGGTGAGTTAACTTTTGATACAATCAACCTCATTGGTGCATCTTCTTTATGTGTTTTAATCTTGGCAAAAACTTTTGGTATACATGCACCCATTGGTGGGAAGGACCTCTTTATTTCATCTGGCAGTGTACTATGATTTCTTATCCCTGCCAAATATTTTATCTGGTTATCTGTTGGGTCTTTATTGATGATTGTACACTTCAATTCCTGTATTGCTTTAGCCAAGATTAAAACACATAAAGAAGATGCACCAATGAGGTTGATTGTATCAAAAGTTGACTCACCCTTGATTTCATTAGAAAAAAATATTTATAATTTTCTTGCACCAATATTTATGAAACAACAATACAGTTTAAGGAATACATGTGATTTTATTCACTTAATTAAAAATATTAATCAAGATTTACAGTTTTACAACATGGCTAGTATGGATGTTAAAGCTTTGTATCCAAGTACTCCAGTACCTCAGGCCATTGACATTACTACTCAAGAACTAATGCATCAAAAAATTCTAACAGGAATACAAGTACAAGAGTTAAAAAAAAGTATTGTTTTATATATATACGAAAATGTTTTTGCATTTGAAGAAATTATTTATAAGCAAAATACAGGAGGACCTATGGGATCACCCCTGTCTACATTATTTGCGGAGATTATTATGACAGATATTGAAGCCAAAGTGATAAATAACCTGAATGAACCACCATTAATATTTTGCAGATATGTTGATGATATTTTCATCTTATCGAAATTGAATCCCACAGAACTAGATGACATAGCGAAAAAATTTAAAGAAGAGTATTCATCCATTGAAGTAACAATTGAAGTTGAACAGCAGGATACTGTGGCTTACCTTGAGGTACAGATTATAAAACAATCCAACACATTAGATTATACCGTTTACAGAAAACCGTCATACGTACCTGTGATTATACCATATGATTCTTATCATCCATATGCTCATAAATGTAACAGTATTAATTAAGACTTTAATAAAAAGAGCTTTTACGCACACATCAAATGTGCAATACAGAAAGGATGAATTGAAATATATTATAGATGTTGCAAAGAATTATGGATATCCCAGTAAAAAAAATAAAAAAATGGATTAAAGAAGTGCAGAACAATTGTATTAACTCTTCAAACATAAGAAGAAATAATAATAAGCAGATTAAATATATTGGATCGTTTCAGTACATGAAAGGAATTTCGGCTGAAATTAATAAATTGTGTAATAGGTATAATTTACAATTGGGCAATAAAGTACATACCATTAAAAATTTTGTAATCAATACAAAGGAAAACAAGAAGTGCTTGGACAGAGCTGGCGTTAACGAAATTTCTACAAGCAACAATCCTACAGTATCATATATAGGAAGCACTAAAAATAAACTAAAACATTGTTTACAACAGCACTTACGGAATTGGCAAAAAAAGAAGCAAAAACTGCTTTGGTCCAATACTGTATTGAACAAAGGCAATACCCAAAGTTTAATGAAATAAAAAATATTAAGAATTGTCGTACAGAAAGGCATTTGAGATTGGCGGAGACAGTGTTGATAGAAAAAAATAGACACAGGTTATGTAACGTTAACGATCCTAATAGCTTAAATACATATTGGAAGGATTTGATCAAAAAGGAAACCCGCAGAGAAGAACAGAGGAGAAAAGGCAAGAGGGGAAAAAAAGAAAAGAAATGATGTGATAAAAACGTGTTAGAATAAGATGATTAGTACTCAAGAATCAAATAAATCGAACAGATATTTATAGGTATGAAATAAAAAGAAGCATATTGGGTCATCTGATAGATGGCGCCACTGCGCCTGAGCGACGGAGAACGTAAAATTGAGACGATGCTGCGCAGGCACTGGAACATTCGCTACGTTTCTACGTTTCATGCTTGGTTGTCATGCTTGTTTCTGAGGGGAGAGAGGTTCGTCAGCGTTGGATATAATGGTTGTGTCAAGTTTTTTGGGTTTATTTTAATTTGGCACTGATGTGCAATTGTAAATAATTTTGGGCTACAGCTTTTAACTTTGACGTTTTAGGAAATGTGTAAATAGGTTTTTATTGATTGATGTTTTAATTAGATTAAAGTGTTTTAGGGAGTGCAATTGTGTATGTTTGTGGTGGATTATTTTGAATCTGAATTTGGTCATAGGGAAGAGAGGGAGGGGGAGTGATGTTTGTGTGAGTTGAAAATGATTTTTTTTTTTTTTTTTTTTTGGTTTTGTTGCGGCCTCGAAACACGAGGTAAATAAGAAAAATACGTGTTGGAAATGTGTAGAGGCGAAAACCTCCTAAATGATTTAGGGAATAAAGGTGAGTAACCTCAAAATTTATATTGTCTAAATAGCACGTGAATAATTAAGCAGCTTGATGATATTTGCAATGCTGTATGAATATATGAAATCGGACTAAATGCATCAGATTCTGATGAAGACGACACAGCAGAACTGAAAGTTTGCTGCTTTAGTGATGATACTACCTGTATAGAATGTGTTTCAATATTACTGATGACTTTTTTCATGCACTTCATAAAATTGAAGCTGCATTTATAAAGCTAAATGCTCAGAAAAAAATAAGCAATCTTCTCTAAAGTATTTCTTTTCCACTGTGTAAAAAGGTGATCAACACATATTCTGTTTTTACAAGTTAGTTAGTACTAATTGATGTTCTGTTTCATGCAGTTTATAATACTGAAATCATTATTTAAGAAGCTAAATGCTCGGAAAAAGATAAACTATCATATTTTTCTTTCAATTTTACAGTACGCATAAACTTTGATGCTAAATATTGAAGTCTAATACATTTCAGCAAATTATGTATTTAATATGCAAAGTAAATGTGTACATACTATAATATGTTTGATAATCAATTTCATAATTAAAAGTACTATACATAATTTAAATTTCACTGAATGAAAGAGAACTTAGCTGCTTACATATTCTTTTATCAATGCTAGTTTAATTTGAATGTTTCATTCGAAAGGCTTCCTCGATTTAGCGAATTCCACCGTGATTTTACGTACAAGACTGTTGGTCCGTTGACGTTCGTTAAATCAAGGTTTGACTGTATATTGCTTTCATTTCATACTTTTTTTTTTGCAAAATTTTATGATTATCACTATGCCACTGAAATGAATGTATTAACTGATATTTATTAACATTTCAAATTTAGGTGATCTTTTAGGTCCGACTGTGAATAATCTCGATCAGTTGCTGCGTATGCCTTATGGATGTGGAGAACAGAACATGCTAAATTTTGTGCCAAATATTGCTATTACTGAATATTTAAAGAGAGCCAATAGGTTAACCTCCATGATACAAAGGAAAGCTTTTAATTTCATGGAGAGTGGTAAGCTCAGTTGTTTAAGTTTTTTTCTGAATAATGCAAATATTTTATTAATTATTCTAAGTGTTAGTCCTAAACTTAAGAAAGAAAACCAAATGTTTTTAAAAGAAAAACAATAATGTAGAATATTTGTCTAAAGCTGCTGGATATCCCCTCCCCATTTTGTGCAGTACCTGATCTTTTTATTCTGTGTGATATGAGTGTCATGACGTTGGAAGTCTTTTTAGACGCACAAATCCACTTGATTTGGAAGATGTTATACGAGGGGCAGTCAAAAAGTTTCTATTATCACTAAGAAAAAAGAGAGCTACATGCATGAGCTTTGGAGGTGGAATTAGTCCTTCTCCACTTATCTCCCATCTGGGGCAACACACTTCTCCCAGTGATGGATGACCTGGCAGGGACCTGTGTTCTAGGAGTCCTCTGTCTGGCTGTTCAGGAAGTTCTCCACCTCGAAAATCACCTTGACGTCATCATCCAGGGAACGCCTGCCATGCATCGTGCTCTTTAGCCGAGGAAACTGGAAGAAGTCAGATGGTGCCAGGTCAGGGGAGTAAGGGGGTGAGGCAGAATTTCATAACTCTCAAACTAACTGCATGTGTCACAGTCTCTTGAGCAGAATGGGCTGGGACATTGTCATAAAGGAGCCACACACCCTTTGTCAGCTTTCCAGAGTCTTTTGCTTTGATGGAGTTTTGTAACTTCTGCAGGAGGTCCCAGTATTACCTCCCCATTATTGTTTGGCCCTTATAGGAATAATCTGTGAGGATCACACCACGGCAGTCCCATAAAACGCTGAGCATAACCTTCCCAGGTGAGACTTGCATCTTTACCTTTTTTTGGCTTCTGTGACCCAGCATGCTTCCAGTGTTTGCTTTGTTCCTTCATTTTTGGGTCATAATGGTGCACCCAGCATTCATCCATAGTGATAGGCTGTTAAAAGAAGTTGTCTTGGTCGACCGCACACAGCTTCAACCTGTCTACCGCTGCATCCTTTTGGCGCTCTTTTTTCAATGGTGTCAGCAGTCACACAACCCAGCTGGCGCAGACCTTCATCATGTGAAGTTCATTGTGAATGATGTCGACTACTGACCCATTCCTAATAACCTTCTGTGTGATCTCTGTGACAGTGATGTGCCTGTCTTTGAGCACGAGGGCCACCACTTCTTTCGCAATGTCTGGTTCTTCACTGGGAGACAGTTTCCACTTTGTGGATCATCTGACAGACTTGTTTCTCCACATTGAAAGCTTCTATGCCCCTTTACCACTGTGTCATATGATGGGGTTGTCCCCGTACACGTTTATAAGCTCAGCATGAATCTATTTGGCATTGTGCTCCTTCAAATGTAGAAAGTGAATTACCGTGCGCCATTCAACTTGCTCCACAGGCTGTGCCATTTTGTTTTCGGAGCCCTAGTGGTGTTCCGTGTTATTACAACTTGGAATCATTTTGCACGTGCTGGTAGCTCAAGGTCATAAATATTCCGCAAAGTGAAAATTTTTACGCTAATCCCACTTGCTTTTGGCAAAAATAAAAACTTCTTGACAACCCCTCGTACAACCTGTGTGAGCCAGTATTTCATCAGAAAATTGGAACAGGCGAATTCATCGAATGCCTATTCATCGAAAACAAATTTATCGAAAAAACAATTAACCGAAGAAGACTTTATCGAAAAAAATGAAACGAATTCATTGAAATAGAGTTTAAGACAACTGGCCACTAAACAGTTGGCCAAATGGACAAGTGCAGACACCCAATTAAGGGGCCTTATAAAAATTGCATTTTCTTGGTTTTTGACATGTGCAAAGGCCTAGGGATTATTATTTAATGTTTTAGTAAAAGGGCAATAATACTTATCTTTGTGTCTAAACCTTATGAATCTGAGCATGACGTAATATATTCATAACGTTTACATAATAAATCAAGCCAGTAATGCTGCGCTTTTACTTAAGCATCAAATATTTATAAACAGGCCTAGGCCTTATTAACAGTTTTTCTTCCATTGTGTGTTCATATTCATAACATCTAGACACCAAGTCTAGTTAGTATTATTGCGCTTTTACATGGCATTACATATTAATGCCTAGGCCTTTTTAACAGTTTTTATTCCATGATGTTCATAATTCATAAGTTTTAAACAACAAGTCAAGTTAGTATTATTGCGCTTTTACTTAGGCATTAAATATTAATGTCATTAATAATAGGCATTAAATATTAATGCCATTAATAATAGGCATTAATATTTATAAAGTCATTAATAATAATAGGCATTAATATTTAATTTTAATGGGCGGTCATAGTAAGCGATGGGCTTGCCTCCTTGGGGCGCTCCGTGGTAATAACGACGCACACAACAGCAACTAGGGCCTCTGTGAATCTTGGAGAGGTGCCAGCTAGTTCTGTGTGACATTGGCAAAAAGACCCCAACTCAATGGGTTTTGTTCCAGAATCCTTCGGTTGAATGACCAACTGGAACCCTCAGCTGTGGACTAATCCCCAACACTAATGTACTTACATGATTTAAAAGACAAAAAGAAATCAATATCCGGACTCAAGTGTGGGATATGGTGGACCTACCCCACTTGAGAAGGATGGTCCACCACGGAATCAACCTGGACTTTCTAAACGGCGTATGAGAAAGAGATCTTTGCTGAGTGAATGTAAGATTAGTGTATGGAATACTAGAGGTATAAATAGCAAGATGAATGAGGTGATGAATAAGTATAGACTGGATGTGCTGTGTGTAAGTGAAACCAAAAAGAAGGAAATTGGGGTAGACGAAGTGAATGGCAAAGTGAGTGTGTGGTCTGGAGTATTGGATAATGTGAGAGGACAGGCTGGTGTAGGTGTGATTTTAAGTGAAAAGATGAACAACTTGATTCACTATCATACACTGCCGGACAATTGCTAAGGACGGATGACAATAGCAACGATAGCAACCATAAAATAGAAGGCAGGAAAATGTGGAAATTAGCATAAGTGCGGGATACAGTAAGACGTGTTGTGCGTATGCAAATTTTGGATTGCCGAACTTGTTCGTGACGTCATAGCGCTGATAAGAGATATAAAGGTTTTGACGCGTATTGACCGTTGTTGTTCAAACACAAAGTTGAAAGGGAAAGAATCAATTGACGAACTTGCAATTTTCAGTATGTCTTCCCGACATCACCTAGATGATTTTATGCGTGGCCATATTATTGGCAAGATTGAAGAAGGGCGAAAAATAACAGATGTTCCCAGGGAGTTCGACGTCAGCCACAGTGTTGTTTCAAGGCTTTGGAAATCATTTCAAACAAATGGAGAGTGTAGCAAACGTCACGAGGGAGGTCTTGTTTGCAGTACGACACCTGCAAAAGATCGGTACATAGTGCTATCAACAAAAAGACACTGACGCAGCACAGCTAGTGAGGTAGCAAATCGGTTTATGGCTGCTACTGGCCAGCGGATCTCCCGAAAAACGTCGCCAGACGTTTGCATGAAGGAGGACTATACGCCCGCCGTCCTGTTGTGTGCATCCCATTGTCCAAACGTCACCGTACCGCCCGTTTGCAATGGTGCCATCAACATCGCAATTGGACTGATAACAACTGGTCTGCTGTCCTCTTCTCAGATGAGAGTAGATACAGTCTATCGTCTGATTGTCGACGACAACTGATCTGGCGTGATAGTGGTACTGCATATTGTCCAGCAAACATACAGGAAAGGGACCGTTATCCGACATGTAGTGTCATGGTATGGGCTGGCATCATGATCAATGGCCGTACGTCCCTCTATGTGCTTCCAACTGGGACTATGACTGGCCAACGATACATTAATGATGTTCTGCTACCTCATGTTCGCATGTTCCGTGGTGCTGTCGGTGATAGATTCATTTTCATGGACGACAACGCAACATGTCATCGAACAGTCACTGTCCAGGAGTGTTTTGAGAGCGAGGATATTCAACGCCTCATATGGCCAGCACGTTCTCCAGATCTGAATCCCATTGAAAATGTGTGGGATGCTTTGGGGAAAAGTCTTGCTAGTTGCCAATGCCCTCCAATAAACAAGGACACCCTCATCCATGTACTGACAGAGGAATGGGATAAATTACCCCAACAGCTGCTTGATAATGTGGTGCAAAGCATGACACGACGTGTGGAATCTTGCATCGCCCTCCATGGTGGCCATATCCCGTATTGACATCTTACGCCGGAACGCCTGCGGATGGTAATTGCATTTTTTTCACGTTTACGTATTCTGCACAAAATGGCCTGTTTGTCCCTTGAACACGTTCCAAAGCCTTCTGGATTTCAGAGCACAATAAATTGTCTTTCTTGTAATGTCCTGGCATTCTGACATTATTTTATTTCACTTGGCATCCAACCACACTTACTTTTTTATGCGCTATATAGCCATTTATGACCTGTCCTTAGCAATTGTCCAGCAGTGTATATTCATACAGCATTGCAAATGTCAAAAAAGTCACCTAGCTGCTTAATTATTAACGTGCTATTTAGACAACCTACATTTTGAGGTTACTCACCTTTATCCCAAAAATCTTTTCAGAGGTTTTAATCTCTTACACATATTTCCAACATGTAATTTTCAGTAGTCACATACGCGTGGTTCAAGACCCAAAAAATACACATCGCACTCGCCCTAAACTTCGTTGGGTTTTTTTTTTCCCCAAATAACTGAATGTCGATTCAAAATAATCAACTACAATGACACATAATTCAACTCCCTAAAAATACCTATCTAATTAAAACCTCAATAAAAAAACTTATGGTACACATTTCCTAAAACATCTAAGTTAAAACTGCAACCCATTATTTACTACTGCACACTGGTAATTAACTGAAACAAACCAAACCTGACACAACCACTATCCTCATTAATCTCGGACCTCTCCCCACTCAGCAACAAGCGTATTTTCCTAGCACTTTCAGCCTCTGCTCAGGCCATTTTCAAGGAGTGGACACAACAGATGAGCCTTCGTCGCCACCCTCAAACGTAGTGAATGTTCTAGGTTTTGCTCAGCATCGTCTCATCATCGTTATTCACTGCTCAGCGCAGTGGCGCCATCTATTAGCTGACCCATTATTCTTCTTTTTCTCTTCGTACTTGTAAAAATCCGTTCGACAGCCAGCTGCATTTGATTCTTGAAAATTAATCTTCTTATATCCAAGAATATTTTTTTCTTTTAAATATTACGTTACATCATTTATATTTTCCTTTCCTTTTCCCCCATCCATTTTTCTCTATGACTCATCATTCTGATCAGATCTTTCCAATATGCGTTTAAGCTATTAGGATCATTAATATTACATAACCTGTCTGTTTTTTTCAATTAATACTTTCTCTGCTAGTCTTAAATGCCTTTCCGTACGACAATTCTTAATAATTTTTATTTCATCAAACTTTGGGTATTGTTTTTGTTCGATACAGTACTGGGCTAATGCTGTCTTTGCTTCTTTTTTTCTTTTTGCCAATTCCGTAGATGCTGTTGTAACCGATGCTTTAGTTTATTTTTAGGGCTTCCTATATATGATACTGCAGGGTTGTTACTTACAGGAATTTCGTAAACACCAGCTCTATCCAAGCATTTCTTGTTTTTCTTCGTATTGAGTACAATATTTTTAATGGTGTGCACTTTATTGCCCAATTGTAAATTACACTTTTACACAACTTATTAATTTCAGCTGAAATTTCTTTTATGTACGGAAATGATCCAACATATTTAATCTGCTTATTATTATTTCTTCTTATGTTTGAAGAATTAATACAACTGTTCGGTACTTCATTGATCCATTTTTTTATATTTTTACTGGGATATCCATAATTTTTTGCAACATCTAATATATTTCAATTCATCATTTTTGTATTGCGTATTTGATGTGTGTGTGAATGCTCTTTTTATCAGCGTCTTAATACTGTTACATTTATGAGCATATGGATGATAAGAATCATATGGTAGGACCACAGGTACGAATGAAGATTTTCTATAAACTGTATAATCCAATGTGTTGGGTCGTTTTATAATCTGTACATAAAGGTAAGCCAAGGTATCCTGCTGTTCAACTTCAATTGTTACTTCAATGGATGAATACTCTTCTTTAAATTTTTTAGCTATGTCTTCTAGTTCTGTGGAATTCAATTTTGATAAGATAAAAATGTCATCAACATATCTATAGTATATTTAATGGTGGCTCATTCAGGTTATTTATCACTTTGGCTTCTATCTATATCTGTCATAATAACTTCTGCAAATAATGTAGACAGGGGTGATCACATAGGTCCTCCTGTATTTTGCTTATAAATAATATCTTGAAATGCAAAGACATTGTTTTCATATATATATATATATATATATATAACATTACATCTTTTAGTTCTTGTACTTGTATTCCTGTTAGAATTTTTTGTTGTATTAGTTCTTGAGTAATAATGTCTATGGCTTGAGGTACAGGAGTATTTGGATACAAAACTTTAACATCCATACTGGCCATTTTGTAAAACTGCAAATCTTGATTAATATTTTTAATTAAGTGAATAAAATCATATGTATTTCTTAAACTGTATTGTTTTTTCATAAATATTGGTGCAAGAAAATTATTAATATTTTTTTCCAATGAAATCAAGGGTGAGTTCACTTTTGATACAATCAACCTCATTGGTGCATCATCTTTATGTGTTTTAATCTTGGCAAAAACTTTTGGTATACTTGCTCCCATTGGTGGGAAGGGCTTTTTTATTTCGTCTGGCAATGTACTATGATTTCTTATCCTTGCCAAATATTTTATCTGGTTATCTGTTTTGTCTTTATTGATAATTGTATAGTTTAATTCCTATTGTTTTAGACATTTTATTATTATAATCAACAGTATTCATTAGAACTATCTGCCCTGACTTATCAGCCTCACAAAATTTGATGTTATTATATATGAATATATGATATATGTTGACATGTAAAGAGAATAGTGATTTCTAGAAGTAGCAAGGTGCCGTCTCAATATTTAAAATGTATTACAGACATATTTTCAAAAAGGAATTTCAAAAAAGTAAAATTAAGTTATCAAAATCTGAAGTGCAGGAGGAATTTCTTGTGGCATGTAGAGATTTCGATATGGTACCTAAATATTTAAGGTTAAAAAATAAACCAGTAAGTGTAAAAGACAGTTAAATAATGCAGATTTGTCAAAATAAGAGGTTGAGTGCAGAAATTGTTGGGAAAAGAAAAATGATATTTAACTTTCATAAGAAATGTTTAGACTTATGGTTTTCTATACAAAGTACAGAGTACAAAACTTTTGCTGAGACATGGAAAAATATAATATTGGATACTACACTCATGGAAATTAATGAAATTGTGAGTACAGAGGGAAAAAATACAAGGCAGAATGTTACAAGGAAATTACATAATTTGTTTGATGAAAAACAAGTGCCAGGACAGAGGAATAATAGCTATGCTGTATTTTGAATCGATCGTCTGTGGATTTAAGTTATTCCCAACAAGCAGTTTTGCAATGGGGGAAAAAATATGCATTCCCACAGCACTTACCTGGAACTGAGGACTTGATCCCATGCATGGAGGATGTTATAAAAAATTCACCAAGTACAAAAAAAGATGATGTAACGTTCAAATTTAATAGAATTATATTAAAAGAATTAAATGAGAAACACAAAAAAAATTTTCATTTGAAAAAGCTAAAGTGCGAAAAGAAGCAATTACTGATGCTGAAAGATAGTAACATTAAATTTTGTGAGGCTAAGTCAGGGCAGATAGCTCTAATGAATACTGTTGATTATAAATAATAAAATGTCTAAAGCAATAGAGTAATTAAACTGTACAATTATCAATAAAGACCCAACAGATAACCAGATAAATATTTGGCAAGGATAAGAAATTATAGTACATTGCCAGACGAAATAAAAAAGTCCTTCCCATTAATGGGAGCAAGTATACCAAAAGTTTTTGCCAAGATTAAGACACATAAAGATGATGCACCAATGAGGTTGATTGTATTAAAAGTAAACTCACCTTTGATTTCATTGGAAAAAAATATTTATAATTTTCTTGCACCAATATTTATGAAAAAGCAATACAGTTTAAGAAATATGATTTTATTCACTTAATTAAAAACATTAATCAAGATTTGCAGTTTTACAAAATGGCCAGTATGGATGTTAAAGCTTTGTATCCAAATACTACTGTACCTCAAGCCATAGACATTATTACTCAAGAACTAATACAACAAAAAATTCTAACAGGAATACAAGTTTGTGGAATAACTTTTTTACGGGTCTTTTAGAGGTTATTTTTAATAACCTCTAAAAGACCCGTAAAAAGTTATTCCACAATCACTATGAATAGAGGTGCCATAAATGCATTTACAACTAGGAATACAAGTACAAGAACTAAAAGATGTAATGTTATATATATATATATGAAAACAATGTCTTTGCATTTGAAGATATTATTTATAAGCAAAATACAGGAGGACCTATGGGATCACCCCTGTCTACATTATTTGAAGAAATTATTATGACAGATATAAAAGCCAAAGTGATAAATAACCTGAATAAGCCACCATTAAATATACTTTAATGAGAGTAATGACAAAGTTACCTTTACTAGAAGGTCTGTTCTCTTTGAAAAAGATACATTTCATTGCACATTTTTTCCCATTTTAATTTCTACGGTTGGTTTGGACTTCTGGTGTGGCGGTTTTATGTTGTCTTCAACTTGTTCATTTATTTGACTGAGTGAGTAATTTATTAATCCATACTGCTGCAATGATACTTGATCCAAGAAACCTCTTTTTTACTTAAAAACCTATAATTTCACTGACTTTAAATAACCCTAACCGGTAGTTTAATTGGCTTATAAAACTTACTATTCATTGAACCTACTTGCGTGAACATTCACAAACCATAAACTAACTTCTTATTTACAAACACCAAAACCATCTAAGAAAAAAAAATTTAAAACCTAAAATACAATTATTTACAACAAACTTATCTCATTGCCCTCTATTTACAAACTCATCTCACTCTCTCATTCATGCACCACACCTCTGCCATTCCCAATGTAGATTGTCTCTAGCAGCTTTCTACCTGACCAGGGTTGTCTTCAGGAGGCTAGGTGGTATCAGCTCTGCTTTCACAGTGCGAGTGAGTGATAGAAGCGATTTCCTTCATCAGCCCATCTCCCACGTCATATTGAAAACTTTGCCTCTGTGGCTCCATCTGTTAGGAACTGTAGTTAATATTTTATTTTCTTCTGCAGTATTTTTTTTGTTCTATTTTTATTAGTCCTTTCCATTTTTCGTTAAGTATATTTGGGTCATTATGATTACATACTCGATCCCTATTTTTTTCAATCAGCACAGATTCTGTAATACGCAAATGTCTTTCATTGTTACACGATTTAATTATTTTGATGTCTTCAAATTTCGGGTATCTTTGATTATCTAAGCAATACTGTATCAGTGCTGTTTTTGCATCTCTTTTTTGCCAATTTTTTATGTGTTGTTGCAGGCGATGTTTTAATTGGTTTTTGGTACTCCCTATGTACGATATTGGAGAGATGCCTGTTATAGGTATTTCATAAACACTAGCTTTTTCCAAGATACTGCCTTTTTCTGTATTATTAATCATCATATTTTTTACTGTCAGTACTTTATTTCCCATCTGAATTCCATATTTGTGGCATAACATATTTATCTCTGTTGATATTCCTGTAAGGTAAGGTAAAGCACCAACATATTGTAATTCTTTTTTTCTTTTAGAGGTTGATGTATCTTGAATCTTAACTTGTACTTCATATATCCATTTATTTATTTTTTGTGGTGGATATCCATAATTAAATGAAATTTCTTTAATGTAGGTGATCTCTTTATTTCGGAATTCTTCTTTAGAGGAGTGTGTAATTGCTCTTTTAATTAATGTTTTAATGCTATTGCATTTTTGTGTATAAGGGTGTGTTGATAAATATGGAATCAGAACAAGAACATATGTTAGTTTTCTATGTACTTTATATTGCATATGGTCATTTTTTTTATAACCTTAACATCCAGGTAAGGCAAGGAATTCTCTTCATGTTCCATTGTTAATTGTATTGATGGATAAATATTGCTAAGTTGTTGTGTCAATGCTTCCAGCTCATCTGTATCCATTTTGGTCAAGATGAAGATATCATCTACATATCTACAGTATATCAGAGGGGGATCTTGAATTTTGCTAATTATTTGTTCTATGTTATTCATGATTACTTCAGCAAACATATTTGATAGGGGGAGCCCATTGGTCCACCATAATTTTGTTTGTATATTTTCTCATTATATTTGAAGATATTATTTTCATATATATACAATAAAGTTGTTTTTAACTCCTGTAGTTGTATGTCATTCATTGATTGGTCCTGTTTCAATTTTTCAATAAAAAAGAGATTTCTTGGATCAAGTATTCAATAAAAAGGTGTTTCTTGGATCAAGTATTCAATAAAAAAAGGTTTCTTGGATCAAGTATCATTGCAGCAGTATGGAATAATAAATTACTCACTCAGTCAAATAAATGAACAAGTTGAAGACAACATAAAACCACCGCACCAGAAGCCCAAACCAACCATAGAAATTAAAATGGGAAAAAACGTGCAATGAAATGTATCTTTTTCAGAGGGAACAGACCTTCTAGTAAAGGTAAGTTTCTCATTACTCTCATTAAAGTAATTATAGGCACGTAAACTTTTGAATGGTTATAGTAATACTGTGACTTTTCAAACAAGGAATTACATAGGAAGACATGCAAATTTCTAAGTGAGGGAGGCAGAGGGCTGGGAAGGCCCGGTCTCTATGCGTGGTAGAGAGAATGCGCTACTGTGAGCTCTTTCAAAAACACGAATTGCATAGCTTGAAAGAATATAAAAATCAAATTAACAAAATTTGAAACAGAAGTAGAATTTTTGATTGCATGTAGAGACTTTGATCTAACCCCGAAATATATAAGAATAACGAACTCCCCAATGAATAAGAAAGACGATATAATATTAAAAACGTGCCAGAAAAAAATATTAAGTGCAGAAATTGTGAATAAAAGGACAATCTTCAGTCCACCTGTTTAAGATTATGGAAAGATATCAGTAATACCAAGCACAGAAATTTCTGTGGATTATGGAAAAATTAAATTTTGGACACTACTTTGAGAGAGTTTTCTGAGGTTGTTGAAAATGAGAGAAAGTCTGCAAAAAACAACATTACTTCAAAATTGCATAAATTATTGGACCAACATACAGGTCATGAGCAGAAAGAAAATAACTATGAAGTTTTTCAGAATATGTCAATGCACAAACTAAATTATTCAGAGGGCAGTACTGCAGAGAGGGAAAAAAATTTGCTTTCCCACAGAAGATAACAAAAACAGAAGAATTAATACCAAATTTTGAGGATATCAGAAACATCCCTAATGAAGACAAGGAAGAGTTCAGTGGTAAACTATTCAGAATAATATTAAAAGAATATAATGAAAAAATAATAGAAATTATTATTTAAAGAAACTAAAATATGAAAAAAATCAGCTGTTGAAGTTAAAGGAAGATAGGAACATTAAATTCTGTGAGGCTGATAAGACAGGTCAAATAGTGATTCTGAATACAGTGGAATATAACCAAAAAGTAGAATTAGCAATAGAAGAATTACAGTGTTCTGAGTTTTAAAAAGACCCAACAGATAGCGAAGTAAGATACTTGGCAAACATCAGGAACCATAGCACCCTACCTAATGAGATTAAAAATGCAAACCACCAATAGGTACAAAAGTCCCACAATTGTTTGCTAAAATTAAAACACACAAAGAAGGTAAACCCATGAGACTCATAGTGTCCAAAAAGAACTCACCATTGATTGAACTTGAGAAGAAGTTTTACAGGTTCTTATCACCAAAATTTATGAAAACAAAACACACTGTAAAGAACACGTATGAATTTATAGAAATCTTGAAGAATGTAAACCAAGATATAAGAAGTTACAGAATCGAGAGTATGGATGTCAAGTCATTGTTTCCAAGTACACCTGTACTTGAGGTGGTTGATATCATTATTGAAAAATTTAAACAGGACCAATCAATGAATGACATACAACTACAGGAGTTAAAAGCAAATTTATTGTATATATATATATGAAAATAATATCTTCAAATATAATGAGAAAATATACAAACAAAATTATGGTGGACCAGTGGTCTCCCCCTATCAAATCTGTTTGCTGAAGTAATCATGAATAACATAGAAGAACAAATAATTAGCAAAATTCAAGATCCCCTCTGATATACTGTAGATATGTAGATGATATCTTCATCTTGACCAAAATGGATATAGATGAGCTGGAAGCATTGACACAACAACTTAGCAATATTTATCCATCAATACAATTAACAATTGAACATGAAAAAGAGAATTCCTTGCCTTACCTGGATGTTAAGGTTATCCAAAAAAATGACCATATGCAATATAAAGTACATAGAAAACTAACATATGTTCCTGTTCTGATTCCATATTCATCAACACACCCTTGTACACAAAAATGCAATAGCATTAAAACATTAATTAAAAGAGCAATTACACACTCCTCTAAAGAAGAATTCCGGAATGAAGAGATCAACTACTTTAAAGAAATTTCATTTAATTATGGATATCCACCACAAAAAAATAAATAAATGGATATATGAAGTACAAGTAAAAATTCAAGATACATCAACCTCTAAAAGAAAAAAAGAATTACAATATGTTGGTGCTTTACCTTACCTTCCAGGAATATCAACAGAGATAAATAAGTTATGCCACAAATATGGAATTCAGATGGGAAATAAAGTACTGACAGTCAAAAATATGATGATTAATAATACAGAAAAAGGCAGTATCTTGGAAAAAGCTAGTGTTTATGAAATACCTATAACAGGCATCCCTCCAATATCGTACATAGGGAGTACCAAAAACCAATTAAAACATCGCCTGCAACAACACATAAAAAATTGGCAAAAAAGAGATGCAAAAACAGCACTGATACAGTATTGCTTAGATAATCAAAGATACCCGAAATTTGAAGACATCAAAATAATTAAATCGTGTAACAATGAAAGACATTTGCGTATTACAGAATCTGTGCTGATTGAAAAAAATAGGGATAGAGTATGTAATCATAATGACCCAAATATACTTAACGAAAAATGGAAAGAACTGATAAAAATAGAACAAAAAAAAATACTGCAGAAGAAAATAAAATATTAACTACAGTTCCTAACAGATGGAGCCACGGTGGCAAAGTTTTCAATATGACGTGGGAGATGGGCTGACGCAGGAAATCGCTTCTATCACTCACTCGCACTGTGAAAGCAGAGCTGATACCACCTAGCCTCCTGAAGACAACCCTGGTCAGGTAGAAAGCTGCTAGAAGCAATCTACATTGGGAACGACAAAGGTGTGGTGCATGAATGAGAGAGTGAGATGAGTTTGTAAATAGAGGGCAATGAGATAAGTTTGTTGTAAATAATTGTATTTTAGGTTTTAATTTTTTTTTTCTTAGATGGTTTTGGTGTTTGTAAATAAGAAGTTAGTTTATGGTTTGTGAATGTTCACGCAAGTAGGTTCAATGAATAGTAAGTTTTATAAGCCAAATAAACTACCAGTTAGGGTTATTTAACGTCAGTGAAATTATAGGTTTTTAAGTAAAAAAGAGGTTTCTTGGATCAAGTATCATTGCAGCAGTATGGAATAATAAATTACTCACTCAGTCAAATAAATGAACAAGTTGAAGACAACATAAAACCGCCGCACCAGAAGCCCAAACCAACCATAGAAATTAAAATGGGAAAAAACGTGCAATGAAATGTATCTTTTTCAGAGGGAACAGACCTTCTAGTATAGGTAAGTTTCTCATTACTCTCATTAAAGTAATTATAGGCACGTAAACTTTTGAATGGTTATAGTAATACTGTGACTTTTCAAACAAGGAATTAAATATACTGTAGATTTTGTTGATGATATTTTTGTCTTATCAAAATTGAATTCCACAGAACTAGAAGACATAGCTAAAAAATTTAAAGAAGAGTATTTATCCATTGATGTAACAATTGAATTTGAACAGCAGGATACCTTGGCTTATCTTTATGTACATATTATAAAACGACCCAACACATTGGATTATACAGTTTATAGAAAATCGTCATTCGTACCTGTGATCATACCATATGATTCTTATCATCCATATGCTCATAAATGTAACAGTATTAAGACGTTGATAAAAAAAAGCATTCCCGCACACATCAAATATGCAATACAAAAATGATGAATTGAAATATATTAGATGTTGCAAAAAATGATGGATATCCCAGTGAAAATATAAAAAAATGGATCAATGAAGTACTGAACAATTGTATTAATTCTTCAAACATAAGAAGAAATAATAAGCAGATTAAATATGTTGGATTGTTTCTGTACATAAAAGGAATTTCGGCTCAAATTAATAAGTTGTGTAATAAGTATAATTTACAATTGGGCAATAAAGTGCACACCATTAAAAATATTGTACTCAATACGAAGAAAAACAAGAAATGTTTGGGTAGAGCTGGTGTTTATGAAATTCCTGTAAGTAACAACCCTGCAGTATCATATATAGGAAGCACTAAAAATAAACTAAAACATCGGTTGCAACAGCATCTGCGGAAGTGGCAAAAAAGAAGCAAAGACTGCATTGCATTAGTCTAGTACTGTATCGAATAAAAACAATACCCAAAGTTTGATGAAATTAAAATTTGATGACAATGATGGGCAAAACACGTAACAATATTAACAAATAAAGGTAACTTGATCACGCTAGTTACGTTAAATGAAAACTTTTACAAAAAGTTCGTAAGTTGAAAGCTTTCAACCTTATCTTAGGTTTTCATCACGCCAATGTAGGACTAAGATTGTTGCCATATTCTACATTTGAATTTTTCCTATTTTTGTTGCCAAAACTTAGAATTGATCTCCAGATCATCGGAATGTAGAGAGGAGATTCAGAATTGCAAGTCATTGAGTTGAAAATAATTTCCAGGCTTTCAATGACTTGCAATTCCGAATCTCCTCTCTACATTCCGATGATCTGGAGATCAATTCTAAGTTTTGGCAACAAAAATAGGAAAAATTCAAATGTAGAATATGGCAACAATCTTAGTCCTCCATTGGCGTGATGAAGACCTAAGATAAGGTTGAAAGCTTTCAACTTACGAACTTTTTGTAAAAGTTTTCATTTAACGTAACTAGCGTGATCAAGTTACCTTTATTTGGAATTAAAAATTATTAAGAATTGTCGTACGGAAAGGCATTTAAAACTGGCAGAGACAGTATTGATTGAAAAAAACAGATGCAGGTTATGTAATATTAACGATCCTAATAGCTTAAACGCATATTGGAAAGATCTGATCAGAATGGAGTGCCATAGAGAAAAACGGAGGAGGGAAAAGAAAAGGAAAAAATAAATAAATGATGTAACGTAATATTTTTAAAAAAAATTATTTTTGGATATAAGAAGATTAATTTTCAAGAATCGAATGCAGCTGGCTGTCGAACGGATTTTTACAAGTATGAAGAGAAAATGAAGACTAATGGGTCAGCTAATAGATGGCACCACTGCGCTGAGCAGTGAATAATGAAGAGGAGACAATGCTGAGCAAAACCTAGAACGTTTGCTACATTTGAGGGCGGCGACGGAGTTTCATCTGTTGTGCCCACTCCTTGAACCTTGAAAATTGCCTGGACAGAGGCTGCAAGTGCTAGGAAAGTACTCTTGTTGCTGAATGGGGAAAGGTCCGAGATTAATGAGAATAGTGGTTGTGTCAGGTTTGGTTTGTTTCAGTTAATTACCGGTGTGCAGTTGGACAAAAAACGAAGTTTTGCCTGAGTGTGATGTGCGTTTTTTGGGCCTTGAACCACGATTTGACTACTGAAAATTATGTGTTGGAAATGTGTGTAAGAGATGAAAACCTCCTAAAAGCTTTTTGGGATAAAGGTGAGTAACCTCAAAATGTAGATTGATTCACTATAGTTGTGCAAGTGAGAGAATTCTCTGGATTTGTTTGAAAGTGAAACTTCAGAGAATCGTAATTGTTGTAGTGTATGCTCCTTGTGACTCTGAACCTTCTGATAAGAAGGAAGATTTCTGGAATGAGCTAAAAGCTGTTTTGAGCCAGTTTGGTGCTAAAGAAAAAGTTATAATAGCAGGGGATTTCAATGCTAGAGTAGGTGTGCAGAATGCAATTTCTGACAATGTTCTGGGTAAGTTTAATGATCCTTGTGTGAATGATATTGCTGAAAGATTAATTCAGGGTGTCTACTGGTCCTGAAAAAGTCATGAAATTGAGCAGGTGGTCATGAAAGTAATGAAAAAGTAATAAAATTGAGTGGGTGGTCATGATTTTTTTTTTTTTTTTTTTGTTTTTGTTTCAGCACCTGAATGAAGACAAGTTAAACTCCGGTAAGTACATATTGATTCATTGATAGTTTTACCACATTTTTATGCCACACTGTATTTTCTCCAATGATGTGTTCTATGTGTATATTCTTTTGTAGACTTGTTACTAATGTCCATATTTTTTGTTTCAGATACTGAAAACTGAAGTGTTTTGATTCATAAACTTTTTCAAGATGCCTGGGAAGTGTAGTTTCAATGAAAACTGGCGTCGTCATGATGACTCAAGTAACTGGAAATTGTGGCTTCGACCAGTAGAAAACAATAAATATAAAGCAAGGTGTATTGTGTGCAAATGTGACTTTGACATTAGTGCCAGTGGTATTTCATGTCTCAAAATACATGAAAGAGGAAAAAGACGCTCAGCACATGTTCCTGCATTAACTTCAGGGCAACAAAGTAAGCTAGCTACCTTTTTTTTGTAGTACAAGCAGTGTCATCAAAATCAGAAGTTTCATCTCAAGATAATTTGAATAATGAATTATCATCACTTGCTTCTACTACAACCTTTAGAACTTCAGTTGATGAAGAGAGTTTTAAAACCCGCTCATTGAAACATTTTTTAGTTAATGATGAGGTAATGAAATCTGAAATTGTTTGGGCTATGAATAAAGTGATGTCTCATTCTTCAGCGAGAAGCTCTGGAAACACAACAGAATTATTCCATATTATGTTTCCTGATAGCATGATTGCTAAAAAAATGCTGTTACACAAGGATAAGATGTCATATATAATTACTTATGGACTCTGCCTCATTTCCAGAATCTTCTAGCTAACAAAGTGAGGGAAGCTGATTTCTTTTGTGTATCATATGATGAGAGTTTGAACAAAGTTGTCCAAAAGGGACAAATGGATTTGGTGGTTCGTTTCTGAAATCAACAAAGTCAGTGTGTATATACAAGATATTTAACATCTGTGTTTCTTAATTCTGCCATATCTGCTGATTTACAGTCAAGTTTCTTGGAGAGTCTGAATAGTTTGAATTTGTCACCTAAGAACATAATTCAAATTTCTGATTTGCAAGCATTTCTATATAATGAAGATTATCAACCAGAAATGTTTAATTGTGGCACGTGTTCACTTCATGTAGTGCATGGAGCTTTGAAAACTGCTCACAATAAAAGTGGTTGGAATGTTCATGGGTTTCTTAGGGGGATCTGGTACTTCATGAAGGATTTTCCGTCAAGGAGGGCAACCTTCTCAAACATTACTGGGTTTTCTAAGTTTCCTCTCAAATTGTGTTCTATAAGATGGGTTGGAAATATTGAAGTAATGAAAAAAGCAATTGAACTTATACCACATTTGAAGAAGTATGTTGCTGAAGTACACAAAAGACCACCAGAAACTAGACACTTTGAAAAAAATTAAACATTTACAAGTCAGCCTCCTTTGTGCAAAACTTGAGTTTCTTATATCATTATCAATTGAACTTGAGGGTTTTTTAACTAAGTATCAGTCAAATGACTCTCTTTTGCCCTTTTTGTACAAAGATTTGTACAGTTTAATGTATAGCATTGCCTCACGATTCATCAAGAAAAGTATAATGGAAGAGGCAACAAATTCTCGCAAATTACTTGCCATTGATGTTACCAAACCGTGTAATCGTAAAACAAGTCACTATGTAGATATTGGATTTGGTGCCACTGCTGCTATCAAGAACTGCAGAGAAAAGGATATTCTTATTTTCAGAAATGAGTGCATAGGTATTTTGCAAAGTCTGTATCTAAAAATTGCAGAGAAAAGAGTCCTTTGAAATTAAAGATTGTGAAAGGTGCTTCATGTTTATCTCCAAAAGTTATGCAGAGTTCCATTTTGAGAGATTCTCGAGTGACAATTGCATTGCAACAATTTGTGTCAAAAAAATATATGGCTTTATCAAAAGCTGATGCTGTGAAGAGGGAATATTTGCAATTTTGTGAATCTTCTAAAAAAAACAACTGAAACAGTTCAATCCTAAGGAGGACAAACTTGATCACTTCCTGATAAATGTACTACAAAGTGCGAACCATGACTTTATCAAGTTCTTACAGAAGCTGCTATGCATGTTTCATGGCAATGCTGCAGTTGAAAGAGGCTTTTCTGTTAACAAAGAACTTTTAATTGAAAACTTAGATGATGATGCAGTTGTTGCAGAAAGAAGTGTTTACAGTGCAATACAATCATTAGGTGGTTTAGTTAATAGTGAGAAAGAACTGAATGTGGACATCACAAAATCAATTATATTAGCTGTCAAAAATGCTTCATCAAAAAGAGTAGAAGCCTTAGAAAAGAAGAAATCTGATGAAGGTGAAGTGACCAATCATAAAAGGAGAGCAGTCCAAAAACTAAAAGAACTCAAAGATAAGAAAAGAAAGCTTATAGAAAAGGCAAAAAAAGAAGCTGAAGCTCTAGATTCTGAGATAACAAATTTAGCTAAGATACTTAAACACTGAGTCTTTCACTGTGAAATTTCAGTCTTCATAGATTTTGTACATTCATAGTTTTTATATTGCCTTAATAAAAACTTGTGTAAGTTTTTACAGCATCACCATGTTATAAGAATTTGTGTATTAATAGGTGTAATGATAAATATTTCTGAAAATAGCCATACCCCATCCTAGATCAGAGTTGAATTTTTAACTGATAAGTAAAGTGATACTGTAAGTCCAAATTAAATCGCATTGTAAGTATTTTCTGTGAAGTAACACAAAATTTAAAAATTGTGCTTAGAAGAAGTAGGGATAAAAGTTTCTCACTGGTGTGTATTGCATAGTAGTTATGCAGCTGAATTTATATCATGTCATTTCACTTTTGAACATTATCTTTGTTTCACTTAGTTTGGTTACCGTTCTATGTAACTTGAAAGATATCTGAATTTCTCTTTTGGCGATGAAACATTTTCTTAAGCCCTTGTGCCAAACACATTTGAAGTATAATTGCCCAATATTTTTAAAACAATCAAAATAAGTCTTATTTCACGAAAGTTGTGCATTTTATTTTATTTTTTGGTTTTTTTTTTCTTGATTTAGGGATTCTCCTTGTCACTGTGAATGTGTATAGTTATCATAATTGTCTTTCCAATTATGATAAATTTGTATATGATCTCGTTATATAAAACTTATGACTAGCTATCCATATTCATAGCATCACGATTATTCACTACCGGAAAGAACAAAAAAAATGTTTAATTTGGAATAAAATATATTAAGCTGTCATAAAATAGTATTTTCAAAAGTACTATCTTGTCTGATCTGAAATATTAAGATGCACTTAACACCATAACTTTTTTAGTATTTCTGTAAGTCATTGCATTAACAAAATGGTTTTAGTTTGTCAGGTTGATATCATTTACATGATTAACTGAAATTTTATTTCTTTATTTTAATAAAATAGAATTATGTATTTTGTTTTGGCACACAGTTATTCTTTTATATTGAGGTGCATTGGGTGCATATTTTTAATGCTGGATCTTCTTATCTCTCTTCTTCATATACTCTGCCCACAAAAACAATAATTCCAAAGTTGGTTTTACTTTAGACTGATTATTTCAATAAAGTCATTGACTAGAAGTGTGTGAAACATTCCTTTCACTTGTTTACTTGAAGGACTTGTAAAAGCCATTCTCATAAATTTCTTTTGGTTTGGTAATGGTTGATGCAATGATGATAGTTTTTCTTTATTTCTCCTAAATCTGCTGCTAAAACAGCTACAATCAGAAAACACTAATGTGCAAAATAATAGTTAAAAACTCCTCCAAGTAAGCAAAGTGCAAAGAAAATGTTTGTCAGTGTGCCACATTGTCGAGGTCATGAATTTAACTGAAGAGGTCATGAAAAAGTCATGAATTTGGTTCGTTGGAAATCAGTAGACACCCTGTAATTGAACTCTGCATTGAGAAAGGTTTGTGTGTATCTAATACATTCTTCAACCACAAGTATATCCACACATATACTTAAGAAAATCGTACTCTTGGTCAAAAGAGTGTGATAGATTTTGTTGTCTACGACCAGCGTTTGAAACACTTAGTTGTTGACACCCATGTGATGAGAGGCACAGATGTTGGTTCTGATCATTACTTGGTAGTGGCACGAGTGAAACTTAATGTTGGTTGGAGAAAAAGGAATAGGAAGATACCCAGGATAGGAAGAATAAAGGTTGATAGGCTCCTTGAAGATCATCAGCATTATTCTGACTTACTCAGAGAATGACTGAAGGAGCTGAAGTCTGGTGAGGGGGATGTAGAAAAGAAGTGGGAATGTTTTAAGAACTGTGTTGTCACTGCTGCTAAAGAGATCTGTGGCACCACAATAGTGGGTAACAATAGAGGTGATGCTTGGTGGAATAGTGAAATTGAAGAGGCAGTAAAGGGAAAGAAGGAAGCCTATTTGGGGATGTTGCAAGGTAGTATCTGTGGATGAATATCGCTCAAAGAAGAATGAAGCTGCTAAGCTGGTTTGCCAGAGTAAGGCAAAAGATAGGAAGGAGAAGGTGGAAAGGCATGAACTGGCTTTTTGGAAAGATAGGAAGTCTTTCTGGAAGTACATGAGGCTCAGGAAAAATAGGGGAAACAAAGTTGTAAGTTGTGTGAAGAATTAGATCGGGGAAATGATATGGGGGGCCCAATGAGTTAAGTGAAAGATGGGGTGAATATTTCTGTGAGTTATTAGATCAGGAAAGCAAAGATGATTCTGAGACAGAAGCAGATGATGTCACAGTGAGGGATGGAAGCACAGGAGGGATCTCAAGAGAAGAAGTGTGTAAGGCTCTAAAATCTCTTCAGAATAGTAAGGCTCCGGGAATTAATGGCATAGCTGCCAAGATGTTGAAATATGGTGGTGACTCTGTAATTGACTGGTTAACTGAAATTTGCCACTTGTGCTGGGAGTTAGGAATGGTCCCTCGGGATTAGAAGGATGCTATTATTGTTCCCTTGTGTAAGGGAAAAGGTTATCAGACTGAATGCAAGAACTATCGTGGTATTAGCATACTAAGTGTGCCGGGGAAAGTGTTTGGTAAGGTTGTTATTGAAAAAGTACGGGGTCTTACATCAGAGAAAGTGTGGGATGTTCAGAGTGGTTTTATGCCTGGTAAAGGCTGCACTAACCAGATTTTTGCATTATGCACGATGATTGAAAAGTATCTGGCTGTTAGTAAGAAAGTTTGTGCTGCCTTCATAGATTTAGAGAAAGCTTACAACCGAGTAAATAGGACACTTTTGTGGAAGGTATTGAATGAATATGGTGTTACTAGGAATCTACCGGTGTCTAATAACGATTGGTCAACAGCACGATTAGTCGACCGTAGTGACTAGAGTAACGATTGGTTGACAGCACAATTATTTGACATAATGATCAGTCGGTCGTAACGACTGGTCGACACAACCATTGGCTCTAAGGATTATGGTTTACATTCGCAGCGGTACCTCTCAGAACGTACTGACCTCTCAAAACGTAACGTTCTTTTTTGGAAATAATGTCTTTTAGAATTTAGTCCTCGGAACGTGTGCAGCATTATAACATATTATTTCCAAATAGGCCCCCGTGTCATCTTTTGTACTCTAAGTGAAATCTATATAGAGGGCTTTCTGAATGTTGTTTCCGAAAGGGCCCCTGGGCACTTTAGGTAAATTCCATATTTCTTTGTGTGTTCAAATAATCTAAACTGAGTAATTCCATATTTCTTTGTGTGTTCAGATAATCTCAACTGAGTAATGCCATTTTTCTTTGTGTGTTCAAATAAGTCTTCCCTGTAATGGAACTGTATAATTCTATAGACAATTTAATTAATACAATTTATAAGTAATTTTATTAGATAAATTTTAAAACTGCGCGTAGTTAAATTGCTGAAAAATTGCTGAAACGTGTGGCAATCTTCCGGTGGGGAAATTTACCGCCAAACTGTTTGCACTTGTACGAATTTTGTTGGGTTATTTTCCAAGTTCTGTTGACCATTTTATGTCGACCAATCGTTATGTCGACCAATCGTTATGGCGATCGTTATGTCGATCAAACGTGCTGTCGACCAGTCGTTATGCCGACCAATCGTGTGTCGGCCAATTGTTATGTCGACCAACTGTTTGTCAACCAATCGTTGCATACCTGAAATCTACTTAATAGTGTAAAAGCCATGTATGTTGGTAGTAGAGCTTGTGTACGAGTGAATGGTGTTTTATCAAAATGGTTTTCTATTGGTGCAGGAGTTAGACAAGGTTGTGCAATGTCACCATGGCTGTTTAATATACACTGCTGGCCACCAAAAATGCAACACCAAGAAGGAAGCATCCGATTGGCCTGAAATTCGCATCATGCTTCGCCCGCAATAGGACATGCAAACGATTAGCATTGCAGGGCATATGCAAAACATGTGTGCCCGGCACGCCACCAAGATGCACTATAAGAAGTGTGCACAGAAAGCGAGGTGTAAGTAGTGGAAGTGTGTTGTGCTGCCGTACCTGTGCGTGGGAAGCTTCCTGATGCCTTGTCGCAGAATACGGTAGTCATTCCACCACATTTTGGAGTTCACCAGAGGACGAATAGGGGCTTATCGCGACAGCGGTTTATCATACCGAGACATCGGTGCCCGTGTGTGACGACATCCAGCCACAGTAAGGTGAGTATGGATTCGGTGGGTGCAGGAGGGACGGACGAACCAACGTGAGCGATTGCTACGGCACACCACCGAACCAGAGGACCGGCATGCTGTGCGGAGGGCATTGATGGCTCGCACCGTCACATCATGAACATTAGCGCAGGAATTAGAGTGTGTTGCGCAACAACCTGTGTCAGCGCTTACCGTTCGACATCGTCTGCAGGAGCGGGGACTTGTTGCACGCCGCCCATTGCTCCGATTACCATTGACGTTACACCACTGGCAATTACGGCAGCAGTGGGCCGTTGAACGCCGCACCTGGACTACAGAATGGCGCGACATTGTCTCCTCCGACGAATCCCGCTTCTGCCTGCAACACCATGATAATCGGATCCGCGTGTGGCGGCACCGCGGCGAGAGACTGTAAGACGCCTGCATTATGCATTGCCATACCGGTCCATCGCCTGGCGTTATAGTTTGGGGCGCAATTCGATATAACACTCACACCCCTCTGGTATGCATCGCCGGTACACTCAACAGCCACCACTACATCTCCGACGTTTTGGAGCCTGTAGTCCTCCCTTACCTGCAGGACATGCCAGCGCCCATGTTTCAACAGGACAATGCGTGCCCACACGTGGCACGCATCGTGCAATAATTCTTCACGGCCCACCAGGTGTTACTGCTGCCATGGCCCACCTGTTCTCTCGATATGTCGCCCATCAAAAACGTCTTGGTCGCTGATCGGCAACCGAGTGGCCCGACAAGCACCACCCGCTGCTACGCCTGATGAACTGTGGCAACGTGTGGAAGCAGCCTAGACCGACATACCCCAAGCCTCTTTCGTTCGATGCTGCGGCGTGTAGCGGCCATTATTGCCAGCCATGGAGGCCACACGAACTGTTGATGTCTGCGTGTTCGACAAGTCGCACAGTCCTCTAAGCTCAATCGTTTCATCTTTGTATCTGTTGTTATGTGTCCAGTAAATCTGGCTTTGCTATCTCGTGTCCTTCTTGGTGTTGCATTTTGGGTGGCCAGCAGTGTATTTATGGACGTGTGCATGCGTGATGCCAAAATAGACGATGGTGGTTTATGTCTTAGTGATATCTGTGTGTGCAGATTGCTGTATGCTGATGACACTATCCTGTTGGCAGAGAGCAAAAGTGAGTTGCATAGTATGTTGTCTCGGATTTATGAAGTTTGCATGAAATTCAAACTCAGTATAAATAAGGGAAAAACCAAAGTTATGGTGTTTGAGAGAGAAACTGGTAGCACTGAATGTAATGTAAGTATAAATGGCACTGTGATTGACCAGGTGAGTGAGTTTGTGTATTTAGGAAGCATGTTTGACAGAGAGAACAAATTGGATGGTGATATTTTTTTATATAAATTCAAAATTTTCAAGTAAATCATAGTCTTTCCGCTAGGGGGCGCAAAGGGAAATTGTGTTTTTCCCAATATTTCTGCACCTAAAACTCCGATTTGAAAAATTCTTCCTATATCGCATACAGCTCCTGATGGAAAATGTTTTTCATATAATTTCTAATATTTGGTAAAGAATGGTTTGGCCACTAGGGGCATAAGTTTTAATTTCTGCTTCTGATGTATTTGCAGCAAAATCTGAGCTCCTGAAAACTCGACTAAATCTTTTTTTACTTGGACCGATACCGCTCACATCGAAAAATCTTTTGAGAATACTTTCTTCCTAAAATGCATGCTTTTTTCCCCACCAGGGAACGTAGATTTATATCTTATATTTGTCCATATCTCTGCTTCTAAGAGTCTGATTTGAAAAATTCTTTCTTTGTTGGAGAGCGTTTCCGCTTCGAAATGTTTCTGATATAAATTCAAATTTTTCTTAATGCACATGTCTGCAATCAGAGGGCATAAGTTCATGATTCTATTTACAGCAATATCTGCAGGATTATAAACCCGATTGAAAAACTTCATTCTTCGGTCAGATGCTATTGTTTTCCATACCGGTTCCATTGACTTTGAATAGCTTTGATAAATTTAATTTGCATCAGAACGGATTAAAAAGATGTGCTCATTACACCCGAAAGTTTGGTGTCATTTTTCTTGCTCTTGCATTTAATATATTGAATTATAGATGTGGTATTTAGTATGTATATTATCATGGAGTTATACATAATCTGTAAATTTTACCTGAAATTCCCTGCAAAATTATCTTCTGGAAAACTCTGGAAATTTTTAAAGCCAATATGAGTGGCAACCCTATGGAGGTTGATGAGAGTCCTACAGCCTCTTCATGCTTGTCCTGCCATTTTTAAACTTCTCGATCCACTCATACAGACTTCTGCGTGGTAGAGCGCTGTCCCCATATTGTGCTGCAATCCTGCAATGAATTTCAGCCCCCGACACTCCTTCAGACCAGAGGAATCTGATCGCTGCTCTCTGTTCTTCCTTGGTGCACAATGCCAGTGGAGCGGATATGTTTACTCTGTAACAGAACAAAGAAAAATGTAGCAATTTAGATCAAACTACAGTAACATAACCACAAGAATACCACATTATAGCATGCGCGCACAGAAGGTAGTGCGGCTAACCTAAAAAAAATTATGGTGCAAGTGCGGATAATTTTTGATTTACCCCCATAAAGGCACAATAATACTAGCTTGATTTGGTGTCTAAACCTTGTGGGTATGAACACGATGGAAGAAAACTGTTAAAACGGCCTAGGCATATTAATATTTAATGCCCAAGTATATGCGCAGTAATATTTAATAATACTGTCCGGGAATAGTAGACACGATGAAATCAAAAGTCTGATTCTTGTTAAACTCCCTAATGGTTTTGTGGTCATCCTACATGAAAGTGTAATCTACGAAATAAAAAAAATGAAATTTTTATGTTCCCCAAACGCTTTTGTGGCCACTCAGCCATATTCCAATTATAGTCAAAGTTTTCAACAAAAGCTTACTTTACAATATTGTATCTTTCAGTGATTTTGCTTTCAATGAATTCACCTGAATTCCTAATGATAGTTACTATAGACAGATTATGGGAATTACTTAGGAATAAAGGATGTTAATTCTTAGCATCAAATTTTCGGGTAGTAACCCCTACCCTTCATTAGGACGAACACTACAGTAAGTATTGCCAACATTGGGTAAAACTCCAACCTTTAAAATCATTTAATGTAGTTTCTATTCTTCTCTCAATCTCAAGATCTTCCAAAAGTTTTTCTTGAAGAAATGCTTCTGGTGGGTCAGAATTTCTACTGAGTCCCACAGGATTTTATGTCCATTAGATTGAACATATCTGTCAAGGCCAGTTTTATTTGTCATGTTTTTTATGGCTGCTTTATGTTCTTTCAGCCTGGTTTTAAGCTGTCTGCCTGTTTCTCTTACATAGCTAAGACCACATTCACACTTGATATTGTAGACTACTACTCCTTTTAACATGTTGTTATTTTCTTGCTGCTTTAATTTAGGAAGGTGATTATTGATCTTGTTTCCTAAACCTGGAGCTAGTCTGATTTGAAATTTTTTGCTAATCCTTTGAAGTTTTTCGAAAAGCCCTTTATGGTAGGTGATTTTTCTAGTTAACTGACATTCTGTGTTAGGGATTCGATCTTTTTTATTATTAGTTAAAAAAATTTCCACTATTGGAGAAGGGTAATTATTATCCTGGAGAATGATTTTAAGTTCGTCGTTTTGCGCTCGCTTGTCTAATTCTGTGGAGTTGAGAACATTGATCTTTTCTACAAATTGCGAGGCTACGTTCCATTTCATGTATTCTGGATGGTTTGACTGGAAGTCCAGCATTTTGTTAGTGTTAGTGGGCTTTTTGAAGACTTTTGTAAGAATTCTCCCTCTTTGAAGAATTAACGACAGGTCCAGGTAATTTAGCTGATTGTTTTGCTGAAGTTCCAGAGTGAACGTTAACTTTTCATCAAGGAAGCTGAACCAATCCAGGATGGTAGACGGAAGAGAGGGATTAGTGCTGTCTAAAATGAAATGGACAACATTATTTTCGTTTTAGACAGCACTAATCCCTCTCTCCCGTCTACCATCGTGGATTCATAGCTGCCAATCCTTCCGATTTACCCGTAAAGCTTCCGATTTTAGGGCGTCTTTCCGATATTCCGATCGGAAAGTGATTTCTTCCGATTTTTCATTCTCATACCAACAATCCCTATTTTTTTCTCCCCATTTCAAGAGCAAAAAATAAATAAATCTGTATTCCACTTCAAAAAATCCTTAACACGAGATGATTAAAAAGAAAAAATTCTCCTTATTTCCGCTGTGAAGAGAAAGTGCGAGCGGCGCAGTTTCTGCTTACACGTGCACTTTTGGATGGATCCAAGTACCTTCCCCTGTGCAAGCGGCCAGCTGCGAACGTAAGGTTACAATCATGTTCTCTCTCTCTCTCTCTCTCGTGGTCCCCCCCCCTCCCCTGTTCTCCTTTTCAGATAATGCATTGTTCGTCCCCGGTGTCGCAGCATCTCAGAGGCCAGCGTGGGTGTGTCTTCCATTCCAGCACTCCCAGTTTGAAATGCTATTTCAGAACGTAGTTATCATACAAATAAAATTCAAACTGATTTTAAATCTGTGGAATTTTTAAGCCCAGTTTGATACCCAACATGATGAAATTAAGCAAAAGCTGTCAGTTTTGTGAAATTAAAAATGCATTAGGCATGGTTTCATAACCTCTTCTGTTGCAATAAATTTGACTTAACAAAAGAATGCTACTGTAAGAGGAAGTTGAAAAAAGAAACAAAAAAATCCAATGTTCATTTGAGTCTTTACTTCTCCAGCAATGATTTATTTTGCTGGTCCATTAGTCAGTAAGTTTTCAACCGTGATTTTTTTGTTCGTCGCTCTATAACGTGCAAAAAATTTCTTTGCTTGATTCAACAAAATTAATATGTTGGGGTACTATTTTTTTCCTCAGCAAATTGCATCTCTTTAAGCTGTTACTGTTTTACTACAGCAGTTTTACTCGCATTTTTTTTCAAGTGTCAATAAATTTGGTATTAGTGATTCGCTATGAGCAGCAATATGAAAGGGGAGAAAAAAGTACTATCAAACATTCCGTGATGCTTATTCTGCGGAATTCCTGTGTATTGCAAAATCTTCAAAAAATGAAAAATATGCATTTTGCACTGCGTGTCATGTAATTTCAGCGTTGCACGTGGTGGAAGTAATGATATTACTAATCATATTTCTAGTGCCCAGCACAAATCTAATGTTGACTGCGTGGAAAAAAATACGAAATTAACTTCCTTTGTTAAAAGTTTTAATGAACTGGATGCGATTCGTGCAAAATGTTTGTTCCCTTCGTCTTTAGTTGAGCATAATTTACCAATTAGTGTCACTCATTTATTTATTTATTTTTTAATTTGACTGTCTCATCGTCCATCTCTCCGTAAGATAATCATAGCATGAAAATTGTTTGTTTTTGAAAACATTTTAGTATGTTCCGTGACGGCGTGGGATACAATCCAAGTGGATTTGCGGGTCAAAGGGTGTGGATCATTCTTCCCTTTAAATGCAAGCTTCCATAAAAATAAATTTTTATCTCTTTATAGATCATAATGATATAGCATAGTAATGAGAAATTATGTATAAATAATCGAAATAAACGGACCGATAAATTCAAACATCTGTAGTCATATCAATTAAAAGTTGATACTTGAGTTAGGTAACATATAGTTTTTTAATCGATATGTTCAGTAATTTAATCAATATGCGCGACCAGTAATTTCATTGGATTATATTGATTAAAAATTTCATTGAATATATCTATTTTTTTATTTTTTTTTACGATTTTCGGTTTCTGAAAGTTGGCAGGTATTTGAAACACATTCTTTCTTTAATATGTTACTCAATGGTGGTAAGTATGGAAAGGAGATGTAAGATTTATATGTATTCTTTTGTTTCATCTGGTTTTGATTATTCTTAAGATTGTTGTATATTGAATTAATCAAACATTTATTGTATCTAAAATGTTCAGCTATATTTTCAATCCAATGTATTTCTGTAAGTTCGAACTCTGCCATAGAAGAATGCGTTTATAGCTCTGTTAATGTAATATTGGAATGCAGCAATCTTTATATCTCCATAGGTGTGCGGAATCCGATGGTATTAATGCAGGCACGAAACATGCTTTTCGATAAACAGCATAATCTATGGAATCATGCCTTCTGAATAAATTAAGGTCTAAATAATGAAGGCTTTTGTTAACCTCTTCTTCAAGCGTTGTCTTTATGGTTGGGTAAGTATTGTTGAAGGTTTGTATGAACATATCTAGTTTGTCCTTAGTATGTTGCCAAAAAATCAAGATATCATCAACATAGTGTAGATATAAAATCGGCAAATCAAGGCCCGAGTTCTGGAATAATTGTTGTTCAATATTCTGTATGACAACCTCTGCTAGAAGACAGGAGAGTGGTGATCCCATGGGTGCTCCAAATACTTGTTTGTATATAATACCATCATTTGAGAAATAACTGGTGTTGGTTATAAATCGTAATGCATATATAATACTTGTTCGTTGTTTTTCATCAATGTTTTCATTTATAAGTTTTGTATTAATTAGTTCAATTGCTTCTGTGACAGGAGTGTTCAGATATAATGATATTATGTCCATACTACACATTGTGAAATTATATTCTTGCAAAGATTGAATTTTACTAATTAGTTCTTTAGAATTTGAAATATTAAATTCATGGTTGCTATAAAACGGCTTTAGATAGTTATATATTGCTCTCTCAAGATTGATCGTGGGAGCATTTCGTTTGTTCACAATAAGGCGTATCGGATGATTGTCTTTATGCATCTTTACTTTACCAAACACAGCCGGTGTACATGCTCCAATTGGTGGGTAAGCCTTTTGTTTTACTATCGGTGGGAGGTCACTATAATTCTTTAGATTTGCAACTTGCCGAATTATACTATCAATGGGATCCTTGTCAATTTTCTCTACTTTCAATTCTGTAATGGCCTTATTCATTTTCAACTGATAGTCATTGTTGTTCATAATCACAATCTGATTGCTCTTGTCAGCCATTATGCATTTGACATCGTAGTCATTCCTCAATGCCAACAAAGCTTCACGTTCATATTTAATTGGTGTATTATTTGTATGTCAGTACATTTTATTATACGTTCTAACCATTTTATATCAAACTGGGTTCCTTTTGTTAACTGGTAATTCTCGTATTTCTTTTATTGTGGTATAAGATCTTCAGGCCTAGGTTTAGGTCGTTCATATTCATACTGAATTCCTTTCTCTAATGCTTTAAACTGTAAGCTTGAAAGTTCGATATTAGACATATTAATAAACTTGTTCATGTTGTTAGGCTTATTATTTTTATTATCTGTCCTGTAATGCTTTTTGTACAAAAGGTTTTCAAACTTTTGTATATGTTTATTACGTAGTTTCAATCTCATACGATCTAACGTAGCGTATAATTTGATGAATTCCGTATTTTGGACAATTTCTTGTTGAACAAAATTCATACATTTGTTGTACATCTTATAGTTCACAATACTGAGTTTGTGAACTATAAATATGAACGTGAAGCTTTGTTGGCATTGAGGAATGACTATGACGTCAAATGCATAATGGATGACAAGAGCAAGCAGATTGTGATTATGAACAACAATTACTATCAGTTGAAAATGAATAAGGCCATTACAGAATTGAATGTAGAGAAAATTGATAAGGATCCCATTGATAGTATAATTCGGCAAGTTGCAAATCTAAAGAATCGTAGTGACCTCCCACCGATAGTAAAACAAAAGGCTTACCCAACAATTGGAGCATGTACACCGGCTGTGTTTGGTAAAGTAAAGACGCATAAAGACAATCATCTGATACGCCTTATTGTGAACAAACGAAATGCTTCCACGATCAATCTTGAGAGAGCAATATATACCGATCTAAAGCCGTTTTATAGCAACCATGAATTTAATATTTCAAATTCTAGAGAACTAATTAGTAAAATTCAATCTTTGCAAGAATATAATTTCGCAATGTGTAGTATGGACATAATATCTTTATATCCGAACACTCCTGTCACAGAAGCAATTGAACTAATTAATACAAATCTTATAACTGAAAACATTGATGAAAAACAGCGAACAAGTATTATATATGCATTACGATTTATAACCAACACCAATTATTTCTCAAATGATGGTATTATATACAAACAAGCATTTGGAGCATCTATGGGATCACCACTCTCCTGTTTCTAGCAGAGGTTGTCATACAGAATATTGAACAACAGTTATTCTAGAACTCGTACCTTGATTTGCCGATTTTATATCTATGCTATGCTGATGATATCTTGATTTTTTGGCAACATACTAAGGACAAACTAGATATGTTCATACAAACCTTCAACAATACTTACCCAACCATAAAGATAACGCTTGAAGAAGAGGTTAACAAAAGTCTTCATTATTTAGACCTTAATTTATTCAGAAGGCATGCTTTCATAGATTACGCTGTTTATCGAAAACCATGTTTTGTGCCTGCATTAATACCATCGGATTCCACACACCCATGGAGATATAAGACAGCTGCATTCCAATATTACATTAACAGAGCTATAACGCATTTCTCTACGGCAGAGTTCGAACTTACAGAAATACATTGGATTGAAAATATAGCTGAACATCTTGGATACAATAAAAGTTTGATTAATTCGATATACAACAATCTTAAGAATAATCAAAACCAGATGAAACAAAAGAATACATATAAATCTTACATCTCCTTTCCATACTTACCACCATTGAGTAACATATTAAAGAAAGAATGTGTTTCAAATGAAATAAATGTGGCAGAAACTATCATTGATAATGGCTCATTACTAACTTCTGGTAATAACAAAAAATCCATCCTAGATCGAGCAGGAGTATATGCCTTTCCAACCAAAACAGACAATAATCAACAAGATTCCACTTATATTGGAAGTACAAAAAGATGAATGATTACGAGATTGAAGGAACATATTCAAGATTGGCAAAAGAAAAGACCAAGAGCAGCTTTGATACAACACTGTATAGAAAAACAATCGACGCCCGACTGGGAGAATATTAGACATTTGACATCACACAAGACTCATAGACAGATCATAACATCGGAAGCGGTGGTCATTGGGAAATTTCGAAATCGATGCTGCAACACTAATTCACCAATTGAATTATCTCATGCCTGGTGATATCTGATCGAACAGGAAAACGATCGAGTTCAAAAGCCTAATAAACACAGTTTTAAAGATCACAGGTGCATAATGGCAAAAATAGACCAAGAAGAACTCAATGCCATAGATGCCGCCACTAACAGCTTGCGCAGTGATACACAGTTGTCCATGGTCTGTGACGATGAAGGCTGAAGGCAGAGCAATACAAGACATTACATGAGTCATTCGAGGATCATCGACGAGGACTTAGTGCCCACGTACACCTTGATGTTTCCACTAAGGAAGGCAAAATTCTTGCCGAAACATGTTTGGAAGTGTGTTGCGATGGTGAAGAGTTTGGGTCCATCTTTTGTTTCTTTGCGTCTTTTTATTCATTTGGATTTTTTAACTTTCATATTTTTAATCATCATTCCTTGCAAACACCTATACAAAGGTATAGAATTTTAATTCGAAATAGTGTTTTTTAATCCGTCAACCTTCCGCTCTGACAAGACTTTGAATCTCATATAAATAAGCAAATGTCTATTCTTTCGAGCAGAAGCTTTGCCACAATGACCAAAAGATGCCGAAATTATTATGAGTAAGTAAAAAAATTTTATCATTAATGTTCGTTTTGTATTTTCATATCATAATATGGACCTAACTACTCCACCCTGCATACTTAAACAAAATATATGTGACGAACATTATTGTCGCTGCTTTTAGTAGCAGTTCTACATTGAAATCTTTGGCCACGTGATATCACACCATATGTCTGTTTTAGCGTATGAGAATTTAAGAATGTGGATTGGTGTTGGTGGTATGAACCTTTATCTTATAGTGTTCAAGTTAGTTTACGGGTTGTTGATTCTGGGTTCTTACTTTATATTTTGTAATGTCCGTTTCATAATTTGGTGACCTAGGAAACACACAGACTAGCTATTGAATAATTCTAGCTTTTGCCTGTTTTGAAAGGTCACCTAGGGTTGGTGTTCCTCTGAAGAGAACAACTCTTTGGAATTTGCTCTTTTATTTTCAATTCTGAGAGTTTGATTAGTTACTTGGTTTTGTTCGCTTTTGTAGTCATTATTGTGTGCTTGTGGAACTTTGGGGATATGTTTTTGTATCGCTCGTAAAGTTTCTTACGGCTGTATATTTTTTGTGTATCTCTTGTCTTTGTGTGTGGCCTGGGTCGCCCTTTTAGGGGACTTTGCTGTTTCTCCCAATCTTTTTTCATGTTGCTGTCCTTCACAAGGTTTTGTTGTCTTTATTTTGTACAGTCAAACCCCTATTTAACGGACTGTGATTTAACAAATTCCGCAATTTTACGTACATTTTCTATGGTCCGGATGGAACCACATTCATTGAAATTAATGCTTGGCATTTCTCGATTTAACGAACACATTTCCTCAATTTAGCGTACATTTTTTTTAAACCCCCAAACCATGTTAACCAGCATTATAGCAGAAGTAATCATAATGATGACATAATGGTGAGTGTAAATCGTGGTTATTAATTGCCCAGTTTAATAAATTATAACACTTCACATGTACATTTATCAAAACAGTTGTAAAAGGCAACAGCTTTACTCGGCTTGTTGCGATATTGTTTCTCTTCGTTCACATCAGGACTGCATACACACATGTTTTTACAAGAAGTGCAAAGCTGAGAAAAAGTTCAATCACATAAGTGGGCCACAGGTGTTTTTCTCTCTATTCTGATGCGCGTGCAGCTCTTTCTCTGAGAGTGTCACTGTGGGAAAGTTTTTCTTACGAGTTTCTTGTGTTTTTAATGTTACATGCACGGCATCCTCTAAAAGTACGTACCCATTCCTGACATCCGGGATTCTTCCCCAAATTGTGTTTCTTTTTATTTCTTCTCAGTGTTAAATCTAGAGGTCACATTAAACAACACAGCTTGTTTACAGATAAAGTTTTGATGAACATAGATAGCACTAGAAAAGGTAGAAGTGAAATTCACTGATCACTGTAGTTTGCAAATGTTCATTTTGTGAAGAGCATTTTAAAAAAATGAATGACTGCAGCAAAAAAATCGGAAAAGATTTTCAATCAGTGAAAAAATGGACGTTTTGTTGCAGCTCGATGCAAACCCAGGATCACAGACTGCTGTAGCAGAGAAACTCGGAATTTCCAAGTCAACATTGTGTATCATAGCAAAAAATAGAAAGGAAATTGAAAGCTGTGCATCAAAGTGCGGGCCGTTTTACAGTAAGAGGAAATCTATAAAAGCATCACCTTTAAGTGAGTTGGAAAACGCTCTTGTCACTTAGTTCCGACAAACACGGGCTAGTAATTTGCCTATTAGAGGATCACTTCTGAAGGAAAAAGCAGTTCATCTTGCCCAGTGACTTCAAATAAAGGAATTCACTGCATCAAATGGATGGACTGATCATTTTAAGCAAAGACATAACATAGTGTATAGAGCTCTATCTGGCAAAAGCAAAAGTGTTGATCCCGTAATGGCACAAACGTGGAAAAATTAACAGCTGCCACAAATTATTGAAGGGTACATGCCATGTGATATTTTTAATGCTGATGAAACTGGACTGTTTCGTAACCTGCAACCATATTATAAAACACTGTTTTCGAAATGACACCTGCCATGGAGGAAAGAAGTCAAAAGACAGAATCACTTTTCTTCTAGCTGCCAATGCAGACGGGTCAGAAAAATTACAGCCATTAGTCATAGGCAAATCTGCTACACCACGTTGCTTCAAAAATGTGAAATCTTTGCCCATTAAAACTGCTTTAACAAAGCAGGTTTTTCAGGTTGTGAACAAGAAGATAGTGGGTCCAATACCGAAAATGCTGCTGATAATTTTGCGGATGACGATCTTGCAGAATTGAATGAAATTGCCTCATCAGGTATTGTGTTTTCCGATTATGTTGATTGTTACGCAAATGTGCATACCTGCCGAATGCAGTCCCTTGATTTTTTATGAACAGATTGGACTAAATGCATCGGAGTCTGATGAAAACAAAGCAGAACTAAAAGATAGCTGCTTTGGTGATGTTACTAACGGTATAGAATGTGCTAGAAACTACCTAATGCACTTTGATATTACTGATGACGTTTTTCATGCACTTCATAAAGTTGAAGCTGCAATTTATATAGCTAAATGCACTCAGAAAAAAATAAGCAATCTTCTCTAAAGCATTTCTTTTCCACAGTGTAAAAAGGTGATCAACACATATTCTGTTTTTACAAGTTAATTAGTACAAATTGATGTTCTGTTTCATGTAGTTTATACTGAAATTGCTATAAGAAGCTAAATGCTCCGAAAAAGATCAACTGTCGTATTTTTCTTTCAATTTTAAAGTGGGCTTAAACTTTGATGCTACATATTGAAGTCTAATACGTATCTACGAATTATGTATTTAATAAGCAAAGTAAATGTGTACGTACTATAACATGTTTGATAATCAATTTCATAATTAAAAGTACTATACATAATTTAAATTTCACTAAATGAAAGAGAACTTAGCCACTTACATATTCTGTTATGAACGCTAGCTTAAGTTTCATTCGAAGGCTTCCTCGATTTAGCGAATTCCGCGATTTTACGTACAAGACTGTTTGGTCCCTTGAAGTTTGTTAAATCGAGGTTTGACTGTATATATGTGCATTAGGTTGTTTCGTCTTGATATGCTGCTGTTGCGCTATCTCACAGAGTTCCGTTTGTTTAAAACTTTCTTCATTATTGTCTTTCTGTGAAGTTGTGCTGAATATATATATATCATCATCATCATCATTGTCAACCATTATCAATCCACTGCTGGACGAAGGTCTCCCCAAGTTTCCTCCACAACGGTCTGTCTTGTGCCAGTCTCCTCCATGTCACCCCTGCATACTTTCGAATTTCATCCACCCATCTCCCATGTGGTCTTCTTCTGGGTCTTTTCCTGTCCCTTGGAATCCAATCTAAAATTTCAGCTGTCCATCGATGATCTGTCCTTCTGGCAGTATGTCCAGCCCATTGCCATTTCAGGGATTTAACTCTGATCATGATGTCTTCCACTCTTGTCATTTTTCGGATCCACGAGTTCCTCTTCTTATCTCTCCTGGTTACACCAAGCATGCACCTCTCCATGCTTCTTTGAGTTGTCTGCAGCCTTTGTATGTCTCTTTTAGTTAAGGTCCACGTCTCCGCACCATACGTAAGCACTGGAAGGATGCATTGATCAAACACTTTTCTTTTAAGACATAATGGCATATTGCTCTTGAAAATTATGCTGTTTCTTCCAAAAGCTCTCCAGGCAAGTTTTGTACGCCGATTAATTTCTTCATCAATGTGACCCTCACTTGATATCTGCTGTCCAAGATAAACGTACGTGTCTGTTATCTCCAGCTTTTCTCCATCAATCGATAAATCTTCATTTCTTGTAAAAGCATTGAACATCACTTTTGTCTTCTGAAAGTTCATTTTTAATCCCACTTCTTTACTCTTGTCAGCAAGTTCCTGGATCATACTCTGCAGCTCTGATGGGGTAGTTGCAAAAATGACTACGTCATCAGCAAAATGAAGGTGGGTTAGATAATCTCCATTAATCTTTATCCCCTTGTTTTCCCAGCTCAGTGACTGAAAAACACCCTCCAATGTGGCATTAAAGAGCTTCGGAGATATGGTGTCACCTTGTCTCACTCCCTTTCCAATTTTTACGTGTGTTGTATTTTCAAACACCCTAATCTTTGCACTTGCATTTTCATAGATGTTATTAATAATATTAATGTATGCATCTTCAATACCGCAGGTTTTCAGAGCCATTGTAACTGCTGATGGTTTCACCGAATCAAAGGCTTTTTCATAATCGATAAAAGCCATGCACAATGGAAGTTCATATTCCCTCGCTCTTTCAATTAGTTCTCTCAGCACGTGGATATGATCTATTGTGCTGTAGCCACTCCTGAATCCAGCTTGTTCTCTCGGTTGAGCCATGTCCAGTGTTACCTTCAAGCGGTGTGAAAGAACTTTAGTGAAGATTTTATAAACTACTGATAGGAGGCTGATAGGTCTGTAGTTTCCGAGATCCTCAATGTCACCTTTCTTATGTAGCAGGATCATTGTAGCGGTGTTCCAATCCTCAGGAATCTTTCCTTCATTAAGGCATCGAGTGAAAATTTGGGCGAGTACTGTTTCGATTTCTCCACTTGCTTCTTGTATGATGTCTACAGTAATTCCATCTTCTCCTGGAGCTTTTCCTCGCTTCATGTTCTTGATTGCATGTGCAACTTCTGCTGGAAGGACTGGAGGAACTCTGGTACTGGTATCTTTCATGATGTCTGGAGTGCATATATCATCCCTTTCATATAATTTGGAGTAGAAATCTTTCACTCTTGTCAAAATTTCGCCTTTATTTCTTGTTACAGAACCATCTTCTTTTCTCAGTGCCATAATCTGTTTTCTTCCCTTACTGAGATGTCCCTTTGCTATCTTTAGGCTTTGGTTGTTTTCAATTGCTTTCCTCACTAGTTCACAGTTGAATTTCCTTACGTCTTCAGTGATACTTTTTCTTACTGTCTTGCATAGCTCTATATATTCCACTTTGGAAGTCACATCTTCTTTAGTTGTCCTCATCTCTCTTCTTTTTTGCATCAACATTTTGGTTTTTCCTGATAATTTGTTCACATGCAACTTGTTCTTAGACCCAGCTAATTTTGTTGCTGTTTCCATAAGAGCTTTGGTTACTTTTCTGTTAACTTCAGAGATGTCCACTTCTTCTGATGTTAGGCCTTCTAAAGCAGAGAACCTGTTCTTCAGTTCTAACTTGAAGGTATTATGGTGTTTTTTAAGGTTGGTTATGTCAATAGATTTTGTTTGTCCTATGAGCTTGCCACGTTCAAGTTTAGTGTTGAGGTGCATCTTACATCTCACCAATCTATGGTCACTACCTGTGTTGAACTTGTTTAGCACACTGCAGTCTTCTATGACGAATTTTTTGTTACACATAATAAAATCAATTTCACTTGTCGTCCCATTTGGATGTCTCCATGTCCATTTCCTGTGTGGCTTTTTCTTGAAGAAGGAGTTCAAGATGAAAAACCCTTCTGCCTCTGCAAACTCAACGAGAGTATTTCCACGCTGGTTTCTGTTGCCGTGACCGAATTTACCTACCGAAGTTTCATTCTGTTGCCGTTGCCCTATTTTTGCATTGAAATCTCCCATAATTATTTTCAAGTGCTGCTTACCTTTATTATTTAGATGACAAATTTCCTCATAAAATTCTTCAATTTCTTCTTCAGGATGACTTGTGGTGGGTGCATAAGTTTGAATAATCTGAGCCTGGTATCTTTTCGAGAGTTGGATAACAAGTCGTGCAGCTCTGTCAGAGGAACTTTCAACTTCTACAACTTTATCCTTCAGTTTCTTGTTTATTATAAATCCAACACCACTAGTTCTGCCAGTATCTGTCCCACGATAGTAGAAGAGATGTCCACTTTTCAGTTCGATGAGATCTTCTCCTTTTCTCCTTACCTCACTTAGCCCCACGATGTCCCACTTGATCCTTTGTAGTTCCTCTTCCAATTCAAGAAGCCTTGAATCAGAAGATAGGGAGCGTCCGTTGTACGTAGCCAAGGTCAGCATCAGATGGCAGCCTAGTCCGGTCCTCCGGGGATTCTTAGCACCCTCTGCCTTCATGTCGCACTGGCCGCTGCCTTGGCCAGGTACATTCCAGCTGCCGGAGACTGAGGGCCAAGATTTAAGTTGTGGAATCATTTTGGAGGGGTTTGGCCATAACTCACCACGCTGGCCAAGCGGGTTGGTGAGTGTGGGATAGCATTTCCTCTGATCCCGATGGTATAGTTATACCGCTATGGGCGGTCGTCAGAGCCCCTTTAGTGGGAACAGGATGCACCACGAGAAGGCGGGGTTGACATTTGTCAAGGAGAGGCTGTGATGTTACGCATCACCTGACCTTACATCCCATATATATATATATATATATATAATATTGAAAAGGGAGTAAGACAAGGTGACACCATATTTCCCAAACTCTTTAATGCCACATTGCAAATTCTCTTTCAATCATTGAACTGGGAAAACAAAGGTACAAAGTTTAATGGAGATTATTTAGCTCGTCTTCATTTTGCTGATGGCGTCATTTTTGCAACTACCCCTTCAGCACTGCAGAGTATGATCCAGGAATTTGCTGACAAGAGTAAAGAAGTGGGATTAAAAATGAACTTACAGAAGACAAAACTGATGTACAATACTTTTACAAGAAATGAAGATTTATCGATTGATGGGGAAAGGCTGAAGATAGCCGATATATACATTTACATTGGTCAGCAGATATCAAGCAAAGGTCATGAAGAAAGTAATTGATGCATAAAACTTGGTTGGAGAGCTTTTGGAGGAAATAGTACAATTTTCAAGAGCAATATGCCATTATGTCTTAAAAGAAAAGGGTGTGATCAATGCATCCTTCCAGTGCTTACGTACGGAGCAGAGACGTGGACCTTAATTAAAAAAGGCATACAAAGACTGCAGTCAGCTGAAAGAAGCATGGAGAGATGCATGCTTGGTGTAACCAGGAAAGATAAGGACTCGTGGATAAGGAAAATCACAAGAGTGGAAGACATCCTGAACAGAGTAAAATCCCTGAAATGGCAATGGGCTGGACATATTGCCAGGAGAACGGACCACTGATGGACAACCGAAATTTTAGGCTGGATTCCAATGGATGGGAAAAGACTCAAAAGAATACTATAGGGAGATAGGTGGGTGAAATTCGGAGGCATGTGGGAGTAACATGGAGACTGGCTCAAGACAGGCCGTTGTGGAAGAAACTTGGTCAGACCTTCATCCAGCAGTGGATTGATAATAGTTGACAATGATGATTGCAAACAATTACCCAAATGAAAAGGATCCAAGAGCTTTTTATAGACCCTACGTATGTCTTCACCCATATGAACTGTGAAATAAATCTGGAAAACCCTAATATCATTGCAGCCATCTATTCTATATGGGTGAATATTTGGAATGAGGAGATATGTTTAATTGTTTATATTTCATTAAAGAAATGATACATATATATACATATATATCAGTTAAGGGATGTAAGGTCAGGTGATGCGTAACATCACAGCCTCTCCTTGACAAATGTCAACCCCGCCTTCTCGTGGTGCATCCTGTTCCCACTAAAGGGGCTCTGACGACCGCAAATAGCGGTATAACTATACCATCGGGATCAGAGGAAATGCTATCCCACACTCACCAACCCGCTTGGCCAGCGTGGTGAGTTATGGCCAAACACCTCCAAAATGACTCTACAACTTAAATCTTGGCCCTCAGTCTCCGGCAGCTGGAATGTACCTGGCCAAGGCAGCGGCCAGTGCGACATGAAGGCAGAGGGTGCTAAGAATCCCCGGAGGACCGGACTAGGCTGCCATTTGATGCTGACCTTGGCTACCTACAACGCACGCTCCCTATCGTCTGATTCAAGGCTTCTTGAATTGGAAGAGGAACTACAAAGGATCAAGTGGGACATCGTCGGGCTGAGTGAGGTAAGGAGAAAAGGAGAAGATCTCATTGAACTGAAAAGTGGACATCTCTTCTATTATCGTGGGACAGATACTGGCAGAACTAGTGGTGTTGGATTTATAATAAACAAGAAACTGAAGGATAAAGTGGTAGAAGTTGAAAGTTCCTCGGACAGAGCTGCACGACTCGTTATCCAACTATCGAGAAGATACCAGGCTCAGATTATTCAAACTTATGCACCCACCACAAGTCATCCTGAAGAAGAAATTGAAGAATTTTATGAGGAAATTCGTCATCTAAATAATAAAGGTAAGCAGCACTTGAAGATAATTATGGGAGATTTCAATGCAAAAATAGGGCACCGGCAACAGAATGAAACTTCAGTAGGTAAACTCGGTCACGGCAACAGAAACCAGCGTGGAAATACTCTCGTTGAGTTTGCAGAGGCAGAAGGATTTTTCATCTTGAATTCCTTTTTCAAGAAAAAGCCACACAGGAAATGGACATGGAGACATCCAATTGGGACGACAAGTGAAATTGATTTTATTATGTGTAACAAAAAATTCGTCATCGAAGACTGCAGTGTGCTAAACAAGTTCAACACAGGTAGTGACCATAGATTGGTGAGATGTAAGATGCACCTCAACACTAAACTGGAACGTGGCAAGCTCATAAGACAAACAAAATGTATTGACATAACCAACCTTAAAAAACACCATAATACTTTCAAGTTGGAACTGAAGAACAGATTCTCTGCTTTAGAAGGCCTAACATCGGAAGAAGTGGATATTTCGGAAGTTAACAGAAAAGTAACCAAAGCTCTTATGGAAACAGCAACAAAATTAGCTGGGTCTAAGAACAAGTTGCATGTAAACAAATTATCAGGAAAAACCAAAATGTTGATGCAAAAAGAAGAGAGATGAGGACAACTAAAGAAGATGTGACTTCCAAAGTGGAATATATAGAGCTATGCAAGACAGCACGAAAAAGTATCACTGAAGACGTAAGGAAATTCAACTGTGAGCTAGTGAGGAAAGCAATTGAAAACAACCAAAGCCTAAAGATAGCAAAGGGACATCTCAGTAAGGGAAGAAAACAGATTATGGCTCTGAGAAAAGAAGATGGTTCTATAACAAGAAATAGAGGTGAAATTTTGACAAGAGTGAAAGATTTCTACTCCAAATTATATGAAAGGGATGATACATGTACTCCAGACATCATGAAAGGTACCAGAGTTCTTCCAGTCCTCCCAGCAGAAGTTGCACATGCAATCAAGAACATGAAGCGGGGGAAAGCTCCAGGAGAAGATGGAATTACTATAGACATCATACAAGAAGCAAGTGGAGAAATTGAAACAGTACTCGCCCAAATTTTCACTCGATGCCTTAATGAAGGGAAGATTCCTGAGGATTGGAACAATGCTACAATGATCCTGCTACATAAAAAAGGTGACATTGAGGATCTCAGGAACTACAGACCTATCAGCCTCCTATCAGTGGTTTATAAAATCTTCACTAAAGTTCTTTCACACCGCTTGAAGGTAACACTGGACATGGCTCAACCGAGAGAACAAGCTGGATTCAGGAGTGGCTACAGCACAATAGATCATATCCACGTACTGAGAGAACTAATTGAAAGAGCGAGGGAATATGAACTTCCATTGTGCATGGCTTTTATCGATTATGAAAAAGCCTTTGATTCGGTGAAACCATCAGCAGTTACCACGGCTCTGAAATCCTGCGGTATTGAAGATGCATACATTAATATTATTAATAACATCTATGAAAATGCAAGTGCAAAGATTCGGCTGTTTGAAAATACAACACACATAAAAATTGGAAAGGGAGTGAGACAAGGGGACACCATATCTCCGAAGCTCTTTAATGCCACATTGGAAAATGTCTTTCAATCACTGAACTGGGAAAACAAAGGGATAAAGATTAATGGAGATTATCTAACCCACCTTCGTTTTGCTGATGACGTAGTCATTTTTGCAACTACCCCATCAGAGCTGCAGAGTATGATCCAGGAACTTGCTGACAAGAGTAAAGAAGTGGGATTAAAAATGAACTTTCAGAAGACAAAAGTGATGTTCAATGCTTTTACAAGAAATGAAGATTTATCGATTGATGGAGAAAAACTGGAGATAACAGATACGTATGTTTATCTTGGACAGCAGATATCAAGTGAGGGTCACATTGATGAAGAAATTAATCGGCGTACAAAACTTGCCTGGAGAGCTTTTGGAAGAAACAGCATAATTTTCAAGAGCAATATGCCATTATGTCTTAAAAGAAAAGTGTTTGATCAATGCATCCTTCCAGTGCTTACGTATGGTGCAGAGACGTGGACCTTAACTAAAAGAGACATACAAAGGCTGCAGACAACTCAAAAAAGCATGGAGAGGTGCATGCTTGGTATAACCAGGAGAGATAAGAAGAGGAACTCGTGGATCCGAAAAATGACAAGAGTGGAAGACATCATGATCAGAGTTAAATCCCTGAAATGGCAATGGGCTGGACATACTGCCAGAAGGACAGACCATAGATGGACAGCCGAAATTTTAGATTGGATTCCAAGGGACAGGAAAAGACCCAGAAAAAGACCACATGGGAGATGGGTGGATGAAATTCGTAAATATGCGGGAGTGACATGGAGGAGACTGGCACAAGACAGACCGTTGTGGAGGAAACTTGGGGAGACCTTCGTCCAGCAGTGGATTGATAATGGTTGACAATGATGATGATGATGATGATATCAGTTAATATGCTTGGAATACACAATAATTCACTCTTGGTAGGAAAATGACAGAAGGGTATTTTTTAGAAGAATATGGGGAATAAGTGTTTTTCAGACAGGAAGAAATTTAACAGAGCCTTTTACGATTCCTTTTTTTTTAATGTTAAGTATAATGAAATACAGTGCATATTCATAAATGTTTTGTGACTCTATCAAACAGAAATGCTGAGACATGGATTGGAGGGAATTTGTTTGCTGTATTTTACTGACCAGCATGAACATTTGAATGAGTGATATTTGGTTGAACAGAAAAAGTTAAAAATAATGTTTTTGAAATGGGTTAAGCAACAAATAAATGGAGATGTCCCTTTTTATATGTTCCAGGTGCAAGCGGTAGTATACTATGACATAATTCTGCACTTTATGTAATTAGCTTGATTTTGGAGTGCTGTGAAAAAATAAAATTTGCACTACAAATTGATGTAGCCAGCAATTAATTGAAAAGTACAATGATAGCTTTTTTCTTCTTGCATGGAATATATTGCATTATAAATGTGGCATTAGTATGCATATGATCATGGAGTTAAACGTAATCTGTAAATTTTACCTGTAATTTCCCACGAAATTATCTTCTGGAAACTCTGGGAATTTTTAAAGCCAATATCAGTGGCAACTGTCTTTTTCATAACTTTTTTTTTTTTTGCTATGTACAAATGCTAAATCTGGTTATTTCTGCTATAATACTAACCATCATTTATTTACATTGTCCAGGAATGTTAAGACACAGTGCCAAGTCTATACCTCACAAAATTTGCTTTAATAACTTTATTTTATTTTTTATTTTTTCAGGATACCAAAGAGAGCTTACCTACAAAAGAGATGATGGATCATTCAGTGCCTTTGGTAATAATGATAAAAATGGTAGCACTTGGTAAGTTTAATTTATTGTAGATGCACTAGAAAGACTCCACCATGAGACTCCAACATTTTGAAAGTCTGTTATTTTTTTCATTTCAGGTTTTAGAGCTGTGCTTCTGGATGGAACAGAAGCAGAGACTCACAAAGCTCACATAGAAAAGTTGTAGTGCACAGCAGAGCTTCTGCAGTGATGGAAAGTTTGTGTCAATTGCGCCAAACATTATGAAAACATTTAATATTTGCGCCCAACTGTGCCAAAACGGCAATCCACATCAAAAACTGCTGAGCGAAAAAGATGTTTTCGTGGCAAAAAAATGCTGTTACGAAAAATGCAATTCATGAGGCAACCTTAAGGGTTGTCTTATGTTATAAACGTGCTTTTGATTAAAATATACATAATATCTAAGGTATTTTACCTGATATTGTCAAAGTATTTCGCACGTTGTTTGCTCTGTGAGGCACGTGCTCTTTGCCCGAGAGGTCCCTTATGTTACGTACCTTTGATTAGTTATATAAAAAAAAATTTTACAGAAATAAAACAGTTAGGTTATATATTTTCAGTTCTACATTCATTCACTTGTATGATCAAACGTTTAAAATTTACTATTAAAAGATTTTAGTAGAAAAATAGAAAGAGTGATACTCATCGGGTCAGGAGACTTCTCGGAAATGATTCGTTGTTATGGCGAGCGCTTTGAGTGGTGCTTAACTGCCATCTTCGGGCCTCTACTTCTACATGAGGGTTCCTCGCGTGTGTGTAGTTTTGGAGTTGCATGTCGGGAATCGATGGGAAGGTTTGCTGCCTGTATGTGTTAGGTGATTTATTTCCAATGTATCACCATCTACTATTGGATGAGTTGGTAGGTATCAGTCGTAAGTATAATTATATTGTGTGCCTGTATGTGTTAGGGGATTTGTTTCTAATGTGTCGCCATCTATTGGATGAGTTGGTAGGTATCAGTCATAAGTATAATTCTTTTGTGTACATATTTTTGGGCTATTATTTGTTCATAGAAACGGGTGTTCTTGTTTTTTGTTTCTTTATTTATTGGGGATTTTTTGAAATGTTCTTTTTTTGTCATAAAAACAGCATTCAGTTGGAATTTTTGATAAACTGCCGTGATTTAAACTTGATACCAAAATACCTACAACTCAATAAAATACACATTGAATAACAAGGACGCAAATATTATGAAACAATGTGAAATTAAACGATTAAGAACAGAAATCATATCCAAAAGAAAGACAGTATATAAATTGCACAACACTTGTTATAAATTATGGAATCTGATACATAATAATAAATATGAAAATTTAAATAAAAAATGTACTGATACCGTCATCGACCAAATTTTAACAGACTTTTACAATATTAGAAAACGAAGCCCAAACCATCAGAAAAAGGCATTCTGATAAATTAAATAGACTAATCAATAAAAATATCCCTACCAAGAAATTAATCAAAGAAAATTCTCTACCCACATTTCAAAATTACTCTAACCTCAAACTCTCTGAAGTACAACAGGCATCATTACAGAAGGGTAAAAAATTTGCATACCTGCAGACCATTCCCCCAAGTGAAAGGTATATTCCAAAAATTGAGACCATCATTCAAAGTGTCCCATATACATACACACAAACCAACTTTAAGATTTAAGTTGTATAGAAATATATTGGATGAATATAACCTGCAGTCTAAAAAAGAAATTAAACTGGGAAAGATGACATATGAAAGACAACAACTACTAGACTTAAAAAAGACTCTACTATTGTAATTTGTGAAGCAGATAAATTAAATCAGTTAATAATACTAGATAAAAGTGAATATATTGTTAAAATGAACACAGCTATTGAGGAATTAAAATGTGAGATAATTAAAAAAGACCCTGTGGACTCTCAGATAAACTTTTTAGCAAAAATTAGAAATCATAGTTCACTACCTTCAGAAATTACCAGAGCCTATCCATCAGTAGGTACAGTAATTCCAAGTATTTTTGAGAAAATAAAAACCCATGAACCTGATAGACCATTTAGAGTTATTGTTCCAAAAACAAAGTCCCCACTAATAAATCTAGAAAGGAAATTATACAAATTTTTGGCCACCTTTTTCATGAATAATGAATACTGTTTAAAAAACAGTTTAGAGTTCATTGAAAAAATAAAATCTATTAATATTCCACTATCTGGTATGTTTATGGCAAGTTTAGACGTTAAATCATTATTCCCAAGTACCCCTGTACCAAAAGCCTTAAACATTATCATTAAAGAGTTAAAAAAAAATCTCACTTTAATAATACACAATTTCAAGAGTTATTTAACATTTTGTCCTATGTTTCTAATACACTGCCGGACAATTGCTAAGGACGGATGACAATAGCAATGATAGCAACCATAAAATGGAAGGCAGGAAAATGTGGAAATTAGCATTAGTGCGGGATACAGTAAGACGTGTTGTGCGTATGCAAATTTTGGTTTGCCGAATTTGTTCGTGACATCATAGCGCTGATAAGAGATATACAGGATTTGACACTCATTGACCGTTGTTGTTCAAACGCAAACTTGAAAGGGAAAGAATCAATTGACGAACTTGCAATTTTCAGTATGTCTTCCCGACATCACCTAGATGATTTTACGCATGGCTGTATTATTGGCAAGATTGAAGAAAGGCAAAAAATAACAGATATTGCCAGGGAGTTCGACATCAGCCACAGTGTTGTTTCAAGGCTTTGGAAATCATTTCAAACAAATGGAGAGTGTAGCAAAAGTCACGGGGGAGGTTGTGTTCGCAGTACGACACCGGCAGAAGATCGGTACATAGTGCTATCAAGAAAAAGACACAGACACAGGCGCAGCACAGCTAGTGAGGTAGCAAATCAGTTTATGGCTGCTACTGGCAAGGGGATCTCCCGAAAAACTGTCACCAGACTTTGCATGAAGGAGGACTATACGCCCGCCGTCCTTTTGTGTGCATCCCATTGTCCAGACGTCACCGTACCGCCCGTTTGCAATGGTGCCATCAACATCGCAATTGGACTGATAACGACTGGTCTGCTATCCTCTTCTCAGATGAGAGTAGATACAGTCTATCATCTGATTGTCGACGACAACTGATCTGGCGTGATAGTGGTACTGCAGATTGTCCAGCAAACATACAGGAAAGGGACCGATATCCGACATGTAGTGTCATGGTATGGGCTGGCATCATGATCAATGGCCGTACGTCCCTCTATGTGCTTCCAACTGGGACTATGACTGGCCAACAATACATTAATGATGTTCTGCTACCTCATGTTTGCATGTTCCGTGGTGCTGTCGGTGATAGATTCATTTTCATGGACGACAACTCAACATGTCATCGAACAGTCGCTGTCCAGGAGTGTCTTGAGAGCGAGGATATTCAACGCCTCCTATGGCCAGCACGTTCTCCAGATCTGAATCCCACTGAAAATGTGTGGGATGCTTTGGGGAGGAGTCTTGCTAGTCGCCAATGCCCTCCAATAAACAAGGACACCCTCATCCGTGCACTGCCAGAGGAATGGGATAAATTACCCCAACAGCTGCTTAATAATGTTGTGCAAAGCATGACACGACGTGTGGAATCTTGCATTGCCTTCCATGGTTGCCATATCCCGTATTGACATCTTACGCCGGAACGCCTGCGGACGGTAATTGCATTTTTTTCACGTTTATGTATTCTGCACAAAATGGCCTGTTTGTCCCTTGAACACGTTCCAAAGCCTTCTGGATTTCAGAGCACAATAAATTGTCTTTCTTGTAATGTCCTGGCATTCTGACATTTTATTTCCCTTGGCATCCAACCACACTTACTTTTTTATGCGCTATATAGCCGTTTATGATCCGCCCTTAGCAATTGTCCAGCAGTGTAACAATTACTTTGAGTTTGACAAAAAAATCTATAGGCAAGAAGTAGGAGCGGAGCCCCAATGGGATCCCCATTATCATCTTTATTTTCAGAAATAATCATGAGTGATATAGAAAACAAAATTATTAAACTACCAAACCCACCCATCATTTATTGTAGATACGTCGACGACATTTTATTTTATCTAAATTAAAACAAGAAGAACTTGAAATATTGAAGAATAAATTTACCAACTTTAGAATTTGAACAAAATGAAAAAATTTCCTTCTTAGATATAGAAATAATAAAAAAAGACTTAAATTTTGAATACAGAGTTTTTAGAAAACCAACCTATGTACCTATAATGATCCCATATCAATCTGAACACCCAAAAACTCAAAAAAGTAAATGGTATTCGGAATTGGGTAAAAAGAGCCTTCACACATTCCTCAAATAGAAAATACAGAGAAGGAATCCAATGGGTTAATAACACAACCAAACAATTTGGATACGACACAAAAACTGTTAAAAAGTTGATTTTTGAATACAAGAAAAAATTAAAGGAGTCTAACAAAACATCCCAAAAAAGAAATACAAATTTTTAGGTTATTTCCCTTTTATTAGAGGACTAAGTGGAAAATTTTTAAGATTAATGTAGAAACACATTATTTTTGAACTTTCAGTTCAGAATATTGGTGACTTAATCATAAAGAAAAAAAGTAACAATAATGTACTACAATCAGCAGGCATATATGAAATTCCTATTGTTTCACAGAGTTCTGAAGACCACATTTCATACATTGGCAGCACAAAAAATTGATTAATAAAAAGATTACATCAACATATAAAAAACTGGAAGAAAAAACTGCACTTATCCAACATTGTGTTAAACATAAACAATACCCTGATTTTGAAAATATTAAATTATTAACCACCCACACAAAAGAAAAAGAATTAAGGATTTCTGAAAGCGTTTTAATTGAACAAAAAAAGATAAAATATGCAACATACAAGACCCCACCACACTAGACACCGCCTGGAAATCACTTATAAAAAAAGAAAAAATCCATAAAAAAAGAAAAAAAATGCACCTGTTTCTACGAACAAATAATAATAGCCCAAAAATATCTACACAAAAGAATTATACTTACGACTGATACCTACCAACTCATCCAATAGATGGCAACACATTGGAAGCAAATCACCTAACACATACAGGCAGCAAACCTTCCCATCGATTCCCGACATGCAACTCCAAAACTACACACACGCGAGGAAACCTCGTGTAGAAGTAGAGGCCCAAAGATGGCGGTTAAGCACCGCTGAAAGCACTCGCCGTAACAACGAACCCCTTGTGAGATGTCTCCTGACCCGATAAGTATAACTCATTCTACTAAAATCTTTTAATTAATAGTAAATTTTAAAGGTTTGATTATATGAGTGAATGAATATAGAACTGAAAATATATAACCTAACTGTTTTATTTCTGTAAACATTTTTTTTTTTATAACTAACCAAGGGTCCATAACATAAGGGACCTCTTGGGCCAGGAGCACGTGCCTCACAGAGCAAACAACGTGCGAAATACTTTGACAATATCAGGTAAAATACCTTAGATATTATGTATATTTTAAAAAATGCTGTTTTAAACAACAAATCGAATGATGCTTTTTTAAGGCCTACGCGTAATTTGGTTAAACGTATAACTATTAATCAAAACACACCGCCAATCCCAACATTTCGGAATGTTTCTTATCTACCTTCTAATTTGTTGTTGTTGTTTTTTTGTGGCATAAGTGACAGAATACATTTTGCGGTGTAGGTGGAGCTTATGGAGGAGGAGTTTTGTTGTAATCACTTGGTATGTAGGAGAAAAGATGCTGTACATTATGAAATCCTGATAAAGATTGTTTACAAATGGTTTGGTGGTCTTTCGGAGTGTTGTGCAATTGAGATTATTTATATGTCATTCCCTGCTCTTGGGATGGTGCAGTTATTTCGTTCAAGGAGAGGTGCACGATTACGTTAATACAGCCTAAGGTCAGTCTTTAGCTATTTTGTTGATGTGGAGGATGACTGAAAATAGCTCTCCCATGGCAGGATACGATGCTTGTGTTTCTAAAAGATTCATAGGTATTCAGAGATGCCAACTTTTACGAATTTTCTGTAGTTTGTACAGATTTTCACAACATCTTACGGTTTTACGGAAGTCACCCAAAGAACTACGGAAAAGCCCACTTAAGATCCCTGCACCCAACTTTCTATTTTTTACCATCTTTTGATCGATAAAACGCACTTTACAGATAGTCCCTATACGCCTTCGATGTTCTGACTTCTCCCGTGATTCCCCGTACAGCCATTTGAGAGTGCCATGTGCAAAAGCAGAGAGGGAGCTCAGTGCCTTTTGCGAACTCAACATTGATTACATGTGGCTTTGTGCTTGTGAAAATTTCGGTGCAAACATTTTAACCGTTAAACTCAATTGTCTGGTGGCACACGACATTACGAAATCACCGAATGACGCCTCTATAGCTCGCGAGACATTTATTTTACGTTGAATAGGTCTAGTGTCATTCGCTACGCCAACGACGCCTCTATAGCATGCATGGCATGGCAGGGCTTGCGCGACATTTCCTTTTCCCCGAATAGAAAAAAAGAAGTGTCATCGGCGTTTCGGGTGTCGCCCACCTTGCCATTTACGCCTCTATAGCTGGCATGTCTGCCCTCGCAAATATTTTTTTATGCCGAATAGGTAGGGCGTCATCTGCCACGACTATGCCGCCTTTATAGCTCGTATGTCAGGGCTTGCGAGATATTTCTTTTTCGCATAATATGTTGGGTGTCACCCTCCATGCCGATGACGCCTTTATAGCTCGCATGTTGGTGCTTGCGAGACATTTCTTTTTCGCCAAATAGCTCGCATGTCGGGTGTCATCCGCTACGCCAATGACGCCGCTATAGCTCATGTCAGGGCTTGCGAGACATTTTTTTTCTCATAATATGTCTGGTGTCGTCCTCCATGCCGATGACGGCTTTATAGGTCGGGTGTCATCCGCCACGCCAGTGATGCCTCTATAGCTTGTGTGTTGGGGCTTGCGAAGCTTTTTTTTTTTTTTTGCTGAATAGCGCACGCGTTGGGGCTTGAGAGGCATTTCTTTTTGCTGAATAGCGCGCGTTGGGGCTTGCGAGGCATTTCTTTTTTGCTGAATAGCGCGCGTTGGGGCTTGCGAGGCATTTCTTTTTTGCTGAATAGCGCGCGCGTTGGGGCTTGCGAGGCATTTCTTTTTTTTGCTGAAAGCGTGCGCGTCGGGGCTTACGAGGCATTCTTTTTTTTTGCTGAAAAGCGTGCGTGTCACCCGCCACGCCGATGATGCATCTATAACTCGTATGACGGGGCTGGCGAGCAAAAGCTGAGCTTTTACTGCTGAGTTGTAGCTTCTGCAAAAAAAAAAAAAAAAAGAATGCTCGGTGAGTATGGGTGAAAAGTTTTTCGAGTGGAAAGGGTTAATTTAGATTAAAACGAAATGAAGGGCAGCAGTGAAACAGCTATGACAACAAAAAGAACGGAGTCAGATAAAATTGATCGTCAAGTCAAGTGTATCGTGATATATATATAGTAAAGAATGGCCTTTTTTATGAAGCATCTAAAGTTTTGTCGAATCATGTTTTGTAAGCCATGTGGCTGCTATTTTAGCCTAGCGCATGGCAGATGCGATAATTACAAGCGACATACGGAGAGCAAGAAGCACAAAGATAATGTCAAGAGACTAAAAAGAGATGCGAGTAAAATTAATGTAACCAAAAAACCTCTTAACAGCTTATAAAGAATCCTGGAAAAAATATCAAGAGCAGATTAGTGCTTGAAAAATGCAGCAAAGTAAGCAAAAATGAGAAGAAGAAATTGAATGTTCACAAGGCGATTTGAAATGGGAAGAAGCTGAACTTTTTCTGCAGTTGGATTTCTCTCATAAAATGTTAAACAATGCTGAGATGAACATTGAATGTGGCATAAAAAAAAGAGACATGAGTGCAATAGAAAGTGGACAAGTACTATTAAAAGAAGCAAACTAATTAAGAAGAAGGTAGTTTAGAACACGCTAAGTTACATATAAAAGTTTAATGCAAATCTATGTCAGCCATTACTATGGCCTTCATCAGTGCGACTATGATTGGTTTACGTTGCTAGATTGGAAAGGTAAGTTTTGTAATGGTAACCTGGGTGACGTAATGCAATGAGGGATTTCCAGATGTAAGGAACGAAAATGGGGAGCTCAGAGTTGCAATTTTTGGAAAATAAAATTTCCAAACTTTCTCTATACCTTAGAGCATATCGATTTTGGAAGGGAACCAACTTTTTAGTATCGGACCAAAGTGGAATAGCAGAAGTGTCAGCCATGGTAAGAAGAGATAAGGCAGATGAAGGTTTTCCAAATTTCACATCAGATTTGTGTTCCTGAAGTCTTGAGAGAATTTTCCGGAATGAACTTCCTATGTACGTGGTTAATCCAACGTTAGTCTTGATCGGAATTTTATACACTCCAGGCGAAGAAAGCGGAGGTCTTGGGTCTCTGTCATTACGGAGTATAACAGAAATTGAAGGGGAAGAACGAATGGCAAGTCTATATCCTTCTCTTTTGAAGATACTGATGAGTTTGTAGGCAGAAGGTTCGTGAAAAGGGATTGAGCCAGCAAACGTTAGTTTCTTTTTTGGTGAAACAGGTTGAAGAGCAACAACTGTTTTTTTCTTAGCATTTTGAATTAATTTAGAAACCAGATAGGGGGAAAGCCATGTTGAGTAGCAATCAAGCGGATGTTTGCTAATTCATTTGTTAGATTAACTTCAGTGTTACAAACCAAATGCGCTCAATGAATGAGAGACTTGAGGGCTGACAGATTATATTGGTGGAAGGTATGAGAATTGAAAGGAATAATGCTGTTGGTAGAAACTGGTTTTCGGTAGACAGAAGTGGAAAGAAGATTATTACATTTTGAGATGCTGACATCCAAGAAATTTATCTTGCCATCAATTTCTTCATTAATGGTGAATCTAATGGATGGGAATTTTTCAGTGATTAAATTTGTGAGTTGCAATAGATCTTTTTTAGGATGAGGCTAGATGACAAAAATATCGTCGACATAATAGAGCCATAAGGTAGGTTGTTGGGCATGTTGCATCACAATTGATTGCTCAATATTTCGCAGGTATACTTCAGCCTAAAGTGGGGAAAGAGGTGACCCCATTGGTACACCTTAGTTTTGTTGATAGCATTGATTATTAAAAATGAAGAAACTGTGTTGACGAAGAAAATACAGGCAATTATACAAATCCTTGGTTAAAGTGCCATCCATGGGGAATTGTTCTTTGAATTTATGAATGAGAAGCATGTGTGCTTCAAATTGAGGCACAGAAGGAAAAAGTGATTCATCGTCCAGGGTAAACATACTTGCATGACCATCAATGGAGTTTGGAAGTCTAGAGATGAATTCAGCAGTGGATGAAATATTGAAGGGGTGGTTATTAGTGATAATCTTGAATTTTTTGGCAAGACATTTTCCCAGGTTACAAGCAGGAGAGTGAGTATTTTCCACAAGAGGTCTAATTGGAGCATTAGCTTTGTGTAATTTAATTTGGGCAAATAATCTAGAAGAATTGTAGAAAGAAGGAGCGGAAAAATCTCCCAAGAAAACCTTTAACGACTGTAACTTATTGAGGCGATCCACAGATGATTTCAAGGTTTCCACAGGATTTTTAGGAAGAAGTTTGCAATTGGTGGAAAGGAGGGAATCATTGACTTTTTGATTAAGGGTATCCTTTTTGATAATAACTGGAAGGCCGACTTTATCAGCCATACATACAGCTAAATTATTAGCTTTTAGGAACTGTTTAATTTTCAAGAGCTTTGAGGCAAACTTAGTATTAGTGACAGTACTTGAGTGTGCTTGCTTAATAAAGATGGCAGCAGCCTGAGTACGTATTTTATGCTGAGCATCGGAAGTGGTGTTATGAATAACAGATTCAAGCAAGGGTATGGTTTCCATGAGATTCTCAGTATCTTAAAAAATTAGAAGAAAATAAAAGTGAGCAATTAAATATTGAGAAAAGCAGCAAAAAATTTAATATTTTTTTGTAAAATTAAATGATTAATAATAGAATCCTGCTATGGTTACAATTTTTTTTATCTATTTGAAAACTAAAATCTTTGTGTGTGTGTGTGTGTGTGTGTGTGTGTGTGTGTGTGTGTGTGTGTGTGTGTGTGTGTGTGTTTTTAATGCAAGATGTTTTAAATTTGAGTAGGATGCATGTAGTTCCAAAACATTTTTTTCTTAAGAGTTTGTTCTATCTACTAATATTTTTCCTGCTCTGAAAAAGTTTTCTTACACCAAAAATGCATTTTGTTGCTTCAAAAATGTATTTTTCCTTCTCCAAAAATGCATTTTGCTGCTCCAAAATGTATTTTACCTGCTCCAAAAATGATTTTGCAATTTTCCATCACTGCTTCTGTGGCACTGAAGTCGATCATTTTCTAAAGTGGCGACTCTGAACGAGCACGCACAGGTTGTGTGGTGGTACACAGAAACAAAATCGGCTGCTCAAGTGCAACGAAACCTCCACCACATCTTCAATAAGAACCCTTCAACATTTAAGACTATGAAGAATTGGTGTGGCCAGTTTTTGGCAACCGGTAGTGTGTTGAAACGACATGGTGGAAATCCCAATGTCTTGGGAAGAGGCTATAGAAAATGTGCGGAGATCATTCGAAAAAAGCCTCTGAAAGTCAGTCAGACAAGCACCAAGAGAACTTGGAATGAAATGGTCAACAGTTCATTGAATTATTTACCCTTGATTACACTTGCATGCCCATAAGGTACAGATTTTGCAGGAAATCAAACTTTACAACCGGCCAAAGTGAGAATAATTTGCAATCGCTATGCTGGACCTCATTGCTGATGACAAAAACTTTTTATCACCCACAATGCTTTCAGATGAGGCAACCTTTCACATTTCAGGTAAAGTAAATTGGCACAGTGGGCAAATTTTGTACTTGGAAAATCCGCATGTAGTCGAAGAATGCATGTGCGATAGTCTGAAGGTTAGCGTGTGGCGTGGACTCCTGCACAATCAGATTGTTGGACTGTTTTTCTTCGCTAAGAACACTATCGGTGGATGGGTGGGGCATCATCCTGCTGGAAAATTATGGTTGGCTGCTATCTATGGTATGGCAAAGATCTGAAGCATATCCTAGTTATGCTTCAGATCTTTGCCATACCATAGATAACAGCCAACCATAATTTTCCAGCAGAAGAATGCCCCACCCCATTGGAGCTGTGAAATCCGAGATTTCCTGAATGACACATTCCCCAACCATTGGATAGGCAGTGATGGTTTAATTCCCTGGCCTCCGTGTTTCTCGACATTATCCCATTAGAGGCACATCAAAGACAAAAAAGTTATCAGTATAATGACAGTAAAAAAAAGTTACCAGTATAATGGATTTGAAATAGCACATAATAGATGCCCTAAGCTCTGTCACTAAAATCATGTTGCAGTACACAGAGTGAAATCAAGTACAGACTAGATTCTTCGTGCCACCAAAGCTGCCCATGTGGAGGTGCACTGAACTGAACTGAAAACTTTGTAGCACTGTCATCTTCATGTTTAGTAATGGTTGCGTACATATTTTTCTTCAGTCTGTATGTGGGTGTGCTTTTAAAATGTTGGAGTTTCATGGTGGACAGACACCCTGTATTGGTGTTTACATTGATCGAATAGATTTCCTTTTTCATATATTTGTTAAAACATGCTCAATATTTTTTTATTCCTGAAGGAGTTCTTTCAAGATTGGTTTTGCTCTCATCTTTTCATTTAAATATTTTGTCAACATTGGTACACCAAATTTTCTAGACAGTTGCTGTTTTCTCATGTATTTTTCTTTTCATACCACTTTGCTTATTGTAATCCTAAGTATCTTCAAGCATCAAATTAAATATTTGCACTTCTCTAAGGTTTCTCTTCTATGGAAGATTCTCCAGTAGTATCCTTGTCACCCTCCCCCCTTAAAAAACTGTGTTTTAATATTTTTGTTAAACAATCACATGATAAACATCAACTGCATTTTGAAGAACATACGTTTGCACCTTCTAATTCCTCAGTTTTTTTCTCCCAAGTGAAAAATGAATTCACAGTGACAAAGCTGTGTCTGACCTTGAGTGACAAACTGTTGTTGAGGTAAGCACTTCTGCAATCTGCCAAGTGAATGTAATGCACCACCAATTAAAAATGATGCATATAATACACTGAAGAGCAATTAAATTAGAGATACCTGTCTAGTAACGTGTAGCACCACCTTTCGCCCTGATGACGGCGGCGATTCGTCTCAGCATGGACTCGACAAGACACCGGAAGCGTTGGGAAGCCATACGGATCCACGACCCCTGAACAAGCTCCCACAGTTAACGAAGATTTGATGGAGAGGGGTCAGAGCTTCAAACATCTCTCTCGATGGCATCCCAGATGGGATTGAGGTCAGGTGACCTAGCTGGCCAAGGAAACGAGGTCACGTCGGTGGAGTGTTCATCCAACCATTCGGATACAATTCAGGAGCGATGGCAAGGTGCATTGTCTTGTTGCAGGATGAGGTCCCCTGTGGGATGTTGAAGACGCACAAACGGGAACAAATGGTCGTCCAGGATATCCCAGTAACACTGACCTGTGAGGGATGATGTCACACGTACCAGGGGTCCCATTTCAGTCCATGTAAACAGTCCCCAGACGAGAATGCCACCCCCACCAGCTTAAAGAGTAACCTGCTGGCAAGAAGGATCCATTGCTTCATGTGGTTTGCTCCGTACTCGTATCCTGCCATCCACATGTACCAACGTGAATCTCGACTCATCAGTCCAGGCAATATTTTTCCACATGTCTAGGGTCCAGTGGCGATGTTCCCGCACCCATGCTAATATTTGCACCCTGTGATGTGCGGTCAGCAGCGGTACCCTCGTGGGATGATGGCTTCTGTACCCCATAGCGAGGAGATAGTTCTGGATGGTATGGCTGCTTACACGTTTTTGTGCACCAGCGTTAAATTGCTGAGTGATTTCTTGCACTGTGGCCCATCTATCCGCTGTTACAATGCGAGCTAGCCGATGATGAACCCACTCATCCACACGCTGTTGTCCACGGCAGTTGGCCCTTGCAGAGATGATTTTGCTGGATTCGATGTACTTACGGTGCACCCATGACACAGTGGCTCATGAAAATCCCAGTGCCTGCACTACTTCCAAGACGGAGTGACCCATTCGTTGGGCCCCGACAATTTACCCATGATCAAATGCGCTTAGATCCTTCGTCTTACCCATACTGCGTCCAACTCTTACTGATTTCCATTGCATCACACCTTATATTGCCGGATTGCTGCATACGTCATGTAATTTCCGTTTACAGGGCCGCCCACAGCGCCCCATTTGCATAACGCCAGCTGTCTCTAATTCAATTGCTCTTCAGTGTAGAAACGTGTGAAATAGAGAAGGTTGAATGAGTGCTTTGTTTCTAAAGAGATTTGTCCCACTGAATGTGATCACCTGAGAAATGTTTATGATGAGAGTGCCATCAATGCAATCATATATCAGTAATACAAGTATCATATCAGGAACATTGGTTAGCTTGTTCATCCCAGTTTTGTCACTGTTAGATTTTCAATTGTTTTGCCTTCTGAAAGATGAATTTGGGTACACCCTTTTTTTTTAAATATGATGGTGAACTGCAAAAATTGTTGAGAAAAACATGTAGAAATAATTTCCAACTCATTTGGAGAGCACAGAAATTTATAGTCATATGTCACACAGATTCCAGAACTTACATTTATCCATTTCAGAAAACTTGAGTTTGGTGATGCTGTCCAAATTTCTGACAAAAACTTACTGAGCTGGTGTGTATTGTCTTGGTAAGCATTTTGCAAGTGTTGAATTTAATGAAAATTTTGTGGGAAAATAGTGTTATTTAAGATGCATTAATCCTCTATGTAAATTTCATTGAAGTCACAACTTATAAAGAAAATTGGGAGGCATTATTTTTGTACTAACCTTCATATGTTTCATTATTTGTGTTCTCAGAACAAATTGTTTTAATTGAGGTAATTCAAGAATTACATTTGCATCTGATTTTTCTAATTCCATAGTATTACTTGTTAAAATCATGTTTCACAATTAAAAAAAAAGGGGGGGGGGGTATGGTATCTCTGTACACTATATTTGGTGAGGCTTAGTCTGCAGTCTCCAGTAGCTTGATTTTTGTTGTTGTTTGTTTTCTTTTGTAAGTAATTCTAACATACTTGGGAACTATTCTATGTGATGGCATATTGTTCGACTTGGTTATCAAAAACGTCTGGATCACTGATTCAAGTTTTGAGCAAAATCAGTAACTTTGACTTTCAAGAATATGAAATGGATGCTGTGTTCTGGGCAGTGTTTCAGACATTTTGCAAAAATTCTCAGTTTTGCAGTAACTGCCACTCCTTCCAAATAAATGTTACTACCTACCTACCTTCAATATTAAGTTGCTGGTGCTATAAAATGGTTGTGTTTGCATTCCATAAAAGGCAGTTGAAGTACCAAAGAATATCCACACTTATAAACACATATGCATTTTCCCACTATGCATTTTACATCATTCATGGAAAATTTCTATAAATTTAAATACATATGTAGTATTGATAGCTTTGATATATTTCAGTTATTGTCTGTGTATGCATGCCCTTATTACCTGCTCTGTGCTGTAGATAATCACGTATTAGTAAATTTACTTTTTGAGATAATTCCACCAACTGTTCTGCTTTCTGCACAAATTGACTCCCATAAGGTGTGAGAGAATTTGCTTACTTTCAAAGATTGTTCCTATCAACACAATATATATTCAGTAAGAGAAAAATATAAATATTTATCTTTTGAACCATACATGAGATTCTTCTGCAGATTTGTGGAATTTCCCGCTTTTCTTCTTTATTATTATTATATTTTAATCATTTGGGTCATTGAGATAAATGCAAAATTGAAGATAAATCTGGGGAGGGGTGATTAAGTGGGATGAGATTGTTTTCCATCAATGGATGGTATTTTGTCTTTCAAAACTTTTGAAAATGAAAGTTAAAGGTAGCAAAGATTTTTCCTGTAATTCTAATTTCTTTTCCTCGTGATGTTGCCTCTGTCTAGTTTTGTTGTTAAATATCATTTTGTTGTATAATGTTTGTATTTTAGCTTGAAACTATAGGCAGAAATTTTAGAAAACGGTAGTTAGATGGCGCAAAAATTTCCTTGTGATCTTCAGACATGAGATTCTTCTGTGGATTCAAGGAATTTTGCCTTTTTCATCATCATTTGAGTCATTATTGAGATCGGTGCATAACTGAATATGCAAATTTTGGGGTGATTAGTGTTGTTGGTGTTTTCCATCTGAGGCCAGAATTCTGTTTTTCAAAATTTTCAAAAAATTAGAGTTAGACAGGGTGAAGATTTTTCCCATAATTGTAATTTTTTTTTTCTTGCGATGTCCCTTCTAGAAACCTAGTGTTGTCATAAAATGTTTATATTTCAACTTTTACGGAGAACTTTCTGAAAACTGAAATCGGACGGAGCGAAGATTTCTTCCGTAATCGTATGTTTCCACCTGTGATGTTTCCTCTATCCTGTATTGTTGTTAAATGTTACCCCCCACCCCCCAATAAATTTTTGCATTTCAGTTTGATAAGGGAGAGAAAATTTCTGAAAACAGAAGGGACAAAGTTGGAAGTTTTGTAAGAATTGATGCATGGTGTTCAAAAGTATTCATGTTCCCAAAGTTGCACCATTTATTTAAAATAGTGAAAGCTTTAATATGCATTCATGGTGCTCAGGCTAAAAGTTTTTTTAGCATAATGGATGAAATTGTTGTCATTTGAGGCTGTCAGTAAAGAAATGGGAAGGAAAGTATATCAGCAGAAAGAAAAATTAAGCAGTGGATGCTGTGCATGTGCAGATTCAACAAAACACAAATATGGCTTTGAAACATCAGATCATATGTAGAGGATTTTAGGAAGGGAATGTCTGACCACAAGTCTTAAACAACCCTTAGAAATAGGAAGCTAGGAGATTTGGACGAGTGCCCAACACAAAAATGACATAGATGCAAGTAAGAAAGCGGGAGGAAGACTCCCTTATTTATAATCGGGGAGGGGGAGGGCAGTACCCTGGGTTCCAATGGCACACAGCAGATATTTGGTTCGAGCTTTCATACCTGCCTGACAAATATGACTTTGAAACTTGCCTAGAATAAAGCAAGGCTGGCACTCACAAGACAAAACTTGAGCTGATGTCCTAGCAAGAGCAAAACAAAACAAAACAAGAAAAACACTGTTTAAAGTAATGTCTTTGAAAACCATTTTATCAGGTAACCAAAAAGTTTGTGCGATTTTCAGTAGAGTTAGCTGCAGTGACTTGTTTTATATTGTAGTGGTTTGCAGAGCGGAATTTTGCATGGGTGTCTTAAGGCACAGATACCAGGCAGTCAATCGGTGCGCTCTTTCTCTGACTTTGAACCCTTTTAAAATGTCAGTTGAACCTGGGGTAATTTGGGCTTATTTGCTTTACGAATTTAAACTCTGTTCAAAGGCTTCAGAAGCATCCCATAAGATATACACCGATGAGCCATTACATTATGGCCACCTACCTAATAAGCTGTAAAGACCTTCTTTAGCCTGCAAAACAGCGGCCACTCAGAGAGGCATCGATTTGATGAGGTGGCAATAGGTATCCTGGGGTATCTGGTAATGTCAACAGCAGGTCCTCCAGTTCCTGTACGTTTCGGGGTGGTGGTGATTTAGCGTGAACTCGCTTTTCCAAGTTGAACCACAAATCATTACCGTAAGTACTTAACGGGAATTATAGAATTATACATAATATCTAAGGTATTGTTTACCTGATATTGTCAAAGTATTTTGCACATTGTTGCTCTGTGAGGCACATGCTCCCAGCCCGAGAGGTCTTAATGTTACGGGTTTTTGGTTAGTTATAAAAAAATTTAAAATAAAACAATTAGGTTATATATTTTCAGTTCTACATTCATTCATTCGTACAATCAAACATTTTAAATTTACTATTAATTAAAAGATTTTAGTAGAAAGAGTTATACTCATCGGGTCAGGAGACTTCTCACAAGGGGTTTGTCGTCGCCATGTTATGGCGAATGCTTTCCGACACGGTCGGTGTGTCATCGTTGGGCCTTCTACATCTACACGAGGGTTTCCTCGCGTGTTTGTAGCCGCTGGAGTTCCTTGTCGGGTAAATGAAGGGAAAGTTTTGCGGTTTGTATGTGTTAGTTTATTGCTTCTCATGTGTCACCATTTATTGGATGAGTTGGCAGATATATCAGTCATAAGTACAATTTTTTCTTTTTTTTTTTTTTTTTTTTGTGTAGCTATTTTTGAGCTATTGTTATTTATTTGTAGAAACAGGTGTATTATTTTTAGTCCTTTATTAAATGGTGTGACTTACTTTTGTAATGTTCTTTTTTTTTTTTTTTTTTTTTTTTTTTATGGATTTTTTTGCTTTTTATAAGTGACTTCCAGGCTGTATAGCATAAGACAACCCTTAAGGTTGCCTCATGAATTACATATTTTGGAATTATAGAAGATAAATTTATTAAAGTACATACCTCTCAAGTTTTCGATCTATACAATAGATCATAGTCAGGAGTTCCTGTGTCTTACTACTTTCACAGGTCTGGCTACCAAGCCTTGTTGATTTGTCATCCAGTATGTTCATAATGTTGCCACTTTGTGTCTTGTAAATTTCCAGGGATTCTTCTAATTTCCGGATGATTACATGGGATTGATGCTTGATAACTTGTAAGAAGTCTTATTCCATTTTGTGGCCAGTTTGTTGTAGTGCCTGTCTAATCCTGTTTTATTTGAAATGTTCTTTATTGCTGCTTTGTATTCATTAATTCTGGTGATTAACCTTCCTCCTGTTTCTCCTATGTGTGGTAAACCACACGAACACTAGATTTTATAAATGACTCCTTTCTGGAGTAAAGCAGATAATGACTCCTTCGTTCATACTCCGCAGATGTATGGTTTGCTAAAACTTCATAAGAAGGGCTACGAATCTGACCTATTATTGACTCAAAATATTCTCTGCTCAATCTGCATTATTACTTGTTTCATTTATCAAAGTTGCTTCCTAAACCTAAGGCACTGATAAAGAACACTGAAGAGCTATTACAGAAACTAGAAGAACTTCCAGAATTAGAAAACCCTTCCATGGCTAGTTTGGATGTTGTGTCAATGTATATGAATGTTAACCTGGACAAACTCATAGATTACATAGCAGATGACCTATCAAACCAGTAGTGTTTCATGATTATAATAAAGAATAAAAAATAGGCATTTATGAACTTACAGTATTTGCTTTGAATAACAATTTTTTTTCAGTTCCAAAGCTGCTTCTGTAAGCACAGATGTGGGCTGGCAATGGACTCTTTATTAGCACCTCTCCTAGCAAATTATTATGTTAATAAAATAGAGGAGGCCTTCCTATTGAAACCTATGTTCTGCATGTATACTAGATACATGGATGATATCTTTTTCATCACTGATCAAGAAATAGAAAACATTCAAATTTAGAATCTGGCAACAATCTTAGTCCTCCACTGGCATGATGAAGACCTAAGATAAGATCGAAAGCTCCCAACTTACGAAAAAGGTCGAAAGCTCCCAACTTTCTTGTAAAAGTTTTTCTTCATGTAACGTAACAAGCGTGATCACAAATTACCTTTATTTCTCAACTAAGATTCTAGAAGGTTTTAATTTCCAAGATAAATCCCTAAAATTTACTTTAGATGATCAAAAGGAAAATAAGCTAAGTTACCTAGACATTACTGTAAAATGGGAAGGAAAAAGTCTTAACACAGAGTTATACAAGAATCCTACAAATACTGGTAAAAATTTAACTCGGATCATTGTAAATATATAAAGTAAAATGTAGCTTTACAATTTAAAGAAAAAGCTGAATTTATCTTCAGAAGCTAAAGAAAAACATAAAAATAAGTTAAAATCAATCTTATTAGAAAATGATTACCCTTCAAAAGAAATACATGAACTATTGGAAGAGAATCCTACTAGGAAAAGAAGTAGCACTACAGGAAAAAATAAAGAGAAAATTGACTGTTTATTCACACGAAAAGTCACCACAAGGGACTTTTTTGTGAATAAACAGAGACTGTTTAAAAAACTAATGAAAATCAGCAATAAATATAGAATTAGGTGGGCTCCAGGTTTAAATAACAGAATTAAAAAATATTTACCATCCCTAAAACAAATAGAAGAAAATACTTTACTCCAGCAAAGAGTCATTTATAAAATTGAGCGTTCATGTGTTTCCCATACATAAGAGAAACAGGACGAAGGTTAACCACCAGAATCAACACAAAGTAGCAGTAAAGAACATTTCAAATAAAACAGGATTAGATAGGCACATACAACAAACTGGCCACAAAATGGAATAAGACTCCTTACAAGTTATAAAGCATCAATCCATCACAATTAACTAGAAATAAGAGGAATCCCTGGAAATTTACAAGACACAAGGTGGCAACATCAACGACCATGCTGGATGGTATAAATCAAAAATTTGAGAGGTAATGTACCTTAATAAATTTATCCTTTGTAACTCCCATTAACTATTTACGGTACTGAAAGTAATTAAAAGCCATTAATTATTAGAACCACAAATGTTCGATTGGGTTCATGTCAGGTGAATTTGGTGGTCAGGACATTAACAGAAAGTCACCAGCTTGTTCCTCGAACCACTTCTTGATAATTCTGGCAGTGTGGCATGGCACATTATTCTGTTGGTAATGGCTATCCCTAGCAGGGAACACAGTTGCCATGAATGGGTGAACTTGGTCCGCAATGATGTTCAGATACCAGACAGCTGTCAGGAATTGTACTATTGGGATAATGGGGCCTAAAGTGTCCCAAGAAAACATGGCCAACAGCATAACACCTCTGCCGCCGGCTTGTTTCCGCCCAACAGTGCATCCAGGTGCCATAGCCTCCGTTGGGAATTGGCGTATCAGCTCTCGGCTGTCTGTGATTCATTAGACTAGGCCACCTCTTCCAATCATCTATGGTCCTATCTCGATCTTGGGCCTATTTCATGCATTGTTGATGATGACTTGCAGTGAGCATAGGCCCGGCTGGATCTTCGGCTACAAAGGCCCATGTGTAGAAGGCTGCAATGAACTGTGTGCTGTGACACATTGCCCTAATCACCACTGTTGTAGCTGCGGGTGATTTGTTGCACTGTGGCCTTTTGGTTGCTGTGAACAATGCTCGACCGACAGTCTCTGCTCCCCTCTGGCATCAACGAGCTGTGGGCGACACACGGCTAGACAACTGTTTGTCATTTGGCCACCTGTGCCCCACTTCTAATACCTATTCGCTACAGCGGCACGTGAACAACCCACAAGCTGTGCTGTTTCGGAGATCGTAGTTCCGAGGCACCGTGCAATCGCAATTTGTCCTTTATCAAACTCTGATAAATAAGAAGCTTTTCCCATTCTGATTCTGAACACTCTACTGACCAAAAGCCACTCCTCGGGTTGTATATATACTGCTCTGTGAAGTTCACCTGTGCCACCATTCAGTCTCCAGGCGTGCTCATTTCTCTAGGCTGGGGATCTTCGTAATATAATGGCTCATCGGTGTGTGTGGCATTTGGGAAAGATGTGGTAGCAGTACGTACATACATACATATCACTAAGCTGTTCTCCGAGATTCAGAGGTTAGCAACCAAAAAGAAATACAAACTTCCAGATATTTTTACTTATTGTTGTCGTATCAAACTTCGCCATTTACAGCGATCTTGACATACAACTCGTGCTTCACTGATATCCATAACACGCCGTACACAAGATCTTTTATACTTCATACTCATCTTTTTCTCATGCAGACACTCCTGAATCTGATCCACCCATGTCTTCCTTGGCCTTCCTCTGCCTTTCCTTCCTGCCACTTGGGCTGAAAAGATTTTCTTAGTAAGCATTTCATCACTCATTCTTTCAACATGGCCAAACCACCAAAGCATGTTGGTCTCCACCTTGCTAACAACATTTTGCTTTACATCACACAACTGCAATACATCTTCATTCCTCACACAATCAGATCGTGTCTTGCCACAAACCCCATGTAAGTAACGCATTTCTCCAGCACACAAACGACTCCTATGTTTCTTCTGCAGTACCCAGGTTTCACTGCCATACATCAGAGTAGGAACAATTACTATTTCATACACAGCCATGCGGGACTCTCTAGAGAACCCATCATTCCTGTGAAAACCTCCCAGAGCAGCTATGACATTCAAAAAAGAATTCACCCGCCTACTGATTTCACCATCCAACTTGTTCTCTCTGTCAAACATGCTTCCTAAATACACAAACTCACTCACCTGGTCAATCACAGTGCCATTTATACTTACATTACATTCAGTGCTACCCGTTCCTCTCGCAAACACCATAACTTTGGTTTTTCCCTTATTTATACTCAGTTTGAATTTCATGCAAACTTCGTGCATCCGAGTCAACATACTCTGCAACTCACTTTTGCTCTCTGCCAACAGGACAGTGTCATCAGCATACAGCAATCTGCACACACGGATATCACCAAGACATAAACCACTATTATCTATTTTGGCATCACGCATGCATGCATCCATAAATATATTAAACAGCCATGGTGACATTACACAACCTTGTCTAACTCCTGCACCAATGGAAAACCATTTTGATAAAACACAATTCACTCGTACACAAGCTCTACTACCAGCATACATGGCTTTTACACTATTAAGTAGATTCCCAGTAACACCATATTCATTTAATACCTTTCACAAAAGTGTCCTATTCACTCGGTCGTAGGCTTTCTCTAAATCTATGAAGACAGCAAAAACTTTCTTCCCAACAGCCAGATACTTTTCAATCATCATGTGTAATGCAAAAATCTGGTTAGTGCAGTACGTACTGTGTAGAAATGGTTTAAAAATTTTGTTTTTGGTGATGAATCACTTGAAGATGCACCATGTTCAAGAAAACCCTCATTATTGATAATGACGAATTACATGCCATTATTGAAAATGATTCCGGATAAACATGTGAAGAACTGTCACAAATGTTTAACATGAGTGGCAAAACATTTCATTTACACTTGCATCAACTGGGAAAATCATGGAAACTAAGAAAATGGGTCCCACATGCATTTATCAGATGACAAACTTCAAAAGCTATAAATTTGTTCTTCACTGCTTTCATATCACAAAAACTAGCCGTTTTTGGATTACTTGCTGACTTGTGATGAAAAATGGATCATGTACTCTAACAGGAAGCGAACGTATCATTGGTTGTCACCAAGCGATCCAGTACTACACACTTCAAAGGCACCACTTCATCCTCAGAAGACTATGCTTTGTGCGTTGTGTACTGCAGCTGGTATAGTCCACTACGAGTTTCTCACTGCAGGCCAAACAATTACAGCCAAGATCTACTCAATGCAACTCGAGCGTGTGCAGGATGTGTTACATCAGAAACAGCCAGGAGCAGGATGTGTTACGTCAGAAACAGCCAGGACTAGTTAATCGGAAGAATGTGCTATTCTTACAGGTCAGTGCAAGACCTCTTACTGCAAAACTGACCCATGAGAAGATTTGTTCTTTAAGATGGGAGATACTACTTCATTTTCCATATTGTCCTGACATTTCACTAAGCGATTATCACCTTTTTTGGCACTAGACAATCGCATGTGAAATAGACATTTCCGCAATAAAGCAGAGGTTGAAATTACTAGGATTTTTATTTCTAAAGACAAAACATTTTATAAAAGTGGATTTACAAACTTGTATCTCATTGGGAAAGATTTGTAGATTGTGAGGGTACTTATTTTCATTAATAAAACATGTTATGAAAAGTTCTGCAGTTGTTTAATATTTATTATGAAAAACAGGCAAACTTTTTTGGTTACCTGATATTTTGTTTTAAATTCAGTAACTGTGTGGTGTTAATACAGTTGTGTGTTCCAGAATACTTACATAAGTAAATTTCAGTGAAATATTTAGTCTTTCTCATGCTGTGTTATATTCACACTTTCTCTCGGCACATTCTGATTTTTCACCCAATTAAAATGTTTGGGTTTTTTGTTTGTTTGTTTTTTGTGGTCAGTCACATGTGTGTTGTTTGAACATGTGCTTTGTATGAAAAGCTTATATATATGCATCATTCTTGGGACTATTATTTCTTTTTTTCACTACATATGTAGGTAAATCACATTAAAATTCCTCACTTGAGATCCAAATGAGTGCATTGTTAAAAGTGAGTGAAGTGAAAAAACATTGCCAAACCATGTAGTTTTATGATAAATGCTACTTGCATTTTTTAAGCCAAAATGCAAGCAAATCAGTATTATGGAATATATCAGTATCTACTCTTAAGTGAAAGCTCTTAAGTAAATGCTGCTTAAAGCTGTGTTTGTGCCTCTAAAAATTTGAAGCATTTCAAGGATATGTGGGCAAAATAAAAAAATAAATGGGAAAAAAAACTCACAATAATACGAGGGTTGTACAGAAAGTAATGCATAATTGGGCATAACTTTTTTATTAGCTGGCAAAGGTCATTCAAATTGCTCATGTTGGTAGAGTAACTCTTTCCCTATAAGTAGGTAACCCTTCTTCTTCATTGCAGGTAAATAATGTATTCCAAGCAGAAGCAATGTCCTGTCATTGAGTTCTTGATGAAGGAAGGGTGCAGGCTGTCCGACATCCACAGAAGGCTACAGAATGTTTACAGAAGTGACACCATTGAAAAGAGCAATGTGCACAGATGGATGAACCAGCATTGAAGACAAACCACGCAGTGGGAGACCATCTGTGACCACTGACACGAATCGTCAGCAAGTGGATGAATTGATTCGTGCGGAGAGAAGAGTCACAATCCAGGAACTTGTTGCACAACTGGATTGTGGTCACAATGCCATACAGAAGATGGTGAAAGACGTAGGGTATTAGAAAGTGTGTGCAAAGTGGATACCTGGACAGTTGACCCTTGTTTTGAAGGAGAGAATTGTGGAAGACTGTTCTGATCTGCTAAAAGCGTTTGAAGCCAATGAAGATGTTCTTTTCTGGTCTGGTGATGGGGGTGAAACGTGGGCTTATCTTTATGATCCGGAAATGAAGAATCAATCCATGCAATGGTGTCACACCTTTTCACCAAGGCCTAAGAAGTTGAAGAGCCAGCAATCAGCACAGAAAGTCATGGTGACTGTTTGGGGGGGAGGGAGGGGGTGACAGGGGTGTCGTTCTCATTGATTTTCTGGAACATGGCCGTACTGTTACCAGTGAGCAGTACATTGAGACACTCAAGAAGCTTAGAGAAGCCATGAGGAGGAAGAGACAGAACAAGAATCTGAAAAGGATCCACATTCACCATGGCAATGCGAGACCACACACATCTTTGGCAACAAATCAGATGATCAGCAAATTAGGCTGGTCTGTGGTTCCCCATCTGTCGTACAGCCCAGATCTGGCACTTTCGGACTTCCACCTTTTCAGTCCAATAAAGGACAGTCTCCGGGGACAACAATTTGATGACACAGACAAGGTGAAAGAGGCTGTGAAGAAGTGGGTACAACAGTCCACACCTGAATTTTTTCAAAGAGGATTTGAGAGTTGGGTTCAATGATGGTGCAAATGCATCGTTTGTGATGAAGACTATGTTAAGTAGTACCTTTGTATAGAGAAAGAGTTACTCTACTAACATGTACAATTTGAACAACCTCTGTCAGTTAATAAAAAAGTTATGCCCACTTTTGCATTACTTTCGGTACAACCCTTGTATATCAGTATATGTCCTTAAGTGTAAAGTTATGATCTGAATTAATCTGAGTTGTTTTCACATAACTGGTCATTTTCATAATCCTAAAAATTAGTTCAGGAAATGTATAACAGATTTTTTATTTCTTTCTGTGGCATAAACTTGCATATGCACTGGATATTAGTTTCTAAGTTGGTATAAATCTGAATATACATTTTTTAGGAATTCAGTTTTGTACACAATTAACTTCAAAATGTTTCAGGTTAACAGCATTTGTTGCTCGTTCATTCCATCAAGCAAAAGCATATATTGATGTTGATGATGATGTAATAGCTGCAGCTATAGAGTATCTTGCAAAAAGACAGAAGCCTGATGGTTCCTTTGAAGAGATTGGAGAAGTTCACCATAAAGCAATGCAGGTTAGAAAACTGCTTTATAGATCTTGTTATTTCAGCAAAATGTACATACGATTTTAGTACTCTGTTGGCATATCCAGGGTTTCCGCAGTCCTTGAAAGTCCTTGAATTTTGCAAGAGTCCTTAAAAAGTGCTTGATTTTTTTTTTTTCCTGTTCACCAAATTTTAGAATAGTCGTAGTTCGTTGAAGGGAAGCTATTGTCAAAATGTTACAGGTGGCTGTGCCGTATTGTGGAACGCTCTCTTGGAATCGGGAACACGTAGGTGTCCCATTTCCGGTTTTCACGCGGCTGTGATTCTTAACCACGATAAGCAAATGTGAGGGGATGTAAAGTACTTGAAAGTACTTGCATGACAAACCAGATTTGTGAGCTGCCGAATGCTTGTAGCCCAGCGCATGCGTGGAGGAATGGTTCTTTCAAATACGTCACTGGCTGATTGTCTCAGCAGCAGATTGCAAGCGTGGTTTGAAAGTTGAGACGTTAGTTAATTTTCTTTTCTTTTGTGTGTGTGCTACTGCCACGATTTTTTTCTCCACACAATGCCGGGAAAATGTATTTTTTATAACATGTGGCTAACAAACTCTGCATATAATATGTGGATAGCACCAACACCAGATAAATATAAGGCCCAGTGCAAGATCCGTGCTAAGGACTTCAACGTTGGAAGAATGGGAGAATCTGCAGTCAAGTCACATATGAAAGGTATGTTCAATATTTTCCATATTTTTGTTCATTAAATAAAATATGTGCAATTAATCAGTTATTCCCTAAAACCATAATGATTTAGATACTGTGGTGCAACATTTAATTTTGTACATTTATTTAATATTTAACATACCAGCCAACTACTACGGATTTAGTTGTCTGAGTGCAGAACTACGGATTCTATGAATTTTTCATTTTGTTTACATTTTTTTTAATTTTGCTTTTATTTCATGATACACATGTCACATAATTCCACTTTTTTTTTTTTTTTTTTTTTTTTGTCATCGTCTTCGAAATCCATGCAAAACTGAAGAGAATTGGGGGAGGGGTTTGTTTTCCGCCTGGAAACTATATTGCATGTTTCAAAACTTTATAAAATGGGTAGTTAAGCAGAGTAAAAAATTTTTTGTCATAATTATATTTTTTTGCCTCATGTTGTTGCCTTTACATCCAGTATTCTTGTTAAATATCATTTTATTGAATAAATGTATTTCAGCTTGAAACTATAGCAACAATTTGCGGAAACGGAAGTTAGATGCCACGAAAATTTCCCCATAATCTTCAAGCATGACATTCTTCCACGAATTCAAGGAATTCCTCCTTTTTCGTTATTATTTTCGTCATTTACAAGATTGACGCACAAGGGAACAGAAAATTGGGGGTGGGGGATGTTCGTCGGAGGACGGAATTTCATCTTTACGAAACTTTCGAAAATGGAAGGTCGACAGAGTTCAGATTTTTTCAATAATAGTAATTTCTGTTTTTCTCGTGATGTCTCTGTCCAGTATTATTGCTAAATATCATTTTACTACATAAATATGTGTATTTAAGCTTGAAAATAGGGAAAAATTTCCAAAACCTGAAGTCAGACGGAGCAAAGATTTTTCCCATTATTGCTACTGCCCCCTCCACCCCCAGAGTGTTCCCACTCTCCTGCATTGTTAAGTATCCCCCGTTCCATAAGTTTTTGCATTTCAGCTTGATTAGGGAGAGGGAATTTTCTGAAAACGGAACTGACAAACTTGGAAAATTTGTAAAAATTGATGCATGGTGTTCAGAAGTATTAATATCCTCAAAGTTACACCATTTATCTAAAGTAGTTGAAGCTCTGATATCATGCACTTATGGTCCTCAGCTGAAAGTTCTTTCAGCGTGATGGATGAAATTATTGTTATCAGAGGGCATAAAAAAAAGTAAAGCAACAATGAAGAAACAGGAAAAGATATCCACAGCAAGAGAAGTTAAGCGATAGATGCTGTGCAGATGCAGAGTCAACAAAAGACAAACTGACAGTAGTCCGCATTCTTGCTGTGTGTTTTAATTTTTCATGCAGTTAAAACATTCAGCTTTTTTTCCCCTTCTTTGGTCTCATCTTGTCGTAAACTGCAATTTTAAAGGCAGTAATCATATGGTGAGTGGAGGTATAAGTCCCAATCTTTTTTTACAAAGTAATTCTTGTTTCTTCTGCGTGAAATACACCTGTCCAGGTGTTAACACAATCTCTGCTAAAGTTAATTTTTCCTTTCACTCTTAATTTTATTGAACACTGCTAACCAAATTAACTAATGAAATGTGAAACACACAACTAAATGGTTAGGCTATGTCTTTCTTTTGTTCTTTGTCTAAAGTTCTTAATTATTGTGTATTACTTGTTTTGCATGTATTTCGTAACTCAAAAACGTCTGAGTGTTTTAAGTAGCAACTATGTATTATTTCCTAGATATGAGGAAAACTGATAGTATAAAGTTTTCTGGCAACTAGAATTTAAAGTTCTGCTAGCAGTTTGAAAAATGGGAAAGAAGTGCTAACATTGTTATCGGATGATGAAAATATAAATAGGAGTAAAACAATATACTTCATTTCTCATTCGCATAAAGAAAATTTGCACAAATGTTCAAATCCCGGCTGGACCTGGACCAGTCATAATTAATGGTATAATGGGCCTGGGCTTTAAATGTCCAGGCCCAGACCTTAAAAAATAAGCCCATACTCATCTCTATTGTAAAGCTTGCTGCTTTGGTCTCTGCAGCATTAGAAACACATTCTATTTAGTGATGAATCTTGCTTCATGATCTGACAGTCTGATGCACGAATCTCGGTGTGGAGGATGCTTGGAGAATGCCACCTGCCCTCAGGCGCAGACTGGGCCACCATATTTGGGGTCGGTAGACTCAAGAAAGAAAAAAGTATGTGAATGGTGGGATAGCCACCCAAAATTTTAAACTCCTGCCGAAATAAATTTGCTAGGAGGAAGTCTCCTGGTTTTCGAAATTTTAATAACATACATACTGTATGCATTAACATTTAAGATCTCTCTCTTCAAATGATTTTCGGTACAAATTCAATATTTAGTTAAGTAGGAAAGACCTGAACTATGTCCTGCACAGTGGTGGAACAGCTGCACTGAACTGCTCTGAAATGTGTTAATTCGCATAGAAAATGTGTCGGATCTGCAGCAAAAGATTGCAGTCGAATACATCATACATGTCTGGAATATAATCAGTTGATGCACACAGGAATCGGCCATTCCGCTACCTAGGATAGCCGATTGATGGCTAAGTGCCCAGATATTTTTTAACGTATAGTGTATCCAAGGATTGAAATTTGTGGGCAAACAGAACATGTGTATAATAATAATAATACCCGGTAATAATAATAATAATAATAATAATTATTATTATTATTATTATTATTATTACACTGCTGGCCACCCAAAATGCAACACCATGAAGGACACGAGATAGCAAAGCCAGATTTACTGGACACATAACAACAGATACAAAGATGAAACGATCGAGCTTACAGGCCCGTGCGACTTATGGAACACGCAGACATCAACAGTTCGTGTGGCCCCCATGGCTGGCAATAACGGCCGTTATACGTGCCGCGGCATCGAACAAAAAGGCTTTGGATGTGGGCTTGGGGTATGTCGGTCCAGGCTGCTTCCACACGTTACCACAGTTCATCAGGCGTAGCCGTGGGTGGTGCTTGCCGGGCCACTCGGTTGCCGATCAGTGACCAGATGTGTTCGATGGGTGACATATCGGGAGAACAGGCGGGCCACGACAGCAGTGACACCTGGTGGACCATGAAGAATGTTGCACGATGTGTGCCACGTGTGGGCGCATTGTCCTGTTGAAACGTGGCACGCTGGCAGGTCCTGCAGGTAAGGGAGGACTACAGGCTCCAAAACGTCGGAGATGTTGCGGTGGCTGTTGAGTGTACCGGCGATGCGTACCAGAGGGGTGCAAGTGTCATATGCAATTGCGTCCCAAACCATAACGCCAGACGACGGACCGGTATGGCGATGCATAATGCAGGTGTCACACAGTCTCTTAGCGCTGTACCGCCACATGCGGATCCGACCATCGTGGTGTTGCAGGCAGAAGCGGGATTCGTCGGAGAAGACAATGTCGTGCCATTCCATAGTCCAGGTGTGGCGTTCAATGGCCCACTGCCGCCAATCTCGCCGGTGGTGTAACGTCAATGGTAATCGGAGCAAAGGGTGCAGTGCGACAAGTCTCCGCTCCTGCAGACGCCGCCGAACGGTACGCGCTGACACAGGTTGTTACGCAGCACACCCTAATTCCTGTGCTAACGTTCATGATGTGGCGGTGCGAGCCATCAATGCCCGCCACACAACGTACCGGTCCTCTCGTTCGGTGGTGTGCCACAGCTGCGGCAATCGCTCACGTCGATTCGTCCGTCCCTTCTGCACCCACCGAATCCATACTCACCTCACTGTGGCTGGATGTCGTCCCACACGAGCGGCGATGCCTCGGTACGATAAACCGCTGTCGCGATAAGCCACTATTTGTCCTCTGTCGAACTCCGAAACGTGCTGGAATGACTGCCGTATTCTGCGACAAAACATCAGGAAGCTTCCCACGCACAGGTCCGGCAGCACAACACACTTCCACTACTTACACCCCACCTTCTTTGCACCCTTCTTATAGTGCTTCTCGGTGGCGTGCCGGGCGCACATGATTTGCATATGCCCTGAAATGCTAATCGTTTGCATGTCCTCTCGCGGGCGACGCATGCTGCGAATTTCAGGCCAATCGGATGCTTCCTTCTTGGTGTTGCATTTTGGGTAGCCAGCAGTGTATTATTATTATTAAAATCTGAGTTGGGGTAGCTTGGGACACCCGTTGAGAAAGATTTTATTAGAAATGACCCTTATATGAAATTAATGAAATCATTGTTTTTTCCTAAAATTATAAAAAATTCATATCTGATTGATCAGAAACAGTTGCTTTTTGTTAGCACATATGCTTCTTTCTTCAAATTGGATTTCAGCATGTCATTATTGGAGTTCTTGTACTGTGTACGCCTTTATAAAAAAAATAAAAAAAGGGGGTAGCTTGGGTCTCCCCTCACCTCCCTAGAAACTTTATTTCAGTTCATTATCTGAATCAAGGAAAGGGACAAAGAGAAATCAGATGGGAAAATAAAGTTCCATATTACGCACAGTATTTAATATAAAAATCGGTGTCAGGGGTTAACATCAGGGGTCAAAAAATGCGGTCACCTGGTCACCCAGGGTGACCAAAAAATTTGTCCGGGCCACCACGGAAAACATCACTGATAAACATGTACCGTAATTTTCGTCATATAATCCGCGGATAAACGCTGATTTAAAAATAAACGTTTTTGCGGCAGTTTGATTTAAAAAAAGAAATAAATGCACAGGGTAACTGTGCAAGAGAGGGGGCACAACCGGAAAAGGAGAACTCCCTTGGAAAAGTTCTCCTCAGTTCAGGAATTTGTACAGAGTGGAGGGGAAGGGGTGTCATAATGAAAGACCGCAAAAGTTGTAGGGAGGGACGGTGGGAGTTATTTTGTTTTTGTATTGTAGGGAAAGACAAAACACTGACTGTGCTTGTGCCCTCTCTTCGTCAATCGACCAATAAAAATGTACGCACAGTGCTCGCTGCATCAACCTACACATGCATGCCTCATTTCGAAGTTCCACGTTCTGGATCTCTTGTGCGATGTGCTTTGTATTTTAGTTCATCCTTCGCCATTTTGACCAAAGTCTTTGCTGCTGATATTTTCCTTCATTGCTAATTTATGTCTTCGAAAAGGAAACGTTTCAGTTACACTGCCGAATTTGAACTTAAAGTGGGGGCACAACGGAGGATATCATCATGTCACTACGCGATAGTTTTCAAAAGGTCAGAAAGCTAGCGCGCAGTGGTGCACGAAAAGCCTCGGTTTAAAACGTAAACAAACCCATTGGTAAATCCGCGGGAGAATTCACGGAAGTCCAGTCCTTTTTTTTTTTTTTTTTTTTATCCTGTGTGTAAGCGGATTTCCCTACTTTAAAAGCAGGATTTCTTCCAAAAACTTTCGACTTACACGCGAGTTTATACAAACAGTATTTCTATGAATTGTTCTGTATCAGCGTTTCATCATTGGGAATATCTAGTGCAATTGGAGCTTCTGCATTGGCGTGATTAAATTTTTTGCACTGTGGATGCCTCGCCACTAAGCTTCTTTTGGGTCCAAAGATAAAAATATATTAAAAAAAGTTTTCTTTAAAAATGAATTTCTTTATTTAATAAGATCATTTTTTTTTTTTTTTTAATTTCTTCGGACTCCGGGGTCTTTATGTGACAGACTTTTCTGTCAGAAATTCCGCTTTTGGATCAGCATTTGTGATGTGCGGATTATACGGTGATTTTTTTTTTCTGAATGTCACAATCTGCGAATCATACGAAGGTAAATAAAAATTGTGCGAATTCCAGGGTCTGGGGATAAATGATGAAAATTACAGTAATTCAAGAATTTGCAAGCCCCAGACCAAAAAAAAAAAAAAGACTGCCTCTTTTTATTTTTTATTATTTGCCAGAGAGATAAGTTGAGGGTAGAACATTTTTTTTTTTTTTGGACAGAAGTGTATGACTTTGACATACGTATATACCCCCCCCCCCTTTCACACACACACACACACACACACACACGGGTGCAGTGTCTGGCCCACTATAAAATTTAGCTGGCCACCAGATTTCAGAATATTTTTGTACCCCTGGTTAACATACTATACATTTAGATTGTTTTATTGTATAAAACATTTTAAATATAATCAAAATTAAAAAATATGAAGTATTCATTTTCAAATTATTGGGCTGTCGGAAAAGTCATGACGTATTTCAGCCATGTTTTGCGAAGGGCATTTATTGATAGAAAGAACAAAGATCAATCAATGATATAATGCCTGTTTTGTTCGATAACCTTTTGCCATCTTTCAATGAGCTGCAGAATGCCTTGTTCATAAAAGGGCCTGCCTTTCATGACTAAAAACTGTACAAGGTGCTGATTTACAGCCTCATCTGAATTGAACGTGATACCACGCAAGAACTGTTGAAGAGAGCGAAACAAGTGAAAGTCTGATGACGCAAGGTCAGGCGAGTATGCTGGGTGTGGCAACACATCCCACCCAAGCTCCAATAATTTTTGGCGGGTGATCAAACTTGTGTGTGGTCTCGCCTTGTCATGATGGAACACAACACCTTTACGATGAACGAGCTCTGGGCGTTTCTGGATGATGGATTCATTCAAACTGTCCAATTGCAGACAGTACACATTGGAATTTATTGTTTGGTTCTTTGGTAGGTGCTTGTACAACAAGACACCTTTAAAATCCCACCACACTGAGACCAGAACCTTCCGCTGATGGATGTCGTTTGAGGAGAAGCAGCCTGTTGGGACCAAGACCGTTTTTGCAGCACATTGTTGTACACAATCCACTTTTCGTCACCAGTTATCAGTGCTTCAAAAAAGGATCGTTTTCCTCATGTTTAATGAGCATATTGCAGATGTTTATACGCGCCGTCAATTGAACTTCTTTGAGTTCATGAGGAACCCACACATTGAGCTTGCTTACGTATCCCAGCTTCTTTAGGTGGTCATGAACGCTTGAATGATGGATGAGCAATGTGTCTGCAATCTCTCGTGTTGCGTAACATGGGTTTGACTCGATCAGTGCCTTGATTTGATAGTCATCAACCTCGGTGGGCCTCCCCGACTGAGGAGCATCGTTGAGATCAAAATCACCAGCACGGAATTTTGCGAACCACCGCTGGCAATGCGTACACTTTACGCAACTTTTCACAAGCTTGACCCGCCTTCTTCCCTTTACGGAAGTAAAACAGTAAAATATGGTGAAAAGGCACAGTTTGGTCTTCCATCTTCAACTTGATGTCAAATCTCCGCAAATCAACCAAATCGCTCACTATTCCTTTTAGACTGCAGCTAGAACTGGCACCTGTCGAATGCTATAGCGATAACAGAGCTGTGCATGCCTCTAGTACTTCCAAAACCACCATCGGGTTCCAAAATACGTCATGACTTTTCTGACAACCCAATATATATATTTGTAGTGTGTTATTTTTTTAAATCTAAGATAAAAGTAATTAAACATTTGTCTGTACTTTCAGGACACAAACGCATTGCTTTGATTAAAGCTCAGAAGTTAATGGCCACAATGAGTCAATTTCTTGGTGTCAACAATAAATCAGCAGAGCTGCAAATTGCTAAAGAAGTCTGTTCATCAGCTCAGGAAGCCTGCTCATCAGCTAAAGATATTTCTTCCATCAAATCATATGTTTCCAGTACTGCAGTGCTGGATGCGGAGATCAAATGGGTGCTAAAGGTTGTGGATAGCCATTACTCCTTTAATTCGTGTGATGGAATTGCTGCATTATTTGCAGATATGTTTCCAGACAGCAATGTTGCAAAGCAGTTTTTGTGCAGTGCTACAAAGGGTGCTTATTTAATCTACTTTGGATTAGCACCTCATTTTACTGCAGCTGTTTTTAGATGTGTTAATGAACTAGACTTCTACACATTATTATTTGATGAAAGTTTGAACCATGCTACACAATCAAAGCAGATGGACATTCATGTTCATTTCTGGAGTGCAGAAAAGAACTTAGTTCTTAACAGATACTGTACTTCTGTTTTTATGGGTCACTTTATTGCTGAAATATTCTTTGGATTCATTTTAAAGTGAAACTTCAGAGAATAGTACTTATTGTTGTGTATGCTCCTTGTGACTCGGAACCTTCTGATAGGAAGAAAGATTTTATGAAATGAGCTAAAAGCTGTTTTGAGCCAGTTTGGTGCTAAAGAGAAAGTTAAAACAACAGGGGATTTCAATGCTAGAGTAGGTGTGCAGAATGCAATTTCTGACAATGTTCTGGGTAAGTTTAATGATCCTTGTGTGAATGATAAAGAAAGATTAATTGAACTCTGCATTGCGAATGGTTTGTGTGTACCTAATACATTTTTCAACCACAAGTATATCCACACATATACTTGAGAAAATTGTACTCTTGGTCAAAAGAGTGTGATGGATTTTGTTGTCTATGATCAATGTCTGAAACACTTAATTGTTGACACTCGTGTGATGAGAGGTGCAAATGTTGGTTCTGATCATTACTTAGTAGTGTCACGAGTGAAACTGAATGTTGGTTGGAGGAAAAGAAATAGGAAGAGGCCCAGGATGGAAAGAATAAAGGTTGAAAGGCTCCATGAATATCATTAGTGTTATTCTGACTTACTCAGAGAATGACTGATAGACACTCTTCTAGCTGAAGGCTTGTGAGAAGGATGTAGAAAAGAAGTGGGAATGTTTTAAGAACTGTGTTGTCACTGCTGCTGAAGAAGTCTGTGGCTCCACAATAGTGGGTTACAATAGAGGTGATGCTTGGTGGAATAGTGAGACTGAAGAGGCAGTAAAGGGAAAGAAGGAAGCCTATTTGGTGATGCTGCAAGGTAGAGTTTCTGTGGATGAATATCGCTGTAAGAAGCATGAAGCCACTTAGCTGGTTCACTAGAGTAAGGCAAAAGATAGGAAGGAGAAGGTGGAAAGGCATGAATTGGCTTTTTGGAAAGATCAAAAGACTTTCTGGAAGTACATGAGAATCAAGAAGAATAGGGGAAACAAAGTTGTAAGCTGTGTAAAGAATAGGATCAGGGGAATGATATGGGAGCCCAATGAGTTAAATGAAAGATGGGGTGAATACTTCTGTGAGTTCTTAGATCAGGAAAGCAAAAGTGATTCAGAAGCAGATGATGTCACAGTGAAGGATGGAAGCACAGGAGGGATCTCAAGAGAAGAGGTGTGTAAAGCTCTAAAATCTCTTCAGAATGGTAGGGCTCAAGGAGTTGATGGCATAACTGCCGAGATGTTGAAATATGGTGGTGACCCTGTACTTGACTGGTTAACTGAAATTTGCCAGTTGTGCTGGGAGTTAGGAATGGTTCCTCGGGATTGGAAGGATGCTATCATTGTTCCCTTGTATAAGGGAAAAGGTGATCAAACTGACTGCAAGAACTATCGTGGTATTAGCCTACTGAGTGTGCCACAGAAAGTGTTTGGTAAGGTTGTTATTGAAAAAGTATGGGTCTTACATCAGAGAAAGTGTGCGATGTTCAGAGTGGTTTTATGCCTGGTAAAGGCTGCACTAACCAAATTTTTGCATTAAGCATAATGATTGATAAGTATCTGGCTGTTGGTAAGAAAGTTTTTGCTGCCTTCATAGATTTAGAGAAAGCTTATGACCGAGTAAATAGGACACTTTTGTGGAAAGTATTGAATGAATATGGTGTTACTGGAAATCTACTTAACAGTGTGAAAGCAATGTATGCTGGCAGTAGAGCTTGTGTACAGGTAAATGATGTTTTATCAAAATGGTTTTCTATTAGTGCTGGAGTCAGACAAGGTTGTGTAATGTCACCATGGCTGTTTAATATATTTATGGATGCGTGATGCCAAAATACATAATACTGGTTTATGTCTTGGTGATATCCATGTGTGCAGATTGCTGTATGCTGATGGCACTGTCCTGTTGGCAGAGAGCAAAAGTGAGTTGTAGAGTATGTTGTCTCGGATGTACAAAGTTTGCATGAAATTCAAACTGAGTATAAATAAGGGAAACCCAAAGTTATGATTTTTGAGAGAGGAACTGGTAGTACTGAATGTAGTATATGTCTAAATGATACAGTGATTGACCAGGTGAATGAGTTTGTTTATTTAGGAAGCATGTTTGACAGAGAGAAGAAATTGGATGGTGAAATTAGTAGGCGAGTGAATTCTTCATTGAAAGTCATGGCTGCTTTCGAAGGGTTTCACAGGGATGATGGGGTCTCAAGAGAGTTCCATATGGCTGTATGTGAAAGTGTAATTGTTCCTACTCTGATGTATGGCAATGAAACCTGGGTACTACAGAAGAAACATAGAAGTCGTTTGTGTGCTGGAGAAATGCGTTACTTATGGGGGGTTTGTGGCAAGACACGTTCCGACTGTGTGAAGAATGAAGATGTCTTGAAGTTGTGTAGCGTGAAGCAAAATCTTGTTAGCAAGGTGGCGACTAATATGCTTTGGTGGTTTGGCCATGTTGAAAGAATGAGTGATGAGATGCTTACTAAGAGAATCTTTTTAGCCCATGTGGCAGGAAGGAAAGGTAGAGGAAGGCCAAGGAAGTCATGGAAGGCCAAGGAAGTCGTGGAAGGCCATCCCGGTGGCACAGTGGTCTAAGCGATGGCCTCTGATCATTCGTCCGAACGGGGTCCGGGTTTGAATCCCGGTGAGGCTGTTGTGTTTGTCTTACGGCACTGGCTCTCTCCCTTCCCTGGAACCAGTGACCCTAAATTAGGGACGGGCGACTGCTTATAGCCCATTGAGTTGCTCACGGTGGTCGTTAAACCTCCAACCAAAAAAAAAAAAAAAAAAGTCATGGGAGGATCAGATTCAGGAGTGTCTGCACGAGAAAAAGGTTATGAGTATGAAGTATAGAAGATCTTGTGTACGGCATGTGATGAATGTCAGTGAAGCCCGAGTTGTATGTCAAGATCGCTGTAAATGGAGAAGTTGACACCGCAACAGTAAGTAAAAATTATCTGGTAGTTTGCATTTCTTTGTAAGGCTAACTACTGAATATCAGAGAACAGCTTAGTGATATGTACTTTATTGCTGAATTAACAGTGGCATCTCTGCATGATGCTACACAAAAACTCAATTTGTCCAAGGTGTTAAACCTATCAATGGATGATCCAGCAGTTAACTGGAAGGTTTTTAGCTTTCTGCAAAAAGAAATTAAAAGAGAGTTTGGTTGTGAAATGGTTAACATAGGTAGTTGTAGTATTCATACACTGAACAATTGTTTTAAACATGGATGCACAGCTTCTTCATGGAATGTAGCTAGTTTTCTGACAAGCCTTTATCAATGTTTTAAAGACTTTCCTGCAAAAAGGGAGGACTATTTAAATTCAACAAAATCTGGAAAAATGCCTCTAAAGTTTTGCAACCATCTGTGACTAGAAAATTGTCCTGCTGTTGAAAGAGCCATTAAGATATGGGAGGATGTCCAAAATTATGTTTCCCCTACTGACAAAGGGAAATCTGCAAATATTCCAAAATGCAAATCATACCTTGTAGTTTCACAGGCATGCAAAGATGTCCTGATGAAAGTGAAGCTGCATTCTTTCCTTTCAATTTCCAAAATTTTTCAACCCTTCCTAGTTCACTACCAAAGTGACTCCCCATTGTTGCCATTTTTAGCTGAAGATATTAAAAAAATGATATTGGACTGTTTTAAATCTTTTGGCATATTGAAACTTCAGAAACTAAATGAGATCAACACTGCATATGATGTGACCATTTTTGATTTCACTGATAAGTCTGCACATTCATGCATCAGTAAAGTGCGCCTTGGCTTCACTGGAGACAAATTGTTAAAGGTGCTTAGTTCTAGGGGGAAAGTGTCGTAAAAGCAGGTGCTAGAAATAAAACACAAAGGCCAAAATGTTGTTTCTGTAATGTTACATAACCTGGCAACAAAGTTTCCAAACATTTATCCTCTTGTTTAAAACCTTTTTTGTTTAGACCCAAGGCTGTTGTATGCAAAAGCATATGACTGCTATGTAAAAATGAAAAAGTTGCTAACTGTACTTTCTTCTTGCAAAAAAGTAGATGAAAAGGATTGTGATGCCATTCTTTGCAAGTTCAATGGCTTCCTGAACAGCATTTCTACTGATGCTCTGTTTTGTGACTTTGATCCAAGTGTTTCATGCCTTGATCAGTTTCTCTGCTGCCGGCTAAATGGGAAGCAGAAATATGAAAAAATATGGGGTGTAATTAAGATGCTGTTAATAATGTCTCATGGCCAAGCATATGTAGAAAAAGGGTTTTCTGTCAACAGCAAATTTTAAGTGGAAAATCTGCAGGAAAAGTCTTATATTGCCCAAAGGGTTGTACATGATGAGCTGGCACATTGTGGTGGTTTGCAGAAGGTATTAATTAACAAAGAATTGTGTACTGCAGCCTCAGGAGCATGGCAGAAGTAAATGACCCATCTTGAAGAAAATCAAAGATGCAAAGTACAGAACGTAGGAAACATAAAAAGGAAAAGTCTTCATGATGAACTGGCAAATTTGAAGACAAAAAAGGCTCGTGTACAGAAATCTGTGGTTGATCTCCAGTCATCTGCTGATGAATTGGCAGAAAGAGCTGAGAAAACAGGAAATATGAAATATATTACACAATCAAACAGCTTTAGAAAAACTTCAAAAGAAAAAGCTTTAGAGCTACAAAGCATTTCATTTAAGATAGACACTCTTCTAAATGACTTAAAACAGTGAACTTTTAATACCAGCAAATATCTTTTCATACAAATTTAAATAATACTGTGCATTTATGAAAAATTGAAAATAATTCCTTAAATTATGGTGCTTACTAAAATTTATTAAATTTATAATTACAAAAACTAAGTTTTTTTGAGTTGAGTAATCAAATTTTGTCATTTAGTGTTGTGTGTTCTTAAATTTCTTACATTTTGCCAGGCTGCTCCCAGCCTTTGTTTTGTTATTAATTATTAGGTTTTTACAGAGAAGTGGTTGGGTATAGAAACTGTACTTGCAACTCGATGATGCTTTTGGCTTTTAAGTAATACTAATGAAAATTAAGTTTCTGCTGTCAAGCATTACTTCTTTTCTAGTGTTTTCCTTGTGTTTGTCTGAAACTGATGACCATATTCCATAGTGCTCTAAGTGATATTGCTTTCAATTTCTTATATTTTGTTCTTCATTTAGTTTGACTTCAATGAAAAATATTTTGCTTTTAACTGTTTTGTCAAATGTGTAACATACTGTCAGTGATAAAGACGCCTGAAATCTTGCGGAACAATAATATCTCACCAAGATATGCCGCTATGTTTAGATATAACTATAATTGTAATTGAACTTTTTGACTGTTTCATGAGAGTTCTTATTAGGCATGAATAGAGTCTTGAAAAATTTTTGTGAGTCCTTGAAAAGTCCTTGATTTTTTTTTTTTTGTTGGAAAAAGAGTGGGAGCCCTGGTATCATAATATTGTGCATTTTAGGCAGTGGTGCACCCAGAAATTCCTTTACGGTGTGTGTGTGTGTGTGTGTGTGTGTGTGGGAGAGAGAGAGAATGAATACTGTATAGGTCGACCCCTCAATTTTTATGTGAATATCTGCAGTTTTTATATACCTACCTATCTTGTGTATAAATAAAGAAAAAAATTATTTTCCGAGGACGCACGTGGAAATGTGAACCTACTATTTATTGTTGTAGCTGGCTCTCGCAATGTTGCTTACGGCAGTTTCCCGCAAAATGTGGGTGGAATTGAGGCACAATACTGGGAAGATGATAGGGCTCACCACCCTGGTTAGACAGTTTTCAGGGGAAGGTTACACACTTTAACAATATATGAACCCACTTTTGCACATAGCCCCCCCCCCCCTTTCTCCCACGTTTTGCGAGCAAGTTTTCTGCAGTTACTTCATTCATGGAGAGTAAAGCATTTGCTCCTGCAGCAAACAAATCGTGATGCATTTACCAAAGGTAGTAAGGCACATCGTTATCTAAAAAAAAAAAAAAAAAAGAAACTTCCTGAAACATATTTGGAAAGCGTGAATAGGTCTTGATGTCAACCTGATAGTTTTTTTTATCCCATAAAGAATATGCATGCCGTAAAAAATAAATGTTTTGAAGTTTTCAATGGATTTCTTCAAAATTTAAAATGAATCTTCATTTTGATGTATTGTGAACACTAAAATTTGCACGCGACTATTTAAAAAATTGAAGAAAATTTGTTCTATAAAATGTTTTCCCACTACCCTGTGCAGCGTAGCAGCTGTTGGTCAACTGCTAAGCTGGACGAGTGTGTGATTAACAGAGTGGTCATTTATCTACTCCCGAATTTCATCTTCCCTCTCCACCATGTTTGTGACAAACAATCGGCGTTAGTGACAGAACCAAGCATTGCCCCATTCAGTAAAGATGCAATCCTTTTTGCTCACTCTTAGTCTTCAGAAAAGGTTACTGTTTGTTTGATTTTTAGAGCCGAGGCACACTCAGTTTAATAACAAACGTAAGTAGGTTGTTAAACTAATGCACTTTTTTACTATCGGTGGCAATGTTGTTCTGAGCGATCAGCCAAGTTTAAACTTTTTCGTTTTCGGGATGCATTGTTCAAGTTACCGCTGTTCTGTAGATTGTCACGCCTCTCTTCTCTGCCGTCGCTAAGCAGGGGCAGCGGTCTCCTTTTGCAATAGTCTGTTATTTTCCCTTTTCATCCTTCCATCGAGAATTGAGCAAGGTCATAAGGTCACGGCACGGTGCAACTTAAACTACTGGCTGACGCGTTCACCTCTTTCCTCTGGGTGATTTACCAGCGGGGCAGTCAAGGCCATATCCACGGATCTAAAACAGACTTTGAGACATTCTTGCGAAATGAGTTTTTCTATTAGTGAATAAAAAACTTGTACATATAAAATCAAGAAAATTCTTAGCAATAACTTTCTTCTGTACCAGTAACACCCGGAAAATGACTAAATATACAACTGCAAATGAACTGATGGCGCAAAGGGCTAAGTATGTGTATTTCCATAAGGCATCAAAATTTTGGTTTTCAACCCATCAGAAATATTTTCCGTGTATAGTTCGACCCCCTACTTTTGACCTAAATATTTCATTAAAAAATTCAACCTATACACGAGTATATATGGTATATATCATCGTCAACCATTATCAGTCTGCTGCTGGATGAAGGTCTCCCCAAGTTTCTTCCACAGTGGTCTGTCTTGGGCCAGTCTCCTCCATGATATATATATATATATATATTAGTTTATATATATATAAACTAATATATATATTAGTATATATATATATATATATATATTAGTTTATATATATATATATATATATCCGTGGATATGGCCTTGACTGCCCCGCTGGTAAATCACCCAGAGGAAAGAGGTGAACGCGTCAGCCAGTAGTTTAAGTTAAACTAATATATATATTAGTATATATGTATATATATATATATATATATATATATATATATATATATATACTTAAGAGCAAAACTGAAGACTAAGGAAAAACTTTAGAATTTAAAACGAAGGTTGCAAAATAACCTGAAAATCAAAACGCGCAACGCAGCAGTTTTGAAAATTCAGAATTCACATTCTATAAAGAAGATACCTAAGCAAAAAAATACAAATATAATTTTGACTCACACCTAGTACAACATAGAAAAGGTTATGTATCTACCTGTGTGAGTAAAAGGAGAAAAGATAAAAAAATAAAATAAAACAACTGAATGTAGAAGGTGTCGAGAATACTGAGCCTTGGCTTTATCAAGGACCAGCAAAAACTCTGCATTTTCTCACTTCCACAAAGACCTAGTTGGAAATGGGTTTCTGCAAGGCCATAGATGCAAGTAACATTCCCACCTAAAATAGTTTAAAAAATATATATATGTCATGTCCTCCGTAGAGTTGCATGACCTAGCACTAGTTAACAATTTCGCTTGCATCCATTAACCTTCCTGGCCCGACCCATGCTCTTCATCTGTTACTATTAAACAGAGAGAAGAAGATTAAAGAGAACTCAAGCTGTGAGAGTGACATAATAATTAGAAATGATTTTCAGCCATAACGAAATTCCAAGTTCGTTTGAGAGAGAATTTAAACCTGAAAATCAATGCAAAAGAAATCCAAATTTATACATTGCAATTAAAAAAGGAAATATTAATTTTTAACGAACAGATTTTTGAAAGAAAACTTGAGTCTAAAACCCCTACTCTACAACTTATGACAGCACGAAAACGAGAATAAGTTAAAGATAATAATTAACTAAAGAAAACTTTGTGAAAGTTATATACCTTAAACAGTTAGTTGCAATATGTACAAAGTATTTCAGCAGTGCTTTAAGTGCATAATTAATGAGTTATTAAGATATATGAAATACGTGGAGACAATGTAAATTGACGATGTCATCACTCTTTCCACGTTATTTTTAAACAACGCATAGCGACTGAAAAATTGTATTCCGGCACTGCTGGGATCGAACCCCAGAACTCTCGATAACTAGTCGAGTGCGTTCGAATTTACGCTACAGCGCCAACAATTCTCAGCGCCATGCGTGGTTTATCAGTCAGCATCTGACTACACGAATACGTATTGATGGTCTCAGCAACTGAGATGTCGTCATCTGGTGGCATTTAACGCAACAGCTATTTTAATTGTAGCTGATAAATTCAAAGGGCGATAGAAATGGTTAATATATATGAAATACGTGGAGACAATGTAAATTGACGATGTCATCACTCTTTCCACGTTATTTTTTAAACAACGCATAGCGACTGAAAAATTGTATTCCGGCACTGCTGGGATCGAACCCCAGAACTCTCGATAACTAGTCGAGTGCGTTCGAATTTACGCTACAGCGCCAACAATTCTCAGCGCCATGCGTGGTTTATCAGTCAGCATCTGACTACACGAATACGTATTGATGGTCTCAGCAACTGAGATGTCGTCATCTGGTGGCATTTAACGCAACAGCTATTTTAATTGTAGCTGATAAATTCAAAGGGCGATAGAAATGGTTAATATATATGAAATACGTGGAGACAATGTAAATTGACGATGTCATCACTCTTTCCACGTTATTTTTTAAAGTGATGACATCGTCAATTTACATTGTCTCCACGTATTTCATATATATTAACCATTTCTATCGCCCTTTGAATTTATCAGCTACAATTAAAATAGCTGTTGCGTTAAATGCCACCAGATGACGACATCTCAGTTGCTGAGACCATCAATACGTATTCGTGTAGTCAGATGCTGACTGATAAACCACGCATGGCGCTGAGAATTGTTGGCGCTGTAGCGTAAATTCGAACGCACTCGACTAGTTATCGAGAGTTCTGGGGTTCGATCCCAGCAGTGCCGGAATACAATTTTTCAGTCGCTATGCGTTGTTTAAAAAATAACGTGGAAAGAGTGATGACATCGTCAATTTACATTGTCTCCACGTATTTCATATATATTAACCATTTCTATCGCCCTTTGAATTTATCAGCTACAATTAAAATAGCTGTTGCGTTAAATGCCACCAGATGACGACATCTCAGTTGCTGAGACCATCAATACGTATTCGTGTAGTCAGATGCTGACTGATAAACCACGCATGGCGCTGAGAATTGTTGGCGCTGTAGCGTAAATTCGAACGCACTCGACTAGTTATCGAGAGTTCTGGGGTTCGATCCCAGCAGTGCCGGAATACAATTTTTCAGTCGCTATGCGTTGTTTAAAAAATAACGTGGAAAGAGTGATGACATCGTCGAGTTATTAAGAACTTAACTACTTTGAAAAAACAGCGCATAGACAGCGCATAGAAAAGGAACAAGCTTAGCCATCTTCTGTTCCTAGGTACCCCAAAAGACGCTCAAAGTTACAGAGAAAAGAAAGAGTTAAAACCCGCAAAAATGTTAACAGACAAACCAATGCCTAAAAGCTGAAAAGCTAAAAAACGACAGAGAAAAAGTACATGAAGTACAAACATTGAACTTATAAAACCTAGAACCCAAAAACAAGGAAGAGAGCTTACCTCTTGTGTGACAAAAACTTTTCTCCTCACAAGAGAAGAACATGGCTGACCTCTTCCGCCACTCCCTAGACGCTGGGGGGCAGTGAGGGTGGGGCTGATGGCCTCCTCATACAGCAAGAAACCAACGCGCGGAGATTTTAACCAGAGAAAAAAATATATAAACTTAAGACTGTGGATCTGTATGATCAGAAAGAGCAGAATTAACTCTCCAGAATACATGAGAAATATTATAAAATACACGAGCAGTGTATTTAATAATCTTTTCATGTATTAAATCACCTTAGTGAGCTTCTATAGATTAATCAGAATCTTATTAATTTTAATGTTGGTTTTACTATTTTTAGTATAGCTATCCTAGTGATGAATAACTAGTTTTCTTTTTTATTTGTTTTTATTTTCTTTTATAAACAGATTTTTAAGCTTTCTTTGTGATTTTGTTTATATTATTTATTTTTTTGTTTTAATAGGACCGTCATATCCATAGCACTAAGGTTCCTTTAGGTAGTTAATAGGCATCCTCTAGCCAACTTCCTTACGGCTTTGATTGGTCAGAATCATATTATTAACTGTGTAGAAAATTAAAGCAGATCTGCCAACCTTACTCTATTATTCAGAATAATTTTTCTTAAAGTTCTTTTGATGAAAGAAGGAATTTCGTTCTCTAGAAAACTTTCTAATAGTATATTAATGTGGTAATTGAAGTCCAAATTGTTGCTGCAAATTCTTGAAATTCTTAGGATCTGAGAAATTAGTACATTCTCAATTACTTTGGTTGAAATGTTATTATTCCAGTGTAGATATTTAATTACTTTGAAGGAAAATTAACTCTTTTATCAAAGAGGCTAATAGATGGGTTACCTCTGTTGAGCTTAATGCTTAAGTCTAGGAACTCAAGTTCCTGATTACTGTGGTTGGTTTTACATAAGTTAAGAGAGCTAGGATAGATATTATCAAAATCACTCTCTATAACTTCGGAATTATTGATACACAGCAGATCATCAATATATCTAAAAGTGTAAAGGTAGTTATCTGAGCAGGTGGGGTGATTTTTAATGAATTTATATTCCTTAAAGAACAGGAATAGATTAGCGATATTCGTGGACGTTGATGTTCCCATGGGAATACCGTTCACTTGCTTATAGAGAGTATTATTATATAAGATATGGTTATTTTTTATGCAGCAATTGAGATAAGAGTTCCAAGTTCCTACATCAACAAATTGGTTAAGTTTAAATTCTGCATACAGCTCTTTAAAGGTAGTGATTATATCTGATAGAGGCAGATTAGTATATAGGTTTTCAAAATCATAACTATTAATATCTACGGGACAAACTTTGAGTATAGTAGAAATTACTTCTGCATTTTAGAATCGCGGTGACGTACATCACAGGTTTATTTCATACTCATCCCTGCAGCAGAATCGCGGCGACAGGCAATGTACACCGCAGGTTTATTTTGTACTCATCCCCGTAGCAGAAACTTGGCGATGGCTGACGTATATTACAGATCTATTTTGTACCCACCCCTGTAGAAGAATCGCAGCGACGGCCGACGTACATTACAGATTTATTTTGTACCCACCCCTGTAGAAGAATCGCAGCGACGGCCGACGTACATTACAGATTTATTTTGTACCCACCCCTGTAAAAGAATCGCAGCGACGGCCGATGCACATTGCAGATTTATTTTGGTCCTGCAGACAAAAATGACATCCCCAGAACCCAATTACACCATCATGCAGACTCCCTAAGATGCGAGTTTTCCGCCTCTCAAAATTTCCGAAAACAGAAGTTAGGTGGAGTGAGAATTTCTTCCGTCCTCGTAATTTTTTTTCTAATAATTAACAACATAAAAGTGTTTGCTGATTAGATTTAATTAGTTTCTCAATAAAATTTTGATGTAGGGAAAATATCCCTACATTCTCATCATCAAGAATTTTTATAGCTGAAATAGGCTTAAAAAATTATCAGCATGCATCGCGTTACGATTTTTCTATCCGAGTGTTACGTTTTTTTTGGTTCTGAGAAGTTGGCAGGTCTGAATTGTGTAGGAATGCATATGTGTCCTTCTTTCATTGGTGTAGCACTTATACAGTAATTATTTTAAAATATGAATTTAAGAATTGCAGTCAGTGCTCTAATATTTTTAATGAAGCTGCTAGTGGCTTAAGGATTTACCACTCATGACTTGGGACCAGAAGCTCCCTGGTTCATGTCTTGTTGTCAGTGAATACCCATCTTGGTTTGGAAATCACATTAATCCTTTGATCCAGAGGAAAAGACTTTGTGTTATAAACAAATTAGCCCCTTCCCATAAGATTTCATTCTAGGATATGTAGCCCTTTGTGAAAGCATAAGTTGTGCACAGTCGGGAGTTTGTTATTCACCTAGCAACCATATCCTTAATTCTTATGGGTTTTGGGCAAACCATTCATTGTATTGGGTTGGCCAAAAAGTTCATTCGATTTTTAAGTAAAAATAAAGGACACATTTTTCATTTTCACCAATAACTTTATTGAACAACATATTCACCATTTTGTTCCACTACCTTCTGCCATCTTTCAGGCAGCATCATAATGCCATCTTCCCAAAACTTTTTATCTTTTAAAGCAAAGAACTGTTCCAGGTGCCTTTTGGAGTCTTCCATGGAATTGAAATTTTTTCCATTAAAAGAATTTTGTAAAGACTGAAATAAATGGAAATCTGCAGTTTCAATGTCTGGTGAATATGGCCGATGTATCAGAACTTCCCAGCCAAGCTGTAACAGTTTTTGCTTGGTCTTCAAAGAAACATGCAGTCTGGTGTTATCCTGATGGAAGATTATTTGTTTTCTGTTGACTAATTCTGGATGCTTTTCATCGAGTACTGCTTTCAGTTGGTCTAATTGGAAGCAGTACTTGTTGGAATTTATAGTTTGGTTGTCCGGAAGGAGCTCATAATACAGGATTCCCTTCCAATCCCACCATATACACATCACGTTCTTTAAGTGAAGACTAACCTTTGGTGTGGTGGTTCATTTTGCTTGCCCCATGATCTCTTCCATTCCACATTATTGTAAAGCATCCACTTTTCATTGCTTGTCACAATTTCTTTTTAAAATGGAACGTTTTTGTTATGTTTAAGTTGAAAATTGCATGCAGTAATATGATCAAGGGTTTTTTTTTTTTTTCCTTAATCGATGTGGAACCCAAACATCAAAGCAATTAACATAACCAAGCTAATGCAAATGATTTTCAATGCTTGATTTGGATACTTTGAGTATGTCGGCTATCTTCCGCGTGGTATAATGTTGATTGTTCTCAATTAATATTTCAATTTGATCGCTATCAACTTCAACTAGTCTACCCGACCATGGAGCACCGTCCAGCGAAAAATCTCCAGCAAGAAACTTTGCAAACCATCCTTGACATGTTCGATCAGTTAGCACCTTCTCCACACACTGGACAAATCTTTTTTTGTGTTTTAGTTGCATGTTTACCTTTCTTGAAATAATAAAGCATGATATGCTAAAAATGTTGCTTGTTTTCTTCCGTCTTCAATATTAAAATAGCTACACAAAAATTCACCAATTTTGATAAGTTTTTTTTTTTAAATAAACACTGATTGACAGCTGTCACAATACAATCTAATAAAATTGTTTCGAATGAAGTTAAAGACAACTAAGTGTTCCTAGAACCATCCTACGGAAAAACCGAACGAACTTTTTGGCCAACCCAATATGTAGTGTAGTGACACTTCGATGAACAGTTCACTTTACCAACTGGAAACAGCTTTCAAACATAAATTTAAATGTTTCAACCCAATCCCTGATATTTTTAATGCTTATATATTGTGGTGTAACTATGTTGTGTTGATGATTATACTTTTCCAACGAATTCAGAGAATCACCTGATATGCCCAATGATTGGGTGGAGCATTGTCCCTGTGGTCATGTAACTGCTGAGATTCTGATTTTTGCAATTTGTTTTCTTTGCTTATCCAAAGCTTAGTGCTGTGTTGCCACACCTAGATTGTTTTGTACCATTGTGCTATAAAATTCACTGTTTTTTTTAACAAGTCTTTATTTCTTTAATAGGAAAAATCTGGATATAACTACATAACCATAAATAATAACTCTTAAAATTTTAACTCTTCAGTTACGTAAAAAGTTTAATGTAAGGAAACTTTCAGCTGATAACTTCAGTCTTCATCAGCCTTGCAGTGAATGGATGATGATGATAGATCTGTAAAGTCTTATTCGGATGTTTCTTTTTTAAAATTGATTTCCATATTCACAGAATGATAAAAGGAGAATCAGAATTATAGTTTTGGGGGCTGAGAAAGAAAAAAATTACGTTAATGGAATCGCTTCTGATTACATTATCAGGAAATTTCGGAAATTTTTTCAACCTGAAAAACTAATTCTGATTCTCCTATTATCTTACCATTAATATAAAAATCAATTTTGAAACAGAAATGAATACGACAATAGATCTGGCAACCAGTTACCATCGCCATCCATCTGTCACAAGGCTGATGAAGACTAAAGTTATCAGTTGAAAGCGTTCTTACTTTAAACTGTTTGCATCACTTAAGCATGTTTCAAAGTTATAATACTTATTTGATTTCTTTGATTTTGTTTTCTAAAAGTTTCATCAGTGTTATAGATGAGATAATATTTTATCAGCAATTTGTGACTCAATGAGGTGTGATCTATATATATAAAAAAAGTGTTCTTACATAGATAACTGATCACAACATTGTGTCTGTACCTCTATGGTATCATGACCAAATTGTTAAAATGTGGGAATGTTTAAAAGCAGTTCTCTTGTTTCATATAGTTGAATGTTTTATATAATATACAGTCTTGCCTGATACAGAATTAGATATTTTTAAAAAGGTGAAGTACATCAGATGGCCAACATCTGTAAGCAGACTCAAATTCAGCTTCATCAGTTATTTTAGGTGAAATCTGTTGCAACTGTGATGGATCAAGATGACTATGTTTCTTGTAGTGCAGTGGAAGAATAACAAATGATGGGACTTGTCACCAAAAAAACAATCTTGCTGATATCACCAAACTATGAACATGCTGTTTTATACACGATAAAATGATGAAAATGACATTTAAAAACCTTAAATGATAAGTTAAAACCAATTTCATGAGTACTTTCAATCCTACTTTAGGACCATCCTCAGATGAAATGGACACGACCTAGAGATCACACAGGTTAATATAACATACACATTGCCAGATTACTGTATACGCATAATTAAGGTTCAACACGCTATTGACGTAAGCAGTTAATGTCCTATGAAATAGAGTCAGCATTCACAGTGAAGAATAGGATTGTGACGTCCAGACTGTATGAGATTCTTCCATACTCCCGAAGGTTTTTAAATGTCATTTTCGTCATTTTTATTGTGTATAAAACGGCATGTTCATAGTTTGGTGATGGGACTTGTGCTGAGAGTTCCCCAATTTAACTTCTATAAGGCAATTGCAATTTGTATTCAAATCTGTTACTGAATACTAATTGGAAAGGGATTGAAAATCTGTGTAAGTATGATAACTGGTAAAACTGCCCATTTTCTCAGAGAATTAGTTTCAGTGCTTGAATGTGCATCTCCAATATTACAGTGCTATCACAATAAACTGAACACTTGATAATCCGAACAAGGTCAGCAGACAACTCCCTCCTCCCCCTGCTGTAATAGTACGTACCTACTAGGCATTCCCCAATCTCCACCTGTCTGTAGCTTGCTGCAGTAGATGCCAGGTCATTGTCTGTTTTTGTTTTTTTTTTTTTTTTTTTTTTGTTATAATGTAATTAGTGAGCTTAGTCCAAGCTATGCTTTGAAATGTCTTTAAAATGGAAACATACTACTTTATCATTAAAAGGTAAGTGTGAAATCTTACAAAAGTTAGAGCAGGGTGATAATGTTACTGAAAGAGCACTGGAATATTCTATTGGAAAAGTAATAGTTTGTGATATTGAAAATAAAACCAACAGCATCTGATCTTTTTGCTCACAGGCAGAATGTGTTCCAGGTAGAGCAAAAATTATGCATATGATTTTTACAACAAATACATCACTCTTTCCATGTTTTAGCAACGCACAGCAACCGGATAACAATTTTTCGGTTGCTGTGTGTTGCTAAAACGTGGAAAGAGCAATGTATTTGTTCAATTACTGACGCCACGTATTTGGAGGATTTTCACATTGTGTTGTTTCAGGTGATATACTTGCTGAAAAGGCTGGCTTCGTTTGCAAAGAAAATTTTGCATAAGGAGATTATTTTTGCACTAGTAAAGTTTCAATAAGCAAGTTTAAAAAGCAGCGAAGGTTGTAGGTAGGAAAAGCACAGTAGCTACATTAATTTTTTTTAGAAAAACATAGAAGATTTTTTGACTAAGCTTGGGTCTTGATCACCTGTAAACATTCGTAGCTAGACTTTCAAAAGGCTTCTGTGTTTCTAAAATTTCTTTAGTTACCCCAGTGGTTCAGTAGTCTAAGCTCTGGCTTCTGACCATTTATCCGAGAGGAGTCTGGCTTTAAATCCAGTGAGGCATAGATGTGTATATCTTACATCACCAGCTCTTTCCCTTCTGTGGAACCAGTGGCCCTAAATTAAGGACTATAGCTCATTGAGTTGCTCTATAGCTCATTGAGTTGCTCACTGTGCTCGTTAACCCCCCCCCCCCCAATCTTAATGTAACTAGCCTGCTTTTCTTACAACCTTCATTTATCTGTTACATGTGTTTTGTGTACATCCTATTTAAAAAGCAATATGGCATCAGACTGTTAACAATAGCTGGAGAAAACATTTCAAACAATGAAACAGCCTTTACTGAATGTAAGAATCATTTCAAAGATGAAATAATTAAATTACCTTACTCGTGAGCAAATATAAAATGCTTATGAGTCTGGGCTGTTTTGAAAACTTCTTCCTGACAAATCTTTAGTATGTGCACCTGAGCAAAATGCTCCTGGTCATAAAATGAACAAGCAACATATAACTTTCTTTCTTTGTAGCAGTGCACCATGAACACAAAGGTTATGCCTAGCTGTGATTGGGGGGGAATTTGCATGCATTTAAAAACTTCATGTTACTGGTATATATGGTCAAAAGTAGTTTCATCTTTGGTCATCCGTGCACTTTTTCGACCATTTATATGGTCCGAGAAGTGCATGGATGACCAAGGAAATCTTTCTAATGTGGTTTCATCAGAAATTTGTGCAAAAAGTAAAATCTCATTTAAAAGTGCAAAACCTACCAATAAAAAAAAAAAAACACTGCTACTGTTGGATAATGCTCAAAGATATCCATCTGCTGAAGAATTAAAAGGTGATGGACAAATTTATGCAATGTTTTTACCACCAAATGTTATTAATGGGCTTTGTCTACCAGTGGGTCAACGTGTAATCCAGGCAGTAAAAGTAAGATGCAAAACAAAATCATTATTTAGTGTCATAGCATCAGAAGAGCCTATTGAAACAGTGATCTGAAAACTTAATTTCAAAGAAGTAGTAATTTCATTAACAGAAGCACAGAACAGTCTTCTTGAAAAAGTCATTTCCTTGTGGAAGAAACTGTGACCTAGATCATCAACTTCAAAAGAAAGTTAGGAAATTAATGCAGAAAATCTTAATGACCAACTTGAAATGGAAGTTTTAGAAAGAAAAATTTCTTCTAACAATGCAAATATTTTGGCTTGTGATGTTGAAGAATGGATTACCCAAGAAAAAAATTTTATGTGCCATTAAAATTTGTCTGAAGAGGAAATTATTCAAGTAGTTATAGAAGATTTTAGAAGTGTTGAGAAGGTGAGCTTGAAGATCTGGGCAGTCAAGAAGCAAGTTGCACAACTGCAGTTTAAGCATTTAATATGTGCTTGGCATTGGTAATGATACAACATCCTAATTCATGAGCTTCTATTACATTGTCATCTTTGTGATGAGGCATTTTCTTTTGAAGTTAAAAAATTAGAAAAGAAACAAATAAAAGACTTAAAAATATATATTAAAAATGCTGATCCATTTCTTTGTACTCATACTGTGAATCTTATTTTTTGTAATTTGTATCTATTAATTGTTTTTGTAATACCTACCCATATGCAGAATACTAGTAAAATTACTGCTGTATTACGAAATATGTAATTTATGAGACAACCTTAAGGGGTGTCTTATGTTATAAATGTGCTTTAGATTAAATATACATAATATCTAAGGTATTATTTACCTGATATTGGCAAAGTATTTCGCATGTTGTTGCTCCGTGAGGCACGTGCTCCCAACCCGAGAGAAGTCAATTATGTTACGGGATTTTTGGTTAGTTAAAAAAAAATTTATAAATAAACCAATTAGGTTATATTATTATCAGTTCAACATTATTCATTCACGCAATCAAGCATTTTAAATTTACTATTAATTAAAAGATTGTATTAGAAAAAGTTATACTCATCTGGCCGGGAGACTTCTCTCAAGAGGCTCTTCATCACATTGTTACGGCGAGTGCTTTCGGCACTTCCTGAGTGCCATGTCAGGCCTTCTGCTACCTACACGAGGATTTCTCGCGTGTGTGTAGCCACAGGAGTTGCATGTCGGGAAACGAAGGAAAAGTTTTGTGGCCTGTATGTGTTGGGTGATTGTTTCTCATGTGTCGCCATCTATTGGATAAGTTGGTAGGTATATCAGTCGTAAGTACATTTTTTTCCCTTTTTAGTGTAGATATTTTTGAGCTATTATTTATTTGTAGAAACAGGTGTATTATTTTTACTCCTTTATTAAATGGCGTGATTTTTTGTAATGTTCTTTTTTTTTTTTTTTTGTCTTTTTTTTTATGGATTCTTTTGCTTTTTATAAGTGACTTCCAGACTGTATCTAGGGTAGTGGGATCTTGTAAGTTGCATATTTTATCTTTTTTTTTTTTTTTAATTCTTTTTCGTTTGTGTGGGTGGTTAGTAATTTAATATTTCCAAAATCAGGATATTGTTTATGATTCATGCAGTGTTGAATAAGTGCAGTTTTTTCTTCTTTTTTGTTCCAGTTTTTTATATGTTGATGTAATCTTTCTATTAATCTATTTTTTGTGCTACCAATGTAAGAGATGTGGTCTCCAAAACTCTGTGAAGCAATAGGAATTTCATACACGCCTGCTGATTGTAGTATATTATTGTTATATTTTTTCTTTATAACTAAGCCACCAATATTCTGATCAGAATGACCAAAAATAATGTTGTGTTTCTTCATTAATCTTAAGAAAATTTCCACTTAGTCCCCTTATAAAAGGAAAAGAGCCTGAAAATTTGTATTTCTTTTTTGGAATGTTTTAACTAGACTCCTTTAAATTCTTTTTTGTATTCAAAAAGAAACTTTTTAACAGTTTTTGTGTCATACCCATATTGTTTGGTTGTGTTAATAATCCATTAGATTTCTTCTTCTCTGTACTTACTATTTGAGGAATGTGTGAAGGCTCGTTTTACCCAATTCCTAATACTATTTACTTTACGAGTTTTTTTTTATTACTTTATGAGTTTTAAAACTCATAAAGTAATAAAAACGAATCTACCACCTCCTTCACCGGTCGCTTTCCACCCCAATCTCCTTCCAAAAGAGAAGTCAAATCCACGGTAGAAGAGTAAAAAACCCTCTGCTTGTGAGAACCCAATATCTTAGCAATCTAATGCTGATTCTGCATTTCAAAAATAAGTCCCATGTTTTTGTTTTCCAATGAGGAACCAACAGTCTGTGCTTCATTCTGTGAAAGTGAAAAAATTTAGAGAAACATTTCTATATCCTTCTGCTTAAGGAAATCTAGAATGAGAAAAATGCATGCAAGGAACATTTTCTTCTCTTTCTCTGTCTTTTGTATTTGTTTATAAATCCATCATAATTTGAATTGTGGAATTGTTTATGGAAGTAATATTTACCAAAACTTTGTGAGAAATGCATTAAACATTATCTCAGTTAGTTCCTAAGTATTATAATGTGTACAGCAAAATGTTATATATTCACAAAAGTCAAGATCAGTGAAGTTTCTTAACCAAAAAACTCACCTTTGCCTATAACTTTCTAGAAGGTACATATCCACATACGTAACACCTCTGACAAACGTTTAGGGAATACCCTGAGGGAAGCACGAAAGCAATTAAAAATGAAGGTAAAAATTCCAACTTCTAAACTATTTCTCATAAATTAGTAAGTAATATTGTCAACAGACTACTAAAATGAACATGAAGTTAAAACAGATTAAGCTAAAAACTTCATTTCTCAAAATATCCTAGTTAATTGCTTAATACTGGAAATGCGTTTTTTCATATCAAAAAGGCATTGTTACTTAACTTTAAATTTTTAAGTATTCAAATGAACTAACAATTTAAAATTTGATTTTTAAGAAACACAAAAACAAACTTAAAATCCTCCTTTTGCACTTCACCCGCAGTGTCCCACCCTCTCCGGTAATTTTCACATTTGGTTTAGCTAAGACCTTTCACTTCCTCCTGGAGCGTCATCAGAAAGCACTCTCACAATGTCTGTCACTGACGCCAGATGTCAAAAGGAGCTGCTCACCATCTGTTGTGTAGGGAGACAAGTTTTTTCACAGACCAGTAGCTTGTCAACAACACAGCAACAGGCTCAGCACGTAATTCACTCTCATGCTGCCCTCTTGTGGGAAAAAAATCAACAGTAATAAGCTATTATTTTTTTCTTTTTGTGATGATGCTTTATTAAAATTTTCCAAGGAAGGCAGTAAGATCATGACTAATTACAAACCTGTTTTTTTATTTTTCTCAATAAATACTGATTTTGCAATTCTAAGTTCTCTTTCATTTTTATGTTTAGCTAAAAATTTTATTTCATGAAACTGAAGAAAATTTTTTTTATATGATATTGTATCAGATCAGTCTTTTTTTTTTTTTGTCAATTTTTTATATTCTAAAAGCATGTGTTTTAATTTATTCTTGGTACTACCAATATAAGACATTTTTGGAAACGTTAACGAAATTGGTATTTCATATACATCAGCATTATCTAAAATTATTTTATGAGATTTGTTACTTATTATTAAATTTTTTTGTGTGGTGACTGTTTGACCAAAAAAAAAACGAATTTGCGATCAATTTTACTTAATTCAGCAGTAAGAGATTTAATGTACATGGAAAATATCCTTGATGTCCTTTATTCTCATGCTGTATATTTTTTTTTCATATATTAATTTTTAATTATCTTTGAATTATACCCATATTTTTTTGCAATTTTAGTAATCCACCTTAATTCTTCTTTATATGATTTTTTTTAAGAATGTGTAAATGCTCCCTTTATTAAAGTTTTTAGGCTATTAAATGTATGACTTCTTCAGCCATCGCTTAGACCACTGCGCCACCGGGGCAGCTTACAGAGTTTGATGTGCATTAATGTACTTAGTAGGTGCTCCACTTTTGGAAATAAATGCTTGTATTTCTTTTTCATATATTGTTGAAGATCCAGAGTTTAATTCCCTCATGATAATTCCAACAAATCTTTCTAGCATATTTGGAACCTCTAATTTCTTTGTTACTGCCAGTTTTACATGTTGTCTTTTACCACCTTTACTAACACTGGCACCTCCATTCACCTTTGACTCCATTAGTATACTCAGATGGGTTAAAAAATTAAAATAGAAGGGCAGTCAAAAAAGCAGAAGCACTTCTAATTATAAGAGTGGGTATTGGCAGTTTCGGATCTTGTGACACATAAGGAACTAACTTTTCATCTTGGCACCTGCAAATAAATGTGAAATTGTTGGATTCCATGTTATCAGAGATTCAGTGTAATGTACTTTATGTAGTATATAAAGCTCTAGTTATAATAAGTGGTTCATAAGTGGCTGTGAACAAGAATATATTTGGAAAATAATCTGTTTTGGGGAAATGACACCTTGTCTTGTCACGCAACTAGCCACCCTATGCATGCTGTTGCTCCTGTTACCCCTTCCTCTCAGGTACAGTATTCAAGGTGGTACTTCTCTACATGTTTCTGTCACATGTAAATCTTATTTCATATTAGTTATCCATTTATTATTGGTGAATTTACCATGAAATGTATAGTGCAATGTGAACAGTTTTCCTTCCTTATTTTAATGTGTGAATCTACTCAAAATTAATTTACTTGCCACTGGTTGAAATAGTTAATGATTGTTATTTTTTGGAAAGTTGTAACCAGGCAAAAAGTTCCAAAGTTTTGATGTAGTAAAAGTAGATGAGTTGGCAAAGCACTTAATGCAATGCTTAGTCAGGAGGGCACAAAATGGATGTTTTTTTTTTTTTTTTTTTTTTTAATGAGTGCCCTTCTTGTAGTGCTATGGAAAACTGCAGTTGGTGCAACTATCAACTCTTGAGCACAGTGTCCAAAGGGACTATCCCTGATGTGAGTTGTCCTGTCATTTTATACACGCCCATTTATTTTGAAGAGGGGGGCTGTAATTTTTTCTAAGAGCATTTTTCCACTTAAAGCTTTTTGAGATGTTTTTGAAGAAAATTTTACTCAAGAAATTTGACTTTCAATGCATCAGCAACAGATCAGATGTGAACTGTTTATTACTGATTTGGTCTTTCACATATGCATAAATGCAAAAATAATAATCCTCATGTAATCATGCTGTGGGTCATAGGAAGCAGCCCATTTTTTGTCCTTCCCATCCACTCCCTGGCTGATGGATTTAAGCTTTACTAATGACAATCTTTTTGGGGAAAATTATAAAATTTACTAAATTGCATTTATTATAAATTACTGTACACCAAAATAGAATTATTAATGAATGATGTTGTATGAATTGCATAATAAATTAAATTGTTTTGCTATGTATAATATATATTAATTATTTTTTTCCCTCTACCTAGGGTGGCTCTGGAAGTGGTGCAGCCCTTACTGCATATGTGCTTCTTGCCTTCCTGGAAAACCATGTAATTGAAACTTTAAATTGCTAAAGTAGGATAATATTGTAATAGTTTTTGTTTTAAACTTTCTATTATTTTTTCATGTTGAATTTCCAAAAAAGTGAAAAAGCCAGATTTATTTTTCTTCTGTTGAGAAAAATGGAAAAAATATCTTTTGTTTATTTGTTATTCTTTCATTTAACAGAATTTTAATTTAAGACACCATAATTTTAATTACATTTTATAAAATTATAAAACCCTTATGAAAAGAAAATTCATGTGTTCTTTAAAAAGCTGGCAGCACAAAATAATTGCTACATGATTTACATGAAAAATTAAAATTTACAATAGTAAAAATTAAGATTAGTGCAAAACTTGTCAAAAAATATAAAACAATGAAATATAAAAAAAAAAAAATATGAGAACAAACATCCTAAATTAACATCAACAGAAAAGAAATGTTACTAAAATAGTAAATCTCGAATCACAAGATGTAAATAAGCATTAAAACTGAAAATGAGATAGAGTTGCATAAAAGAAAACAAGAATAAAACATTTAAGTGAGGAACTCTTCCAACTGATATTTGGTATTTTTCCACCTAACAAAGGATTTCATTTTCTTTTAAGTTGTAAAAGAACTGATGTTTTAAATAAGGAAGTTTTCACCTGATTTTTTCCCCCCATGTATTATGTGTGTTTCTTAAAGTTTAAATGCTTGTTGATTTATATCAAGGTCTTAGTGAGAAATGGGTTTGCCTCCTCAGGATGCTCCATGGCACATAAAACATCAACAAGGGCCTCTGTGAATTTTGGAGAGGTACCAGCTAGTTCTGTGTGTCATTGGCGAAAAGACCCCAACTCACTGGGTTTTGTTCCAGAATCCTTAGGTTGAATGACCAACTGGAACCGTCAGCTGTGGGCTGATCCCCCACACTGGTGTATTATCCTGATTAAAAAGACACAAAGCAATACTATAATGGACTCTAGTGTGGGATATGGTGGACTTACCACACTTGAGAAGGATGGCACACTGAAGAAAAAGGCGTATGAGAAAGAGATCTCGGCTGAGTGAGTGTAAGATTGGTGTATGCAATACTAGAGTTCTTAATCTTAATCGCTTTATTCAAGTGGGAATGGGGCTTACATAAGTTATGGGGAATACATTACATAAATCCGTGAAATTATGCAGGAAAACACCAACTTTAAACAAAAGCACAGGGAAAAACTGTCGTAAACACATGTGCTACAGGACAGGAAACGTCATGGACAGATCCATTATAAGAGTCATTACAGGCTCCGTGGAACACACACAGGCGAGAACAGAGCACGAACAAGGTAAAGTCTGGTGGAAAAAGGCTCAAAAAGGGAAACAAAAACGGTGGAAAAAATACAGGAGCAACACCGTCAGAAGGGCAGAACAGGAAAGCAGTCAATGATAATGAGGAGTCTTCATGTAGCATACATGTAATCAAGAGCATCGTCGAGAAAAACACAACAGCGACGCAGCATAGGCAAATATTGACAAGTGTCGAGGCGAGTTTGGGCAACGTCCTCAAACGCCTTCAAAATAGAGCGTAAATCATTAGAGACATCCAGGTAATCAGCATGAAGAAAAGTGCCCATTACACCAGCAAGAGCATCCTCAGGAGAGGGGTGAAGAGCAAGGGAAGAGACACGAGCGTCGAGCAGTCGAGATCACCATCGAGCAGTTCTTCCACCCCACCATAATCAAGTGGTGGAATGTCAGCTGGAAGGGTCGGAGGTGTAGCAACAACATGAGAGCCAGGCACTGGAGAGCGATAGGAAGGAGGTGCATCAGTAGGAGCAGTAACAGGGGATGCACAAGAAGCAACACGTTTTCCGCGATTCTTCTTGTTTGGCCGGCGACGACACTTTTTAGCGATGGCACCGGTGAGGGCTGATAAAGGAGAGGACAATGCGATCGAAACAGTGGCAGAAGACACAGCTGGAGGTTAGCAGAGCAGGAAAGCAACCGGGAATTAACATCTTCAGGGTCACTCGAGTCCGAAGAAACTAGAGTTGTTGGGACATCAGACGGCAATAGAGAAAACATGCAGGGACTCCAGATTGCGCAGCAGGAGAAGAAAAAAAGTCTACAGGAGGCATGTAGCAGTGAGCATGGGGGTGTCGCACCAAAGACTTGTAGTGAAACAGGCACTGTCAATTCGTCAATGAGATGAGCAGAGGAAGCAAGCACAACTGGTACAGAAGAGGGAGCCATTGGGGAGCTTGGCAAAGTCAAGGCATGTGACAAAGATGGCACAGAAGACAATGGAGGCACTACTAGGGCCTCAGCAGCAGGCGAGATAGGAGCAGATGGCACTGAAGCGATAGGGCACCAAGCACGATGGTGTTCTAGTTTCTTACAAGTGTATCAATAGTATGGAGTAACAACATTGATATCATAGGCAGAACGTTCAAATTTCACCGTGAACTTTATTAGAAAGGACGAAATGGCATCTTCGGAGGAGAACATCGGTAACGCCTCATGGCGAGAACTCAACTCAAAAGCGGAGAACCAGAAGGATCACAGACGCCTTAAGGAAGTGAACACACCGGACCTACGGGGCATCTACAAAACAAAAGAAAGGCAGATAAAAGGGAGTCGGGAATTTTGGGCGGAACAGGGAAAAACGAAATCAAAACAGGGTGTTGAGATAGAGGTTCTGCAAACAAGCATTGGTCACCAAGAGTGAGAGGTGCGTGGTTTACGGATGATGTGCATAATAGATTGTGAAGGTAAGAAGAAATATAGTGCAGATGCATAAGCCGTGAGCAGTGTACCAGGTAATGCATCGTAACATACGCCAAGTTGGATAGTAGAGTGCATGGACTTACCGATTGTGGAATCCAGAGGAATAGTCCTGGTAAACATCGTTCCAGATCGATAAAACATCTGATCTAATGGAGATGGAACAAGGTTGGCAAAACGAGGAAGACAAGTCAAAACATAGGGTGACGACAAATTGTCAACGCAGGCATCAAGTGCAGCTGTTACGGATGAAGACATACCAGAAGCCATGAAGCACAGATAGAAAAGCAATCTGAAAACAAGCTTAAAGAGTGAGCAAACAACGTTACAAGTGCTAGATGAGCAAAAGCAGCGGGGTAGGCAATGGCACATGGAGGAGCAAGCGGCGCAGACAAGTCAAGACGCAAAAGGATGACAGGCAGGAAATAAGCACAAAACAGAGGATTAAAATGAAGGAAACGGGCAAAATAACAACTCACCAACTGGGAAAAGTGAACAAAAATGAAGAAAAGAGCTTCATAAATGGGTCAGTAAACTTTCAACCCAAAATTCGAACGGGGAACGCAAAAGCTCGGGAGCGGAAAGGGCACACCACCTGTTCCTAGAATGGAATACTAGAGGTATAAATGGCAAGATGAATGAGATGATTGAAGAAATGAATATGTATGAATTGGATGTGCTGTGTGTAAGCGAAACCAAAAAGAAAGAAAATGGGATAGAAGAATTGAATGGAATGGTGAGTATGTAGTCTGGAGTATTGGATAATGTGTGAGGACAGGCTGGTGTAGGTGTGATTTTAAGTGAAAAGATGAAGAACAACTTGATTCCCTATAGCTGCATAAGTGAGAGAATTCTTTGAATTCCTTTGAAAGTGAAACTTCAGAGAGTAGTAATTGTTGTAATGTATGCTCCCTGTGACTCGGAACCTTCTGATTGGAAAGAAGATTTCTGGAATGAGCCAAAAGATGTTTTGAGCCAGTTTGATGCTAAAGAGAAAGTTATAATCACAGGGGATTTCAATGTTAGAGTAGGTGTGAAGAATGCAATTTCTGATAATGTTCTGGGTAAGTTTAATTATTTTTGTGTGAATGATAATGAAAGATTAATTGAACTCTGCATTGAAAATGGTTTGTGTGTATCTAATACATTTTTCAATCACAAGTATATCCACACATGTACTTGTGAAAATCGTACTCTTGGTCAAGAGTGTTATTGATTTTGTTGTTTAGGATCAGCATCTGAAACACTCAGTTGTTGACCCTCGTGTGATGAGAGGTGTGGATGTTGGCTTTGATCATTACTTGGTAGTGTCACGAGTGAAACTGAATGTTGGTTGGAGGAAAAGGAATAGGAAGAGGCCTAGGATGGAAAGAATAAATGTTGAAAGGCTCCCTGAAGATCATCTGCATTACTCTAACTTACTGAGAGAATGACTGAAGGAGCTGAACTCATGTTAGAGGAATGTAGAAAAGAAGTAAGAATGTTTTAAGAAATGTGTTGTCACTACTTCTGAAGGCATCTCTGGCACCACAATAGTGGGTAACAATAGAGGTGATGCTTGGTGGAATAGTGAGGTTGAAGGTGCAGTAAAGAGAAAGAAGGAAGCATATTTCGGGATGTTGCAAGGTAGAGTTTCTGAGGATGAATATCACTGTAAGAAGTGTGAGGCAGCTAAGCTAGTTTGCCAGAGTAAAGCAAAACTTAGGACGGAGAAGGTGGAAAGGCATGAATTGGCTTTTTGGAAAGTTAGGAAAACTTCCTTGGAAGTACACAAGACTCGGGGAAAAATAAGGGGAAACAGTTTTAAGTTGTGTGAAAAATAGGATAGGAGAAATGATATGGGAGTCCAATGAGTTACGTGCAAGATGGGGTGAATACTTCTGTGAGTTATTAGATCAGGAAAGCAAAGGGGATTCTGAGGCAGAAGCAAATGATGTCACAGTGAAAGATGGAAGCACAGGATGGAACTCAAAAGAAGAGTTGTGTAAAGCTCTAAAATCTCTTCAGAATGATAAGGCTCCAGGAGTGGATGACATAACTGCTGAGATGTTGAAATATGGTGGTGACTCTGTAATTGACTGGTGTACTGAAATTTGCCAGTTGTGCTGGTAGTTAGGAATGGTCCCTCCAGATTGTAAGGATGCTATCGTTGTTGTCTTGTATAAGGGAAAAGGCGATCATACTGACTGCAAGAACAATCGTGGTATTAGCCTACTGAGTGTACCAAGGAAAATGTTTTGTAAGGTAATTATTGAAAAAGTATGAGGTCTTACATCAGAGAAAGTGTGGGATGTTCAGAGTATTTTTATGCTTGGTAAAGGCTGCACTAACTAAATTTTTTCATTGCGCTTGATGATTGAAAAATATCTGGTGGTTGGTAAGAAAGTTTTTTGCTGCCTTCATAGGTTTAGGGAAAACTTATGACGGAATAAATAGGATACTTTTGTGGAAGGTATTGAATAAATATGATGTTACGGGAAATCTACTTAATAGTGTAAAAGCAACATATGCTGGTAGTAGAGCTTGTGTTTTATCAAAATGGTTTTCTATTGGTGCCAGAGTCAGACAAGGTTGTATAATATTACAATGGATGTTTAATATACTTATGGATCCGTGCATGTGTGATGCCAGAATGGACAATACTGGTTTATGTCTGGGTAATATCCATGTGTTCAGATTGCTGCATGCTGATGACACAGTCCGGTTGGCAGAGAGCAAAAGTGAGTTGCAGAGTATGTTGTCCAGAATGTACAAAGTTTGCATGAAACTCAAACTGAGTATAAATAAGGGAAAAACCAAAGTTATGATTTTTGAGCAAGGAACTGGTAGCACTGAATATAATATAAGTCTAAATGGCACAGTGGTTGACCAGGTGAATGCGTTTGTGTATTTAGGAAACATGTTTGACAGAGAGAACAAATTAGGTGGCGAAATTAGTAGGAGAATGAATCCTTCATTGAAAGTCATAGCTGCTTTAGGAGGTGTTTTCACAGGAATTATGGGTTCTCAAAAGAGGCCCCCACACGGCTGTGTATGAAAGTGTAATTGCTCCTTACTCTGATGTATGGCAGTGAAACCTGGGTACTACAGAAGAAACATAGTAGTCATTAGTGAGCAGGAGAAATGCGTTACTTACTGGGGGTTCATGGCAAGACATGTTCTGATTTAGTGAGGAATGAAGATGTGTTGCAGTTGTGTAATGTGAAGCAAAATGTTGTTAGCAAGGTGGAGACTAATATTCTTTGGTGGTTAGGCCATATTGCAAGAATGAGTGATGAGATGCTTACTAAGAAACTTTTTTATAGCCCTAGTCACAGGAAGGAAAGTCACAGGAAGGCCAAGGAAGTCATATGAGATTCAAATTCAGGAGTGTCTGCATGAGAAAAAGATTATGAGTATGAAGTATAGAAGGTGTTGTGTACATCGTGTGATGGATGTCAGTGAAGAACAAGTTGTGTGTCAAGATCGCTGTAAATGGAGAAGTTTGATACAGCAACAGTAAGTAAATAATCAGTTAAAAATTTATTTGTTAGTTTGTATTTGTTTGTGGAGCTAACCTCTGAATCTCAGAGAACAGGTTAGGGATATGTATGTATGTAAAATGAAACTGCAAAGCAGAAATAACAGCATATCTGAGCTGAAAGAAGTCTGAAATACACTGAGGCATTACATCACTTTGGAAAGGCTAAAATGAAGTATTCTGTAGTAAACACACTAAACATAAGCTGAAAGGATGTCAAAGTATACTTTGGTAAAGCACACTTGAATTGCTGCCACTTTCATGGAGCACGTGATTTTAACTGTTGTTTCTATGGTGTTTTTTTACGTATAGAGGAGAGATGATACATCAAATTACAAAAAGGTTATGTGAGATAACCACCTGTTCTGCCAACATACATAACTTAAATATCTTCTTAGCTAATCTTCAATAAATGCGCATGTTATATATACATACATATCACTAAGCTGTTCTCAGAGATTCAGAGGTTAGCTCCACAAAGAAATACAAACAACCAGATAAATTTTTAACTGACTATTTACTTACTTTTGCTATATCAAACTTCTCCATTTACAGCAATCTAGACACACAACTCAGGCTTCACTGACATCCATCACATGATGTTCATAAGACCTACTATACTTCAGACTCATAATCTTTTTCTCATGCAGGCACTTGTGAATCTGAACCTCCCATGACTTCCTTGGCCTTTCTCTGACTTTCCTTCCAGCCACTTGGGCTATAGAAAAGTTTCTTAGTAAGCATCTCATCACTCATTCTTGCAACATGGCCAAACCACCAAAGAATATTAGTTTCCACCTTGCTAACAACATTTTGCTTCAAATTACACAACTGCAACACATCTTCATTCTTCACACGATCAGAACATGTCTTGCCACGAACCCCCAGTAAGTAACGCATTTCTCCTGCTCACTAACGACTCCTATGTTTCTTATGTAGTACCCAGGTTTCACTGCCATACATCAGAGTAAGGAGAAATTACACTTTCATACACAATCGTGTGGGGGCCTCTCTTGAGAACCCATCATTCCTGTGAAAACCTCCTAAAGCAGCTATGACTTTCAATGAAGAATTCTTTCTCCTACTAGTTTCACCACCTACCGTAATTTCGGGTAAATAAGCCGCACTGGCATATATGCTGCAGCAATAAAAAAAGGGGCGGAATGAAAAAAAAATCACTAGAAACGCTGCACCTCAGTATATGCTGCACCTTTGCAGTAAGGTGGGGAATACCACCAAGGAATCTTGAAAACATTACGTAGATAAAAATATAGTACCTGATCTTTTAAATAATAAATAAAAAAATCAGTTAAACAAGATTCAATTTTAAGTATAACACTCACCGTACTATCTATTTTATAAAAATTTACTCGAAGAATTCACAAGGTGCTAAACCAATTAAAAAGCATTTATACCTCAAGAATTTAAAAAATACACGCACAACATTCTGAAAATATGTGGCACACACATTTTTTCAATCAAATCCATCAAAATCGGATACATCACCGTCCGAATTAAGAAGTTTTAAAAGCTCATAATCTAAAAAATTTCGGGGTCGTCCGCATCACTTTCGCTGTCTTCTGGAGTTTCACTGCAGTTTTTAGAAATAATGTTTGCTTCAGTGAAGCCCGAAATAATCGTCAAAGTTCTGATGTTTTTCCTGGATTCAGAAAAACATATTTATTTAACATTAGCTTAAAACTAGAAGTATAACTTCAGCGTTGCGCCATTTTACTTTCCGTGATAGCGTAGAACTACACAAACTCAAGAAAAGGCGATTTGGCGAACTGAATGCAATGAACGCACACATCACTGACAAATTTTGCACATGCTGTCCTTGCGTTAGCCACGGAGCGAAGCTGATGACGTCATGAGTTCAAAGAGATTTAGTTGCTCGGAGCATGAAACAAGGGTGATTCCCTGCGAAGTCTCCCCCCTCCCCCCACCACGGATTTTTTCCAAGTTTTATCGGAGTCACCTCTCTTACCTGTCCGACCTCAATCCTATAACCTATTATTGTCATGTCATATCTTGTTTTAACAGGGGGTGGGTGGAATTTATTGCACATGGCAGAAACATCGTTATTCTATTCCCTGTCTATTTAGATACCTTCCCGCAGGAAAAAGAATGGAACAAGCCAAAACGTTTTTTGCTGCATAATTTCGCTCTGCAAAAAATAAAAAATAAAAAGTGTTCTCTCTGTCGAACATGCTTCCTAAATACACAAACTCGTTCACCTGTCAATCACTGCTCCATTTAGACTTATATTATATTCAGTGCTACTAGTTCCTTGCTCAAAAACCATAACTTTGGTTTTTCCTTTATTTATACTCAGTTTGAATTTCATGCAAACTTTGTACATTCGAGACAATATACTCTGCAACTCACTTTGGCTCTCTGCCAATAATAGGACTGTGTCATCAGCCTATAGCAATCTGCACACGCTGATATTATTACCCACACATAAGCCAGTATTGTCCTTTTCAGCATCGTGCATGCACGCATCCATAAATATATTAAACAGCCAGGGTGACATTACACAATCTTGTCTGATTCCGGCATTAATAGAAAACCATTTTGATAAAACACCATTCACTCGTACACAAGCTCTACTGCTAGCATACATTGCTTTTACATTATTTAGTAGATTCCCAGTAACACCATATTCATTCAATACCTTCCACAAAAGTGTCCTATTTACTCGGTCATAAGCTTTCTCTAAATCTATGAAGGCAGCAAAAACTTTCTCACGAACAGCCAGATACTTTTCGATCGTCATGTGTAATGCAAGAATTTGGTTAGTGCAGCCTTTACCAGGCATAAAACCACTCTGAGAATCCCACACCTTCTCTGATGTAAGAGCTCATATGTTTTTGATAATCTTTTCTCATACCACGATAGTTCTTGCAGTCAGTCTGATCACCTTTTCCCTTATACAAGGGAACAATGATAGCATCCCTCCGATCTCGAGGGACCATTCCTAACGCCCAGCACAACTGGAAAATTTCAGTGTACCAGTCGATTACAGAGTCGCCACCATATTTCCACATCTCAGCAGTTATGCCATCAACTCCTGGAGCCTTACCATTCTGAAGAGATTTTAGAGCTTCACACACCTCTTCTGTTGAGATCCCTCTTGTGCTTCCATCTCTCAATGTGACATCATCTGCTTCTGCCTCAGAATCACATTTGCTTTCTTGATCTAATAACATCACAGAAGTATTCACCCCATCTTTCACTTAACTCATTGGGTTCCCATATCATTTCTCTGATCCTATTTTTCACACAACTTGTAACTTCGTTTCCCTTATCTTTCCTGTGTCACGTGTACTTCCACAAAGTTTTCCTATCTTTCCAAAAAGCCAATTCATGCCTTTCCACTTTTTCCTTCCTATCTTGAGCTTTATTCTGGCAAACCAGCTTAGCTGCCTCTTGCTTCTTACAGCGATATTCATCCTCAGAAACTCTACCTTGCAACATCCCCAAATGTGCTTCCATCTTTCTTTTTACTGCTTCATCAATCTCACTATTCTACCAAGCATCACCTTTAATGCTACCCACTGGCGAAAAGACCCCAACTCACTGGGTTTTGTTCCAGAATCCTTAGGTTGAATGACCAACTGGAACCCTCAGCTGTGGGCTAATCCCCCACACTGATGTACTTACCTGATTAAAAAGACAAAAAGAAATATTAAGAATGACTCAAGTTTGGGATATGGTGGACCTACCACACTTGAGAAGGACGGTCCGCAACGGAATCGACCTGGACTTTCTAAACGGCGTATGAGAAAGAGATCTCTGCTGAGTGAATGTAAGATTGGTGTATGGAATACTAGAGGTATAAATGGCAAGATGAGTGAGGTGATTGGGGAGATGAATAAGTATAGACTGTGGATGTGCTGTGTGAAAGTGAAACCAAAAGAAGGAAATTGGGGTAGAAGAAGTGAATGGCACGGTGAGTGTGTGGTCTGGAGTATTGGATAATATGAGAGGACAGGCTGGTGTAGGTGTGATTATAAGTGAAAAGATGAACAACTTGATTCACTATAGTTGCATAAGTGAGAGAATTCTCTGGATTCGTTTGAAAGTGAAACTTCAGAGAATTGTAATTGTTGTAGTGTATGCTCCTTGTCACTCGGAACCTTCTGATAAGAAAGAACATTTCTGGAATGAGCTAAAAGCTGTTTTGAGCCAGTTTGGTGCTAAAGAAAAAGTTATAATAGCAGGGGATTTCAATGCTAGAGTAGGTGTGCAGAATGCCATTTCTGACAATGTTCTGGGTAAGTTTAATGATCCTTGTGTGAATGATAATGGTGAAAGGTTAATTGAACTCTGCATTGAGAATGGTTTGTGTGTATCTAATACATTTTTCAACCACAAGTATATCCACACATATACTTGGGAAAATCGTACTCTTGGTCAAAAGAGTGTGATAGATTTTGTTGTCTATGATCAGCATTTGAAACACTTAGTTGTTGACACCCGTGTGATGAGAGGTGCAGATGTTGGTTCTGATCATTACTTGGTAGTGTCACAAGTGAAACTTAATGTTGGTTGGAGGAAAAGAAATAGGAAGAGACCCAGGATAGAAAGAATAAAGGTTGATAGGCTCCTTGAAGATCATCAGCGGTATTCTGACTTACTCGGAGAACGACTGAAGGATCTGAAGTCTGATGAAAGGGATGTAGAAAAGAAGTGGGAATGTTTTAAGAACTGTGTTGTCACTGCTGCTAAAGAGGTCGGTGGCACCACAATAGTGGGTAACAATAGAGGTGATGCTTGGTAGAATAGTGAGATTGAAGAGGCAGTAAAGAAAAAGAAGGAAGCCTATTTGGGGAAGTTGCAGGGTAGAGTCTCTGTGGATGAATATAGCTGTAAGAAGCGTGAAGCTGCTAAGCTGGTTCGCCACAGTAAGGCAAAAGATAGGAAAGAGAAAGTGGAAAGGCATGAACTGGCTTTTTGGAAAGATAAAAAGTCCTTCTGGAAGTACAAGAGACTCGGGAAAAATAGGGGAAACAAAGTTGTAAGTTGTGTGAAGAATGAGATTGGGGAAATGATATGGGAGCCCAATGAGTTAAGTGACAGATGGGGTGAATACTTCTGTGAGTTATTAGATCAGGAGAGCAAAAATGATTCTGAGACATGCAGATGTCACAATGAGGAATGAAAGCACAGGAGGGATCTCAAGAGAAGAAGTGTGTAAAGCTCTAAAATCTCTTCAGAATGGTAAGGCTCCAGGAGTTGATGGCATAACTGCAGAGATGTTGAAGTATGGTGGTGACTCTATAATTGACTGGTTAACTGAAATTTGCCAGTTGTGCTGAGAGTTAGGAATGGTCCCTCAGGATTGGAAGGATGCTATTATTGTTCCCTTGTATAAGGGAAAAGGTGATCAGACTGAATGCAAGAACTATCGTGGTATTAGCCTACTGAATGTGCCAGGGAAAGTGTTTGGTAAGGTTGTTATTGAAAAAGTACGGGGTCTTACATCATTGAAAGTGTGGGATGTTCAGAGTGGTTTTATGCCTGGTAAAGGCTGCACTAACCAGATTTTTGCATTACACATGATGATTGAAAAGTATCTGGCTGTTGGGACGAAAGTTTTTACTGCCTTCATAGATTTAGAGAAAGCTTACGACCAAGTGAATAGGACACTTTTGTGGAAGGTATTGAATGAATATGGTGTTACTGGGAATCTACTTAATAGTGTAAAAGCCATGTATGCTGGTAGTAGAGCTTGTGTACGAGTGAATGGTGTTTTATCAAAATGGTTTTCCATTGGTGCAGGAGTTAGACAAGGTTGTGTAATGTCACCATGGCTGTTTAATATATTTATGGATGCATGCATGCGTGAGGCCAAAATAGATAAGTGGTTTATGTCTTGGTGATATCCGTGTGCGCAGATTGCTGTATGCTGATGACACTGTCCTGTTGGCAGAGAGCAAAAGTGAGTTGCAGAGTATGTTGACTCGGATGCACGAAGTTTGCATGAAACTCAAACTGAGTATAGATAAGGGAAAAACCAAAGTTATGGTGTTTGAGAGAGGAACAGGTAGCACTGAATGTAATGTAAGTATAAATGGCTCTGTGATTGACCAGGTGAGTGAGTTTGTGTATTTAGGAAGCATGTTTGACAGAGAGAACAAGTTGGATGGTGAAATCAGTAGGCGAGTGAATTCTTCTTTGAAAGTCATAGCTGCTCTGGGAGGTTTTCGCAGGAATGATGGGTTCTCTAGAGAGTCCCGCATGGCTGTGTATGAAACAGTAATTGTTCCTACTCTGATGTATGGCAGTGAAACCTGGGTACTGCAAAAGAAACATAGGAGTCGTTTGTGTGCTGGAGAAATGCGTTCCTTAGGTGGGGTTTGGGGCAAGACACGATCTGATTGTGTGAGGAATGAAGATGTTTTGCAGTTGTGTGATGTAAAGCAAAATGTTGTTAGCAAGGTGGAGACCAATATGCTTCGGTGGTTTGTCCATGTTGAAAGAATGAGTGATGAAATGCTTACTAAGAAAATCTTTTCAGCCCAAGTGGCAGGAAGGAAAGGCAGAGGAAGGCCAAGGAAGACATGGGTGGATCAGATTCAGGAGTGTCTGCATGAGAAAAAGATTATGAGTATGAAGTATAAAAGATCTTGTGTACGGCGTGTAATGGGTATCAGTGAAGCACGAGTTGTGTGTCCGGATCGCTGTAAATGGCGAAGTTGGATACGACAACAATAAGTAGAAATATCTGGAAGTTTGTATTTCTTTTTGGAGCTAACCTCTAAATCTCAGAGAACAGCTTAACAGCTTACAGCTGTATGTATATACTATTTTGGTGCCATAGACTGCTTCAGTGGCAGTGACAATGCAGTTCTTAAAACTTGTCTACTTCTTTTCTACATCCCTCTGACATGACTTCAGCTCCTTCAGACATTGACTGAGTAAATTAGAGTAACACTGATGATCTTCAGGGTGCCTTTCAACCTTTATTCTTTCTATCCTAGGTCTTTTCCTCTAACCAACATTCAAATGATCATATGTAGAGAATGTTAGGAAGGGAGTGTCTGACCCCAGGTCTTAAACAACCCTTAGAAATAGGAAGCTAGTAGATTTGGGCTAGAGTGCCTGATAGGAAAGTGACATGGAAGGGAAGTAGAAAGGGCGAGGAAGACGCCCTTATTTATTACTGCGTGGGGGGCAGTACCCGGGGTCCGACGGCTTAACGTGCCCGTCCGACGCACGGCGGATATTTAGTGGATCGAGCGTTCGTACCTGCCTGGGATTGAACCTGAGGTCCTTTCCATGGCAGTCACGAACGTTGCCCACTAGGCTACCCGCGGCCTAACCAACATTCAGTTTCACTCGTGTGGGTCTTATATTCTCTCTTGAAATGCTGGAAACTGCAAATTTTGCATGAAACATCCATGTAAGTTCAGAACATACTAAACTTGTGTTGAACTTAATTTTACATGGCAATATCAATTATTACTATTTGTTCATTAATTGAACCAATTTTTACTGTTTCTCACATTCAATAATGTTCTATGGATATATGGGAAAATGGCGTCCTCTCTCTGCTATATGTATACAGGGTGTATAGGAAAGTCCTTAAACAGGAAAATAACCTTTGAATGAAAAATGCTATAGTTGTGGAAGTAGTGTGTGCGTATATTAATGTGACTATGTTCTATCAGATGAGACTGATTGCAGCACCCCTAGCAGCGAATTTTGGAAGTTAGCAATCCTATCGCGAGAACCAAGAGAGATAGCGAAAAAAAAATCAATAGCAAACTTGTAGAGCGTCGCCGATTTAGTATCAAATGGTGCCCTACATTCACCAAAATCTTCAATAAAAGTCCGGAAATGCAGATTTCTCGGTATCCGATCACCTGCATAAATGCGTCACTCATCGCGTGCAGAGGTGTGACATTATAAGGTGATGCAAATTTACTAATAAAACTAATACATGTACGTGTCAGCAAGGTACAATTTATTATGTTCTGTACAGTAAAGTAGTAGGAAATTCATACAGCAGTAGGACATTATGAAGAAGAAAAACACAAAATAGTGTTCTAGAAATACAAAATGTCAGTACTAATACTTAAGCATTTGCGATGTGTCCACCATCGGTAGCAATACACATCTGTATTTGAGCTAGAACTTCTTGTTGGACGTTCTGCAGCATTTCAGGTGTTACGTTACTGCATGATTTTTGTAGATCGTTAACATCGCGGGATGGAAAGCTGAACACCTGGTCCTTCACATAACCCCACAAGAAGTCCAATGGGGTTAGGTCAGGTGACCTCGGTGGCCACTCCACATTACCTCCATAACTGATGATCCTGTGCTCGAAAGTGTCCGACAAAAAGCTTCACACTGACGCCAGCTGATGTGGTGGGGCGCCGTCATGCTGAAACCACACAGAACGCAGATGGATTAACGGCAAGTAATCTAGGAAATCGGGTACTGTTGTTCACAATAGCTCCAGGTATCTTCGTCCCGTTAAGGTTCCATCGTAGAACACAGGTCCTATGAGGCGAGCATTCCAAATCCTGCACCAGACATTGAGAGACCAGACTTTTTTTTTTTTTCAAAAAGTTTCTATTTAACCTAGATTTTGACCCTGTTAGATAGATATCTGTCCAAAATACGTCAACCTGTTGTCGAAGACCAGATGACCATAACATTTTCGGCAGTTATTTTGTTTCTTTTCTTTATCTTCACCTGAATTTTGGAAAACAAGGGGTTTTCAAAACACCTTAACATGAAGATCAAAATTTTTAATTTTTTTTTTTTCCTGAATTATTATTTGCGTTTTCCAATCCCAGGGCAGTTCAAATTTGTAAAAATAATGTGAATGAAAAATTCTTGTAAAACGTGCAAAACTCTTCCATGAACAAAACTTTCAATAAGCAAAACTTTCAATGGGTGCCTCGCACCCATTGAAAACATTTAATGGGTGCGTAGGCCCCGGAGCACCCACACAGTCGGCACCCCTGCCAAGAGATATGCATTTCCGGACTTCTATTGGAATTTTTGGTGAATGTAGGACGTCATTTCATACTAAATCGGGGACGCTCTACACGGTTGTTATTGACTTTTTTCGCTATCTCTCTTGGTTCTCGCGATAGGATTGCTAACTTCCAAATTTCGCCGCTAGGGGGTGCTGCAATCGGTCTCATCTGGTAGAACATAGTCACTTTACTATATGTACACACTACTTGCACAACTCTAGCAATTTGCGTTCAAAAGTTATTTCCCTGTTTAAGGACTTTCCTATACACCCTGTATATTATATTAAGTTGCGAGCAACAAACGTCAAACTTACCGTTTCATTGTTCCTTGCTGCAAATCAATTCGTACCTTCTTCATGCTTGCTAGGTTTGTAGTTTCATCAAGAATTCTCATTCCTTTTACTATTGTTCACTTTTGCAAAATGGCATTAATTTGTTGCGTACAATGATACGAAGTTTCAAATAGACTTGAATAATATATCATCATCATCATCATCATTGTCAACCATTATCAATCCACTGCTGGACGAAGGTCTCCCCAAGTTTCCTCCACAACGGTCTGTCTTGTGCCAGTCTCCTCCATGTCACCCCTGCATACTTTCGAATTTCATCCACCCATCTCCCATGTGGTCTTCTTCTGGGTCTTTTCCTGTCCCTTGGAATCCAATCTAAAATTTCGGCTGTCCATCGATGATCTGTCCTTCTGGCAGTATGTCCAGCCCATTGCCATTTCAGGGATTTAACTCTGATCATGATGTCTTCCACTCTTGTCATTTTTCGGATCCACGAGTTCCTCTTCTTATCTCTCCTGGTTACACCAAGTATGCACCTCTCCATGCTTCTTTGAGTTGTCTGCAGCCTTTGTATGTCTCTTTTAGTTAAGGTCCACGTCTCTGCACCATACGTAAGCACTGGAAGGATGCATTGATTAAACACTTTTCTTTTAAGACATAATGGCATATTGCTCTTGAAAATCATGCTGTTTCTTCCAAAAGCTCTCCAGGCAAGTTTTGTACGCCGATTAATTTCTTCATCAATGTGACCCTCACTTGATATCTGCTGTCCAAGATAAACGTACGTGTCTGTTATCTCCAGCTTTTCTCCATCAATCGATAAATCTTCATTTCTTGTAAAAGCATTGAACATCACTTTTGTCTTCTGAAAGTTCATTTTTAATCCCACTTCTTTACTCTTGTCAGCAAGTTCCTGGATCATACTCTGCAGCTCTGATGGGGTAGTTGCAAAAATGACTACGTCATCAGCAAAACGAAGGTGGGTTAGATAATCTCCATTAATCTTTATCCCCTTGTTTTCCCAGCTCAGCGACTGAAAAACACCCTCCAATGTGGCATTAAAGAGCTTCGGAGATATGGTGTCACCTTGTCTCACTCCCTTTCCAATTTTTACTTGTGTTGTATTTTCAAACAGCCTAATCTTTGCACTTGCATTTTCATAGATGTTATTAATAATATTAATGTATGCATCTTCAATACCGCAGGTTTTCAGAGCCATTGTAACTGCTGATGGTTTCACCGAATCAAAGGCTTTTTCATAATCGATAAAAGCCATGCACAATGGAAGTTCATATTCCCTCGCTCTTTCAATTAGTTCTCTCAGCACGTGGATATGATCTATTGTGCTGTAGCCAGTCCTGAATCCAGCTTGTTCTCTTGGTTGAGCCATGTCCAGTGTTACCTTCAAGCGGTGTGAAAGAACTTTAGTGAAGATTTTATAAACTACTGATAGGAGGCTGATAGGTCGGTAGTTTCCGAGATCCTCAATGTCACCTTTCTTATGTAGCAGGATCATTGTAGCGCTGTTCCAATCCTCAGGAATCTTTCCTTCATTAAGGCATCGAGTGAAAATTTAGGCGAGTACTGTTTCGATTTCTCCACTTGCTTCTTGTATGATGTCTACAGTAATTCCATCTTCTCCTGGAGCTTTTCCTCGCTTCACGTTCTTGATTGCATGTGCAACTTCTGCTGGAAGGACTGGAGGAACTCTGGTACTGGTATCTTTCATGATGTCTGGAGTGCATATATCATCGCTTTCATATAATTTGGAGTAGAAATCTTTCACTCTTGTCAAAATTTCTGCCTCTATTTCTTGTTACAGAACCATCTTCTTTTCTCAGTGCCATAATCTGTTTTCTTCCCTTACTGAGATGTCCCTTTGCTATCTTTAGGCTTTGGTTGTTTTCAATTGCTTTCCTCACTAGTTCACAGTTGAATTTTCTTACGTCTTCAGTGATACTTTTTCTTACTGTCTTGCATAGCTCTATATATTCCACTTTGGAAGTCACATCTTCTTTAGTTGTCCTCATCTCTCTTCTTTTTTGCATCAACATTTTGGTTTTTCCTGATAATTTGTTCAGGAAAAACCTGAACAAATTATCAGGAAAAACCAAAATGTTGATGCAAAAAAGAAGAGAGATGAGGACAACTAAAGAAGATGTGTATCATCATCATCATCATCATTGTCAACCATTATCAATCCACTGCTGGACGAAGGTCTCCCCAAGTTTCCTCCACAACGGTCTGTCTTGTGCCAGTCTCCTATATATATATATATATATATATATTTGGAAATAACCGAATAAGTCATATAAGGAGTAAAAATGAGTGAAAGTTAAAAACTTTTTTGAAACCGAACCACAAGAAGAAAGCAACACAACTTCTTAACACTTAGTCTCTGGGTTTCCACGTTGTTGTTCACGCAGTTTTGGTCAACAACAACGACACGCTAAGACCCGAAGTGTTAAGAAGTTGTGTTGCGTTCTCCTTGTGGTTCAGTTTCAAAAAGGTTTTGTAAGTTTCACTAATTTTTACTCCTTATGTGACTTATGGCTTTTATTCCGTTGTTATTTAAAAAAAAAATATATTATTCAAGTCCGTTTGAAACTTCATATCATTGTACACAACAAATTGATGCTATTTTGCAAAAACATCATCACAAGTGAACAATAATAAAAAGAATGAGAATTCTCAATGAAATTCAGCAAGCACAAAAAAGGTGCAAATTGATTTGCTGCAGGGAACAATGAAAGAGTAAGTTTGACATTTGTTGCTCACAATTTAATATACAGTATATTACATATAGCAGAGTCAGGACACCGTTTTCCCATATATCCGTAGAACATTATCGAACATGAGAAACAGTAAAAATTGATTCAATTAATAAACAAATAGTAATAATTGCATGGAACATTTATTCCAGTGTTTTGGTATGTATCTGAAGTCTCTGATACATTTGTGTGTGTGTTTTTTACAACCTGGTCTTATTTCCTGAGTGAATTCTTTTCTTCTGGTTATCCTAATTCCATGAGGAAATAAACATGATTTTTTAAATTGTTCTTGGACTAACATGCTTAAGTTAAATATGTAAGTTTTGTATATTGTTTGCTTCACTGATTATGTAAAAAAACTTTTTTGATGGTGTTTTTTTTTTAATTGCTCTAATTTTAGATTGGGAAAAATTATACAGATGAAATTGATGCTGCCACAGATTACATTGTTCAGGAAATTAAGAAATCAAAAGATCCATATGTAATTTCTGTAATTACATATGCTCTACATTTAGCTGACCACAAAGAAAAAGATAATGCCCTTCAGAAGTTACTTAATTCAGCTACTAGAGGAGGTAAGTTCTATACAGTTGATTGGAACATGATTAATGTATTCAAGGCAATGTCTCTTTAACTTGTGACTAAAACTGATTTATGTCATCTGCTCAAAGCTAATGTTGAACCCATTAATGAATGAACTTTGTACAGCTCTTTGACTTTTCTGCTGATGTATATCACTTGCTGTCATTTAATTTACATAGTTCTTGTTTGTTAATTTTTAACTTCTCAAATGATCTGTGTTGACCAGGAATGTTATGCATGCAGAGCGTGAAGTATGTAAAGCATTTTACTGTCACCCCCCAAATAAAATGAGCTCACATTCTGTGAAGTGCCAAAAAGACTGAAATTTTTGTAGATCCCTAGGTCTTCATAATATTCTCTCTTGTTGTTGTAACCATGTATTACAAACAACAATTTGTGAAGAAACTGTATATTTTGAAGTTCAGTGCAGTTATGAGTATCCAGTCATTCACCCAATTTTTACCTTTTGCTCTTTCACCATAAATTTATGAATTACCTGCCAATCACAACACCCCAGAGTTCCCCTTGCAGATAGGTCAGTTTGCATCAAGACAAGAATGTTTCTCAATTCTTTTTTACACCCCCACCACCACACACGTCTCCTGGACAAATACTGTCTTTTATCCCTTCATTCACTCACCTGCTTTCAATCGCTTAATGTATGGCGCTGGGTTAATGATGTCATGTAAGGTATGGTATTCCTGACTGCATTCATCAATTATCTCTTCAGGTATGTCACATTTGGTAAATTTAGTTACACTTTGACAGCTCAGTTGCCTAACAGTTTGTGCCGTGTGCTTACGAAAATCAGAAAATCCTGGCTTTAAAAAAGTGTAAGTCTTAATACTTGTTGATCAAATTGAAATAATGAGTTTAATGAGAAAAGGGAAAGTTAAGAAATTCATAAGTTGCCAAAAAGTTTATCAAACATTGAGCATATATTAGGTGGAGATGTAGTGTCTCCACCTAATAGCCGCCATAGGTCACAGCTAATCTATGGAATGACGTCACATACAGGCAAAAACAAACTAAATTATACAGTTGATAAACCAGTAAGCTTGTATAATTGATGAAGGTTATTAAATTCCTCATTTTATGTCTATATGCCTCATAGCGTTTGTTCAGTTGTTTTCAGTAGTTTCAAAGCTGCTTCTTGCCTGAATGTGCCATCACCTGCAGCATGGACGGTGACTTATGGCGGCCAGTGCTGTGTGGATAGGAGTAGTATCTCCACCTAATATAAACTTGATGCCACCAAATTATCTTTCTACAATTACAAAAATGGGATTGAAAGTTCAATCTAGTCAAGTGTTGAAAGAAAAGGTGTGGAGTGGGAATTCTCACAAATGTGGAAGCTGTCGTTTTCAAGTGGTTTGAAGGAGTCTGAAGAAAAACATTCCAGGAACTGGATCTTTATGAAATCTAAAGCCTTTTCTTTTAATAAAGCATTTAGGTAGAAAAGATGTTCAGTCAACTAATGGATGGTTGCGGTGTTTCAAAGATAATTATAGTATTTTGTTTAAGCCTGTTTGTCGTGAAAATGCTTTAGTAGGTGATGAAGCCATTGAAAATTGGTTAAAATCTAGCAAATGTGTCATTTCATAATACAAACCTCTTGTGATATGTATAGCATTGATGAGCCTGGAATATTTTATCATTTATTGCCACAGAAAACTTAAGGCTGTTGGGAAAAATTCTAAAATCATATTGACTTTGATGCTGTGTGTGAAATTGGATGGTTCAGACAAAAGAACATTGCTTGTTGTTGAGAAATCCGAAAATCCTCTTTGTTTCAAGAAAGATGAAAAACTACCAATCAACTACAGAGCCAATAAGAAATCTTGGATATTGGCAGATTTTTAAAGAAAAGATTAGAACAATTGACAATGAAATAAGCAGGGAAAATTAAAAGATTCTTACACTGGCGTGCAAAAATTAAGGTCGAGATGGTTTTTCGAATGTAACGTCTTGCAGAAGTGCCCCACATCGACTCAAATCATACCATAAGATCCCCAAGATGTAAGAATATGGGACAAATGAGCAAAACCGTCCAAACAAGGAATCCAAAGGATAAAAAGGCACTTTATTGAAAAGGTAGCTTCGAGCACACTGAACAGAAGACAGAAACGTCCATGTGACAGGTGGCTGCCAAGAAAAATCCAGTCTTTAGTAGGGAATATGATCACCCCTGACTGCGTTTCAAGATTTACAACGGTTGTCAAGGAGCTGTTGAGGCATCGCGGCCCATTCCTCTTGTAGCGCCAATCGCAGCTGCGGAATCGTTGCTGGCGGCTGGTGACGTGCTGCCAAGCGTCTCCCAAGAAGGTCCCACACGTGTTCGATTGGATTTAAGTCCGGGGACCTTGCGGGCCAATCCATGCGTTGAATATCTTCACTCTCCAACAGCTCTGCGACAGCCACTGTACGATGAGGTGTAGCGTTGTCGTCCATGAAGAGGAACTCAGGACCCACAGCACCTCTAAACAGACGCACGTGAGGCAGGAGAACCTCGGTACAATAGCTGACACCAGTGACTGAACCTCCTTGGAAGATGTGGTGGTTAGTACGGCTACCAAGCATGATACCGGCCCAAACGAGAACTCCGCAACCTTCAAACCGGTCCCTTTCGATGATGTTGGAGGTGTGACTGCGTGTTCCCTGCTCTCTCCAGATGTGTATACGTCCAGAATCGCTCGTCAGACTAAATCGGCTCTCATCCGTAAAGAGAACTCGATCCCATTGCTGATGTGTCCAGTTCTTGTGTTCCTGGCACCGCAGAAACCACAGTCTCCGATGAGCAGGCGTTAATGGCACACACCGTACTGGTCGTCGTGCAAATAGACCACCTTTGTGCAGCCTCCTGGCCACGGTAAAACGCGATAATACACGTCCAGTTGTCTGTTGCGATTTCTCCCGCTGTCTGCCGTCTCTCTTCTCGCCTGTAGGACAATATACCGGCCGTCCGCCACTGTAGTTGCTCGTGGACGACCACTGCTAAACTCTCAGACAGCTGTTCCTGTTTTTTGAAATGCTCTCCAAGCTCGTGAAACATTGCTGTGAGCGATCCCAAACTCCTTGGCCACACTAGTCACACTTCAACCTTCTTCCAACTTCCTAATGACCCGACCTTGGGTAAAGTCATCCAGATGTCGTCTACTGGATTGCCTGTTGGCCATATCACATGCGGGCAGCAACTCGACGTCGTTCAAATCGATGTACACCGTGCAATAGCTTTCACCGAATTGCTGAGCGTACACCGCCCATGTGCTTTATACCCTTCCGACACTCCCCCACGCCATGCTGCATATATATGTGCATGCCCTACCGTACTGGACCCTAATCTATCTCCTGAGGGGTCTTTCGGTCCGTTCTGCCTGCTCGTTCCGCTGTTGTGCTACTTTCTCCTCTTCATCTTTAATTTTTGCACACCAGTGTACTATAGACAACTGTTTGCCATCTTCCATCCAACACTAATAGCAAGCTGCAGCCAATGGAACAGGAAATAATAGAAAATATGAAATTTCTTCAAATAAACTCTGAGGTTACTCACTTTTTTACCTAAAATTTTTCAGGAGGTTTTCATCTCATTAACAAACATTTCAAACACTTCAATTCATGTGTTACAGTGTGGTTCGAGGCTTTGATGCATTCTTTAAAACTTGTAAAACTCATATTTTCTCTTGTAAGCATGTGCCAAACCATATGTACAGAAATATCTTTTGAACACATAAACACAGATACCCAATTAAAATGCAACTTGTTTAAGAACCTGTAATACACAGCTCCTTAATTTTTTTTTTTCTCTGTTTTAAAAAACTCAAACATCCTGGTAAAAATCCTTGGCCACAATTAGTTACACGTCAAACCATTGATTAACGAAGAAATCTTAAAAGAACTAACTCTTCTGAAAAATGGACAAAAATACAATCCGCCAGCAAATTCAATCCTCTCCCCACATGGCAACAACATTCTATCCGAGTACTTTGTGCCTCCTCTGATGCCGTTTTCAAGGAGTGCCTGCAACAACAGACTGCTCTCATCGCCGTCCAATGCAGCGAATGTTCTAGTCCTTGCGTCGTGTCGTATCGTCTCATCTCGTTCCTTGCAGATGTGCCTCAGTGGCGCCATCTGTTGAATGATTCAGCTGCTACTTTTTCTGTTTTGTTTCAACAATCTGTATTCTAGGGCAAACTATTATTATTTTTATATTGTCCTTCTTTAATTTATCATACTAATTTCATTTCGTTCCCCGCTTCCCCTCGTTTTGGTTTTCTATTCTAATTAATTCTTTCCAGTATATGTTTAAACTGTTAGGGTCGTTGGAATCACATTACCTGTGCCTGTTTTTTTTTTGCTTTTTTTATCAACACAGTTTCTGCTAATCTTAAATGCCTGTCAGTAGGACAGTTCTTGATCATTTTTATTTCTTCAAACTTTGGATATTGTTTATGTTTGATACAGTATTGAATTAATGCAGTTTTCACATCTTTTTTTTTTTTTTTTTTTTTTTGCCAATTTTTAAGATGCTGCTGTAGACGATGTTTTAGTTTATTTTTAGTGATTCCTATGTATGATATAGATAAAAATAAACTAAAACATTGTCTACAGCAGCATCTTAAAAATTCATAAAAAAAAGAAGCAAAACTGTATTAATTCAATACTGTATCGAACATAAACAATATCCAAAGTTTGAAGAAATAAAAATTATCAAGAATTGTCATACCGAAAGATATTTAAGATTAGTGGAAACAGTGTTGATAAAAAAAAAAAAAAAAAAAACAGGCACAGGTTTTGTAATTTCAATGACCCTTACAATTTTAAACATTATACTGGAAAGAATTAATTAGGATAGAAACCAAAAGGAGGGGGGAAGGGAGGGAGGGAATGAAATTAGTATGACAAATTAAAGGAACGTGAATAATATAAAAATAATAATAGTTTGCCCTAGAATACAGATTGTTGAAACAAAACGGAAAAATTTACAGCTGAATCATCCAACAGGTGGCGCCACCGAGGCAGATCTGTGAGGAATGAAATGAGACGATATGACACAACGCGAGGACTAGAACATTCGCTGCATTGGAGGGCGATGAGCGCAGTCGGTCATTGCAGGCGCTCCTTGAAAACGGTCTCAGAAGAGGCACAAAGTACTCAGAGAGAATGTTGTTGCCGTGTTTGGGAGAGAGGGTTGAATTCGCTGGCGGATCGTAGTTTTGTTCATATTTTTAGAAGAGTTGGTTCTTTTAAGATTTTTACGTTAATCAATGGCTTGATGTGTAAATAATTGTTGCCAAGGATTTTTACCAGGATGTTTGAGTTTTTTAAAGGAGAAAAAAATTAAGGAATTGTGTATTACAGGTTCTTAAACGAGTTGCATTTTAATTAGGTATCTGTGTTCATGTTTTCAAAAGATCTTTCTGTACATATGGTTTGGCACATGCTTAAAGAGAAAATATGAGTTTCACAAGTTTTAAAGAATGCATTATAAAGCTAATAGCAATTTTAAAGAATATATCGTTCTTAAATTTTCTGTTTCAGATGTGAAAACTCTTTGTTTGTGACTATGGAAGGCAGTGTGCACAATTATGTAAGGGAGTTTTTTAAAAAATCACTTATGTCAATAATACGAAAATGTTAACTCACCTTCGTTCTTTGTGCTAAGTGCTTGATGTTCCCACAATATATATTGCCTATTAGATGATATTGGCATAAGCCAAATTAACCTTTATCCCTTATTCAATGAATTAGTATGAACCAGAATGAAGTAAAAACCCTTAAAATTCGAACATAATCGGAATAAAATCTGAATAAGACCACAATAAAAAAAACCCGAAAAAAAAAAAAAACCGGCATTGACGAATCCTCCGAAAAAAAACCTCAGATATGCTTATGTTGTTCACAAAGCCTCGAACCACACTGTAACACACAAATGGACGTGTTTGAAATGTTTGTTAACGAAATGAAAACCTTTTTCATCGTGTCTCGACAGCATTGAGGTTTTTTTTGTTGTGTATATCAACTGGCACGAATAAAAAACCAGAACTTTGGATACCTATGCTGCCTATGGTACTGTAGTGCAAGTGTTTTTGACTTACCTTTGATCCTTTACAAAGGCATGGTGTCTACTTTATTCCACTTAAAGCTATTGACTGACGCACAGGACACCAATTACGTGGGATCAAGACTTCGGACAATTGCTACCCATGTATCCGAGCACATGTATAATGTTCGAACTGGTTCGAGTGCCACTGCCTTATCCAGGTTAATTAACCAAGGCCAACACGTACCAGAGTGGAATAGCACCACTTTAATAGCAACTTCTGCAACTAAACCTAACTTATTGTTTACAGAGAGCATGTGCATTTCTCTTTTTGCTGATCAGTGTTGTAATGATGACGTGTCATGGACCTTGCGCACCTCGTGGAAACATTTTATTTCAAATCATTGTATATATCATCACAACTCATCACCGTATTTTTTGCAGTAATTTGCATGTATGTATGTTTGTAGAGTGTGCGTGCATGGGTTGGAGCAGCGCTTTCATGCTGCTGCATTGTAGGTGCTGGTTACCGGCTTTATAATCACAGAACCACATCCCCGCAGTGCCTGATGATAGACCCATAGTGAGTCTGAAAGATCTAGCGACGTTTTCAATCTGGTTTTAATTGTAAATAAAAGTTCGTCTTTTAAATCTGCAGTTATTTCTATGTTCTTTTCCATCGTGTCTCGACAGCATTGAGTTTTTTTGGTGTACGGAAACCTCTTGAAAGATTTTAGGTGAAAAGGTGAGTAACCTCAGAGTTTATTTGAATTCTTAATAGCACGTTAATATTAGAAGCAGCTAAGTGAGCATTAGCAATGCTGTAGTGATATATGAAATTTCTTTACAGGAAAACTATATCTCAGAAAGTTATAATTTCTTAATAAGGATGAATCAACAGTTATTGATGTTAGAATGGCATCTGATATGCTAAGCTGTGCTTGGGAAGTTGTTTTGAAAGAAACAGTTCAAAACTGCTAGTAAATTTGGGAAAGACTTCTGGGTGAAAGATGAAGACTAGTCTTCAATTGTGACTGAAGACAAGGGAAATGATAATAATGATGATGAAACTTGGAGTCATTCAAGGGAAAAAGAAGTAATCTGTTCTGTGTTGTTCCTTTTCAAGATTATGTGAACATTGATGAGAATCGCAAAACACATGTGGACATAGTGAGCCGTGTTCAGGGCAACAATGATGATGATCAACCAAGCTCTGAGGAAAAAATTGCTATGGAAAAGAAAACAATTTCAAACAGACTAGCTACTGAAAGTTTAGAACATTTCATATTTAATATAGAACTGCTATATTAAGCAGCGATAATACTGTTCGTCACGTATATTTTGTTTAAGTATGCAGGGTGGAGTAGCTAGGTTCATATAACGCTATGAAATACAAAAAACGAACTTTAAGGGTAAAAATATTTTTGCTTACTCAAAGTAATTTCGGCATTTTTGTCACTATTGCAATTCCTCTGCTCGTAGAACGGACATTTGCTTATTTTGATGAGATACTAGATCTGCCTGAACGGAAGATTCACGGATTAAAAGTACTATTTTAAGTTAAAATTCTATACCTTTGTATAGGTGTTTGCAAGGAATGATGATTAAAAAATGAAAGTTAAAAACCCAAATGAGGAATAAAAGCCAAATGAGGAAAGTTAAAACCCAAAGGAACAAAAGATGGACCCAAACTCAACCCACCACTGCAACACACTTCCAAACATGTTTCGACAAGAATTTTGCCTTCTTCAGTGGAACATCAAGTTATACGTGGGCACCAAGTCCTCGTCGACGATTCTTGAAAGACTGATGTAATGTCTTGTATCGCTCTGCCTTCATCGTCACAGACCAACTGTGTATCACTACGCAAGCTGTTAGTGGTGGCATCTATGGCATTGTGTTCACCTCGGTGTACTTTTGCCATTCTGCTCCTGTGATCTTTGAACCTATGTCTATTAGCCTTTTGTAATCGATTATTTTCTTGTTCTATCAGATATCGCCAGGCATAAGGTAACTCAATTGGTGAATTAGTGTTGCATCATTCATCTCCGAATTTTTCAATGACCACCGCTTCCAATGTTATGATTTGTCTATGACACTTGTGTGATGTTACATTTTTAATATTTTTCCAATCAGGCTTCGATTGATTTTCCATGCAGTGTTGTATCAGAGCTGTTGGATATGATGATCTTCAACCATTCATTATTAAAAATTTTGCTAATCTTATTCTTGATCCTCTGTTGTTTATATTTAATGATATATTCCAATCTGGTGAATTTCCTGATCTACTTAAAATCACAAAAATAATCCCAAAATACAAATCTGAACTTCAGGACTTGCAATGGGTTCTCCACTAGCACCTCTGCTAGCAAATTATTATATAAGTAAACTAGAGGCAAAAATCCTTATGCAACCCTCCTTGTTTGCTCTCTATGTAAGGTACATGGATGATGTCCTAATTATAGTAGATACTGTGGACCAGTCTCTACCCTCTCAGATTCTGGCAGAATTTAACTTACTAGAGAATACCTTGCAGTACACCCTGGAACAGGAAAAAGACCATAGCATCAATTACCTAGATTTAACCTTGACCTCAAGAGAGGGGAAAATATTCACTCAGCTTTTTAGAAAACCCACCAACACAGGAAAGATGTTAGATTTCTGCTCATTCCACCCTGATTATATTAAATCGAATACGGCGAGACAATTTTTGGAAAAAAATGAAATCCTGGTCTCTTCAGCTACTCAAAAAGATCTTCACAAAGAAGAATTAAAGGAAATATTGGCAGAAAACAATTACCCCTCCCCATATGTTGAGAAAATATTTAGACAAGTGCCAAAAAAGAAGCAAGAAAAAACTAACTTCAAATTCACCAGCAAAATTACGTACCACAAGGGACTTTTCGAGAAACTGAAAAGGATCAGAGCAAAATATAATATCAGGCTAGCTCCAGATCTTAATAACAAAATAAAGAAATTCCTGCCAGCTGTAAAGCAGAAAGAATTGAACATCCAATTGCAGGAAGGAGTAATTTATTGCATCGACTGTAACTGCGGACTCAGCTATATTGGAGAAACAGGGAGAAGTATTAAGGTCCGAATGAAAGAACACCAAGCAGCTATTAGGAACATTGGGAACAAAACAGGGCTAGACAGACATATACAAGCAAGTGGACACTCCATAAATTGGGACTCAGTGAAAATAATTGCCCACCAGTCAAACTTAGTAAAGAGGAAACTAGAAGAAGGGATCGAAATAGCAAGAAGTACCACAATTAATGATAATTGCAGATGGACTCTTCCAACTGAGTGGCAGCAACTACTCCAGTGACATAGTCCTGATGACGAACTAGGCTTTAGTTCGAAAATTTGACAACCAACTTTCATGAAAAATAACCTCTATAAGACCCGTAAAAAGTTATTCCACAATCACTATGAATAGAGGTGCCATAAATTCATTTACAACTGAGATATATTGATTCAAAAAGTGGAAGGTCATATCACGCGCAAAACGCTGTACTAGAACCTCTAGCAAGTAACAGGCCACACAAACATAATACAGTACACCAAACTTTACGCATATAATAAGTAATGTAGAAATGTACGGAATACATTAATAAAGCATCTGTATAATGAAGAATCAAAAGAAATCAAGAGGAATTATACCAAAAATTACATTGCCCTCAACTGATTTACACACATATGAAGAATAATTAAGAAAATTTGCCATAGAAATAGAAATAAACAATATCAAACTTAATTGTCCATATGCCAACTATATGGACAATTAAGTTTGATATTGTTTAATACATCGTTAATGTCCAGGAAATTTTAGTCTGGCCAACCTCTTCAGCAAAAAAATCCTCATGTTCTCGGTTCAATATCGGAATCCACCAACACACAATTTGTTGCAGAAAAACCTACTGGCCAATGTCAAACACTTAGCAGTAACAATCCTAGATCCTTTGGGTGAACAACCATATTTGGAATATGAATCACGCCGCAACACACGGAGAAACCGGACAAAAATCGGTCCCGAACCAGAAATAATTTCACAACCGAAGTGATGAAAAGTAACAGTGTCTATTACAAACAAAGTGTCTATTTTTGAAGAAAAGAGAAAAAAAGCAAAAAAAGGAATCAAGTTAACCAGGCCCCACACTCTCTGACTTCGCCCAGAGAGCGTGATGTCCGGTTAACTGCAAAATGCTATTTTTGTACCCCAAACGAGCATCAGGCCACGAAATCATGACAAAATATAATCAGGTGAAATACTCGGAGAAGAAACCCGAACATTCTAACATATACCAAACCACAGAAAGCATTAGGTTATGTTCTCAAAAGAATGACGTCCAAGAACCCAAGCATCATTATAATATTAAAAAAAAAATCATCATGATACAATACACCTAAATTTACGTACAAAAATGCTAACATATGAGGTACCGCATACTATAAGTAATACAGATATGTATTCAAATAATCAAAAGAAACCACGAAGTTGTGCCAAATATCCGGGAAACTCTACATCCCACGTTCGCAGAACCATAAAATTGTAGTCAATTGTGCATTACAGGGATTACTAGGATATAAGTTTTCACTTTGTCAAGTTTTTGGGTTGTACCCCAACCCTTCTTCAGGACTGACTAAGAAAGAAGGTGCTGCCACTCAAGTGGTAATGTCATACCGTTATGTTCGTTAATCGTGGAACCTCTTCTTATCTCAATGTGTAGACTTTCCTCAAGTTTCCTTTTTAGATAGTGTTGTTGGTGTGCAAGAATTTTTAAAATTCCCAGTTCATTGAATGTCCAGTACTTTCTACATGTTTATCTAGGCCTGTCTTGCTTGTAATCTTCCTAATTGCGGCTTTGTGTTCAGCTACACGGGTGCAGATTTGTCTTCCATTCTCTCCTACATATATGTTACCACAATTGCAGTTTACACTGTAGATAACTCTTTCTTGTAAATAGCATATTATTTTCTTTTTGTTTAAACTGAGGAAAATATTTTTTTTATTTTATTGTGTAAGTGAGGAGCAAGACGAACAATACAAGCAAGACAAGCCTAGATAAACATGTAGAAATTACTGGACATTCAATGAACTGGGAATCTTTAAAAATTCTTGCACACCAACAACAATATCTAAAAAGGAAACTTGAGGAAAGTCTACACATTGAGAGAAGAAGAGGTTCCATGAATAACGAACATAACGGTATGACATTACCACTTGAGTGGCAGCACCTTCTATCTTAGTCAGTCCTGAAGAAGGGTTGGGGTACAACCCGAAAATTTGACAACGTGAAAACTTATATTCTAGTAATCCCCGTAATGCACAATTAACTACAATAATTCTTCACTAGGATTTGCCATGTCTTCATTAATTCACAAGAACCATAAAATGTAAACCCATCACCTCAAACAAGTAGTTAAAGTGCAAATAACTACCCAATAAACAAGCCAATAGGCCGTGAAAGAATGAAACCCATATCCAGAAAGAGAATTCACTAAACAGTAACCCCAACAGTTGTAACATACTATAACACTCCAAAAGCGGTTTGTCATGTCATTCACTAAATGCTGCACCAACAAACACAAGCGAGTGACAGGCCACACAGTCGTAATGCGATTTGCCAAATATAACACACGAAATTACTCATATAGAAAATACCACTTACAGTAGCAAGTATATTCAAGTAACCAAAAAATAGATGAAAAAGTATTATACATACAACTTACATTTTTGTCAGAAAACTAATATACAAAAACAATAAAAATGTAAAAATAGGCCAAGGGGGGCAACAAAAACACAATATGAATGTTAATATTTCAAATACCTACTATTTAACACCGTCATCAGCAAAATTTGAAGTATTCCTCAAAGTCCTGAAAATCCTAGTCTGCCCAGCCTCATTAAGCCAATAGATTTTTTCTGTACAATCACTGTTCCGAAGGACTGCCCTTTCTCTTTCTGGTAGATTTATGCCGCTGGGCAGAAGCCCCTTGGTGTTTCCACCACAGATACTTTGTCTTCTCCTCCACATACCACTGCTCGGGGATCTCCTGCAGCCTCGCCCAGGCATGTGGCTCCAGAATAGGTTTCCCATGCTGTGACGTCTGCTTCTTCCCCTGGCAAACAAAAAGATAGGTCCAAAACATCCTCATGCACACAGTCTCACACGAAGGTCCGAGCCGGGACGACTCAACCCAAGTCCTCGTCTTGGAAACATCCACCAGTCCTCCCCACCAGATAGCATGAAGTCGAGGGCCACTGCAGTATTACCCGAGGAACTGATGGACTCTGAAACCTTTTAAGCATCCCATTTTTTTTTCTCCTGCTTTCATCTCCTTTTTTCTTTTTCATCATCGCTTCCACCATATAGTGGAATTGCCAAGGCCTCCACTCACGTCTTGACGATTTGAACGGCTTGCTGTCATCATATACACCAGTGTGCATGTGTCTCCAGGGGACTAAACTCCATCCTGCAGATGTTGTTTCTGTGCACAGACACAGCGTTTTCCATAATGATCATGATCACATGGCTATAGCGTGTGGAGGAGTGGTCGTTCTTGTGCCTCATGGTGTTTCTGTCACGGCCGTTGCTCTGCATACGAATCTGCAAGCTGTGGCGGTGAGACTTTCTGTGCACATTCTGCTCGATATATTTACCACTAGATGAAGCATTGTGTAGCAGGATGTAAGGTCAGGTGATGCGTAACATCACAGCCTCTCCTTGACAAATGTCAACCCCGCCTTCTCGTGGTACATCCTGTTCCCACTAAAGGGGCTCTGACGACCGCCAATAGCGGTATAACTATACCATCGGGATTAGAGGAAATTCTATCCCACACTCACCAACCCGCTTGGCCAGCGTGGTGAGTTATGGCCAAACCCCTCCAAAATGATTCCACAACTTAAATCTTGGCCCTCAGTCTCCGGCAGCTGGAATGTACCTGGCCAAGGCAGCGGCCAGTGCGACATGAAGGCAGAGGGTGCTAAGAATCCCCGGAGGACCGGACTAGGCTGCCATCTGATGCTGACCTTGGCTACGTACAACGGACGCTCCCTATCTTCTGATTCAAGGCTTCTTGAATTGGAAGAGGAACTACAAAGGATCAAGTGGGACATCGTGGGGCTAAGTGAGGTAAGGAGAAGATCTCATCGAACTGAAAAGTGGACATCTCTTCTACTATCGTGGGACAGATACTGGCAGAACTAGTGGTGTTGGATTTATAATAAACAAGAAACTGAAGGATAAAGTTGTAGAAGTTGAAAGTTCCTCTGACAGAGCTGCACGACTTGTTATCCAACTCTCGAAAAGATACCAGGCTCAGATTATTCAAACCTATGCACCCACCACAAGTCATCCTGAAGAAGAAATTGAAGAATTTTATGAGGAAATTTGTCATCTAAATAATAAAGGTAAGCAGCACTTGAAAATAATTATGGGAGATTTCAATGCAAAAATAGGGCAACGGCAACAGAATGAAACTTCAGTAGGTAAATTCGGTCACGGCAACAGAAACCAGCGTGGAAATACTCTCGTTGAGTTTGCAGAGGCAGAAGGGTTTTTCATCTTGAACTCCTTCTTCAAGAAAAAGCCACACAGGAAATGGACATGGAGACATCCAAATGGGACGACAAGTGAAATTGATTTTATTATGTGTAACAAAAAATTCGTCATAGAAGACTGCAGTGTGCTAAACAAGTTCAACACAGGTAGTGACCATAGATTGGTGAGATGTAAGATGCACCTCAACACCAAACTTGAACGTGGCAAGCTCATAAGACAAACAAAATCTATTGACATAACCAACCTTAAAAAACACCACAATACCTTCAAGTTGGAACTGAAGAACAGGTTCTCTGCTTTAGAAGGCCTAACATCGGAAGAAGTGGACATCTCTGAAGTTAACAGAAAAGTAACCAAAGCTCTTATTGAAACAGCAACAAAATTAGCTGGGTCTAAGAACAAGTTGCATGTAAACAAATTATCAGGAAAAACGAAAATGTTGATTCAAAAAAGAAGAGAGATGAGGACAACTAAAGAAGATGTGACTTCCAAAGTGGAATATATAGAGCTATGCAAGACAGTAAGAAAAAGTATCACTGAAGACGTAAGAAAATTCAACTGTGAACTAGTGAGGAAAGCAATTGAAAACAACCAAAGCCTAAAGATAGCAAAGGGACATCTCAGTAAGGGAAGAAAACAGATTATGGCACTGAGAAAAGAAGATGGTTCTGTAACAAGAAATAGAGGCAGAAATTTTGACAAGAGTGAAAGATTTCTACTCCATATTATATGAAAGGGATGATACATGCACTCCAGACATCATGAAAGATACCAGTACCAGAGTTCTTCCAGTCCTTCCAGCAGAAGTTGCACATGCAATCAAGAACATGAAGCGGGGAAAAGCTCCAGGAGAAGATGGAATTACTGTAGACATCATACAAGAAGCAAGTGGAGAAATTGAAACAGTACTCGCCCAAATTTTCACTCGATGCCTTAATGAAGGAAAGATTCCTGAGGATTGGAACACCGCTACAATGATCCTGCTACATAAGAAAGGTGACATTGAGGATCTCGGAAACTACAGACCTATCAGCCTCCTATCAGTAGTTTATAAAATCTTCACTAAAGTTCTTTCACACCGCTTGAAGGTAACACTGGACATGGCTCAACCGAGAGAACAAGCTGGATTCAGGAGTGGCTACAGCACAATAGATCATATCCACGTACTGAGAGAACTAATTGAAAGAGCGAGGGAATATGAACTTCCATTGTGCATGGCTTTTATCGATTATGAAAAAGCCTTTGATTCGGTGAAACCATCAGCAGTTACAATGGCTCTGAAAACCTGCGGTATTGAAGATGCATACATTAATATTATTAATAACATCTATGAAAATGCAAGTGCAAAGATTCGGCTGTTTGAAAATACAACACACATAAAAATTGGAAAGGGAGTGAGACAAGGTGACACCATATCTCCGAAGCTCTTTAATGCCACATTGGAGAGTGTTTTTCAGTCGCTGAGCTGGGAAAACAAAGGGATAAAGATTAATGGAGATTATCTAACCCACCTTCGTTTTGCTGATGACATAGTCATTTTTGCAACTACCCCATCAGAGCTGCAGAGTATGATCCAGGAACTTGCTGACAAGAGTAAAGAAGTGGGATTAAAAATGAACTTTCAGAAGACAAAAGTGATGTTCAATGCTTTTACAAGAAATGAAGATTTATTGATTGATGGAGAAAAGCTGGAGATAACAGACACGTACGTTTATCTTGGACAGCAGATATCAAGTGAGGGTCACATTGATGAAGAAATTAATCGGCATACAAAACTTGCCTGGAGAGCTTTTGGAAGAAACAGCATAATTTTCAAGAGCAATATGCCATTATGTCTTAAAAGAAAAGTGTTTGATCAATGCATCCTTCCAGTGCTTACGTATGGTGCAGAGACGTGGACCTTAACTAAAAGAGATATACAAAGACTGCAGACAACTCAAAGAAGCATGGAGAGGTGCATGCTTGGTGTAACCAGGAGAGATAAGAAGAGGAACACGTGGATCCGAAAAATGACAAGAGTGGAAGACATCATGATCAGAGTTAAATCCCTGAAATGGCAATGGGCTGGACATACTGCCAGAAGGACAGATCATCGATGGACAGCGGAAATTTTAGATTGGATTCCAAGGGACAGGAAAAGACCCAGAAGAAGACCACGTGGGAGATGGGTGGATGAAATTCGAAAGTATGCAGGGGTGACATGGAGGAGACTGGCACAAGACAGACCGTTGTGGAGGAAACTTGGGGAGACCTTCGTCCAGCAGTGGATTGATAATGGTTGACAATGATGATGATGATGATGATGAGATGAAGCATTGAGCCTTTCTGACTTGGAAGACTTGGTTGCCACCCCAGCTACCGCCTCTTTTTTTCCCTCTTGGAGATTTTAATGCACGTCATCCTCTGTTGGGAGACCACAGTCAGGACTCGTGGGGCCTCGTTGTAGAGTCCCTCCTGTCCAGCACGTCCCTCTGTCTCCATAACATGGGGACGAGCACCTACTTTCATGAACTCAGCCACTCATACTCAGCCATTGATCTGTCGCTGTGTTCCCCATCCATATTTCATGACTTGTCCTGGAGTGTGTCTGGTGAATCTCCTTGGCAATAATCATTTTCCAATTTTTCTTCAGCTAGCGGGTGCTAGGTACTACCCTCCCACCTGTCCCTCTAGATGGAACATTGATCAGGCCAAGTGAGACTCTTTCACTGCTTCAGCGACTATCACTCTTGATATGGTGTCCACAGGTACAGTCAGTGATGCTGTTGCAATGGTTACAGGTTGTATTGTACACTCGGCAGACCTTTCCATTCCGAAGACTTCAACGAAGCTTCCAGATTGTCTGAAGCCTTGGTGGCATTCTGAGTGCAAAGTAGCTCGTCAGGCTCATCATAAGGCTTGGGGTAGGTTTCGTCGGTACCCCACGGACGCCAACTTTCTTGCTTTTAAGAAAGCCAAGGCCTATGCACAATTGGTTCATCATTGCAAAAAGCAAAAATCTTGGATTTTTAACAGCCCGATGACAGCGTTGGAACTTAAGATCGCTTTAAATCAGTCTGGACGAACCTTAGTTGGACCAGATAACATCCTTTATGTAATGCTGAAGCCCCTTTCTCCATCTTCTGTTGACTGTCTGCTAATCCTGTTTAACAGGATTTGGCTGGAGCACGTTTTTCCCGAGTCTTGGCATACGGCTATTGTGATACCGGTTCTCAAGCCTAGTAAAGATCCGACAAACCTATTCAACTACCGATCGATCGCTATGACCAGATGCTTCTGCAAGGTTCTCGAATGTATATTAAATTTTCGTCTCGTCTTTTTCTGGAATGTTATCCCTTTTTGTCACCTCACCAGAGCACCTACCGTGGATTTTGCTCTACCGCTGATCACCACCTTCGCCTTGAGACATCTATCAGGGAGGCATTTCTTCGATGTCGGCATATAGTCTCTGTGTTCTTTGATACAGAAAAGGCGTGTGATCGCACTTGGAGATACAGCATTCTCTGTGATCTGCACGGCTGCATATTTCAGGGTAATTTACAAGCTTTTATTGTAGATTTTCTCCAGAACCTGATGTTCTGTGTTCACATTGGTTCGACCCTCTCTGTGATGTACTCCCAAGAGCAGAGTGTCTCTCAGAGCTCCATTTTATCTGTCACTCTCTTCATCCTTCATGTCAATCACATTTTCATCCTACTTTCTCCGATGGTTCGTGGGACGATGTATGTGGATGATCTTCAGATTTCCTGTGCCTCCGGGAACATGCGCACAATTGAGAGGCAGTTGCACTCTGCCATTAATATGATCTCTTCCTGGGCTTCTCATAATGGTTTTGGCTTCTCTTCCCAGAAAACTATTTGTGCGCATCTTTGCCGCAAATGAGGTCTTCACCTGGACCCTCACCTCTGTCTGTAACCACAGTGCTCCCCAGAGGTTAAGTTTCTGGGATTAACCTTCGACCACGCACTCACCTTCCAACCTCACTTTCTTTCCTTAAAGGGGAAGTGCATGTGCTCATTGAGTATCCTGAAGGTCCTCTCCAGTAAGCCGTGGGAGGCTGATGTGTGCTCAGTGCTTCACATTTATCACTCTCTTGTCCGGCCAAGGTTGGACTATGGCTGTCTGTCTTTAAAGCTTCTCGATCCCGTACATCACCAGGCTCTGTGCCTTTGCATCGGAGCCATCCGTATGTCTCCCGTGCAGTCTTTATGCCGAGTCTAACAAACCGCCATTATGCCTTCACCGTCAGCAACTGTCCTTCCAGTTCTATACCAAGCCCGAATCTCTACCTGATCATCCACTGCATTCTCCCATCTTCTAGCCACAATGTATTCGTTTGGTTTCTAACTGCCCTTCTTGTGTTCCCAATTTTGGGATTCGTCTGTCGATCATGGTGCACGTTGGTTGGTGTGACCAAGGCTTTTCTTGATCCCCTTGGGAGCCAGTTCGGGCAATTGCGGATCTTTTTCTTTCTGTGTGGTCCAAGTCTTCCACGCCTGCACAGGTGTACCTGTAGCTCTTTGCCAAGCACCTTTTGCTTCATCCCTATTCCATGCCTGTATTCACCGATGGCTCGAAATCCAGTGATGTTGTAGGTTCAGCATTTGTGTGTGGTGATGAGACCAGTGCTGAGAGGCTTCCTCCGGAAGCAACAACAGTCTTCCTCCGGAAGCAACAACAGTCTTCTCAGCAGAGATGTATGCAGTGCTCCTCACCTTACATCACATCCAGTCTGGACCACATCATTGCACCATGCTTTGCATTGACTCCCAGTCTGTCATCCAAGTTTTATCTTCTCCTGAGGGCAGTGATACTCCAGTCACCAGATATGTTCGTCACCTTCTGTGGACTTTGACTGGTGCTAGATTCCTGGTTCGATTCTGTTGGGTTCCTGGCCACGTTAGGATTTGGGGTAACGAGCTGGCGGATGCCTTTGCCAGATCCGTATCCTTGATAATCACTCAACTGCCACTATGTTTTCGAGATTTTAGTCCTGGCATGCATCAATTCATCATGGCTGAGGGGCAGTCCCTCTGGTCTCAACAGGGCAGGAACAAATTTGAATTTAATGAAAATTCTGCCACACAACACAGTACATCAAATTTAACAAAACACAAACATCAAAATTGTCATATGTACTAAACTAAAATTAAATATTAACACAATGTTAGCACAATGGAATGAAAACATGGAATCACAGTAATATCACAAAGTTCAATATAAATTAATAACATTTAGTACTAACTATTTATTCCAAGAGTAAACAAGAGCTCAAACCACCTTAGATATATCTGGTATAATAATCATAAACATACAAGCACTAAAACTCATTTGCAATTGACCAAAAAATCAATACAAAGTAATTTATCAAAAAAAAAAAAAAAGATAGCGTAATGTACTATGGAACTGTAGCATGGAGCCAGGGAAAAAGGCTTAAATTTAAGCCTGATGAGCCCCTGATCTCCAAAGATAGATGTGTCAGGTCAAAACAATAAAAATAGCAGCATTAGAAATACGACCGGTGTTGAGCATACTGAGAAAGAAAGAATACAGGAACTCAATCAAACAACAAAAACTCTCGTAGCAGTTTTTTAAATACCCCAGAGTCCACTATTTCCCTGATGTATAATGGCAGTCTGTTCCACTCACGGGGTCCAGCTGCAATAATACTGTTATGCAGCAATCTTGCGGGCACCCTAGGAACCACAAAACTTGCATGACCTCGAGTATCGTGTGAATGGGAGAAATGCTGTAATTGCAATAGTTCAAGATACCTATTCGTATAGACTATCATGCATAAGTAATAATAACCTGAAAATCAATATTTTATCGAAGGGAAGTATGTTATAAAGACAATAAATACTACCAGTATTTAAAAATGAATTTAGAAGTCGAATGTATTTTCTCTGAAGAACAAGAATTCTGTTAATGTTACCATCCATTGTCTGACCCCAGGCCAAAATACAATAAGACAACATGGGATAGATAAAGGAATTATATATTATTAATCTGAGTCTGATTGTCAAAAAACTAGAAATCCTAGAAATAGCACCAATACGAGCCTTAAGATTATTTGCTAAATAACTTATATGGACATCCCAACGCAAAGTCTCGTGTAGTATAACACCCAGAAATTTTCCCGAAGACCTGAATGCAACAGGATCCCCATTCAAGAAAATACCAGTAGGCGATAACAGCCGAAGACCACGGCCCGAAAAAAAGACACAAGTTGTTTTATTAGTATTAATTGTAAGAACGTTACAAACAAACCAGCGAAATATCTCCTGAAGGTCACGATTTGCACGGGGCAATATCTCGGACAATGAATCCCCAGGAAAAAATAAGCTGGTGTCGTCAGCATATAAGACTCGGTGAGAAGTAGAAACAAAATTAAATATATTGTTAACGTAAATTAAAAAAAGCATAGGGCCCAAGACAGAGCCCTGAGGAACTCTTTGAACTGAAGAGCGAATACCTTGTATTTGTACATATTGTGTTCTGCTAGACAAATAATTCTCGAAAAATGAAAGTGCGACTCCCCTAATCCCAATATGTTGTAATTTAGACAAGAGAATATCACGACGAACACAGTCGAAGGCTCTTGACAGGTCGCAAAATATACCTAAAACACACTTTCCACAATCTACATTTGACTGTAAAAAATTCGTAGCATCCAATAACGCTGTCTCCATTAAGTGACCCTTCCGAAAACCGTGTTGATTCCTATGTAAAATTTTATTCAAATCCAATCTCTCCATCAAACCGCAGATCAGACTATGGCCATCTAGTTTGCAAACAAACAGTCATGAGGAAGTTATACTTGTGCATCTCCGCATTGGGCATTGTTGTTTCACTCACTGTTTCTTGCTGTGTGGTGACACTGCCCCAATGTGTGAGACGTGCGACTGCTGACTCACTGTTGCTCATGTTTTATGTAGTTGTGTTCGTTTTCATGTTGATCATTTTCACTTTTTTCATTCTCATTTGTTGAATGACGACTCAGCTGCTCTGCAGCAGCTCCCATAGTGGGTGTAGAGAATGAGGTACTTGGCACATGTCCGCTCAAACCCCTTCTCTACACCCGCTATGTGGATGACATTCTTGTCTTTGGCCACATCCGCATCCTGACCTGCTGCGTTTTCTCAGTATGCTAAACTTCAAATATCCCACCATAAACCTCACTTTGGAATTGGAAAATAACTTGAAGCTTCCATTCTTAGACTTACTCATAGAATGGGATCCCCAAAACTTCACTTTAAAATACTCAGTGTACCGAAAACCCACATCCCACCCAATTATAGCCCCATACAACTCAGTGCAGCCTTTATCTGCCAAGTTGGCTTCCCTGCATTACCTGGTACGACGGGCATTTACGCATTCGTCATCTGTGCGCCTACGACGCATCTAACTTAAACGAATCTTTGCCATTGCTAGCAAATTTGAGTACCCGAAAGACCTGGTACACACCATCCTCCGCAGGCATCGACGATTTGCATTTACCACATTAGAATGAACCCACACTATTACCAAGTACGTAGGATCCATGAGCTATTTTCCCGGCTGCACCAGCATTTCAAAACATACATGTGCCAGGTTTAATAAAAATTTTGGTTTACAAACACGCGATTTGTAAATGTACACTCTAATTAAATGTGACGGGTATCCCGTTGAAACCAAACACAGGTACGGCGTCTACCTCATCCCTCTGAGAGCTTTAAACCCTAATGAAATAGATCAAGTGTACATAGGCTCAACTCTACACAATTTAAAAACCCGTTTGCTTGAACACTCACACGATGTCAGAACAGGCTCACATTCGACAGCCCTAGCTCAATTGGTAGCTAGTGGCACACATAGACCATTATGGAATGAAGTTAAAATCCTCATTACGCACAGCACCAAAAGCATGACCCTCGTGGCAGAAAGCTTGTATATCCACCATTATAGAGGTATTTGCTGTAATGACGATATGCCCTCTCTCTCTCTCCTCCAACAAACATGGACTAATCTACTTGAACATTGTGAAAATAATAACAATTATAGCGGAATCATTAACACTTGTGTAACATTATATTGACTCCTTTTTGTTTGCAGTGCAGTGACTTCTCTCTCTCCACAACAACCTTTGTGAGCAATGCGCTCTAACCATTTTCTATGTCATCAAAATCCCTATATATGTTGCGTGTTGTTGTACTTGAATGCCATTGGGTGGGCAACCTGATGAAGATCACTAGTGTGATCGAAAGATCTCGTGTTTTTTACCTGTCATATGTTTTAAACTTGTAAATACCATTTTTAATCTGATTAAATGTGTAAGTGCTTTTCATCATTTTGTAAAAGTGGTTATTGAACAAGTTGCCTATCGTGTTATGTATGACAGAGGTCTACTCCCATACGAAGGTCCCCATAGGCTTCGATATATAAGCTTTCAGTGTTATGTAGTGAGTATATTGATGCGGGAGTGTGTAACAATTGAATGTTGTTCCAATCTGGTTGAACAGTTCCACATGCTACACTTCTGGCGAGTGAGCACTCGCCAAAAAATCAAATAATAAATAAGAATAAATCAAATAAAAGTAAAAAGTAGTATCATGAAAAAATATGAATAAATCAAATAAAAGTAAAAAGTAGTAGTAGGTAATTCTTTTTCGATGTTTTTACTTTTATTTGATCTTATTCTAAAAGAATAAATCAAATAAAAGTAAAAACGTCGAAAAAGAATTACCTACTGAGCTTGTCAATTGATGAAAGTGAATATTGGAAGATGGCAACACTGAACTCACACTTCAAATGATGCTATAATCTGACGTATAATGGCGATGGCAACATTGCATTGAAAGTGGTTTTTGCTGAAAAACATGAGTCCTTTCTTTGCAAGAAAGTTCTCTGTTTGTGATAAAACTTTCTGCATGTTGTCTCAAGGTCTCTGTGTATAGCATAAGGAGGAAACTCATCGATAACTTTAAAATGTCAATATATACAAAATTTACTCTAAAATCCTTAAAAATACTGTAGTTCCTACAAAAATGAAATATGATACAGCAAAAACGAAATAGCATAAGGAGGAAACTCATCGATAACTTTAAAATGTCAATATATAAAAACTTTACTCTAAAATCCTTAAAAATACTGTAGTTCCTACAAAAATGAAATATGATACAGCAAAAACGAATTGGGTGAACATACAACCAAATTTAAGCGAATTGGAAAAAAAAAATTAAAACGAATATAGAAAATATAATACATCAAAAGCAAATTGGGAGAACATACCTTTCACCTCAGTGTCATTCGTTGAGCGATTACGTTGTTACCCTTACGTTGTTCCGTTCCTACCACGTCTTCGATATGATGGGATTCCCTCAAGGCATACACCACACTGAAATTCTATTCTCAATTTAGTATGTTACCAAACTTCACAAAAAAGAATATGAAATAACCCACAAAAGCACCAACTTAAAACACTAAAATTCTCAAGTACGAGGGTCGAACTCTTGTCGTGTACAACGTAAAAACACAGCTGAAACATTACAACACTGCTTTAAAACAAAGTGGAAAAAATATACTAAATAACACAAAAACCTCCCGAAATGCCAAATCACGGTGACCTAAGCATAAGGAATGATGTCCTTCCAATACTCTCTTCCTATGCATTTCGGCAATGTGTGCATTACCATCTTCAGGGACAATGTCTGCTGTGTCCTTTGTGATCACACTCACTGCCACTTTCAACTACACCATAGTCCCATCTTCGTGAAGATCTGTGACATTATTTTGGGCTGTTGCCACTTCATGTTTTCGAAAAATTGAAGTTCCATGCGCCGATCACTCCCGCTGACTCTCTGCTCTCAGTACTTCCGTCCGCAACCTTCCTCTTCTATTTATCGCACCCTCCTGTTCCTCTTTTATCAATATTGTCCAGGGGAGTGGTAGGTTGATACCAGAATGTATATTACAGTTGTTCTTTTGGGTTTTTTTCTATTACTATTGCTTCTGGGTAATGGATCATATTTTCTGTTGGTTGTTGACACTATATTTATTTCATCAAATAATGGTTTAGCTGCAGTTTTTAAGCAATATTGTGTTAGTACTGTCCTTTCTTCTTTTTCGTTTCAATCACTGATATGTTGATTGAGTTGTTTTCACAATTTATTTTTGTGCTTCCTATGTATGTTAGTTTTTTTATCTGTTCCTGGGGGTGGGGTATAGGAATGCTGTATACTCCAGCTTTTTCCAATAGTTTTGTTTTATCTCAGTTTATTATGCTTTTGTAATCAATTATTGTTATTCCAATATCTTGTTTTTAAACAACAAGAACAACATAAGGGTAACAACGTAATTGCTCCACAAATGACACTTCGGTGAACAACGTAAGGGTAACAACATAATTGCTCCACAAATGACACTTCGGTGAACAACGTAAGGGTAACAACGTAATCGCTCCACAAATGACACTGGTTAAATGTATGTTTTCCCAATTCGTTTTTGATGTATTTTTTTCTCAATTCATTTTTATTTTTACCAATTCATTTAAATTCGGTTGTATGTTCACCCAGTTCGTTTTTGCTGTATCGTATTTCATTTTTGTAGGAACTACATTATTTTTAAGGATTTTAGAGTAAAGTTTTTATATATTGAGATTTTAAAGTTATCGATGAGTTTCCTCCTTATGCCATACACAGAGTACTGGAGACAACATGCAGAAATTTTTATCACAAACAGAGAGAATTTTTTTGTAAAGGACTCGTGTTTTTTATCAAAAATGACATTTCAGCATGTTAATGGAAACTTAGAATATCATATAGGTGAAGCTCACATACTTGGGTTATTGCTAAGGATATTTAAGAAGTTTTTATGTGTTTACGTCAAAGTGGCCGCTGCGAAAAGCACCAAGTAACATCGATGGCTAATCATTTAGCTAGAACAACTCGCTGATGAAAACTTAAACAATGTAAGCTGAAACTAGTCTGAGAATACTTACGAAAAGAAGACGATGTTGTACTGTTTCGTTCTTGGTTTCCTTTTATGATGTTTTTTAATCTTTCAAGGTAACATTGTTTCAATTTTAGGCCTAAGGTACCTGACCTACAGCAAAATTTCATCAGTTGTATATTCTTTTATAGTTCATTATTCAACGATTGTAGATATTCATTAGATAAGACATGACTGTTGTACATAAAATTACTTATAGAAGTCAACAGTTGCAAATATGTACGTATTAAAAGGACTATTATAACTCTTGAATATGGAGAGTCTACTATTGTACAAGTTTTTTCGCACAACCTCTCTTTTTCTTTTTTTCTTTATTCGTCACTGGTAAAATTCCTTTGTTTGGTCAATAATGACGAAATTCTCTGTAACATACTGTTTAGTATATTGGAAGTTATTCCTAACAACTTAATATGCTTGGTCAAGGAAAATATCAAGGTAAGCTTTAGTTATTCAGAACCTTAGAATTATAGTTGCAATTTATATTTATAAGTTCAGACTTGTAACAATGTAGTACAGCTTTGTGCTTCTTGAAAATAAGAACTAATCATAATGTGAGAAACAGTATAGCAAACTACAGAATTTATGTTCTGCAGTAATGATAATTTAATCATAATCCATGTAGTCAAACAACAACAGAATGTTGTTATAATCTTTAACAAACTTACTTTGCTGAATTGTATTAGGGGGTCAAGTAAAAATTGCACATTTCATTTGGGGAAATAAATTGCTGCAACTTTGTAGATTTTTTAAACTTATGGTGTTCATTGAAACAAACAAATTATAGCATGACCCATGCTACAGTTCCGTTCGAGGATTTATTTATTTATTTCTTTTGTGGATGTTCAAGGAATTTTTTTTTGGGGGGGGGGGGGGGTAAACTGCAGAGACTTTGTCGGTACTAAACATTTGCATTGGCAACATGCACACAACTTCACTCTGCCAAAGAACAGTGGCTTTCAGTGCAGTAAAATGTCACACTTTTACTGAAGCTCAAAACTAATTATGATACCCTAGGCTGAGGCCTTTCTAACAAGTTTGATGTAGCCATTCTCATATTCATAAGGTTTAAATAACCTTTGAAGTTTATAATATAAACTTAGCTCGGGATTCCTACTTGAATCCCAGTGCTGCACTACATGGTTGAAGGTAACTAATTTGTGACAAAGTGTAACTTCGTCATTCTTCTGTTTCACATGTTAATTTTTTTACAAACTGTACTGTACTAACAAGGAATACTCTGTAGTTTTACTCCCTGTGAAGAATATCATTTGCAAAGTACTTCAATAGATATTTTAATTTAAGGTATAACTGAAGAACAACAACAATTATCTCAGTAGTACTCACCTATTAGTCTGTGGTTTTGTGGCAGGCTAACAAAAGTAGTACTCAACTGAATTCCACCTGCACACGAGAAGACTGAGCTATACACTAAACAGATCGAAGTATTTTAAAAAAGCACTAGAGCTAATTAAAATATACTGGTTGATACTAAAATCTTAACGATGAACAATGCTGATACTCTTTTAATCCTAAAGAAAGGGGGGGCAAGTTGTCCCCAAATCCTAGTAGCTGCGGTTTTCCAAAAACCAGTGGTGCAAGTGGTAACACTTCACATGGACGAAATTAGATTGACGCTTTTAAAAAACACTTGAACAGTTTACTAATATATATCCCATGTTAGCTGCCATTGCACATGGGAAGACTGAATTATACATTAAGCTGATTGAAGAGTTTTTTAAAAACACTTGAAGTAGTTAAAATACACAGGTTGATAGCTAAAATCTTACTGACAAACAATGACTGTACTCATTCAATCTTAAAAATTGAGGGGCTGGCAAGCTGTTCTCAATTTCCAGTAGCTGCAGTTTTTTAAAAAATGGTGCACATAATACAACTTCACATGGAGAAAACCAGATTGATGTCTTTATAAAATCTTTGAACAGTTCACAAACATATATCCCATGTTAGCTGCCAGATGTGTTTCATCCTCCTAATCGAGGGCGTCATCAGTGGCAATAGATCTTAATGTACCTGCCATACTCCAACAACGCTCGTCGTTATTCTATGATGTTATACCTCTTGCTTTTGCGTCTGGATGTCCATTGCGCATGTCTTGTGAAACCCCTCTAATTGGTTGGCTAGATGTAAACTGTTTAATCCTCTTCTTTCTTTTCCTGTTTATTTGTCGCTGTTTTTCCAATCTAATAAGGAATTTCTATGCTGAAGATAGTTCTACTGGAGTGTTGTTATTACAATTTGTTATTAGTTTTTCCGATGGTCACCGCTTCTGATGTTAAAATTTGTTTCGGACTAGTATGAGATGTTGGTAATTTAATATTGTTCCAATCTGGGACCGCATTATTGTCTAAACAATATTGAATGAGAGTTGGAATAAATGGGATTTTACCACAATATTTCAAGTTCCAAATATATCGTATACTGACCACTGGTGTGGGAGATAATCCTGAAGCAGTCGTCAATAAGTTCATATTTCAAGTTCCGCTCGGAATTAACACTCCTTGAATTGTTTATTTGTCATTTGATCTGATCATATAATTTCTCCACCATGTGAACTTCAAATCCATAGTTATATGCTAGCTCTTTTATCCAGTTAATTTCTTTTGTCTCTGCGTACTGATCAGAAGAATGTGCGATTGCTCTGCGTACGTAAAATCTAAATGCTGACAATTCGATCTTCCAAGGGTGGTTAAAATTGCATGGGATGACAGATGGTATACATGATGGTTTTGTGTGAACTTCATAACTGATACCATTATCTTCATTTTTCAAACAAAGATCCAGAAACCGAAGTTGTCTATTATTATATTCAGAAATTAACTTGATGGTAGGGTATAGCTCTGTGAATTTATCAGCAAATAATTTTAGATCTTCATCACTGTATTTCCAAAATACCAAAATGTCGTCTATGTACCTTAACCTTTTACCGGCCAGTGTTTCCATTTGGGAACATGAACTTCTCAATCAAAAAAAAAAAAAAAAAAAAAAAAAATAGAAGAAAGAATTCAGTAATGAAATTTTTCTTTAAATCCCTGAATGTCCTTAATGTTTTTTGGCTATAATTATTTGGGCCTACACTAAAAAAAAAACCTGAAAACTTCTCAAAACTCCTGTTTTTCATAATTTTATGCATGTTCTGAACATTTTTGTATTTTAATCTGTAAAAAATCAATTCTTTTTTTTTAATATTCACTGGAGAGGTGCAGAAGGGTTGAGTTCATCATGTGATAGCATAATTTTTTATATTTCTTGATTCGTTAGTGAGAATCAGTGTCTTTTTTCTTTTTCTTTTTTTTAATGTTCCCAAATGGGAACATTGACCATTCATGTTAAGCATTTTTTGCTGAATGTCATCAAAATGTATTCAACAACCACACAATGACTTGTTTATATTTGAGAGTTTGATTGATGCACAATTCTTTTAGCTTCTCCCCAGAAGTCTTGGAAACTGAACTTTGACACTTGATAGTGGGCAATGCCATAAAATCTAGGATGGGTGACCGGATGTTTACATAAGAACTAATACAATAGGCAGCAAAGCAAATAGCAGGGGACACAGGAGTTGAGACTTCTGTTCAGTTAGGCATCTTTGTGTGAAAGGAAAGGTTCGAAAAAATCTGCTATGGCCAAGCGTTTTCTTACTGTAGAACAAACAGTTGAACATTTACAAAATATTTCAGGTGATTCAGATTTATCAGATGTAGATTTATGTCAGTTACCACCTGATGAGACAGGAAATATAACTAAAGAACAGGATGTAAATGAAAATAACTTAGAACCTGTTACCCCAGCTGATGTTTGTGGAAGCATTGACATTATGGTTGGCATAAAACTCATTCAGAGGTTATATTAGATATTTCAGCTAGATAATGCTTACCTTTGCATTTCTATCTTGCTTGACTTAACATTTCCTGCACGTGGTCCGGTTGTCGCTGATGTTATCGTTCCAATCGTCCGTTTGAGGTATAGCGTTCTTGGCGCTATTCTTGTTTAATGCAGGTTTGCTTCACTAAACTTCGATTAGGTTCCGTTAATACCAACTTTTTACCGTTTTTCTTTGCTCGAAATTTTTCGCCCAAAACTTTGGGCATCTTCAGGAGCGTGGCGATTTTGCACCTTTTGCTCGTGGGTGCCTTCTCGCTTACTGGGGTTTGTTAATCCCCGTTGCCATTCTTCGTTCGTCTCGGATACGCAGTTTGATCGTTTCTACCCTGTCGCCATCTATGTTTCCTCTTTGGACTTTTTTTTTTTTAATACGCTATCTTGTTTTTTTTCCTTTACTTTCTTCTATCTTTGTCTTTCCTCCTTTTCTGTTGTGTTTTTTTTTTTTTTTTGCTCTTTTTCTTGTCTAATAAGTTCTTTCCATAGGTTAGACAACGTGTTTGGGTCATTCTGGTTACACACTCTATTTTTATTTTTATATATTCAAATTGCTTCTACCATCCTCAATCGTTTTTCCGATTTTTTATTTCTTTTTAGCAATTTTAGTTTGTCGAATTTCGGGAACGTTTTGTTTTCCAAACAGAACTGTACTAGCGCCGTTTTTGCCTTTTTTTTTTTTTTTTTTTGCCAGTTGGTGATATGTTGCTTCAGCCTTTTTTTTTTTTTAACCTGTTTTTTGTGCTCCCTATGTATGATATTGGGGGAGTGTGCTATTGGGATTTCGTACGTTCCCGATTCTTCAAGCATTTTTTCCCCTGTTTTTTTGTTCACCGTCATATTCTTTAATGTGTTCACAGACATCCCTAGTTTTAGATCGTATTTCGCACATTGCTTGTTAACTTCTTGGCTGACACCTTCTATGTATGGTAAGGCCCCTATGTATTTCATTTCCTTATCCATATTGCTTCCTCCTCGGCTTCTTTAATTTATTTTTTGTTTCATTTATCCACTTTTTTATTAATTTCTTTGGGTACTCATAATCATGCGCGATCTTTAATATGAATTCTAGTTCTTGGTTCTTAAGCCTATTATTAGAGGTGTGCGTGTATGCCCTCCTTATGAGGTTAATAACGCTATTTTTTTTATGCACGTTTGGATGGTGCGATGTGTATGGTATCATTACTGGTATATAGGTATGTTTTCTGAATACTGAGTATTCAAACTTTTTTTTTTTTACCATCACATCTAGGAATGGCAGACCATTGTCTACTTCATATTCTAGCGTTAGTTCAATTGAGTTACATATTTCCGTGAACTTACGGGCCAACTCTTGTAGCTCCAATTTTTTTTAGCTTAGAGATGATTATGATATCGTCTACATACCTTGCGTACATTATTGTTTTTTCTTGCAAGGTTTGTATGACTTTTTCTTCTAAGTACGCCATCGCAACTTTTGCGTATATGGCTGACAGCGGTGATCCCATCGGGCCTCCCTGCGTTTGCTTGTAATATATTATTTCCAAATTTGAAAATGTTGTTCTCTTTGATGAAATATAGGGTTGTTTTTAGTTCGTTCATTTGGGTCAAGTTTAGCTCTTTTCTGCTTTTGAGTTGTTCCATAATTATCTCACCATCCAAACGTGCATAAAAAAAATAGCGTTATTAACCTCATAAGGAGGGCATACACGCACACCTCTAATAATAGGCTTAAGAACCAAGAACTAGAATTCATATTAAAGATCCCACATGATTATGAGTACCCAAAGAAATTAATAAAAAAGTGGATAAATGAAACAAAAAATAAATTAGAGAAGCTGAGGAAGGAAAGCCGAGGAGGAAGCAATATGGATAAGGAATTGAAATACATAGGGCCTTATCATACATAGAAGGTGTCAGCCAAGAAGTTAACAAGCAATGTGCAAAATACGATCTAAAACTAGGGATGTCTGTGAACACATTAAAGAATATGACGGTGAACAAAAAAACGGGGGAAATGCTTGAAGAATCGGGAACGTACGAAATCCCAATAGCACCCCCCCAATATCATACATAGAGAGCACAAAAAACAAAAAACAGGTTGAAAAAAAGGCTGAAGCAACATATCACCAACTGGCAAAAAAAAAAAAGAGGCAAAAACGGCGCTAGTACAGTTCTGTTTGGAAAACAAAATGTTCCCGAAATTCGACGAACTAAAATTGCTAAAAAGAAATAAAAAATCGGAAAAACGATTGAGGATGGAAGAAGCAATTTTAATATATAAAAATAAAAATAGAGTATGTAACCAGAATGACCCAAGCACATTGTCTAACCTATGGAAAGAACTTATTAGACAAGAAAAAGAGCAAAAAAACCACAACAGAAAAGGAGGAAAGACAAAGATAGAAGAAAGTAAAGGGAAAAAACAAGATAGCGTATTAAAAAAAAAAAAAAAAAAAAGTCCAAAGAGGAAACATAGATGGCAACAGGGTAGAAACGATCAAACTGCGTATCCGAGATGAACAAAGAATGGCAACGGGGATTAGCAAACCCCAATAAGCGATAAGGCTCCCACAAGCAAAGGTGCGAAATCGCCACGCTCCTGAAGATGCCCAAAGGTTTGGGCGAAAAATTTTGAGCAAAGAAAAAAAGGTAAAAGTTGGTATTAACGGAACCTAATCGAAGTTTAGTGAAGCAAACCTGCATTAAATGAGAATAGCGCCAAGAACGCTATACCTGAAACGGACGATTGGAACGATAACATCAGCGACAACCGGACCATGTGCAGGAAATGTAAAGTCAAGCAAGATAGAAATGAAAAGGTAAGCATTATCTAGCTGAAATATCTAATATGATGAACGTATGCACATTTAAAGGACAGTAGTTTTCTGGTGATATCAGAATTAGAACTATGAAGATTTTATTTTATTTACATTCAGAGGTTGTTGAAATTGAAGATCCTGAAGCCCCTTCAACATCTCGGCATTTCAGTAAAAAAATGCAAGGTTCACTACTCTGGTGGTGTAAGTTCAAGTGAAAGAGAAATTTAAAAAATGCAAACACCAAGCTTGACTCAATGATGGAAAAGAAATTTGCAATTTGACAAACCTCTCCCTCATGAGAAGCCTGAAAAATTACTAGAAAATTTTCCGGAACTAGCAGCTTTATCACCCATTGAGCTGTTTTGGAAAATAATGCCGAAGGAGTACCTTATACATTTGGCAAAGATGACAAGGCTTTATGCTCTACAAAAAGGAGAAACAATTGATGTAGAAATTGAAGACATCACTCGGTTCTTTGGTTTGTTACTTCTTAGTGGCTATCACTCTGCACTTGCTGAAGATCTGTACTGGAGCACGTCAGAAGACACATCTGTACCAATTGTCCCTACAGTTAAGGCTCGGAAACAGTTTAGGAAGTTAAAAAAATATTTCCATATAAACGACAACAGCCAACTGAAACCAGATGATAAGCTAGGCAAAATTTCCCCACTTTATGCACAACTATCAAAAAACGTTTGCCAGTTTGGTGTATTTCACAAAAAGTTGAGCATTGTTGAATCTATGGTTCCATATTATGGTTATCACTCATGTAAGATGTTCATTCGAGGTAAGCCAATTAGGTTTGGTTTCAAGGTTTGGATGTTGTGTTCATCAAATGGATACCCATATGCAATGGAAATATACAGTGGGAAAAAGGAATGATCTCCAGCTTTGCTCCCTAGGAACAAGAGTAGTCACTGAGTTGCTGTCAGTAGTTGGCCAACCTTCAAGACACTAAGACTTTTTTTATAACTTTTTTTACTTCTCAGTATGTGTTGAGGAATTTATCTGACAAAGAGATCAAGGCAACTAGAATTATCCATAAATTCTATACAGGAAAGAGCCTATTGAAATCAAAAAAAGAAATATCTAAATGTGAGAGAGGATATTTTGATTACAGATATGATAGCAGCATATACATATGTAGCTGGAATGACAATGCTGTTTTTGCAGTTGCATCAAACTACTGTTCACATGAACCCATCGGAGTGGCCAAACGATTTTCAAGGGCCAAGAAAAATAAAATTGATATCCCATAACTCTACCTTATTCAGAAATATAATGAAGGTGTGTGTGGGAGGGGGTTGATCTCCTTGATAGAAGTCTCAGTAGCTATTGTCCTAAACTTCATAGCAAAAAGTGGTGGTGGAACTTGTTCAGTAATGACTGAACATGTCCATAGTGGCAAGCTGGATCTTGTGTTGTGAACTCCATGAAAATGTGCTTCCATATTTGGACTTCAGAAGAGAAGTCACTATGAATCTTCTTCACCAAAAGGAATGACTTTCAACTCACCCAAAAGCCACAAACCACATGCCTCTCAAACATCTGACAGCCACTGTCTTGTACCATCATCACAAGGACGTTGTGTAATTTGCCAGAAAAATACCAGGAACAAGTGCTTTGAGTGCGAAAAAAGATTGCATCAGCATTGTTTCCCGACTTACCATGGGCACTAAACCACGATAAAGTAAGGAACAAAGTAAGTGAAATTTATTATTTCAAAGGTATTATAGCTAATCAACAATTAGTATTTTAAGGTAAAAGTGCAAATAACTAATAACTGAAATTAAATTTATAATTTTAATCCCTCCTATATAGCAGCGGTCCTTTGTTGTACTGAATAACCAAAAATCCAGTTTCTATAAAATTGTAGCAAAAATGTTAACACAAAATGCCAATGTTCCCAAATTGGAACATTAAAAAAAAAATTAGAAACTATCAAAATATGTGTTATATTTTAAAACACCTTTAATTTTGATAGTTTTTTATATATAACTATAATAAGCTTCTTTAACTGCATAATAAGTAGTATGACACTTGAGGAGAACATAGTGTAGCATTTAAAGGGTTAAGTAGAGCTCTGGTCGTTTTTCATTATTTTCAGTTAGTATTTGGCTTTTTATATCCTGCAATATTACTTCAGCCAGGAGACCAGATAAGAGTGAGCCCATTGGTGCTCCCGCCAACTGTTTGTGGATCTTATTATTCTACTGAAAATAGTTATTGCCAGTGATGAAATATAAGGCTGCTGTTATACTATTAACCTCGTCATTGGGAATATCATGATCTTCGAGCTTCTTTTCTATCAGTACGATAGAATCTTTAACAGGAGTAGATGAATATAATGACACTATGTCTAGGCTTATACAAAAGCCCCCAAAGATCTGAAAGTGGTGTAATGCAGAAATAACTTCAGTTGAATTATTAACTTGATATGGGTGGTCATTATAGTATTGCTTAAGGTAATTAATTATGCAGAGCTCTTTTGATGTTTATTGTTGGGGATTGGTTTTTTGCAACAATTGGTCTAACATGATCTTTTTTATGTATTTTGAGCTTAAAAACTACAGACTATTTCCCGTTAGTAAAGTACAGTTTGTAAAAAAATAACGTGTGAAACAGCAGAACAAGCAAGTTACACTTCGTCACAACTTAGTTACCTTCAACCATGTAGTGCAGCACTGGGATTCAAGTAGGAATCCCAAGCTAAGTTTATATTGGGTTGTCGAAAAAGTCATGGCGTATTTTGGCACCCGATGGCAGTTGGGCGGTTTTGTAAGTACTAGAGGCATGCGCAGCTCTGTTATCGCTATGGCACTTGAGAGGTGCCAGTTCTAGTTGCAGTCTAAAAGGAATAGTGAGCGATTTGGTTGATTTGTAAAGATTTGACATCAAGTTGAAGATGGAAGACCAAACTGTGCATTTTCTCCATACTTTACTGTTTTACTTCCGTAAAGAGAAGAACACGAATCAAGCTTGTGAAAAGTTGCGTAAAGTGTACGGTGATAATGCTCTACAAGAACGTCAGTGCCAGTGGTCGTTTGCAAAATTCTGTGCTGGTGATTTTGATCTCAACGATGCTCCTCGGTCCGGGAGGCCAACCGAGGTTGATGATGACCAAATCAAGGCATTGATCGAGTCAACCCCACGTTACACGACACGAGAGATTGCAGACACATTGCACATCCATCATTCAAGCGTTTATGACCACCTGAAGAAGCTGGGATACGTAAGCAAGCTCGATGTGTGGGTTCCTCATGAACTCAAAGAAGCTCAATTGACAGCGCATATAAACATCTGCGATATGCTCATTAAACGTGAGGAAAACGATCCTTTTTTGAAGTGACGGATAACTGGGGACGAAAAGTGGATTGTGTACAACAATTACAAAAAATGCAATTCATGAGACAATCTTATAGGTTGTCTTATGTTATAAACGTGCTTTTGATTAAACTATACATAATATCTAAGGTATTTTACCTGATATTGTCAAAGTATTTCTCACATTGTTTGCTCTGTGAGGCAAGTGCTCCCGGCCCCAAGAGGTCCCTTACATTACGGACCTTTGGTTAGTTATAATTTTTTTTGCAGAAATAAAACAGTTAGGTTATATATTTGTAGTTCCACATTCATTCACTTGCACAATCAAACGTTTAAAATTTACTATTAATTAAAAGATTTTAGTAGAAAGAGTTATACCCATCGGGTCAGGAGATGTCTCACAAGGGGTTCGTTGTTACGCTGAGCGCTTTCTGCAGTACTTTACCGCCATCTTCAGGCCACTATTTCTACACAAGGGTTCCTTGCGTGTGTGTAGTTTTGGAGTTGCTTGTCGGAAATTAAAGGGAAGGTTTGCTGCCTGTATGTGTTAGGTGATTTGTTTCCAATGTGTCTCCATCTATTGGATGAGTTGGTAGGTATCAGTCATAAGTATAATTCTATTGTGTGTCTGTATGTGTTAGGTGATTTGTTTCTAATGTGTCGCCATCTATTGGATGAGTTGGTAGGTATCAGTCGTAAATATAATTCTTTTGTGTAAATATTTTTGGACTATTATTATTTGTTCGTAGAAACAGGTGTATTTTTTGTTCTTTGTTTATTGGTGTGATTTTTTGTAATGTTCTTTTTTTTTTTTTTTTTTTTTTTTTTTTGTATGGATTATTTCTTTTTTTATAAGTGATTTCCAGGCTGGTCTAGTGTGGTGGAGTCTTGTGGAACTGGAACAAAAAAGAAGAAAAAACTGCACTTATCCAACACTGTGTTAAACATAAACAATACCCTGATTTTGAAAATATTAAATTACTAACCACCCACACAAACGAAAAAGAATTAAGAATTTCTGAAAGCGTTATAATTGGATAAAATATGCAACTTACAAGACCCCACCACACTAGACACAGCCTGGAAATCACTTATAAAAAAAGAAAAAAATCCATAAAAAAAGGCAAAAAAAGAACATTACAAAAAATCACACCAATAAACAAAGAACAAAAAAAATACACCTGTTTCTACGAACAAATAATAATAGCCCAAATATATTTACACAAAAGAATTATACTTACGACTGATACCTACCAACTCGTCCAATAGATGGCGACACATTAGAAACAAATCACCTAACACATACAGACACAATAGAATTATACTTACGACTGATACCTACCAACTCATCCAATAGAGGGCGACACATTGGAAACAAATCACCTAACACATACAGGCAGCAAACCTTCCCATTGATTCCCGACAAGCAACTCCAAAACTACACACATGTGCGAGGAACCCTTGTGTAGAAATAGTGGCACGAAGATGGCGGTAAAGTACCGCAGAAAGCGCTCGCCGTAACAACAAACCCTGTGTGAGAAGTCTCCTGACCCGATGAGTATAACTCTTTCTACTAAAATCTTTTAATTAATAGTAAATTTTAAACGTTTGATTGTGCAAGTGAATGAATGTGGAACTACAAATATATAACCTAACTGTTTTATTTCTGCAAAAAAAATTATAACTAACCAAAGGTCCGTAATGTAAGGGACCTCTCGGGGCCGGGAGCACTTGCCTCACAGAGTAAACAACGTGAGAAATACTTTGACAATATCAGGTAAAATACCTTAGATATTATGTATAGTGTACAACAATGTGCTGCGCAAATGGCCTTGGTCCCGATATGCTGCTTCGCCTCAAACAGCATCCAAAGCAGACATTCATCAGCGGAAGGGTTCTGGTCTCAGTGTGGTGGGATTTTAAAGGTGTCGTGTTTTTCGAGCTCCTACCATGGAACCAAACAATCAATTTTTCCATGTACTGTTGGCAATTTGACAGTTTGAACGAATCCATCGTCCAGAAACGTCCAGAGCTCGTTCATCGTAAAGGTGTTGTTTTTCATCACGACAACGCAAGACCACACACAAATTTGATCACCCGCCAAAAATTATTGGAGCTTGGGTGGGATACATCATAAAATAATGACGAGAGTGTTGTTATGAGGAGGTACATTAAGATCTATTGCCACTGATGATGCCCTCGATTATGAGGATGAAACACTTCTGGCAGCTAACATGGGATAAATTTTTGTGAACTGTTCAAGGATTTTATAAAGTCATCAATCTGGTTTTGTCCATGTGAAGTGGTATTGTGTGCACAGTTTTTTAAAAAACTGCAGCTACCAGAAATTGAGGACAGCTTGCCAACCCCCAATTTTTAAGATTGAATGAATACCGTCATTGTTTGTCAGTAAGAATTTAGCTATCAACCTGTGTATTTTATATTTTAACTACTACAAGTGTTTTTAAAAAACTCTTTAATCAGCTTAATGTATAATGCTTTCTTCCCATGTGCAATGACAGCTAACATGGGATATATATTAGTGAAGTGTTACTGCTTGCACTGTTTTTTGGAAGATCACAACTACTAGAATTTGTGCACAACTTGCTGCCCCCCCCCCCCCACACACACACACACACTTTTTTTTTAGGCTTAAAAGAGTATCGTTATTGTTCATCGTTAAAATTTCAGCTATCAACCTATATATTTTAATTAGTTCTAGTGCTTTTTTAAAATGCTTCGATCTGTTTAGTGTATAGCTCAGTCTTCTCATGTGCAAGTGGAATTCAGTTTGTTCGCTTACCACAGAGACTAATAGGTGAGTACTACTCAGATAATTGTTGTTGTTCTTCAGTTATAAAGGTTTGCCTTAAATTAAAATATCTATTGAAGTACTTTGCAAATGATATTCTTCACAGGGAATAAAACTACTGACTATTCCTTGTTAGTGCAGTACAGTTTGTAAAAAATTAACATGTGAAACAGAAGAATGACGAAGTTACACTTCATCACAACTTAGAAGTTTATAATGTTGCTCTTTCACTCAAGCACCAAATGTTAATTATAAGGCCATAGGCCTAGACCTTTTAACAGTTTTTATTCTACCACTTATAAGGTTTGGACACCAAGACAAGTTAATATCATGCTTTTCTTTTGGAACTAAATATAAATTAATATGGCCTAGGCCCTTTTATCAGTTTTTATTTTGTCATGTTCATATTCATAAGGTTCAGACAAGTCAAGTTAGTATTGTGCTTCTACTGGGGCATTAAGTACTAGCAAATAGGCCCAAGGCTTGGGCCCTTTTAAAAGTTTTTATTCTGTCGTGCTCTTATTCATAAGGTTTAGACACCAAGTCAAGTGTTATTGTGCTTTTACTTAAGCATCAAATATTAATTAGTAGCGCCTAAGCCTTTTTAACAGTTTTTATTCCGTTGTGCTCATTTTCATAAGGTTTGGACACCAAGTCAAGTTAGTATTATTACCCTTTGGCATTAAATATTAATTAATAGGGCTTACACTTAGGCCTTTTTAACAATTTTTATTCTGCCGTGCTCATTTTCAAAAGGTTTGCATGACAAGTCAAATTTGTTATGTTGAGCTTATTAAAAATTCTAAAAAGTACTAAATCCTATTTTAAATTAATATTTGATGCCTAAGTAAAAGCGCAATATTGCTAACTTGATTTGGTGTCAAAACCTTATGAATATGACCATGAGTGAGTAAAATCCGTTTAAAAGGCTTAGGCCATAATAATTCATTTTTAGTGCCAAAGTAAAAGTGCAGTATTACTAACTTGTCTTGGTGTCCAAACCTTATGAATAAGAGCACGACTGAATAAAAACTGTTAGAAAGGCCTAGGCAATCGCAGAACAGCAACAAGGGCCTGTGTGAATCTTGGAGAGGTACCAGCTAGTTCTGTGGGACATTGGCAAAAAGACCCCAACTCACTGTGTTATGTTCCAGAATCTTTAGGTTGAATGGCCAACTGAAACCGTCAATTGTGGGCTAATCCCTTGCACTGATGTACTTTCCTAATTACAAAGACTCAAAGAATGCTAAAAAAGGACTCTAGTGTCTGATATGGTGGACCTACCACACTTGAGAAGGATTGTTCACCACATAATCTACCTGGACATTCTAAATGGCATATGAGAAAGAGATATCTGCTGAATGAGTGTAAGATTGGTGCATGGAGTACTAGAGGTATAAATTGAAAGATAAATGAGGTGATTCAAGAAATGAATAAGTATAGATTGGATGTGCTGTGTGTAAGTGAAACTAAAAAGAAAGAAATTGGGATAGAAGAAATAAATGAAGTTGTGAGTGTGTGGTCTGGAGTGTTGAATAATGTGAGAGGACAGGTGGGTGTAGGTGTGATTTTAAGTGAAAAGATGAAAAACTTTATTTATTGCAGCTGCATAACTGAGAGAATTCTCTGGATTTGCTGGAAAGTGAAACTTCAGAGAATAGTAATTGTTGTAGTGTGTGCTCCTTGTGATTCAGATCCTTCAGATAAGAAGGAAGATTTTATGTAATAGAATGAGCCAAAAGCTGTTTTGAGCCAGTTTGGTGCTAAAGAGAAAGTTATAATAGCAAGGGATTTCAATGTTAGAGTAGGTGTTCAGAATGGGATTTCAGGTAATGTTCTGGGTGAGTTTAATGAACCTTGTGTGAATGATAATGGCAAAAGATTAATTGAACTCTGCATTGAAAATGGATTGTGAGTATCTAATACGTTTTTCAATCACAATTATATCCACACATACACTTAAGAAAATCGTACTCTCGGATTAAAGAATGTAATAGATTTTGTTGTTTACGATATCTGTGTGATGAGAGGTGCAGACGGTTGCTCTGAAAGAGAGACTGGCCATCTCATTTTCGGAAAGGAAACTAGGTTCCCATCATGCATCTTGCTTCCCTTCGGGACAAGATGAAAAAAAAAAAAAAAAAAGGGAAAAGAATGATGCACAGTTTTTCTGTTGTTGTTTTTTTACCATCGACCCCCGAAAATTTTAGTAAGGAATTTAAATCAATTTTATATATCTTCTGAAGTTTTCAGTTCATTTTCCCGAGAAGTCAAGAAAAAAGTTGTGAAATTCTTTAATTTCCATTCAATCTTCGAATTCTTTTTTTCTCCTATCCTTTCCTAAATTCCTTTCTGAGTGCTAGAATATTTTTGCAATGTGTGTGTATGTTGAGTGAAGTGCGGGAATGATATGTACGTGTAGGTTCTTTGGTTTGTTGTTCTGGGATTGAACGTTATTTTTGGATGTGCCAAGATTAAAACTTACATGTGATTTCTTGCATATTGTTGTAAATATTGTCAATCCTAGAGTAGTGTTTGTTCATTTGTTTCATTCAGGGAAGAATTGCTCCGATAAAGGTTTTAGAGTTGCGGTTCTTATTGAGAAAAATAAAAATAAAATTTGTCTTCACATTTGTTGTCAATCTTGTTCCGGGGTAGTATTTGTATGCATATCTTTATATATTTTTCTCTTTCCTTTTTGTATACCACGCAAAACGAGCTCAGCATATGTTTCAAGGAGAGGCAATTTTCATTTGTATATATGAGGGCATAAAATTAAAGCTAAAAGTGTGAATCGTGCAATAACTTTTTTGGCAGTAAAGCTACTTCAAGATATAAAAAGCAAATGATTTTATAATACTTTTTTTTGTCTCTGTTACAATCCATTTCTACTTGAAATGCTGGTTTTGTAAGATGATATTTTCATCTATCTTCCTGTGTATATATATTCTAAAATCTGTAAAGTTTATAAGACAAGCTAGGCTGAAGATTCAAAAAGGAAGGAAAAGTTCGTTGTTAAATAACACACCATTTTTATTATTTTTTATTTTTACTTTCTTCGCTAGAAGAATCGTTTTTGGAGAGAAAGCTCTGGTTCAAAGAATTCTGTTTTTAGAGCAACTTCGACCAGTGGAAGTTACTTTGAGTGGAAAGGAAGGACACAGCAACGTATTTTGCCGACCTTGGAAGGTTCCCAGAATTTTGGTGAACGTGAGGTCAAGCGCGGAATGTATAACCTTCTATTGGACAGGCCGTGTTGCTGAGGCAGTACTTTCATCCAATCAAAGCTAGTGGAGCCCGCAGCACAGGAGTTGAGCATGTGACCCTTCGAGAGGTTAGTTCTAGGTTACTAGGTCAGAGACACTCTCACGTCAAACTTCTCACTTGTAAGACGTTTTTCCGCTGATACTCTGCTCCATATTTGTACCGATAACTCAGCGTTCTTGCACGAAAAGAGAGCGGCCAGCCTCATTGGCGAGGGGCGCCTAGGGTGTCCCCGTCAGCTTGGTTGGCCAACCCCTTTGTAAAAAAAAAGAAATGTAGCAAAGTAAAGAAAAATGGGCCTTCTGATCCCCTTTTTAAACCTACGGGCGTTTTGTGAGGTCTGAGGGCTAAGCCGGAAACAAGAGGCTTGGCAAATTTTGTGTCAGTGTTTTGCGAGCTGACAAAGATGACCATTACAAAAGTATTTGCTGTCCGGAGGCTGAGTGAACCAAATTAGTTCCGCCAGCCAATTCTCTGCATAGTATGAAGGTCTCCCTAATGCCTGTAACACAGCCAACGAAGGAATGCATTTTCGAAATTAGGGAAGTTCCCCACTTGGAGAATCATGGGTACCACTATCCAGCCAGGCGACGAGGAAAAAAGAATAAGATGCAAAAAATTCCTTTCTGTTGAAACTATAACTGAAAGAATGGTTGATCTAAGCCCAGATCCAGGAACTTTTGCTGGAAGACCATTAGAGACATTGAGTGACTGCTAGAAACAGACTGTCATCCCTTCACCCCAATTACAAGTGAGTGAGGGAAAAAAGAAAAAAATTGTAATGAACAATGTTTCTCGCCATGATGCCGAGGTAAGCCATCTTGAAATTTTCTTCCGCCAAATTGGTCGTCTACAAGTGGAAGAATTTTTGAACTTGAAAGTTGTTTGCGTGGGTTTTTCGAAATTTAATAATGCCCTTCGAAATTTACTCTGTTATCTGTGCAAAGTAGTGGAAAAGAAGCTAGTTATTTAAATTTCAGTTGAGAATTGTTAACCTATTTAAATACTTATTTTTAAATGAAAAATTATTTCTTTTGGTAACCAAATTTCATGAAGGTTTTAAATGTTGACGAATGGAATAACAGAAATGAATTAGCGATAAAGTGATTCCAGTTAAGAGCTTATTGAGCTGAACACTCTTTCAAACTGTGTTTTTTTCCTTCAAGTCCTAAATTAATTAGTAAGTTAATACAGTGTTTTATTTTTGTGTGTGTGTGTGTGTGTGTGTGTGTGTGTGTGTGTGTGTGTGTGTGTGTTTTGTACTTTATGAGCGGCTAGTAACTAAATAATAATGCATTGCAATTTTTCTTTGAGGTAGTATTCTTAGGCAAATATACTTTATAAGTGTACTTCATAAGCTATGCAGTAGTTTCTCTCAGTAGGCTAAGTTCCAACGTCAATCATGCGGGAATGTTGTTTAACTCAAAAATACTGGGCTAGTGAGTAGGCATGTATCAAATCTGAGGAATTTGATTGTTGACATAAATATTGTCCTGTATGTGTACTGAGTTATTATAAGTGAGTGGTATTTCTGGAAATAAGTGATTCTTCATGTAGTGATATGATTTCTTCGAGTAGTGAGTCTTCGTGTAGTGATATGATTTCTTCGGGTAGTGAGTCTTCGTGTAGTGATACGATTTCTTCGAGTAATGATTCTTTGTGTAGTGGTAGGATTTCTGGGTAAAATAAGTGTACATGGCGATATATCAAACAACAAAACAAATGCACCCAGTCATGCATAGGCAGGAAAAGCCTGCGATAGGTTTTGTTTTCCTGATTCCTTTAGCCTTTCTCTTAGGAGCTGCTAGGTTTTTTTTTGTAGTGAAATTGCATTCTTATGTGTCATGGTCTGATTATACGTACGAGATGAGCCGTCTTGAGTTATTTTGCATTTTAAAAGTACTTTAATGACGTTTTTACTTTGTCAGAGAAGTTCAAAAAGCCTAAGTGATTGAGTGATAATTATGGTAATTGCTAGTGGGAACTGATTTAGCTTCAAGTAGTTGTTTAGGAGACATTTTTGAATATTTTTATTTGGTAATGTCAGTATAAGGTTTCATGAAGTTTAATTTATTGCAAGTGTACTGGTTTTAGAGTATTGCAAAATGAGTAAATATGGATAATTAATTACTTGAGTTGTTTAGTGAGTGTTCTTAAGAAAAGTGTTGACAATGTTTTCTAATTGTAGTAATTTTAAAGTAACTAGTTGTATTTGAAGCGAGTAATTTTTTCTTTGAGTCCTTAGCAGTTGTTATTTTAACTTAGTGGGTTCTAATGCATAATGTCAGAGTGATTTGCAGCAAGATTTGACAGTATAAAGTTATGTCGCAGTTTTGATATAAATTTTGGGTATTCGCAGTTCTCGCCAAAGTAACTTGTAATTTTTAAGGAGAAAAAACTGGTTTGAAAGAGATGTTCCTGTTGTTACTATTTGCATTCTGTTTTTGTTTTGTTATTTGGCGCTCAAAAAAAAAAAATTTGTTTTTAGCGATGTAAAGTAAACAAGAGAGTGAAACAAGTTTGCAGTGGGAAGTTTTAAGGGGAGAGTCAGTGGAGGAAGTAATATTTTTTACAGCGGCAGTGTCATGTATCAGTAAAATAACAAATTCTTTTTTTTTTTTTTTTTTTGAAGGAAGCTTTAGTTGGCCATTATGAACATCAAATATTTTTATTTTTGGGTTTGTGTAAGAAAAGAGTCAATAAATTTAATTTTTGGGAGTTAAAGAAAAAAGGAGAGGGGGGGGGGAGAGCCCTGAAACTCCTTCCTTTCTCCTTTTCCTAAATAATTGTGCAAGCCAGCAGGGCTAAGTTCATATGTAGTGTGCAATATAAATGATTAATATTTAAGTGTTGAATTGTGATGTATATATAAATGTAAAAGTGTGTATATATTTAACCAAGAAGTAGGGAGTGATAGGATAGTACCAAATATGTATTAATGAAACTTACCGCGCACTTTGAATCCCAGTGCCTTTTAAAATTGTCAGTTAAGCCGAATTGGTACCTAGAAATTTTTTTACTGGCTTGGTCTTGTATCCTAAATTTTGCCAAAGATGTTGAAGTAGTCAAATAAGTGTGCACTTTTGATATCCAGATTTTTAGTTTTGCTGACGTAGAAAAATTTGTTCTACTAAATTATGATTTCAGTAATGTCTAAGAAATTTTGTTGATATTACTTTGGCAACTTGTGTATTTGTGTAATGTTTACATAACACCACTGATATCCATAGTGCTTTTATGAAAAGCCAAAATATTAATGTTTGGAAAGACATTTTGAGTATAATTTGTGCAATAAGCTTTATTCAAGCTAGTCTGAAAGTATAAAAAAAAAAGGATACATCACCCCTTATGTGATTTACCAGCAAAGGGCTGATATTTTCCCTTACAATTTGTTGGACTCTAACCTAAATTTCATATCAGCCACAGGAAAGTGTTACACCAAATTTGTAATTGAAATTCAGTAATTGTTGAGCCTATCATTTCCACTTGTAAATAAAAAAACTAAAATTTGAGTGGCAGTAAATTTGTTGAGTAAAAGGGTTGTTTCTAAACTGTTTCTTTAGAACTTGTATCCACCTCAGCCTAGCCTGAGGGTGGAAACATACCCGGTTCTTATTGTGGCATAATTGCTGTGTCTTGAGATCACTGCCAGAACGAGTACAAGGTCACTTTAATTATTTTGTGATACAAATTTCTTACAAATGTGACAATAACACCTTTTAGCACTTTCAGGTTGTCAATTCTGCAATCACAAGCAACACAAACAATAAATAAGCATTGTTGAAGAAATTTCCTTTTTTGATGTCTTTCCTTAAAATTATCTTCAGGTGTTACCAATTCATCTACCCATCTTTCAAATTTGAAAATAGTCAATAATTGATTACATCTATTACTTCACAAGTTATAGTATAAGAAAACACCTATAAATCATTTGGTGCCTCTGTGCCCAGGAAATTATTTATTATGTTTACAAGTGAGATGATGTGAAAAAAGCTATAAATCATCACCTGTGTTAGTGTCATAGGTAAAACTGAATGGTGGTTGGAGAAGGAGGTATAAGAAGATGCCTGTGGTAAAAGAATAAAGGTTGAAAGGCTGTCTGAAGAACATAAGTGTTACTCTGGTTTACTCAGTGAACGTCTGAATGAGTTCAAGGTGTGTGAGAGAGATGTAGAAAAGAAGCAAAGATGCTGTTTACTACAGATTCTCTTTAGTTTCTACGGTTAACAACCACATACTGCGGACTACGCATTTAATTAATTTTCCTACAGAGAATTTAGCATAATACGATTTCTTTTCATTGCCAATTACTATAAACGGCTGCAATCAAAGCTTTGAGACTGAGTTCAGAGCAGATGTTTTCACAAGGCTTAGTGCGCCCGTAGCGTCGCGGACCCCGCCTACCCGTTCAGATAACTGAGCCACCAATCTGTGTGCTCTTACAGCACCCTGACCACACTACGGCATTCCTGGCTACCAATGTCACAGTCAAACTGGCGCCTCAATCAGCTCTTCACTTACTGTGCCTGCGCGTAAGAATACGATAACTTTCAAATCAGGAAACAGGGAAAACGCGTTAGCGGTTATTGTCACGTGCAGTGCATAGACACACCCCGGCTCGGTTGGAATTTTGTTGTATGGACCTGAACAGATATAATTACTAATTATGGATAACTGTAATTTAGAGCCACCAGCTAAAAAGTTGAAAAATTGCCAAAGATTCAAGGATTCTTATTCAAATTAATTTTCATCCGTGAAGCATTCAAAACTATCCCTTAATATGGCTTTCTGTAGCATGTGCTTGAAAGATTTCAGTATCGCTCACGGAGGTCGTGATGAATGTCGTCATCATCTTTCGTCTAAAAAGCATATGGAATATGCCAAAGCCATTAAACAGACTGATAAATTATCTGCTTTCGTCAAAAGTAAAGATTCTTCCAGCAGTGTAAAGGCTGAAACTTCATAAGATTTTTGATAGAGCGCAATCTCCCATTCTCGACTGCAGATCACGCTAAATCTCTCTTCTCAGTGATGTTTCCGGATTCAGATTGACAATAATTTCATCAGTGATTGTACAAAAACTACTCTGATATTTCTGGAAAACTGAATTAAAAAAACAAACAAAAAACTAATGATTTTTCTGAAAAACTATATCGTATATACTCGTGTATAGGCCGACCCACCGATATGTATATGAATATCTGCGGTTTTTGCATATCTTGTGTATAAGTCAATCCCCGTTTTTTATGTGAATGTCTGATTTTTTTTTTGTACATATTGTGTATAAATCCACCTTCCTACCACATTTTTTTTTTTCCACAGGCGTATTTAAAGCTTAAAACTTTTTTTTATTCTGTTTAAGAGCGGGAAATGATGTGTTCACTATGTTTCGAGAACACTCAATTATACTCCAGGCAAACTTAACCTGGTTATGGATAATTTTTTATTCCATAGTTCAAGGGTATGCCGTAAAAAATAAAATGCTAAGGGTTTTTTTTGTTGTTGTTGTTTTTTTATTGAAGGTTTAACGACCACCGTGAGCAACTCAATGGGCTATAAGCAGTTGCCCGTCTCTAATTTAGGGCTACTGGTTCCAGGTAAGGGAAAAACCAGTGCCGTAAGACAAACACAACATCCATGCTGCACTGGGATTCGAACCCAGCCCTTCTCAGATGAATGGTCACAAGCCAGCGCTTAGACCACTGCGCCACCGTGGTGGCAAAATGCTAAGTTCAAAAGGTGTTTTTGAACTTAGCATTTTATTTATTTTTTTTTTTTCAAGCATAGTCAAAGTGATTCTTGCGGCAACGTCACGAAGCCGTCGCATGGCAAGCATGGTTGGCTGGCCGACAAGCAAGCTGAAATGTTGTCGCGGAAATTGTTCTGTATGATCACATGACTTGACTTGCTGTGGATGGCGTTTGCAGCGTACATCTGTTAACTTTCTGGAAAATCTTAACCAAATCCTGAACTAATGTAAACTGTCAGAGGTAGACTCGATTCCACGTTGTTGTTTTTTTTCTTTTTAAGTTTATTAGTTGTGGTATGATGTGAATTGCTGTAGTTATGAAGCTTGCTTCAGTGGCTTTCAGTTCCAGTGGTGCAAAACAAATTAAAAAAAAAAAATTCACAGGAGTACAAGGAATGTTATTAATTGGAATTTCCATCTTTACAGTGGTCGCATGTTTCCATGAATCATGTATTTGTAACGTGTGCAATTTAATTTTTTCGGTGGCTCATGGTGGACAGAACGATTGCCAGACAGACGCATGTAATTTCGAAAAAACATGAACAAAATGGTTTTTTGAAAGAAAAGAATAATTCTGTATCCAGTTACTTCATAAAAAGTGATGAGACCACTGTTATTCTACCCGAAAGTTATTTCGCTCAATTTTTAATCAAAAATAATTTGCCAATTTCTGCCGCTGACTGTTATTACAAGTGTATTTTCAGTTACTTTTTTTTTGTCTGTTTACGCAATGACTACTGATTCCATCAATTTGAGTTGGCATCTCTGGATTAAAATGTTGCTAAAACTGTAGCAGTGTACTCTGGGAAATAGGCATGCTACCCAGCAAATTTTAATGTGGGAACTTTACTTGACTACGGAGGAACTACAGGTTCTATACATGTGGACTACTGATGACTTCTTTCAGATGTTTGGATCTCTGAAGAAGTGGACATGTTTTAAGAACTGTGTCATTACTGCTGCTGAAGAGGTCTGCTGTACTGCAACAGTGGGTAACTTTAAAGGTGATGCTTAGTGAAACAGTGAAGTTAAAGAAGCAGTAAAGAGATAAAAGGAAGCATACTTGGATGTTGCAAGGTAGAGTTTCTGAGGATGAATATTGCTGTAAGAAGCAAGAGACAGCAAAGGTGGTTCACCAGAGTAGGGCAAAAGATATGAAGGAAAAGGAGGAAAGGCACGATTTTACTTTTTGGAAAGATAGAAAAACATTCTGGAAATACATAAGACATAGGAAAAAGAGGGGAAACAAATTCTAAGTTGTGTAAAGAATAGGGTCAGAGAAATGACATGGGAGACTAATGAGTTAAGTGAAAGATGGGGTGAGTAGTTCTGTGATTTATTAGATCATGAAAGCAAAGGTGATTCGGAGGCGGAAGCAGATGATGTCGTAGTGAGAAGTGAAAGCATTGGTGGGATCTCAAGAGAAGAGATGTGTAAAGCTCTAAAATCTCTTCATAATGGTAAAGTTTTAGGAGTAGATGGAATATTTGCTAAGATGCTAAAATATGGTGGTGACTCTGTGATTGACTGATTAACTGAAATTTCCCGGTTATGTTGGGAGTTAGGAATGATCCCTCATGATTAGAAAAATGCTATTATTGTTCCCTTGTGCAAGGAAAAATGTGATCAGACTGAATGCAAGAATTATCATGGTATCAGTTTGCTGAGTGTGCCAGGAAAAGTGTTTGGGAAGGTGATCATTGATAAGGTATGAGGTCTTACATCAGAGAAAGTGTGGGATGTATAGAGTGGTTTTATGCCTGGTAAGGGCTGCACTAATCAAATATTTGCTTTACGCGTGATGATTGAAAAGTATCTGTCTGTTGGTAAAAAAGTGTTTGCAGCCCTCGTAGATTTAAAGAAAACTTATGAGAAAGTAAATAAAACTCTTCTGTAGAAGGTACCGAATAAATATGGTATTACTGAGAATCTACTTAATAGTGTGAAAGCCATGTATGCTGGCAGTAGAGCATGTGTGAGAGTGAATGGTGTGTTATCGAAATGGTTTTTCATTGGTGCAAGAGTCAGGCAAGGTTGTGTAATGCCACCATGGCTGTTTAATATATTTATGGATGCATGCATGCGTGATGCCAAAATGGATAATACTGGTTTATGTCTTGGTTTATATGTGTGTACAGGTTGCTCTATGCTGATGACACGGTCCTTTTGGCAGAGAGCAAAAGTGAGTTGCAGAGTATGTTGTCCTGGATGTACGAAGTTTGTATGAAATTCAAACTGAGTATAAATAAGGAAAAACCAAAGCCATGGTTTTTGAGTGAGGAACTGTTCATACTGAATGCAAGATAACTCTTAATGGCACAGAGATTGGCCAGGTGAATGAGTTTGTATGTTTGATAGAGAGAACAAATTAGATGGTGAAATTAGTAGGAGAATGAATTCATCATTGAAAGCCAGAGCTGCCTTGGGAGGACTTCACAGGAATGATGGGTTCTGAAGGAAGTCTTGAATGGCTGTGTATAAAAGTGTAATTGTTCCTACTCTGATGTACGGCAGTGAAACCTGGGTACTGCAGAAAAGACGTAGGACGTAGGAGTCGTTTGTGTGCTAGTGATGCATTACTTACTGGGGGGGGTAAGACATGTGTTGATTGTGTGAGGAATGCAGATGTGTAACGTGAGGCAAAATGTTGTTAGTAAGGTGGAGACTAATATTCTTAGGTGGTTTGGCTATGTTGAAAGATTGAGAGATGAGGTGCTGACTAAGAGAATTTTTTCAGCCCAAGTGGCAGGAAAGGAAAGTACAGGGAAGCCAAGGAAATCATGGGAGGACCAGATTCAGGAATGTCTGCTTTAGAAAAAGATTATGAGTATGAAGTACAAAAGGTCTTGTGTGTGGCGTGTGATGGATGTTAATGAAGCTCGAGCGGTGTGCCTATAGATCGTTGTAAATGGAGCCTTTTGATACACCAACAAGTAAGTACATTCTAATTCTATCAGTTAAATGTGTACTTGGCACGTAGTATTTCTTTGAAGAGCTAACCTCTGAATCTCAGATAACAGCTTAATGATATGTATGTATGTAAAGAGGCTTTGGCTGAGGGCTTATTTTTTAACTATTTGATGATTAAGTAAAAGCGCAATATTACAGTACTAACTTGACTTGGTGTCCAAACCTTATGAATATGAGCACGGCAGAAAAATATATATATACTGTTAAAAAGGCCTAGGCCCTATCAATAAATGTTCTGTGCTTGAGTAAGAGTGCAATATTACTAACTTGACATGTTGTACAAACCTCATGAATACGAGCAGGGCAGTTTCCTAGGTTCTATCAATTAATGTTTTGTGCTTGAGTAAGAGTGCAGTATTACTAACTTGATATGTTGTACAAACCTCATGAATATGAGCAGGGCAGTTTAAAGTTTTTTGAAAAGGCGTGGGGCCCTAAATTATTCTTTTGCACCTCAGTGAAAGTGTATCATTATTTTTATTTTTTCATGTTAACATATTACAACCATGTGAACTGTGGGTTCAAAGTTGCTAAAATGGCCCAACCGTAAGCCCATGTTATTTATGCTTTGGTAGAAATGCAACATTAGAATAAGTTAGTTTAATACAAATAGTTTATCTTCCCATTCAACCAGTGCCGAAGAGCACAATGAGGTGACAGCAATATAATTATAATCTTCAGAGGCGATCTATGGAGGAAGTGGACACGGTGAAATCAAAAGTATGATTCTTGTAAGACTTCCTAGCGGTTTTGTGTTCATCCTACATGAAAGTGGGCATGAAGAAATAGAAAATGCAATATTTATACATTCCCCCAAATGCTTTTGTGGCCACTTGGCCATATTCCAGTTATAGTCGAAGTTTACGAGAAGTGCTTACTCTACGATATTGCATTTTTCAGATATTTCGCTTTCAATGAATTCATCTGAAGCCCTAATTTTCAAAGAATTTGCTCTTCGATGAATTCATTTTCAACAAATTCGTTTTTGATGAATTCACCTGGAGCCATTCAACAGTGCATGCCATGGAATACAGAGTGGCATCATGTACTTTTCACAGACTAATCCTGTTTTGCTCCTTATTCTGATACTCGATGAGGACACGTGGAAATCTGGCACACGAATTCAACCACACTATGTGCAGTCCATCCACCCTTACCAGTGGCAATCAGTTCTGGTCTGGGCAGGAGTGTCTTTATTTTAATGGCTGTACTTCCTTATATGTTTGTCAAGGCAACATGAATGCCTCAGTGTACTGAAACGAGGTCATTGTGCCCATTGTGACAGTATTTCATGTTGCTATTGGACATGTATTCCATTTTCTCAATGACAATGCAACCAGTTATCATGCCTGGAGCCTGCTTCAGGAGCTAGAAAATCATGGAATTGAATCTTTACAGCTGCCTCTGAAATTTCCTGACCTTAATCCTATTGACAACATTTGGGATGCTGTACAGCGACTTCTGGATAATCAGGTTACATACCTCTGTACACTGGTAGACCTCTGTAACGTATTGCCTGCAATATGGGACTAGCTACTCCAGACACTCTGCAATAATGTCATTGCAACTATGCCTCATAGGTGTCAAGACGTTCTTCGACACAGAGGTGGTGTTACCAGGTACCGCAATCCAGAAGTATAGACATTCTCTGAAGTTGCCATTTTGTCTATTGTTGTGTACAGAAATTGTACAATAAATTGTTTTTGTAAACACACTCTTTATCATTTGTGTTATGTAGACTCACTGATGTTATTTCAGTGTGTTACTTGATTCAGATACCTACATCCTTCATTTCGTGCAATATCCCTAACTTTTTGTCACTAGTGTATTGGAGTATGCACTACATAGTTTTGCCTCACGGAGGCTTCTTGCTGGAACACATTGCATGCAATGCACAAAGGCAACAGATTTGTACTGGACTACAAATACTAAAAATCTCTTTTAAGTAAAACATATAGCACAATTTCAAACAAACCTGCCTCTGCTTATGACTTTATATATTTACATACATGTATATCACACATGCAGTATCAAAAAACCATGTTAAAAATGCACAAATATATTGATTACCTCTCACTGCTATCAAAAACACTTCCATTCACAATCAGACATCAATAAATTTAAAATAACTAGCTTTAAAATTTAATATTTTCCCATTTCTTTTATTATTATGCTTTCAAGTTATATACTATCTTATAATGAAAACCTCCCTTTCTTTTTTAATTTGCAATTACAAAAAAATGTATCAATTATTTTAAAACTATGAGCTTTAAAAAACACCAAAAAACAAACACACCTTCCGTACTTCACTCGCGGTCCTAGACTCTTGCTGGCATAACCTCGTATTGGCTAAGGCTTCCACTCCCCTCCTGGAGCATCTTCATAACCATCAAAAAACACCCTCAATTCTCCAGGTCTCAGCAATGTCTCTCACTGTCACCTCAGATGACAATGGAGCTTGCTCACATTTTAGTGTAGGGAGCGCATTTTCTCACTTACCAATAGCATGCTAACTACACATCTTCAATCACAATATGTAGTTCTGATATGTGCTGCCCTCTTATGAGAAAAATTACAATTCTTGATTTTTTTTTTTAAGAATTTCAAATAGGATCATCAAGGCTATTGTTTTTCTTCTTTGGTGCTACTTTATCAAAATTTTCCAAGGGGTTGCCAATGCAGTGGGATCATGGTTGTTAACAGACGTTTTTCTTATTTTTCTCAATGTATACCGATTCAGTGATTCTCAATTCATTTTCAATTTCATGCTTGGCTAATTTTATTTCATAAAATTTAGGAAAGTCTTTATATATATATATATAGAGAGAGAGAGAGGGTGCTAAGAATCCCCGGAGGACCGGACTAGGCTGCCATCTGATGCTGACCTTGGCTACGTATAACGGACGCTCCCTATCTTCTGATTCAAGGCTTCTTGAATTAGAAGAGGAACTACAAAAGGATCAAGTGGGACATCGTCGGGCTAAGTGAGGTAAGGAGAAAAGGAGAAGATCACATTGAACTGAAAAGTGGACATCTCTTCTACTATCGTGGGACAGATACTGGCAGAACTAGTGGTGTTGGATTTATAATGAACAAGAAACTGAAGGATAAAGTTGTAGAAGTTGAAAGTTCCTCTGACAGAGCTGCACAACTCGTTATCCAACTCTCGAGAAGATACAATGCTCAGACTATTCAAACTTATGCACCCACCACAAGTCATCCTGAAGAAGAAATTGAAGAATTTTATGAGGAAATTCGTGATCTAAATAATAAAGGTAAGCAGCACTTGAAGATAATTATGGGAGATTTCAATGCAAAAATAGGGCAACGGCAACAGAATGAAACTTCAGTAGGTAAATTCGGTCACGGCAACAGAAACCAGCGTGGAAATACTCTCGTAGAGTTTGCAGAGGCAGAAGGGTTTTTCATCTTGAACTCCTTTTTCAAGAAAAAGCCACACAGGAAATGGACATGGAGACATCCAAATGGAACGACAAGTGAAATTGATTTTATTATGTGTAACAAAAAATTCATCATAGAAGACTGCAGTGTGCTAAACATGTTCAACACAGGCAGTGACCATAGATTGGTGAGATGTAAGATGCACCTCAACACTAAACTCGAACGTAGCAAGCTCATAAGACAAACAAAATGTATTGACATAACCAACCTTAAAAAACACCATAATACCTTCAAATTGGAACTGAAGAACAGATTCTCTGCTTTAGAAGGCCTAACATCGGAAGAAGTGGATATTTCTGAAGTTAACAGAAAAGTAACCAAAGCTCTTATGGAAACAGCAACAAAATTAGCTGGGTCGAAGAACAAATTGCATGTGAACAAATTATCAGGAAAAACCAAAATGTTGATGCAAAAAAGAAGAGTGATGAAGACAACTAAAGAAGATGTGACTTCCGAAGTGGAATATATAGAGCTATGCAAGACAGTACGAAAGAGTATCACTGAAGACATAAGGAAATTCAACTGTGAACTAGTGAGGAAAGCAATTGAAAACAACCGAAGAATAAAGATAGCAAAGGGACATCTCAGTAAGGGAAAAAAACAGATTATGGCACTGAGAAGAGAAGATGGTTCTGTAACAAGAAATAGAGGCGAAATTTTGACAAGAGTGAAAGATTTCTACTCCAAATTATATGAAAGGGATGATACATGTACTCCAGGCATCATGAAAGGTACCAGAAGTCTTCCAGTCCTTCCAGCAGAAGTTGCACATGCAATCAAGAACATGAAGCGGGTAAAAGCTCCAGGAGAAGATGGAATTACTGTAGACATCATACAAGAAGCAAGTGGAGAAATCGAAACAGTACTCGCCCAAATTTTCACTCGATGCCTTAATGAAGGGAAAATTCCTGAGGATTGGAACAACGCTACAATGATCTTGCTACATAAAAAAGGTGACATTGAGGATCTCAGGAACTACAGACCTATCAGTGGTTTATAAAATCTTCACTAAAGTTCTTTCACACCGCTTGAAGGTGACACTGGACATGGCTCAACCGAGAGAACAAGCTGGATTCAGGAGTGGCTACAGCACAATAGATCATATCCACGTACTGAGAGAACTAATTGAAAGAGCGAGGGAATATGAACTTCCATTGTGCATGGCTTTTATCGATTATGAAAAAGCCTTTGATTCGGTGAAACCATCAGCAGTTGCAATGGCTCTGAAATCCTGCGGTATTGAAGATGCATACATTAACATTATTAATAACATCTATGAAAATGCAAGTGCAAAGATTCGGCTGTTTGAAAATACAACACACATAAAAATTGGAAAAGGAGTGAGACAAGGTGACACCATATCTCCGAAGCTCTTTAATGCCACATTGGAAAATGTCTTTCAATCACTGAACTGGGAAAACAAAGGGATAAAGATTAATGGAGATTATCTAACCCACCTTCGTTTTGCTGATGACATAGTCATTTTTCCAACTACCCCATCAGAGCTACAGAGTATGATCCAGGAACTTGCTGACAAGAATAAAGAAGTGGGATTAAAAATGAACTTTCAGAAGACAAAAGTGATGTTCAATGCTTTTACAAGAAATAAAGATTTATCGATTGATGGAGAAAAGCTGGAGATAACAGACACGTACGTTTATCTTGGACAGCAGATATCAAGTGAGGGTCACATTGGTGAAGAAATTAATTGGCGTACCAAACTTGCCTGGAGAGCTTTTGGAAGAAACAACATAATTTTCAAGAGCAATATGCCATTATATCTTAAAAGAAAAGTGTTTGATCAATGCATCTTTCCAGTGCTTACGTATGGTGCAGAGACGTGGACCTTAACTAAAAGAGACATACAAAGGCTGCAGACAACTCAAAGTAACATGGAGAGGTGCATGCTTGGTGTAACCAGGAGAGATAAGAAGAGGAACTCGTGGATGCAAAAAATGACAAGAGTGAAAGACATCATGATCAGAGTTAAATCTCTGAAATGGCAATGGGCTGGACATACTGCCAGAACAGACCATTGATGGACAGCCGAAATTTTAGATTGGATTCCAAGGGACAGGAAAAGACCCAAAAGAAGACCACATAAAAGATGGGTGGATGAAATTCGAAAGTATGCGGGAGTGACATGGAGGAGACTGGCACAAGACAGACCGTTGTGGAGGAAACTTGGGGAGACCTTCGTCCAGCAGTGGATTGATAATGGATCATCAACCATTATCAATCCACTGCTGGACGATAGGAAGGAGAAAGTGCAAAGGCATGAACTGGCTTTTTGTAAAGATAGGAAGTCCTTCTGAAAGTACATGAGACTCAGGAAAAATAGGGGAAACAAAGTTGTAAGTTGTGTGAAGAATGAGATTGGGGAAATGATATGGGAGCCCAATGAGTTAGGGGACAGATGGGGTGAATACTTCTGTGAGTTATTAGATCACGAAAGCAAAGATGATTCTGAGACAGATGCAGATGATGTCACAATGAGGGATGAAAGCACAGGAGATATCTCAAGAGAAGTGTGTAAAGCTCTAAAATTTCTTCAGAATGGTAAGGCTCCGGGAGTTGATGGCATAACTGCAGAGATGTTTAAATATGGTGGTGACTCTATAATTGACTGGTTAACTGAAATTTGCCAGTTGTGCTGGGAGTTAGGAATGGTTCCTTTATGATTGGAAGGATGCTATCATTGTTCCCTTGTATAAGGAAAAAGGTGATCAGACTGAATGCAAGAACTATCGTGGTATTAGCCTACTGAGTGTGCCAGGGAAAGTGTTTGGTAAGGTTGTTATTGAAAAAGTAAGGGGTCTTACATCATTGAAAGTGTGGGATGTTCAGAGTGGTTTTATGCCTGGTAAAGGCTGCACTAACCAGATTTTTGCATTACGCACAATGATTGAAAAGTATCTGGCTGTTGGGAAGAAAGTTTTTGCTGCCTTCATAGATTTAGAGAAAGCTTACGACCGAGTGAATAGGACACTTTTGTGGAAGGTTTTGAATGAATATGGTGTTACTGGGAATCTACTTAACAGTGTAAAAGCCATGTATGGTGGTAGTAGAGCTTGTGTACGAGTAAATGGTGTTTTATCAAAATGGTTTTCCATTGGTGCAGGAGTTAGACAAGGTTGTGTAATATCACCATGGCTGTTTAATATATTTATGGACGCATGCATGCGTGAGGCCAAAATAGATAATAGTGGTTTATGTCTTGGTGATATCCGTGTGTGCAGATTGCTGTATGCTGATGACACTGTCCTGTTGGCAGAGAGCAAAAGTGAGTTGCAGAGTATGTTGACTCGGATGCACGAAGTTTTCATGAAATTCAAACTGAGTATAAATAAGGGAAAATCGAAAGTTATGGTGTTTGAGAGAGGAACGGGTGGCACCGAATGTAATGTAAGCATAAATGGCACTGTGATTGACCAGGTGAGTGAGTTTGTGTATTTAGGAAGCATGTTTGACAGAGAGAACAAGTTGGATGGTGAAATCAGTAGGCGAATGAATTCTTCTTTGAAAGTCATAGCTGCTCTGGGAGGTTTTCACAGGAATGATGGGTTTTCTAGAGAGTCCCGCATGGCTGTGTATGAAACAGTAATTAATTGTTCCCACTCTGATGTATGGCAGTGAAACCTGGGTACTGCAGAAGAAGCATAGGAGTCGTTTGTGTGCTGGAGAAATGCGTTACTTACGTGGGGTGTGTGGCAAGACACGATATGATTGTGTGAGGAATGAAGATGTATTGCAGTTATGTGATGTGCAGCAAAATGTTGTTAGCAAGGTGGAGACCAATATGCTTCGGTGGTTTGGCCATGTTGAAAGAATGAGTGATGAAATGCTTACTAAGAAAATATTTTCAGCCCAAGTGGCAGGAAGGGAAAGGCAGAGGAAGGCCAAGGAAGACATGGGTGGATCAGATTCAGGAGTGTCTGCATGAGAAAAAGATTGAGTATGAAGTATAAAAGATCTTGTATATGGTGTGTAATGGATATCAGTGAAGCACGAGTTGTATGTCAAGATCGCTGTAAATGGAGAAGTTTGATACGACAACAATAAGTAAAAATATCTGGAAGTTTGTATTTCTTTTTGGAGCTAACCTCTGAATCTCAGAGAACAGCTTAGTGATATGCATGTATGTATGTATGCTGGGTTTTTTTTTATTCTTTTTTCTGCCAATTTTTTTATGTGTTTATTTAGCCTGTGTGTTATTCTATTTTTGGTATTACCAATGTAAGAAACCTGTGGAACTGTTAAGGAAATTGGGATATCATAAACACCTGCACTATCTAAAATTCTTTTGTGTTTTAACTAGTAAATCTTTTTGTGTAGAAACAGTTGTTTTTTGGTCAAACTATCTCTACACAAAAAGATTTGAACTATTTATAGTTTTAAAATAGTTGGTATGTTTTTTAATAATTGGGAATTAAAAAAGAATGGGGAGCTTTTCATTATAAGATTGTATATAACTTCAAAGCATAATAATAAAAAAAAAGAAAAAGATTATTAAACTTTTTAAGCTAGTTTTTTAAATTTAGTTATGTCTAATCGTGAATGGAATTTTTTTAGTAGTATGAAGGGTGATTAATGCATTTGGGAAATTTTAACGTGATTTTTTTATACTTGCCTTCATACTTCACTCAAAAAAAAAAACAGGTGCTTTGGACAAATGTTGGAGATGCTACATGTGTGATATATGTAAAGTCATAAGCAAAGATAAGTTTGTTTGAAATTGTACTATATGCTTGACTTTAAGAGATTTTTAATGTTTACTTCACACCATATTACTTTAAGGACTAATTGGGTCGATATTTTTATGTTTCTCAAGAGGTTTTGTGAATATCAGAATTGCAGAATTCTGCACTTCTTGTCTTATTTGTATTTTATATGTGCGTAATATTCGAATTCTTACTGCTCGAAATTAATCATACTTTAAATACCAAGCAAATATTTCATTTAAAGTCTAGTGTGTATTTATGTGAATACTGCAGTGAGAGTGTTAAAACTGTTGAGATTGCTAATGATTCTGTGATATGGGAGTGACTTTTATGGTGTTTTTGCCTTTTTAGTTGACACTATCCATTGGTCAAGAAGCCGCTCTGAAGAAAAACTACGCCAGTCATTATCTCAGGATGTTGAAATGACTGCGTATGTGCTTTTGACATATTCCCTGAGAGCTGATGTTGCTGGTTCTCTTCCAATACTGAGGTGGCTGATATCACAACAGAATGAAAATGGTGGCTATTCATCTACTCAGGTATTAGCATAAATACTTTAAATTATGTATGTAATCATTTATTTATGTAATGATTTTTTTCCAATGTTTTGTGGGGATTTTGTAGTATCTTCTAAGGATCTCTCTAAATTATATAGTTATGGACCAACATCAGGCAAGATAAGTCTTGTAGGAGAGGTTAACATTTGAGAGTAAATGAGAAATGATGATGACGATATCCTCAGTTATTGCTGTAAGAGATTTTCCTAGAATTCCTTTAACTATCTCTGCAGTACTTTGTTTGTACCATTTACTGTATGTAACTTTCACACAGAAAGGATCAAAGTTTAAAAACTTTTGAACTAGTGTGGAAAGACTAATGTTTATCTGCTGAGTTGAATTACTTCAGAAATTTCTGTGTTTGCTATTCAATATATTTCTTCATTGACCTGTTCTAGTTAATTTTATTGGAGCATCAATCGCAGAATAACGGTGAAGCACACTAGTTTACTCTTCACCATGTAAAATCATATCAGAAAACTAAATGTAATTTCAATTTTTTTCTGATATGATTTTACATGGTGAACAGTAAACTATAAACTAGTGCAGTTTCAAGTCATATTCTGTGATTGCTGCATGAATAATTATATGAATATCCCATTTATTTATGAGGAATATTTCTTCCTTGATTGCTATATCTGAAGTACTGGCAATTTGTTACACTTCGATGATGTAAGACTTGCTTTGACTAACGAAAATCGGAAGTTGTTCATATTTATAAACAGTAATTACTTAGCTTCAGTTACTTGGAACTTCATTGTCCTGGGTGATGTAATGAATAGGATGCTTGAATGGAAATTGGGAGACATTGGTCTGATTCCTGCTCAAGGGCAATGTAATTTTAAAGTTTTCTGATACAATGTTACATAGTGATCATTAAATTAGAGCAATTCAGAGTCATGTTCTGATTGTTGCATGAATAATTATATGAGTACCCTATATACTATTTATGTGGAATATTTCTTCCTTGATTTCCACATTCTAATTAAGTTGGAAGTACTTAGTAGGAAGGATTTTTTTCCCTCCTGTAAACTTTAGTTCTTATGATGCCTGTTCCAAGGCTTCAGCTTTCAAATGAAAGGTCTTTTTCTCAATTGAGAAACTGCTGCATTAACTGAATACATTTATGCTTTTGGTGAAGTAGTCAGTAAGTGTTGTCAGGTGAGATGCAAACAACTTCAATCTTTTCAAAATGGTGGCTATTAATCTGTCCTTTGCCATAGCTGTTGAGTAAAATTTTTGCCTTGATCCATGTTTTATTCATTCTGATGACTCTTGTAAATTGCTCTTCTTGAACACATTTTTTTTTCCTTTTTAGGAACTGTACTCTGTTGTATTAACCTTCTTTTGCATTTGTAACTACTGCTCTCTGTTTGACATCAGTTATAATCAATACTATACTAATAATAAGCTTACCTTTAGAAAACACAAAGTTGCTGAAGCCCATTTTGTCACATTTCAAGCACATGTAGATAAATACTAACTTCCTGGTGGCAAGATGTGTTCAGTAATTATAAATGCTAAGTATATTCTTATCTTATGCATATTAACCAATCTTAAGAGAACTGTTAACTCAGTAAAAGCTAATAATTAAAATCTGTAACTTAATTGTTTTCTAAGTCTATACTAAACTAACCTCCACGAAATTTGTTAGTTAACTCCAAAAACACTTTTACAATTTTGGAATGTTAGTAAAAGGTTATAAAGAAGGTTAAAAACATATTTTTGCCTTAAAAACGTTAATTAAAAACTGACACATCAAACCAGACAGGAGATTCAAATATTTTCACCCAGCATCTGCGGGTTTCTTCAGAAAAGAGTTGGTCTTAACACATCGGCTGCCAGCATCCGAGTGTCACCATGCTGTTGGGTAAGCTGATCAGAGAACGGTTCAACAAGAGTTACAATGTAGGTACCATTCACATCATTGTCGGCCGGAAACACCTCAACATGAGATACGATGCAGGTGCCATCTGCATCATTGTCGACCGGAGAACGGTTCAACATGAGGTATGATGCAGGTGCCATCTGCATCATCTTCTTGTTGAATCATTCTCTGATCGACTTACCCAACAGTGTGCTGACACTTGGTTGCTGGCAGCCGATATGTTAAGACCAAAACAGCACAGTTTGTGAACTGTTCACATACTGCTGTGGTTAAAGTGTATCGTGATTGAAGAAATGGCACCATTTCGAATAAGCGATGTGGAAACTGCGGAGCACCACATGCCATTTATGTGAGAGGTGAACATCGGCTGTGAAGGTGCGTGACAGCCGATCGACATGCTACAGTGGAAAAACTCACTGGCCGAATGAACCAGGAGGCTACCGGAAGTGTGTCTAAAATGACAGTTCAGCAAACCCTGCTGCTTATGGGGCTCTGATGCAGATGGATGGTCACTGCACCTATGCTAATGAAGGTGCATCGGCAGAAAAGGCTTACATTTGCATGGCAGTATCGGAATTGGACCTCCGCAGATTTGCAAAGGATTGCCTTCTCCGGTAAGTCACATGTTCTGCTTCATTGAATAGATGGACTTTGGCGTTATAAGGCAAGAAACAGCAGTGAACAAAACACTCTTCAACCATTGCTGGCAGAACACAAGCTGGTGGAGGCAGCGTTATAGTCTGGGGAATGTTTTCGTGGCATTCCCTGGGTCCGTACATACCTGTGGAAGGCACTATGGACCGAATTCATTATGAATCCATTCTTGCAGACCACGTACACCCATACATGCTGATTGTTTTCCCTGGGGCGGATGGGATCTTCCAGCATGGCAATGCAATGTGCCACACAGCTAGAAATGTTAGAGAGTGGTTGGAAGAGCACAATGTAGACTTTAAAGTACTTCCCTGGCCCCCTAACTTCCCAGACTTAAACCCAATTGAGCATCTGTGGGACCACCTTGATCATATTTATTCACTCTATGGATCCTCCACCATGCACCCTCCAGCAGCTGTCAGATGCACCGCAGTCAGCATGGCTCCACATTCCTGTGAACACCTTCCAGCACCTTATTGAGTCGCTCCCAGCTCGTCTAACTTCTGCCCGCGTTGCACACGGCGGTTACTCTGGATATTCGCTGGTGGTCACAATAATGTGACTCGACCATGTATTATAGGTTGCCAGTAAAGAGTAAAATTTTATTGCGGTCACGTCATCGTGCTCATGCCATGTTGGTAAAGCAGAAAAGTAAATTATTTTTATCGATATATATTTATTTGTAACACGGGTCTTGGGTTGCACCATTTCAACAAGTAGTGTGCCTTATATAGAAAATAAAGATGTCACACTTTTACTTAGGCACAAAACATAAATTTTTTAAAGCCTTAGACCTGGGCTTTTTCAGCAGTATTTAATCAACCATGCTCATGTTCACAATATTAACATTAGTCAAATTAATAACTTTGCACTTTTTACATACATACATATCACTAAGCTGTTCTCTGAGATTCAGAGGTTAGCTCCAAAAAGAAATACAAACTTCCAGATATTTTTACTTATTGTTGTCGTATCAAACTTCTCCATTTACACCGATCTTGACATATAACTCGTGCTTCACTAATATCCATTACACGCCGTACACAAGATCTTTTATACTTCATACTCATAATCTTTTTCTCATGCAGACACTCCTGAATCTGATCCACCCATGTCTTCCTTGGCCTTCCTCTGCCTTTCCTTCCTGCCACTTGGGCTGAAAAGATTTTCTTAGTAAGCATTTCATCACTCATTCTTTCAACATGGACAAACCACCGAAGCATATTGGTCTCCACCTTGCTAACAACATTTTGCTTCACATCACACAGCTGCAATACATCTTCATTTCTCACACAATCATATCGTGTCTTGCCACAAACCCCACGGTAAGTAACGCATTTCTCCAGCACACAAACAACTCCTATGTTTCTTCTGCAGTACCCAGGTTTCACTGCCATACATCAGAGTAGGAAAGTTACAGTTTCATACACAGCCATGCGGGATTCTCTAGAGAACCCATCATTCCTGTGAAAACCTCCCAGAGCAGCTATGACTTTCAAAGAAGAATTCACTCGCCTACTGATTTCACCATCCAACTTGTTCTCTCTGTCAAACAGGCTTCCTAAATACACAAACTCACTCACCTGGTCAATCACAGTGCCATTTATGCTTACATTACATTCAGTGCTACCCGTTCCTCTCTCAAACACCATAACTTTGGATTTTCCCTTATTTATACTCAGTTTGAATTTCATGCAAATTTCGTGCATCCGAGTCAACATACTCTGCAACTCACTTTTGCTCTCTGCCAACAGGACAGTGTCATCAGCATACAGCAATCTGCACACACGGATATCACCAAGACATAAACCACTATTATCTATTTTGGCATCACGCATGCATGCATCCATAAATATATTAAACAGCCATGGTGACATTACACAACCTTGTCTAACTCCTGCACCAATGGAAAACCATTTTGATAAAACACCATTCACCCGTACACAAGCTCTACTACCAGCATACATGGCTTTTACACTATTAAGTAGATTCCCAGTAACACCATATTCATTCAAAACCTTCCACAGAAGTGTCCTATTCACTCGGTCGTAAGCTTTCTCTAAATCTATGAATGCAGCAAAAACTTTCTTCCCAACAGCCAGATACTTTTCAATCATCGTGCATAATGCAAAAATCTGGTTAGTGCAGCCTTTACCAGGCATAAAACCACTCTGAACATCCCACACTTTCAATGATGTAAGACCCCGTACTTTTTCAATAACAACCTTACCAAACACTTTCCCTGGCACACTCAGTAGGCTAATACCACGATAGTTCTTGCATTCAGTCTGATCACCTTTTCCCTTATACAAGGGAACAATGATAGTATCCCTCCAATCCCGAGGGACCATTCCTAACTCCCAGCACAACTGGCAAATTTCAGTTAACCAGTCAATTATAGAGTCACCACCATATTTCAACATCTCTGCAGTTATGCCATCAACTCCCGGAGCCTTACCATTCTGAAGAGATTTTAGAGCTTTACACACTTCTTCTCTTGAGATCCCTCCTGTGCTTTCATACCTCATTGTGACATCATCTACATCTGTCTCAGAATCATCTTTGCTTTCCTGATCTAATAACTCACAGAAGTATTCACCCCATCTGTCACTTAACTCATTGGGCTCCCATATCATTTCCCCAATCTCATTCTTCACACAACTTACAACTTTGTTTCCCCTATTTTTCCTGAGTCTCGTACTTCCAGAAGGACTTCCTATCTTCCCAAAAAGCCAGTTCATGCCTTTCCACTTTCTCCTTCCTATCTTTTGCCTTACTGTGGTGAACCAGCTTGCAACATCCCCAAATAGGCTTTCTTCTTTCTCTTTACTGCCTCTTCAATCTCACTATTCCACCAAGCATCACCTCTATTGTTACCCACTATTGTGGTGCCACAGACCTCTTTAGCAGCAGTGACAACACAGTTCTTAAAACATTCCCACTTCTTTTCTACATCCCTCTCACCAGACTTCAGATCCTTCAGTCGTTCTCTGAGTAAGTCAGAATACCGCTGATGATCTTCAAGGAGCCTGTCAACCTTTATTCTTTCTATCCTGGGTCTCTTCCTATTCCTTTTCCTCTAACCAACATTCAGTTTCACTCGTGACACTACCAAGTAATGATCAGAACCAACATCCGCACCTCTCATCACACAGGTGTCAACAAGTAAGTGTTTCAAACGCTGATCATAGACAACAAAATCTATCACACTCTTTTGACCAAGAGTCCGATTTTCCCAAGTATATGTGTGGATATACTTGTGGTTGAAAAATGTATTAGATACACACAAACCATTCTCAATGCAGAGTTCAATTAATCTTTCACCATTATCATTCACACAAGGATTATTAAACTTACCCAGAACATTGTCAGAAATTGCATTGTGCACACCTACTCTAGCATTGAAATCCCCTGCTATTATAACTTTTTCTTTAGCACCAAACTGGCTCAAAACATTTTTTAGCTCATTCCAGAAATCTTCCTTCTTATCAGAAGGTTCCGAGTCACAAGGAGCATACACTACAACAATTACAATTCTCTGAAGTTTCACTTTCAAACGAATCCAGAGAATTCTCTCACTTATGCAACTATAGTGAATCAAGCTGTTCTTCATCTTTTTACTTAAAATCACACCTACACCAGCCTGTCCTCTCATATTATCCAATACTCCAGACCACACACTCACTATGCCATTCACTTCTACCCCAATTTCCTTCTTTTTGGTTTCACTTACACACAGCACATCCAGTCTATACTTATTCATCACCTCACTCATCTTGCCATTTATACCTCTAGTATTCCATGCACCAATCTTACATTCACTCAGCCGAGATCTCTTTTTCATACGCCGTTTAGAAAGTCCAGGTCGATTCTGTGGTGGACCGTCCTTCTCAAGTGTGCTAGGTCCACCATATCCCACACTTGAGTCATTCTTAATATTTCTTTTTGTCTTTTTAATCGGGTAAGTACATCAGTGTGGGGGATTAGCCCACAGCTGAGGGTTCCAGTTGGTCATTCAACCTAAGGATTCTGGTACAAAACCCAGTGAGTTGGGGTCTTTTTTGCCAATGTCACACAGAACTAGCTTGCACCTCTCCAAAATTCACAGAGGCCCTAGTTGCTGTTGTGTGTGCCATTGTTACCACGGAGCGCCGCGAGGAGGCAATCTGTCAAGCTCTTATTCATAAGGTTTTCATACAAAATCAAGGTTTTGTATGAAAGATCGGCGCACAGAACTTCGATTTTTCAAAACAGTGAAGTGACAACAGCCAAAAATAATGATGTCTTGGATCTTGACAAAGATGAGGCAGTGGTTTAGTCGAAAGTGGCAGAGAGAGTGTGATCACAAAGGACACAGCAGACATTGTCCCTGAAGATGGTAATGCGTACATTACCGAAATGATCGGAAAGCGATTATCGGAAGGACATCATTCCTTATGCTTGGGTCACCATGATTTGGCATTTCGTGAGGTTTTTGTGTTATTTAGTATCTTTTTCCACTTCGTTCTAGAGCAGTATTTGGTATTTCAGCTGTGTTTTTACGTCGTACACGACAAGAGTTCGAACGTTTTCGTACTTGGGAATTTTAGTGTTTTAAGTTGATGTTTGTGTGGGTTTATTCATATTCCCTATTTTTGTGAAGTTTGGTGACATACTAGGTTGAGAATAGAATTTCAGTGTTGTTTACGCCTAGTGGGAATCCCGTCATATCGAAGACGAGATTGGAACAACGTAATGACTCAACGAATGGCACTACAGTGAAAGGTTTGTTCTCCCAGTTCGTTTTTTGATGTATGTATTATCCTTTTTTTATTATATCGCAATTCGTTTAAATGCATTCCAATTCGTATTAATTTTTTTTTCAGTTTGGTTGTATGTTCACCCAATTCGTATTTGCTGTATCATATTTCATTTTAGTAGGAACTACAGTAATTTTAAGGATTTTAGAGTTTTTAAATTTATCAATGAGTTTCCTCCTTGTGCCAAACACGGAGACCTGGAGACAACATGCAAAAAGTTTAAGCACAAACATAGAATCTTTTCATAAAGGACTTGTGTTTTTCGTCAAAAATGACATTTCAGCAGGTTATTGGAAACTTAGAATATCAAATAAGTGAAGCTCACGTACTTGGGTTATCACTAAAGATATCTTAAAAGTTTTTCTGTGTTTAAAATCAAGTTAATTGTGTTTCACTTTTACTTGGAACACAAAACATTAATAAATAGGCCTAATCATAGGCCTTTTTTTATGCTTTCCAACCGTAGGTTGAAGAAGCGTATATATGCTCCAGCTTTGTCCGTCTGTCCGCACGATAACTCGCATAAAAATTGTTCGATTTCGATGAAATTTTAGTATGTGGTAGGGGACCACCTGGGGATGAACCCTATTGAAAATGGGTGCAGTGGGATCAAAGGTCAGGACATAGGAGCGGGATGCATTCCATTGCCCTTATGCGTCATAACTTGCGTAAAAATGGTTCGATTTCGATGAAATTTTAGTATGTGGTAGGGGACGAATCCTATTGAAAATGAACGAAATGGGGTCAAAGGTCAGGACATAGGATCGGGATCCATTCCATCGCCCTTATGCATTATAACTTACATAAAAATGCTTCGATTGAGACAAAACTGTATCATGTTGTTCCGGAAGTATACTTTACGGGTTCTGTTGAATATAATCAAAATGGGGTCAAAGGTCAGGTCATAAGAGCGAGACTTATTCTACAGCCATTATCCTCATAACTTGAGTAATGATTTCTGGTATGTTGGAAAGCGTATCATAATCAATTCATTGCATGATTTTACTAACTTGTTAATAATTATTTGTACTATTGTGATCATATTCATAAGGTTTCCATAACATGTCAAGTTAATGTACTTTAATCTACTTCTGACTCTGCCAATAGATTCGAGTTGAGTGGCCAAGAAACAACATGAATGAGAAATAACTCATTTATACCCACTGAAGATGATTACAAAATGGTAATTGAAACTAGTATGGGAACTTGTGCTACGGGAAACGAGGATTGAACTGTCATCGATACAAGATATTTTATTACCAATTCGACTCACCTTCAACATAAGGTTCTGAATTTTTAATTCTTTTAATGTTCATAAATCATCTTTTAAATAACGACTCAGAAATAGTGATAATCGTTTGCAGCTTTTTACCTACTCATTTGAAGACTTCGTCACATCCATTTGAAGACTTCGTCACATTCACGCAGCTTTTTAACTATCCATTTGAAAACTTCTTACCTATCCATTTGGAGACTTCCACTACAGAAAACTCTGCAATATCCTGAAAACCTCATGACGAAATGTAACATTTTGAAATTTTATTATATATTTATATTTTTGACGTTTCCCGTGGGCATTTCAATGATAACGTGAGAAACAGTAAATTATGCAACAACAGATTTGTTGACTTATATATAACATAATGTACTTTTAGTTAGGCACCAAGCATCGTTAGTTCCCAGGTGTATGCCTTTTTATAAATTTTTAGTATTTTCCTATGCAAACCTTATGAATATGATAACTGTAATATAAAAATTACTAAAAAGGGGTATGATTAGGCCTAGGGCATATTAATTAATGTATTGTGCATGAAGAAAAAGTGCAACACAATTAACTTGATTTCCTATGAAAACCTGATGGATATTAGCAGGATGGATTAAAAATTGAATATTCAAAGCAAAGTGAATTTGCTTGTACTATTTACTGGTCATCTATGTAACACTTCTCAGAAAACTTGAAATTTTCTGAAAAGTGTTACATGGATGACCAGTAAGTAGTACAAGCAAATTCAGTTTGCTTTGAATATTCTGTCAATTTTCCATGTGTTATGAAGAATATTTATTCCTTCATTGGATTAAAAATTGCTGAAAAAAGCCTAGGGCCTTATAATTGATGTTTAGTGATGGCTTGTTATGTGTTAACCTTGTGAATGAGCACAGCAGATTAAAAATTGCTAAAAAGGCTTAGGGCTGTATAATTACTTGCTGGCCTTACCCGAGGCTCACGTTGTGAATACCCAGTTGGAGATGCAACATTGCGATAATATATATACATACAGAGTGTCCATGAAGTCTTTCCCACATTATAAAAATTAATATAAAAATGTATTGCAGGTACAAGAAAGGGATTGCACAACAATGGTGCATTTTGAGTATTCAAGAGTTTAAGCTGGCTCAAAAAATGCTCTAGCAAAAATGCTAAAATGAGGGGAAAAGTTGTAGCAAAATGCTTAAAGAAAGTTATCCGCCTTCGTCACTCGGAAAATCGTAACATGTTACATGTTTTTTTTCAAAGTGTCCACTTTATATGCAACATACCCTTTAAAAAGAGCTTGTGTGAGTGTGTTACTGCATATTTGGGAAAGAGTCTATTATTATTATTTTTTTTAAATGCACGATTTATAAAAGATTTTCTAAATATTTGTTATATATCCTGCAAATAAAAGAGAAAAAAATATTTTTAAAAAGCTAATAAATAGTTTCCTTCTGAAATTTTAATATTTCACGCAGAAAATTATTTTTAGCCGTGTTTTACACGAAGTGCTTCCAGCTGTTAATAGGTTAAAAATTCAGTAAACAGAAAGTTTGTTGAGAAAACATTCTGAAAGTTGAATAGCAACCACACAGTTTTTTAATAATACGATAAAAAGGACAACACTTTTTAACATACGTGAAAAAAATTTCAATGTGTCATCAAAGCCATAGGAATGGCTGAAAGCTATCATTAACTCAACAATTTAGTAATATCTACCCAATTATTAAGTTGACAATAGAACATGAAGAGGAGAATACTTTGCCCTACCTTGACGTTAAAGTTATCAAGCAAAGTGACCAACTGCAATACAGAGTACATAGAAAACTGTCGTTTGTTCCTGTTCTGATACCATATAGTTCAACACATCCTTACACACAGAAATGCAATAATATTAAAATGTTAATTGAAATGCAGTAGTATTAAAACAATCAAAAGAGCAATTACACACTCTTTAAAAGATGAATTCTTTACAGAAGAAATAAATTTCATTAAAGAAATAACATATAATTATGGATACCCACCACAAAAAATTAAAAAAAATGGATATATGAAGTACAATGTAAGATGCACGATACTTCTACTTCAAAAAGAAAAAAGCAATTGCAGTATGTTGGAGCATTACCTTACCTTCCAGGCATTTCTACAGAAATAAATAAATTATATTGTGGAATAACTTTTTTACGGGTCTTGTAGAGGTTATTTTCATGAAAGTTGGTTGTCAAATTTTCGAACTAAAGCCTAGTTCGTCATCAGGACTACGTCACTGGAGTGATGACGAACTAGGCTTTAGTTCGAAAATTTGACAACCAACTTTCATGAAAATAACCTCTACAAGACCCGTAAAAAAGTTATTCCACAATACACTATGAATAAAGGTGCCATAAATTCATTTACAACTAGAAATAAATTGTCATAAATATGGAATCCAAATGGGAAATAAAGTACTAACTGTTTGAAATATGATGATTAATAATACTGAAAACTGTGGTATCCTTGAAAAAGCAGGTGTATATAAAATACCAATAACTGGAATACCACCAATGTCATATATTGGGAGTACAAAAAACAAACAAACTAAAACATAATCTTCAACAGCATATTAAAATGTGGCAAAAAAAAAAAAAAAAAAGAAGCAAGAACCAGCACTAATACAGTTTTGCTTGGATAACGATACATACCCTAAATTGATGAGATTAAAATAATAAAAACATGTGGAAACGAAAGACATCCACACATTGCCAAATCAGTTTTGATTGAGAAAAATAGAGAGAGGATACTTGGGTCATTATTATTACAAATTCTAAGTGAAAAATGGAAAGAATTAAAATTGAACAAAAAAGTCAAAATCACTGAAGAAAAAGAATGAAAGTTTTAGCAGTGTTTACAATAGATGGAGCCACGGTGGAGAGTTCAGAGATGACGTCGAGACTTGGGCGAGGAGGTAGATCGTTTTGCTCACTCACTCTGCGGTGGCAGAATAGTTAGCATTTGGAACGCCTCCTGAAGACGACCCCGGGGGTAGAAAGCGCTTGAGGCAGTCTGTGTGGGAAAGGCAGGGGTGTGGTGGCTACATGCTAAAAACATCAAGTTGAAGTGTAAAGCACGAATAGGACAGAATGACATAGACGGCAATAGGACTGGTTATGTGTAAATATGGTTTTAGAGATATGTTTAGAATACTTGTATGTATGTGAATTCTTAGGTGGATTTAATGTAAGTTTGTCGATGTATGTATGTTAGTAGTTGGGTTAAAGAATTTTGGTTTGAAAAGTTATCTGGTTTACTCAGTTTGATTTATATGTTAGTAGAAGAGATTTCAAAGAAATATTAATAGCTTTTGAAGTCATGTGTCATTGCTGCAAAACACTTCAGTGGTCATAGTGAGAAGAATTGGCAGGAAAACATGTAACACACAAAACATTAAAAGAATTCTTGAAATCGTCATCACATGCGTAAGTTGCGTTGAAAAATTATGAGCGGGACGTTTCGGTAACGACTTCTACCTTCATCAGCCATGGAATGAGACACGTGGTAAAAGCGTCATTTGTTGCCAGATTTCAAAATCGCTTTCCAAATAATAGGGATGTTAAAAGGTGCGTCAGTATTGCAGGTGTTAGGGGTAAGGTAGATTTCGATGCTTTCGCGGTATCTGAGGGCATGCCGATTGCTGAACGGGGCGATTTGCTTAACATTGTGCCAGTCGAGAGACGCGGACGTATCGCTGATGGTTAAAATTGAAAGGGAGGTGGAAGGGCTACCTTTCTTAACATAAGCGATATGCTCCATCAAACGCCAGTTTATGCTGCGGTAAGTACTACCTATATAGTGGGTAATGCCTGTGGAAGTGCTGATAGGGATAGAGTAGACACCTTGTAAATCTAGGGGTTTATTGAGATCTCTGTCCTTAAGGATGAGTTTGAGAAGATGTGGAGGTGGTTTGACTGCAATCCTGTAGCCAAAAGACTTGAAAATAGAGCAAACTTTATGAGTGAAGGACAGGCTGAAGGGCAAAGTGCCAACAAACTGATGGGTGGTGGAAGGTTCAGGCAGTAAACTAGATCTATTCTGTGATTCAAACCTCTTGATTAGTCTATGTAATAAGAGGGGTGGAAAGCCATGCAATTTGCCAATGTTGATGATGATCTGATATTCTAGTTGAAGAGCAGAACGGCTGTTGCAAATAAGGTTGGCCTGGTGAATGTATGACTTTAGAGCAGACAGTGTGTATTTTCCAAAAGTGCGAGAATGGTAAGGGATGATATTATGGGTGGCAGAAGGTTTCCTGTAAACAGAAAGGCCAAGTGAGAAGTCTGGGTTGATGTTAATGTTAACATCCAGAAAACTAATATTATTGTCGATCTGTTCTTGAGAGGAAAATTTTATATGCAGGAATTTTGAAGTTATGGAGGACATGAGTTCAAACAGAGTGTTTTTGGTGTGGCCAAATAATGAAGATGTCTTCCACATACCTTAACCAAATGGTTTGTTTTAAGAGGGATGGGGCAACTATTAATGTTTCAATATTCTGCAAATAAATTTCAGCAAGTAAGGGGGAAAGAGGAGAGCCCATAGGTACACCTTATTTTTGTTGGTAATAGATACCATTGTATACAAAACAGGAATACTTTTCCAATGAATCAAAACAGTCATAAAGATCTTTGATCAGTTATCCAGGAATTTTTGGTGCTTCATTAGTTTTTTGACCATGAGCCTGTAGGCATCAAAGAAAGGAGCAGAATGAAACAATGAATCCACGTCAAAGGTGTACAGGGAAATCTTGACGATTGATGGAAATAGGGAGTTTCTGGATAAAGTCCTTGGTTGATATAACAGAATAAGGATGATTTCTTGTCAGAACTTTGAAACATTTGACCAATTGCCTTTCAAGATTGACTGCAGGAGAAAATGTGTTTTCAATTAATGGCCTAATGGGATGTCCAACTTTATGTAGCTTGATCTGTAAAAACAACCTGGGAGTACGGTAATAAGCTGTGGGGGAGATCTCTCCTAAGTAAGATTTCAGAGAAGATTTTTTAGAAAGCTTACTAACAGCTTTACATAGTTTTTCAGTGTTGTCAGCCTCGAGTCTTATGCAATTGGTTTTTTTCCAGGAAATCAGCCACTTTGTTGTCCAAAGAATTCTTATGGATGAAGACAGGAGATCCTGCTTTGTCTGCTTTGCAAACTACAAGATTGTTACACTGGGTGAAATTTCTAAATTTCTTCAAAAAGCAGGAGGAGTATTTGAGCCTTAGGGTTTGAACCTCGAAAATTGCAATAGCTGATTTTGCACGAATGATCAGTTGATGTGCAAGATCAGTGTTTTGGATCGCTGCTTCCAGTAATGAAATTGTATGTGGTATGCTAGGATTAGCAATAGGATAAAATTTGGGTCCATTGGCAAGTAGTTGATCAATTTCAGCAGGAATAGGATTCCTATAGTTAACACAACTTCTAGGCAGATGTTCGACTGGAATGAAGAACGGATCGTTTTCCGTAAAGACTGTATCAAAGTCGTTTCTTTGTTATGCCAACTTCGCTTCCTCATTAACTGCAAGGGGTCCAGGGTTATTCCAATTGCTTTTCAGGTGCATAAACCCTCCTTTCGTGGAAGATGCCAGAAAGTTCTGGACCGTACCACCACCAGCCTCCTCTCCGCAGCTATCAGAGATCTCCGTGCCTCCATCGCGACTTTGGAATTCAAGTGTTACACCAGGTACAAATTTCTATCTTTCGCCACCCATCCAACATTACTGGACAATTTTTTTTATCCGAATTCATGAAACTATATCCAGGACTCACAGTTGTGAGACCAAAAGATTTGTAAACAAGTTTCAGCACCTAGCCTCCACTCAAAAGAACACTCAAAGTTCGGCTCCCATGAAGGTCAACTTTCCAAGGTATGTGAGCCTGTCTTCTGTGCCTATTCTTGCTGAAATTGATAAATTACTTGCCAATGGACCCAAATTTTCTCCTATTGCTAATCATATTTTAATGTTTTGTGTATTCTGTGTTTCATTGCCAATTATTCTCACTATGAATGCATACATTTTCCACTAGGGGCATAAAGGCAAATCATGATTTTCCCGATATCTCCGCGTCTAAAAGTCCGATTTTAAAAATTCTTCCTGCACCAGATACAGCTTTTGAGAGAAAATGTTTTGCATATAATTTCTCATTTTTGGTAAAGAATGGTTTGGCGAATAAAGTTTATTTTTGCTTCTGATGTATTTGCAACAAAATCTGAGCTGGAAACTCAATTGAAAAATTCTTCCCTGAATCAATACTGCTCACCTCAGAAAACCTTTTGAGAATACCTCATGCTTAATATAGTACATAGTTTTTGTACCGGGGGCGTACATCTGTATCTTATTTTTGTCGATATCTCTGTTTCTAGGAGTCTGATTTGAAAAATTCTTTGTTTGTTGGAGAACATTTTTAGTGCAAAATGTATCTCGTATAATTTCAAATTTTTCTTAACGCACAAGTGTGCCACTAGAGGGCATTAGTTCATGTTTCTCTTTACAGCAATATCTGCTGGACTAAAAACCCGATTGAAAAATATTCTTTTTCGATCAGATACTACTATGAAAACTTTTTGTGTTTTTCTTCCCAAAATGATGCACAATTTTGCTGCTAAGGGGCACAAATATTTAATCTATTTTTCTCAATATCTGTACTTCTAAATGTCCGATTTAAAAAAATATTTTAACACCGGATACCATTTACTTATAGAACATTTTAGGTTTGTATTTGAGGAGGTTTGTAGTTCACAATTTTGCCACTAGGTGGTGCTCGTGTACTTCTGTTTGCAGCTGTATCTCTGCTTCTAAAAACCCTATTGAGAATTTTTTTTTCTTAACTATATGCCATTTGCTATAATAAAGATGGAGAGTGAATAAGATTGTTTTTACAATAAGAAGATCCTCTTCAGATAATGTGCAACTTTCCCCCTTGGGGTTGTAAAGGTCAAAATGTTTTTCTTTCTACCACTGCTTCTGGGAGACGTATTTGAAAAGTTCTTTTTCCTTAGCCTAGCTTTTGCCATGAAAAATACTTTTCGCCTCAATTCCAATTAGTAGTTCTAATTCTGACTATTAATATAGCTCTAATCATTCTACTATTCTCTTTTACGTGCAATATTTCAAAATAACTTGTACAAAATTCTAGCGGATAATGCTTACCTTGGCATTCCTTTCTAGCGATGTGAACATTTCACGCACGTGTTTTCCGGTCTTTGTTGATGTTATTGTCCTAAAGTCCGTTGTCTGCGATGACTGGCTTTACTTCTCACTCTTTTCGCTGGGTATACTCATTGGATCTTTGCCTTAGGATTCCAAACACATCAATTTTTACCGTTCTTTATACTCGAAATTTTCGCCCATCCTCTGGGCATCCTCAGGAGCGTGGCGACTAAACCACCGATGTTCGTGGTTAACTTCGCACTAATGGAGTCCGATACTCCTTGTTGCCATTCGTCGGATATATTTCATTATCAAGCCCGGCTGGCGCCATCTATGTTTCATTAAAAACAACTTTTTTTTTAATAATCTAAAGCAACTTATGGGATTTTACTAGGAAATTTTTTCATTAATAGCAAATTTTTGGAGAAAACTCTTCTCCTTCTTCAGGCTGTCTTGTTGTTGTCACTTTTTACTTGTCACTATCACGGTTACGGTTTACCTTGACGGTTACGGTTAACCTTGATGGTTTAGGTTATTTTTCAACAAATCCTGCCAGATGTTAGGCAGGGAAAATCCTTTGCAGTCATTGATGATGGAATTTTGATTTTTCTCAATCTCTATTCCTTCTTTCAGTTTTCTTTTTTGGAAATTGCTTAGGAAACTGATTACTTTAAGGGAATCCCAATCCATGCTGTGCCCAGTTTCTCTAACATGCCTATCTAATCCAGTCTTGTTGGAGCAATTTTTTATAGCTGCTTTATGCTCAGCTATACGAGTTTCTAGTCTGCGACCTGTTTCACCTATGTAAGATAGTCCACAACTACAATTTACTTCATAAACTACTCCTTGCATTTTTAAAATATCTTCTTCTCTTTGAACTATTTTAGGGAAAAATTTTTTAACTTTGTTCTCTAAACTTGGAGCTAGCCTAATATTGTATTTTTTACTAATTCTCTTTAAAGCCTGAAATAAACCTTTGTGATAAGAAATTTTTCTAGTGAATTTTACTTGTTGCTTTTGTGGGTTCTTCGTACCATTAAAATTCAGAAGCTACTCAATTTCTTCTTTAGGATAGTTATTCTCTGCAAGTATGACTTTAAGCTCTTCTTTTTGGGCTTCTTTTTTATCTGCAGTAGAAACTATTTTATTAATTTTTTCTAAAAACTGACTTGCTACATTTTTCTTAATAGAAACTGGATGATACGAATTGAAATCCAGTAGTCTTTTAGTATTCATTGGTTTTTTATACCAACTAGTGAGGAATTTTTCATCTTCATAATAGATAGTAATATCTAAGAAGTTTTTTCTTCTTTCTTTTTGAAGTTCAATAGTGAACTTAAGGGAATCATCTAATTCATTGAATGAGTCTAGAATTCTTTCTGGAACAATTTCTGAGCTATCTATTATAAATAAGATGTCATCCATGTATCTGCTATGTAAGCAGAAGTATGTGGGTTGTACTAGTATCTTTTCTTCTAGTTTTCCCACATAATAGTTAGCTAAGAGTGGGGAGCCCATTGCTAGCCCCGATTTTTGAATGAAAAAAGTTTTCCCAAATTGAAAGTAGTTGTTCTGCAAAGAGAAAGTAAGCATTTCAAAAATTCCTACTAATATGTTTTTTTCCTTGTTGTGAAAAACTATTAGGTCTGCCAAGTCTTCCGCTATAAAGTCTATAAGTTGATCTATATTAATGTGAGTATACATAGACACTATATCTAAACTACCCATAATAGGAGAATCTAATTTAGGAAGAAGTTCTAGTTTTTCTTTTAGCTGCATTGAGTTTTTTATCAAGTTAGGTGGCTCTTTTAAAAGATTCTGAAGGTGTGACTTTAAAAAATAGTTTAGATTTGAAAGAATAGAGTTTTTTGAGTCTATTATTGGTCTAATTGGTTGGTGTTCTTTATGCAGTTTGACTATTCCATATATTTGAGGAAATCTGAACTGTAATTTTGAGAATTGTTTATAGTTTTCTGGAAGCTGGTTTTTCTTTTTTTGAAGTGAAATAAGCTTAGAGACTTTTTTAATCAAATCTGGTAGTGGGTTTTCTTTTACTTCTTCATACATAGGTTTTTTTAGTTCTTCTTCCATCTTTTCTAGATAATCTTTCTTATCCATAATAGTAATCAACTTACTTTTGTCTGTTTTCACAGCAACTACACTTTCATTTTTTCTGAAATCTTTAAGAGCTTTTAATTGACTATTATCAAAATTTTTTTAAGGTTTCCTTACTTGCTTCTGGAATTTTGTAAGGCTATTTTTGTAATCTTTTCTGAGGAGGTCTGCTTTAATTTGGTCCTCTTTTTCTAAAGTGCTGCAGATGCTTTCCAATTCAATTACCAATTTTTCTGGATTTATTTTTTCTTTGGATAGATTGAAATTACTTCCTTTATTTATCACTTGTAATAATTCTTGGCTAACTCCAGTAGCAGTGTTGTCCTTTACATGACTAAGAACTGCAGTTTTTTTGTTTTTACTGGAATAGTTTTTCTTCAAAAATTTCTCTTCTTTAAGGTTCAGCTTTTTAACAAAATTCTTATTTTTGTTTCTTACTCCAATTTTTAGCCAGTCATCCAATTCTGCTTTTACTGTATCCCTTAAGATTCTAGAAATTTTCCTTTCATTTTCTACTTTTACTTTTTTATAATAAGCAACATTTTTATATTTTGCTTCAATACTTCTTTTTAACGTTTTTTGCTCTATTTTTCTTACGAAGTTGGCTGCAAGTAAATCTTTAAGTGGTTTTCTAAGTCTAAATGAATTTGGAATAAAGTTTATTACCTTGCAATTTTTCAGGAACTTGATTTGAGCTATGGATCTTTCCATCTTCAATGTAGCATGTTGAACTTTCTTGATTGTTTGCCCAGTATCTGACCCATACTCTGTTCTAATTCTTTGAATAAAGCTCATGTTGAGAAATGGCTTCCTAGTTTAATTGAATTAATAATCTAAAGCAACTTATGGTATTTTACTAGGAAATTTTTTTCATTAATAGCAAATTTTCGGAGAAAACTTTTCTCCTTCTTCAGGCTGTCTTGTTGTTGTCACTTTTTACCTGTCACTATCACGGTTACGGTTTACCTTGACGGTTACGGTTAACCTTGATGGTTTAGGTTATTTTTCAACAAATCCTGCCAGATGTTAGGCAGGGAAAATCCTTTGCAGTCATTGATGATGGAATTTTGATTTTTCTCAATCTCTATTCCTTCTTTCAGTTTTCTTTTTTGGAAATTGCTTAGGAAACTGATTACTTTAAGGGAATTTTAGATTATTAATTCAATTAAACTAGGAAGCCATTTCTCAACATGAGCTTTATGTTGAGAAATGGCTTCATAATATATTTAAACAAACGTAAGGTGGCCTTATGGGATCCCCATTATCGGCATTATACGCAGAAGTGATTATGGCATACCTCGAAAAATAAATTATTCAAAATCTACCTGAAAAACTAATACTTTATGCTTGATATGTAGACGACATTATTATAATGTCTAAACTTAACAAAGCCGAGCTACAAGATCTAGCACAGCAGTTTAGCAAAATCTGTAACACCATAAAGCTAACTATTGAGTTTGAAGAGGATAATTGCCTATCCTTCCTAGACATCCAACTAAAGAAAAACAAAAATAGTTTTGAATACTCGGTGTTCAGAAAAGCAACTTACATACCTGTACTGATACCATACTCGTCGCACCATCCAGTGATACATAAAAAAAACAGCATAGTAAACTTGATACGTCGAGCGTACACACACACATCTAACAACAGGCTAAAAAATCAAGAGCTAGAGTTTATCTCGAAAATAGCACAAGAGTATGGGTACCCGAGCAAGCTAATTAATAAATGGATACATGAGAGTAAAAAGCATATGACTCAGAGTAAAGAAGGCCAAGAAGTGCACAACCAAAGGAAGATGAGGAAGAAAAAATTGAAATACATTGGAGCTTTCCCATACTTGGAAGGAGTGAGTAATGAAATCAATAGGCACTGTGCTAAATATGACTTACAACTAGGAAGCTCAGTGCACACTGTGAAAAGTATGACTGTCAACAAAAAACAGAAGAAAAAATGCTAGAAGAATCAGGAACCTAAGAAATTCCAATTGCACACATACCCCCAATATCGTACATTGGAAGTACAAAAAACAGGTTAAAAAGAAGACTTAAACAACACATATCTAATTGGCAAAAAAAGAAGCCAAAACTGCGTTAGTGCAATTCTGCATGGAAAACCGGACATTCCCAAAATTCGATGAAATTAAAATGCTAAAAAAGAATTAAAAATCGGAAAGGCAAATGAGGAGGGAAGAAGCAATATTAATCTGTAAAAATAAAGCAAGGGTATGTAACCAGAACGACCCTAGCACATTATCGGGCCTGTGGAAAGAACTAATAAGACAAGAAAAACAACAACAAAAGAAAAACTGGCAAAAAAGACAAGAAAACCAGGATAGGAGAAGAAATTTAAAAAAAAAAAACATTAAAAAAAGAAAAGTTGTTTTAATGAAACATAGATGGCGCCAGCCGGGCTTGATAACGAAATATATCCAGGAAAGTATATCCGACGAATGGCAACAAGGAGTATCAGACTCCATTAGCGCAAAGTTAACCACGAACATCGGTGGTAAAGTCGCCACGCTCCTAAGGATGCCCAGAGGATGGGCGAAAATTTCGAGTATAAAGAACGGTAAAAATTGATGTGTTTGGAATCCTAAGGCAAAGATCCAATGAGTATACCCAGCGAAAAGAGTGAGAAGTAAAGCCAGTCATCGCAGACAACGGACTTGAGGACAATAACATCAACAAAGACCGGAAAACACGTGCGTGAAATGGTCCCATCGCTAGAAAGAAATGCGAAGGTAAGCATTATCCGCTAGAATTTTGTACAAGTTACTTTTTGCCTGTTTCCAACTTCTCTATTATGTAAAATTCTTCTGCTAAAAGGCATAGGGTTATATCATGTTTCCTTCTATATCTGTTCTTTTAACTGTTCAATTTGAAAATCTTAGTCTCTGATACCTTCCTTCTACTATGAGAAATTTTTTGTGTGCCATTTGTTAATTTTCGATTTTTTTTTTTTTTTTTTTTTTGTTATTTTGAGCTTTACTGAAATTTGCTACAGATTGCTTTCTAATATCATAAACTTAAATCTAGTTGTTTCTTAGTATTTTCTGAGCTAAGTAATCACTTTCCATCTTCTATAATTAGTTTTCTAATCATGTCCAGTTAAATTGCCATGATCACTAATAAATGCAGTTGTACACCGCCGTTGGATTCAAGTTTTCTCGTTATTCTCTTTTGTTTCATGTTGGAAATTTTTGTGCATACTTTGTTTGCTGGTGAATACAGATTTAAAACATAGCTACAGCATCAATATTATGTTGAAAATGCCTTCCCTAAATAAAATGTAACACAAATACTTGCTCCCATAAATATTTGTTTAAGAAATAACAATCCTTGTGGTCGTTTGAAAAAGTTCCAAATATTTCACCTTTCCTCATCCTTAAAATTTTCATTTATTCCATTATTATTCAAGATAATTAGATTTAAATAGTAATAAAATATTTCACCAAATATTTCACTTTTCCTCATCCTTAAATTTTCATTTTTAGCATTATTTCAAGATAATTAGATTTAAATAGTATTTTACTATAAAGCTACTTTTCCATCTAATACAAGATTTAAATTATTTTAACATACATATAAAAGATTAATATTATGTACGCTAAAACACAAGTTGAAAACATTAGTACTTTCGAGCTCACGTTGAGCTCGTCTTCAGATGTATAAAATGCTGCATTAAACTGGGAGTAATGGCATATATGTGGGAGGTATTTTTTATGAGCATGCGCAGTGAGAAAGATGTTACATTATTCACTGCAAGTGGTTGTGGAAGGTTCTAAGTTGTTACACAATATTCTCCATGGTGACTGAACTGCTATGGGAATGTCATCATTACAGCAGTTCTCACTATGCTTTTGTAGTAGCAGACTTTCTGCCAAAAGCAAGGGGTGAGCAGTTACTTGGGGTATTGAGCATTTTTGCATTTTGCCAGTCGGGTTGATGACTACCCTGCAGGCAGAGCCTAGATAGAGCAGTTGCTAAAGAGTTCATTTTGACTTTGTATTTATGTTCATTCACTCACAATCTAAGGTTCTGCTGTGTAGAGCCTATGTATATCAGTTTACTGGCATCTTCGCAGGTTGTCTCCAAATGTATTGCATATACACCATACCTGGTGTCCATCGGAATTTGGTCTCTGTCCTTTATTAAGTCGCTGATGTCTTGAGTCTTCAACCCGAAGTCGAATTCATAGCATCAGCAGATAGTGTTTTTAATCAGTTTGTAATTCCAGGAATGTAAGGAAGCGAGCCAATGTAAGTTACAGGGTGTCTGTCTCTCACCACTTGCACTTGAACAAACACAGTGAATTATTGCATTAACCAGTCTTTGAGGGTAACCGAAGTAGGAAGCATACTTCTTAATTTGGCGAAGTTCACTTTTACTAAATGCAATAGTAGAAGAGTGTGCTATGGCGCGTCGAATCATAAAATGTAACTAGGATAATTTTTGGTCAACAGGATGTGCGTGCAGAGTTGAATGGTATCATTGTTGATATTTGACATGTATCAGGATCTCTTATGAGTAAGAAGTCAAGGTAAGGTAGTTGGAAATCTTTTCTCAAACTCTGAGGTGAACTTAATGAAACTATATTTTGATTTTAACAACTCGATAAATTCATTTAAATTATCCTGGGTAGATTGACGAAATGATGACATTCCCATATCGGTTCCGTCACCATGGAGAATATTGTGTAACAACTCAGAACCTTCCCCAACCACTTGCAGTGAATAATGTAACACCTTTCTAACTGTGCATGCTCATAAGAAATACCTCCCACATATATGCCATTACTCCCAGTTTAATGCAGCATTTCATACATCTGAAGACGAGCTCAGCGTGAGCTCGAAAGTACTAATGTTTTTAACTTGTGTTTTAATGTACATAATATTCATCTTTTATATGTGTATGTTAAAATAATCTAAATCGTGTATTAGACATAGTTCGTACGTGTCCTGGAAATGTCCTAAAATTCTGGTACAAATCCTGGAATTTTATCCATTCCTGCCTTTTTTGTCTCTTTGCAATGTTTTGTAGTTGAGGATTTTTCTACTGACATATCTTATGTCTGAAAAATTTCCCTCCCCACCCCCTGCAAAACGTGGAAGGTGGCTGTTGGTTTTCTTGTCTGTTAGTTGGACTAAAGCTGCTTTATTAGCATTTTTGCGTTGTGCTTATGTTACCACTTTGTCTGTCCGACCGGAGAGATCATAGCTCTGCAACTATTAGTTCGATTTGCAAAATTCTTTTTTATTTGGAAGCTTAAAGCACGAGAATGATGATCCATTCTTTCCGGGTTTTTCCTGATGCACAACTTTGCCGTTAGAGGGCGCAAATAGAGATCATGCCGAATTTAAAATGCGTTTTATTTCATATATTTGCTTCTAAATATCCAATTGAAAAAATTATTTTTCCTTTCAATGACATTTATATCGAAGACAATTTTAGTTACAGTCCCTTTTTCAAATAATGCATAAATTTTCTGCTAGGGGATATAAAGGTAAATCGCAATTTTCTCAATATCTCCGCTTCTAAAAGCACAATTTGAAATTTTTTTCCTGCATCGGATACAGCTCTTGAGGACAAATGTTTTGCATATAAATTCTCAATTTTGGTAAAGAATGGTTTGGCCACCAGGGGCCATAAGTGTTTACTTTTGATTCTTATATATTTGCAACAAAATCTGAGCTGGAAACTCGATTGAAAAATTCTTCCATAAACTGATACCGCTCACCTCTGAAAACTTCTTAAGAATACCTCCTGCTTAAAATAGGTTATAACTTTTCCACCAGGTGGCGTACACGTATCTTATTTTTATCTATATCTGTTTCTAGGAGTCCAATTTGAAAAATTCTTTCTTTGTTGGACAGCATTTTTGGTGCGAAATGTTTATCATATAATCTCAAATATTTCTTAACGCACAAGTGTGCCACTAGAGGTCCATAAGTTCATGTTTCCGTTTACAGCAGTAGCTGCTGGACTAAAAACCCGATTGAAAAATATTCTCTTTCGATCAGATACTACTAACCATGAAAACTCCTTATGTGTATTTTCTTCCCAAAATAATGCACAATTTCGCCGCTAGGGGGTGCAAATATTTAATCTATTTTTCTCTATCTGTACTTCTAAATGTGAGATTTAAAAAATTATTTTAACACCAGATACCATTTACCAAATGGAACACTTTAGGTTTGTATTTGAGGAGGTTTGTGGTTCACAATTCTGCCTCTAGGTGGTATTTGCAGCCTATCTCTGCCTCTAAAAACCCTATTGAGAAATTTCTTGTTTTACTGTATGCCATTCACTATGATAAAGATAGAAAGTGAATAAGATTTTTATTACAATAAGAAGATCCTCTTCAAATAATGTACAACTTCTCCCCTAGAGGTTGTAAAGGTCAAAACGTTTTTCTTGCTATCTCTGCTTCCAGGAGACATGTTTGAGAAGTTCTTCTTTCTTAGCATAGCTTTTGCTATGAATAATGCTTTTTGCCAGTTTTCAACTTTTCCATTATGCAAATATTCTTCTGCTAAAAGGCATAAAGTAATATCATGTTTCCTTCTATATCTCTCCTTTTTACTGTTTGATTTGAAAATCTTTTTGCCTCTAAAACCTTCCTTCTGCTATGGGAAAGGTTTCTGTACCATTTGTTAATTTTCGTAACATACTTTTTAGCCACTGGTGGAAGTATGTAGCTGATATTTTTTTTCCTTGGGTTGTTTCGACCTTTAGTGAAATTTGCTAATGAATGCTTTATATAAAAATTTGCCATAAAATCGGATTGCTTTCTAATATCAGAAACTTAAATCTAGATGTTTCTTAGTATTTTCTGAGCAAACTAATCACTTTGCATCTTCTATAATTAGTTTTTGAATCATGCCCAGTTAAATTGCCTTGATCACTAATGGATGCAGTTGTACACAGCCCTTGGATTTAAGGTTTTCCCATTATTCTCTTTTGTTTCATGTTGGGAATTTTCGTGAATATTTTGTTTGCTGGCCAGTTCAAATTTAAAACATAGCTACAGCATCAATATTATGTTGAAAATCCCTTCCCTAAATGAAATGTAACACAAATGCTTGCTCTCATGATTATGTGATTAAGAAATAGCAATCCCTTTGGTCCTTTGAAAAAGTTCCAAATATTTCACCTTTCTTTACCCTTAAATTTTCAATGTAAGCATTATTCCAAAATAATTAAATATTTAAATAGTATTTTATGTATTGATTGTGTGGTATACCAAAGCATTTCAAGAGTGATGCCACATACCTATGTATTTTTGAGTTTTATGTTTTTTGTTATTCTGTAATTTGCTTCAATAATTGAACTAAAGCCAAAGTAGAAAAATAATTTTTTCTCAAAATCAGTGTAGTATACTGTATATAAAAGTTTAGTAGATATTAAACCTGGTCACCTTTTCAGGGACAGTTTTGGTATTTCAGTATTTATCTGTTTCTGATTAGCTGCTGCAGATATCATTATTAACCTTCTACATTCTGTATTATGTTTGCCCAAGCATGTCCTAGGAAGTTGTTTGTTGTAGATTACAGGTTGAATAGACCTACAGTTTCACTATTTTAAGTAAGAGCATTTGGATTGTATGTCCTGGAAAAGTCCTGGAATTTTGTGAGTGAAAATGCGTTATGAACCATGATTAGACGGCAAAGTAGCTTTATAGTACCTACCTGCACGAATAAATCGCTTTCATCTAATAGTATTTTATATATTTATTGTAATATTTTTGATTTTTTTCCAGGACATGTGATATATATTTTCATAGATGTCATTAATATTATTAATAACATCTATGAAAATGCAAGTGCAAAGATTAGGCTGTTTGAAAATACAACACACGTAAAAATTGGAAAGGGAGTGAGACAAGGTGACACCATATCTCCGAAGCTCTTTAATGCCACATTGGAGGGTGTTTTTCAGTCGCTGAGCTGGGAAAACAAGGGGATAAAGATTAATGGAGATTATCTAACCCACCTTCGTTTTGCTGATGACGTAGTCATTTTTGCAACTACCCCATCAGAGCTGCAGAGTATGATCCAGGAACTTGCTGACAAGAGTAAAGAAGTGGGATTAAAAATGAACTTTCAGAAGACAAAAGTGATGTTCAATGCTTTTACAAGAAATGAAGATTTATCGATTGATGGAGAAAAGCTGGAGATAACAGACACGTATGTTTATCTTGGACAGCAGATATCAAGTGAGGGTCACATTGGTGAAGAAATTAATCGGCGTACAAAACTTGCCTGGAGAGCTTTTGGAAGAAACAGCATAATTTTCAAGAGCAATATGCCATTATGTCTTAAAAGAAAAGTGTTTGATCAATGCATCCTTCCAGTGCTTACGTATGGTGCAGAGACGTGGACCTTAACTAAAAGAGACATACAAAGGCTGCAGACAACTCAAAGAAGCATGGAGAGGTGCATGCTTGGTGTAACCAGGAGAGATAAGAAGAGGAACTCGTGGATCCGAAAAATGACAAGAGTGGAAGACATCATGATCAGAGTTAAATCCCTGAAATGGCAATGGGCTGGACATACTGCCAGAAGGACAGATCATCGATGGACAGCCGAAATTTTAGATTGGATTCCAAGGGACAGGAAAAGACCCAGAAGACGACCACATGGGAGATGGGTGGATGAAATTCGAAAGTATGCAGGGGTGACATGGAGGAGACTGGCACAAGACAGACCGTTGTGGAGGAAACTTGGGGAGACCTTCGTCCAGCAGTGGATTGATAATGGTTGACAATGATGATGATGATGATATTTATTGTGTGGTATGTGAAAGCATTTCAAGAGTAATGCGACATACCTTTGTATTTTTTAGGTGTTTTTTTTTTTTTTCATTCTATAATTTGCTTCTTATATTTGAACTAAAGCCAAAGTAGAAAAATAAATGTTTCCCAAAGTCAGTGTAGTATACTGTATATAAAAGTTTAATAAAAATTAAACCTGGTTACATTTTCAGTGACAGTTTTGATATTTCAGTTTTTATCTGCGAGTTTCGTATTAGCTGCAGACATCATTTTTAACATTCTGCATTCTGTATTAAATTTGACCGAGCATGTAGGAAGTTGTTTGTTGTAGGTTACAAGTTGAACAGACCTATGGTTTCACTATATTTTAAGTAATAGCGTTTGGATCACATGTCCTGGAAAAAAATCAAAACGTCCTGGAATTCTGTGATTTAAAAAGCGTATGAACCGTGCCTTCCAGGGCCTTATTGCGTCCATGCCACGCCGTCTCGCCACTGTCATCCTGGCAATGGGTGGTTATTCCCATTATTAGGTAGGTGGTCATATTATTCTGATATGACCATGTATGTTGTGTGTGCTCTTAGTTGCTACTGAGTCATTTAATAGTCATGTGATTTGAGGTGGTAGCTATTCACCCATCTGTTTTTTTTTTGTTTTTGTTTTTTTTGTCCAAGATTTGGATGCTTATTTTTTGTTTTTGAGATGAATTATTTTTATTATACATTTCTTGAGATAGGGTTGTTTATTGCTCTCCAGAGTTGTTTTATCCAATTACATGAAAGATTGTAAAGGTTTTATGTGAAATTGCTTTTAAACTAAAAAGGAAATTGCTGAAATGTCACCTTATGATGAATTTTATTGGACCGTATTGTTCTTCAAAAGGGGTATCTCCCTGATTTTGACCTTTTGTGGGCAGGTACTCACATAGCCCTTGCTGTAATAAAAAATCCCGTGCCTAACCTTTTTTCTGTTTGTAGGCATTTTGCTATGCTGATTCGGAGTTCAGAAGTTTTTTTGAAAGTATTTACAAAGTGGCCATGAACTCAAAAACTAAAATGTAAAATATATGTTAACAGTGGTTTATGTAATTCTACTGAACATGTTTGCATTACATGCACTGTTCATAGATTGGAAAATGTGGTCGCAGTTATTATTTCAGAATTTATCATAGCTCTTCCTAAAACATCAGAAAATTTCTGTTCTTCAAACGTGTATATAAAAGAGAAAAGTGAAGAAACTGTCTGAACCAAAGAAAAAGGTATTTAATTCTAATAGTGTGTCTCAGTATGGACTGAATGACTTGGCAAATGATGAGTCCTTCTCAGAGGACATCTGTTTGCCAAGTCTGAGAACGTAAGAAGTATTCTGAAGTTATTGCAAAGACATACATAAATTTTATTTCCAGTGTGACTATCACTGTTTCTTGAATGAAAGTCTTTTTTTTATTTTTTATGTGTATATGATGCTTACATACATATCACTAAGCTGTTCTCTGAGATTCAGAGGTTAGCTCCTCAAAGAAATATGAACTACCAGATATTTTGTTTTACTTATTATTTACTTACTGTTGCTGTATCAAACTACTCCATTTACCAGTGATCTTGACACACAACTTGGGCTTCACTGACATCCATCACCCGACCTACACAAGACCATCTATACTCCATACTCATAATCTTTTTCTCATGCAAACACTCCTGAATCTGATCCTCCCATGACTTCAATGGCCTTCCTCTGCCTTTCCTTCCTGCCCCTTGGGCTAAAAAAATTTCTTAGGAAGCATCTCATCACTCATGCTTTTAACATCATCAAACCACTGAAGCATATTAGTCTCCACCTTGCTAACAACATTTTGCTTCCCATTACACAACTGCAACACTTCTTCATTCCTCATGCGATCAGAATTTGTCTTGGCACAACCCTCCCATAAGTAACGCATTACTTCAGCACACAGACGACTCCTATGTTTCTTCTGTACTACCCAGGTTTCACTGCCATAAATCACAGTAGGAACAAATACACTTTCATACACAGCCGTGCTGCCTCTCTTGAGAACCTATCATTCCTGTGAAAACCTCCTAAAGCAGATCTGACTTTCAATAAAGAATTCACTCACCTACTAACTTCACCATCTAATATGTTCTCTGTGTCAAACATGGTTCCTAAATACACAAACTCATTCCCCTGATCAATCACTGTGAAATTTAGACTTATATTACATTCAGTGCAAAAGAGTTACTCGCTCAAAAACTATAACTTTGGTTTTTCCCTTACTTGTACTCAGTTTGAATTTCACGCAAACTTCATACATTTGGGACAACATACTCTGCAACTTAATTTTGCTCTCTGCCAACACGACTGTGTCATCAGCATACAGCAATCTGCACGCATGGATATTACCCAGACATAAACCAGTATTGTCCATTTCGGCATCGTGCATGCCCCCATCCATAAGTACCATAATTTTTGGGCTAAAAGCCACGGCTCTTATGTTACTAAAAGGGAAATTTTTCTGGTGTGCGGCCCTTATGCCGAAGCGGCTCTTATGCCGAATTTGTTTTCGATAAGACTTTCTTCCCTCCCTTTTTTTTTTTCATGCAGATGCTTAGTAAATTTTTTCAAACCGCGCCTTTTTTTTTTTTCACGAACTCGACTGTGATCAGTGCCCCCCCCCTTCTACTCATATGTTAGACATCTATTTAAACGATAACTCCGCTGTCCTGATGTTGGTTTAGGAGGGAAAGTGGGGGAGAACAGGAATGCCTGACTCAAATGCCCTTTGCATGGGGGAGTGGGGGATGGAATGGGGACATAAGCACACAGACAAGTAGCGTGGCGTCCGAGGCTTCTGTGGATAGCGCGCCCAGTGGTAACGGCTCAGTGCGCAGTAAATGAAAGTAGGTCGAATCACTTGAAAGAGAGAAAGCGCACCGCCGTTTCGAAGTGTTGGTGGCAGATCAGAGAACACGTGCGAGGCAGCTGGTAAAAGGAAGAGTCTCTACATGAGAAAAAAAGCATAACATAGAAGGAACATATTATTAAAGAAACCATTAATCGAAAGCATAACAAGCGATAATTTATAAGTTAATTACTTCTAAGATGGATTCTATTGCGGTGAACAGAGAACCATCCTGTAGCAAACATCCACATTGAATGGAATTCAATGTGGATGTTGTGCAATTGTTTAGACAATTGTGCGGTTTTACGAGTAATGCGATATTCTAACGGGAGTCTTAAGATTAACTGTGATTTATATTGATTATATAAATGGTTCTGAGCATTTAATAAAGGCAAACAAATAACATCATTAGCATGATTAATAAAAAATGCATAAATAAACATTTTTGCCAGTATGAAAAAATAAGTGTATAAAGCAGATCGACACTGAGTTGCAGAATTAGCCTTTGAAGTATACATATAATCACGTTGGGTGTGAGTTAATTCATGAAAATAAGGAAGATAATTTAGCTTTCTGAGCAGCACCACGACTTCACAGGTACGGCCCTTACGGCAACTTTTGCTTCCAAGATTGCAAAATTTCTTACCTGCGGCCCTTACGCCGTGCGGCTCTTAGTCCGAAAATTAGGGTATATTAAACAGCCATGGTGACATTACACTACCTTGTCTGAATCCTGCACCAATAGAAAACCATTCTGATAAAACACCATTCACTCGTACTCAAACTCTACTGCCAGTGTGCATGGCTTTCACACTATTAAGTAGATTCCCAGTAATACCATATTTATTCAGTACCTTCCACAGAAGAGTCATATTTACTTTGTCATAAGCTTTCTTTAAATCTACAAAGGCAGCAAAAACTATCTAACCAACAGCCAGATACTTTTCAATCATCATGCGTAATGCAAAAATTTGGTTAGTGCAGCCTCTACCAGGCATGAAACCATTCTGAACATCCCATACTTTCTCTGATGTAAGACCATACTTTTTCAATAATGACCTTACCAAACATTTTCCCTAGCACACTCGGTATAAGCTATCGGGTTGTTGGAAAAATCATGACGTATTTTGACACCCAATGGCGGTTGGGTGGTTTTGGAAGTACTAGATGCATGTGCAGCTCTGTTATTGCTATGGCATTCGACAGGTGCCAGTTCTAGCTGCAGTCGGAATAGTGAGCAATTTGGTTGATTTGCGGAGATTTGACATCAAGTTGAAGATGGGAGACCAAACTGTGCATTTTCGCCTTATTTTACTGTTTTACTACTGTAAAGGGAAGAACGCAAGTCAAGCTTGTGAAAAGTTGCGTAAAGTGTACGGTGATAATGCTCTACAAGAACGTCAGTGCCAGCGGTGGTTCGCAAAATTCCGTGCTGGTGATTTTGACCTCAACGATGCTTCTCGGTCCGGGAGGCCAACCGAGGTTGATGACTACCAAATCAAGGCATTGATCGAGTCAAACCCAGGTTATGCGACACGAAAGATTGCAGACACATTGCACATCCATCATTCAAGCGTTCATGACCACCTGAAGAAGCTGGGATACGTAAGCAAGCTCGATGTGTGGGTTCCTCATTAATTCAAAGAAGCTCAATTGACGGCACGTATAAACATCTGCGATATGTTCATTAAACGTGAGAAAACTGATCCTTTTTTGGAAGCGACTGATAACTGGTGACGAAAAGTGGATTGTGTACAACAATGTGCTGCGCAAACGGTCTCGATTCCAACGTGCTGCTTCGCCTCAACAGACATCCAAAGCAGACATTCATCAGCGGAAGGTTCTGGTCCCAGTGTGGTGGGATTTTAAAGGTGTCGTGTTTTTCGAGCTCCTACCACGGAACCAAACAATCAATTGGAATGTGTACTGTCAGCAATTGGACAGTTTGAACGAATCCATCATCCAGAAACGTCCAGAGCTCGTTCTTCGTAAAGGTATTGTATTTCATCACGACAATGTGAGACCACCCACAAGTTTGATCACTCGTCAAAAATTATTGGAGCTTGGGTGGGATGTGTTGCTACACCCAGCATACTAGCCTGACCTTGCACCGTCGGACTTCCACTTGTTTCACTCTCTTCAACAGTCCTTGCGTGGTATAACGTTCAATTCAGATGAGGCTGTAAATCAGCACCTTGTACACTTTTTAGCCACGAAAAACAAGTCCTTCTATGAACGAGGCATTCTGCAACTCACTGCCAGATGGCAAAAGGTTATCAAACGGGCATTATATCATTGATTGATCTTTGTTCTTTCTATCAATAAATGACCTTTGCAAAACATAGCTAAAATACGTCATGACTTTTCCGACAACCCAATAGTACTACGATAGTTCTTGCAGTCAGTCTGATCACCTTTGTCCTTACACAAGGGAACAATGATAGCATCCTTCCAATCCATTCCTAACCCCCAGCACAACTGGAAAATTTCAGTTAACCAGTCGATTACAAAGTCGCCACCATATTTCAACATCTCAGCAGTTCCGCCATCAAATCCCGAAGCCTTCCCATTCTGAAAAGAGTTTAGAGCTTTACACACCTCTTCTCTTGAGATCCCTCCCATGCTTCCATCTTTCACTGTGACATCTGCTTCTGCCTCAGAATCACCTTTACTTTCTTGATCTAATAACTCACAGAAGTATTCACCCCATCTTTCACTTAACTCATTGTGCTCCCATATCATTTCCCCCGATCCTATTCTTCACACAACTTGCAACTTTGTTTCCTCTATTTTTCCTGAGTCTTGTGTACTTCCAGAAAGTTTTCCTATCTTTCCAAAAAGGCAATTTATGCCTTTCCACTTTCTCCTTCCTATCTTTTGCCTTATTCTGGTGAACCATCTTAGCTACCTCACACTTCTTACAGTGATGTTCAACCTCAGAAACACTGCCTTGCAACATCCCCAAAATATGCTTCCTTCTTTCTCTTTACTGCCTCTTCAATCTCACTATTCCACCAAGCATCACCTCTAATGTGGATGATGCTTTACTAGTGAAAATTCCAGGTGTCCTTACGAGTGAATTGGTGTTACCCAGTGATGGAAAGTTTGCGCCGATCTGCGCCAATTTCATTATCTTGTGCCAAACTGCTACAAATTACGAAAAAAATTAAGATTTGCTCCAAACTGCGCAGAAACGGCAATCCATAGCAAAAACTACCAAGCGAAAAAAATGTTTTCAGGACAAAAATTGCCATTTTAAATGGCGAATCGAATGTTGCTTTTTTAAGGTCTAGGTATAATTTGGTTAAAAGTAGAACGATGCGTAATCAACACGTACCGCCCATCCCAACATTTCGGAATGTTTTTCACCTACCTTCTAATTCGTTGTTTTCTCGGCATAAGTGACGAATAGGTTTCGCGATGTAAGTGGAGCTTATGGAGAAGGAGTTTTGTGTTAATCACGTGGTATGTAGAAGAAACGGTGCTGTGCGTTATGAAATCCCGATGAAGATTGTTTACAGATGGTTTGGCAGCCTTTCGGAGTGTTGTGCGAATGAGATTGTTTATATATCATACCCCGCTCTTTGGGATTGCGCAGTTATATTGTTCCGCATGAGGTGCGCGCTTACGTAAATACAGCATAAGGTCAGTCATTAGCTATTTCGTTGATGCGGAGCATGACTGAAAATAGCTCTCCCCTGGCAGGATACGATGGTTCTGTTTCTAAAGGATTCATTGGTGCTATTCAGACATGCCAACTTTTATGGATTTTCCATAGTTTGTAGGGATTTTCACTCTATTTTGCGGTTTTACGGAAGTCACCCAAAAAACTACAGAAAAGCCCAAGCAAGAACCCTGCACGCCGCTTTCTATTTTTTACCGTCTTTTGGTAAAAAAACTAACTTTACTATACACTTTTTTCCCTATACGCCTTCGATGTTCTGACTCCCCCCGCCAATGGAGGCAGTGCTTCTTCTTGTACACTGTTTGTCACGTGATTCTCCCCATACAGCCATTTGAGAGTGCCATGCGCAAAAGCCGAGAGGGAGCTCAGCTAGCGAACTCTTTACATTGAATGCATGTGGCTTTGTGCTTGTGAAAATTTCGGTGCAGACATTTTAACCCTTTCCACTCAACTGTCGGGTAACCCCCGACTTTACGAAATCTCAGAATAGCTCGTGTGTCGGGTATTACCCGACACGCCGATAACTCCTCTATAGGTCGCATGTTGGTTGGCTCTCGGGAGACATTTCTTTTTCATCGAATAGGTTGGGTATCACTCGTCACGCCGATGACGCCCCTATAGCTTGCATGTCGGGGCTCACGAGGCATTTCTTTTTCACCGAATAGAGAAAAAGAAACGTCATCGCCGTGTCGGGTGTCACTTGCAATGCCCATGACGCCTTTGTAGCTGTGTCGAGTGTCACTCGCCATTCCGATGACGCCTCGTGTCGGCGCTCGCGAGGAATTTCTTTTTCGCCGAATAGCTCTCTTGTTTGGTGTCATCTGTCACGCCTATGTCGCCATTACAGCTTGTATGTCGAGGCTTGCGAGATTTCTTTTTCGCCGAATATCTCGCGTGTCACCCTCCATGCGGATGACGCTTCTATAGCTCGCATGTCTGCACTCGTGAGACATTTCTTTTTCGCCGAATAGGTCAGTTGTCATCTGCCACGCCTATGACACCTCTATAGCTCGATGTCGAAGCTTGCAAGACATTTAGTTTTCGCCAAATATCTCGCGTGTCACCCTCCATGCCGATGACGCCTCTATAGCTCACATGTCGGTGCTCGCAAAACATTTCTTTTTCACCAATTAAGTCAGGTGTCATCCGGCACACCTATGACGCCTCTATAGTTCTTATGTCAGGGCTTGCGACAGATTTCTTTTTCGCCGAATATTCTGCATGTCAGGTCAGGTGTCACCCCCACGCCGATGATGCTTCTTTAGCTCATATGTCGGGGCTGGCGAGCCAAAGCTGAGTTCAAGTTCTGGTCTCTATTGCAGAAAAAAATGAGTGCTGGGTGAATATGGGTGAAAAGTTATTCGAGTGGAAAGGGTTAATTTAGATTAAAGCGAAATGAAACGTAGCTATGAAACATAGTTATGAAACAGCTGTGACAACAAAAAAACGAAGTCAGATAAAACTTATCGTCAAGTCTATGGCGGTATATATAGTAAAAAATGGCCTTTTTATGGAGCATATAAAGTTTTGCCCAATCACGTTTTGTAAGCCATGTGGCTGCGATTTTAGCGTAGCGCATGGCGACCGCGATGATTGTAGGCGTCGTGCGGAGAGCAAGAAGCACAAAGACCATGTCAAGAGACTAAATCGAGATGTGAATAAAATTAATGTAACCAAAAAACTTCTGACAGTTTATAAAGAATCCTGGAAAAAATATCAAGAGTGTATTAGTGTTGGAAAAATGCTGCAAAATAAACAAAAAAGAGAATAAGAAATTGAATGTTCCCAAGGTGATTTGAAAAGGGAAGAAGCCGAACTTTTGCAGCAGTTGGATTGCTCTCATAAAATGTTAAACAATGTTGAGATGAACACTGAATGTGGCATAAAAAAAAGAGACATGAGTGCAACAGAAAGTGTACAGGTGCTATTAAAAGAACAAAAACAAAACATTGCTAACTATCTTAAAAAATTAGAAGTGAGCAATTAAATATTGAGAAAAGCAGCAAAAAAATAAAACTTTTTTTTTTTTTTTTTTTTTTGTAAAATAAATTATTAATAGAATCCTGCTATGGTTACAAATTTTTGGATCTATTTGAAAACTAAAATCTTGCATATGTGTGTGTGTATTTCAATGCAAGATGTTTTAAATTTGAGTAGAGTGCATCTAGTTCTAAAACATTTTTTGCTTAAGTTTTTTCTATCTACTAATATTTTACCTGCTCCAAAAAAAAAAAAACGTTTTTTTACACCAAAAATGTATTTTATCTGATCCAAATATGCATTTTGTTGCTCCAAAAATGTATTTCACCTGCTCCAAAAACACATTTTGCTGCTCCAAAAATGCATTTTACCTGCTCCAAAAATGTATTTCACCTGCTCCAAAAACACAGTTCGCTGCTCCAAAAATGTATTTTACCTGCTGCAAAAATATATTTTGTTGCTCCAAAAATGTATTTCACCTGCTCCAAAAGACATTTTGCTTCTCCAAAAATGATTTTGCAACTTTCCATCACTGTGTTACCCGAGAATGTGGTAGAATAGTTTGCTAACTTAACTGTGAATGTACTGTAGGGCAAGACATTACCTGCTGAAGGTTATGGATTGAGACATTTTGCAGGTAACTTTTTGGGAGAAACTGGTGCACTTAAGTGACAATCCTTGCAGCAGCTTTTTGGAACTCTTGTTTATAGGGAGAGAACACATTACAACTGTAGCTTACACACACACTCACATGACTAAGCTGTTGTTGGATATTCAGAGGTTTGCCGTATCAAACTTCTCCATTTGCAGTGATCTTGACACACTACACGGACTTCACTGACATCCATCGCACGACGCACACAAGGCCTTCTATTCTTCACACTCAATCTTTTTCTCATGCAGACACTCCTGAATCTGATCTTTCCATGATTTTCTTGGCCTTTCCCTGCCTTCTATGATTTCCTTGGCCTTTCCCTGCCTTTTCCCTTGATTTCCTTGGCCTTTCCCTGCCTTTTCCCTTGATTTCCTTGGCCTTTCCCTGCCTTTTTCCTTGATTTCCTTGGCCTTTCCCTGCCTTTTGGGCTAAAAAATTTCCTTAGTAAGCATATCTCATCACTCATTCTTTCAACATTGCCAAACCACCTAAAAATATTAGTCTGTACCTTGCTAACAACATTTTGCTTCACATTACACAACTGCAACACATCTTCATTCCTCACAGGATCAGAACGTGTGCCCCCCCCCCCCCCCCCCATAAGTAACTCATCTCTCCAGCACACAAACGACTGGTATGTCCCTTCTGTAGTACCCATGTTTCACTGCCATACATCACAGTAGGCACAATTACGCTTTCATACACAGCCATGTGGGCCTCTCTTAAGAACCCATCATTCCTGTGAAAACCTCCTAAAGCAGATACGACTTTCAACGAAGAATTCACTCTCCTACTAATTTCACCATCTAATTTGATTAGCTGAATGTTGCATTCAGTACTAACAATTCCTCACTCAAAAACCATAACTTTCATTTTTCCCTTATTTATACTCAGTTTGAAATTCATACAGACTTCATACATCCAGGCCAGTACACTCTGCAACTCACTTTTGCTCTCTGCCAACAGGACTGGGTCATCAGCATATAGCAATCTGCACACACAGACATTACCAAGACATAAACCAAATGTTCTCCATTTTGGCATCACGCATGCACACATCCATAAAAATATTAAACATCCATGGTGACATTACACAACCCTGTGTAACTCCTGCTCCAATAGAAAACATTTCAATACAATACCATTTACTCGTAGGTATGATCTACTGCCAGCATACATCTTTCACACTATTGAGAAGATTCCTAGTGATGCCATATTTATTCAGTCCACAGAAGAGTCCTATTTACTCGATCGTAAGCTTTCTTTAAACCTATGAAGGCTGCAAAAACTTGCTTACCAACAGGCAGATACTTTTCAATCATAAAACGTAAAGCAAAAATTTAGTTAGTGCAACCCTTACCAGGCATAAAACCACTCTATACATCCCACTATGTAAGACCTCGCACCTTATCAATAACAACCTTTCCAAATACTTTTCCTGGACACTCAGCAAACTGATACCACAAAAGTTCTGTAGCTTACTTATATCTAATAATACTGTCATGTATCATAATATATTTTTGTCAGTTTTGTATTTTATTTATTTATTTTCAGTAATTTTTACTTGATGCCTGCGTATTTGTTTTGAGTTTAAACAAAAGCCTTATGGTTGGCACTTTACAACCAGTGAAAGTCCTTGCACCATTAAGCCAACCACAAACAAATTTTTTACACTGGCATTACACATATTTCTTGCATAATTGTTTCAGGCTTTTGATTATGGTACAGAAAATTTTGAGTGATAAGTTGTGTAAAATATGCCTTGTCGCTGAGAAATATGAAGTATAAAGGAACGCTGAATATGGAAACATGTCTCCCCCCTCCTCCCCACAGTTACTGATGCTTATACATATAAGTACTCATTAAGAAAGAAATTTCATAAAATGATGAAGCATCATTCTGCCCCTCAGAACCACTAACCTCCTAGTGCAGCTATCTTAAGCATTCAGTTTCTCTTGATCTGACTTCTTGATTTCAGGTTGCTACATTGCAGTCTTGTCTTTCAACTTACAATAATGTGTCAAAGCAAAAGTTGCTTTGTGGTTTTTCTTAGCAAACTAATGTGACCTGTAACTTCCCAAGTCATTCTTGATGTATCATATAATATACTGTTTCTTTTATTTTTCAAGGAAATCACAGCTGTAGAGAATACTTTTACAGTACAGTACCTATGGTTAAATTTCGGAATTAGTTTTGAGTACCATCCAAAATTACGAATGAATTTCAATGATCATCTCTCCTTAATTACACATAGCATACTTCTGTTGTGGTTCTGCTACTTTCATGAACAAAAATACATACATATCACTAAGCTGTTCAGTGAGATTCAGAGGTTAGCTCCGCACAGAAATACAGATTACCAGATAAATTTCTAACTGATTATTTACTTACTGTTGCCGTATCAAACTTCTCCATTAACATCGATCTTGACACACAACTCGAGCTTCACTACTGACGTCCATCACCCAATGTACACAAGACCTTCTATACTACATACACATAATCTTTTTCTCGTGCAGACACTCCTGAATCTGGTTCTCCCATGATTTCCTTGGCCTTCCTGTACCTTTCTTTCCTGCCACTTGAGCTAAAATAAATTTTCTTAGTAAGCATCTCATCACTCATTCTTTCAACATGGCCAAACCACCAAAGAATATTAGTCTCTACCTTGCTAATAACATTTTGCTTCACATTACACAACTGCAACACATCTTCATTCCTTACACGATCAGAGCGTGTTCTGCCGCCACCCTCACCCTCAGGAAGTAACCCATTTCTCCGGCACACAAACGAGACTCCTATGTTTCTTCTGTAGTACTCAGGTTTCACTGCCATACATCACAGTAGGAACAATTACACTTTCGTACACAGCCATCATTTCTGAGAAAACCTCCTATAGCAGATATGACTTTCAATGAAGAATTCACTCGCCTACTAATTTCGCCATATAATTTGTTCTCTGCCAAACATGCTTCCTAAATACGCAGATTTATTCACCTGATCAATCGCGGTGCCATTTAGACTTATATTACATTCAGTGCTAACAGTTCCTCACTCAAAAACCACAACTTTGTTTTTTCCGTTATTTATACTCAGTTTAAATTTCATACAAACTTCATACATCTGGGACGACATACTCTGCAACTCAATTTTGCTCTCTGCCAACAGGACTATGTCATCAGCATACAGCAATCTGCACACATGGATATTATCCAGACATAAACCAGTATTGTCCATTTTGGCATCACTCGTGCACGCATTCATAAATGTTAAACAGCCATGGTGATATTACACTACCTTGTCTGACTCCTGCACCAATAGAAAACCATTTTGATAAAACACCACTCGTACACAAGCTCTACTGCTTGCATACATGGCTTTCACACTATTAAGTAGATTCCCTGAAAAACCATATTTATTAAATATCTTTTCCAAAAGTATCCTATTTACTTGATCGTAAGCTTTCCCTAATCTATGAAGGCAGCAAAAACTTTTTGACCAACAGCTAGATACTTTTCAATTATCATGCATAATGCAAAAATTTGGTTAGTGCAGCCTTCACCAGGCATAAAACCACTCTCAACATTCCACACTTTCTCTGATGTAAGACCTCGTATTTTTTCATTAATGACCTTACCAAACTCTTTCCCTGGCACACTCAGTAGGCTAATACCACAATAGTTCTTACAGTCAGTTTGATCACCTTTTCCCGTATAGAAGGGAACAATGATAGCATCCTTCCAATCCCAAGGGACCATTCCTAACTCACTGCACAACTGGCAAATTTCAGTCAACCAGTCAATTACAGAGTCCCCAACATATTTCAACATCTGAGCTGCTATGCCATCAACTCCCAGAGCCTTACCATTTTGTAGAGATTTTAGAGCTTTACACACACCTCTTCTCTTGATCCCTCCTGTGCTTCCATCTTTCACTGTGACATCTGCTTCTGCCTCAGAATCACCTTTACTTTCTTGATCTAATAACTCACAAAAGTATTCACCCCATCTTTCACTTAACTCACTGGGCTCCCATATCATTTCCTCAATCCTATTCCTCACACTTAACAACTTTGTTTCCCCTATTTCTCCTGAGTTTCATGTACTTCCAGAAAGTTTTTCTATCTTTCCAAAAAGCCAATTCATGCCTTTCCACCTTCTCCTTCCTATCTTTTGCCTTACTCTAGTGAAGCAGCTTAGCTGCTCCAAGCTTCTTTCAGCGATATTCATCCACAGAAACTCTACCTTGCAACATCCCCAAATAGGCTTCCTTCTTTCTCTTTACTGCCTCTTCAATCTCACTATTCCACCAAGCATCACCTCTATTGTTATCCACTATTGTGGTGTGACAGACGTCTCTAGCAGTAGTGACAACACAGTTCTTAAAACATTCCTACTTCTTTTCTGCATCCCTCTACCATGACTTCAGCTCCTTCATTCTCTCAGTAAGTTGTAGTAACGCTGATGGACTTCAAGGAGCCTTTCAACCTTTATTCTTTCCATCCTAGTCCTCTTCCTATTTCTCCAAACAACATTCAGTTTCACTCATAACACCACCAAGTAATGATCAGTGCCAACTACGCACCTATCATCACGCGGGTGTCAACAATTAAGTGTTTCAGACACTGATCGTAAACAACAAAATCAATAACACTCTTTTCACCAAGAGGATGATTTTCCCTAGTATATGTGTGGATATACTTGTGGTTGAAAAATATATTAGATGCACACAAACCATTCTCAATGCAGAGTTCAATTAATCTTTCACCATTATCATTCACACAAGGATCATTAAACTTACCCAGAACATTATCAGAAATCGTATTCTGCACACCCACTCTAGCATTAAAATCACCTGCTGTTATAACACTCTCTTTTGTGCTAAACTGGCTCAAAACAGCGTTTAGCTCCTAATACGGTATGAACTGTTCAGCAGTTCAAAATACTGCTCTTCACGTTCTTAGTTAAACACAATCTGATCTAGAGCTATCACAATAGGGAAACCGATGAGTAACATAAGAACAAAAGGACATATGAACCATTAGCAAAGAAATCAGCAATATCATTTCCTATCTTTTGTTAGTTCATCGTAGAACATATAATCCACTTGGCTTTGTTCATCCCAATTGCATTGTAGCCAGTAACTCACTAAACATTTTCAGCCGATCTATTGCAGCGGAAAGACGCAACGAGAACAAAGAGGTCTAAAAGAATGTAAAGTCTATGAAACGTTAAAACCATTAAAATAACGAAGTGAAGTTTGAAAAAACATGTTCAATAGGGTTTTCCCATGCAATTCTCACAATTCAAATGCATACTAGTTTCATTCTGTATAATCACGGACCAAAAAGTGACAGATGTTCTGCACGACATGGCTGTCCCATGTTTGACATGTCCATTGCACAAAACGCCCACAGTTTGTCCTCACGTGACACATGAAGGGTGTGGTCATTAGTTGCATAATCAGTTTGATCACGGGCACCCTCCAGTATTGTAAAGTTCAACTCCTTCTTTAAGAAAGTTTGTTTTCTGTTTATTCGTTTGTTTATTCTTTAAATTTTCTTTACTGATTATATAATGCCATGGGCACTGCAATTCAACAGGTGTGTTATTATTGCAATTAGCTTCAGCTGTTTTCTCAATCCATACTGCTTCAGAAATTATGATTTGCTGCGAGGATTTAAGAGTTGTTTAGTATCTTGCAATTTTTCCAATCTGGTATTGCATTATTGGCTAGGCAGTTTTTCCAATCTGGTATTGCATTATTGGCTACTGAATTAAAGACGTTTTTTCTTCTTTTTTTCTCCAGTTGGTTAGGTGTTCATTTAGTCTTGAATTAAACCACCTTTTTGTGCTTCCAATGTATATTCTTTCTTCTCTTGTAGATATTTTATTATTACTTATTGTTGAAATTGAGTATACTCCTGCCAAATTAAGTACTCTTATTTTTATTGTTGGTTAAAATTGTTCCATTCTCCATGACTGTCTCAGCTATATTCAAATTTTCCTTTCTATATTCTTTTTTTAAAATTTTGGTGATGGATGAGATATTTGGCGTACTACCACAATATTTAATCATTTCATTTTTATTCTTATGCTTAGGTTCATTTTTTTTTCTTTTAATGTTTTCATTGATATTCATAAGAATATTCTTATATCCAAACTGTTCAGCTACTTCTGTGATGCATTGCACCTCCTACTTCTCTGTTGAAGAGTGCATTATTGCCCTTTGCAAGTAAGATCTGAACACTGTCGTCTTATATTTCCAGGGGTGCACCGAATTTGCTGGAATAACTGTTGGGATAAAGGTTGGTTTTCTATATACTGAAAATTATATCTGTTCATTATTAAATAAAAGAATGCCAAGAAATTCAAGTTGTTGTTGTTTTTCTTTTTCACAAGTAACTTTAATAGTTGGATAATATTGCTTAAATTTGCATATGAGTTGATCTAGGTTTGTGTCATCCTTAGGCCAGAATATTTAAATGTCATCCACATATCGGAGGTATGATATTGGTGAGTATTCTCCCTTTGGAAATAGTAGGTTATTTTCTATGTTTTGAAGGACAATTTCGGCTAATAAACCAGATAGAGGGGACCTCATAAGGACTCCATACAGTTGTTTAAATATGGTGTTATTATGGCTGAAACAGTTATTTTCATTTATGAAGTTTTGGCTTTGATGATATCATCAATTTCTATGGCAGGTATTTTATTTTTGATTAAATTCTCTTCTATTAACTCATTAGCTTCTGTCACAGGTGTGTTTGGGTAAAGAAATGTAACATCTAAATTTAGCATGATAATTTCTGTACTTGAGCAGGTTTTTATCTGTTCAATAGCTTGCAAAAGAGTGTTCAACTATAAACAAGTGATTGGAGAAGAAATTCTTCAAGTAATGGTATAATGCTATTTCTAAGCCAATGGTTGGTGAATTATTTTTGTTTAAAATAGGCGTTATAGGGTTGTCATCTTTATGTAGTTTAATTTTACCAAACATTTCAGGAATTGTGGCACCAACTGGAGGTATAGCTTTCTTTTTAATGGTTTTTGGTAAGGAACTATGATTTTTAATGGTTGCTAGTTTTCTTATAATTTTATCGGTTGGGTCCTCATTAATGTTTTTAACCTTTTATTGGTCTATAGCTTCCATCATTTTTTCTTCACATTTATCTTTATTTATTATAACCAGTTGTTTACTTTTATCAGCTAACAAACATTTTATATCAGGGTTATCTCTGATTTCAAGAAGTGCTTTCCTCTCATAAGTAATTCTTTTATCTTTAGTTTTAGTATTCCAGTTTTTGTTAATAGTTCTTACAATCTTAAATCTTATTTTATCTTGTCTTTGCAAATCTAGTTTTCTAATTACTTCTTCCATTTGGGGGATGATTATTTCTTATCTAGGTGTTTTTTGTTCGTATGCGAATTTAATTCTTTAATTCCCCTATTTAGGCCTTTTTTCTGGATACATGTGAGCTCTACATCTGATTTATTAATATATGCATTATCAAGTGGATTATATTCTTTAGTTTTCTTTAAGTTCTTGCAAAGCACCAAGCTTTCAATTTTATATAAATGTTGCTTCTTACTATTTATTTGTTCTTTATCAATGATTGCAAAAATCCTTCTTGTCTAATCATCCCCCAAATGGAAAAAGTCATTAGAAAACTACCTTTGCAGAGGCAAGATAAAATAAGGTTTAAGATTGCAAGAACTATTAAAACAAATGCAATACTAAAACTTATGAGAGGAAAGCACTTCTTGAAATCAGAGATAACCCTGATATAAAATGTTTGTTAGCTGATAAAAGTAAACAACTGGTTATAATAAATAAAGATAAATGTGAAGAAAAAATGATGGAAGCTATAGACCAATTAAAGATTAAAAACATTAATGAGGATCCAACTGATAAAATTATAAGTAATCTGGCAACCATTAAAAATCATAGTTCCTTACCAGGATCCATTAAAAAGAAAGCTATACCTCCAGTTAGTGCCACAATTCCTGAAATGTTTGGTAAAATTAAACTACATAAAGATGATAACCCTATTATAAGGCCTATTTTAAACAAAAATAATTCACCAACCATTGGCTTAGAAATAGCATTATACCAATACTTGAAGAATTTCTTCTTCAATCACTTGTTTACTGTTAAAGACTCTTTGCAAGCTATTGAACAGATAAAAACCTGCATTACTACAGAAATTATCATGATAAGTTTAGATGATTCATCTCTGCCCAAACACACCTGTGACAGAAGCTATTGAGTTAATAGAAGATAATTTAATCAAAAATAAAACACCTGCCATAGAAGTTGATAGTATCATCAAAGCCTTAAACTTCATAAATGAAAATAATTATTTTAGCCATAATGACACCATATGTAAACAACTGTATGGAGCCGCTGTGGGGTCCCCTCTATCTAGATTACTGGCAGAGATTGTCCTTCAAAACATAGAAAATAACCTATTTCCAAAGGGGGAATACTCACCAATATTATACCTACCAATATTATATCTAAAATATTTCCAAAGGGGGAATACTCACCAATATTATACCTACCAATATTATACCTAACCTATTTCCAAAGGGGGAATAATCATTAATATTTTATCTGCAAAGGGCAATCGTGCACTCTGCAACAGAAACAGCTGAAAAGGAGGAGGTGCTGTGGGTCGCCGAAGTAGCTGAATGTTTTGGATATAAGAATACTCGTATCATGAATATCTATGAAAACATTAAAAGAAATAAAAATGAACCTAAGTATAAGAATAAAAATGAAATGATTAAATATTGTGGTTGTATGCTGTATATCTCGCCCATCAAGAAAATCACAGAAAAAGAATGTAAAAATGAAAATTTGAATATAGCTAAGACAATCGTGGATAATGGAACAATTTTAACCAACAATAAAAATAATATACTTAATTTGCCAGGAGTATACTCAATTCCGACAATAAGTAATAATAATATACTTACAAGAGATGAAAGAACATACATTGGAAGCACAAAAAGGTGGTTTAATTCAAGACTAAAGGAACACCTAACCAACTGGAGAAAAAAAGAAGAAGAAACGTCCTTAATTCAGTACTGCCTGACTGATAATGCAACCCCAGATTTTGAAAATTTCAAGATACTAACACTAACACCTCTTAAATTCTCGCAGCAAATTGTCATCTCTGAAGTAGCATGGATTGAGAAAACAGCTGAAGCTAATTGCAATAATAACACACCTGTTGAATTGAAGTACCTGTGGAATTATATAATCAGTAAAGAAAATTTAAAGAACAAACAAAAGAATATGCAAAATAAAAAATAATAAAAACTTTCTTAAAGGAGTTGAACTTTGCAATACTGGAGGGTGCCATGATCGAACTGATTATGCAACTAATGACCACACCTGTCATGTGAGGACAAACTGTGGGCATTTTGTGCAATGGACACATCAAACATGGGTCAGCCATGTCGTGCAGAACTCCTGTCACTTTTTGGACTTGTGCTGAGGACATCTGTTATTATACAGAATGAAACTAGCACGTATTTGAAATGTGAGGATTGCGCAGGGGAACCCGATTGAACATGTTCTTTTTAACCCTCACTTCGTTATTTTAACGGTTTTAATGTTTCATAGACTTTACATTCTTTTAGACCTCTTTGTTCTCATTACGTCTTTCTGTTGCAATAGACCAACTGAAATTTTTTAGCGAGTTACTGGCTACAATGCAATTGGGATGAACAAAGCCAAGAGGATTATATGTTCTACGATGAACTAACAAAAGATAGGAAATGATATTGCTGATTTCTTTGCTAATGGTTCATATGTCCTTTTGTTCCTATGTCACTCATCGGTTTCCCTACCATGATAGCTCTATGTCAGATTGTGTTGAACTACTAACGTGAAGAACAGTATGTTGAACTGCTGAACAGTTCATACCATATTAAGACTATTAGTACCACATATTTAATAGGTAGGAAACTACATTATATATTAGCTTTTAGCTCATTCCAGAAATCTTTCTTCTTATAAGAAGGTTCAGAGTCACAAAAAGCATACACTAAAACAAATAATATTTTCTGAAGTTTCACTTTCAAACGAATCCAAAGAATTCTCTCACTTATGCAGCTATAGTAAATCAAGTTGTTCTTCATCTTTTCACTTAAAATCACACCTACACCAGCCTGTCCTCTCCCATTATCCAATACTCCAGACTACACACTCACCACTCCATTTAGTTCTATTCCAATTTCCTTCTTTTTGGTGTTACTTACACACAGCACATCCAATTTATACTTATTCATTTCTTCAATCACCTCGTTCATCTTGCCATTTATACCTCTAGTATTTCATACACCAATCTTACTCTCACTCAGCTGAGATCTCTTTCTCATATGCTTTTTGCCATCTCCATATCATTTCCATGGTGGTCCATCCTTATCAAGTGTGGTAGGTCCACCATATCCCACACTATAGTCCCTTAGAAATGTTCTTTGTGTCCTTTTAATCAGGAAAGTACACCAGTGTTGGGAATTAGCCCACAGCTCCAGTTGGTCATTCAACCTAAGGATTCTGGAACAAAATCCAGTGTGTTGGGATGTTTTCGCCGATGTCACACAAAACTAGCTGGTACCACTCCAAGATTCAGAGAGGCTGTTGTTGATGTTCTGTGTGCCATTTGTTGCCCATGAAGTGCCCCGACGAGGCAAACCCATCTCTCACTAAAACCGCCCAGACATGAATGAAAGTACTTGTAGAAAATACTTTTTCTTCCAATATGTTTCTTTGCTTTTAACATGAAATTTACACATTTTTATTTTCATCATCTGATAAATTTGTATGCATGTACTTGTAATTTTTAACTTCTGACTAAATTTAGTTCGTCTTTTCATATATTTATATTTTCAGGATACTGTGATAGGTATTCAGGCACTTGCCAGCATTGCATCACGCCTTGTCTCACCGACTATTTCTGTTGTTGTTAAATTCACACATGATGATGGCAAAATAAATTTTCTGAACATTACCAGTGAAAATGCTATGATTTTGCAAAAAGTTTTGGTAAGTTATTATATATTTGCACTTTTAAGGTATTAAAACCCCTGCAAAGTGCACCTAGTTTACGTGCAATTCCCAAATGGAAAACTATTAGAAAGCACCAATCACTCACCCTAAAGATCATGGCAATCTCTATCGACAACACACTTCCAACACGTCAATTATCGTAATGTTTCTGGCCTTAAAAGGTTTACAGACATCTTGCTTATGTTTCCTACTTCCGGGTATGAAACATCTTTTTTTTTATAAACCTTATAAGATGTAACTATAAGCTTGTCAATTCCATAAAAAAAAACACATATGCATACTACTCATTCATACAATTCAATTAGAAACTATGTACATATTTACATAACCTCACATTCCTAGGTGGTTAAACCTTTGTCAACTGTAAATACCAAACTGCTCCTTCTGTTTCAAAACCTTTGCCACTCTCACTGCAAGTGTCACACTCGTTCAGCCACTCACACACAATCCTCTAGCGCTTTCAACAGACTTCTGTCGTCATCAGGGGGCAGGTGTGTCTCACCCGCCCACCACAGCTCAAGTGAGCAGAGCCATCGAGGCATGGGCCCCAGTCACAATCTCTGAATCATTGTGTCTCTGGCGCCATCTATTGTCATTGCTGTTCTTTTTTCCCCTTTTTCTTTCTAAGCTGCTGTTCAATTTTTATTAGGTCTTTCCATTGTTCGTTTAAGTTACTAGGCTCATTAATGTTGCATAATCTTGATCTGTTTTTTTCAATTAACACTGACTCTGCAATTCTTAACTGCCTTTCGTTTTTACAGCTCTTAATAATTTTAATATCCTCAAACCTTGGACATTGTTGATTTTCCATACAGTATTAGCTTCTTTTTTATTCCAATTATTTATATGCTGTTTCAATCTGTACTTTAATTTATTCTTGGTGCTGCCTATATATGACACAGGTGGTTGCTGATTTATAGGGATTTCATAAATTCCTGCTCTATCTAATTGGCTGATTTTTTCATTTTTAATCACTAAATTTTTTACTGTAAGTACCTGATTTCCTACCTGTATGTCATACTTGCCACAAACTTTATTAATTTCTGCTGAAACATTTTCTACATATGGCATTGCCCCTACATATTTTACAAGTTTTTTATTAATCATGGCCGTATTGTAAGCTTGAGTTACTTCATAAATCCATTTTTTATTACCTGTTTAGGGTAACCATAATCATATGCAATTTTTTCAATGTATTCAATTTCCTCTTTTTTGTACTGTTCCATTGATGAGTGTGTTAAACTTCTTTTAATTAGTGTTTTAACACTATTTCTTTTATGTGTTAATGGATGCGATGACTGAAATGGTATAAGTACTGGGATATATGAAGATTTTCTATGCACTCTGAATTGCATATTATCATTTGTTCTAACAATCAAATATCCAAAAATGCCAAAATATTGTCATGTTCTTGTTCTACTGTCAGTTCAATAGATGGATAAATTCCACTATACTTTTTGTCAAGTCCTCAAGTTCATCATTTTTTAGCCTGGACAACATAAAAATGTCATCAACATATCTGCAGTATATCAGTGGTGGATCTTCGAGTTTACTTATTTTTTTTTCCTCAATGTCACTCATTATAATTTCAGTAAATAAAGTTGACAATGGTGACCCCATAGGTCCACCATGATTTTGTTTGTACATCTTGTTGTTAAACTTAAAAATGTTATTTTCATATATGTACAATAAAATTTCTCTTAACTCCTCAATTTGTATTGCATTCATTGTCTGTAACACATATAATTTTTCAATAATTATTTCTATTGCCTGAGGTACTGGGTGTGCTAGGAAAAAGGGCTCTCTCACATCCATACTAGCCATATGATATTCACTTAAATCTTGTTTAATTACTTTAATTTTCTCAATGAATTCGTATGTATTCTTCACAGTGAACCTTGTCTTCATGAACAAAGGTGCCAAATATTTGTAGATATTTTTTTCCAGCTTTATTAGTGGGGAATTCCTTTTTGATACAATCACTCTCATAGGTGTATCAGGCTTATGAGTTTTTATTTTTGCAAACATTTTTGGTATTCCAGTACCCATTGGTGGGTACGCTTTCTTTATTTCATCAGGCAAGGTGCTGTGATTTCTTATTCTAGCTAAGTACCTTACTTGAGATTCGGTTGGGTCTTTTGCCAGAATGCTGCAATTCGGTTCCTCTATAGCTCTATTCATTTTTAGATTATAACCTTTTAAGGCCAGAAACATTACGATAATTGACGTGTTGGAAGTGTGTTGTCGATAGAGATTGCCATGTTCTTTAGGGTGAGTGATTGGTGCTTTCTAATAGTTTTCCATTTGTGAATTGCACGTAAACTATGCGCACTTTGCAGGGGTTTTAATACCTTAAAAGTGCAAATATATAATAATTGAGAATTACACGCAAAATTCTGAGCTGGGAGCGTTGAGGTGAGGTGTTTGCAGTCGCTATCATACTCTGGGATTATGCGCTATAGAAATCAATTTCACAACTTCGAGATGCGAGATATTACAGCGTTTAAGAAATCTAAAATTAAATTAGTAAAGTCAGTAAATCAGGAAGAATTTTTGGTGACGTGCCGGGACCTAGAACTAACACCAAAGTATTTAAAAGTACGGAATTGCCCAGTCACTGTTAAAGATAATAAAATAATCCAGGAGTGCCAAAAAAAGAGATTAAGAGCTGAAATTGTCAATAAAAGGAAATTGATTTTTAATTTGAATATGAAATGTTTGCATTTAATCGATTTGATATGTTACAAAGAGTATAGAAATTTTGACGGTAATTGGAAAGATGAGATTTTGGATGTAACCTTCAGGGAAATTTTTGACATCGTGGAATACGAAAAAAAATGCTCAAGGGCAGTTATGGAAAAAAGTTGCACGTGACGATTGACAGACGAGTATATGAACAACGGGAGAATATGTATGAGGTATATCAGAATAAATCCAACTTGACCTTGAGCTTCACGCAAAGAGCTGTTTTGCAGAGAGGTAAAAAATTTGCGTTTCCACGAAGCCTGCCGAAGACGGAAGAATTAATACCCAACTTAGAGGAAAGGGCACGCAGTGTACCGGCAGAAGAACGTGAAAATTTTAGAAGTAAATTGTATAGAATTGTTTTGAAAGAATTTAATGAAAAAAGTAGTAAAAAGAAATATCATTTAGATAAAATTCAGTATGAGAAAGAACAATTGATTAAATTAAGAGATGACCCAACAATTAAATTTTGTGAAGCTGACAAAACAGGGCAAATTGTAATATTAAACACAACTGAATATAATCTAAAAATGAATAGAGCTATAGAGGAACTGAATTGCAGCATTCTGGCAAAAGACCCAACCGAATCTCAAGTAAGGTACTTAGCTAGAATAAGAAATCACAGCACCTTGTCTGATGAAATAAAGAAAGCGTACCCACCAATGGGTGCTGGAATACCAAAAATGTTTGCAAAAATAAAAACTCATAAGCCTGATACACCTATGAGAGTGATTGTATCAAAAAGGAATTCCCCACTAATAAAGCTGGAAAAAAATATCTACAAATTTTTGGCACCTTTGTTCATGAAAACAAGCTTCACTGTGAAGAATACGTACGAATTCATTGAGAAAATTAAAGTAATTAAACAAGATTTAAGTGAATATCATATGGCTAGTATGGATGTGAGAGCCCTTTTTCCTAGCACACCAGTACCTCAGGCAATAGAAATAATTATTGAAAAATTATATGTGTTACAGACAATGAATGCAATACAAATTGAGGAGTTAAGAGAAATTTTATTGTACATATATGAAAATAACATTTTTAAGTTTAACAACAAGATGTACAAACAAAATCATGGTGGACCTATGGGGTCACCATTGTCAACTTTATTTGCTGAAATTATAATGAGTGACATTGAGGAAAAAATAATAAGTAAACTCGAAGATCCACCACTGATATACTGCAGATATGTTGATGACATTTTTATGTTGTCCAGGCTAAAAAATGATGAACTTTGAGGACTTGACAAAAAAGTATAGTGAAATTTATCCATCTATTGAACTGACAGTAGAACAAGAACATGATAATACTTTGGCATTTTTGGATATTTTGATTGTTAGAACAAATGATAATATGCAATTCAGAGTGCATAGAAAATCTTCATATATCCCAGTACTTATACCATTTCAGTCATCGCATCCATTAACACATAAAAGAAATAGTGTTAAAACACTAATTAAAAGAAGTTTAACACACTCATCAATGGAACAGTATAAAAAAGAGGAAATTGAATATATTGAAAAAATTGCATATGATTTTGGTTACCCTAAACAGGTAATAAAAAAATGGATTTATGAAGTAACTCAAGCTTACAAATAAGGCCATGATTAATAAAAAACTTGTAAAATATGTAGGGGCAATGCCATATGTAGAAAATGTTTCAGCAGAAATTAATAAAGTTTGTGGCAAGTATGACATACAGGTAGGAAATCAGGTACTTACAGTAAAAAATTTAGTGATTAAAAATGAAAAAATCAGCCAATTAGATAGAGCAGGAATTTATGAAATCCCTATAAACCAGCAACCACCTGTGTTATATATAGGCAGCACCAAGAATAAATTAAAGTATAGATTGAAACAGCATATAAATAATTGGAATAAAAAGAAGCTAATACTGTATGGAAAATCAACAATGTCCAAGGTTTGAGGATATTAAAATTATTAAGAGCTGTAAAAACGAAAGGCAGTTAAGAATTGCAGAGTCAGTGTTAATTGAAAAAAACAGATCAAGATTATGCAACATTAATGAGCCTAGTAACTTAAACGAACAATGGAAAGACCTAATAAAAATTGAACAGCAGCTTAGAAAGAAAAAGGGAAAAAAGAACAGCAGTGACAATAGATGGCGCCAGAGACAATGATTCAGAGATTGCGACTGGGGCCCGTGCCTAGAGGGCTCTGCTCACTTGAGCTGTGGTGGGCGGGTGAGACACACCTGCCTCCTGATGGCGACAGAAGTCTGTTGAAAGCGCTAGAGGATTGTGGGTGAGTGGCTGAATGAGTGAGACACTTGCAGTGAGAGTGGCCGGGGCTTTGAAACAGAAGGAGCTGTTTGGTATTTACAGTAGACAAAGGTTTAACCACCTAGGAATGTAAGGTTATGTAAATATGTACATAGTTTTTAATTGAATTGTATGAATGAGTAGTATGCGTATGTGGTTTTTTTATTGAATTGACAAGCTTATAGTTACATATTATAAGGCTTAAAAAAAAAAACGATGTTTCATACCCGGAAGTAGGAAACGTAAGCAAGATGTCTGTAAACCTTTTAAGGCAGAAACATTACGATAATTGACGTGTTGGAAGTGTGTTGTCGATAGAGATTGCCATGATCTTTAGGGTGAGTGATTGGTGCTTTCTAATAGTTTTCCAGTTTTGGTAAGTGTTTGTAAAAAAAAAATTCAGAACCTTTTATTACTTATTCATCTTTAGGTGCACCTCTGTACATTCAAAAGGAATTTTTATAATTGTTAAATTGCTTTGTTATTTAGTGTCTGTCTAGCTGTGGAAGGTTTTTTCATGCTCCTTTTCCATGAAACAAAAAAGTTAAAAATCATTAACATGTGGATTGAAATCTTGCAAATATTGTGTGGGATCTGATAAAACTCTCAGGTAGTGGAAATTTTCAGCTTTACTGCATGGTACTATTAATGCAGCTTGTTTTGCCTTATACTTCTTAGATATCAATGGGAAAGAAACCTGCCTTAAGAACTAATTCTTCACATATACATGGGAGGCAATATAAATATCAATATCGGCACAAAATGTGGAAGATTTTCACTGTTTCTCATGTAGCCACCTCTTTAGAAAACTTGAAAATTACATCTCCCAGGAGTGGAAATCAAACACAAATTGGAAGATTTGATGTAATTTTCAAGTGTTACATGAGAAAAAGTAAAATACACCCAATTCAGAGATGTGCGATTGCTGTGTTAATAATTCAGATGTATTTCCACGTATTTTGTGAAGAATATTTCTTCTACACTATCTACCTGAGCAACTGGAGATTTACTTAACTATGCCGCGAGGGAGCACAGTTTGCTTTGACTGGTGAAAATCGGTTATTATTCTGGTTCTTATCATTCAGATACTTGGGACTTCATCGTCCTGTGTGGTGTAACAGTTAGCATGCTCGAACAAAAATCGGGAGATGTGGGTTTGATTTCCACCCCAGGGAGATGTAATTTTCAAGTTTTCTTATGTGATTAACGTTACATGAGAAACAGTAAAATACACGCAATTCAGAGGCGTCTGATTGCTGTGTTAATTTCTTGAAGGCAGTTGTTGAGAAACTGCCAGAACACAGACCTATAAAATATGCTATTGTAAAAGCTGCCTCATGCTTAGCTCCTCTCCATATGATTTAGTCACCCTCTCTGTGCATTCAGAGAATGGAACTGCTGCGAGAGCTGGAGAAAAAGAATCAAGTCTCGTTTTGCAGAGAAAGCTCTCACCCAGTTCAAAGAGCTTTTGTCTGCATTGAAAGTCCAAGAACTTTTTTTGTAGAAAATGACAGATTAAAGATTCTTTGTTTTCAGAAGTGTATATGAAATATTTTGATGAAATATGACATGTTGTTAAGCTTGTTCTGCTATCTCATGGGAATGCATGTATAGAACAAGACTTTTCTGTGAACAGACAATTGCTGGTTGAAAACCTTCATGAAGAGTCCATTGCAGCACATCGACAAGTGTATAAAGCTGTCACTGTTGCAGGAGGTGTCTCAAAAGTAGAGGGCACATGATCATGTATGCCAAATGAGCAAACAAATGTGCAGGCATGCCTTGGAAATGAGAAAGAAAGAGAATGTAGAAGATGAAAAGAGAGCAGAAAGACAGCAGAAAACCCAAAAAATCTCTGAGCTTCAAGCAAAAAGAACATTATTTGATGGAGAAGCTATGGAGGTAACAGAAAGACTAAGTAAATTGGTGGGAGATACTAACAAATGTTAAGTGTATCTTACGCTTGACTCATTGTTTACTTAGTGAAATGAAGATCACTATCATTAAATGTCTGAGGTCACATTTTGTAATAGTGCAATTCAGTGGTAAAGTTTTTCTGATTTTTATGCCTAAGTTGTATCAGAAATTTTATACAGCTTGCTTATGTTCAAATTGTGTTCAAAGAAGTTATGATTTCAGAGATGTATACTAGTATAATTTTCGTGTTGCTATAATTTTAATTTTGATGATTCTTTGCTCTGTATTTTTTTTTTCATTTTTAATAATATATTGCATTTATATCCTAAGTAGGCATCAAACTTATGAGGCAAGATATCTGTCATATATTTTTTTCTTCAATTGGACATTTATGTAACATTCTAAGTAACTAAATTTTTGCAATTCAGTAGGATAAATTTTTCTTATTTTTTTGTCCAAAATTTGTCCTAACTAAGTTTTAGGGTGCAATTTTCATATTACCTGAACTTTGATTTTGATGTTCCTTCTTTTTATTTTGTAGTTTATTTCATATGTTGTTTTTAATATGCATGTGTAATGCCATTTTGTTCTATTAAAATTTACCTTGAAAAAAGAAAAAGATGTAGTTTGACAACACTTGAATTTCTCTGACGAAGCCAGAAGAGCCATTAACAGCAATCATTTTGCCATTAAAAAGAATTTAATTCAATTTGGTTAAGTGTGAATGAGTTTAAATGAAATCAATTAATAACTTGAAGTGTTTGAAAACTGAACAAAAACTATAAAGAATCGGTCACGTATCACTAGTTGTTGTGTGTGTGTGTGTGTGTGTGTGTGTGTGTGTGTGTGTGTGTGTGTGTGTGTGTGTGTGTGTGTGTGTGTGTGTGTGTGTGTGTGTGTTTTGTTTGTTTTCTTTCTTTCTTTCTTTTAAAAAGTCATCTGGCCAAATTTTGTGTCGTCCTTACCCGAGGCATCCTTTTGTATATTCCCTTTTCCTGCTCTGTTTTTCCGCCAAAATTATTATATATGATAGAAAATATGCTTGAACAGAAAGCGGGTGATGCAGGTTTGATTTCTGCTCCAGTGCAATGTAATTTTCAAGTTTTCTGAAGATATATTTCATGGTGACCAGTAAATTACTAGCAATTCGGTATACAATTCTGATTGCTATAAATGATCTAGTGATTGTCCCATTGTATTTACAAGGAATATTTCTTACTTAAATTTTATACCTGAGATACCGGTGATTTATGGCCTATATCCGTTCCTGGATTCGATAAGTTTGTTGATGCGACAAGAAAGCATAAGATTGTTTTGACTAGCAAAATCTGAGGTTCAGATTCCTAAGCTATAATTGCTTAGCTTCAATTACTTGGGTTATGTAACGGATAATATGCTCGAACAGAAATCAGGAGGTGCAGATTCAAATCCTGCTCCAGGGTGATGTAATTTTCAAGTTTTCTGATGAAATGTCACATGGTGACCAGTAAACTACGAACAATTCAGTATACAATTCTGATTGCTGTGGATAATCTGGTGAATTTTCCATGTATTTATGAGGAATATTTCTTTCTTAATTTCTACATCTCCAATTTGCTAGCGGATGGTTCCTTACTTGCCTTTGTCATTATCAAAATCAAAGTAAGAAATCTCAACAAAATGGGGTTAAATATCTGGGAAAAAGCTTGGTAGGATATACATATACAGTATATGGCGGTGTCATGGTTGATACCACCTTTACATCTTTCGATAAATCCTCAACCCCTGCGTCAGTGTACCAGCAGCTCTTCGCTGAGCACCGTGACCTCAATTCTGACTACACTCCTATTTTTACTGATGGCTCCAAGATGCATGGAGTCATTGGATCCACAGCTGTCTGTATAGATGACGTTTCAGTAGCGCGGGTCCCAGCGGAGGCCACGGTGTTTTCGGCGGAGATGCATGCTGTGTATCTCGCCCTTCTCCTTGTTCAGTCGAGTTCTCATCATTGTGCTATGGTCTATACGGATTCTTTAAGTGTCTTGCAGTCCTTATCATCTGCAGATTGTCGTGACCATCCTTTTCTCTTGGATGTGAGACGGTTGCTTTGTCGCTTGCTCAAGGCCGGTTTTTAGGTTCAGTTTTGCTGGATTCCTGGGCATGTTGGAATCTCGGGTAACGAGTGTGCTGATGCGGCTGCTAGATCTGCTTCCTCTTTGGTCGTCACAGCCTTGCCACTGTATCACCGGGATTTCCGCTTTATCTTTCGCGACCATATCAAGGGAACGGGGCAGGGTCTGTGGGACCAACAGGTGGAAAATAAACTGCATCGTATTAAACCTAATCTTGAAGTCTGGAAATCCTCATATCGTCGGAACCGTAGGGAGGAAGTAGTGCTTGCGCGTCTCCGCATTGGGCATTGTCGTTTCACTCGCCGCTTTTTGCTGTGTGGCGACACTGCGCCGATGTGTGAGACGTGCAATTGCCGACTCACCGTCACTCATCTTCTGTGTAGCTGTGTTCATTTTCGTGATGTACGTTTTCATTTCTTTCATTCTCGTTTGTTGACCGAGGACGCCGCTACACTGCAGCGGCTCCTCAATGACCACTGTGATACGGTTGCCGTGTTTTCATTTTTTAAAGAAATTGACTATTTTAAACGTATCTAGATTTTAGCCTTATCATCATCCTCATTTCTCAGTTTTACTGAATCAGCTAGATTTTAATCATTGTATCATGTTTTTAATACTGTTTGTTTCATTATCTTTTTTTAGCCCTTCCATCGTTCTCATTTTTCAGTTTTACTTGATCAGCCAGATTTTAAGCTTTTTACCACATTTTTAATACTGTTTGTCTTGTTTCTGGCACTCTTTGGCCAAACATGGCCCTTGCGCCATAAAAATTGACTAACCAACCAACTAACCAACCAGTATATGCCCCTTGAATCTTCCTTCTAAATGACTTCTGTCATAGCCCTCACCAGTTGCATTTCATCATGCACTTAGCTAAGGAGAAGTATGTTATGGATGTGAGGGGATATATGGAAGAGGCGATACTGCCATCCTAAGAAAGAAAGCAGTAACTCTAATTTTGAAGATTCGAGAAAAACCACTTTAACGTTTCTGCGGCTGGGCGACCAATTGAAATCTGATTTTCATCGTGATAATGACACATGTTTGATGCAGTATGACACACATTTCAATGTTATTGCATAAAAAAGTATTTTTTTAAAACGATTTAGATAAAAAATGGCAGTTATTGCTTTTCAATGTAGTATATTGTCAGCATGTTAATGGCAAATACTAAGCTAAATAGCAGTAAAGGCCTGTACTGTAATTTAGCTATGCATCACCAGGGTGACAGGGTGAAACCCACTGTTGTGCAATAATATCTGATCAACACTGGCATGAAATGTTAAGATGAAAGGAGTACGTTTAATTATTATAAAACCTGGAATAAAATTGAAATAACAGCCATTGTATAAAATAATGTTCATGACTTAAAAAAAGTGGTCAAATGAAGGTGAAATTAAAACAGTGAACAAATGTCAGAAGTTGTTTTATTAACGCCAAATCCGAATAATGTGAGATAAATGATTGAATTATCATTGACCTTGAACGAGTATTTTTATGTGACAAACCTGTTTGGAAATGCTATAAAACCTTTTTTAATAAACAGCAATAGTAAAGAAAATAATCTTAAGAAAAAAAAAAAGCAAAAGTAATACAAAATCCTGCGTTAAATGTTTCTAAACAGTTGAGGCAAAAGAGTGTGAGGGTGCAAGAAACGGAATCACTCATCCTGTTCCATTTGCAAGTCTGCAGCATCATTATTGAGTGAGAGATTCCTCCGAAACTGACACCTATTTTCCGGAATTAATGGCATCAAGTGCTGCAAGATCATGTTTTTTTCTGTGTTCTGTGATGCCTTTTGGAGTTGCAACAATTGGTGGTTTTCCAAAGTTCCTACTGATGGCCTTGAGTTTCAAAAAATTAAAAACAAAAAGCATCTGCAGTAAAGCCGTTTTTGTAGGCCAATGTGTGCTTTCCTCGCTCGACGACAACTTCGACCATGTCCTTTAAATATGGCCTGGGACTGATGTAATTAATTTTATATGAAGATGAATTATCCGGCCAAACAAAAAGTCTTCTTGCTTCATCTCCTTAACATCGACTTTTCCAGAATTTGATGTTTGCACACAACTAACGAAATCGGCAAAATCGTATACTTTCTTCTTTCTTTGAAGAGAAAGTTCAACTTGGTGGTGGAAACTGTCAGCTGGCATAAAAGTATGACCAGCCTCGAAGTATTGTAGAGTTATCAACTGTGCTGCTATTTCATCCGAGTTAATAATATAAACCAAGTAAGAAAACAGGGTCCAGTTTTTATTTTGACCAGCGCAACTGTCCAGCCAGAGAATGATGTTTTGAGAATTGCACATGTGTAGCAGAAAAGCGTGAAACGTGTTTACGGGGTCCTCTTTTTTCCATCCAGAAATACATTCATGCCACAGGCATGCAAAGGTTTTCAGCTTCTGTGTTTTCCCCATTGGTACAAAACTCTTATTAAAAACGATAATTCTTTGGCAAAAAACTACCCTTTTGAGCATGTCTATCTGTGATAGCATAATTATCTTTTCAAGATCAGCTGAAAAGCACCTAGTATTTGGCCTATATCATCTGTATCACACCTGTACTTCTCACGAGCCTCTTCAGCTTTAGTTTTATGTACTCTCCAAGCATTGCTAATTGTGCAGTCAGGGGATAAGGAATTCGCGTCGTGTGCTGAATTATGCAGCTTGAAACTCTCTCATTGCTCACACTCTTCATGGCCGAGGGACGTAAAAGAAATGTTTAAGTCTTTTGACACAACTTTTCTGTAGAGTTCATAGGAACACTTCACGTCAAGATGCGTTTTAGTGAAATCCTCATGCATCCTTTTTATAGTTATGTCATTCGGCAAATACCTTTTATTTGGAGCATGTTCCCTCCTGTAATGGGATACAGTCGGTGAGAACAATTCAACATGATTTTTAATCAGCTCCTGATCAGTCTTTGGTGTTTTCTGATGTCAACCTCTCCCATCACTTGCAGGAGAAATTGCTGACCCACCGTCATTGCAAAAAACTTTGGTGGTAATCCGGTCATTCTTTCTTTCATATCCCAACATAGTGAGATAAAATCTTTTGCATATTTCCACATTTTCCCCATTTTCGTTTTTTAGGAAATATCTAAGTGACCTTTTACGCTTACTGTTTTCACTTTTCATACGCCTTCGTTTAATGTCTTCAGTTCAGTAGATATGCCGGAAGAGACAAAAATCCACCTTTCCTGCTAATTCAAGGACCAGTACTGATTTATTAATAACATTGCGATGGTCATTGGTTATTTTTTCATTGCACGTGAATCTGTAGTTTTCACAACAAGCCCGAACACCATGATTTCTTCTTTCCTGCATTAATTTATCTTGTTTTCTTTCTTTCAAACTTTTCTCATATTTTCTTCCTTTTCGAATTTCTCCCTTTAAAAGTACATTCTTCATTTGTTGTGATTCTGTAAGAATTGGCAGTTATTTCTGCTTGACGTCCTTGATTTTCTGGCCGAGTTGACGAATCTTGTGACCTGTTGAACTTTGTTTTCACCTTTTTGTGTGCTGGCTTCGGATCGTCAGGAGCAACATTACATTCCTCCGAAATTTTGCTTTGTAACAAATCTGGGTCATTAAACGAATCATGTGACTGTGGTAAATCATTATCAACTGAAGTTTGATATTCTTTGTCATCAAATCTACGAAACGATATGTCCAAAAGTTCAACTTCAGTATCTTCTCGCTCAGATAATTGCTGATGCTCCTCGTCAGTAGCGCATGTGGAATTTGCGTTGATCGACATGTTTATCACGTCAGACTGCAGCTGTTGTAGTTTACTACCAACACTCTGATTTAATTCTAGCTGCGCGAGTTCGACCATTTTCTTTGCCACTGTGAAAGGCCATTGTGACGCGTAGTAAACTCTTTCACACCTCAGCGCAGGGACCGAACATACGACAAATGGAAAAACAAGTTGGTGTAAGAGAATATATTTCTACATATTATTTCTACATAGCATGTATCTACTCACAAACAAAACACATAATCCTTCACCTCCAATTCGTTGAGCTGCGGTCAACAATTAACAAACCTCGACAGGAGTTAATAGACAAAATCAAAAATGGCGCAGACGGAGCAAATGGTAAAAAGTGCGGGTTCTGTAAAAACTTACGATGGTCTCATACAGCTAATAACAGTTTGAATGAGGGACAGTTCATACCTCTTTACAGCAGTTTCTTGAGTCGCACAATCACCAGCGTTTGTAGCCTAAAACGACTGTCGCACACAACTACCAGAAAGAATGGAAACGTAATTATTAATCACTGTTCTGTAAAACTCACTGTGATAACTACAAACAACAAATGCACAACTGCATAATCAAACTACTGCGTCATAATAAAACATCCCTAGTGTTACAAGGTCATCAATGGGGCTCATCCTAACTAGAATGCAGTGGATCCCACATACGTGGGAGATACTGCATTCAAGCTTAGTATTGCACACTCTTGCAGGGAGCAAGCAGTCTCATCCTACACTACCAAGCAGTAAATCCCACATTCATTGGACGTACTACATTCAAGCTTAGTGAACGTCGCTAACTGCTTTCTAGCTATGTTCTCAGCTGTTTGAGTGACACATACTGCAAATGTCATAAACGATTTCGATAGGAATAAGGTCTTGTACTTTATTCTAGCATTGTAGGATGTTAGATTTAATGATATAGAACCTGCTGCATGTGTTAACTCCAAATGGTCAAAATTGGAGTTACTGCTTTCTTGCTTAGGACGGCAGCATACACATACATTATGTGGGAAAAGTCTCTGGACACTCCCTTCCGCAATGAAAATGGAACATTCTAATAAATTGTGTCTGCCAGATTTCCTTTAAAACTGCTGGTAAGCTCCTCAGATGTCATATAATATCTACTCATGAAACATGGCTACGCATGTTGAGCTTACTGACTTCCAACAAGGTGTTGTTATAGGGTGCCATAGCAGCAACCTGTCCATGCATGCAGTTGCAGAACAATTGCAGAACTCGTGGTTAACTGTTCAAGACCTTATTAATGAATGGAAACGTGAAAGATGACTGCCAAGAAACATTCAGGAAGGCCAAGTAAATTGACAGAAAGGGACAACAGAACTCTGATACATATCATCCATGGGTACTGTCATTCCTCTGCATAAACCATCACCAACGAATTTCAGGATTCAACAGGGGTGAGTGTGTGTACTAAAACAGTTCGCAAGGAACTGCACAAGTTAAATTTCCATGGCCGAGCTGCTGCATACAAACCGTTAATAACCCATATGAATGCAAGTAAGTGACTTGCTTGGTGATGGGAGGGGTCCATCGACCCTAGACCAGTGGAAAGGAGTGTTATAGAGTGACACTACATGCTACACCATTTTTAAATCTGATGGTCATTGCTGGGTATGGGGAATGCCAGGTGAATGGTCTCTGTCAGAATGTGAAATCCCAACTGTTAAATTTGGTGGTGGCAATGTCATGGTCTGGGGATGCTTCTCGTGGTATAGACTTAGACTGTTGGTGAGTGTGGATGGAAACGTGAACACCACAACGTACCGGGACATTCTAGAAAATGCCACACTGCCTACTCTTTACCAGTTTTATGGAGACGGGCCATTCTTGTTTCAGCAAGGCAATGTGCCATGCCATGCCATAAATTACACTCCATTTCAACATGGTTTTGAGGATATGGGTGTACAGAATTTGGAACAGCCAGCTCAAAGCCCCTGACCTCAATCCTATAGAGACCCTTTGAGATGAACTTGAACTTCAGATTTGGGGCGAACGACACATCCAATTTCTGTGTCTGAACTGACCACTGCTTTGCGGAAGGAATGGAACAATATACCTGTGACCACTTACCAGAATCTCACTAAAAGTGTGCCAAGGAGAGTGCACAATGTAATTGTGGCCAAAGGTGGGCCAACTTCCTATTGATTTTGCCATAAATGCAGTATTGTATAAAAAGCACTGGTGTCTGGAGACTTTTTTTTCCACACACTGTACTTTTATGAGGGATACTAACCCAATATTCTTCAAAAAAGTATTGCAACTGAAAACAAACCTATTAAGTTTCCCTCTCCTGAATGCAGTATGCATTAGGGATTTCATGATCTAAAAAGTCAGGGATTTTTTTTTTCCTGGTGTTTTGTAGGAACTCTGTCAATGGTACTTTTGTGTTGTCTCATACACAAGTATGGAAAAATATTTATTCTCCTGCACAGATAATACTACTTTCTTTTCTGTTATGTATTCACAGCACTGAATTAAATTGTTCTGGGATGTTTTGCATATAAAGGAAGCATTTTTTAGAGCATCATTTAGGTGATTTCCCAAAATTTCATCACCAGTAGCCTTCCAAAATTTTAGAAGTTCCCATCATTTAAATTACTACATTCCTTACTTTCCACATCAACCATGTCTTTACCTTTGTGAAGTCTGAAGGCAAAGTCTTTGCGACCAAGCAATTTTTAATCAAATGTATAATTCAACTAATATGTTTACAATACTTTCTACTGTTTCACATATTACTTAAGATTTAAAGCAAGCCTGGGGAAAATGTGCTGGCTTTTAAATCTTACATAACATGTGAAACAGTAGAAAATATTGTAAACATATTAGTTGAATTATACATTTGATGCATATTATACAGACAATTTTTTTTCTTTACTATTGGAACTAAGCACGTACATCTCATGATCAACCCTTTTTGTGTTGCACATCAACACTGCACTCTTTATTTTTAAATATTCTTTTAAAATTGCTGCATATCAAAACAGCCATTTTGTATTGTTTATTTTGAGAATGTGCAGTCTTAGTGAGAGATGGATTTGCCTCCTCAGGGCACTCCGTGGGCAACAATGGCACACAGAACAATAACAAGGGCCTCTGTGAATCTTGGAGAGGTGCCAGCTAGTTCTGTGTGACATTGGCAAAAAGACTCCAACGCACTGGGTTTTTGTTCCAGAATCCTTAGGTTGAATGACCAACTGGAACGATCAGCTGTGTGCTAATCCCCCACACTGGTGTACTTACCTGATTAAAAAGACACAAAGCAATTTCTTTGAGGAGCTAACCTCCAAATCTCAGAGAACAGCTTAGTGATATGTATGTATTTTGAGAATGCATTCTGAATGCTTCTAAACTTTTTTATACTTGTTGACAAGTATGTTCACAAAGTTGTCTAAAGATGTTTTGCTACACCCTCCTTCTACAGGACCAAATAAAAAGCATACCCAACAGTATGCACTATTCTGCTTGGCACTGTGATAGTCATGCTCTTTGAAGTTGCCTTGTGTGACTAGATGCAATGTGTAATGGGGAGTCATAGTCTTGTGGTGGTACCCACAAAGTAGTTCAGACTTTGTATTTAATTTCATCTCGGAGTTGCCAATATTGTTCACAAAATTTCCAGTATCAAAGTCGTCACTTTCACACATGTTCTGGGCAACGCCTTCTCAGTATAAATGAAACTGGAACTTTGTGTGACTTCATTAGCGACACTCTTCATTTCAGTGTTCTCATTTTCTGGATGAGGAGACTTCTGCTTTTTTGTAAAATCTAACAGATTTGTCTGCAGTTTACACTGAGTTTGACATAATTTGAATAAACTCTGTATATGAACAACTATTAAGAAGAAAACATATATCCTTTCATTCACAGTTGTAAACTCATTGTAACATCTGTTGAATTCAGTGCAGTTTTTGCACTACCACAAAAGAAACTGGTGCATTCTTTAAAGAGGAATCCTACTTGTTTTGTAAAGAAAACATATGCAATCAACGCTCTTCTAAGGGTTATGAAAAACAACAGGTGGAAAATGTTTTAAAAGTCAATATATTCACAGGGAGAGGCAAGTCTGGGGTGAAGAAATTATGTCAAAGAAGTGCCAATATATGATGACCAAACCAGAGTTTGAGTAGGTATGATTTTCCCTCCAGCATGAGGAACTGGACAGAGAAGGGCAGTGACCACATTTGAAAGGCAAAGCAGAGGGTATATTCCATTGCTTGAGGAAGATACGGCCAGTCATTTAAAGCTAAGCAATGATGGGAACACACAAAAAATTAGAACAGGTGATAGAACCTGTATATAGCAGGCTTGATATGATTTATTGCTGAAGCTGGAATACCGAATGTCTGATCCACACAAAAATTTACATCATTAGTTTCATTACACACATTGTAGTAATTATATTTTCTCTTCAACTGAAGCTGTGCAGTTTCATTAAAAGCTGCACATACCAGTTTTCTAAATCTTTCAGGATGTACAGGGCAAGAGATAGTAAGCCTGGCAAATGCCGTACAGTTAACTAAATTTCACTTGTATTCGAGCTGTACATATAATATTTAATATTAATATATATATATATATATATATATATATATATATATATATATATATATATATATATATATATATATATCATCATTGTCAACCATTATCAATCCACTGCTGGACGAAGGTCTCTCCAAGTTTCCTCCACAACGGTCTGTCTTGTGCCAGTCTCTTCCATGTCACTCCCGCATATTTACGAATTTCATCCACCCATCTCCCATGTGGTCTTTTTCTGGGTCTTTTCCTGTCCCTTGGAATCCAATCTAAAATTTCGGCTGTCCATCTATGGTCTGTCCTTCTGGCAGTATGTCCAGCCCATTGCCATTTCAGGGATTTAACTCTGATCATGATGTCTTCCACTCTTGTCATTTTCGGGATCCACGTGTTCCTCTTCTTATCTCTCCTGGTTACACCAAGCATGCACCTCTCCATGCTTCTTTGAGTTGTCTGCAGCCTTTGTATGTCTCTTTTAGCTAAGGTCCACGTCTCTGCACCATACGTAAGCACTGGAAGGATGCATTGATCAAACACTTTTCTTTTAAGACATAATGGCATATTGCTCTTGAAAATTATGCTGTTTCTTCCAAAAGCTCTCCAGGCAAGTTTTGTACGCCGATTAATTTCTTCACCAATGTGACCCTCACTTGATATCTGCTGTCTAAGATAAACGTACGTGTCTGTTATCTCCAGCTTTTCTCCATCAATCGATAAATCTTCATTTCTTGTAAAAGCATTGTACATCACTTTTGTCTTCTGAAAGTTCATTTTTAATCCCACTGCTTTACTCTTGTCAGCAAGTTCCTGGATCATACTCTGCAGCTCTGATGGGGTAGTTGCAAAAATGACTTTGTCATCAGCAAAACGAAGGTGGGTTAGATAATCTCCATTAATCTTTATGCCTTTGTTTTCCCAGTTTAGTGATTGAAAGACATTTTCCAATGTGGCATTAAAGAGCTTCGGAGATATGGTGTCACCTTGTCTCACTCCTTTTCCAATTTTTACGTGTGTTGTATTTTCTAACAGCCGAATCTTTGCACTTGCATTTTCATAGATGTTATTAATAATATTAATGTATGCATCTTCAATACCGCAGGATTTCAGAGCCATTGCAACTGCTGTTGGTTTCACCGAATCAAAGGCTTTTTCATAATCGATAAAAGCCATGCACAATGGAAGTTCATATTCCCTCGCTCTTTCAATTAGTTCTCTCAGTACGTGGATATGATCTATTGTGCTGTAGCCACTACTGAATCCAGCTTGTTCTCTCGGTTGAGCCATGTCCAGTGTCACCTTCAAGCGGTGTGAAAGAACTTTAGTGAAGATTTTATAAACCACTGATAGGAGGCTGATAGGTCTGTAGTTCCTGAGATCCTCAATGTCACCTTTTTTATGTAGCAAGATCATTGTAGCGTTGTTCCAATCCTCAGGAATCTTCCCTTCATTAAGGCATCTAGTGAAAATTTGGGCGAGTACTGTTTCGATTTCTCCACTTGCTTCTTGTATGATGTCTACAGTAATTCCATCTTCTCCTGGAGCTTTTTCCCGCTTCATGTTCTTGATTGCATGTGCAACTTCTGCTGGAAGGACTGGAAGAACTCTGGTACTGGTACCTTTCATGATGTCTGGAGTACATGTATCATCCCTTTCATATAATTTGGAGTAGAAATCTTTCACTCTTGTCAAAATTTCGCCTCTATTTCTTGTTACAGAACCATCTTCTTTTCTCAGTGCCATAATCTGTTTTTCCCCTTACTGAGATGTCCCCTTTGCTATCTTTAGGCTTTGGTTGTTTTCAATTGCTTTCCTTACTAGTTCACAGTTGAATTTCCTTACGTCTTCAGTGATACTTTTTCGTACTGCCTTGCATAGCTCTATATATTCCACTTTGGAAGTCACATCTTCTTTAGTTGTCCTCATCACTCTTCTTTTTTGCATCAACATTTTGGTTTTTCCTGATAATTTGTTCACATGCAACTTGTTCTTCGACCCAGCTAATTTTGTTGCTGTTTCCATAAGAGCTTTGGTTACTTTTCTGTTAACTTCAGAAATATCCACTTCTTCCGATGTTAGGCCTTCTAAAGCAGAGAATCTGTTCTTCAGTTCCAATTTGAAGGTATTATGGTGGTTTTTAAGGTTGGTTATGTCAATACATTTTGTTTGTCTTATGAGCTTGCTACGTTCGAGTTTAGTGTTGAGGTGCATCTTACATCTCACTAATCTATGGTCACTGCCTGTGTTGAACTTGTTTAGCACACTGCAGTCTTCTATGACGAATTTTTTGTTACACATAATAAAATCAATTTCACTTGTCGTCCCATTTGGATGTCTCCATGTCTATTTCCTGTGTGGTTTTTTCTTGAAAAAGGAGTTCAAGATGAAAAACCCTTCTGCCTCTGCAAACTCTACGAGAGTATTTCCACGCTGGTTTCTGTTGCCGTGACCGAATTTACCTACTGAAGTTTCATTCTGTTGCCGTTGCCCTATTTTTGCATTGAAATCTCCCATAATTATCTTCAAGTGCTGCTTACCTTTATTATTTAGATCACGAATTTCCTCATAAAATTCTTCAATTTCTTCTTCAGCATGACTTGTGGTGGGTGCATAAGTTTGAATAATCTGAGCCTGGTATCTTCTCGAGAGTTGGATAACGAGTCGTGCAGCTCTGTCAGAGGAACTTTTAACTTCTACAACTTTATCCTTCAGTTTCTTGTTTATTATAAATCCAACACCACTAGTTCTGCCAGTATCTGTCCCACGATAGTAGAAGAGATGTCCACTTTTCAGTTCAATGAGATCTTCTCCTTTTCTCCTTACCTCACTTAGCCCGACGATGTCCCACTTGATCCTTTGTAGTTCCTCTTCCAATTCAAGAAGCCTTGAATCAGAAGATAGGGAGCGTCCGTTATATGTAGCCAAGGTCAGCATCAGATGGCAGCCTAGTCCGGTCCTCCGGGGATTCTTAGCACCCTCTGCCTTCATGTCGCACTGGCCGCTGCCTTGGCCAGGTACATTCCAGCTGCCGGAGACTGAGGGCCAAGATTTAAGTTGTGGAGTCATTTTGGAGGGGTTTGGCCATAACTCACCACGCTGGCCAAGCGGGTTGGTGAGTGTGGGATAGCATTTCCTCTAATCCCGATGGTATAGTTATACCGCTATTGGGGGTCGTCAGAGCCCCTTTAGTGGGAACAGGATGTACCACGAGAAGGCGGGGTTGACATTTGTCAAGGAGAGGCTGTGATGTTACGCATCACCTGACCTTACTTTTCATATATATATATATATATATATATATATATTAAAATTATTCAAAATCAGAATGTGTGTGTGTGTGTGTGCGGCAAGCAGAATATTCTTCTCTTGAACAGTAGAAATATATTGTAGAATGCATACATAATTTGTTGATTAAACTAAGTAATTTTTGATAACTTACTAATGAAAAAAAAATACACAATGTTGAAAATAGTTATGAGGGTTTATAAGCAATCATAGGGTGCTGCTCTTGTGTTCAGCAACATTTTTGTTTTATGTATGTAATAGAATGCAAACAGAAAGAACAATGAAATTTACACATATCAAAATAACATTTTTGCTTTTTTTAATCAAATAATTACTATCGCACAAATAAAAGTGCATCTGTTTCTTTAAATTTTGATTAAAGTGAAACAAAATGTTACAAACATGCTACAATTGTTAAATGAGCCCTGGTATTTACAAGGATTCCTCTTTATTTGTGCTCTAGTTTTTAAAAGAACCGCCCTGCCCCTGTTTTTGCATCTATGGTTGATAAGATATCCTGCATGATTTTTTTCTCCTATCCCATTTCATTTTTTTTTTTCTGTATTACATTCACTGTTATGAAATGGCTGCCATAGGTAGAGCAAAGAGAAGCTCAGCTTGTTGCTGAAATTGTAAGAACTTTTCCTGGATATCTGTTGTATGTTATGTCTGCATACTTGTGCAACCTTTGAGATAATTGGCTAGAAGGAACAGTACAGGCCAAACTTTGTATCAGAATACAGTCCCCACCCCCCATATTCACACCTAGTCTGCAGTTGCTTGTTTGTGGATGAGGTGATCCTCTCATCCTATGGTGTCTATGTGGAGCAGTTGCATTGCGACAAATGACGGTACTCTCCTCAACTTACTCATGTAAACACTTATTCCACTGTGCTTATTGCACGACTGATTGAATGCCTGTTTTTTATGTGTTGACCAGCCTGACGACTGTTGTGCATCTCTACTATACAGCCCCAGTTGTTGCTATCTCTGCAAAGACTCCAGGTACTCTGAATTCTCTGTAGTCTCTACAGGAATCATTGGTCAGTTTTGGAGTACAGGAAGCATCAAATGTTCTATGTTAATCGAAAGTCTTCTTGAAATAACATTATTAAGCATATCTGCAAAATTTATTTTCATGTTATCAAAAATTTAACTTTTGTTAAACATTTTTGGGGTTGCTTCTTGGATGTTTTCAATATCATAACATTTCTTTGATGTTTGTTTTTTTTTAATATATTTTGTATATCTTGAGCATCTGATCATGTGACAGAGATCACACTGGCCCTGGATTCCTGGAGTGTCCTGAAATTTTATTTCCCATTTTTCCAGGCCTTGAAAAGTTGATTGTGTGTGCGTGTGCAAGACACAGAAACTGCGGACTTGGACACGTTTACACACCCACAAACCGAGGACATCCTCGGTTTGCAAAACTACAAAAAACTAATTCTATGACCTCAATTTATGTTATGGATGTTATTTTTATTGAATTTGACAAATGTCCTCGTTTGATGGTGTTTTTATGTTTTGTGTGTATGGCGCCGCAGTCAATTGTGTTTATAGTCAAAACGACGAGTCCTCGGTTTCATGGCATTAAGACATGGCGATCGCAAGTCCTCGGTTACTCGTTGTGTAACCGGATCGCTGTTGAGTGGCACTTTCCCTGTCATTTTAAGAAATGCAACCAATTTTTATAAACTTCGATGTTTTTTCTGTAACAATTTTGCTATTCTGTTTAAGATTTTTCTTACGTATGATTATGCCTCAAGTTCGGAAATTTGAGCATTTTTTTATTTTATTTATGCAAGGTGAGCCATTCATCTGCTCGAAAGTGTATTTCTGTACAGGACATAAATCTTGAACATCAAACCTGATCAAACACAAATATGATGCTGGACCTAAGAGTAGCTATGGAATGAATGTTTTGCCAAATACAGTGAATAAACTACTTATGGTCATCTAACAATATTATTTCTTAACTGCTTCTCACACACATGATAATCGAATCATGTTATACGATTATTAATTTTGGCATCACATTTACATTTAAATCATTTATTATAAATTAACTGGTGTTGTGTATATGATTGTTATAAAATGCAACAATATTTGCGGATGCGAATATCTGGGTAAATGGGGGAATACCTATAAGAATATGAATGATAATTTTGTCATCCGCGCAGGGTTTAAATATTTCATCGAACTGAAACAAACAATTTTATCATTTTCAATAATAATATGAAAATAACCTTTTCTTTTATTAATATGACTTAAGGTATAAGCTCAGGAAAAAATAAATATTGGTTTTCACACAGTAACAAGAACTTATGTGAATTACGTTATTGTTCATTGTATATGTGATTAAGTTTTTTGATTATTTAAAATGAAAACTTTTCATTACTTTGTCCAATTTAAAACCAACACCGGCATTGAATAAAATGCATTTTCTAGTACAGAAATAGATATATAAAAATATTTACCTCTCTATTTATTTCTATATATCTAATCATGTAATTAAAAAAATATATCAAATTAAAATTTAAAAAAATATATATCTAATCAATAAAAAAATGGAGAAGTTATATATTTCTTGATTCCAATGTGACTCCAATTTAAAAAAAATAAATAATTTGAACAGTACCCTTGTTTTATGATATATATATTAATAAAAGAATGATGCTTTCCTCCACTTTACCCTCATTCAGGTATCGTTCAAATACAATTAACATTGCTTGATTAGAAATATCCCTGGTCTCGTCTAATAGCAAAGTTCATATACTTTTTGGATAATGAGTTATTAAAAAATAGACATTCATATCCCAAAAACACACCAATATAGTCAAAACCATATTATTTGTCATAAAATGAAAGTCATGATAATAGGAGAATGTACCTTATGAATCTTCTGCTTTTTAGGGTACCTCTTGTAAGTTCTTCTGGGAGGGTATGTTTTTTTTCATAAATAAATATCTTCATCACTGAATATAGTAAGTTCTTCCAAGAGGATACGGTATATATATATATATATATAATGAAAATATTACAGAACAAAAATACAAAATTTCAAAACAAGTAAAAAACTGGAACAGGTTGCTGTCATCAGGAGAGCATCAACCTGTGGGAGTGGCCTTTCTAGTACCAACAAAGCGACAAGGCAAGCCAAAATTGTCGGTTGGTCATGCTTCCTAGGCCACAAAACCAAATTCTAATAAGCACAAAAAATTACAAAAATCAAGTTTAAAAAAGAAGAATTAAAAGCTTACTGGCAGAACAGAAACCGCCATGACAAAGAGTCAAACAAGACTGAACAGAGCACCCACAAGAACCCAAATATATACACTGATAAGAAAGGTGGTCACGGTTAAACAACTACCTAGTAAGCCAAAAATGTGTGAGTAGACAAGATGCAAAACTGTGTATGTAAATAAGATCTTCAGCTATTAGGGACCCACCAAATAGCACTTTATGTTACCTATATATTTAAAATTGTTAGGTCCTAGGTTAGTAAAGCATGTCAATGTGTAATTTGAAACTTTTGGACACAGAATTAAAGTTCAAAATTAAATGGTTAAAATGATGCCTTAAGAAATTTTTAGGAAAGTTGTTAAATTGCAATTTAGAAAAAAGAGCTTTCAGATTTTTTGCAAGTAAGAGCTGTGTAGAGCAAATTTTAGCCATTTTATGAAACTGGGAGATGAGAAGATTACGATGTATAACTTTTGAAATATTGGATGACCAGTGAGTGTAGTGAATGATATCAAACTCAAAAGAGTTTCTTTTATCAAATAAATTCACCACACCTATTCCCTCCTCATCTACCTGAACTTCTAAATCGAGGTAACAAACACAAGTAGACGATCTGTTGGTTTTTTCTTGGGTAAGGTCGTCAGGATACAAGTCAGCGGCGCAACGTAAAAAGTCCGGAATGTTATTGACAATAATGTCATCAACATATCTATCTATTTTTCTTGTGTTAAATAATTTATTTATAAAGTTATTTTTTTTTGTTTTATTTATGTACTATCTAATATATATATATATATATATAGTTATACCGCCAATAGAGATATAACTATACCATCGGGATTAGAGGAAATGCTATCCCACACTCACCAACCCGCTTGGCCAGCGTGGTGAGTTATGGCCAAACCCCTCCAAAATGACTCCACAACTTAAATCTTGGCCCTCAGTCTCCGGCAGCTGGAATGTACCTGGCCAAGGCAGCGGCCAGTGCGACATGAAGGCAGAGGGTGCTAAGAATCCCCGGAGGACCGGACTAGGCTGCCATCTGATGCTGACCTTGGCTACGTATAATGGACGCTCCCTATCTTCTGATTCAAGGCTTCTTGAATTGGAAGAGGAACTACAAAGGATCAAGTGGGACATCATCGGGCTAAGTGAGGTAAGGAGAAAAGGAGAAGATCACATTGAACTGAAAAGTGGACATCTCTTCTACTATCGTGGGACAGATACTGGCAGAACTAGTGGTGTTGGATTTATAATAAACAAGAAACTGAAGGATAAAGTTGTAGAAGTTGAAAGTTCCTCTGACAGAGCTGCACGACTCGTTATCCAACTCTCGAGAAGATACCAGGCTCAGATTATTCAAACTTATGCACCCACCACAAGTCATGCTGAAGAAGAAATTGAAGAATTTTATGAGGAAATTCGTCATCTAAATAATAAAGGTAAGCAGCACTTGAAGATAATTATGGGAGATTTCAATGCAAAAATAGGGCAACGGCAACAGAATGAAACTTCAGTAGGTAAATTCGGTCACTCCAACAGAAACCAGCGTGGAAATACTCTCGTAGAGTTTGCAGAGGAAGAAGGGTTTTTCATCTTGAACTCCTTTTTCAAGAAAAAGCCACACAGGAAATGGACATGGAGACATCCAAATGGGACGACAAGTGAAATTGATTTTATTATGTGTAACAAAAAATTCGTCATAGAAGACTGCAGTGTGCTAAACAAGTTCAACACAGGCAGTGACCATAGATTGGTGAGGTGTAAGATGCACCTCAACACTAAACTCGAACGTAGCAAGCTCATAAGACAAACAAAATATATTGACATAACCAACCTTAAAAAACACCATAATACCTTCAAATTGGAACTGAAGAACAGATTCTCTGCTTTAGAAGGCCTAACATCGGAAGAAGTGGATATTTCTGAAGTTAACAGAAAAGTAACCGAAGCTCTTATGGAAACAGCAACAAAATTAGCTGGGTCTAAGAACAAATTGTATGTGAACAAATTATCAGGAAAAACCAAAATGTTGATGCAAAAAAGAAGAGAGATGAGGACAACTAAAGAAGATGTGACTTCCAAAGTGGAATATATAGAGCTATGCAAGACAGTACGAAAAAGTATCACTGAAGACGTAAGGAAATTCAACTGTGAACTAGTAAGGAAAGCAATTGAAAACAACCAAAGCCTAAAGATAGCAAAGGGACATCTCAGTAAGGGAAAAAACAGATTATGGCACTGAGAAAACAAGATGGTTCTGTAACAAGAAATAGAGGCGAAATTTTGACAAGAGTGAAAGATTTCTACTCCAAATTATATGAAAGGGATGATACATGTACTCCAGACATCATGAAAGGTACCAGTACCAGAGTTCTTCCAGTCCTTCCAGCAGAAGTTGCACATGCAATCAAGAACATAAAGCGGGGAAAAGCTCCAGGAGAAGATGGAATTACTGTAGACATCATACAAGAAGCAAGTGGAGAAATCGAAACAGTACTCGCCCAAATTTTCACTCGATGCCTTAATGAAGGGAAAATTCCTGAGGATTGGAACAACGCTACAATGATCTTGCTACATAAAAAAGGTGACATTGAGGATCTCATGAACTACAGACCTATCAGTCTCCTATCAGCGGTTTATAAAATCTTCACTAAAGTTCTTTCACACTGCTTGAAGGTGACACTGGACATGGCTCAACCGAGAGAACAAGCTGGATTCAGGAGTGGCTACAGCAAAATAGATCATATCCACGTACTGAGAGAACTAATTGAAAGAGCGAGGGAATATGATCTTCCATTGTGCATGGCTTTTATCGATTACGAAAAAGCCTTCAATTCGGTGAAACCATCAGCAGTTGCAATGGCTCTGAAATCCTGCGGTATTGAAGATGCATACATTAATATTCTTAATAACATGTATGAAAATGCAAGTGCAAAGATTCGGCTGTTTGAAAATACAACACACATAAAAATTGGAAAAGGAGTGAGACAAGGTGACACCATATCTCCGAAGCTCTATAATGCCACATTGGAAAATGTCTTTCAATCACTGAACTGGGAAAACAAAGGGATAAAGATTAATGGAGATTATCTAACCCACCTTCGTTTTGCTGATGACATAGTCATTTTTGCAACTACCCCATCAGAGCTACAGAGTATGATCCAGGAACTTGCTGACAAGAGTAAAGAAGTGGGATTAAAAATGAACTTTCAGAAGACAAAAGTGATGTTCAATGCTTTTACAAGAAATGAAGATTTATCGATTGATGGAGAAAAGCTGGAGATAACAGACACGTACGTTTATCTTGGACAGCAGATATCAAGTGATGGTCACATTGGTGAAGAAATTAATCGGCGTACAAAACTTGCCTGGAGAGCTTTTGGAAGAAACAGCATAATTTTCAAGAGCAATATGCCATTATGTCTTAAAAGAAAAGTGTTTGATCAATGCATCCTTCCAGTGCTTACGTATGGTGCAGAGACGTGGACCTTAGCTAAAAGAGACATACAAAGGCTGCAGACAACTCAAAGTAACATGGAGAGGTGCATGCTTGGTGTAACCAGGAGAGATAAGAAGAGGAACACGTGGATCCGAAAAATAACAAGAGTGGAAGACATCATGATCAGAGTTAAATCCCTGAAATGGCAATGGGCTGGACATACTGCCAGAAGAAGACCACATGGAAGATGGGTGGATGAAATTCGAAAGTATGCGGGAGTGACATGGAAGAGACTGGCACAAGACAGACCGTTGTGGAGGAAACTTGGGGAGACCTTCGTCCAGCAGTGGATTGATAATGGTTGACAATGATGATGATGATATATATATCAATATCATCATTGTCAACCGTTATCAATCCACTGCTGGACAAAGGTCTCCCCAAGTTTCTCCCACAACGGTCTGTCTTGTGCCAGTCTCCTCCATCTTACTCCCGCATACTTTCGAATTTCATCCACCCATCTCCCATGTGGTCTTCTTCTGGCTCTTTTCCTGTCCCTTGGAATCCAATCTAAAATTTTGGCTGTCCATCAATGGTCTATCCTTCTGGCAGTATGTTCAGCCCATTGCCATTTCAGGGATTTAACTCTGATCATGATGTCTTCCACTCTTGTCATTTTTCGGATCCACGAGTTCCTCTTCTTATCTTTCATGGTTACACCAAGCATGCACCTCTCCATGCGTCTTTGAGTTGTCTGCAGCCTTTGTATGTCTCTTTTAGTTAAGGTCCACGTCTCTGCACCATACGTAAGAACTGGAAGGATGCATTGATCAAACACTTTTCTTTTAAGACATAATGGCATATTGCTCTGGAAATTTATACTGTTTCTTCCAAAAGCTCTCCATCTAAGTTTTATATGCCGATTAATTTCTTCATCAATGTGACTCTCACTTGTTATCTGCTGTCTAAGATAAACGTAGGTATTGGTTATCTCCAGCTTTTCTCTATCAATTGATAAATCTTTATCTTGTAAAAGCATTGTACATCACTTTTGTCTTCTGAAAGTTCATTTTTAATCCCACTTCTTTACTCTTGTCAGCAAGTTCCTGGATCATACTCTGCAGCTCTGATGGGGCAGTTGCAAAAATGACTTCGTCATCAGCAAAATGAAGGTGAGTTCGATAATCTCCATTAATCTTTATCCCTTTGTTTTCCCAGTTCAGTGATTGAAAGACATTTTCCAATGTGGCATTAAAGAGTTTCGGAGATATGGTGTCACCTTGTCTCACTCCCTTTCCAACTTTTATGTGTGTTGTATTTTCAAACAGCCGAATCTTTGCACTTGCATTTTCATAGATGTTATTAATAATATTAATGTATGCATCTTCAATACCGCAAGATTTCAGAGCCATTGTGATGCTGATGGGTTTCACTGAATCAAAGGCTCTTTCATAATCGATAAAAGCCATGCACAATGGAAGTTCATATTCCCTCGCTCTTTCAATTAGTTCCCTCAGTACGCGGATATGATCTATTGTGCTGTAGCCACTCCTGAATTCAGCTTGTTCTCTTGGTTGAGCCATGTCCAGTGTTACCTTCAAGCGGTGTGAAAGAACTTTAGTGAAGATTTTATAAATCACTGATGGGAGGCTGATAGGTCTGTAGTTCCCGAGATCCTCAATGTCACCTTTTTTATGTAGCAGGATCATTGTAGCGTTGTTCCAATCCTCAGGAATTTTCCCTTCATTAAGGCATCGAGTGAAAATTTGGGCGAGTACTGTTTCGATTTCTCCACTTGCTTCTTGTCTGGTGTCTACAGTAATTCCATCTTCTCCTGGAGCTTTTCTATGCTTCATGTTCTTGATTGCATGCGCAACTTCTGCTGGGAGGACTGGAAGAACTTTGGTACTGGTACCTTTCATGATGTCTGGAGTACATGTATCATCCCTTTCATATAATTTGGAGTAGAAATCTTTCACTCATGTTAAAATTTTGCCTTTATTTCTTGTTGCAGAACCATCTTCTTTTCTCAGAGCCATAATCTGTTTTCTTCCCTTACTGAGATGTCCCATATATATATATATATATATATATATATATATATATATACACACTGTCTACCAATAAGTAATTGGATAGCAAAGGAAAACGAAGTTTATTGATCTTCAATAGTTGATAGCAAAGGAAAACGAAGTTTATTGACCTTCAATAGTTGGTGGAGCCTCCACGAGTGGCGATTACAGCTGTGATCTTCCGGGGCATACTCTCAACCAGGCATTGTACGACGACTAGCGGTATTTTCTTCCACTCTGCTCGGAGAAGACAGGTTAGTTCCTTCACCGATTTCGGATGGTGGGGGCACCCCTTAAGTCGACGCTCCAACTCGTCCCAGAGGTGCTCGATAGGTTAAGATCCGGGCTCTGTGCAGGCCAGTCCATTCGATTAACCCCATTGTCACCATACCAGGCCATGGTGGACCTCGCGACATGACAGGTGGCATTGTCATCCTGAAAGTAACATGGGTCCACCCCGTAAAACTGCCACAACGTAGGAAGCACATGGTCATCCAAAATGGTGCAGTAGGTCGCGGCATTGAGTCTACCAGGAATTGCGACCAAGGGTCCCATGCCATACCAGGAGAAACACCCCCATAGCATAACTCCACCGCAGCCGAACTTCACAGTTGGCACAATACATTCCGGCAGGAGGCGTTCTCCAAGCAGACGCCAAACCCAGACCCTGCCATCCGAACGGTAGAGGGTGAACCTTGATTCGTCACTCCAGAGAACCTGTTTCCACTGTTCAATGGTCCACTGTCGATGTTCTTTGCACCACGTTAGCCAAGCAGCGCTATTTGACTTGGTGATCAAAGGCTTGTGGGCGGCAGCATGTCCTTGATAACCAAGCAGATGGGCTTCCTTACGGATGGTATTCATCGAAAGAACTCTCCCGGATGCCTGTTGAAACTCCTCGCGGATGTGGCCCATCGATTTGGTGCGGTTCTTCCGAATTTCTCTAGCCAGCACCTGTCGGTCTAAAACTCCCAGTTTTGTGGGTCTGCCGGGTCGGGGCACATTCCGACAGTCACCTCTCATCTTCCACTTGCCAATTATGTAGGCCACTGTCGATTTTGGGTACTTCAACTCGCTGGATATGTCACGTATGGATCGGCCATTTCTGTAATACCCGACGATTACACCTTTCTCAAAATCAGAGAGCTCCGAACTGCATGGCATCTTGCATGCGACTGGTTGCGTTGTTTCCCACACGATAATTAACGGCGGCAGCCGTGAAGTGTATCAGGACCGCAGTTATCGTCGATTGCAGAGGTGTCCAATTACTTGTTGGTAGATAGTGTATATAGCAAAATCATATAAAGGAAAATAAGCAAAAAAACCAACAACATTTTTCTTATTGCTTGCCCTTGACGAAGCCAACAGAGAATCAGTCATTAATATGCTTCCCTGCATTCTTCTATTCGTTAATTTTCCATCGTTTGAAGCTCGCCTGCTTCGGATGGTTGGAAAGTGGTGATTGTAGTTTTTCTTTTCGTTCCCCGAATTTTTGTTTTATTTTTTCTTTCATTCAAAATTTGCTCATTAGTTTCACACACACACACACACACACACACACATATATATATCAACGTCCACGAATATCGCTAATCTATTCCTGTTCTTTAAGGAATATAAATTCATTAAAAATCACCCCACCTGCTCAGATAACTACCTTTACACTTTTAGATATATTGATGATCTGCTGTGTATCAATAATTCCGAAGTTATAGAGAGTGATTTTGATAATATCTATCCTAGCTCTCTTAACTTATGTAAAACCAACCACAGTAATCAGGAACTTGAGTTCCTAGACTTAAGCATTAAGCTCAACAGAGGTAACCCATCTATTAGCCTCTTTGATAAAAGAGTTAATTTTTCCTTTCAAAGTAATTAAATATCTACACTGGAATAATAACATTTCAACCAAAGTAATTGAGAATGTACTAATTTCTCAGGTCCTAAGAATTTCAAGAATTTGCAGCAACAATTTGGACTTCAATTACCACATTAATATACTATTAGAAAGTTTTCTAGAGAACGAAATTCCTTCTTCTTTCATCAAAAGAACTTTAAGAAAAATTATTCTGAATAATAGAGTAAGGTTGGCAGATCTGCTTTAATTTTCTACACAGTTAATAATATGATTCTGACCAATCAAAGCCGTAAGGAAGTTGGCTAGAGGATGCCTATTAACTACCTAAAGGAACCTTAGTGCTATGGATATGACGGTCCTATTAAAACAAAAAAAATTAAATAATATAAACAAAATCACAAAAAAAGCTTAAAAATCTGTTTATAAAAGAAAATAAAAACAAATAAAAAAGAAAACCAGTTATTCATCACTAGGATAGCTATACTAAAAATAGTAAAACCAACATTAAAATTAATAAGATTCTGATTAATCTATAGAAGCTCACTAAGGTGATTTAATACATGCAAAGATTATTAAATAAACTGCTCGTGTATTTTATAATATTTCTCATGTATTCTGGAGAGTTAATTCTGCTCATTCTGATCATACAGATCCACAGTCTTAAGTTTATATATTTTTTTCTCTGGTTAAAATCTCCGCGCGTTGGTTTCTTGCTGTATGAGGAGGCCATCAGCCCCACCCTCACTGCCCCCCAGCGTCTAGGGAGTGGCGGAAGAGGTCAGCCATGTTCTCCTCTTGTGAGGAGAAAAGTTTTTGTAACTCAAGAGGTAAGCTCTCTTCCTTGTTTTTGGGTTCTAGGTTTTATAAGTTCAATGTTTGTACTTCATGTACCTTTCTCTGTCGTTTTTTAGCTTTTCAGCTTTTAAGCATTGGTTTGTCTGTTAACATTTATGCGGGTTTTAACTCTTACTTTTCTTTGTAACTTTGAGCGTCTTTTGTGGTACCTAGGAACAGAAGATGGCTAAGCTTGTTCCTTTTCTATGCGCTGTCTATGCGCTGTTTTTTCAAAGTAGTTAAGTTCTTAATAACTAATTAATTATGCACTTAAAGCACTGCTGAAATACTTTGTACATATTGCAACTAACTGTTTAAGGTATATAACTTTCACAAAGTTTTCTTTAGTTAATTATTATCTTTAACTTATTCTCGTTTTCGTGCTGTCATAAGTTGTAGAGTAGGGGGTTTTAGACTCAAGTTTTCTTTCAAAAATCTGTTCGTTATAAATTAACATTTCCTTTTTTAATTGCAATGTAAAATTTGTTTTTCAGGTTTAAATTCTCTCTCAAACGAACTTGGAATTTCGTTATAGCTGAAAATCATTTCTATTTATTATGTCACTCTCACAGCTTGAGTTCTCTTTAATCTTCTTCTCTCTGTTTAATAGTAACAGATGAAGAGCATGGGTCGGGCCATGAAGGTTAATGGATGCAAGCGAAATTGTTAACTAGTGCTAGGTCATGCTACTCTACGGAGGACATGACTTATATATATATTTTTTAAACTATTTTAGGTGGGAATGTTACTTGCATCTATGGCCTTGCAGAAACCCATTTCCAACTAGGTCTTTGTGGAAGTGAGAAAATGCAGAGTTTTTGCTGGTCCTTGATAAAGCCAAGGCTCAGTATTCTCGACACCTTCTACATTCAGTTGTTTTATTTTCTTTTTTTCTTTTCTCCTTTTACTCACGCAGGTAGATACATAACCTTTTCTATGTTGTACTAGGTGTGAGTCAAAATTATATATGTATTTTTTTGCTTAGGTATCTTTATAGTATGTGAATTCTGAATTTTCAAAACTGCTGCGTTGCGCGTTTTGATTTTCAGGTTATTTTGCACCCTTCGTTTTAAATTCTAAAATTTTTTCCTTAGTCTTCAGTTTTGCTCTTAAGTAACTAATTTCAATTTATTATTTAGCAGCTCATGCGCAAATTCTAGTTGAAATGTTTTATTATTTTTTATTATTATTATTTTTTTATTACTATTTTTTTACTTGAGGTTTTTTTCATTTTCTAATTTTTCTTTTTTAGTATGTTTTGGATGCAGCTTTTTGGAGTGTAGTTTATACTCGAGTTTGGTCTTTTCTTGGACTGCTTATTTCTAAAAAGTTTTTCCTAGTTGGTTTGCTCAGAATTTGTATGTTTTGGCCCAAGTGGAGTTCTAAGGACGATGAAAGGATTGGAGGTCAGCTCAGATATTTTAAGTCCTCCCGCTCGGTTAGGCTAGCACCCTTTCCCATAGTGTATGAACTCGCTGGCAAAGGTAATCTAAAGTTATGAAATGACAAACGTTGTTTGACATGTAAATCTGCAGATCCTAACCTGTATTCTTCTGTTGAGGATAATTGCTCCAACAAGTTTTGCAAAGCCTACAATACCATCTATAAGCTCACCTGTACTGTCTGCAACCTTAGCTATATTGGCCAAAGTAAAAATCCTCTTCATCTTAGGATTAATGGTCACAGGTCTCTAGTAAACAAGTTCTCTAATTCAGGAGTGAACCCCTCCACAAACGCCAACCAGTACTCTACCTTTGAATTAGAGCATTTCCATACTCATGGTTTTGACAAAGTGAAAATAGAGGTACTACATATTATCCCTGACCTCTATGCTCGGCTAGAAACTGAATCCCTTGAAATTTTGCAGCATCAGTCTCTTTATCCCTATGGCCTTAATTCCACTCTATCTGACAATAAGCATAATCAGCATAAATTTTCAATTCGTGAACTCTTCTTTCTTGTTAATAATAAGAGCTGCTCTAGAGGTAATAGAGGACAGAGGTTATTTCGCACATCAAGCAAAGTTGATTTTGCTAACTTGCTAAAAACTCTGGAAAGCTTTAAAACTGGCACTAATTTTGTTAAAAATACTTACAAAATTCTCAAGTCCTTCAAGCACTCTGTCCTTAAATGTTTTTTCAAATTCTGGAATGAAACTGCTGACCATGTTGATAAGCATGTTTTTGCTTTGGTTCTGGACATTCTTAAACATATTCTTAAAGATAAAATTTCTCTTAAAGAATTTTCCAGTAATTTTGTTACCATCAGGTTCCTAAATAAAGCCTACGATAATCTCAATGTAAGGAAGCTGTTCTACAATAATGCAATTTTTTTCCCATCCACAGGCACCAGTCTATTGTAAGTTTTAAATATGTTAAGACCTTAGGGTCAATAGTTAAAAACTACAAACTTAACTCTTCGAGCTACATTCCTGTAATTACTACTTGTTCTTGTGATGAACATAAAGAAACAGTTCACTATGATAAGAATTACAACCATATTATCACCGGAAACTTGAGTTTTGTTGAAAATGAAAAGCTTAGGAATTTATTAGAGTATGGCTCTAATTTCAGACCTTCCTTCACAATTTCCAAAGAAAGGATTCTTGAGAGCTTCACTCAAGATGTAAATAAGTACATCGTAAAAACCAGTTTAACGTACAATCAGCCTATTGAGGCCTTCGCAGAATGGAAATATAATATAATCAATAGCTTCACCGGTGAGTTGGCAGGTCTGGACTTTTGTTTCGACAGAAATCTCTTTTTCTCTGGAGAAGCTAAAAGGTCACTCTCCAAACTACAAGACCAATTTATTTTTACCACTACGGATAAAGCTAGCAATAATTTTGCAATTATCTGTAAGAAGTTCTATTTTGAATTGTTAACTATGGAACTCAATAATAGAGTAACATACGAGCCCGTAAGTTATTCTACCAAGCAGTTAGAAAATCGGTTTAAGGCATTCTTCAAGAAACTTAAAATTCCGCAAACTAGAAGATATGGGCCTGAATTTCCATTTCTTTTTGCAACGGTTAAGTTTCATAGGGATCCTGTGAAGTTCAGGTTCATAGCTAGTGGAGTAAGGAGTCATAAAAAGAAAATAGATCTTGCTTTTGAAGATGTCTTAAAGAAGGTTTTGAAACACATTAGAAACTGTTCTAACTTGATGTACAGAGATTTTTGGATAATTAATAATAATGCAGAAGTAATTTCTACTATACTCAAAGTGTGTCCCCTAGATATTAATAGTTATGATTTTGAAAACCTATATACTAATCTGCCTCTATCAGATATAATCACTACCTTTAAAGAGCTGTATGCAGAATTTAAACTTAACCAATTTGTTGATGTAGGAACTTGGAACTCTTATCTCAATTGCTGCATAAAAAATAACCATATCTTATATAATAATACTCTCTATAAGCAAGTGAACGGTATTCCAATGGGAACATCAACGTCCACGAATATCGCTAATCTATTCCTGTTCTTTAAGGAATATAAATTCATTAAAAATCACCCCACCTGCTCAGATAACTACCTTTACACTTTTAGATATATTGATGATCTGCTGTGTATCAATAATTCCGAAGTTATAGAGAGTGATTTTGATAATATCTATCCTAGCTCTCTTAACTTATGTAAAACCAACCACAGTAATCAGGAACTTGAGTTCCTAGACTTAAGCATTAAGCTCAACAGAGGTAACCCATCTATTAGCCTCTTTGATAAAAGAGTTAATTTTCCTTTCAAAGTAATTAAATATCTACACTGGAATAATAACATTTCAACCAAAGTAATTGAGAATGTACTAATTTCTCAGGTCCTAAGAATTTCAAGAATTTGCAGCAACAATTTGGACTTCAATTACCACATTAATATACTATTAGAAAGTTTTCTAGAGAACGAAATTCCTTCTTCTTTCATCAAAAGAACTTTAAGAAAAATTATTCTGAATAATAGAGTAAGGTTGGCAGATCTGCTTTAATTTTCTACACAGTTAATAATATGATTCTGACCAATCAAAGCCGTAAGGAAGTTGGCTAGAGGATGCCTATTAACTACCTAAAGGAACCTTAGTGCTATGGATATGACGGTCCTATTAAAACAAAAAAAATTAAATAATATAAACAAAATCACAAAAAAGCTTAAAAATCTGTTTATAAAAGAAAATAAAAACAAATAAAAAAGAAAACCAGTTATTCATCACTAGGATAGCTATACTAAAAATAGTAAAACCAACATTAAAATTAATAAGATTCTGATTAATCTATAGAAGCTCACTAAGGTGATTTAATACATGCAAAGATTATTAAATAAACTGCTCGTGTATTTTATAATATTTCTCATGTATTCTGGAGAGTTAATTCTGCTCATTCTGATCATACAGATCCACAGTCTTAAGTTTATATATTTTTTTCTCTGGTTAAAATCTCCGCGCGTTGGTTTCTTGCTGTATGAGGAGGCCATCAGCCCCACCCTCACTGCCCCCCAGCGTCTAGGGAGTGGCGGAAGAGGTCAGCCATGTTCTCCTCTTGTGAGGAGAAAAGTTTTTGTAACTCAAGAGGTAAGCTCTCTTCCTTGTTTTTGGGTTCTAGGTTTTATAAGTTCAATGTTTGTACTTCATGTACCTTTCTCTGTCGTTTTTTAGCTTTTCAGCTTTTAAGCATTGGTTTGTCTGTTAACATTTATGCGGGTTTTAACTCTTACTTTTCTTTGTAACTTTGAGCGTCTTTTGTGGTACCTAGGAACAGAAGATGGCTAAGCTTGTTCCTTTTCTATGCGCTGTCTATGCGCTGTTTTTTCAAAGTAGTTAAGTTCTTAATAACTAATTAATTATGCACTTAAAGCACTGCTGAAATACTTTGTACATATTGCAACTAACTGTTTAAGGTATATAACTTTCACAAAGTTTTCTTTAGTTAATTATTATCTTTAACTTATTCTCGTTTTCGTGCTGTCATAAGTTGTAGAGTAGGGGTTTTAGACTCAAGTTTTCTTTCAAAAATCTGTTCGTTATAAATTAACATTTCCTTTTTTAATTGCAATGTAAAATTTGTTTTTCAGGTTTAAATTCTCTCTCAAACGAACTTGGAATTTCGTTATAGCTGAAAATCATTTCTATTTATTATGTCACTCTCACAGCTTGAGTTCTCTTTAATCTTCTTCTCTCTGTTTAATAGTAACAGATGAAGAGCATGGGTCGGGCCATGAAGGTTAATGGATGCAAGCAAAATTGTTAACTAGTGCTAGGTCATGCTACTCTACGGAGGACATGACTTATATATATATATTTTTTAAACTATTTTAGGTGGGAATGTTACTTGCATCTATGGCCTTGCAGAAACCCATTTCCAACTAGGTCTTTGTGGAAGTGAGAAAATGCAGAGTTTTTGCTGGTCCTTGATAAAGCCAAGGCTCAGTATTCTCGACACCTTCTACATTCAGTTGTTTTATTTTCTTTTTTTCTTTTCTCCTTTTACTCACGCAGGTAGATACATAACCTTTTCTATGTTGTACTAGGTGTGAGTCAAAATTATATATGTATTTTTTTGCTTAGGTATCTTTATAGTATATATATATATATAATTACATTGCTTGTCTTGCATTTTCAATTAAAAACTTTACAAAATTCACATATACTGAAGCACTGTTAAAAGCAAGTTTTATGAATTTTAAAATAACTTAAAAAACCATATGTGCAGTGAAAAGAAGTCTATGTACATTACCGCTGCTCATAATTCCAAAAAATATATATCCTTGTACTCCTATTTCAAAGAACCTCATTGAAACCCCAAAAATTTGCTCTTGAAGCTTTTCAAGTGGTCCCCAGTCATCTTCAGATGGGTCAGACTTCATGTCATCACTATCTGCAAAAAGGAAAACACAAAAACATGCTCTGGCTGATGTTTGCTGCAAGGTTCTCTCTATGTGCCGAAGAAACATCTGGTATCTTATGTCATGTGCAATTCTAATCTTCGTCATGTTCCTGTGCCACCATCTACGAAACTAAATGGTAATCAGAAACTTCATTGTCACTTTTATGTTAATTAAATTTCGTTTCTTTTTTAATCAAGGTTCTCCATACTTCAGGCATATTTTACGGTTCTTGAATGTTACATGCCACATCTTTTTGTTTTTCAATTGTAACTTCTGAATATCACATCTCCCATTCATCACGATGTTTATAAATTATTGTAATATCTTCAAATTGGGGACTCGTTTTTTGTTCTGAACAATATTGTATCAGTGCTGTTTTGTTATTATTTTTCCCAATTTTTAACATGGTGGTTTAGGCGTTTTTTTAATCTGTTTTTGGTGCTTCCCAAGTAAATCTTTTTACGAGATGATTCTGGATCTTGTCTAATGAGAATTCCATTTACTCCTGCTTGTTCTAAAATCGAAATCTTCTGTCTGGTGTTATTAATCCATGTGGCTATCATTGTAACTGATAGTTCTAAACCTTTTTTTTAATTTTTTAACTGCATTATTTATTTTTTGATTGGTGTTACCCAAAAAGAGAAACGAGCCAGTGCTCTGCATATCGTTCCCATCATTCTTCTTCTCCCATTTGATGTGAATGGATTTTTTATATTTTTTAATAAGGCCATTGATTAAGTTGCTTATATATCTGTATGCTTTTAATATATTTTTAATCCATGTAATTTCTCTTCACAAAATTTTTTATTGCATGTGTGTGTGAAGGCCCTTTTTATTGGATTATAAACTGCGTTGTTCTTATGTGTTGTGGGATGGAAAGAATTATATGGTATTGGAATTGGAACATATGATGGCTTTCTATGATTAGTATATCCCTTAAAAAGGGGATGGACTTATCCTGTTCTATTTCCAAGGTCAGTTTTATTGTTGGGGTATATTTCAGTATATCTTTCAGCCATTGCCTTTAATTCATCTTCTTGCATATGTGATACAATAAAGATGCCATCCTCATATTGACAATTCAGTAATGGTTTCTCGTTCGATTTTTCAATAATTCTGTCTTCAATGTCTTCAAGGATAATTTCAGAATATCCGACAAAATGTCTAAGTCACTTCTGTTTCACACGTTAATATTCGGTCAAAAAACAACAAACTTCAACTCTCATTGATCGACTCGTAAAAATAATCAAAGAGAGTACAAGTAAAAAGTATTGCCATTTTAGACTTGCTGTAATAGATGTAGTTGCTATTATGGTATCCTGTAGGAAACAGTCTGGTTTATATCACAGTAATGATCAAACTCATATGAGAGTTGTTATTGAAGGGTATACTGTATTCCTGAAGCAATATAAATGGTACAGAGAATGTAAAAACAAATGGTCAGATTCAAGTTAAAAGTGAACAAATGTTGAATAAAAATGAATAGTTCTAACTACTCATACCGTGAGATGAGTTAATTAAAATGAATTCCTTAAAACAGAAGTTCACGAGAACACAAGCGTTCAAGGTGAACTGAAGGCCAATCCAAAAAAGCAAAGTGCAAATGAAACCAGTATTCAAGGTGAACCGAAGGTCGTCGAAGAAAGTAAAGTGCTAGTGCCCTGACGCGTTTCAATCCACATGGTCGTGGCCATTGTCAAAGGTAGCTGTTGATGGTATTACAGCTCGTATGCTACTGCTCTGCTGATAACCACCCATGTCAGCCCTGTGTGCAATGTCACGAATATCGTGGCGTATAGGTTCAGTGGCGCCATCTGGTGTTGGATATTTCGGCATACATGTTTTTCGCAAATTGTTTTCTCGCAGTTCACTCTGTTCCTTTCATTCTCTTGTTAAATCAAAATGGAAGGAAGAAACACAGAGTAGAACTGCGAGAAAACAATTTGTAAAAAGTATGCCAAACCACTGTACCTATACGTCACGACATCCATGACATTGCACACGGGGCTGACATGGTTGGCAGTTAGCAGAGCAGTAGCGTACGAGTGTAATACTATCAACAGCTACCTTTAACAATGGCCACAACAACCATGTGGATCAAAACGCATCAGGGCAACTAGCCCTTGACTTTCGTCAACGACCTTCGGTTCACCTTGAGCACTTGTGTTCTTGTGCATTTCTGTTTTAAGGAATTAATTTTAATGCTTTTACTCGTCTCACAGTTTCAGTACTTTCAACTATTCGTGTTTATTCAACATTTGTTCACTTTTAACTTGAATCTGACCATTGATTTTTACAATCTCTGAACCATTTATATTGCTTCTTGAATACAGTACCCCCTTCAATAACAACTCTCATATGAGTTTGATCATTACTGTGATATAAACCTGACTGTTTCCTACAGGATACTATAATAGCAACTACATCTATTACAGCAAGTCTAAAATGGTAAGACTTTTACTTGTATTCCCTTTGATTTTTATGGGTCGATCGACGAGAGTTGAAACTTGTTGCTTTTTTATTGGATATCTATTATTCCACGTAGGAATACTCCACATATATCTGTTCTGATATTGTGAACTATTTATACTGTATATAATTTCAGCAAATAAACTTGATAATAGAGATCCCATTGGGCCTCTACTTTTTTGCCGATATATTTTACCATCATATCCAAAAAAGTTGTTTTTGTATATATATGTCAAAATATTTCTGATTTCTTTAATTTGATTAATTTGTAATTCATTCATTTTTTTCAATTTTTTTATTGTGATTTCTATAGCTTCAGGAATAGGTGTATTTGGATACAGTGATATCACATCCATACTTGCCATGGTAACCGCTTCATTGCTAACTCTTGATATTCTATATAAGTTCAATAAATTCCATGCTGTTCTTAATATTGCATTTATTACTGATGCATCTTGTCGAATGGAAGAACTTACATAAATTCTTCTTCAAATTTATCAAAGGGGCTTTTGATTTTGTTACAATTATTCTAAAAGGGTTCTTATCTTTGTGAGTTTTTATCTTTGGTAGTAATCCTGGCAGTGTTCCACCTATTGGTGGATAATTGTTTTTAATACTATCTGATTATAAGCTGTGATTTCTAACTTTTGATAAAAAAGCTATCTGTCGATCTGTTGGATCATACTTTACAATTTCACAGTTTAATTCTTCTACTGCTTTATCCATTTTTGCTTTATAATTTGCATAGTTTAAGATGACTATCTGCTTATTCTTATCTGCTTCACATATTTTTAATTGTGGATTATTCCTGATATCAAGAAGTTGTTGTTTTTCATATTTCAATTTTTTTAATTCATAAGTAGTATTCTTTTTAACATTATATTCTTCTAGCATTATGCAATACAGTTCAAACCTTAGTTCAGCTCTCTCATTGATGGGTACACTTGTAATTAATTTTTCCAATTTTGGAATATATTCTTCAGTTCTTGAAATCAGAGACCACAGTTTTGTTATGATAATATATATTAAGAAAATACATTTGTCACAAATATTTTATTTTTTCAAGTTGACCAAGGTGTTGCTGGTCTCTGGCCTAGCTTCATCGGGGCAAATGGCACATAAATATTCAAATTGTACATGATATCATAAATGGTGTTTACAGTCATGGGTTTTGGTTAGTTGCTTCCACGCTCTTGATAGAAATGGTGTGGATGCCATGTCATTAATAAATTGCAAAGAATTCTGATATATATGGAAAGCTTCCAAAATAACAAGTTTGGTTGTTGAATCTGGCTCTTTGATTATGTTTTTTTCTTCAAAGAGAAATTTATGATCTTTTTGTAACAGTGTTTAGCTATCGATGACTTCTTAAGGTCACAGTTCCGAATATAGGTCTTGTGCTCCTTCAATCGAAGTTCCGAATATAGGTCTTGTGCTCCTTCAAATCAAAAGCTCTGCAGGTCTGTCTTGTATACCATAAATTTCTCTTTGAAGAAGCAAAACTAATCGACAAGCCAGATTCAACCACTTGAACTTGATTTCCTTAAGCATGTTGCAGTACAGTGAGGATACAACCCTACCATTATAGACAAGGCTGTAACAAAGTTCCGGAAATTGAAGCCTATCTCCATGTTAACTCCTGTAATGCGCCCATTATGAGAGAATTTTGCAATTACTCCATTTTCCTGTGACATTGCCTTCAAAATTTCAAAAATCATCAAAACCTTTAATTTTAAAGTTATTCTTAAACTCATAAACAAAATGAACTTTTTAGGATCAAAGGATTATGTTGAAGATAAAAGCTCATGGGGAATATATAAAATGCCATGTAAATGTGGCGCTTCGTATATAGGACAGAACCATAGAGCCTTGCATTTTCGGTTGAAGGAGCACAAGACCTATATTTGGTACTGTGACCTAAAGTAGTCATCAATAGCTAAACACTGTTAACAAAAAGGACCATAAAATTCTCTTTGAAGAAGCAAAACTAATTGATAAGCCAGATTCAACCACCAAACTTGATATTTTGGAAGCTTTCCATATATATATATATATCATCATCATCATCATTGTCAACCATTATCAATCCACTGCTGGACGAAGGTCTCCCCAAGTTTCCTCCACAACGGTCTGTCTTGTGCCAGTCTCCTCCATGTCACCCCTGCATACTTTCGAATTTCATCCACCCATCTCCCATGTGGTCTTCTTCTGGGTCTTTTCCTGTCCCTTGGAATCCAATCTAAAATTTCGGCTGTCCATCGATGATCTGTCCTTCTGGCAGTATGTCCAGCCCATTGCCATTTCAGGGATTTAACTCTGATATTCAAATATTCAAATTGTACATGACATCATAAATGGTGTTTACAGTCACGAGTTTTGGTTATTTGCTTCCACGTGCTTGATAGAAATGGTGTGGATGCCAGGGCATTAATAAGTTGTGAAGAATTCTGATATATATATATATATATATATATATATATATATATATATATATACTCAACCGAGAGAACAAGCTGGATTCAGGAGTGGCTACAGCACAATAGATCATATCCACGTACTGAGAGAACTAATTGAAAGAGCGAGGGAATATGAACTTCCATTGTGCATGGCTTTTATAGATTATGAAAAAGCCTTTGATTCGGTGAAACCATCAGCAGTTACAATGGCTCTGAAAACCTGCGGTATTGAAGATGCATACATTAATATTATTAATAACATCTATGAAAATGCAAGTGCAAAGATTAGGCTGTTTGAAAATACAACACACATAAAAATTGGAAAGGGAGTGAGACAAGGTGACACCATATCTCCGAAGCTCTTTAATGCCACATTGGAGGGTGTTTTTCAGTCGCTGAGCTGGGAAAACAAAGGGATAAAGATTAATGGAGATTATCTAACCCACCTTCGTTTTGCTGATGACGTAGTCATTTTTGCAACTACCCCATCAGAGCTGCAGAGTATGATCCAGGAACTTGCTGACAAGAGTAAAGAAGTGGGATTAAAAATGAACTTTCAGAAGACAAAAGTGATGTTCAATGCTTTTACAAGAAATGAAGATTTATTGATTGATGGAGAAAAGCTGGAGATAACAGACACGTACGTTTATCTTGGACAGCAGATATCAAGTGAGGGTCACATTGATGAAGAAATTAATCGGCGTACAAAACTTGCCTGGAGAGCTTTTGGAAGAAACAGCATAATTTTCAAGAGCAATATGCCATTATGTCTTAAAAGAAAAGTGTTTGATCAATGCATCCTTCCAGTGCTTACGTATGGTGCAGAGACGTGGACCTTAACTAAAAGAGATATACAAAGACTGCAGACAACTCAAAGAAGCATGGAGAGGTGCATGCTTCGTGTAACCAGGAGAGATAAGAAGAGGAACTCGTGGATCCGAAAAATGACAAGAGTGGAAGACATCATGATCAGAGTTATATATATATATCAGAATTCTTCACAACTTATTAATGCCCTGGCATCCACACCATTTCTATCAAGCACGTGGAAGCAAATAACCAAAACTCGTGACTGTAAACACCATTTATGATGTCATGTACAATTTGAATATTTATGTGTCATTTATCCTGATGAAGTTAGGCCAGAGCCCAGCGAAACCTTGGTTGACTTGAAAAAATAAAATATTTGTGACAAATGTTGTATTTTCTTAGTGTATTTTATCATCACCAGACCATAGTCTCTGATTTCAAGAATTTTTTGTTTAATGTATTGCCATGCTACATCGGTTGTATAAGTACACATCTAAGCATTTTAACATCCTGATTGGGTACTTCAAATTCTACTCACTATGTGAATACGAATTAAAGGAATGCTGTACATCTAATATTCCTAAAAAGAATGTAACTAATGTAAATAATGCAATCAATCATTTTTTGAAACTGAGAGTAAAAAAGTTCAGATTACTGAACCATTTGAATTTCCTACAACGATGTAAAAGATATTGTATCTTACCGAACTTTATATATCCTTGAAGTGTAACCTATACCTACTCAGAGCATAACAAAAGCAATCAGCAGTGCTTCTTTTGCCCTTTTTAGAGCTGTTATTAAGGACACTCCTAAGGGCATTGCAAAGGTGGAATATGAACTTTATGTTCTACATCTTTGGTTAGCTAAAACATTAGCAGATTTTGATACTTTAGACAGAAAAACTTCAGTTCGTAGTATCAACATGTCATCAAATCACAGGATTTCTCTTGAACAGAAATTCAAAAAATTGATACCTGATAATAACAATAAACAAGTCTTACACCATAATAATAATAATAATGGAATAGTATATCCAGGCAATGAATTGGTTGTCGATTTGTCCTGTCATAGTTTCACTGAAATTCAAAAGCGGACTTTGTGATATAATTCAAACTTCGCGATTTCAAGAAAGATACCTGTTTCAGACATAGATGCATCAGTTAAGGAATCTCTAATAAAAAGCAGTCTCAACTTTGAAGAGAAAGAAATAGTTAGACATTGCATCAGCCAAGTCATAATTGCAAATCATGCTACATTAGCTAGACTCAGTTTAACCACCAAAGAAAGCAATGTGCTGAAAGAATTGCACTGAAATTCCAATTTAATTGTCACTAGAGTTGACAAAGGAGGTCAGGCGGTTGTTTTAGACAAAAAGCATTATGATAACGAAGTCAAAAATCATATTTTGCGCAGACCTTACAAAGAATTAAAGAATGATCTTTCAGATAAACAATTAAAAGAAATGCACAAATTGATCAAAAACTCGGAAACTCTGAGCCAAAACATAAAAAACAAGCTTAAACCTTCATACACCTATTGTGCATAATTCTATGCTCTTCCTATAATATATAAATCTGGCATTCCTTTCCGGCCTATAGTAAATAATATTGGCACAGCAGCATATAAGTTATCCAAGTTCTTATCTTTAAAATTATCTACTTTGGCCACTTCAAAAGAAACATCTATGAAAAATTCCATTGAGTTTATCAATCAAGTCAAACTACACCCCTGTGTAGATCAACTTATGCTATCCTTTGATGTTGTATCTTTGTTCACCAATGTTTCACTAAAAGGGGGTTCTGAAATCCCTAAAAGCAGTCTTATAGAGCATCATCACAGTCAGCCTGTAGTTGAGGAAATAACAAGACTAGTGGACATTTGCATAAAACAAAACTTTTACTCTCCATGGAATGTTTTATGAACAGACTGAAGGTCTAGCCATGGGCAGCCCACTGTCCCATGAACAGGGATAACTGGTTTACCAGTTTTTTGGGGAGTAGCGCCCCCATGGCCCGAGCTGACCTTCTGATGAATTATCTTGCTTTCTCGTCTGTGTGCGATTATGTCATCGCAGGGGCAATTGTTCATTTAGCTGATAGGGAGTGGCGACCCCATGGCTCGATCCAACACATAGTGTATGATGTTTTCCCATTTTAGCCTTTAGTTGTTATCTTGACACGTACCCACCTCAGTTGTAGGTCAATGAGGTTGTGATTATGTGCCAGCACCAGAGTTTAGTTTCTCATTCTCTTTCCTTTATTCCCCATTTTGTGTTTCCCTCTTTGTTTTTCCGGGCTGGTTAGCTAGACTTACCTGCATGTTTGTCATATGTTTTGACCCATGAGGTGCAAAAGGGGAGGCTTAGGTTTCTAGAGGTTGGAGTGGTGGTGTTGCCAGCTGCCGACACTGCTCTTTGCCCCTTGCTTCACCCTAAATGGGAGGCTGGGAACTAACCCACTCCTAGTCCATAAAGTCAGTGGCCAAGTGGAGTCCTGTCTTCTAATATCTTATTCTTGCGTTTGACCGGGTTAGTTTGGAGATAGTGTGGGCATGCCAAATAGGTGTTCCAAGACTCAGGAAACTCTTGGTACTCGCTGAGCGCATATCTACCGTATCAACTTGCTATATCCGCTGCCTATCACCGGAGCCATGTCCTGCATCCTTTGGGACATGCGGACCTCCGGCTCTCCCCAGTTGGGCTCAATGGTGAGTGGGGAGGTCAGCGGATGAATTCTATTCCATCATTTAGGGATTCTTCTAACTCTTTCCCTTTTGTCAAACAGAAGAATTTTTTGGATAAGGAGCCTAGCTCCGCTCCTAAGAAACTACGTACTTTGACTGCTCACAATGCCTGTTTCTTTACCGTTCATGCACAGGATGACTATCAGAAACTTAGCTTAAAATTTCTCTTCTGGATTCAGAAGGCCCTTCTGGGTCCGTTGGGTCACCCAAAAGTGTCAAAAAGTTGCAGTCAGATCTCTTAGAGCAAATGTCAACTCCATGCCATGATGAATTGCTTCTCAATGTCTTCAACTTGGGTGGTGTCCTTGTGGATATCAAGCCTCACTAGTCGCTGAATTCATCCCAAGGTGTCATCTCTGAATGTGACCTCGTGGATGTTTCTGAGGAGGAACTTCTGAAGGAGCTTGCTAGCCAAGGTGTTACAGCAGTGTTCCTCGTCAAGTTTCACTGGAACGGGGACCTGGTGAACTCCAGGACAGTCATTCTGACCTTTGATCGCCCGACTCTACCATCCTCCATCCATGCGAGCTATTTGGAATTGTGCTGTGCATCCTTACATTCCCAACCTCCTTCGTTGCTTCAGATGCCAGGTGTATAGGCACTCACAGCAGTCTTGCCGTGGTGCTGCCACTTTCCGTCGTCGTGGGTTGCATGATCATCTTGAATTTTATTGTTCTGCTGCAGCTCCCCATTGTGTGAATTGCAAAGGCACCCACGGTGGCCAATGCGAAGGACTGCCTGAAGTGGATTGAGAAGCAGAGGATTCAGGAGGTAAAGACTCGTGAACACTTGTCTTACCCTGAAGCTCGAAGGACGATTGTTCCCACTGCGTCTGGTGGACGCACTTATACATCCGTATTGACTTCTCGCATATCTATTTATACTCAGATGGAGGTCAGTGTTCCGAATGACTGTCTTTTTTTCTTTTCGAGAGATCTATGCTACTGATACTTTGTCTTCGACACTGCAGCCCCCTACTAGGGAATCTCCTGCAGCCTCACCCAGGCGCATGTCTCCCAAACATGTTTCACATGCTACAATGTCTGATTCTTCCCCTGGTAAACCAAAAGGTAGGCACAAAAAATCCTCGGGCACTCAGCCTCAAACCAAGGCCCTCTTCTTCGAAACATCCATCGGTCCTCCCAGATAGCACACCGCCGAGGGGCCCTGTAGAACTTCTTAATGAACTGATGGACTCTGAGGGATGATGCTTAGAAATTCTGAGACCTTTTAGGTGTCCTTTTTTTTTTTTTTACCTGTTTTCATCTCCTTTTTTTCATCATAGCTTGTATCATTCAGTGCAATTGCCCCAAGACCTCTGACCATGAATGATGATTTGAAAGGCTTGCTGTCTTTACATACACCGGTGTGCGTGTGCCTCACGGAGACAAAACTCCGCCCTGCTAATGCTATTTCGGTGTGCAGACACAGCATTTTTTGTAAAGATCATTAGCATGGGGCTATCGCATGTGGAGAAGTGGCCATTCTTGTGCCTCATGGTGTTCCTGTCACAGCAGTCGCTCTGCATACAAATCTGCAAGCGGCATCAGTGAGACTTTCTGTACACCTTCTGCTAAACGTCTGCTCTATATACTTACCACCAGATGAAGCAGTAAGCCTTTCTGACATGGATGATTTGGTTGACCAGCTGCTGCCTCCTTTTTTCTTTCTTGGAGACTTTAATGCACATCATCTGCTGTGATGAGACCACAGTCGGGATTCAAGGGGGTGCATTGTCAAGTCCCTCCTGTCTACCACATCACTCTGTCCCCATAACACGGGGACAGCCACCTACTTCTATGAACCCAGCTGCTCGTACTCAGCCATTGATCTGTCGTTGTGTTCCCCATCCACATTTCTGGACTGGTCCTGGAGTGTGTCTGATGATCTCCTTGGCAGTGATCATTTTCCAATCTTTCTTCAGCTCACAGGTGACAGATACTGCCCTCCCACCCATGTTACTAGATGGAACATTGATTGGGCCAACAGGGGTGCATTCACTGCTTCAGTAACTATCACTCTTGATATGGTGTCCACAGGTACAGTCAATGACGCTTTGGCAGTGTTGCAGGGGGTTTGTGGCAAGACACGTTCTGGTTGTGTGAGGAAGGAAGATGTGTTGCAGTTGTGTAATGTGAAGCATAATGTTGTTAGCAAGGTGGAGTCCAATATTCTTAGGTGGTTTGACCATGTTGGAAAGAATGAGTGATGAGATGCTTACTAAGAATTTTTTTAGCCCAAGTGCCTGGAAGGAAAGGCAGAGGAAGGCCAAGGAAGTCATGGGAGGAGTAGATTCAGGAGTGTTTGCATGAGAAAAAGATCATGAGGGTGAAGTATAGAAGATCATGTGTGCATCGTATGATGGATGTCAGCGAAGCTTGAGTTGTATGTCAAGATCGCTGTAAATTGTGAAGTTTGATACGACAACAGTAAGTAAATAATCAGTTAAAAATTATCTGGTAGTTTGTTTTTCTTTGTGGAGCTAACCTCTGAATCCCAGAGAACAGCTTAGTGATATGTATGTATATTAAACATTCTTGATTTTTCTTTTTTAAAATTGGAAATTTCAGTAATATTTTTAATTTTGAAATCATTGCAGTTCAATATACCTTGAGATTTTCCCTCTTTGAGTGTTTTATATATACATTTTGTCACATATTATATACTTCATAGTTCAAAGCAAAAATAAAAATTTTCTTCAATTTTATCTGTTGGCATAATCTTTTTTGTTCACATTTTTTCAGTATGTTATAGTCACTTTTATTTATTGATTTTATTTTAACTCTCAAATATTTGGTGTGATATTAATGACATTTTTGAAGAAATTGCAGTTGTGTTTTGTTTTTAACAAGTTTTATCTTTTTCTTTTAAAATTGCCTATGTAGTTGTATCTCTTGTTTATTTAATTTTACTCTGCACAAGACTGCTGACACCATTTAAAAATATGTGAAGCAGATAGTCATCTTAAACTATTCAGATTATAAAGAAAAATGGATAAAGCAATAGAATTAAACTGTGAAATTGTAAAGTATGACCCAACTAGTCGACAGATAGCTTTTTTAGCAAAAGGTAGAAATTTCAGCTTATTACCAGTTAGTATTAAAAACAGTTATCCACCAATAGGTGCAACACTGCCAGGATTACTACCAAAGATAAAAACTTGCAAAGATAAGAGTCCTTTTAGAATAGTTGTAACAAAATCAAAAGCCCCTTTGATAAATTTGGAGAATTCATTCCTTTCAATAAGATGCATCATTGGTAAATACAATATTAAGAAGAGTATGAAATTTATTGATCTTATAAAGAATATCAAGAGTAGTAATGAAGGGGTTACCTCGGCAAGTATGGATGTATAATTTCCGTTCTGATAATTCATATAATGAACATGTCAAACCTTATATACGTGGCTTATATCAGTTTATGATAGCTATCAACAATTCAGTTGTGACACTCATATTACTGTTTCACGCTTTATTCTTGAACATATCGATTACCTGCGGCAGCTTGTTTTATACAATGTAATATATGAAAAAGTAAGCACATTCGATTACAGTATTATTAAATGTTATCAAGAAGTACTTTCCAGATTTCAGTTTAGCTATATATTCCAGTAGGTTTATTGTTGCAGTGCTTGGGATTTGTCCTCCTTTTTTGGCCAAAGGTTGTACATTTTGAATATGAAGATTCACATGACAAGTAGCATGAAGTAGAACGTTGAACAGGTTGCGTCTTTGGGCGCCATGGAATTAATGTATTTCTACAAAATGAGGCGATATAAGAAATGGTTGTAAAATCAGCGAAAATTAATTCCCATGACTGACAGCCAACCGTAAAAGTAAACCATTTCATTAAAATGAGATGTATTTACGAAAAAAATGGATTATTTACAGAATGTATGATTTCAACATCAAAAGGGCAAAAACCCGAATGAAAAAAGAATGTATGATTTCAACGTCAACAGGATAAAAACCAGATCGGAGAAACTAAAACCTTCGATAAAATCTATTCAGACTCCCACTGGCAATGTGCCCATAACAGTTTCAGCTATCTTTCATCATAGCCATCATCTGTGGGTATATGCACATCTGTTGAACGCCCATTGTTGGGTAGCCTGACTCACGTCATATTCACCTCCAGACCACACTACAGCGATGCCACGTTGGCATCGCGTTGCATTTCTCCGATTGTACTTTTCTGCACAACTGTCATTGCACATCTGGTCAGGTGCATTTGTACTCGTTCACCCTATCTTGGTTGGTTGTCACGTAACAGTGAATATATTCTTTTAGTCACCATCAGTTATCGAGGATATCCATTATTATTAATACTAATTTGATCTATTATTAAATTTCGGTTTGGATTTCCATTTTAATTTCTGTTTTCTTTCTTGCTCAATCAAGTACTTCTACGAGTAAGGCAATTCCCCCTGGAAGACTGGACAAAAGCGAAAATACTACACCTCTCATCGAACCCATAGTCAGATCCTAACCTCTGAAGCAGTTGCTATTGAAAAAACTGAGGAATATAATTGTCATAATAATACCCCCAATGGAATTCCCTTACCCCTGAAAGTACCTGATTGAGCAAGAAAGAAAACAGAAATTAAAATGGAAATCCGAACTGAAATTTAAAAATAGATCAAATTAGTAATAATAATGGATATCGTCGATAATAGATGGCGACAGAAAGAATATTTTCACAGATTACGTGACAACCAACCAAGCTAGGATGAATGAATACAAATGCACCTGACCAGATGTGCAATGACAGTTGTGCAGAAAAGTACAATCGGAGAAATGCAACGTGACGTCAACGTGGCACAGCTGTATTTTGGTCTGGAGGTGAATACGATGCGAGTCAGGCTACCCAACAACGGGCGTTCAACAGACACGCACATACCCACAGATGATGGCTATGATGAGAGATAGCCAAAACTAGTATGGGCACATTGCCAGCGGGAGTATATATAGGTTTTATCGAAGGTTTGTTTCTTCATTCTGGTTTTTGTCCTTTTGATTTTGAAATCATACATTCTTTAAATAATCCACTTCTTTCGCAAATATATCTCATGTTAAGGAAATGGTTTGTTTTTACGGGCAGCTGTCTGTCATGGAAATTATTTTTCGCTGATTCTACAACCATTTCTTATATCACCTCGTTTTATGGAAATAAGTTTATTCCGTGCTGCCCAAAGCTGCAACCTGTTCAACGTTCTACTTCACGTTACTCATCATGCGAATCTTCATATTCAAAATGTACAACTTTAGTCCAAAAAAGGACTAATCCCAAGCACTGCAACAATAAACCTACTGGACTATATAGCTAAACTGAAATCTTGCGAGTACTTCTTGATAACGTTTAATAATACTGTAATAGAATGTGCATGCTGTTACATGTATTACAATTGCATACAACAAGCTCCCGCAGGTAATCGATATGCTCAAGAATAATGTGTGAAATAGTAATATGAGTGTCACAATTGTACCATTGATAGCTGTCATAAACCAAGTATGGATGTGATATCACTGTATCCAAATACACCTATTCCTGAAGCTATAGAAATCATAATAAAAAAATTTAAAAAAATGTATGAATTACAAATTAATCAAGTTGAAGAAATATTCTGAGATATATATATACAAAAAACAACTTTTTTTGAATATGAGGGTAAAATACATATGTTAATGGGGTCGAGTTTACGTAGGTGTGATGTTAATTTCGGGACCAACCGGTGAGCGCTTACGCCACAGCACGGCATAATATGCAAATTATCGTCGGTGATGTTTAAGGAGTACGACAAACTGAATGTAATCAGTCGTCGGCGTACGGACACATGCAAAGACCCTGAAAAAGCTGCAATGCCTGGACATAGAAGACGTGTACGATTTCAGCAGTTATCGGACTTTGAGCGAGGTCGTCTTGTCGGACTCCGCGAGGCTGGGTGGTCGTATCGTCGTATTGCAGAGCGAATTGGACGGGGAAATATCGGTTGTGGTACAGTGGTGGGGTAGGTGGTCCGAGGAACATTCCCACACGAGAAGACGTGGAAAGGGGGTGTCACGGACGGACTGATGAGGGACCGATCGACGCATAAGAAGAGCGGCATTGTCAAGCAAAACATCCACTGCGACGCAAATCCGAGCTGCCGTTGCACCTGAGGTGACTGTGCAAACAATCCACAACCGTCTACTGGATGCAGGACTACGTGCACGTGTACCTCTGACTCCAGCCCACTGACAGGAACGTCTGCACTGGAGAACGCAATGGCGATCTGTCGTGTCCAGCGATGAAAGCAGATTCTGCTTGGGAGCCTCCGATGGCCGTATGCGTGTTCGCAGACGCACAGGGGAGCGTCTCCACCCTTCTTGCATCTGCCAGCAACACACGGGCCTACACCTGGTCTCCTGGTGTGGGGAGCGATCAGCTATCACTCCCGTAAACAACTAGTGTTTGTACCAGGTACGTTAAACAGAACCTCCTACATCAACAACATCATTCAGCCCGTTGTGCCATTTGTAAGGTCGGTCCATCGTGGTATTTTCCAGCAAGATAACGCACGCCCATACACTGCATGTGCAACGCAACATGTACTTCGGAGTGTGAAACAACTTCCATGGCCTGCACGTTTACCGGATTTGTCCCCGTTCAAGCACGTGTGGGATTTTATGGGATGACGACTTATCCGGTCTCCGTGGCCAGTCACGACCATCCCCGATTTACGCGTCCAGGTTGAGGATGCTTGGAACTCAATACCCCAAACTTACATCCAACATCTGTACGACAGACTCCATGCCAGAATTGCACAGTGTGACGCAGTCCATGGCGGTTCAACCTCGTACTAGCCATGTTACATGGAAATGTTATTTTTCAGGTTACCAGCAAATACAGCTGTATTTTGCCATAATGTTTTGATCATGTTATCCTCTGTATTCCGTTATTATGCTGTATAAATTTTGTTGGTATTAGACATCTCCTTCTTGGTGTTCTTTTTTCACTTTCCGCCAGTGTATATCGGCAAAAAAAGTAGAGGCCCAATGGGATCTACATTATCAAGTTTATTTGCTGAAATGATCCTTGAAGATATAATTATTGAAAAATTGAATGAGAAACCATTACTATATCTGTGATATGTGGATGACATCTTTATTGTATCACATATGCAAGATGAATTAAAGGCGATGGCTGAAAGATATACTGAAATATAACCAACTATAAAACTGACCTTGGGAATAGAACAGGATAACTCCATCCCCTATTTGGATGTACTAATCATAAAAGCAGATAATTATTTCAATTATAAAGTACATAAAAAGTCAGCATATGTTCCAATTCTAATACCATATAATTCTTTCCATCCCACAACACATAAGGACTATGCAGTTTGTAATCTAATAAAAAGGGCCTTCACACACACATGCAATAAAAAATTTTGTGAAGAAAAATTACCTGGATTAAAAATATATTAAAAGCATACAGATATCCAAGCAACTTAATCAATAATAGCCTAATTAAAAAAATATAAAAATCCATTCACATCAAATGGGAGAAGAAGAATGATGGGAAAGATATGTAGTACATTGGCTTGTTTCCTTCTTTGCGTAACACCAATCAAAAAATAAATGTTGCAGTTAAAATATTTAAAAAAGGTTTAGGACAATCAGCTACAATGATAGCCACATGGATTAATAACACCAGACAGAAGATTTCGATTTTAGAACAAGCAGGAGTATACGGAATTCCCATTAGACAAGATCCAGAATCATCTTGTAAAAAGATTTACTTCGGAAATACCAAAAACAGATTAAAAAAAGCGACTAAACCACCATGTTAAAAATTGGGGAAAAAAAGAAAATAAAACAGCACTGATGCAATATTGTTTGTAACAAAATATGAGTCCCCAATTTGAAGATATTTCAATAATTTGTAAGCATTGTAATGAATGGGAGATGCGATATTCAGAAACAGTTACAAATGAAAAACAAAAAAATGTGGCTTGTAACATTCAAGAACCATACAATATGCCTGAAGTATGTAGAACCTTGATTAAAAAAGAAGCGAAATTTAACTAACATAAAAGAGAAAATGAAGTTTCTAATTACCATTTAGTTTCGTAGATGGTGGCACAGGAACATGACGAAGATTAGAATTGCACATGACATAAGATACGAGATGTTTCTTCGGCACATGGAGAGAACCCTGCAGCGAACATCAGCCAGAGCATGTTTTTGTGTTTTCCTTTTTCACAGATAGCGGCGACTTGAAGTCTGACCCTTCTGAAGATATGTGGGGACCACTTGAAAAGCTTTAAGAGTAAATTTTGGGGTTTCAATGAGGTTCTTTGAAATGCAAGTATACGGATATATATATAAAGATTTTTAATTATGATGTAGCATAATGTAACCGTAGTATATAGACTTCTATTAACTGTTCATATGGTTTCTCAGTTATTTTGAAATTCATAAAACTTGCTTTTAACAGTGCTTTAGTATATGTGAATTTTGCAAAGTTTTGAACTGAAAATGATGGGCAGTCTTAGTGAGAGATATTGGGGGGGGGTTCTTGAGGTGCTCCATGGGCGACAATGGCACACAGAACAGCGAGAAGGGCCTCTGTGAATTTTGGAGAGGTACCAGCTAGTTCTGTGTGACATTGGTCGAAAGACCCCAACTCACTGGGTTTTGTTCCAAATTCCTTAGGTTGAATGACCAACTGCAACCTTCAGCTGTAGACTAATCCCCCCACACTGGTGTACTTGCCTGATTAAAGACACAAAGATACAATGTTCCGCACTCTAGTGTGGGATATGGTGGACCTACCACACTTGAGAAGGACAGTCCACCACGGAATCAAACTGGAATTTCCAAAGGGCATGATAAAACAGATCTCGGCTGAATGACTCTAAGATTGGTGTATGGAACACTAGAGGTATAAATGGCAAGATGAATGAGGTGACTGAAGAAATGAATAAGTATAGATTGGATGTGCTGTGTGTAAGTGTCACCAAAAAGAAGGAAATTGGGATAGAAGTAAATGGAATGGTGAGTGTGTTGTCTGGAGTATTGGATAATGTGAGAGGACAGGCTGGTGTAGGTGTGATTTTAAGTGAAAAGATGAACAACTTGATTCACTATAGCTGCATAAGTGAGAAAATTCTTTGGATTCGTTTCAAAGTGAAACTTCAGAGAATAGTAATTGTTGTAGTGTATGCTCCTTGTGACACTGAACCTTCTGATAGGAAGGGAGATTTCTGGAATGAGCTAAGAGCTGTTTTGACCCAGTTTGGTGCTAAAGAGAAAGTTATAATGGCAGAGGATTTCAATGCTAGAGTAGGTGTGCAGAATGCAATTTTTGACAATGTTCTGGGTATATTTAATGATCCTTGTGTGAATGATAATAGTGAAAGATTAATTGAACTCTGCATTGAAAATGGTTTGTGTGTTTGTAATACATTTTTCAATGACAAGTATGTCCACACATACACTAGGAAAAATCATACTCATGGTCAAAAGTGTGTTATAGATTTTGTTGTTTACAATCAGCATCTGAAACACCTAGTTGTTGACACTCATGTGATGAGAGGTACGGATGTTGGCTCTGATCATTACTTGGTAGTGTCACGAATGAAACTGAATGTTGGTTGGAGAAAAAGAAATAAGAAAAGGCCTAGGATGGAAAGAATAAAGGTTGAAAGGCTCCTTGAAGATCATCAGCATTACTCTAACTTACTCAGAGGATGACTGAACGAGCTAAAGTCATGTGAGAGGGATATAGAAGTGAGAATGTTTTAAGAACTGTGTTGTCACAGCTGTGGAAGAGGTTTGTGGTACCACAATAGTGGGTAACGATGGAGGTGATGCTTGGTAGAATAGTGAGATTAAAGAGGCAGTAAAGAAAAAGAAGGAAACCCATTTGGGGATGTTGCAAGGTAAAGTTTCTGAGGATGAATATCATTGTGAGAAGCATGAAGCAGCTAAGCTGGTTTGCCAGAGTAAGGCAAAAGATAGGAAGGAAAAGGTGGAGAGGCATGATTTGGCTTTTTGGAATGATAGAAAAACTTTCTGGAAGTACATGAGACTCAGGAAAAATAGGGGAAACAAAGTTATAAGTTTTGTGAAGAATAGGATTGGGGAAGTGATATGAGAGCCCAATGAGCTAAGTGAAAGATGGAGTGTAAACTTTTGTGAGTTATTAGATTAAGAAAGCAAAGGGGATTCTGAGACAGAAGCAGATGATGTTACAGTGAAGGATGGTAGCACAGGAGGGGTCTCAAAGAACAGGTGTGTAAATCTCTAAAATCTCTTCAGAATGGCAAGGCTCCGGTTGTTGATGGCATAACTGCTGAGATGTTGAAATATGTTGGTGACTCTGTAATTGACTGGTTAACTGAAATGTGTCATTTTGTGCTGGGAGTTAGGAATGGTCCCTCGGGAATTGAAGGATGCTATCATTGTTCCCTTGTATAAGGGAAAAGGGGATCAGACTGAATGCAAGAACTATCGTGGTATTAGCCTACTAAGTGTGCCAGGGAAAGTGTTTGGTAAGGTTGTTATTGAAAAAGTGTGGGGTCTTACATCAGAGAAATTGTGTGATGTTCAGAGTGGTTTTATGCCTGGTAAAGGCTGCACTAACCAAATTTTTGCATTATGCATGATGATTGCAAAGTATCTGGCTGTTGGTAAGAAAGTTTTTGCTGCCTTCATAGATTTAGAGAAAGCTTATGACCGAGTAAATAGGACACTTTTGTGGAAGGTATTGAATAAATATGGTGTTATTGGGAATCTACTTAATAGTGTAAAAGCTGTGTATGCTGGCAGTAGAGCTTGTGTATGAGTGAATGGTGTTTTATCAAAATGGTTTTCTAATGGTGCAGGAGTCAGACAAGGTTGTGTAGTGTCACCAAGGCTGTTTAATATATTTATGGATGTGTGCATGCATGATGCCAAGATGGGCAATGCTGGTTCATGTCTTAGTAATATCCGTGTGTGCAGATTGCTGTATGCTGATGACAGTCTTGTTGGCAGAGAGTATGTTGTCCCGGATGTTCGAAGTTTGCATGAAATTCAAACTGAGTATAAATAAGGCAAAACCCAAAGTTATGTTTTTTGAGCGAGGAATTGTTAGCACTATGTCATATAAGTCTAAATGGTACACTGATTGACCAGGTGAATGAGTTTGTGTATTAAGGAAGCATGTTTGACCGAGAGAACATATTGTATGGTGAAATTAGTAGGCAAGTGAATTCTTCATTGCAAGTCATATCTGCTTTATAAGGTTTTCACAAAAATGATGTGTTCTCAAGAGAGTCTTGCTTAGCTGTGTACGAAAGAGTACTTTTTCCTACTCTGATGTATGGCAGTGAAACATGGGTACTACAGAAGAAACATAGGAGTCATTTGTGTGCTGGAGAAATGCGTTACCCACAGGGGGTTTGTGGCAAGACATGTTCCGATTGTGTGAGGAATTAAGATGTGTTGCAGTTTTGTAATGTAAAGCAAAATGTTGTTAGCAAGGTGGAGACTAATATGCTTCGGTGGTTTTTCCATGTTGAAATAATGAGTGATGAGATGCTTACTAAGGAAATTTTTATAGCCCAAGTGGCAGGAAGAAAATGCAAAGAAAGGTCAAGGAAGTCATGGAAGGGTCAGATTCAGGAATGTCTGCATGAGAAAAAGATTATGAGAATAAAGTATAGAAGGACTTGTGTACGTTGTGTGATGAATGTTAGCAAAGCCTGAATTGTGTGTCAAGATCGCTGAAAATGGAAAAGTTTGATGCAGTAACAGTAAGTAAATAATCAGTTAAAAATTTATCTAGTAGTTTGTGTTTCTTTGTGGAGCTAACATCTGAATCTCACAGATTAGCTTAGTGATATGTATGTATGTTGAATTGAAAATTCAAGGCAAGAAGACAATGTAATTAGTGGTGAAGAAATATACTGTATGTATATCATCATCATCAACCAATATCAATCCACTGCTGGACGAAGGTCTCCCCAAGCTTCCTCCACAACGGTCTGTCTTGTGCCAGTCTCTTCCATGTCACTCCCGCATACTTTCGAATTTCATCCACCCATCTTCCATGTGGTCTTTTTCTGGGTCTTTTCCTGTCCCTTGGAATCCAATCTAAAATTTCAGCTGTCCATCGATGGTCTGTCCTTCTGGCAGTATGTCCAGCCCATTGCCATTTCAGGGATTTAACTCTGATCATGATGTCTTCCACTCTTGTCATTTTTCGGATCCACGAGTTCCTCTTCTTATCTCTCCTGGTTACACCAAGCATGCACCTCTCCATGTTACTTTGAGTTGTCTGCAGCCTTTGTATGTCTCTTTTAGCTAAGGTCCACGTCTCTGCACCATATGTAAGCACTGGAAAGATGCATTGATCAAACACTTTTCTTTTAAGACATAATGGCATATTGCTCTTGAAAATTATGCTGTTTCTTCCAAAAGCTCTCCAGGCAAGTTTTGTACGCCGATTAATTTCTTCACCAATGTGACCCTCACTTGATATCTGCTGTCCAAGATAAACGTATGTGTCTGTTATCTCCAGCTTTTCTCCATCAATCGATAAATCTTCATTTCTTGTAAAAGCATTGAACATCACTTTTGTCTTCTGAAAGTTCATTTTTAATCCCACTTCTTTACTCTTGTCAGCAAGTTCCTGCATCATACTCTGTAGCTCTGATGGGGTAGTTCCAAAAATGACTATGTCATCAGCAAAACGAAGGTGGGTTAGATAATCTCCATTAATCTTTATGCCTTTGTTTTTCCCAGTTCAGTGATTTGAAAGACATTTTCCAATGTGGCATTAAAGAGCTTCGGAGATATGGTGTCACCTTGTCTCACTCCTTTTCCAATTTTTATGTGTGTTGTATTTTCAAATAGCAGAATCTTTGCACTTGCATTTTCATAGATGTTATTAATAATATTAATGTATGCATCTTCAATACCGCAGGATTTCAGAGCCATTGCAACTGCTGATGGTTTCACCGAATCAAAGGCTTTTTCATAATCGATAAAAGCCATGCACAATGGAAGTTCATATTCCCTCGCTCTTTCAATTAGTTCTCTCAGTACGTGGATATGATCTATTGTGCTGTGGCCACTCCTGAATCCAGCTTGTTCTCTCGGTTGAGCCATGTCCAGTGTTAACCTTCAAGCAGTGTGAAAGAACTTTAGTGAAGATTTTATAAACCACTGATAGGAGGCTGATAAGTCTGTAGTTCCTGAGATCCTCAATGTCACCTTTTTTATGTAGCAAGATCATTGTAGCGTTGTTCCAATCCTCAGGAATTTTCCCTTCATTAAGGCATCGAGTGAAAATTTGGGCGAGTACTGTTTCGATTTCTCCACTTGCTTCTTGTATGATGTCTACAGTAATTCCATCTTCTCCTGGAGCTTTTCCCCGCTTCATGTTCTTAATTGCATGTGCAACTTCTGCTGGAAGGACTGGAAGAACTCTGGTACCTTTCATGATGCCTGGAGTACATGTATCATCCCTTTCATATAATTTGGAGTAGAAATCTTTCACTCTTGTCAAAATTTCGCCTCTATTTCTTGTTACAGAACCATCTTCTTTTCTCAGTGCCATAATCTGTTTTTTCCCTTACTGAGATGTCCCTTTGCTATCTTTAGGCTTTGGTTGTTTTCAATTGCTTTCCTCACTAGTTCACAGTTGAATTTCTTTACGTTTTCAGTGATACTCTTTCGTACTGTCTTGCATAGCTCTATATATTCCACTTTGGAAGTCACATCTTCTTTAGTTGTCCTCATCTCTCTTCTTTTTTGCATCAACATTTTGGTTTTTCCTGATAATTTGTTCACATGCAATTTGTTCTTAGACCCAGCTAATTTTGTTGCTGTTTCCATAAGAGCTTTGGTTACTTTTCTGTTAACTTCAGAAATATCCACTTCTTCCGATGTTAGGCCTTCTAAAGCAGAGAATCTGTTCTTCAGTTCCAATTTGAAGGTATTATGGTGTTTTTTAAGGTTGGTTATGTCAATACATTTTGTTTGTCTTATGAGCTTGCTACATTCGAGTTTAGTGTTGAGGTGCATCTTACATCTCACCAATCTAGGGTCACTACCTGTGTTGAACTTGTTTAGCACACTGCAGTCTTCTATGACGAATTTTTTGTTACACATAATAAAATCAATTTCACTTGTCGTCCCATTTGGATGTCTCCATGTCCATTTCCTGTGTGGCTTTTTCTTGAAAAAGGAGTTCAAGATGAAAAACCCTTCTGCCTCTGCAAACTCTACGAGAGTATTTCCACGCTGGTTTCTGTTGCCGTGACCGAATTTACCTACTGAAGTTTCATTCTGTTGCCGTTGCCCTATTTTTGCATTGAAATCTCCCATAATTATCTTCAAGTGCTGCTTACCTTTATTATTTAGATGACGAATTTCCTCATAAAATTCTTCAATTTCTTCTTCAGCATGACTTGTGGTGGGTGCATAAGTTTGAATAATCTGAGCCTGGTATCTTCTCGAGAGTTAGATAACGAGTCGTGCAGCTCTGTCAGAGGAGCTTTCAACTTCTACAACTTTATCCTTCAGTTTCTTGTTTATTATAAATCCAACACCACTAGTTCTGCCAGTATCTGTCCCACGATAGTAGAAGAGATGTCCACTTTTCAGTTCAATGAGATCTTCTCCTTTTCTCCTTACCTCACTTAGCCCGACGATGTCCCACTTGATCCTTTGTAGTTCCTCTTCCAATTCAAGAAGCCTTGAATCAGAAGATAGGGAGCGTCCGTTATACGTAGCCAAGGTCAGCATCAGATGGCAGCCTAGTCCGGTCCTCCGGGGATTCTTAGCACCCTCTGCCTTCATGTCGCACTGGCCGCTGCCTTGGCCAGGTACATTCCAGCTGCCGGAGACTGAGGGCCAAGATTTAAGTTGTGGAGTCATTTTGGAGGGGTTTGGCCATAACTCACCACGCTGGCCAAGCGGGTTGGTGAGTGTGGGATAGCATTTCCTCTAATCCCGATGGTATAGTTATACCGCTATTGGCGGTCGTCAGAGCCCCTTTAGTGGGAACAGGATGTACCACGAGAAGGCGGGGTTGACATTTGTCAAGGAGAGGCTGTGATGTTACGCATCACCTGACCTTACATCCCATATGTATATATATATACTGAAAACCAAACATAAGCCCCAAAAAAGAAACCATTTTGAAATTCTAAAGTGCCCAAGGCTGCATAAAAGAAAGATCAAAACATAATACTAAAAATGCAACCAACCAGCAAGAAAAAAAACAAATTTTTAAAAAAAGAAGAAAATTAACCCAAAAAGACGGGGGGGAATTTTCAACAAAAAAAGCAGAGAATGAAACACAGAAAGAAAAAAACAAAAACGACAAAGCCCTACTCTTGAAGCAAAGAAGCCGTGGAGCAGGCAGAAAAAAAAAAATTCAAAAGAAAGCCAGAAGAAAATAGGGAGTATAGATCAATGACTGATTCTCCCTTGGCTTTGTTTGGGGCAAGCATGAAGAGAATCCCTCACATATCTACACAGACCAGAGAAGTGTGGGTTTCTGCTAGTTTAGCTTTCTGCAAGGCCCAATTAAATATTAAGGTTAAATTCAGCAAATGCTAAATGGGACAAATAACCCAAAAAGCAACAAACTAAACCACATTGCACAACTCGCACGATAACCTAGCTGAGAGATAACTAGTAAATCACTTTCTGAAGGAGTACAACCTCTTTCAACAACACTATATGAAAGGAAAAAGGAAATTTGCTGATGAAAAACGAAATTATATACATACACACATATATAAATATGTGTATATAATGTGGAAACATCTGTGGTTTAGTTGGTGTAGATCAGTGTTTGGTGAAAACTGGCACAATCACTACATTCAAAGAAGCTCATAACATGAGAGTGATGAAGTTCTCTGTGAGTCCTGTTGTCAGAGTTGCTGTAGAACCTCAAAATCCATCAGATTTACCGAAACTCGTTGAAGGTCTTAAACGACTTGCAAAATCTGATCCTATGGTCCAGTGTATAATTGAAGAGTCTGGGGAACACATTGTTGCTGGTGCAGGTGAACTTCACTTGGAAATTTGTTTGAAAGATCTGGAAGAAGATCACGCTTGCATTCCTCTTAAAAAAACGACCCTGTTGTAGCATACAGAGAAAGAGTATCAGAAGAATCGAACATTATGTGCTTATCTAAATCTCCTGATAAGCACAACAAATTGTACATGAGAGCTATGCCATTGCCAGATGGTCTTGCAGAAGACATTGACAAGGTAAATAAGCTTTTTTTTTCTCTGTTATAACTATGGTGTCAACTTTTTAGCCAAATAAACAAGACTACCCAATTCAGCAATATGGAAGCCAGACACATTGCAAATCACAGACTTGAACACAGATTCATCATTGAATCTTCTTGGTTTGTGACAGCTGGTTTCCACCCTTTTAATGAACAATTTGTCATCTCAAGTGCTACTTATTTCATACCTTGGTATTGCTAATCAGTCTGTCATGTGGGAATCACATCTTGACTACCATTACCAGCAGCTAATACGGCCCTTAGCCAGCTGTGCTCAAACTTCAACATTAGGCTGTTTGTAGTATTTAAAAAGCAGGGTTGGAGAAACTGAAGTCGTGGAATTCGCAGTTATAAGTCTCTAACTATTCAGGATGCCGTGCAGTGTGGTACTTTTGAGCAGTGCTGAACACAACTAAGTGTGTATATGTAATAATTAGAATTTATTTTCAACTTAGTGTAAGAAGGTCTAAAAAAGTACCAATAAACATGGTGAATTTCATTTGTTGAATACAAATTGACACCAGAGCCACAAATTTGTTTTGCTGCATACTGCATTTTTGTGTTCTTTAAGGAACTAATATTTGAGTTTTCTTGTGAGTATTTCAAAAAAGATAGATATTTTAAGTTGGAAATACAATAAGTTTCTCCTGAGCTGCTTTGGTGGAATTTGGACTGGTGTTTAAAGGTTGCATATACTCAAATTTTGTTGCCGTTAAGGGACTAAACTATATGAAATACATTTTGTTTCATCTACCATCTGTGTGAGGTTGGTTGTCAAAGAATTAATACTAAGCTTATACTAAGACTTATACGCGAGTACATACAGTAATTTTTTTTTTTTTAAGGTCAGGTGATGCGTAACATCACAGCCTCTCCTTGACAAATGTCAACCCTGCCTTCTCGTGGTGCATCCTGTTCCCACTAAAGGGCTCTGACGACCGCCAATAGCGGTATAACTATACCATCGGGATTAGAGGAAATGCTATCCCACACTCACCAACCCGCTTGGCCAGCGTGGTGAGTTATGGCCAAACCCCTCCAAAATGACTCCACAACTTAAATCTTGGCCCTCAGTCTCCGGCAGCTGGAATGTACCTGGCCAAGGCAGCAGCTAGTGCAACATGAAGGCAGAGGGTGCTAAGAATCCCCGAAGGATCAGACTAGGCTGCCATCTGATGCTGACCTTGGCTACGTATAATGGACGCTCCCTGTCTTCTGATTCAAGGCTTCTTGAATTGGAAGAGGAACTACAAAGGATCAAGTGGGACATCGTCGGGCTAAGTGAGGTAAGGAGAAAAGGAGAAGATCTCGTTTTACTGAAAAGTGGACATCTCTTCTACTATCATGGGACAGATACTGGCAGAGCTAGTGGTGTTGGGCTTATAATAAACAAGAAACTGAAGGATAACGTTGTAGAACTTGAAAGTTCCTCTGACAGAGCTGCACGACTCGTTATCCAACTCTCGAGAAGATACTAGGCTCAGATTATTCAAACTTATGCACCCACCACAAGTCATCCTGAAGAAGAAATTGAAGAATTTTATGAGGAAATTTGTCATCTAAATAATAAAGGTAAGCAGCACTTGAAGATATTTATGGGAGATTTCAATGCAAAAATAGGGCAACGGCAACAGAATGAAACTTCAGTAGATAAATTCGGTCACGGCAACCGAAACCAGCGTGGAAATACTCTCGTTGAGTTTGCAGAGGCAGAAGGGTTTTTCATCATGAACTCCTTTTTCAAGAAAAAGCCACACAGGAAATGGACATGGAGATATCCAAATGGGACGACAAGTGAAATTGATTTTATTATGTGTAACAAAAAATTCGTCATAGAAGACTGCAGTGTGCTAAACAAATTTAACACAGGTAGTTACCATAGATTGGTGAGATGTAAGATGCACCTCAACACTAAACTCGAACGTAGCAAGCTCATAAGACAAACAAAATGTGTTGACATAACCAACCTTAAAAAACACCATAATACCTTCAAATTGGAACTGAAGAACAGATTCTCTGCTTTAGAAGGCCTAACATCGGAAGAAGTGGATATTTCTGAAGTTAACAGAAAAGTAACCAAAGCTCTTATGGAAACAGCAACAAAATTAGCTGGGTCTAAGAACAAATTGCATGTGAACAAATTATCAGGAAAAACCAAAATGTTGATGCAAAAAAGAAGAGAGATGAGGACAACTAAAGAAGATGTGACTTCCAAAGTGGAATATATAGAGCTATGCAAGACAGTACGAAAGAGTATCACTGAAGACGTAAGGAAATTCAACTGTGAACTAGTGAGGAAAGCAATTGAAAACAACCAAAGCCTAAAGATAGCAAAGGGACATCTCAGTAAGGGAAGAAAACAGATTATGGCACGGAAAAAAGAAGATGGTTCTGTAACAAGAAATAGAAGCGAAATTTTGACAAGAGTGAAAGATTTCTACTCCAAATTATATGAAAGGGATGATGCATGTATTCCAGACATCATGAAAGGTACCAGAGTTCTTCCTGTCCTCCCAGCAGAAGTTGCACATGCAATCAAGAACATGAAGCGGGGGAAAGCTCCAGGAGAAGATGGAATTACTGTAGACATCATACAAGAAGTAAGTGGAGAAATCGAAACAGTACTCGCCAAAATTTTCACTCGATGCCCTAATGAAGGGAAGATTCCTGAGGATTGGAGCAACGCTACAAGGATCCTGCTACATAAAAAGGGTGACATTGAGGATCTCAGGAACTACAGACCTATTAGCCTCTTATCAGTGGTTTATAAAATCTTCACTAAAGTTCTTTCACACCGTTTGAAGGTAACACTGGACATGGCTCAACCGAGAGAACAAGCTAGATTCAGGAGTGGCTACAGCACAATAGATCATATCCACGTACTGAGGGAACTAATTGAAAGAGCGAGGGAATATGAACTTCCATTGTGCATGGCTTTTATCGATTATGAAAAAGCCTTTGATTCAGTGAAACCATCAGCAGTTACAATGGCTCTGCAATCCTGCGGTATTGAAGATGCATACATTAATATTATTAATAACATCTATGAAAATGCAAGTGCAAAGATTCTGCTGTTTGAAAATACAACACACATAAATATTGGAAAGGGAGTGAGACAAGGTGACACCATATCTCTGAAGCTCTTTAATGCCACATTGGAAAATGTCTTTCAATCACTGTACTGGGAAAACAAAGGGATAAAGATTAATCGAGATTATCTAACCCACCTTCGTTTTGCTGATGACGTAGTCATTTTTGCACCAACCCCATCAGAGCTGCAGAGTAGGATCCAGGAACTTGCTGACAAGAGTAAAGAAGTGGGATTAAAAATGAACTTTCAGAAGACAAAAGTGATGTTCAATGCTTTTACAAGAAATGAAGATTTATCGATTGATGGAGAAAAGCTGGAGATAACAGACACATACGTTTATCTTGGACAGCAGATATCAAGTGAAGGTCACATTGATGAAGAAATTAATCGGCGTACAAAACTTTCCTGGAGAGCTTTTGGAAGAAACAGCATAATTTTCAAGAGCAATATGTCATTATGTCTTAAAAGAAAAGTGTTTGATCAATGCATTCTTCCAGTGCTTGCGTATGGTGCAGAGACGTGGACTTTAACTAAAAGAGACATACAAAGGCTGCAGACCACTCAAAGAAGCATGGAGAGGTGCATGCTTGGTGCAACCAGGAGAGATAAGAAGAGGAACTCGTGGATCCGAAAAATGACAAGAGTGGAAGACATCATGATTAGAGGTAAATCTCTGAAATGGCAATGGGCTGGACACACTGCCAGAAGGACAGACCATCAATGGACAGCCGAAATTTTAAATTGGATTCCAAGAGACAGGAAAATACCCAGAAGAAGACCACATAGGAGATGGGTGGATGAAATTTGAAAGTATGCGGGAGTGACATGGAGGAGACTGGCACAAGACAGACTGCTGTGGAGGAAACTTGGGGAGACCTTCGTCCAGCAGTGGATTGATAATGGTTGACAATGATGATGATATAATCAGTAACATTTGCCCAGCAACTTAGAGTAAATATAATAATACTAAAAAAATACACTGGTTAATGGAAAAAATGCTTAGATATATGCTCTATCTAATGTAGCCTAGTGCAAAAGCACTGAATTAAAATAAGATATGGGCATCATAGAACCAATGTTCAAATACATTCAAGCAAAAAAGTAACCTAAGGAATGAATAATAAAAACCCAAGGTGAACAATTCTTCCTAAAAAATAACGAAGCAGTACATCATATTTAAAATAATAAAGAACACCTAAGTAGTAATAGATATGTGAAACATAGTGCTGCAAGTACAAATTTACAATTATTTACATAAATGTTGTTCTAGTCAGTAATAAATCCTCAGGGAGGCCCTAAGCCTATTGTTCACCTAATATGTCCCAAAGCTTGGTTACTTGTAACAAAGCTACCCAAACACATGGACAAAAGTTTCGCGGAAAAACTAAAAATACTCTTAAAACGAAAACCAGGTTTCAAAAGATGCTGATAAGAACTAAAAAAACAAGATTAAAAATAAATGATTCGTCCGAACGGGGTCCGGGTTCGAATCCCAGTGAGGCATGGATGTTGTGTTTGTCTTACGGCACTGGCTCTCTCCCTTCCCTGGAACCAGTAACCCTAAATTAGGGACGGGCGACTGCTTATAGCCCATTGAGTTGCTCACGGTGGTCGTTAAACCTCCAACTAAAAAAAAAAATGATACCAAATAAAAAATAAGAAGAAAATGCACAAACATCCTGTCACTTCAACATCAACTTTCAAATGAAAGGGCACTCGCAACGCAGCGCCATCTAGTAGCCAACTATAGAATTTTCCTGAGAGGAGAAGACAAGCTGTTTCCTGAATGGAAACCATGATCACCAGAAGTAACACTCTGAAAAAATTGCTACGACTTTTCAGATCAACCCAAAATACTAGTAAGCCTTCCTGGGGACAGAGTAATTTATTTCTTTGCACCCAGGATTTCTAACAGTATTTCCAAAACCCAAATGTCAATATCCTACCCAATCCTCTGATGATTTAATATTACTATTTTTGTTTTTATTTTTATAAATATTTTTTTATAAAATTTTATGCAATAGTTTATATATATATCATCATCATCGTCAACCATTATCAATCCACTGCAGGACGAAGGTCTCCCCAAGTTTCCTCCACAACGGTCTGTCTTGTGCCAGTCTCCATGTCACCCCTGCATACTTTCGAATTTCATCCACCCATCTCCCATGTGGTCTTCTTCTGGGTCTTTTCCTGTCCCTTGGAATCCAATCTAAAATTTCGGCTGTCCATTGATGGTCTGTCCTTCTGGCAGTGTGTCCAGCCCATTGCCATTTCAGGGATTTAACTCTGATCATGATGTCTTCCACTCTTGTCATTTTTCGGATCCACGAGTTCCTCTTCTTATCACTCCTGGTTACACCAAGCATGCACCTGTCCATGCTTCTTTGAGTTGTCTGCAGCCTTTGTATGTCTCTTTTAGTTAAGGTCCACGTCTCTGCACCATACGTAAGCACTGGAAGGATGCATTGATCAAACACTTTTCTTTTAAGACATAATGGCATATTGCTCTTGAAAATTATGCTGTTTCTTCCAAAAGCTCTCCAGGCAAGTTTTGTACGCCGATTAATTTCTTCATCAATGTGACCCTCACTTGATATCTGCTGTCCAAGATAAACGTATGTGTCTGTTATCTCCAGCTTTTCTCCATCAATCGATAAATCTTCATTTCTTGCAAAAGCATTGAACATCACTTTTGTCTTCTGAAAGTTCATTTTTAATCCCACTGCTTTACTCTTGTCAGCAAGTTCCTGGATCATACTCTGCAGCTCTGATGGGCTAGTTGCAAAAATGACTACGTCATCAGCAAAACGAAGGTGGGTTAGATAATCTCGATTAATCTTTATCCCTTTGTTTTCCCAGTACAGTGATTGAAAGACATTTTCCAATGTGGCATTAAAGAGCTTCAGAGATATGGTGTCACCTTGTCTCACTCCCTTTCCAATTTTTATGTGTGTTGTATTTTCAAACAGCCTAATCTTTGCACTTGCATTTTCATAGATGTTATTAATAAATTAATGTATGCATCTTCAATACCGCAGGTTTTCAGAGCCATTTTAACTGCTGATGGTTTCACCGAATCAAAGGCTTTTTCATAATCGATAAAAGCCATGCACAATGGAAGTTCATATTCCCTCGCTCTTTCAATTAGTTCTCTCAGCACATGGATATGATCTATTGTGCTGTACCCACTCCTGAATCCAGCTTGTTCTCTCGGTTGAACCATGTCCAGTGTTACCTTCAAGCGGTGTGAAAGAACTTTAGTGAAGATTTTATAAACTACTGATAGGAGGCTGATAGGTCTGTAGTTTCCGAGATCCTCAATGTCACCTTTCTTATGCAGCAGGATCATTGTAGCATTGTTCCAATCCTCAGGAATCTTTCCTTCATTAAGGCATCGAGTGAAAATTTGGGCGAGTACTGTTTCGATTTCTCCACTTGCTTCTTGTATGATGTCTACAGTAATTCCATCTTCTCCTGGAGCTTTTCCCCGCTTCATGTTCTTGATTGCATGTGCAACTTCTGCTGGAAGGACTGGAGGAACTCTGGTACTGGTATCTTTCATGATGTCTGGAGTGCATGTATCATCCCTTTCATATAATTTGGAGTAGAAATCTTTCACTCTTGTCAAAATTTCGCCTCTATTTCTTGTTACAGAACCATCTTGTTTTCTCAGTGCCATAATCTGTTTTCTTCCCTTACTGAGATGTCCCTTTGCTATCTTTAGGCTTTGGTTGTTTTCAATTGCTTTCCTCACTAGTTCACAGTTGAATTTTCTTACGTCTTCAGTGATACTTTTTCGTACTGTCTTGCATAGCTCTATATATTCCACTTTGGAAGTCACATCTTCTTTAGTTGTCCTCATCTCTCTTCTTTTTGCATCAACATTTTCGTTTTTCCTGATAATTTATTTACATGCAACTTGTTCTTAGACCCAGCTAATTTTGTTGCTGTTTCCATAAGAGCTTTGGTTACTTTTCTGTTAACTTCAGAGATGTCCACTTCTTCCGATGTTAGGCCTTCTAAAGCAGAGAACCTGTTCTTCAGTTCCAACTTGAAGGTATTATGGTGTTTTTTAAGGTTGGTTATGTCAATAGATTTTGTTTGTCTTATGAGCTTGCCACGTTCAAGTTTAGTGTTGAGGTGCATCTTACATCTCACCAATCTATGGTCACTAACTGTGTTGAACTTGTTTAGCACACTGCAGTCTTCTATGACGAATTTTTTGTTACACATAATAAAATCAATTTCACTTGTCGTCCCATTTGGATGTCTCCATGTCCATTTCCTGTATGGCTTTTTCTTGAAGAAGGAGTTCATGATGAAAAACCCTTCTGCCTCTGCAAACTCAACGAGAGTATTTCCACGCTGGTTTCTGTTGCCGTGACCGAATTTACCTACTGAAGTTTCATTCTGTTGCCGTTGCCCTATTTTTGCATTGAAATCTCCCATAATTATTTTCAAGTGCTGCTTACCTTTATTATTTAGATGACAAATTTCCTCATAAAATTCTTCAATTTCTTCTTCAGGATGACTTGTGGTGGGTGCATAAGTTTGAATAATCTGAGCCTGGTATCTTCTCGATAGTTGGATAACGAGTCGTGCAGCTCTGTCAGAGGAACTTTCAACTTCTACCACTTTATCCTTCAGTTTCTTGTTTATTATAAATCCAACACCATTAGTTCTGCCAGTATCTGTCCCACGATAGTAGAAGAGATGTCCACTTTTCAGTTCGATGAGATCTTCTCCTTTTCTCCTTACCTCACTTAGCCCCACGATGTCCCACTTGATCCTTTGTAGTTCCTCTTCCAATTCAAGAAGCCTTGAATCAGAAGATAGGGAGCGTCCATTGTACGTTGCCAAGGTCAGCATCAGATGGCAGCCTAGTCCGGTCCTCCGGGGATTCTTAGCACCCTCTGCCTTCGTGTCGCACTGGCTGCTGCCTTGGCCAGGTACATTCCAGCTGCCGGAGACTGAGGGCCAAGATTTAAGTTGTGGAGTCATTTTGGAGGGGTTTGGCCATAACTCACCACGCTGGCCAAGCGGGTTGGTGAGTGTGGGATAGAATTTCCTCTAATCCCGATGGTATAGTTATACCGCTATTGGCGGTCGTCAGAGCCCCTTTAGTGGGAACAGGATGCACCACGAGAAGGCGGGGTTGACATTTGTCAAGGAGAGGCTGTGATGTTACGCATCACGTGACCTTACATATATATATATACTTAAGAGCAAAACTGAAGACTAAGGAAAAAATTTTAGAATTTAAATTTGCTTAGGTATCCTTATAGAATATATATATATATATATATATATATATATATATATATAGTATATTTATAATTATAAACTTTTTTTGAATCAAATGAGAGAAAAAAAATACTGTATTATGGGTTCCTAAACTTTTGGTAGACCACATCATCATCTAAACCTCTAAGAATAGCTTTAATTTAGACAATTCATTCGGTCACCAAGATTTAAACTAAGTCTTCCATCCTAATTCTATATTTTAGAACTACTTTCATTTCAGAAAATTCTTGGCATACACTCTTAAATTGCTGTATTAAAAATAATTTTCTTTTCTGCAATAATAAATTTTACAAACAGGTTAATGGTATCCCTATGGGATGCTCCCATTCCACTAGTGTATGCAATTTATTCTTGTTCTTCAAAGAATATCAGTTCATGAAGTCAAATTCTTCAAATCAGGATAGTTACATACATACATACATACATACATACATACATACATACATACATACAGACAGACAGACAGATACACTGATGACCTTCTTTGCTTAAATAATTCAGGAATGATCAAAAAGATTTTGCAGCTATTTTTCCTAAATGCCTTAAGCTATTTTAATAAAACCAATGACAATAACCAAGAGCTTGATTTTTTAGATCTAGCTATTAATCTTAATTCAGGCAACCCTGTTATCAGCCTTTATGATAAGAGAACTCAGTTTAATTCTTCCATTATCCAACACGTGCGGTAAGTGTTCAACATGGATTTAACGGTAAGTCCAGTAATGCAATTGCATTAATGCACGTCAAAGACCGAAAAAAAAAAAACGAATTAACTTTTCAATAGCGGACTTTTACTAAAGAAATCCAATATTGGAAGTACTTGAAATTTTAAAATAGTTAAATATGGTATGTGGTGGAGTAATATTTCAAATAAGGTATTGGAAAATGTATTTATTTCACAAGTCCTAAGGCTTTCTAGAATATGTAGCTCGAATTCCGAACTAGAGAAACATGTTAAGGTTTTAATTAATCAGTTTATCGATAGCCAGGTGCTTAAAAACTTCTTAAAAGTTGCATTAAGAAAAGTAGTTCTAAAATATAGAGTTATAATGGAAGACTTAATTTAAATCTTGGTGACCGAATGAATTGTCTAAATTAAAGCTATTCTTAGAGGTTTAGATGATCATGTGGTCTACCACAAATTTAGAAACCTACAATACACTATTTTTCCCTCTCCTTTGATTCAAAAAAAGTTTATAATTATAAATATATAAAAAAACTACATAAAACTATTGCTTAAAATTTTATAAAAAAATATTTATAAAAATAAAAACAGATAAAAATAGTAATATAAAATCATCAGAGGAGTGGGTAGGATATTGATATTTGGGTTTTGGAAATACTATTAGAAATCCTGGGTACAGAGAAATAAATTACTCTGTTCCCAGTAAGGTTTACTAGTATTCTGGGTTGATCTGAAAATTTGTAGCAATTTTTTCAGAGTGTTACTTCTGGTGATCATGGTTTTCATTCAGGAAACAGCTTGTCTTCTCCTCCCAGGAAGGTTAGTAGTTGGCCGCTAGATGGCGCTGCATTGCGGGTGCCCTTCCATTTAGGGATGGGAAATGTTGTTCTTTCTACTGAACAGTTCTTCCCTGCTCCTGTTCTTTTTTCAGGAGCTGTTCTTTTATCTGTTCTTGTTCAGCTGAGCTGTTCTTTTATAATCTATTGCTTCATATGGATGTATATAAAAACCACGAGCCTTTTTCAGGTCAATAATAAATAAAACAAATTACAACTAGGAAAGGCTTACTTTTCTTAGGTACTCCAATGAGCACCGCACTTAATTACTCAATGTTTTCATTTATTTTTTCCAGGGTGTGGGTTCCTTTGTCTTTTCTTTTTATAACCTGTATTAAGAACTGAAGTCGTGGTGTGATATAACATTATATCTCCTTGTGACACTTGTCTTAATTTTGCCTTCACAACTATTACCCATTGGAAAGGAGGGAGCAAAAATGCTCTGCTTTATCCAGGCTAACATGTAGTTGATCCGGAGGACATGACATAAAACAATTTTTAAATACTGTGCATTATCTATAGGATTTACTATTAATACTATTGGGGCTATTCAATCCAATTGCAAATTACTTTCTGCCATAACAGACTTACATCATCAATACATGAATGACCATCTATTTTGGCATTATTGCACAAGTACAATATAACTGGGGGAGTGGTGCAACATATGACTGAAATTCACTGTCCGGGTACTGCAGAAGTCCCATTTCAGTGTGGCTGGGCCCTAGGGTCTCCACCTCACTTAATTGGAAGTACAAGGTGTCCCATACAGGCCCCACCCCATCCTCCTTCTGCAGGGGAGCAAGTTTTAGACAGGTCATATTATTGCAACACACCCTGGTGTATATTAACTAGGTACTTTAAATGAACGGGCAAAGTGGGATAGACAACCTAACAATAGTGGATATTAAATGAATTAAGTTACCATAACATTCCAAATTATGAATAAAAAGATTAAAATAAGGTTAAATGAGAAAAAAAAATTGGGATAATAAATGAATAACCATAAGTAATTCATAAGTAAACATTGTGGATATTGGAGAAGTGTAAAGTTGTTGTTGCAAAATGTCCCATTTCCTTACAATTATTGCCCTTAATACTGACACCAATACACACTAGTCCTGTATCCCTCAACAACATATAGAAAACTGGAAATTTTATCAGGGATATTAATCCACCAAAGACCACACAAGTACAGCTAAGTTCTTTAAAAATCACTGAAAAAATTTGCTATCCAAATACAAGAATTCATTACATATAAGCAGTTAGGTGCAGGAAAGATTACTATTAATAAATAATAGCTGCTTCACTTTCTGTACAGACAACCTAGAGCATCTGTCATTCAATATTTGCCCCAACTTAGAAAAAAATCCTTTCACAGGGAACAAACTTAGCCGTAACAGGAAAATGAGCTCGAACAAATTTTTCAAACTGGGGTACGTGTACCCATTTATGCTCCACCATTTTATTGGGTCCTCAGTTCTAAGTAGTAAAGCCTCATCCATATACCTTTGCACCTCTATAACTGCTTTTGATTCACCTGTTCCTGACTGCTTGAACTGTGCAGCTTTGATGTCAAACTCCCTCCAGACGGACATGTCTTTGCTGCTATATGGAAGTGGTGATATGCTATCCATATTGCCATGCTCTAATCAATCTAATGTGCTGAGTAACCATTTTTTTAATATCATCTTGTATAAACCTCCGAGTGTTTTCTTCAAAAATTATATGCTTGAATCTAGGATCTAGAAACGTTGCATAGTGTAATGTTTTGCTTTTGTCTAAACTTCCCAGTCGCTCTTTAATTGAAAACAGGAGAGTAGAGACCAATGTTTTGGAGGTATAATCATTCAATGTATATTTCCTTTGCATTTCCTCGTATACATTTTGCAACCCTTTGGACAAAATAATAATGGACGAACAGAAAACATATTTTTCTACACTTAATGTTGTTGTTAGGGCGTCCAATGGCTTCAAAACTTCAACAATGTCCTCACATTGCTTCCACTCCGCTGTTGTCAGCAGGGGTATATTTTTCGTTATCTCAGAATTCATCAATGCTAAGGATGTTTTTACGACATTTTCTAAATTCAATAAGTCATTTTAACATGTAATACGTCGAATTCCACGGAGTAGGGACACTCTGAATAAGTTTTTTGACGTAGTTTCCCCTTGACATTTTTTTAATTCGATAGCAGCAACTGAACTACGTTTGGAAAATGTTACAATTGATTTTACTTTTTCAATCGAACTGCTTACTTGTTTTAGTCCATCCTCTGCAATTAAATTGATAGTATGTGCCATACAACTCAAATGCTTCCACTGTAAAACTTATAATATTGCTTTTTTAATATTCGAGGCATTATCGGATACTGTAAGAATAATCTTTTTGTCAATACCCCATTCTGTAACTATTCGCTTCAGTGATGCTGTTAAATTCTCGCTTGTATGGCGCTCATTCATGCAGTCACATTCCAATAAAGCAGATCTAATTTGAAAATTATCGTCTACAAAATGCGCTGTAACGGCTAAAAAGCTATCACTGTTTACCGAAGTCCGACAGTGGTTATTGTTACATATTTGACACTTCTTAAAGCATTGGTCACCTTATTTTTTACAGTTTCATAGCTAGCAGGTAGCATTGAATTTGAAATAGTTTTCCTGACTGGTAGTTCATACTGCAAATTTAAAGCTGCAGTGTAATTTCTGAAACCAGTATCTTCCACAATAGAAAATGGCTGCAAATCTTTTGTAAATAATTCCCTTAAATTCCACTTAGTAGTTCTAATTCTGACTATTATATAGCTCTAATTATTGTACTATTCTCTTTTACTTGCGATATTTCAAAGTAACTTGTACAGAAAACTAGCGGATAATGCTTACCTTGGCATTCCTTTCTAGCGACGGGAACATTTCACGCACATGTTTTCCGGTCTTTGTTGAGGTTATTGTCCTAAAGTCCGTTGTATGCGATCACTTTTCGCTGGGCATACTCATTGGATCTTTGCCTTAGGATTCAAACATCAATTTTTACCGTTCTTTATACTCGAAATTTTCGCCCATACTCTGGGCATCTTCAGGAACGTGGCGACTTTACCACCGATGTTCGTGGTTAACTTCGCGCTAATGGAGTCCGATACTCCTTGTTGCCATTCGTCGGAAAAACTTTCCTGGATATATTTCGTTATCAAGCCCGGCTGGTGCCATCTATGTTTCGTTAAGAACACTTTTTTTTTCTGTATTTTTTTTTTTTTAATTTTTTAATTTTCTTCTCCTATCCTGGTTTTCTTGTCTTTTTTTGCCTGTTTTCCTTTTGTTGTTGTTTTTCTTGTCTTATTAGTTCTTTTCACAGGCCCGATAATGTGCTAGGGTCGTTCTGGTTACATACCCTTGCTTTATTTTTGTAGATTAATATTGCTTCTTCCCTCCTCATTTGCCTTTCCGATTTTTTATTCTTTTTTAGCATTTTAATTTCATCGAACTTTGGGAATGTCCGGTTTTCCAAGCAGAATTGCACTAAAGCAGTTTTGGCTTCTTTTTTGCCAGTTAGATATGTGTTGTTTAAGTCTTTTTTTAATCTGTTTTTCGTACTTCCAATGTACGATATTGGGGTATATGTGCTATTGGAATTTCGTAGGTTCCTGATTCTTCTAGCATTTTTTCCTCTGTTTTTTTGTTGACAGTCATACTTTTCACGGTGTGCACTGAGCTTCCTAGTTGTAAGTCATATTTAGCACAGTGCCTATGGATTTCTTTACTCACTCCTTCCAGGTATGGGAAAGCTCCAATGTATTTCAATTTTTTATTTCTCATCTTCCTTTGGTTGTGCACTTCTTGGCCTTCTTTACTCTGAGTAAAGAAGAGTAAAAAGCATATGACTCAGAGTAAAGAAGGCCAAGAAGTGCACAACCAAAGGAAGATGAGAAATAAAAAATTGAAATACATTGGAGCTTTCCCATACCTGGAAGGAGTGAGTAAAGAAATCAATAGGCACTGTGCTAAATATGACTTACAACTAGGAAGCTCAGTGCACACCGTGAAAAGTATGACTGTTAACAAAAACAGAGGAAAAAATGCTAGAAGAATCAGGAACCTACGAAATTCCAATAGCACACATACCCCCAATATCGTACATTGGAAGTACGAAAAACAGATTAAAAAAAAGACTTGAACAACACATATCTAACTGGCAAAAAAAAGAAGCCAAAACTGCTTTAGTGCAATTCTGCTTGGAAAACCGGACATTCCCAAAGTTCGATGAAATTAAAATGTTAAAAAAGAATAAAAAATCGGAAAGGCAAATGAGGAGGGAAGAAGCAATATTAATCTGTAAAAATAAAGCAAGGGTATGTAACCAGAACGACCCTAGCACATTATTGGGCCTGTGGAAAGAACTAATAAGACAAGAAAAACAACAACAAAAGGAAAACAGGCAAAAAAAGACAAGAAAACCAGGATAGGAGAAGAAAATTAAAAAAAAAAAAAAAATACGAAAAAAAAAAAGTGTTCTTAACGAAACATAGATGGCGCCAGCCGGGCTTGATAACGAAATATATCCAGGAAAGTTTTTCCGACGAATGGCAACAAGGAGTATCGGACTCCATTAGCGCGAAGTTAACCACGAACATCGGTGGTAAAGTCGCCACGCTCCTGAAGATGCCCAGAGTATGGGCAAAAATTTTGAGTATAAAGAACGGTAAAAATTGATGTGTTTGGAATCCTAAGGCAAAGATCCAATGAGTATACCCAGCGAAAAGTGTGAGAAGTAAAGCCAGTCATCGCATACAACGGACTTTAGGACAATAACCTCAACAACGACCGAAAAACACGTGCGTGAAATGTTCCCGTCGCTAGAAAGGAATGCCAAGGTAAGCATTATCCGCTAGTTTTCTGTACAAGTTAATTCCCTTAAAGCTGCATCAATTTTTTTCAGGCAGTTAAAGTCATCTTTTTATTGATGAATTGTCCGATATCAGATTGTGTACTTGTAGGAGCTGTACTTTTATTTTGCACAGTGTCATGGACTGATCTCATTATTTCTTCATTTCCCGATGTGGTTTCAGCATTTTACCCTCATTAGTAGTGTGAACTAAATTCCGTTTTCCAACATTTAATTTGACAGTGGGATGCTTACTTTGGATATGCCTTTTCAAATTTGAAATTGAAGATTTATATGATTTTACCTGTTTACATATGAAGCATGATGCTCGGCATGCGTTCGAATCACTCACAGTAAAATAAGTCCATACAGAAGAAAACTTCAGCTCCATAGTACAGAAAATATGTGATGTTTCAGAGTGTCTCTACTCGGTGACTATTATAATATCTCTTCCATGTTTTGTGTAAATTCCTCTTCCTTGTTATATTTTTGACCTGTCTGTGTTGCTTATATTCTTGTGTTGGAGTGTCCCCTGTCAAAGGGATCCATTTTAGCCATCTGTCATACATGTATGTGCTGGGAATTTATCTTCCACCATTCTCCATTGAGACAAACCGGCAGTTGCAAAAACACTTTTTTCTCCTTTTCCCTAAAAGCTGACAGGTGTCTAAAAAAGACCTTTCTTTGACGCATTCTTCATGTAATCTTTCTTTGTTTGTTGTTCAGCCGCGAGGTTCTTGTTTATTAATGACAATCTATAGACTTTTTGGTTTTGGTGTAGAACTTTCACCTTTTTTGTAATGCCTTTGAGTGCTATCTTACTGAATTCTGCTAGATCCTTTCTTGCCTCTCCTTGACCTTAAGTGTGTCAGAGTATTTTTGCTTTACTATTTTCTGCTCCTCCTCCTCTATCTTGGTGGATTCGATCTCATTTGGGTCTGCCAGAACACAAGGGCTTTCCAGTTTTTGCCCGGCTGAGCTGCTCTCAAAGGAAACTACAGGGAACATTCTGCTTTCTTTGGTGAAACCAACTTTGGAAAATCCATCTGTACTTCACTGGCCTCCACTTCTACTGGAATTGGGGTTGAAGTTTTAGTCTTCTCTTCCCTCTGTACCCTAGCTAACTCATCTGAGATCTCCTCCATTGTCATGAAAACATTAGCTTTGTTTTTCTGATCCTCTGACAACTTAGCTTCCGCTCAGTCAAGGTCTCTGATTTCTTTCTTTTGGGGCACTGATTTAATTTGTGCTCCATTGATCCACAGCCTCTGCATGGTTCTTTGCAGTTCTCTGCCAAATGACCTTTGCTGTTGCAATTAATACAATAGCTTAGAGTACATTCAGCAATAAGTTGATCCTCTGAATGGCATTTCCTGCAAGTAATGGTCTGTCCCCTATATGTGACCTTAGTAATGGTCTGTCCCCTATATGGCCCTATGTCAATGAAAGATGGTATATTTAGTTTGACAGTCATGTAAATTATTCTATTTCCATTAAGTAATCCTGCGAATCTTTGGAGATCTTGTCTGTATACCTTTGGTAGGTAACCTCAATGTTAGTTCCATATTTGGTGAAAAGATTGATGATTGATTGTTCACTAATGCACAATGGAATGTGTCTTAAAAGTATGCTTGTCCCGACATTACTGTTGAGTTGTTTTTTTCTCCACTGTAAAGAAAAATTTCCCCTCGGCTGATTAAATCCTGGTAGTCTGCTTGTCCTTTAAGAGAGATCCAAATTTGGTTGATATCACTAAGACATTCAATACCAATAATACCATTTACTGTGTTAATAACCTTGTTTACTGCCCTTACAATTTCTACCGCTTCAGGAATTGACTTGCATTCAAATTTAATAACCTGGGCTTTAGTGGCCGAAACCTCTTCTTTGCTTATTTTACTCATTGTTATGATTAAGAAAAAAATTGGTTAGTATAATCAACCTAATATTTTCTTCCTGTATGCAGCCTAAGCTATTTGCAGTGATTGGGATTTTTTTGTTAGGAACCCCTACCTATCGGGCACCCTAACCTAACGCTACCCGGCAAGGCGTCGTGACATATTTATGCACTAAAAAAACACTGAAATACAATTTAAAAATACCTTGCTAAAAATACCTACACTGCTACTCACTGCTGAGTAGACACCCTATGCAAAACGGAAATGCTGGGATTTTTTTCCTTAAATAGGATTACTATCTAATAATTCTGGGTTACTATCGCTTTTCTTGAAAGGCAAACGCAGCAGAAATGCACTTAAAAAAAAAAAAAAAAAAAAAAGAAGAGCACTTAAATACACTAAAGTAATCCTGCGCCTTTCAAAAATGAAATCTGTAAGAATATTGTGACTAACACTCCTGAGTTCCCACAATGAGTAAGTCCAACTAAAAATTTGTTGGACCCTTACCTGGTAGCTGAAAAAAACTATAATTCATTTTGCTTTACCTTTGGATGCAGCTCCAGTGAATACTTACCTACGCTGAAATCGGCACCTGAAATAACATAAAAAAAAAAAAAAAAAAAAAATACCGGCTTAATCCAGCACAAAATATGCACTTTGAGAAAAAAAAAATTAGTATGAGCAGTTCTGAAAAGAACTATTTTTGCCAAATATTTATGACAAAAAGCATGGGTGGCGAAACCTAATAATTTCGGGGGGGGGGGGGTCCAGGGTCCAACTTCTCAGAGAGCTAAAATAATAAAAAAGTAGAAAAAGGTGTGAACGAACCGTAGTATATAATATAGTTGCTCATATCATCACCACCACCATCACCACCACACATTATCAATCCACTGCTGGATGAAGGCCTCTTTAAGTCTCTTCCACAAGTTTCTGTCTTGAGCCTATTTTTTCCAAAATCACTCCAGCTTGTTTTTCCATTTCATCCTCCCATTACCCATGCGGTCTTATTCTGGGTCTTTTCCTACCTCCTGGTATCCATTTTCACTCGAATTATTAATGAGAATAATACGAATCTATTCATAAACCTAGTACAAGATACGAACTGGGATGAAATAATGCAAATTTTTAATCCTGATGTGGCTTATAATTTATTTGAAATAACTTTGAAGAGATTGTTCAATAAGGCTTCTCCATTTAAAAGAACCACGTCTAAATTCAAGAAAGAGCGGAAACCTTGGCTAACAAGGCACTGTCTTAATCAGATAAATAAAAAAAATAAACTGTTCACAAAATTATTAAAATCAAGGTAACAAATTGATTATAATATTTTTAAAACATTTAGAAATAATCTTAACTCCTACATTAGAAAATTAAAAAGAGATTATTATTTTCATATTTTTTCTAAAAATAATCCAAAAGTAACCTGGAAGCACTTAAACATATTATTAGGTCGTAGGAATGTACCAAAGACTTTGATTCACCTCACTCGGGGTAACATCAAAATCACCAATCAACCTGAAATTGCTAATCAATTTAATAATCATTTTATTGAATCACCACAACTTATAATACAACAACTTCCTAAGCTGAACGATCAACAATTACCTCATTACTCCAACTCATGTACCTTAAATTCAATGCATACTTTAAAAATTACTAAAACCGAATTAATCTACCAACTGCAAAATATTGACATAAATACAGGACCTGGTCCAGATTATATTCTTCCCAAAATTAAAAAAACTATAACTTTTTCATTGTTACTCCCCTATTATACATTTTTAATTCCATTCTAGCTACAGGTATTTTCCCAGATTCGTTAAAAATTGCAAAAATTACTCCTGTCTTTAAAAAGGGTTCTTTGACAGATATTAATAACTATTGACCTATAGCTTAATTATCCATATTTGCTAAAATTTTTGAAATTTACTATTTGTTAGATTACTTGCTTGTATTGAAAAATACAAAATTTTGCACAAAAATCAATTTGGCTTTTTACCAAATTCCTCAACAGAAATCGCCCTTTTATGTTTAAAAGATAAAATTCAATCTAATTCTATTAATAATAAATTTACATTGGGACTTTTCATTGATTTATCAAGAGCATTTGATACTTTAAATCGCAACTTATTATCAAAATTGTATGCAATTGGTATTCGGGGTACATTACATAATCTCTTCAGAAACTATCTCACTGGTCGCCAGCAATATACAGAAATTGAACATACCAAATCTAACTTACAATCAGTCATTTCAGGAGTCCCTCAGGGCTCGGTACTTGCTCCATTTTAATATTTATATTAATGACTTCTGTACCTGTCTACACAATTCAGATATTATTTTATATGCAGATGATGCAACCATATTAATACATGGAAAAGATGTTGAGACACTGGTGCGACAACTACAAGGCCGTTTTATATCTATCACTAATTGGTTAACTAAAAATGATCTGGCTATTAATATTAACAAAACAAAAGTAATGATTTTTTCAAGTACGTTAACCCCTATTTCCTTAATTCAGAATATTAATTTACTCGGATCATCTATAGAAGGGGTTCAAAATCATAATTATCTTGGTATCATTATTCAGCATGATTTAAAATCGAATTCACATGTTGACTACTTATCTAATAAGATCTCAAGAAATATAGGGGCTATTAGTAGTGCAGTGGCCAATTTAACCCCAAAACTAATGATTTTATTATACTATACTTTAATTCAGTCTCATCTGATCTATTGTATATCTGTATTAGGATCGACTACCTTATATAATATGAAAAAACTTCAGTCGTTACAAAATAGATTCATGAGACTATTACAATTTAAATTAGACTACCTTATATAATATGAAAAAACTTCAGTCGTTACAAAATAGATTCATGAGACTATTACAATTTAAATTACAATATACTCAATTTTCAAATACAGTCTTTCAGGCTAGACTCAGTCCAAATGATTTTAATATACTAACTATTCAACAATTGCATATCTATAGTATAGGTAAACTGGTGTTTTTGAGAATAAAAAAGGGTTACTACCAAGATTTAATTTCAATAAGTACTCGTGGTCATGATTATTCCACGAGACAAAAAACAACACTAATCCCCATGTTTTCACTAACAGAACGATTTAGATCATTTGTTAATTATACTGGTCCGGCATTATGGAATACATTTCCTACTGATATTGTATCCCTTAATAATATTAATATATTTAAACGAAAACTCTGGTATTTCTTACTGACCAAAAGCTCATCATGTATTATTACATGTATTAATTTATAGTACCACCCTAGCTGTGTTTGATATTGTGTGGACTTGACTTGTTTTTTTTTTTTTTTTTTTTTTTTTATTTGTTTTTTTTTTTTTTTCATGAAAATTTTGATGCTTTTTGAGAAGAGGGCACGTCAGGCCTATCAGGCCTTTTCCCTCCTCATTCCCCGTTGTTACAAAAATATAATGTGTGCTATATATTTATGATTACGTAATACCATGTCTGTAACAACTAAAATGCAATAAATGAAATGAAATACTTCAGTTGTTCAACGGTGGTCAGTCAGTTCATATAGCAATATGGTCAGCCCATTGCCACTTGTGAGTCTTCACTTTGAACATGATCTCATTCCTCTAATTTATGCTCTCCTCTTCCTAGCCTTTCTGATTACACTAAGCATGCTTTTTTGAGTTGTCGGCATCCTCTGTGTGTTGTTTTTCGTTACTGTCCATGTCGTTGATCCATAAGTAAGATCTGAAAGTATGCATTTATTAAAAACTTTTCTTTGCCTTTGAAAGTTGTACTGGTTCTTCCAAATGACCTCCAACTGAGTTTTATACTCCTATTTATTTCTTCTTCAACATATCCCTTGGTATCAGTTGTTCAAGGTAAACATAGGCATCGGTTACTTCTATATTTGCCCCACCAACTTCCAAATCTTCAATTTTTGTAAAAGCATTTTACCTCAATTTTGTCTTCTGTAAGTTCATTTTTAAACCCACTTCTTTGCCTTTGTCAGCAAGTTTCTTGATCATGAACTTTAGCTCTGAGGAGGTACTAGCAAAAATGATTTCCACCAGCAAAATGAAAATGGCTAAATTATTTTCATTAATTTTTGTTTTTCTAGTTCAGTGACTGAAAGATATTCTGCAGTGTGGCATTGAAAAGTTTGGAAGATACGATGTCACCTTGTCTCACTTTCTTTACAATATTTGTATGTACTGTGTCCTCGAATAGTCGAATCTTTGCTCTTGCATTTTCATAGATGTTATTGATAACATTGATGTACACATCTTCAGTACTGCGGGATTTCAAAGACAACTAAACCTGCTGATGGTTTCATGGAATGAAAAGCCTTTTTCATAATCAATAAAAGCCATATGTAATGGGAGTTCATATTCATTCGTTCTTACAAATATTTTTCTCAGTACATAAATATGATCTGTAATGCTGTAGCACTCCTGAAGCCATCTTGTATTCTTGATTAAGCCAAGTCCAGTGTTTCCGACAGCACCTTACTGAAGATTTTGAAAACAACTTGCAGGAAGTTGATGGCAGTTCCTGATGTCCCAAACATCCCCTTTCTTATGTAGCAAGATCACAGTAGCATTCCAGTTGTGATGCATCTTTTCTTCACTGAGGCATAAAGCGAAAATTTGGGTGGATGTAGTTTCTGTTTCTCCAGTGGCTCTTTGTGCATGGTAATTCCATATTTTCTTGGGAGTTATTCCCCACTTCATGTTCTTAACTGCATGAGCAACCTCTACCAAGTGTACTGAAGGGACTTCCGGCAAAAATTGTCCATATGATGAAGAGCATGAAACGAGGAAAAGCTCATATATTTATATAAATATATCTGTGCGTGCTGACCGAATGTGTACATCTTTCAATCAAGAGTAGTGAAAAATAAATAAAAAATTAACATTTTCCACAGAAAATTTGAAGTTTTAGGGAAAAGCAGTTTGGTTATTTTTTATCAGAAAATTTAAGAAATAGTCTGGAGAGCTACTAAAATTGTAATATGTTGAGAACAATAAGTTGAACCTTAAATTCAGTATTTTAATAAAATCTGGTATATGGTTGCATATTACATGTTGATTTCTTTTACACCGTTAAAACTATTTCTGCATTTATTTAAGAAGAGATCATGAACACAAGAACATTCTTCTGTGGCAAAGGGTTTCATTATTTGCATTGTAAATTTTAGGACAGAACTAGTAATTGAATTAAAGTAAAAACAGTTACCGAGCTCTAAAAATATTTTGACAGTGAAAATCTACATGACATCTACATGAAAATCTACAAGACAAAATGAAGACGCAACTGCTGTACTTTATTGGCGTGTAACAGTAAAATTAAATTTAAAGTTTAAAATTATTATCCAAAATGCATACGTCAATATTGGTGTCAAAAGCACAGTGTTGTACAATACTGAGAGGTACAGAAGGTTTTTTCTCAGTTCATGCATTTTGGCCAGAATGAACACATCTGTAAAAGCAGTTCATTTAGCTTTTATACCGTTTAGTTTTTGTTTCATTCCCAGTCTATCCATATTTCATTTCAGTTTTTATACATAGGCAAAAAATAAAGGGTATTTGAAAATTATGCGGTAATCGAAGCGGATAGACAGCTGACACAACATAACACGTTTGCATTGGCTTATGGGTAGTTCGAACATGCACAGCTCAGCCTTTTGTCTAGTTGAAGCCAAGGTCAAATAAACATGGATGCTCTGCTGCGGGATTGCACCATTGTTGAACAACGCACCGTAGTGAGATTTCTTTGGACAGAAGGAGCGAAAGGTGCTGAAATTCAGAGCAGGATGTTGGCTCAGTATGGAAGTGAAAACAGTATGACTTAACGAAAATTTTATACATGGGTAGAAAGCAGTGCCGGATTTAAGGCTTTTGGGGCCCTAGGCCAAAATTTCTATGACCCCCCCCCCACCCATATTTGAATTTGCTTCTACAAGATTTTCTAATAAACTTATCTTTAAGTTAAGAATATAATAATTGGTAGTATAATTGTATTGTTATATAAGTATTATTTAAATAAAAATTATTTTGATTTAACTTGTTATTAAAGGTCATAAAAAAAATATTTGTAAACATAGTCAAAGAGGTTGATGCTTATCCAAGATCAACACTTTACATTTTGAATGCGCTCTCTATCATGCATTCAAAATGTAAAGAACTACACTTTACGTCGAATGCACTCTCTATCGCATTCGACGTAAAGGAACAACACTTTACGTTGCATGCGCTCTCTATCGCACTTGTACGAACACAGGCATGCTCGCAATAGAGCTATTATTATGTTCTTATTTCTTTAGTTATCATTCAAGGTAAAATAAAAAATTGCCACTACTTTATTTTATACAATTAAATTAAAATAACGGTACCTCCCTTTCCTAAGATTTTCGGACTGTGGGTGGCCTAGTGGTCAACGTTCGTACTGCCATGAAGAGGACCTCCAGTTCGATCCCAGGCAGGTATAAACGCTCGAACTACTAAATATCTGCCGTAGTTGAATGGGCACGTTAAGCCATCGAGCCCCGGGTACTGGACCCCCGGTAATAAATAAGGGTGTCTTCCTCCCCCTTTCTACCTCGCTTCTGTGTCACTTTCCTATTGGGCACTCTAGCCCAAATCTCCTAGTTTCCTATTTCTAAGGGTTGTTTAAGACCTGGGGTCAGACATTCCCTTACTAAAATCCTTTACATATGATCTGATCTTCCTAAAATTATCTGTTCCATGCTCTCCATTTTTCTGGATTCTACACCTGGGGCCCTCTAAAGCCTGGGGTCCCTAGGCCATGGCCTAGTGGTAAATCCGCCACTGGTAAAAAATTTTAAAGTGGGAAGAACAAGTTTAACCGACTAATCTCTATCAGGTCGGCCATCAACATCCCGCACACAAGCCCAAATCGACCGGGCGAATGGCTTGATCAGAGAAGACCGACGGATTTCGTTGTCTGCTGGTCTAGTTTTCAAGAATTAGCTCTAGTTTTCAAGATACGGGTGGTGGGTGGTAGTTCAGTGGGAATGGATGGTCTACACCGGAAGTCCGATATGTCGAGCGCGTGATTCCCCAACTGACGGATAACTTTGAGCGCCAATTTGGATGATTCAGTGTGTAGTGGTCATTGCAACCCCATTTCCTTCTTGTCATCATTTACATTGTGGATTGTGTGAGTGCAGACTTGTCATCCAAGATATCTCGTGAATGTGTGAACACTGCAGAAAATGTTTGCTATATTTGTGGAAAAATTACTTTGCTATCACAAAGGCGACCAATTACACCGATGATAAAGAAATCTTACAGCCTTTATTTTAGTTGTGAGGTTGGTGACCAAGACCAATATTGGGCCCCATACATATGTTGTCAATCCGGTGTGACTAATATGCTCTGCTGGTTAAACCGAAAAAGGCAATCGATACGTTTTGCAGTTCTAATGGTGTGAAGGAAACAGACAAACCATCTTAATGATTGTTACGTTTGCATGACTCCTCCAATTGGACATGGTACAGTATTTCTAAGAAGAAAAAGCAGCCTTTGACTTAACTGAATATTCCCTCTGCAATGAGCCTAGTGCCTCACGGGGAAGAATTTGCTGTTCCGGATCCATTAGATTTTTTTCTCTGGATTATGGAGAAGAAAGTAAGTCTAGTGAACATCCGTCACCTGTGAAAGCATCTACATCGAGATCCTGACTTCATGCCTATTGAAGAGTCTGCACAACCACATAAAATTACCCAGAGTGAATTCAATGCTGTAGTGAGACATCTGGAATTGCTAAAAAGTAAAGCAGAGATGTTGGGGTCCAGACTACAGCAATTGAATCTTCTAGAAGGAATGTGTATGTGCATGTGTCTGTGTTTTGTGCTCGGCAAAATGATATGCTTCCATTGTCAAAATGGCAGATAATCTCATTGCTTTTGTTGATATATTGGGTCTGATGTGGCAGCACTACAAAGAAGACGACTGGAGGCTATTGATTGATTCACCCAAGTTGAGCTTAAAAGCTGTGCTGCTCCATAATGGTAACGTTTTACCATGTGTTCCACTCTAGTATGCAGTTCACATGAAAGAAATGTACAACAACATGAAACAACTGTTACACACCATCAACAGTTACAAATATAAGGGGCAGATTTGTTGTGACATGAAGGGCATTACCATTTTGATGGGCTACAGCAGGGTTACACAAAGTTTTTCTGTTTCCCCTGTCTCTGGGACAGCCGTGCCAGGATTTCCATTACAAGAAAAAGGATTGGCTCTCACGACAATCACTTGAAAAGGGGAAAAAGAATGTACTTAACGAACCACTTATAGAATCCAGCAAAATCTTGCTTCTTCCTCTCCACATCGAACTTGAACTGGTGAAGAATTTTGTAGAGGTCATGGATACAAATGGGGTAGGACTTTTGTTCTTTCGTGATAAATTTCCAAGACTTAGTGAAGCCATAACCAAGAAAGATGTATTTGTCTGTCCACAGATGCGTCGGCTCTTCCGTGATAAGCATTTTGATGATATTCTCACAGGTAATGAAAAGTTAGTTTGGAATGCAAAAGTTAGCTAGCCACAAACTTTCTAGGGGGAAAAAAGGCTGACAAAATTACCAGGAGATTGTAGAAAACCTCTTGCAGTGCTACAACAGACTAGGGTGCAACATGTCATTGAAATTACACTTTCACTTTTTACACTCTCATCTAGATTTCTTCCTCGCTAAGTGCGGTGCTGTCAGTGATGAGAAGGGTGAACGGTTTCACCAGGACATTACTACTGTTAGAAAAAGATACCAAAGGAAATTGAATGCAGCAATGCTAGCAGATCGAGTGCAGCAATTAGACTTTTGTGAGAGATGCTCCAGATACTCATTACAAGCGACAGGCAAAACGGCGTCCCCATGAAACATTCCCTCTATGAGAATTATCATAAGTATAGGATATGTACGTATATGCAAATGTGTAAAACTTGTTTATAGATATTTCTAAAACTAAAGCTAATCAAGTGTTTTAACGGCAATTTTCATATTCTGCACCTAAACAACGTAAAAGTAACTTGCTTTAATCTCAGATACACACAAAAAGTCAAAATTTGCTGCCCATTGTTATTAATGATAAGATCTGATAAAATTAATATGTATAAAATTAGTATTTTAGACTTTTTCCCAGAAAGGTCCATACACTTAGTTGATTCCTTTACTGCTACGACATTTTTTTTTCAATTGACCTACATCACTGACTACTAGCTTCAGTTCTTTTTTACGAAATTATGCTGAAAGGATTTATCAAATAATGCATCTGAATCTCACTTCATATTATTTGTTTCATAAAAGCATCAAAACTTCTTACTGTTTATTTCATTTCTTATTATTATTTGGAATACAGATTTTAGACACGTTAGCATGTGTAACTGTACACTTCTCATAGTCCATAATGCGTAAATATGACAATAAATAGAGAATTAATTAAAACTGATGGACATTACTTATTTTGCAGCCTCAGCATCCGTTTCATCAGCTCATGGAACTTTTTGGAATAAAGTCCAAAACACTAGTGGGCCTTTTCATTTTCCAACGAAACTCAATACCCAACCTCAACAGCTAAACCACAAATATTAGAAAAATTTCGGCGCAATTGAAAACGTGTTATAGTCTGTCAACTAATACTCAGAAGAAAGTGCATTCCAAAACGAGTTTGTTACCTTGTAGCATCTGCCTGCTAGAATGAAGGTGTCAAACTCAATAGGAGGCTGAAGGCTTAAAGATATGCTCTGTTAGGGAACTTTCTTCACGTTTCACCCTCCGAAGAAGTAGGAGACCTTTTACGTTGTAAAGCACGCCACAATCCTTTCATCATCTGACCGCCGTATGACTCATAAATGAATTGAAAAGTGTGCCTCAAGATTTCTCATATCTGCTGGAGCTAACAAACGTGGAGATCTGATAAGCTAGTTATATGTGAACGCCTAATTACGCTTGGTAGGGAAACAGCCATTCAGTATCATCAATATATATGCCTTGGATCAAATGTGTAAACCTGTTGTCGAAATTGCAGGGGCCTGTTCTTATTCGGACGTTTTGAAATTCACGTCAAGCACAGTGCCCAAACAAATATCTTCAGTTATTTCCCACTACCCACAGTTATTCTGCAAGACCGGTGAAAACACAAACACCAAGGAAACACTGATGGATTGTATCAACCCTAGGGAGGGGGGATGGATCACTTGGCTCTGAACATATTGTGAGAGGTGAAGCGATTTCGATACCCATATTTCGACAATTGTTGTCACAGCAAACACACACACACACATTCGTCCAGGCTCGTTTATCATCTGTGTGACAAACTCCAAGAAAATTCGTGTAAATGAAGCAGTGGTATTCATACATACATACATATATACCACTAAGCTGTTCTCTGAGATTCAGAGGTTAGCTCTACAAATAAATGCAAACTACCAGATAAATGTTTAACTGATTATTTACTTACTGTTTCCGTATCAAACTTCTCCATTTACAGCAATTTTGAGATACAACTCGAGTTTCACTGAAATCCATCGCACGACGTACACAAGACCTTTTATACTTCATACTCATGCTCTTTTTTTCATGTAGATACTCCCGAATTTTATCCTCCCATCACTTCCTTGGCCTTCCTCTGCCTTTCTTTCCTACTACATGGGCTAAAACAATTTTCTTAGTATTTTTTGGTAAACATCTCATCACTCATTCTTTCAATATGTCCAAACCACCTAAGAATATTAGTCTCCACCATGCTAACAACATTTTGCTTAACATTACACAACTGCAACTCATCTTCATTCCTCACACGATCAGAACGTCTCTTGTCACAACCCCCTTCCCCCCCTCCCCCCACATGTAACGCATTTCTCCAGCACACAAACGACTCCTATGTATTTTTTACTGCTTAATTTGGGTTGGAGTTTTTTGTTCTTCAGATATTTACTTCACAGATGGTGAATTGGGTTTTTATGATCTCAAGCAGGACACATTCCGATTTAGATAAAAAAATGAAAAGAAAAGAAAACACAGAGAGAGAAACCGCCCTGGTTATTGCTTTAAACAAATTTAAAGAATTCCTCAATGATATTTTTTCAAAGAACAAACACAATGTTGCGTTAACTTTTCAATTTATTTGTGCAAAATCAATTTTCAAAATTTTACCTTTTGGAATTTCATGGATCCCCCTAGGGGGTCCATGAAATTCCAGTGGGGTCCGGACCCCCATGTCCCCCACCTTCCGCCGCCTATGACAAAGAGATGGAAGGACACAAAACGTAATCCCCGGCTTCCTGGCAGTATGTTCCATGCACAAAAGAACAGAACAGGTTCTTTCATTTCTCTCGTTCTCCCTACATCTCTACGGAGTAGGGACTCCCGGACTCAAAAGAACAGTTTAGATAACCTCATATATTGGACTCCTCTCCAATATCCAAGGTTTAAATTAATGTGCATTACTGTAATAACAGATTTTGGGCAACTTGCCATTCTCTGGTTTTTGCTCCATATTTCACATTTCCAGCACGTGAGACAGCCGTGGTCATCGTGTCGCGTGTTTCGTACAGGCAGCATGGGGGCTCTTTAACTTTTTCAGCTGAAGTCATTCACTTTTGTTACATTCTATTCTTGGTCATTCTGGAGGCTTCATGTAGTAATCTGCATATATTTCTTCATTTATAACAAAAAGGTGGTCACGTCAAATGTACCAACACAACATATAGTTGTGGTCCTATTGTACACATCAACATTCATAAAACTATCTGGTTGTTTTTCTCCCTTGTCATACATACATACCTTACATTTCTTTACACACCATATTTGCCGATTGTATATAGTGTATGTATGTATGACAAGGGAGAAAACCCGATGGTTTCATGAATGTTGATATGTACAATAGGACCGCAACTATGTTGTTTTGGTATATTTGACGTGACCACCTTTTTGTTATAAACGAAGAAATATATGCGGATTACTACATGAAGCCTCCAGAATGACCAGGAATAGAATGTAACAAAAAGTGAATGACTTCAGCTAAAAAAGTTAAAGCCCCCCCCCTCCCTGCTACCTCTACGAAACATGCGACACTTAACCACGGCTGTCTCATGTTGCTGGAAATGTGAAATATGGAGCAAAAACCAGAGAACAGGTTTTTTGGCAACAGAAGAACAAGCTGTTCCCATTCAGTTCAAGGAACTTGTGCAAAAGAAGAGGTTGTTCTTTTACTCCCCATCCCTACTTCCATTTGAAAGTTGATTTTGAAGTGACAGGATGTTTGTGCAGTTTGCTGCAATGGTGGGGTAAGTTTTCTTATTATTTTTTATTTGGTATCATTTATTTTTAATTTTGTTTTTTTAGTTCTTTATCAGCATCTTTTGAAACCTGGTTCTCATTTTAGGAGTATTTTTAGTTTTTCCGCGAAACTTTTGTCCATGTTTTTGGGTTGCTTTGTTACAAGTAACCAAGCTTTGTGACATGTCAGGTGAACAATAGGCTTAGGGCCTTCCTGAGGGTTTATTACTGACTAGAACAATATTTATGTTAATAATTGTAAATTTGTACTTGCAACACTGTTTCACATATCTATTAGTATTTAGGAAGTTCTTTATTATTTTAAATATGATGTACTGTTTCGTTACTTTTTAGGAAGAATTGTTCTTCACTTTCGGTTTTAATTATTCATTCCTTAGGTTACTCTTTTGTTTGAATGTATTGCACATTGGTTCTATGGTGCCCATATCTTATTTTAATTCAGTGCTTTCACACTAGGCTACAGTAGATAGAGCATATATTTAAGCATCTTTTTTCCATTAACCAGAGTATTTTTTACTAAATACTCTATTTCATTTACTTTAAATTGCTGGACAAATGTTACTGATTATAATACATATTTATATCATCATCATCATCATCAACCATTATCAATCCACTGCTGGACGAAGGTCTCCCCAAGTTTCCTCCACAACTATCTGTCTTGTGCCAGTCTCCTCCATGTCACTCCCGCATATTTTCGAATTTCATCCACCCATCTCCCATGTGGTCTTCTTCTTCTGGGTCTTTTCCTGTCCCTTGGAATTCAATCTAAAATTTCGGCTGTCCATCGATGGTCTGTCCTTCTGGCAGTATGTCCAGCCCATTGCCATTTCAGAGATTTAACTCCGATCATGATGTCTTCCACTCTTGTCATTTTTCGGATCCACGAGTTCCTCTTCTTATCTCTTCTGGTTACACCAAGCATGAACCTCTCCATGCTTCTTTGAGTTGTCTGCAGCCTTTGTATGTCTCTTTTAGTTAAGGTCCACGTCTCTGCCCCATATGTAAGCACTGGAAGGATGCATTGATCAAACACTTTTCTTTTAAGACATAATGGCATATTGCTCTTGAAAGTTATGCTGTTTCTTCCAAAAGCTCTCCAGGCAAGTTTTGTACGCCGATTAATTTCTTCATCAATGTGACCCTCACTTGATATCTGCTGTCCAAGAGAAACGTATGTGTCTGTTATCTCCAGCTTTTCTCCATCAATCGATAAATCTTCATTTCTTGTAAAAGCATTGAACATCACTTTTGTCTTCTGAAAGTTCATTTTTAATCCCACTTCTTTACTCTTGTCAGCAAGTTCCTGGATCATACTCTGTAGCTCTGATGGGGTAGTTGCAAAAATGACTACGTCATCAGCAAAACGAAGGTGGGTTAGGTAATCTCCATTAATCTTTATCCCTTTGTTTTCCCAGTTCAGTGATTGAAAGACATTTTCCAATGTGGCATTAAAGAGCTTCGGAGATATGGTGTCACCTTGTCTCACTCCCTTTCCAATTTTTATTTGTGTTGTATTTTCAAAAAGCCGAATCTTTGCATTTTCATAGATGTTATTAATAATATTAATGTATGCATCTTCAATACCGCAGTATTTCAGAGCCATTGTAACTGCTAATGGTTTCACCAAATCAAAGGCTTTTTCAAAATCGACAAAAGCAATGCACAATGGAAGTTCATATTCCCTCGCTCTTTCAATTAGTTCTCTCAGTACGTGGATATGATCTATAGTGCTGTAGCCACTCCTGAATCCAGCTTGTTCTCTCGGTTGTGTCATGTCCAGTGTTACCTTCAAACGGTGTGAAAGAACTTTAGTGAAGATTTTATAAACCACTGATAGGAGGCTGATAAGTCTGTAGTTCCTGAGATCCTGAATGTCACCTTTTTTATGTAGCAGGATCATTGTAGTATTGTTCCAATCCTCAGGAATCTTCCCTTCATTAAGGCATCGAGTGAAAATTTGGGCGAGTACTGTTTCGATTTTTCCACTTGCTTCTTGTATGATGTCTACAGTAATTCCATCTCCTCCTGGAGCTTTTCCCCGCTTCATGTTCTTGATTGCATGTGCAACTTCTGCTGGGAGGACTGGAAGAACTCTGGTACTGGTACCTTCCATGATGTCTGGAGTACATGTATCATCCCTTTCATATAATTTGGAGCAGAAATCTTTCACTCTTGTCAAAATTTTGCCTCTATTTCTTGTTACAGAACCATCTTCTTTTCTCAGTGCCATAATCTATTTTCTTCCCTTACTGAGATGTCCCTTTGCTATCTTTTGGCCTTGGTTGTTTTCAATTGCTTTCCTCACTAGTTTACAGTTGAATTTCCTTACATCTTCAGTGATACTTTTTCGTACTGTCTTGCATAGCTCTATATATTCCACTTTGGAAGTCACATCTTCTTCAGTTGTCCTCAACTCTCTTCTTTTTTGCATCAACATTTTGGTTTTTCCTGATAATTTGTTCACATGCAACTTGTTCTTAGACCCAGCTAATTTTGTTGCTGTTTCCATAAGAGCTTTGGTTAGTTTTCTGTTAACTTCAGAAATATCCACTTCTTCCGATGTTAGTCCTTCTAAAGCAGAGAATCTGTTCTTCAGTTCCAACTTGAAGGTATTATGGTGTTTTTTAAGGTTGATTATGTCAATATGTTTTGTTGGTCTTATGAGCTTGCCACGTTCGAGTTTAGTGTTGAGGTGCATCGTATACATCTCACCAATCTATGGTCACTACCTGTGTTGAACTTGTTAAGCACACTGCAGTCTTCTATGATGAATTTTTTGTTACACATAATAAAATCAATTTCACTTGTCGTCCTATTTGGATGTCTCCATGTCCATTTCCTGTGTGGCTTTTTCTTGAAAAAGGAGTTCAAGATGAAAAACCCTTCTGCCTCTGTAAACTTAACGAGAGTGTTTCCACGCTGGTTTCTGTTGCAGTGACCGATTTTACGTACTGAAGTTTCATTCTGTTGCCGTTGCCCTATTTTTGCATTGAAATCTCCCATAATTATCTTCAAGTGCTGCTTGCCTTTATTATTTAGATGACAAATTTCCTCATAAAATTTTTCAATTTCTTCTTCAGGATGACTTGTGATGGGTGCATAAGTTTGAATAATCTGAGCCTGGTATCTTCTCGAGAGTTAGATAACGAGTCGTGCAGCACTGTCAGAGGAACTTTAAACTTCTACGACTTTATCCTTCAGTTTCTTGTTTATTATAAATCCAACACCACTAGTTCTGCCAGTATCTGTCCCACGATAGTAGAAGAGATGTCCACTTTTCAGTTCAATGAGATCTTCTCCTTTTCTCCTTACCTCACTTAGCCCGACGATGTCCCACTTGATCCTTTGTAGTTCCTCTTCCAATTCAAGAAGCCTTGAATCAGAAGATAGGGAGCGTCCATTGTACGTTGCCAAGGTCAGCATCAGATGGCAGCCTAGTCCGGTCCTCCGGGGATTCTTAGCACCCTCTACCTTCATGTCGCACTGGCCGCTGCCTTGGCCAGGTACATTCCAGCTGCCGGAGACTGAGGGCCAAGATTTAAGTTGTGGAGTCATTTTGGAGGGGTTTGGCCATAACTCACCACGCTGGCCAAACGGGTTGGTGAGTGTGGGATAGCATTTCCTCTAATCCCGATGGTATAGTTATACCGCTATTGGCGGTCGTCAGAGCCCCTTTAGTGGGAACAGGATGTACCACGAGAAGGCGGGGTTGACATTTGTCAAGGAGAGGCTGTGATGTTATGCATCACCTGACCTTACATCCCATTAATATATATATATATATATATATATACCCCGCCTTCTCGTGGTGCATCCTGTTCCCACTAAAGGGGCTCTGACGACCGCCCATAGCGGTATAACTATACCATCGGGATTAGAGGAAATTCTATCCCACACTCACCAACCCATATATATATATATATATATATATATATATATATATATATATATCGGGATGTAAGGTCAGGTGATGCGTAACACCACAGCCTCTCCTTGACAAATGTCAACCCCGCCTTCTCGTGGTGCATCCTGTTCCCACTAAAGGGGCTCTGACGACCGCCCATAGCGGTATAACTATACCATCGGGATTAGAGGAAATTCTATCCCACACTCACCAACCCGCTTGGCCAGCGTGGTGAGTTATGGCCAAACCCCTCCAAAATGATTCCACAACTTAAATCTTGGCCCTCAGTCTCCGGCAGCTGGAATGTACCTGGCCAAGGCAGCGGCCAGTGCGACATGAAGGCAGAGGGTGCTAAGAATCCCGGAGGACCGGACTAGGCTGCCATCTGATGCTGACCTTGGCTACTTACAATGGACGCTCCCTATCTTCTGATTCAAGGCTTCTTGAATTGGAAGAGGAACTACAAAGGATCAAGTGGGACATCGTGGGGCTAAGTGAGGTAAGGAGAAAAGGAGAAGATCTCATCGAACTGAAAAGTGGACATCTCTTCTACTATCGTGGGACAGATACTGGCAGAACTAGTGGTGTTGGATTTATAATAAACAAGAAACTGAAGGATAAAGTTGTAGAAGTTGAAAGTTCCTCTGACAGAGCTGCACGACTTGTTATCCAACTCTCGAAAAGATACCAGGCTCAGATTATTCAAACTTATGCACCCACCACAAGTCATCCTGAAGAAGAAATTGAAGAATTTTATGAGGAAATTTGTCATCTAAATAATAAAGGTAAGCAGCACTTGAAAATAATTATGGGAGATTTCAATGCAAAAATAGGGCAGCGGCAACAGAATGAAACTTCAGTAGGTAAATTCGGTCAGGGCAACAGAAATCAGCGTGGAAATACTCTCGTTGAGTTTGCAGAGGCAGAAGGGTTTTTCATCTTGAACTCCTTCTTCAAGAAAAAGCCACACAGGAAATGGACATGGAGACATCCAAATGGGACGACAAGTGAAATTGATTTTATTATGTGTAACAAAAAATTCCTCATAGAAGACTGCAGTGTGCTAAACAAGTTCAACACAGGTAGTGGCCATAGATTGGTGAGATGTAAGATGCACCTCAACACTAAACTTGAACGTGGCAAGCTCATAAGACAAACAAAATCTATTGACATAACCAACCTTAAAAAACACCATAATACCTTCAAGTTAGAACTGAAGAACAGGTTCTCTGCTTTAGAAGGCCTAACATCGGAAGAAGTGGACATCTCTGAAGTTAACAGAAAAGTAACCAAAGCTCTTATGGAAACAGCAACAAAATTAGCTGGGTCTAAGAACAAGTTGCATGTGAACAAATTATCAGGAAAAACCAAAATGTTGATGCAAAAAAAAAAGAGAGATGAGGACAACTAAAGAAGATGTGACTTCCAAAGTGGAATATATAGAGCTATGCAAGACAGTAAGAAAAAGTATCACTGAAGACGTAAGGAAATTCAACTGTGAACTAGTGAGGAAAGCAATTGAAAACAACCAAAGCCTAAAGATAGCAAAGGGACATCTCAGTAAGGGAAGAAAACAGATTATGGCACTGAGAAAAGAAGATGGTTCTGTAACAAGAAATAGAGGAGAAATTTTGACAAGAGTGAAAGATTTCTACTCCAAATTATATGAAAGGGATGATATATGCACTCCAGACATCATGAAAGATACCAGTACCAGAGTTCCTCCAGTCCTTCCAGCAGAAGTTGCACATGCAATCAAGAACATGAAGCGAGGAAAAGCTCCAGGAGAAGATGGAATTACTGTAGACATCATACAAGAAGCAAGTGGAGAAATCGAAACAGTACTCGCCCAAATTTTCACTCGATGCCTTAATGAAGGAAAGATTCCTGAGGATTGGAACACCGCTACAATGATCCTGCTACATAAGAAAGGTGACATTGAGGATCTCGGAAACTACAGACCTATCAGCCTCCTATCAGTAGTTTATAAAATCTTCACTAAAGTTCTTTCACACCGCTTGAAGGTAACACTGGACATGGCTCAACCGAGAGAACAAGCTGGATTCAGGAGTGGCTACAGCACAATAGATCATATCCACGTGCTGAGAGAACTAATTGAAAGAGTGAGGGAATATGAACTTCCATTGTGCATGGCTTTTATCGATTATGAAAAAGCCTTTGATTCAGTGAAACCATCAGCAGTTACAATGGCTCTGAAAACCTGCGGTATTGAAGATGCATACATTAATATTATTAATAACATCTATGAAAATGCAAGTGCAAAGATTAGGCTGTTTGAAAATACAACACACGTAAAAATTGGAAAGGGAGTGAGACAAGGTGACACCATATCTCCGAAGCTCTTTAATGCCACATTGGAGGGTGTTTTTCAGTCGCTGAGCTGGGAAAACAAGGGGATAAAGATTAATGGAGATTATCTAACCCACCTTCGTTTTGCTGATGACGTAGTCATTTTTGCAACTACCCCATCAGAGCTGCAGAGTATGATCCAGGAACTTGCTGACAAGAGTAAAGAAATGGGATTAAAAATGAACTTTCAGAAGACAAAAGTGATGTTCAATGCTTTTACAAGAAATGAAGATTTATCGATTGATGGAGAAAAGCTGGAGATAACAGACACGTACGTTTATCTTGGACAGCAGATATCAAGTGAGGGTCACATTGATGAGGAAATTAATCGGCGTACAAAACTTGCCTGGAGAGCTTTTGGAAGAAACAGCATAATTTTCAAGAGCAATATGCCATTATGTCTTAAAAGAAAAGTGTTTGATCAATGCATCCTTCCAGTGCTTACGTATGGTGCAGAGACGTGGACCTTAACTAAAAGAGACATACAAAAGCTGCAGACAACTCAAAGACGCATGGAGAGGTGCATGTTTGGTGTAACCAGGAGAGATAAGAAGAGGAACTCTTGGATCCGAAAAATGACAAGAGTGGAAGACATCATGATCAGAGTTAAATCCCTGAAATGGCAATGGGCTGGACATACTGCCAGAAGGACAGATCATCGATGGACAGCCGAAATTTTAGATTGGATTCCAAGGGACAGGAAAAGACCCAGAAGAAGACCACATGGGAGATGGGTGGATGAAATTCGAAAGTATGCAGGGGTGACATGGAGGAGACTGGCACAAGACAGACCGTTGTGGAGGAAACTTGGGGAGACCTTCGTCCAGCAGTGGATTGATAATGGTTGACAATGATGATGATGATGATATATATATCATTGTCAACCATTATCAATCCACTGCTGGACAAAGGTCTCCCCAAGTTTCTTCCACAACGGTCTGTCTTATGCCAATCTCCTCCATGTTACTCCCGCATACTAATGAATTTCATTCACCCATCTCCCATGTGGTCTTCTTCTGGCTCTTTTCCTGTCCCTTGGAATCCAGTCAAAAATTTCAGCTGTCCTTCTGGCAATGCCCAGCCCATTGTCATTTCAGGGATTTTACTCTGATAATGATGTCCTCCACTCTTATCATTTTTCTGATCCACAAGTTCCTCTTCTTATCTCTCCTGGTTACACCAAGCATGCACCTCTCCATGCTGCTTTGAGTTGTCTGCAGCCTTTGTATGTCTCTTTTAGTTAAGGTCCATGTCTCTGCACCATACACTTTTCTTTTAAGACATAATGGCATATTGCTCTGGAAAATTATACTGTTTCTTCCAAAATCTCTCCATTCAAGTTTTATATGCCGATTAATTTCTTCATTAATGTGACTCACACTTGTTATCTACTGTCCAAGATAAACGTAGGTATTGGTTATCTCCAGCTTTTCTCCATCAATCGATAAATTTTCATTTCTTGTAAAAGCATTGTACATCACTTTTGTCTTCTGAAAGTTCAGTTTTAATCCCACTTCTTTACTCTTGTCAGCAAGTTCTTGGATTATACTCTGCTGCTCTGATGGGGCAGTTGCAGAAATGACTTCGTCATCAGCAAAATGAAGGTGAGTTAGATAATCTCCATTAATCTTTATCCCTTTGTTTTCCCAGTTTAGTGACTGAAAGACATTTTCCAAAGTGGCTGGCATTAAAGAGTTTGGGAGATATAGTGTCACCTTGTATCACTCCCTTTCTAATTTTTCTGGGTGCTGTATTCTCAAACAGCCGAATCTTTACACTTGCATTTTCATAGATATTATTAATAATATTAATGTATGCATCTTCAATACCGCAAAATTTCAAAGCCATTGTAACTGCTGATGGTTTCACCGAATCAAAGGCCTTTTCATAATCGATAAAAGCCATGCATAATGGAAGTTCATATTCCCTTTTTCTTTCAATTAGTTCTCTCAGTATGTGGATATGATCTACAGTGTTGTAGCCACTTCTAAATCCAGCTTGTTCTCTCGGTTGAGCCATGTCCAGTGTTTCCTTCAAGCGGTGTGAAAGAACTTTAGTGAAGATTTTATAAACCACTGATAGGAGGCTGACAGATCTGTAGTTCCTGTGATCCTCAATGTTATCTTTTATGTAGCAGGAGCATTGTTCCAATCCTCTGGAATCTTCCTTTCATTAAGGCATCGAGTGAAAACTTGACGAGTACTGTTTCAATTTCTCCACTTGCTTCTTGTGTGATGTCTACGGTAATTTCATCTTCTCCTGGTGCTTTTCCCAATTCATGTTCTTGATTGCATGTGCAACTTCTGCTGGGAGGACTGGAAGAACTCTTTTACTAGTACCTTTTGTAATGTCTGGAGTACGTGTATCATTCCTTTCATATAATTTTGAGTAAAAATCTTTCACTCGTCAAAATTTTGCCTCTATTTTTTGTTAAAGAACCATCTTCTTTTCTCAGTTCCATAATCTGTTCTCTTCCCTTACTGAGATGTCCCTTTGCTCTATTCAGGCTTTGGTTGTTTTCAATTGCTTTCCTCACTAGTTCACAGTTGAATTTCCTTACATCTTCAGTGATACGTTTTCATACTGTCTTGCATAGCTCTATGTATTCCACTTTGGAAATCACATCTTCTTTAGTTGTCCTCATTTCTCTTCCTTTGTGCATCAAAATTTTGGTTTTTCCTGATAATTTGTTCACATACTACTTGTTCTTATTACCAGCTAATTTTTTTGCTGTTTCCGTAAGATCTGTGGTTAGTTTTCTGTTAACTTCAGAGATGTTCACTTCTTCTGACGTTAAACCTTCTAGAATAGAGAATCTGTTTCTCAGTTCCAGTTTAAAGGTATTATGATGTTTTTTAAGGTTGGTCATGTCAATACTTTTTGTTTGTTTTATGAGCTTGCCACGCACGAGTGTAGCATTGAGGTGCATCTTAAATCTTACTATTCTGTGGTCACTATCTGTGTTGAACTTGTTCCGCACACTGCAGTTTTCCATGACAAATCTCTTGTTACACATAATAAAATCATTTGCACTTGTCAATCCATTGGGATGCCTCCATGTCCATTTCCTGCGTGGCTTTTTCTTGAAAAAGGAGTTGATGATGAAAAACCCTTCTGCCTCTGCAAACTCTACGAGAGTATTTCCACACTGGTTTCTGTTGCTGTGACCGAATTTACCTACTGAAGTTTCATTCTGTTGCCATTGCCCTGTTTTTGCATTGAAATCTCCCATAATTATCTTCAAGTGCTGCTTGCCTTTATTATTTAGATGACGAATTTCCTCTTCTTCAGGATGACTTGTGGTGGGTGCATAAGTTTGAATAATGTGAGCCTTGTATCTTTTCGAGAGTTGGATAACGAGTCTTGCAGCTCTGTCAGAGGAACTTTCAACTTCTACAACTTTATCCTTCAGTTTCTTGTTTATTATAAATCCAACACCACTAGTTCTGCCAGTATCTGTCTCACGATAGTAGAAGAGATGTCCTTTTTTCAGTTAAATGAGATCTTCTCCTTTTCTCCTTACCTCATTTAACCCGACGATGTCCCACTTGATCCTTTGTAGTTTCTCTTCTAATTCAAGAAGCCTTGAATCGGAAGATAGGGAGAGTCCTTTGTAAGTAGCCAAGGTCAGCATCAAATGGCAGCCTAGTCCGGTCCTCCAGTGATTCTTAGCACCCTCTGCCTTCATGTTGCACTGGCCGCTGCTTTGGCCAGGTACATTCTAGCTGCCAGAGACTGAGGGCCAAGATTTAAGTTGTGGAGTCATTTTGGAGGTGTTTGGCCATAACTCATCATGCTGGCCAAGCAGGTTGGTGAGTGTGGGATAGCATTTCCTCTAATCCCGATGGTATAGTTATACCGCTATTGGCGGTCGTCAGAGCCCCTTTAGTGGGAACAGGATGCACCACGAGAAGGTGGAGTTGACATTTGTCAAAAAGAGGCTGTGGTATGTTGCACATCACCTGACTTTACATCCCACATCTATAACATATCCTCTTGGAAGAACTTACTATATTCAGTGATGAAGATATTGATTTATGAAGAAACCTATCCTCCCAGAAGAACTTGCAAGAGAACCCCTAAAAAGCAGTTGCACCATAAAATGTATCTTTTCAGGAAGGTTCATAAGGTACATTCTCGTATTGTCACGACTTTTATTTTATGACAAATAATATGTTTTTAACAGCAGTGTACATATTACTTTTCTGCACCCATTCTGTAATAACAAATTCAACATCGTCAGACATATTGTGGATTCAGTGAGACACTTTGATGTTAAAGAGGGGTATCATGTCCATTTCTTTACTGAATCATCACCAAACATGCAGTTGACATTTCCTTTTGTGCACGGTAAAATCAGATTTCTGCAGTAGTATGGGCTTCCTCAGCTTTTCCTATTTGGTAGCTTTCCAAGTATGATGTTTTAATAGCTTTTTCACTATTTTGATTATGAAGTGAAAGTTGACATTTCCTTTTGTGCACGGTAAAATCAGATTTCTGCAGTACTATGGGCTTCCTCAGCTTTTCCTATTTGGTAGCTTTCCAAGTATGATGCTTTAATAGCTTTTTCACTATTTTGATTATGAAGTGAAATATACAAATCACTATTAGATACTTTGTTCTTTGATTTAAAAAAATCAACTGGTTTATTTGCAAGACTTTGGTGCTTAGTTTCTAAATAATGTGACAAGAGTGAAGGTTTCAAGCTTCTGTTTGTGAGAACTTCTCACAAGTAATACACTGTGGGCATGAATGATCCTCACCTGTAAATGAAAAGCGAAATTTAATATAATCCTCACTGTATTTCCTTTTTTTGTAGTTCTAGATGTAATGCCAACATCTTGAACATTTTAAGCACTGTTTTGGAATTTTTGTCAGTTGAATGCATTTTACAGAATTTCAGATCATCTTGTGGTACATTTGAAGTAAAAATTTCCCCTTTTTGCTCCTCATTACCACGTTTTACCATGGTTCCAGTCTTCAACCAGTGATCCATGATTTCACCATAAAAAGTTACAAATGGCAGGTATTTCTGTCCTAAAGTTCAAAGTTTTAACATGCTCCTACAACCCCAATGCTCCCTTAGCGATGCACAGACTTTCGTTGCTCTGACAGTTCTGGTGAACAACAAACAGCAGCCCATGTGCACTCTGCAAGGTCATCCACAAGCTAAAAACTGGTTTATTTCTACATCAAAGTCATACAGAACAAACTGTTCCATGACTTTGTGATGCCACAGAGTAGTATTTCTCTCGCTGCAGGTGTTCGTTGCACATGCATGTTTTTGAAACCTAATACAGCACTGATCACCTTCTCACGTATGTTGGCTGTGTAAGAACGTTTGTCCCAAACATCTGCAAAAAATAATTGAACTGTTCATGTATTTTATTAAACTTACTTGTGGTTTAAAAAAAATACCTTTATTGTAATTTTATGGTGACACCATTACAGAATTTTTACTGTGAACCCTTTGAAACACCTTTGCAAACCACCAAATAGGAACCACTGCTCTACAGGAACATTATAAGTGTTAGAATATCTTAAAGTGGGTGACTATATCTTTATTCCAACTGTCAAGATATCAGTGTGGACATGAATTCCCTCAGTTAGCTGTGTGTGTGTTGTGTGTGTGTGTGTGCATTTTGCTTCCTTTAAGGTGGACGTCAAGTAATTTTGCTTCCTATACTTCCAATGGAAAAACTCTGTGCACATTTTCTTCACAATTAATGCATTCCCAAGGAAGAAAATTTGAACATCGATTAAAATAGCTTCATATTATAACTTGGAATACTTAATATTTTCTAAAACATAACCATAATTATATTAAAAAACGATAACTTTTCCTTTGGTGGTGTTGAAACCAGAAAAAAGATGGTGCATCCTGTACTTTGATGATGTCAGTAGACAAGCAAATGTTGAATTGCATAATTATGGTTATGTTTTAGAAAATATTAAGTATTCCAAGTTATAAAATGAAGCTGTTTCAATCGATGTTAAAATTTTCATCCTTGGGAACGCATTAATTGTGAAGAAATTGCGTACAGAAATGTTTCCATTGGAAGTATAGGAAACAAAATTACTTGACGTCCACCTTAAGGGTGATGTACTTGAAAGTGCACTTACATTGCAACAGACGCTGAAGTATAACTCATATGTATATGGTTACTATGCACACTTCTGAAATATGATTCAAATGTCTGAATTCTACGTTCAAAGAAGCTCCTATCAGATGTGCATGTTCCCCACCATATGAACATACCACTAAAATATGTAAGCGTGGCATTGCAAGCTGTAGCCAATCTGCAGCTATAGTGGTTTTGGCATATTTTTTCATTTTTCAGCAGTAAGTGAAAAATCATTGCCATTTGTTGTGATGCTCAACCAGGCACATGTATCACAACAAATGATGATCAACCATCAACACATTTTCTTTGTGTTCTGTATTTAAACATAGGTAGGTTTCTTTGTGTGTTTATAAGAGGGGGTAGAGAATCATGTGTGATCAAGCACTTTCATCTGTTTCATGAACTGTTGCCATAGCTATGTACTTATAGTTGTATCTCAGCAGTGCAGATCTTACTTTGGCCTTCAAAGTCACAGTTTATGATGGGTTGCTTAGGCCCAACCTAAACTTATATCAGTAGACAGGTAAATGTTATGTGAAAAAAAATGCTTGTTAAAAAATTTATGCATTGCACATTTTAGGTATAATCAGGTATGAATTAATCATGAAAAATTTGACACTCCAGCTTATCTTAGCACTGCTTTTTATCCCCTAACAATAGTGTGAAGTTATATTTGCATTGCTTTGAAGGAAAATTTAGAAGTTATTAATTTGCTTGCGAGGAAAACATGAGAGAAGGGGGTAAAAACAAGGAATGATATAAGTGCAACCGTAGAATTACTTCTGAATGTATAGGTTAATTTGAAAATTGGTGTTAAGCAGTGAAACTGCTAAATAAATGGATAAATGAGAGTTCAAAATTCTGGGAAAAATTTTATTTAAGTGTGCATTTGTTGGAGTTTTGAGTGATGCATGGAAGTTAAACTTCTGTAACTATGTGAAAAAAAAAAAAGACAGTATTGCTCTACTACTGCCATGCTACTGTAATAATCTGAAAAGAGAGTGCTAAAATAAGAGTGCATAATACAAAAAAATATTTGCTTTGAAAAAACAAAAACATGCAATGAAAAGATATGAAATTATTACAAGGTGAACAAAATGACAAAAAAGAAAAAAATATATGGGCTGGTCATAGCAGTCAAATGCACATAGTGAACATATTATAAAGCTATAAATCATTCTGATCAAACAAAAGAAATAGCCTTCCCATTAACCAAGTAGTCCACCATTGAGCATCCTAGCTAACCATTTAAGTTGGCTCCAGATTCAAGTCCCAGATGAGATATAGATGGTGTGTTTGTCCTATGGCACTGGTTCTGTCCTTCACCTAGAACCAGTTGCCCTAAATTAGGGACAGGGGATGACTAATGTCCTTAGGTGCTAATGGAGATTGTTAAACCCCCAAAAGAGCAAACAATCCCACACAGAAAAAAAAAACTGTAAGGAAAAATATTACAAAAAAAGAAAGTTTTGTCATTCTATCTCCATGCTGCCATACCCAAGAGATTTAACTCTTAATTATTAAAATGTTGCTTTTTTCTTTTTTTTTTTTTCTTTTTTGTACAGTATTTTTTGTGATAATGATGGCTGATAAATTCTTGTGTCTCAGTGTTACATTAAAGAGAATAAACTGTTCTGAAGGTATTATTTCTTGTTATACTAATTCGTTTTTCTTTATTTACCTTATTTTGTAGTTGCCACCTTCTACTCGCACAGTTGATCTTGAAGCTGAAGGCTTTGGTGTAGGAATTGTTCAGGTTTGTCTGGAATCAAACTCTTAGTTGCATTGCATGTCTAAAAAGAAAGTCATCTGCTGTTCACACAATACCCCAAATATGGACTGCTCTGATTTTAAGATAACCTTAGGTAAAAAGAAAAAAATATTTCTGAAACCAGCCTCAATAATCAAACTCTGGGCTTTTATTGTCCAAGTGTATGGTGAGATTATGAAGTAGGTGTGCTCCTGAGCGATCATAAACAGCTGGAATGGTGCATAACAGGAATGGTAAAACATATTGCTTGTGGAATCCATTCAAAGAAAATCATATCGTGCCTGTGTACGTTGTACAGCCTTCAGTCAGGTTTGACACAGACCACACATTAGATGAAAAAAAAATTGTATTTGCAATGAATTTTCTCCATCTCTTCCTGTCCACTGTAAGATTTTTTTCCAGTTACATATTGCTTTCTTCTGTATCAGTGGCTGATTTCACACCTTCAACCGATCTTGCTGTAGGTCTACTCCTCTGTCTGTGGCTTATTTTATGAAATTTAACACATGTTTAGGCATTTCCCATTCAATGAAAACATCTCAACAAGTTCTCATCAACTGTTTTCTTATTCAGAAGAAGTTCCCAGCTCAATTCTAATGTCTGCATTACTTATTCTGTTTTGCCACTTAATCCACTTATTTTCTGCAGATATTCCTCTTACCACCCTTATATCATCAACTTCTTACTGAGAAAAAGCTCCTTACTTTGTAGCAAATTCTCACTGCTATAAAAGATTATATATCTAAGTACTGCATTGTGTATAGGAAATTGAGTTCTCTGGTTATCTTTCTTAATGAAAAAAATTCTTGCATAGCTAAGAAACTTGCCCTCCTTTGCCAATTTTGTTGCTTAGTTCCTAATCAAGCCTTCCATTCTCATCAATGATTGCACCTAAATTATTAAAATCTGTTTCCTGTTCTAGACTTTTAACCTGCAATATCAAATCAATAATTTCTGAAGTTTGACTAAGATCCACTGGTTTAAATTTATCAACATTGATTTTCATCATGAATTTTTCATGATGAAGCTAACTGAGATTATGCTGTAATTTGATTATACCTTTAAAAACCTACGACTGATTCACTAGCAACCTCAATTCTACATTATTTAGTTTATCAGTTGAGATGCATCTTAATATCTTTGTTGTTTTTTTAACCTTTGGATGAATTAAACTTAAAAGGGAATGCTTCTAAATAATGATCACAACATTTTTCAACACCTGAAAACTTCAGTATTTCGAGCCACATTTTTTAAAGACCTTTCCACAATAACATAATTATACTATTCCTATTATAGCCGCTACCCACTAAGTAAATTTGAGAATGTCTTTGTGTCTAAAAATACTGTTAGTGACTAAGAGTTCCTTCGTGTTAGTGATTAAGAGCTCACTGCCAAAACATAAGTCAATTAGTCTTTTCCAAATATCTTATGAGATTCATAAAAAAAAAAAAAAATTTAGTTTCCATTCTGAATATGAGATTAATTTTCATGCACTTTCATCAGTTTCACAAAATTTGACATCCTTTGTTTAGCTTTTCTTTGCATACCTAGATTACAGTGGCATATCTTGGGTCCAAGACCTAGGCTATCCCCCCCCCCCCCCCACACACACACACACACACACACACGCAGTACTGGTTTTTATTTATTGCAAAGTTTAATTTGTAATTGTTAAGTAATAGAAGTTATTTTTTTCTAAATTTTAGGTTTTTAGGTACATGCTATTGCTAACATGTTACCACATAATTATGAGGATTAGGATTTGAACACTTATTTGTACATGAACTCAGTTGTTCTTCTGAATACTTTATCTGTACATGAACTCTATTCTGGATAAAATTAACAACAGTCTACACACAATTTAAAACACATTTGATTCAAGAATTAAGACTTTAATAGCATTACATTATTAAAAACCAGACATTAGATCTTTTGGATCGTAACATACAATCCATCATCAGATATATGACAATATGAAGTTGAACCTGCCTTATATGATGGAATCATGTTGGGGTCAGTGATGCAAGAATGGGAGTGTTCATTGTGAGCCTATGTCAAACGCGAATGGAAAATTCTGCAGCACTAAAATTTCGGGCTGTCAACTGAAATGTGAATTTGTCCGATAGTGTCTGTGTATATGTGGAGGATATCAATTTCCGAGATTGTAGGTTGATTTCAGGATTGTGCATAGTTATCTGATGCCATCAATGTAGAAGCGGGAAGTACTGCTTTCCACGGAATCAGGATCACTTCAGAGCTGTTATCAATTACGTGTTTTTCTCCACTTTAGTATATGAATGGACTTTCTGTAAACCTGAGTTGTGATCTTGAAATCAGTACATTGAGGATAGATATTTGGTCCCACATAGGAACGTGCGAACCTTTGTTGACTAGGCGTGACATCGTTGTAGCGTTAGATTTCATTTTGACATAAAACTTGTGTTCCGCAATCCTGATGCTGAGAGCCCAGAAAGTCGATCCTATATAGATCTTGTCCTTTTCTGTAGGTTGAGTGGCCTGCAGAGGAATGGAGTAAATTCCATGTTTTAGCATTTTGTCGACTGTGTCCCTGTCATCCCTAATCATTGACAACAAATTCTTGGTCTTTTCTCCGAAATCAACTAGATGTTTCTTGCATATCTTTTTTAGGGGGCGTGTTATACTTAGATCATACACTATGGATCCCTCAAACCTCTTACTCGGTCTAGTAATTGGTTGTAGGTTAGTAAATCTATATTTTGAGAGTCTTGAGAATACCAACCACCACCCAAGTGGAATAGCCATGCTGTGCCGTAATGTCAAAAATTCTGTTAATTTCTTGACGACATAAGTATTGGACTGTGGAATTAACTTTTTTACGGGTCTTATAAAAGTTATTATTCAAAAAAGTTGATGGTCAAATTTTCGAACCAAAGCCTAGTTCGTCATCAGGACTATGTCACTCGAGTAGTTGCTGCCACTCAGTTGGAAGAGTCCAACCGCAATTATCGTTAATTGTGGTACTTCTTCTTCTTGCTATTTTGATCTCTTCTTCTAAATAGTTTCCTGTTTACTAAGTTTGACTGGTGGGCGATTATTCTTATTCAGTCCCAATTTATGGAGTGTCCACTTTCTTGTATATGTCTGTCTAGCCCTATTTTGTTACTAATGTTCCTAATAGCTGCTTGGTGTTTTTTCATTCAGACTTTAATACTTCTCCCTGTTTCTCCTATATAGCTGAGTCCGCAGTTACAGTCTATGCAATATATTACTCCTTCTTGCAATTGGATGTCCACTTCTTTCTGCTTTAAAGCTGGCAAGAATTTCTTTAATTTGTTATTTAGATCTGGAGCAAGCCTGATAGTATATTTAGCTACGATCCTCTTCAGTTTTTCGAAAAGTCCCTTGTGGTACGTAATTTTGCTGGTGAATTTGAACTTGTTTATTCCTTGCTTCTTTTTTGGCACTTGTCTAAATAATGTCTCAACATAAGGGGAGGGGTAATTGTTTTCTGCCAATATTTCTTTTAATTCTTCTCTGTGAAGATCTTTTTGAGTATCTGAAGAGACCAGGATTTCAATTTTTTCCAAAAACTGTCTCGCCGTATTTGATTTAATATAATCAGGGTGGAATGAGCAGAAGTCTAACATCTTCCCTGTGTTAGTGGGTTTTCTAAAAAGCTGAGTGAATATTTTCTCCTCTCTTGAGGTCAAGATTAAATCAAGGAAATTGATGCCATGGTCTTTTTCCAGTTCCAGGGTGTACTGCAAGGTATTTTCTAGCGAGTTAAATTCTACCAGAATCTGAGAGGGTAGAGATTGGTCCACAGTATCTACTATAAATAGGACATCATCCATGTATCTTACATAGAGAGCAGATATTGAAGGTTGTATAAGGATTTTTGCCTCTAGTTTATTTACATAATAATTTGTGAGCAGAGGTGCTAGTGGAGAACCCATTGCAAGTCCTGAAGTTTGCCTGTAATATTTCTTTCCAATGGAAGAAATTATTCTTGAAAAGAAAACAGGAGCAGTTCACAAATGCCAGGTAGTATTTCTCTATTGTGATTATGAAAGACTATTTTTTCTGCCAGGTCATCCGCAATGAATTCCAGCAGGAGGTTCGGGTTAATGTTGGTATACATAGATACTATATCCAGGCTTGCCATTACTGGATGAATTAATTCTGGCAAGTTGTCTAGTTTTCCTTTCAGCTGCATGGAATTTTTTAGAAGGTAGGGAGGAGAAGGGAAAATATCTCTGAGGTGAATAAGTAAATAATAATTAATGTTGGAGAGAGGTGAATTTCTAGTGTCTATTATAGGTCTTATTGGATAGCCTTCTTTGTGAATTTTAATTGTACCATAGATCTGTGGAACTCTTGACTGGATTTTGGAGAAGCTTTTGAAGAGCTCATTTAGCTGATTTTTACTTTTCAAAGAGCTGATACCCTCTCAGATTCTGGCAGAATTTAACTCACTAGAAAATACCATGCAGTACACCCTGGAACTGGAAAACGACCATGGCATCAATTTCCTTGATTTAACCTTGATCTCAAGAGAGGGGAGAATATTCACTCAGCTTTTTAGAAAACCAACTAACTAACACAGGTAAGATGTTAGACTTCTGCTCATTCCACCCTGATTATATTAAATCGAATATGGCGAGACAATTTTTGGAAAAAATTGAAATCCTGGTCTCTTCAGATACTCAAAAAGATCTTCACAGAGAAGAATTAAAAGAAACATTGGCAGAAAACAATTTCTACTCCCCATATGTTGAGAAATTATGCCAAAAAAGAAGCAGGAAATAAACAAGTTCAAATTCACCAGCAAAATTACGTACCACAAAGGACTTTTCGAAAAACTGAAGAGGATCGTAGCTAAATATACTATCAGGCTTGCTCCAGATCTAAATAACAAATTAAAGAAATTCTTGCCAGCTTTAAAGCAGAAAGAAGTGGACATCCAATTGCAAGAAGGAGTAATATATTGCATCGACTGTAACTGCGGACTCAGCTATATAGGAGAAACAGGGAGAAGTATTAAAGTCTGAATGAAAGAACACCAAGCAGCTATTAGGAACATTAGTAACAAAACAGGGCTAGACAGACATATACAAGCAAGTGGACACTCCATAAATTGGGACTCAGTAAGAATAATCGCCCACCAGTCAAACTTAGTAAAGAAGAAACTAGAAGAAGGGATCGAAATAGCAAGAAGAAGAAGTACCACAATTAATGATAATTGCTGTTGGACTCTTCCAACTGAGTGGCAGCAACTACTCCAGTGATGTAGTCCTGATGACGAACTAGGCTTTGGTTCAAAAATTTGACCCCCAACTTTTCTGAATAATAACCTCTATAAGACCCGTAAAAAAGTTAATTCCACAGTACACTATGAATAGAGGTGCCATAAATTCATTTATAAGTATTGGTTTGACGAGTGCATAAACGCTCTTCTTAGAAGAAAGTAGATTGCAGAGGTTCTGTGGCTCCATGACTGTGCTGACAAGTACGGTATGACTGGGGAACCAGATTAGGGTTTTCTGTAGACTGAAAATGTTATTTAATTGGAACGTGGATTTCGAACTAACCATAGGTTCAAGAAAGGAATTGAGAAAAATTGTTTTTTAGCTTTACAGTAAATGTTATCGAATCTTGTTGATCAGACATCTGAGAAACAAAATTATTTAGTTTCTCCCTAGAATGAGGCCACAGAACAAGCACGTTAACATATCTCAAATACGTTAACGGTTTGCATTGGGTTTCATTGAGCCGTTTCGCTTCTAGATTCTGCAAGACAACCTCCGGTAAAAGTGGAGAGAGGGGAGAACCCGTGGCCCCCCTATTTGTCTATACAGAATTTGGTTGAACTTAAAATATGTCCGCTTAAACACAAGTCTAAGGGCTTTCATGAGAGTATCAACCTCTGAGGTGGGTGTGTTTCCCAGTGCATTCAATATATTTTCTATAATATCATGTGCCAGTTCCACGACGACACTAGGAAAAGGCGAGGCTATGTCCAGTGATGCCAGTATATAGGGCTGATTAACATTGTGAATTGTTTTAATTTGGTCGATGACTTGTAATGGCCCTTTCATTGAGTAGTTTGATGTGGCAATCAACAGTTTTAAATAGTTTGCAATGCAGTCTCAAGAGGCCTAGTAGGGCTTGCTCTGGAGGACACCAAAGGGCAAATCTGGTGGCCGTTCTTATGTAATTTCAGCTGTCCAAACAGTTCCAGGACCCTAGGACCGGAAACTGATGTTAAGCCATACTTCACACTGTTAGGAAGATCTGAATGGTTTTTAATATGGCTGATTGCAGCAATGGTTGCTGCAATTGGGTCTCTATTGATTACCCAATGAGAAATGTTCTGAATTGTCTCCGGCATTTTACTGACATACTCTGCCTTGTTTAAAATAATTATAGTTGACGATTTGTTCCAGAAACAACTTCTATGTCTTGGTTCTTTTTCAGCATGTTCAACTGCCTCTGTTCTTCAATGTGCGAGTCCTGCTCGCAATGTCTCACTCTATGGTTTCTGGATTTTATGACTTTAAGCATTTCATGTTTAGTTTGCTCCTGTTCCTGTGGTGGAATGGATTTTATTATATTTTCTATTTGTGGTATAAGACTAAACATATTATGCTTGTTAACTTGATATGGGAACTTGCTGCTTTGATTTAACGCCTTTGTCTGCACCTCATTCAACGTAACATCACTGAAATTTAAGAAACTAGGCTTACCATCTGTAACTCAATTTCCCCTTCTTGGTTGTTGAATAATTGTCCTGAATTCAAAGTTTGTGGATGTGTCCATTATTGTATCTTGTAACCTCTGATTCGATCGACGACAAAAACACAGCTAAAGATCTGTCTAAAAAAATCACTCTGTGCTCAAGATGTGCAGCTTGCTACCGAAACTGCGTTGCAAACTATTTAAAACCATTGATTGCCACATCAAACTACTCGGTGAAAGGGCCATTACAAGTCATCGACCAAATTAAAACAATTCACAATGTTAATCAGCCCTATATACTGGCATCACTGGACATGACCTCGCTTTTTTCTAGTGTCGTTGTGAAACTGGCACATGATATTATAGAAAATATATTGAATGCATTGGGAAACACGCCCACCTCCGAGGTTCATACTATCATGAACGCACTTAGACTTGTGTTTAAGCGGACATATTTTAAGTTCAACCAAATTCTGTATAGACAAATGGGGGGGGCATGGGTTCCCCCTCTCTCCAGTTTTAGCAGCGGTTGTCTTGCAGAATCTAGAAGAGAAAGTGCTCAATGAAACCCAATGCAAACCGTTAATGTATTTGAGATATGTTAACAACATGCTTGTTCTGTGGCCTCATTCTAGGGAGAAACTAAATAATTTTGTTTCTCAGATGTCTGATCAACAAGATTCGATAAAATTTACTGTAGAGCTAGAAAACAATTTTTCAATTCCTTTCTTGGAATTGTGGTTAGTTCGAAATCCATGTTCCAATCAAATAACATTTTCAGTCTACAGAAAATCCTAATCTGGTTCCTCAGTCATACCGTACTCGTCAGCACAGCCAGAACCTCTGCAATCTACTTTCTTCTAAGAAGAGTGTTTATGCACTCGTCAAACCAATACTTATGTCATAAAGAAATTAACAGAATTTTTGACATTACGGCACAATCCACTCTGGTGGTATTTGGCATTCTCAAGAGACTCTCAAAATATAGGTTTACTAACCTACAATCAATTACTAGACCAAGTAAGACATTTGTGGGATCCGTAGTGTATGATCCAAGTATAACATGCCCCCTTAAAAAGATATGCAAGAAACAACTAGTTGATTTCAGAGAAAAGACCAAGAATTTGTTGTCACTGATTAGGAATGACCGGGACACAGTCAATGAAATGCTAAAACATAGAATTTACTCCATTCCTATGCAGGCCACTCAACCTACAGAAAATGACAAGATCTATATAGGATCGACTTTCCGGGCTCTCAGCACCAGGATTGCAGAACACAAGTTTGATAACAAAATGAAATCTAACGCTACAGCGATGTCATGCCTAGTCAACAAAGGTCCACACGTTCCTATGTTGAACCACTTATCTATCCTCAATGTACTGATTTCAAGATCACAACTCAGGTTTACAGAAAGTCTGTTCATACACTCCAGTGGAGAAAAAACATATAATGATAACATCCCTGAAGTGATCCTGATTCCGTGGAAAGCAGTACTTCCCAATTCTACACGGACAGCATCAGATAACTATGCACAATCCTGAAATCGACCTACTATCTTGGAAATTGGTATCCTCCACATCTACACAGATGCTATTGGACAAATTCACATTTCAGTTGACAGCCCAAAAGTGTAGTGCTGCAGAACATTTTCCATTTGTGTTTGACATAGGCTCACAATGAACCCTCCCACTCTTGTGTCACTGACCCCAACGCGATTCCATCATATAAAGCAGGTTCAACCTCATATTGGCATACATCTGATGATGGATCGTATGTTACGATCCGAAAGATCTAATGTCTGGTTTTTAGAATGTAATGCTATTAAAGTCTTTATTCTTGAATCGGATGTGTTTTAAATCATGCGTAGATGGTTGTTAATTTAGATTTTATCTAGATCATTGATTGGCATGAAGTTTTTATCTTATCAAATCCATTCTTTTTCTGAATACTTTATTTGTACATGAACTTCATTCTTCTTTCCTTTTGTGTGAACTTGAGTGTTACGTTTTCATAAAAAGTTTCTTTCAAATACTTTTTCATATTTAAGAAGAATGGTTTTCTCTATTGACAAAACAGCCAAGTTGCTCGAATGTACATGTCCTTGTGGGGCTCTGAGATATATCTTGATTCTTTTTAATGCATAAAAGCTTCTTTTGGCAGTTGCAGTTGTCGATGGAAACTTTAATATTAGGTCTGCTAATTTGTACACCTCACTAAACACTATGTCCAATTTATTCAACTTTATGTAACAAGTAATGTCTCTTACGGATTTGTTTTTGTATTCATCAAGTGAATAAAACACCTTCAGTTCATTTTGTAGTTTATCTGTATCAAAATTTGAAGCATATAGTTCTTTAAGTTCTGACAGTAGATGTTCAGGGTAGCTTTCACAGAATTTATCAAAACAGTTCAAATCCAACAAAGCCACCTGCCTGCCACTCATCATTCCTGCGATCCATGCTTTGTTTCACGCTTCCCATGGCCAACACACTATGCACCGAGGACTCCGTAATCCTGCGATTCCTCAATCTCTTCGTGCTCTAAGTGACCAGCTCTCCATCTACCATGATGCGCTAGCCCAATGTGCCAAAACTGAACCTCTCCTTTCTCCATGACTCCGGAGCTTCACCCAGCGATGCAGTCGGGTTCGCTGCCTTGCTCTGTCTGCTGGCCCTGTTGACTTCCATGATGACTCTGATGTCCCTAATGTGACGTAATGTTCACGTCTGTTTGTGCTCCATATGTGTGATCCTGTGTTCCCGCTGAATGTTGTTTCGACTCTTTTATGGGTGTTGCTCATGGTGTGTAAGCTTCGGACTTGTATATATTATCTGTGTAGTCATAGTTGTGACATGCGTCTGTATCGTCCAATTTAGCTTTGTATCTTCAGCCTACAAAAAACTTTGTTGATCCCAACAAAGCCACAAATTTAAGATATAATAACACTGATTTTAATTCATTGACACTTCACACAAAGTGGAACAACTCTCGCGAAACACATGCAATTACAGGTGGGAGCATGTGAGTGACTGAGGTGGTCTAAGTCTTCTCTTTTCTGAGCGAACTGTTGCCCAATACAATGGCCCATTCCCCTACACCTGCTCATTCATTTTGTCATGGAAATGCTAGCAAACTATCGTATAGAAGGTCCTCAAATCAGAAGAGCTAAGACTCTGAAAGAGCTGGTGCATTACACCGTCAGTCTTCGCTCACCAGACCGAGTCAAAGAAGCGAATCCGCATGTGTGTTTTTCACAGCGAAAGCATGAATGTATCTTAATGCCGTTGATTATTGACTTTTATTTGAGTATATTTAATTGACTTTTGTCTGTGCATTGCCTGAGCTTCATAGCTAACCTTGAATGTATGCCACTGCTAGACTACATAACACAATTTGGACTATGTTATTTCTTACCAAGTTTTTGCTTTTCACAGATTGGGAAATTGAAAATGAGTTTAAATAAGAAATAATCGTGTGCTAAACATTATTCCAGTAGAAAAGGCCTTCATAGCACGATAATATTTTTATTATAAATACCTGTACTAAGAAAATAAACATTTTATATACAACAGCAATGTACGAGATCTTTCAAAGCACTGAGTGCTACATTGTCAAGTACTTCAATAAACACATAGCCAAACAAAAATTAATAAACACCAGCCAATAAAAACAATGACTTTTTCAAATTATGCGAGCGTGTGAAAACAATAACAAGGTATACAATAAATATATTGGAAATGTGGGCTCATGTTAAAGGATTCAACTAAATAATACTAAGAAAACATTACTGAATAGAGAAAGAAATATTTGCACCTCGGGAATTGATAGGTATACATAAAAATTCAAACTGTAAATGAAGTAGTAGAAGTAGATTGCTGGTGGAGATGTTCATGTCTTCTTGGCTGGATTACCCTGGCCCTAGGCATGGGAACAAAATGTGTAGTTCCTTCGTTACAGCAATCGATGCTGTGTGACAATACACAAACTTTCATCAAACCGTAGGGATTGCCTTGTACGATTTGAAAACAGCACCCTGGCATTGGACCAGTTTGGTCGGTGGGTACCTCTATTAACCAACCGTGCAAGAAAGGTAGCAACAGAGTTATTTGTAATGGAGTACTTGTGCTCATATAGTCTAGTGTGCAATGGGCATGCAGTGGACCGTATATACACTAATACTGGATCTTCAGGGTCAACAGGATTTAAGGGGATTTTGTGAACCGTATGTCTGTTAAGTGCGGAAACTTGGTCACGGTTGCTTTGTTCTATGGCTTGAATACTTTTTATACTCTCTCCAAAGGCTATGTGGTGTTTTTACATGCGTTTTTTAGTATTGAAGGGATTTCAGGTACATACTCACTCAACAGTTCCAACATATTTTATAACTGGCTTCCCTTTGTAGTGTACATTGTACTGGATATTCCAATGATCGAGCAAAAACACCACATTGCCTTTGGAGAGAGTACAAAAAGCGGGCGGTCGTAGTGAGCGATGGGTTTGCCTCCTCGGGGCACTCTGTGGTAACAATGTCACACACAACAGCAACTAGGCCTCTGCGAATCTTGGAGAGGTGCAAGCTAGTTCTGTGTGACATTGGCGAAAAGACCCCAACTCACTGGGTTTTGTTCCAGAATCCTTAGGTTGAATGACCAACTGGAACCCTCAGCTGTGGGCTAATCCCCCACACTGATGTACTTACCTGATTAAAAAGACAAAAAGAAATATTAAGAATGACTCAAGTGTGGGATATAGTGGACCTACCACACTTGAGAAGGACGGTCCACCACGGAATCGCCCTGGACTTTCCAAACGGCGTATGAGAAACAGATCTCGGCTGAGTGAATGTAAGATTGGTGTATGGAATACTAGAGGTATAAATGGCAAGATGAGTGAGGTGATTGAGGAGATGAATAAGTATAGACTGGATGTGCTGTGTGTAAGTGAAACCAAAAAGAAGGAAATTGGGGTAGAAGAAGTGAATGGCACGGTGAGTTGTGGTCTGGAGTATTGGATAATATGAGAGGACAGGCTGGTGTAGGTGTGATTTTAAGTGAAAAGATGAAGAACAACTTGATTCATTATAGTTGCATAAGTGAGAGAATTCTCTGGATTCGTTTCAAAGTGAAACTTCAGAGAATTGTAATTGTTGTAGTGTATGCTCCTTGTGACTCGGAACCTTCTGATAAGAAAGAAGATTTCTGGAATGAGCTAAAAGATGTTTTGAGCCAGTTTGGTGCTAAAGAAAAAGTTATAATAGCAGGGGATTTCAATGCTAGAGTAGGTGTGCAGAATGCAATTTCTGACAATGTTCTGGGTAAGTTTAATGATCCTTGTGTGAATGATAATGGTGAAAGATTAATTGAACTCTGCATTGAGAATGGTTTGTGTGTATCTAATACATTTTTCAACCACAAGTATATACACACATATACTTGGGAAAATCGTACTCTTGGTCAAAAGAGTGTGATAGATTTTGTTGTTTACGATCAGCGTTTGAAACACTTAGTTGTTGACACCCGTGTGATGAGAGGTGCGGATGTTGGTTCTGATCATTACTTGGTAGTGTCACGAGTGAAACTTAATGTTGGTTGAAGGAAAAGGAATAGGAAGAGACCCAGGATAGAAAGAATAAAGGTTGATAGGCTCCTTGAAGATCATCAGCGGTACTCTGACTTACTCAGAGAACGACTGAAGGATCTGAAATCTTGTGAGAGGGATGTAGAAAAGAAGTGGGAATGTTTTAAGAACTGTGTTGTCACTGCTGCTAAAGAGGTCTGTGGCACCATAATAGTGGGTAACAATAGAGGTGATGCTTGGTGGAATAGTGAGATTGATGAGGCAGTAAAGAAAAAGGAAGCCTATTTGGGGATGTTGCAAGGTAGAGTCTCTGTGGATGAATATCGCTGTAAGAAGCGTGAAGCTGCTAAGCTGGTTCGCCACAGTAAGGCAAAAGATAGGAAGGAGAAAGTGGAAAGGCATGAACTGGCTTTTTGGAAAGATAGAAAGTCCTTCTTGAAGTACATGAGACTCGGGGAAAAATAGGGGAAACAAAGTTGTAAGTTGTGTGAAGAATGAGATAGGGGAAATGATATGGGAGCCCAATGAGTTAAGTGAAAGATGGGGTGAATACTTTTGTCAGTTATTAGATCAGGAGAGCAAAAATGATTCTGAGACAGATGCAGATGATGTCACAATGAGGGATGAAAGCACAGGAGAGATCTCAAGAGAAGAAGTGTGTAAAGCTCTAAAATCTCTTCAGAATGGTAAGGCTCCAGGAGTTGTGGGCATAACTGCAGAGATGTTGAAGTATGGTGGTGACTCTATAATTGACTGGTTAACTGAAATTTGCCAGTTGTGCTGGGAGTTAGGAATAGTCCCTTGGGATTGGAAGGATGCTATTATTGTTCCTTTGTATAAGGGAAAAGGTGATCAGACTGAATGCATGAACTATCCTGGTATTAGCCTACTGAGTGTGCCAGGGAAAGTGTTTGTTAAGGTTGTTATTGAAAAAGTATGGGGTCTTACATCATTGAAAGTGTGGGATGTTCAGAGTGGTTTTATGCCTGGTAAAGGCTGCACTAACCAGATTTTTGCACTACGCATGATGATTGAAAAGTATCTGGCTGTTGGGAAGAAAGTTTTTACTGCCTTCATAGATTCAGAGAAAGCTTACGACCGAGTGAATAGGACACTTTTGTGGAAGGTATTGAATGAATATGGTGTTACTGGGAATCTACTTAATAGTGTAAAAGCCATGTATGCTGGTAGTAGAGCTTGTGTGCGAGTGAATGGTGTTTTATCAAAATGGTTTTCCATTGGTGCAGGAGTTAGACAAGGTTGTGTAATGTCACCATGGCTGTTTAATATATTTATGGACACATGCATGCGTGAGGCCAAAATAGATAATAGTGGTTTATGTCTTGGTGATATCCGCGTGTGCAGATTGCTGTATGCTGATGACACTGTCCTGTTGGCAGAGAGCAAAAGTGAGTTGCAGAGTATGTTGACTCAGATGCACGAAGTTTGCATGAAATTCAAACTGAGTATAAGTAAGGAAAAACCAAAGTTATGGTGTTTGAGAGAGGAATGGGTAGCACTGAATGTAATGTAAGTATAAATGGCACTGTGATTGACCAGGTGAGTGAGTTTGTGTATTTAGGAAGCATGTTTGACAGAGAGAACAAGTTGGATGGTGAAATCAGTTGGCGAGTGAATTCTTCTTTGAAAGTCATAGCTGCTCTGGGAGGTTTTCACAGAAATGATGGGTTCTCTAGAGAATCCCGCATGGCTGTGTATGAAACAGTAATTGTTCCTACTCTGATGTATGGCAGTGAAACCTGGGTACTGCAGAAGAAGCATAGGAGTCATTTGTGTGCTGGAGAAATGCGTTACTTACGTGGGGTTTGTGGCAAGACACGATCTGATTGTGTGAGGAATGAAGATTTATTGCAGTTGTGTGATGTAAAGCAAAATGTTGTTAGCAAGGTGGAGACCAATATGCTTTGGTGGTTTGGCCATGTTGAAAGAATGAGTGATGAAATGCTTACTAAGAAAGTATTTTCAACCCAAGTGGCAGGAAGGAAAGGCAGAGGAAGGCCAAGGAAGGCATGTAATGGATATCAGTGAAGCACGAGTTGTATGTCAAGATCGCTGTAAATGGCGAAGTTTGATACGACAACAATAAGTAAAAATATCTGGAAGTTTGTATTTCTTTTTGGAGCTAACCTCTGAATCTCAGAGAACAGCTTAGTGGTATGTATGTATGTATGTATGTATGTGTGTGTGTGTGTGTGTGTGTGTGTGTGTGTATGTATGTATGTATGTATGAATGAATGAATGAATGAATGAATGAAGTTTCCACACTTAACTGACATGGGGTTTACAAAATCCCCATACATCGTGTTGACCCTGAAGATCTAGTATTAGTGTATATAGGGTCCACTGCATGCCCATTGCACACTAGACTATATGAGCACAAGTATTCCACTACAAATAACTCTATTGCTACCTCTCTTGCACGGGTGGTTAATAGAGGTACCCACCGACCTCACTGGACCAATGCCAGGGTGCTGTTTTCAAATCGTACAAGGCGATCCCTCTGGTTCGCTGAAAGTTTGTGTATTCTGTCGCACAGCACTGACTGCTGTAACGAAGAAACTCCACATTTTGTTCCCGTGCCTTGGCCCATGGTAATCCAGCCAAAAAGACATGAACATCTCCACCAACACTCTACTGCTGCTACTTCAATTACTGTTTGAATTTTTATGTATACCTAATAATTCCCTATGTACAAATATTTCTTCCTCTTATCGAATACTTTACACCGTTTATAAACTAAAACACTTCCTTTTAATGGCGTAAAACTCATACATGATTCAAGCCGAGCTTTCACGCTCCACCAGGAGGCTTCGTCTGGGCTAAGCTTTCAAAGCCTTCTTAGAGATAGCAACTTACAAAGTCGGTCGTTACAATTCAAAAATTTGATATCAAATTTTTGAATTGTAACGACCGACTTTGTAAGTTGCTATCTCTAAGAAGGCTTTGAAATCTTAGCCCAGATGAAGCCTCCCGGTAGAGCATAAAAGCTCGGCTTGAATTGTGTATGAGTTTTTACACCATTAAAAGGAAGTGTTTTAGTTTATTTCTTCCTCTATTCAGTGATGTTTTCTTAGTATTATTTAGTTGAATCCTTTAACACGAGTTCATGTTTCCAATATATTTATTGTGTACCTTGTTATTCTCATGTGCTCACGTGATTAGAAAAGGTTCTTGTTTTTATCGGTTGGTTTTTATTTATGTTTGGTTATGTATTTATTAAAGTACCTGACGATGGAGCACTTGGTGCTTTAAAAGATCTTGTATGTTGCTGTGCTATATATAAAATGTTTATTTTCTTAGTACAGGCATTTATAATAAAAAATATTATCGTGCTATGAAGGGTTTTTCTCACTGGAATAAATGAAAATGAATAAAAAAAATCAAATATCCACTTCTTCAAAACTGGAACATTTTATTGGTCCATAAACTACAACAATTTTCAAGTCCATGCTCCCACCTTACCATTATTATTTATGAATTTGTTTTCGCAAAAGCCACACCAGCTTTTTAGAAAACAAATTCTACTGACATAGTCTCAGTTTTAAAAAAAAAAATTATTCATTTTCATTTCACAAATGTGTGAAAAGCAAAAACTCTAAGAAATAATACAGTCTGATTTGTTTTTCAGAGTCTAGATATGCAAAGAAAATCTAAAAAGAAGATATCAAAATTTTTTAGTCTTTTGCATTTACAGTGACCATTTGGTATCATTGGGCTCCATTGCTGATGATAGTTGGTCATCTCTCTTATTTATCAAAAGTAATTTTACTGCTCAGCAGTGTGTGGACACATGTATACTATTATTTGCTTTGTGGTCTTACCACTCTTTTGGTGCATGCCAAATGCCACATTTCAGCATAATGCTAGACTACAGACTACATGCATTTCACAACAGTGTCTACAACCTATTTCTGTACTACTATGGCCAGTCTGGTAGTTGGATCTGTCACCAATTGGGCATAACTGGGATGCCATGAAATGACATCTGAAAACAGAACTGACTCCAGTGCATAATGTAATGGTTCTTCAGGTGCAAGTACAACAAATCTGGAGAGCCACAAACATTGTTAGGATCCTTTTTTATATATACTTCCTAATGGTATTAGTGCTCATATTGCCATGAGAGGTGGCTGCACCTCATACTGATATTATTCTAATATCCATGTTTCCACTTCACTAAACAGGCTGCAAATGTGACCATTTATTCTTTTTTTATTATTATTATTGCCTTTTAGCACATCACTTTGTATAATATGCACAATATTAATTCTGAGTGGAGCAGTTATTTTTTAATGAGTACATAATCATTTTCAAACATCTATATCAATGTCAAAAATACAGTACTTAACTGAAATGAAAGTTGCATTATTGAATTACACAATTATTGCAAAGGAAACATCAGAAACATGGAATGTTTTTGACAGCAAGTTGTGTATCAATTCTTAGGCCCCAGTTAATGAAAATGTGCTCCTTTTAAAATATATTGAGGAATTTAATTCTTGTGAAACCAACACATATTATGAAACTATAGTTAACACATTATCTTTTTGCCATGCATCAAGAAAAAAAATGCTTCAATTTTCTGTGGTTTAATACTGATTTTTTATAAATGCCTCACTACATCTATAAAAAAGAAAACTTTGCTGTAAAATGTTTAAAATTATTGCACTTCATTGAAATTATGATCAACTTCCAAATGTAATATATACCACCATAAAATGAACCAAATATTTGTAATCTCCAGCAGTGTAAAATACTGGGCACATTCTTGTCGAGTTTTCAAACGAAACAAGTTTTGGCACGATTTTCTTAATCAATTTCAAACCTAACTTTTACTGAGGACACATTCCTGCACCCATCTTAAAAAAAGATTTAATGGCATTTTATATTTTTCAAGAAATATAAATGCCTCCTTACCACTTACATGCTAGTATCCAATGGCTGATAACACTGTTAAAAATGTTTTTATTTTGAGCTTTCTTATAAGGGCCTTGTAAAATATCTGGAAAATTCAATGTAATTAATCATAACAAATTATCAGAGTTCATCAGCAAACAAACAAAAAATTGCCATTCACTGGACAAATGGTTACTAAATTAGTTTCTTTCACTAAGGTCATAGTTTCAAGTCTGAATGAAATGTGGGTGATCAGTTACTTTTAGTTTCTTCCTATTTCTATAACTCTAACTCCAAATTAGAATTTTCTGACATCTATTTGCCACTGCTTCTCATGAGAATTATTAAAATAGTAAAGATAAAATACAAATAAAGATTTTATATTTAGGAGTTATTATTTAAAAACATTTGACCACACCATTTATGGGAATTACTTTGTAGATATTTATTTCTTAGAGAGAATTTTAAGAAATAATTTTGAAAGCAGTTTTTCAGGATAGGTCAGTCTACCATAAACTAAAACCACCCAACACAAAGTGGACATTGATGATTGTGCTAAAGGTGGACTATGGATTTTAAGCACGTGTGCACAACTTTCAGGAGCTGTAAAAAGGAAAAAAATACATTGTTGTGAATATTTTGCCAGAATTAAAAAGGGTTTATATGAAAAGCTGCCTTAGTTCCAAATAATTTGAATAATTGTCAACAAAATAACAATTGCAGAGTGTAAAATTTAAAGCAAGAATAATGAATCTTATCTTAAATCACTTCAAATATTAACACACCTAAGAAATGCAATGCATTTGAAAATTGGCTAGTGCATATATTTTCTGAATCAGTGTAATTAGATTTTCTGGAGCAAGATAGTAGTACCCTTAAAAGAGGAGCACGCAACTGAGCTATTTAAAAAATTGTTTTATTCCCTCTCTCCTTCATCCAAAAAGAGGAACTACTTTGTAAAGGTAACACAAACATTATACAGTATAAGCATCAAAATCAAGGAAGAAATATTCCTCATAAACATGGAATATCTGTATGATTATTCAAGCAACAACCAGAATGTGACTCTGAATTGCTGATGTTTACTATTCACCACATAAAATTATATCAGAAAACTTGTAAGTTATATCACCCGGGATCAGGTATTGAACCCATATCTCCTCTCACGAGTAAAAGCTGTATTTGTGCGGATAATTGAAAGTAAAATAAAACTCAGCTCAGCTTAAATCAAATTAACTCATATTATGAGACATCAATTTAATAAAACCTTATGATATTTTAAAAACAGATTAAAAGAAATGAGTACTTTTGGGCCATTGTATGGCCCATCTTCAGATGGAACAGCCAAATTCACAAGATCCACATAATATGTATATACACACACATGAATGCAGTCAAAGTCGGTTGTTGTACATCAGTGATGGAAAGTTTGCGCCGAACTGCGCCAATTTCATTATCTTGCGCCAAACTGCTACAAATTACGAAAAATTTTAATATTTGCACCAAAACGGCAATCCACAGCAAAAATTAATGAGCGAAAAAAAAAGTTTTCACGGCAAAAAATGCCGTTTTAAATGTCGAATCGAATGACGCTTTTTTAATGTCTACGCGTAATTTGGTGAAAATGATGCTTAATCAACACGTACCGTACCGCCAATCCCAAAATTTCGGAATGTTTTTCACCTACCTTCTAATTCGATGTAGGAAATTAATTGTTTTTGCTTATGGAGGAGGAGTTTTGTTGTAATCACGTGGTATGTAGGAGAAACGATGCTATACGTTATGAAATCCTGATGAAGATTGTTTACTGATAGTTTGGCGGTCTCTCGGAGTGCTGTGCAATTGAGATTGTTTATATGTCGTTCCCTGCTCTTTGAGATAGCACAGTTATTTCATTCCGGGCGATGTGCGCGATTATGTAAATAAAGCGTAAGGTCAGTCATTAGCTATTTCGTTGACGTGGAGGACGACTGAAAATGGCTCTTCCGTGGCAGGATACAATGGTTCTGTTTGTAAAGGATTCATAGGTATTCAGAGATGCCAACTTTTACGGATTTTCACTCCATCTTACAGTTTTATAGAAGTCACCCAAAACAAAACTACAGAAAAGCACTCGCAAGATTCCTGCATGCAATTTCTATATTTTTCACCGTCTTTTGGTCAAAAAAACGCACTTTTCAGATAGTCCCTTCTGCGCCTTCGATGTTCTGACTTCCCCCGCCAACGGAGGCAGAGCATGTCACGTGATTCCCCATATAGCCATTTGAGAGTACCGTGCGCAAAAGTAGAGAGGGAACCCAGCTCAGCGCCTTTTGCCAACTCTTTACATTGATTGCATGTGGCTTTGTGCTTGTGAAAATTCCGGTGCAAACGTTTTAACCCTTTCCACTCGACTGTCGGGTGACACTCGACTGTCGGGTGACACCCGACATTACGAAATCGCCGAATAGCTCACCCGCCACTCCGATGACGCCTCTATAGCTCACATGTCGGGACTCGCGAGAAGTTTCTTTTTCACCGGATAAAGAAAAAGAAACGTCATCTGCGTGGCGGGTGTCATCCGCCATGCCAATGACGCCTCTATGGCTCGCATGTCGGCGCTTGCGAGGAATTTTGTTTTCACTGAATAGGTCGGGTGTCATCCGCCACGACTACAACGCCTCTATAGCTCGTTTGTCGAGGCTTGCGAGACATTTCTTTTCGCCGAATATGTCGGGCGTCACCCTCCATGCCAATGATGCCTCTGTATCTCGCATGTTGGCGCTCGCGAGACATTTCTTTTTCGCCTAATATGTCGGGCGTCACCCTCCATGCCAATGATGCTTCTGTATCTCGCATGTTGGCGTTCGCGAGACATTTCTTTTTCGCCGAATATCGCGCGTGTCGGGTGGCACCCTCAATGCAGATGATGCCTCTATAGCTCGCATGTCGGTGTTTGTGAGACATTTCTTTTTCGTCAAATAGGTCGGGTGTCACTCGCCACGCTGATGACGCCCCTATAGCTCGCATGTCAGGGCTCGCGAGACGTTTCTTTTTCACCGGATAAAGAAAAAGAAATGTACCCACCATGCCGATGACGCCTCTATGACTCGCATGTCTGCGTTCGCGAGAAATTTCGTTTTCACCGAATAGCTCGCGTGTCGGGTGTTATCCGCGATGCATATGACGCCTCCATAGCTCGGATGTCGGCGCTCGCGAGGAATTTCTATTTCGCCGAATAGGTCGGGTGTCATCCATCACGTCTATGACGCCTCTATAGCTCGTATGTCGAGGCTTACGAGACATTTCTTTTTCGCCGAATATCTCACGTGTCGGGTGTCACCCTCCATGCCAATGATGCCTTTATATCTCGCATGTTGGCGCTTGCGAGACATTTCTTTTTCGCCGAATAGCTTGCGTGTCGGGTGTCATCCGCCGCGTTCATTATTACGCCTCTATAGCTCGTGGGTCGGGGCTTGCGAGACGTTTCTTTTTCACAGGATAAAGAAAAAGAAACGTTATCTGCTTGTCGGATGTCACCCGCCATGCCGATGACGCCTCTATGGCTCGCATGTCGGCGCTCGCGAAGAATTTCGTTTTTACCGAATAGCTCCGGTGTCACCTGCCATGCGGATGACGCCCCTATGGCTCGCATGTCGGCGCTCGCGAGGAATTTCGTTTTCGCCGAATAGGTCGGGTGTCATCTGCCACGTCTATGACTCCTCTATAGCTCATATGTCGGGGCTTATGAGCATTTCTTTTTCGCCGAATATCTCGCGTGTCGGGTGTCACGCTCCATGCCAATGATGCCTCTATAGCTCGCTCGCATGTTGGCGCTCGCGAGTCATTTCTTTTTCGCCGAATATGGCACTTGTCGGGTAGCACCCTCCATGTCGACGATGCCTCTATATATAGCTCGCATGTTGACGCTCACGAGACATTTCTTTCTTGCCGAATAGGTCGGGTGTCAGCCGCCACGCTGATGATGCCTCAATAGCTCGTATGTCGATGCTAGGGAGCTAAAGCTGAGCTTTCACTGCTAAGTTGTGGCTTCTACTGCAGAAAAGAAAAAAATGCGAGTTCTGTGTGAGTATGGGTGAAAAGTTATTTGAGTGGAAAGGGTTTATTTTGATTAAAACGAAACAAAACATAGCAGTAAAACAGCTATGTCAACAAAAAGAATGAAGTCAGATAAAACTTATCATCAAGTGTATTGCGGTATGTATAGTAAAGAATGGCCTTTTTATGAAGCATCTAAAGTTTTGCTCAATCACATTTTATAAGCCATGTGGCTGCGATTTTAGCCTGTCACAAGGCGACCGCGATGATTGTAGGCATCATGCGAAAAGCTAGAAGCACAAAGATCATGTCAAAAGATTAAAAATGGAGATGTGAGTAAAATTAATGTAACCAAAAAACTTCTGACAGCTTATAAAGAATCCTGAAAAAAATATCAAGAGCAGATTAGTGCTGGAAAAATGCATCAAAACAAGCAAAAAAAGAGATGAAATTGAATGTTCACAAGGTGATTTGAAATGGGAAGCAGCTGAACATTTGCAGCAGTTGGATTCCCTCATAAAATGTTAAACAATGCTGAGATGAACACTGAATGTGGCATAAAAAAAAGACATGAGTGAAATAGAAAGTGGGCAGATACTATTAAAAGAAACAAAACATTGCTAACTATCTTAAAAAAATGAGAAAAGAATAGAATTGAGCAATTACATATTGAGAAAAGCAGCGAAAAATTAAAAATTTTTTGTAGAATAAATGATTAATAATAGAATCCTGGTATGGTTACAAATTTTTTGATCTATTTGAAGACTAAAATGTTTGCATATATGTGTGTGTGTGTATTTCAATGCAAGATGCTTTAAATTTGAGTAGGGTGCATCTATTTCCAAAACATTTTTTGCTTAAGAGTTTGTTCTATCTACTAAAATTTTACCTGCTCTAAAAATGTTTTCTTACACCAAAAATGTATTTTATCTGCTCCAAAAATGCATTTTGTTGCTCCAAAAACACATTTTGCTGCCCCAAAAATGGATTTTACTTGCTCCAAAAATGTATTTTACCTGCTCCAAATATGTATTTTACCTGCTCTAAAAATGTATTTTATCTGCTCCAAAAATGCATTTTGTTGCTCCAAAAACACATTTTGCTGCTCCAAAAGTGTATTTTACCTGCTCCAAAAATGTATTTTACCTGCTCTAAAAATATATTTTACCTGCTCCAAAAATGCATTTTGTTGCTCCAAAAATGCATTTTGCTGCTCCAAAAATGTATTTTACCTGCTCCAAAAATGCATTTTGCTGCTCCAAAAATGGTTTTGCAACTTTCCATCACTGTGTACATACACTGGCGGAAAGTGAAAAAAGAACACCAAGAAGGAATTGGCGGACGATCATGAAATTTACATATGTTAATGGGGTCGAGTTTACGTAGGTGTGATGTTAATTTTGGGACCAACCGGTGAGCGCTTACGCCACAGCACGGCATCGACCAGACGGAATTTGTCTTGCAGGGTAAAGGAACATAAATATAATATCCAGACAGGAGGTACCAACACAGCACTTGCTAAGAAAGTAACAGAAGGGATTTTATATCCGGACTGGGAAAATTTTAAAATTCTGGTTACCCCTAAAAATCGTAGTATGCTGCTTCTTATCGAGAGCATGTCCATTTTTCACTCACAAAATATTTGTTGTAATGACTATAGGCCTTATAAGCTCCCCAATGCCTATAAGGTATTAATTAACTCTAATCCTAGGGGCTTGGAATTACCCGTAACCGTGGGATAATGTGCCAGGAGGAATGTCTTCCTTCTTTCTATATATGTACAACAACCGACTTTGACTGCGTTCATGTGTGTGTGTATATACATATTATGCGGATCTTGTCGATTTGGCTGTTCCATCTGAAGATGGGCCATATACAATGACCCGAAAGTACTCTTGTCTTTTAATCTGTTTTTAAAATATCATAAGGTTTTATTAAATTGATGTCTCATAATATGAGTTAATTTGATTTAAGCTGAGCCGAGATTTATTTTACTTTCAATTTTCCGCACAAAGACTGCTTTTACTCGTAAGATATAGCTTGTGCGACTCATTAGTATTGGTATTCCCATATCTCCTGATTTCTGTTCAAGCATGCTATTCATTACACACCACCCATGCGTGTTCAATTTGTGCACCAAGACAATATGTTGTTACATGGTGAACAGTAAACGTGAGCAGTTCAGAGTCCTGTTCTGATTACTGCTTGAATAATTATATGAATATCCTATGTATTTTTAAGAGGAACGTTTCTTCCTTAATTTTGGTGTCTGAGGTACTGGTGATTTACGGTGCTGTGATGATGCAGAATTTGCTTCAACTAGCGAAAATCTGAAGTTGTTGAGATTCCTAAGCAGTAATTGCTTAGCTTCAGTTACTTGGAACACTGTTGTTCTGGGTGGCATAACAAATAGCATGCTCGAATGGAAATCAGGAGATGTGGGTTTGATTCCCGCACCAGCATGATATAATTTTAAAGTTTTCTGATATAATATGAAATGGTGAATAGTAAACTTGAGCAATTCAGAGTGACATTATGATTGCTGCTTGAATAATTATATAATGTAAGCATTATTTTATACACAAGTTATATTGATTACCATCAAATATGTGTGTGTGGGAGCATCTTACACAAACATCTCATTTATTCTGCAGGATTAATAATTTTATTGCTTTTCTTTGTTAGATATCATGGTCTTACAATCTTGAATCTCCAGTCATAGCTCCTGCATTCTATCTTAAGTCTGAACTCAACAGGAAATCAACAGATGACTACATGGAGTTGGACATTTGTACAAGGTTAGTGCAAAATAATTCTATGAATAATGTTGCAAATTAAAATTTTGTGTATGATCTCACTGAGTGCAGTTAAATGTGAGTTGTATGATTTTTTTTTTTTTCGAACAAAGTACAACTGAAATCATTTTCCTGTGTTTCATGTGTAGCAACCTCTGATGATTTCAGTAGATTTTAACATAATTGATTCTTAAGCTATAACATCAAGAGAACAATCTTGATTTTTGTGAATTGGATTATTTCACTGTATTTTGATATTGCTATTCTGTCCTTAAAAAAATTGAGATTTTAAAGATTTTAAAAGTTAACTAGTTTGGATAAAAATTTCATGGTGGAGTTGGTTGTCTGTAGAGGATGCATGTTCTAAGACTTGAATTAGACCCGTGTATATGAATGGACTGCATTGATACTTCACTAGCTTGTGGTAAAAAGGGAGAAATGGTAAAAATCATCTAAGTTTGACCCATGGTTCTGCCTTCTCTGTGCCACTGGCAGCATTTTGAAAACTAAAAGATGTGTTGAATATTTTTTGTGAGTTATTAGATCACAAGAGTAAAGGTGATTCTGAAGCAGAAGCAGGTGATGTCACAGTGAGAGATGGAAGCACAGGAGGGATCTCAAGAAAAGAGGTGTGTAAAACTCTAAAATCTCTTCAAAATGGTAGAGCTTCAGAAGTAGATGGCATTACTTCTAAGATTCTAAAATATGGTGGTGACTCTATAATAGACTAATTAACTAAAATTTGACAGTTGTGCTGGGAGTTAGGAATGCTACCTTGGGATTGGAGAGATGCTATCGCTGTTCCCTTATACAGCATAAGGAAAAAGGTGATCAGGCTGAATGCAAGAACTAACATGGTATCCACTTTCATAAGCTTTCTGTACATCTGTGAAGGCAGAAAAACTAGTAAGGTACGAGATCTTACATCAGAGAAAGTGTGGGATGTACAAAGTGGTTTTATGCTTAGTAAGCGCTGCACTTACCAAATTTTTGCATTACATATATCGTTGTTCAAATTTCGCTGATTTGCGATGAACATAATTTTTACGTGGCTACGATAATATAACTTGAATTGACATTAAATGTCCCTCATTACTGTTTCACACAATTATGCAAGTTCGGCAATCGGGAGATTGTTAAATGATGTTAGATACGTGTGGGCATAGTATCGGCAATTAATATCAAGAAGCAATGAACTATATATGTACTTACTATATTCGTAGTGGCTGTCGGGGCTTCTTATGAACGCCTGTAATGTGTTTATTCACAACACATTGCCATAACTATCCGACTCATTCAAAGAACTTTTTTAAATTGTGAAGTTTAAAAAAATAAAATTCATGATATTGTAAAATCTGCACCAGATAAAATTGAACAAGATGAATTTTTACAATGAAGGTAAAAAATTCCTTTAACAACAACAAAATATGAAACTGCATTAAAACCGTGCCGAATTTTTAAAAAACGAACTAAAATCTTGAAGGGGAAATCATCTCGACTGTGAAGTAACCATGGCAACAACGAAACATGAAAATGAATTGCAACGTTTGCTGAAATTTTAAAAAACAAAGTCTTGAAAAAGAAATAATCATCTTGATTACAAAGCCCAAAGAAATACATCTCCCGACTGCGAAGCACCAAACTAGTTTCTGCTAATATTCATAGCTATCATCAGTGGTAGGTGCACGGACATTGTAATTACCGCACTCTCTCGCTCAGGTATTCTGTTCAATCCGAATGCATGTTCAGCCCTGTCGTGCAGATATTTGTGCATCATGGTTTGGGTTTTACTGCGCACATCTGTAGTGTCGCCATCTGTAGTTAAACAAAATAAACAAGTATCATTTAGGAGTAGAAATATGCACTTGTATTTTTAGGTAATATTTCATGTAAGCTGTTTTATGTTATTGTTTTTCTTCTTGAAATGTTTTTTCTCCTGTTCAATAAGGTACCTCCATGCAAACTGAAGCTGTACTGGACTATTCATGTTACAGTTGTATCTTTTGGTTTTCTCAATGACTACAGCCTTGGAGGTAGAATCTGGGCATGTGATCTATGCGATGTTATAATTTTCGTGTTAATCCAATAAGGAGTTACATGGTTTCTGATACAATGTTGTATTAATGAACTTTTTCATCTCTTCTTGTCCAATTCGTAATATGTTCATTTAATCTAGTCAAAAATCTTCTACGCGTACTTCCGATATATACTTTGTCTTTTTGGTTATCATCTTTAACTGTTGGAATGACATAAACGCCAGATTTATTTAGAACTGATCTATTATTATTAGTAGTAAGTATTTCTCCATTATCAATGACTGTTTGGGCAACGTTAATATTGTGGTTGTAACATTCTTTTTTTAAAATAGTACTAACAGGAGGTAAGTATGGAATTTTTCCATAATATTGCTTTTTTCCTTTTCAATTTTATTTTCGGAACGATGTATACTAGCTGTAATGTTGTTATATAAAGATTTGACTGATCCTTTATTATATCCAAACTCCTCTGTAGTCTTTTCAATCCATTTTAGCTCTTTGATCTCTGGTATTTTATTGGATGAGTGTGTAATGGCTCTTTTAATATAAAAGTAACTCTGCAGTCTTGTATTTCCAAGGGTGTGTAGAATCCTTTGGAAACAACCCAACAGTTCAGTGTATTGTGGCAGACAAATCTAAACAGATAGTCATTTTAAATACAGATGAATATAATAGCAAGATGACAGATGCAATCAATAAATTGGATGCCATCATCTTCAATAAAGACCCCGTTGACAGTATCATTAGGAACTTGGCTAATATAAAAAAATCACAGTGACTTTCCTACAATTATTAAAAGCAAATGTATTCCACCAGTAGGAGCCTGTACACCAAATATTTTTGGTAAAATAAAAACTCATAAGACAGGCAGACCTATTAGGCCTATTGTTAATAAGAATTTATCTCCAACCATTAACTTGGAGAGAGCACTATTTAACTATCTCAAACCTATTTTCACATTTCACTGCACGTTTCATTCTTTCTGCCGTCATGCTTGGTTCAAGCCTCCGGTGCGGTGTTCTATTTTTGGTCTTCAGGTTCTTTCAAATGTTCTACGAAAGCTCAAGTCCATGAAGTGCCTTGTTGTCCAGGTTGCAAAATTGTATCCTCCCCCTTCCCACCAGCGTGTAAAACCTAACCTTTGTTGCTAAAAACCCAATTCTTGACCACAAAATCTTTTGATATTATCAATGAACATAAACTGCCTATTTACAAACATACAAAATGCCGAGTGAAAATGCTAAAAACGTATATACAACTATTTACATACGACTCGTTCTTTCGACTCTTCTTCTCAACACCCCATGAACAACCAACCACACCTTAAGCCATTCCAACGCAGACTGCCTCAAATACTTTCTACCCTCTACTGGGTTATCTTCAGGAGGTGTTCTAGATGTTTTCTCTTCTGCCTCTGCAGCAAGAGTGAGCGATACACCCGGCTTCCTTGCCCCGCCCCATCGTCATCCATGAAAAGCTTCCACCGTGGCTCCATCTGTTATTGACTTTAGTGAACTCTTCATTTTTTTCCCTTCTGTGTTTTTGGTCAATTTTTATTAGTTCTTTCCATTTTTCATTAAGGATATTTGGATCGTTATTATTACAAATTCGGTCTCTATTTTTTTCAATTAATACAGATTCTGCAATACGTAGGTCTCTCATTGTGACATGATTTTATTATTTTAATATCTTCAAAATTCGGGTATGTCTGGTTATCTAGACAGTATTGTATCAGTGCTGTTTTTGCTTCTTTTTTTGCCAATTTTTAATATGTTGTTGTTAGCGATGTTTTAACTGATTTTTTAGTACTTCCAATATACGATATGTTGGTTGGATTCCACTTATAGGTATTTCATACACACCAGCTTTTTCCAAGATACTACATTTTTCAGTGTTATTAATTATCATATCTCCAATAGTCATTACTTTGTTTCCCATCTGAATTCCATATTTATGGCATAATTTATTGATTTCCGTAGAGATTCCTGGTAGGTAAGGTGTTGCTCCGACATATTGTAATTGTTTTTTTCTTTTAGGTGAATATGTATCCTGCATCTTTACTTGTACTTCATAAATCCATTTATTTATCTTCTGTGGAGGGTATCCATAGCTGTATGTGATTTCTTTAATATAATTTATTTCTTCATTACGAAATTCTTCTTTAGAGGAATGTGTGATAGCTCTTTTAATTAATGTTTTCATGCTATTACATTTCTGTGCATAAGGGTGGGTTGAGTTATATGGTATCAGAACTGGGACATATGTTTGTTTTCTATGTACCTTGTACTGCAGTTGGTTATTTTGCTTGATGATCTGAACATCCAAGTAAGGTAAGATATTTTCTTCATGTTCTACTGTCAATTTAATTGTGGGATAGACATTACTAAGTTGTTGAGTTAGATTCCAGCTTATATTAAAGAAATCACATACAGCTATGGATACCCTCCACAGAAGATAAATAAATGGATTTATGAAGTACAAGTAAAGATGCAGGATACATATTCACCTAAAAGGAAAAAGCAATTACAATATGTCGGAGCAACACCTTACCTACCAGGAATCTCTACGGAAATCAATAAATTATGCCATAAATATGAAATTCAGATGGGAAACAAAGTAATGACTATTGGAGATATGATAATTAATAACACTGAAAAATGTAGTATCTTGGAAAAAGCTGTTGTGTATGAAATACCTATAAGTGGAATCCCACCAACATATCGTATATTCGAAGTACTAAACAATCAGTTAAAACATCGCTTACAACAACATATTAAAAATTGGCAAAAAAAGAAGCAAAAACAGCTCTGATACAATACTGTCTAGATAACCAGACATACCCGAATTTTGAAGATATTAAAATAATAAAATCATGTCTCAATGAGAGACCTACGTATTGCAGAATCTGTATTAATTGAAAAAATAGAGACCGAATTTGTAATAATAACGATCCAAATATCCTTAATGAAAAATTGAAAGAACTAATAAAAATTGACCAAAAACACAGAAGGGAAAAAAATGAAGAGTTCACTAAAGTCAATAACGGATGGAGCCACGGTGGAAGCTTTTCATGGATGACAATGGGGCGGGGCGAGGAAGCCGGGTGTATCGCTCACTCTTGCTGTAGAGGCAGAAGATAACCCAGTAGAGGGTAGAAAGTACTTGAGGCAGTCTGCGTTGGAATGGCTTAGGGTGTGATTGGTTGTTCATGGGGTGTTGAGAAGAAGAGTCGAAAGAATGAGTCGTATGTAAATAGTTGTATATATGTTTGTAAATAGGCAGTTTATGTTCGTTGATAATAACAAAAGGTTTTGTGTTCAAGAATTGGGTTTTTAGCTACAAAGGTTAAGTTTTACACGCTGGTGGGAAAGGTGGGGATGGGGGAGGATACAATTTTGCAACCTGGACAACAAGGCACTTCATGGACTTGAGCTTTCATAGAACATTTGAAAGAACCTGAAGACCAAATATAGAACACCGCACCAGAGGCTTGAACCAAGCATGACGGCGGAAAGAATGAAACGTGCAGTGAAACGTGAAAATAGGTAAGCAACCTTGTAATTCTTGTGCACTGGCGGAAAGTGAAAAAAGAACACCAAGAAGGAATTGGCGGACGATCATGAAATTTACATATGTTAATGGGGTCGAGTTTACGTAGGTGTGATGTTAATTTTGAGACCAACCGGTGAGCGCTTATGCCACAGCACGGCATAATATGCAAATTATCGTCGGTGGTATTTAAGGAGTACGGCAAAGTGAATGTAATCAGTCGTCGGCGTACGGACACGTGCGAAGACCCTGAAGAAGCTGCGATGCCTGGACATGGAAGACTTGTACGATTTCAGTAGTTATCAGACTTTGAGCGAGGTCGTCTTGTCGGACTCCGAGAGGCTGGGTGGTCGTATCGTCGTATTGCGGAGCGAATTGGATGGGAAATATTGGTTGTGGTACAGTGGTGGGGTAGATGGTCCGAGGAACATTCCCACACGAGAAGACGTGGAAAGGGGGTGTCACAGACAGACTGATGAGCGGACTGATCAACGCATAAGAAGAGCGGCGTTGTCAAGCAAAACATCCACTGCGACGCAAATCCGAGCTGCCGTTGCACCTGAGGTGACTGTGCGAACAATCTGCAACCGTCTACTGGATGCAGGACTACGTGCACGTGTGCCTCTGGTATGTGTACCTCTGACTCCAGCCCACCGTCAGGAACGGCTGCAGTGGTGTCACCAACGTCTGCACTGGAGAACGCAATGACGATCTGTCGTGTTCAGCGATGAAAGCAGATTCTGCTTGGGAGCCTCCGATGGCCGTATGCGTTTTCGCAGACGCACAGGGGAGCGTCTCCACCCTTCTTGCATCCGCCAGCAACACACAGGGCCTACACCTGGTCTCCTGGTGTGGGGAGCGATCAGCTATCACTCCCATACACAACTAGTGTTTGTACCGGGTATGTTAAACCGCACCTCCTACATCAACAACATCATTCAGCCCGTTGTTGTGCCATTTGTAAGGTCGGTCCATCGTGGTATTTTCCAGCAAGATAACGCACGCCCACACACGACACGTGCAATGCAACATGCACTTCAGGGTGTGAGACAACTTCCATGGCCTGCACGTTCACCGTATTTGTCCCCCATTGAGCATGTGTGGGATTTTATGGGACAACGACTTATCCGGTTTCCACGGCCAGCCACGACCATCCCCGATTTACGCATCCAGGTTGAGGATGCTTGGAACTCAATACCCCAAACTTACATCCAGCATCTGTACGACAGACTCCATGCCAGAATTGCACGGTGTGATGCAGTTCATGGCAGTTCAACCTCGTACTAACCATGTTACATGGAAATGTTATTTTTCAGTTTACCAGCAAATACAGCTGTATTTTGCAATAATGTTTTGATCATGTTATCCTCTGTATTCCGTTATGCTGTATAAATTTCGTTGGTATCAGACGTCTCCTTCTTGGTGTTCTTTTTTCACTTTCCGCCAGTGTAATTGTATGCACGTAAATTTAAGAACAACTGTGGCTTCTTCTATAGATGTTTTAACCTGAATTTGTATCTCAAACCATTCTACAATAGCCATGAAGCCAGTATTACTAATGCTACTGAAGTTACCAACAAGTTAAAAACAATTAAAACTTCCAATTTCACAATGGCCAGTTTAGATGTCATCTCTCTATATCCAAATACCCCAACTGATATTGCTATCGACATAATTAACACCAGATTAGAAGATGAAAATCTTACAGATAATGTCAGAAACAGTATTATATCTGCATTAATGTTTGTTACAAATAATATTTTTTTCACATTTAATGGGACAATTTATAAACAACAATATGGCGCCCCAATTTCAGGGCTACTGGCCGAAGTTATTTTACAAGACATTGAAAACAGTATATTGGATCATTCTAATACATACTTACCATATGTATATCTCTGATATGTAGATGATATTTTACTATTTTGTCAGCACTATTATCTTGAACTTGATAACTTCATTAATAAATTTAACAGCTGTTATCCATCAATACAGGTTAGTAAAGAAATTGAGGTTGATGGCCAGCTAAACTTCTTGGATATTTCTATACACTAGGATAATGGAGTTATAGAATATTCAGTTTACCGGAAGCCGTCATATGTACAGGCAATCATCCCAAAGGATTCTACACACCCTTGGAAATACAAGACTGCAGCATTCCACTTTTATATTAAAAGAGTCATTACGCACTCATCCAATAAAATATCGGAGACCAAAGAGCTAAAATGGATTGAAAAGACTGCAGAGGAGTTTGGATATAATAAAGGATTAGTCAAATCTTTATATAACAACATTACAGCCAGTATACATCGTTTCGAAAATAAAATTGAAAAGGAAGAAAAGCAATATTATGGAAAAATTCCATACTTACCTCCTATTAGTGCTATTTTAAAAAAAGAATGTTACAACCACAATATTAACATTGCCGAAACAGTCATTGATAATGGAGGAATACTTACTACTAATAATAATAGATCAGTTCTAAATAAATCTGGCATTTATGTCATTCCAACAGTTAAAGATAACCAAAAAGACAAAGTATATATTGGAAGTAAGTGTAGAAGATTTTTGACTAGATTAAATGAACATATTACGAATTGGACAAGAAGAGATGAAAAAAGTTCATTAATACAACATTGTATCAGAAATCATGTAACTCCTTATTGGATTAACACGAAAATTATAACATTGCATAGATCACATGCCCAGATTCTCACCTCCGAGGCTGTAGTCATTGAGAAAACCAAAAGATACAACTGTAACATGAATAGTCCAGTAGAGCTTCAGTTTGCATTGAGGTACCTTATTGAACTGGAGAAAAAACATTTCAAGAAGAAAAACAATAACATAAAACAGCTTACATGAAATATTACCTAAAAATACAAGTGCATATTTCTACTCCTAAATGATACTTGTTTATTTTGTTTAACTACAGATGTGCGCAGTAAAACCCAAACCATGATGCGCAAATATCTGCACAACAGGGCTGAACATGCATTCGGATTGAACAGCATACCTGAGCGAGAGAGTGCGGTAATTACAATGTCCGTGCACCTACCACTGATGATAGCTATGAATATTAGCAGAAACTAGTTTGGTGCTTCGCAGTCAGGAGATGTATTTCTTTGGGCTTTGTAATCAAGATGATTATTTCTTTTTCAAGACTTTGTTTTTTAAAATTTCAGCAAACGTTGTAATTCATTTTCATGTTTTTTTGTTGCCGTGGATGCTTACAGTCAAGATAATTTCCTCTTCAAGATTTTAGTTCGTTTTTTAAAAATGTGGTAAGGTTTTAATGCAGTTTCATATTTCGTTGTTGTTAAAGGAATTTTTTACCTTCATTGTAAAAATTCATCTTGTTCAATTTTATCTGGTTCAGATTTTACAATATCATGAATTTTATTTTTTTAAGCTTCACTATTAGAAAAAGTTCTTTGAATGAGTCGGATAGTTACGGCAATGTCTTGTGAATAAACACATTACAGGCGTTCATAAGAAGCCCCGACAGCCACTACTAATATAGTAAGTACGTATATAGTTCATTGCTTCTTGATATTAATTGCTGATACTATGCCCCATACGTATCTAACATCATTTAACAATCTCCCGATTGCCGAACTTGCATAATGTGTGAAACAGTAATGACGGACATTTAATGTCAATTCAAGTTATATTTTGCATTACATATGATAATCAAAAAGTATCTGTCAGTTGGTAAGGAAGTTTTTGCTGCCTTCATAGATGTACAGAAAGCTTATGATCAAGTAAGTAGGATACTTTTGTGGCAAGTACTGAATAAATATGGTATAACTGGGAATCTGCTTAATAGTGTGAAAACTGTGTATGCTGGCAGTAGAGCATGTGTACAAGTGAATAGTGTTTTATACAAATGGTTTTCTGTTGGTGCAGGAGTCTGACGAGGTTGTGTAATGTCACCATGTCTGTCTAATATATTTATGGATGCATGCATTATGACAAAATAGACAATACTGGTTCATGTCTTGGTAGTATCCATGCGTGCAGGTTGCTGTATGCTGATGACACGGTCCTTTTGGCAGAGAGCAAAAGTGAGTTGCAGAGTATGTTGTCCCGGATGTACGAAGTTCGTATGAAATTCAAACTGAGTATAAATAAGGGAAAAAACAAAGTTATGGTTTCTGAGCGACGAACTGGTAGTACTGGATGCAAGGTAAATCTAAATGGCACAGAGATATGAAAGTGTAACTGATCCTACTCTGACATGCAGCAATGAAACCTGGGTACTGCAGAAGGGTCATAGTAGTCATTTGTGTGCTGTAGGGATCCGTTACATGGGATTTGTGGCAAGACATGCTCTGATCATGTGGGGAATGAAGATATGTTGCAGATGTGTAATGTGAAGCAAGATGTTGTTAGTAAGGTGGAAACTAATGTTCTTAGGTGATTTGTCCATGTTGAAAGAATGAGTGATGGGATGCTTACTAAGGAAAAGTTTTAGCCCAAGTGCAGGAAAGAAAGGCAGAGGAAGGTTATGGGAGGATCAACTTCAAGAGTGTCTGCATGAGAAAAAGATTGAGTATGAAGTATAGAAGGTCTTGTGTACATTGTGTGATTGATATCAGTGAAGCCCGAGTTGTGTGTCAAGATCACTGTAAATGGAGAAGTTTGATATGGCAACAGTAAGTAAATAATGAGTTAAAAATTCATCTGGTTGTTTGTATTTCTTTGTGGAGCTAACCTCTAAAAAGAAATACAAACAACCAGATAAAATTTAACTGATTACTACTTACTGTTGCCATATCAAACTTCTCCATTTCTTTGTGGAGCTAACCTCTACGGGCGATCTTAGTGAGAGATGGCTTTATCTCCTCAGGACGTTCCGTGGCAGCAATGGCACACAGAACAGCAACAAGGGTCTCTGTGAATCTTGGAGAAGTGCCAGCTAATTCTGTGTGACATTGGCGAAAAGACCCCCAACTCACTGGATTATGTTCCAGAATCCTTAGGTGAATAACCAACTGGAACCATCAGCTGTGGGCTAATCCCCCACGCTGGCATACTTTCCTGATTAAAAAGACACAAAAAGTTACTATTTCGGACTCTTGTGTGGGATATAGTAAACCTACCACACTTGAGAAAGATGATCCACCACAGAAATGGTACAGAACTGGAAAATGGAGAAAGAGATCCCGGCTGAGTGAGTGTAAGATTGGTGTATGGAATACTAGAGGGATAAATGGAAAGATGAATGAGGTGATTGAAGAAATGAATAAGTATAGATTGGATGTGCTGTGTATGAGTAAAACTAAGAAGAAGGAAATTGGGATAGAAGAAGTGAATGATACAGTGAGTGTGTGGTCTGGGGTGTTGAATAATGTTAGAGGACATGCTAGTGTAGGTGTGATTTTAAGTGAAAAGATGAAAAACAACTTGATTCACTATAGCTGCATAAGTGAGAATTTTTGGATTCGTTTGAAAGTGAAACTTCAGATAATAGTAATTGTTGTAGTGTATGCTCCTTATGACTCGGAATCTTGCAATAGGAAATAAGATTTGTAGAATGAACTAAAAGCTGTTTTGATCCAATAGTGACATATATTCTAAAATAACTTTCATTTTTAGTTCATTTTCCTATGTAAATTTGAGTCTGTTCTCCTTTATACTTCCAAACTTAACGTGATATCTTCTCTCACAAGAATGAGGTTTGCAACACAATTGAGGTCAGAGAGAAAGAGACGTATGAATGATAAGAACGATAGATAAAAAGGACAGCACAACAGTTGCTCATGGGTATGTGTCTGTGTGTAGACGTTTGATGGCTAAAATAAATGTGAAGTTTCCTGCTGCATTACATGTTGGATCTACTAAAAGAGTGCTGGACCAAGAAAAGGTTATCGTAAGTCTGACTTCTGTATATGTTCCGTCTGGCTGTAAAAGCTTAATTAGGAACTATTGCATCATATTTTTATTTAGTTCAACATTCCTTAGTCATGGTTTTAGACATAGCGTAACACCAATCTTGCTCACAAAAACGACATTACGTTATACAGTTTGGTGCTAAAGAGAAAGTTTCAATGCTAGAGTAGGTGTGCAGAATGCGATTTCTGATAATGTTCTGGGTAAATTTAATAATCCTTGTGTGAATGATAATGATGAAAGATTAATTGAACTCTGCATTGAGAATGGTATGTGTGTATCTAATACGTTTTTCAACCACAAGTATATCCGCACATATACTTGGGAAAATCATACTCTTGGTAAAAAGAGTGTTATTGATTTTGTTGTTTACTATCAGTGTCTGAAACACTTAATTGTTGACACCCATGTGATGATAGGTGCATATGCTGGCTCTGATCATTACTTGGTGGTGTCACAAGTGAAACTGAATGTTGGTTAGAGAAAAAGAAATAGAAAGAGGACTAAGATGGAAAGAATAAAGATTGAAATGCTCCTTGAAGTCCATCAGTGTTACTCTAATTTACTCAGTGAACGACTGAAGGAGCTGGTCACGTGAGAGGGATGTAGAAAAGAAGTGGTCTTGTTTTAAGAACTGTGTTGTCACTGCCGCTGAAGAGGTCTGTATCCCCAAAATAGTGGATAGCACTAGAGGTGATGCTTGGTAGAATAGTGAAATTGAAGAGACAGTAAAGAGAAAGAAGGAAGCATATGTGGCGATGTTGCAAGGTTGAGTTTCTGAAGATGAATATTGCTGTAAGAAGTGTGAGGCAGCGAAGCTGGTTCACCAGAGTAAGGCAAAAGATAGGAAGGAAAAGGTGGGAAGGCATGAATTGGCTTTTTGGAAAAATGGAAAACTTTCTGGAAGTATATGAGACACACGAAAAATATGGGAAACGAAGTTGGAAGTTGCGTGAAGAATAAGATCGGAGAAATGATATGTTCCCTTTTATAAGGGAAAAGGTGATCAGACTGACTGCAAGAACTATCCTGGTATTAGCTTACTGAGTGTGCCAGGGAAAGTGTTTGGTAAGGTCATTATTGAAAAGTTACGAGGTCCTTACATCAGAGAAAATGTTGGATGTTCAGAATGGTTTTATGCCTGGTAAAGGCTGCACTAATCAAATTTTTGCATTATGCATGATGATTGAAAAGTATCTGGCTGTTGGCAAGAAAGTTTTTACTGCCTTCATAGGTTTAGAGAAAGCATATGACCAAGTAAATAGGATACTTCTGTGGAAAGGTGTTGAATGAATATGGTGTTACTGGGAATCTATTTAATAGTGTGAAAGCCATGTAAGTTGGCAGTAGAGCTTGTGTACGAGTGAATAGTGTTTTATCAAAATGGTTTTCTATTGTTGCAGAAGACAGGCAAGGTTGTGTAATGTCACCATAGCTTGACGATTATGGGCAAAACACGTAACAATATTAACAAATAAAGGTAACTTGATCACGCTAGTTACGTTAACTAAAACTTTTACAAAAAGTTCGTAAGTTGGAAGCTTTCGACCTTATCTTAGGTCTTCATCACGCCAATGGAGGACTAAGATTGTTGCCAGATTCTACATTTGAATTTTTCCTATTTTTGTTGCCAAAACTTAGAATTGATCTCCAGATCAACGGAATGTAGAGAGGAGATTCGGAGTTGCAAGTCATTGAGTTGAAAATAATTTCTATGCTTTCACGGTAACGGAGGGCAAAACGATTGTCAAAAGAAGCAATTCGTTTTGCTTCGTTCCAGTGGGGAACTCCAGATGTGTCTTCCATTGTCAAAATAGACAAGGCAGTATTAGGATTGGCTTTCAAAACATCTTTTCTATGTTCTAAAATTCTATGGTTAATGCTCCTGTATGTGCTTCCAATGTATAAGTTATCCCCAGTAGAAGAATACTTTGGCTTGTCAGCCTCTACTGACAAGCCAAAGTATGTAAATCTTTCTTCTGTCACTATTCCTCCTAGCTTGGATAAATTCTTATCATTAGGCCCAAAATTTTCACCTGCTCTTCCTATCAATCTTCCACAAACTGTTTCTGTTATAGAATCAGCCATCCACAGAACTGAGACTGTTCAGCAGCCTATCCTTCGTGCCAACGCTGCTGTTATCTTATCCAAGCAAAATTCTGTGCCAATCAAGTACTCTTCTTCTTGTTTAAAAGAATTCAGGTCATTTATTCAGGAAAATGACCTAGTGGTATGCAAAGCAGATAAAGTTGGTTGCCCAGTCATCATTGGTAAAGAAACTCTAAACCAAAAAGTGCTTTCTTTTCTTACATCTGCTAACTGCATCCCTTTGCAGTCAGAAACCACCAACTCACTCAAAAACTCAGTTGACAGATTAGCTAAGAAAGAAACTCTTCAATCCTTCCTTGGTGATATATCACCCCTCCTTACTTTAGAACTCCCAGGCTCTTCCTGCAAGTGAAACTGCATAAAGCTGGTAACCCCATCAGACCTTTAGTGGAATATTCTTTTTCTTCAGCAGTAAACCTTGAAAAGAGATTGGTCCTCAAATGCAAATCCCTGGCAGCCAACCATCCTCATACAGTTGTCTCTACTTCAAACTTCATCCACAACCTTCCTAATTCCTTTTCTCCTTGTGATAATCTGTATACTCTTGATGTAGAATCTTTGTTTCCCTCTGTACCATATTTTGATTCCTACATGCTCCTCATGAAGAAATTGATTCTTCATTTTGAACCCCCCGGTCCTCTTATCAAAGACCTTTATGATTGTTTCCACACTATTCATCAACACAGTTGTTTTGTTTTCAACAAAATTGTGTATAGGCAACAATCTGGTCTCCCCATGGGCTCACCTCTTTCCCCTCTGCTTGCAGAAATCTACATGCAACATATTGAAGTTTCCATCATTCCTCTACACCCTTTTCAACCTTCCCTATGGTTAAGATATGTAGATGACATTTTCATTAGCTGGCCACATTCCGAGTCTGAACTACAGATACTGATCAACTCCATTACGGAAAAATTTCCTTCCATTAAGCTCACCATATCTAAGGAAGTAAATCACAAAATTGATTTCCTGGATGTATCTATCTGCAGAAACGCTGATCTCTCCATTACTCGTTCCGTCTATCGAAAACCTTCTGCAGCCACTAGCATCATTCCCTACAAATCTTGCACCCTGCATCTCTACAAGCTTGCAGCATTAAAGTCATACATCCACAGGGCTCATATCATTTGCAACAACCAACTCTCTCTTCAAGAAGAACTCTCCAAAATTTCTACAATTGCCCTCTCCCATGGTTTCCCTGCTGTTACAGTCAACTCCCTCATAAAGAAATATGAAAACCATTCGAAAATCGAATGCCTCCTTCCTCACAAGAAAGAAGACCTGAAATTCTGTGGTTCTATTCCTTACCATCCTTCCTATGCTTATAAGTTACAGATTCTTTTTAGAAGTTTTGGTTACCATCTTGCCATTAAATCTACCCCAAACATCTTGAAACTTCTACAAAGGGATAGGGACAAAGTTGAAAGCCTGAACCTCCCAGGAGTTTACTGCATTCCTATCTCTTCTTCTACTGGGGATAACTTATACATTGGAAGCACATACAGGAGCATTAACCATAGAATTTTAGAACATAGAAAAGATGTTTCGAAAGCCAATCCTAATACTGCCTTGTCTATTTTGACAATGGAAGACACATCTGCAGTTCCCCACTGGAACGAAGCAAAACGAATTGCTTCTTTTGACAATCGCTTTGCCCTCCGTTACCGTGAAAGCATAGAAATTATTTTCAACTCAATAACTTGCAACTCCGAATCTCCTCTCTACATTCCGTTGATCTGGAGATCAATTCTAAGTTTTGGCAACAAAAATAGGAAAAATTCAAATGTAGAATCTGGCAACAATCTTAGTCCTCCATTGGCATGATGAAGACCTAAGATAAGGTCGAAAGCTTCCAACTTACGAACTTTTTGTAAAAGTTTTCAGTTAACGTAACTAGCGTGATCAAGTTACCTTTATTTGTCACCATAGCTGTTTTAATATATTTATGGATGCATGCATGTGTGATGTCATGATGGACAATATTGGTTTATGTCTTGGTAATACCCATGTGCGCAGATTGCTGTATGATGATGACACAGTCCTGTTGGCAGAGAGCAAAAGTGAGCTGCAAAGCATGTTGTCCTGGATGTACAAAGTTTGTATGAAATTTGAACTAAATGAGGGAAAATTCTAAGTTATGGTTTTTGAGCGAGGAACTGTTAGTACTGAGTGCAAGGTAAGTCTAAATGCACAGTGATTGACCAGGTAAATGAGTTTGTATATTTGGGAAGCTTGTTTGACAGAGAGGACAGATTAGATGGTGAAATTAGTAGGTGAGTCAATTCTCTTTTGAAAGTCAACTACTTTAGGAGATTTTCACAGGAATGATGGATTCTCAAAAGAGTCTCAAATGGCTGCGTATGAAAGTGTAATTGTTCCTACTCTGATGTATGGCAGTGAAACTTGGGTACTACAGAAGAGACATAGAAGTCGTTTGTGTGCCAGAAAAATGCGTTACTTACAGGGTGTGTGTGTGAAGACACGTTCTGATCATGTGAGGAATGAAGGTGCATTGCAGTTGTGTGATGTGAAGCAAATTGTTGTTATTAATGTCTCTAGAGACTAATATTCTTACTTACAGGGTGTGTGTGGGAAGACACATTCCGATCATGTGAAGAATGAAGGTGCGTTGTAGTTGTGTGATTTGAAGCAAATTGTTGTTAGTAAGGTAGAGACTAATATTCTTAGTTGGTTTGGCCATGTTAAAAGAATGAGCGAAGGGATGCTTACTAAGAAAAATATTTCGGCACAAGTTGCAGGAAAGAAAGGCAGAGGAAAGCCATGGAAGGATCAGATTCAGGAGTGTCTGCATGAGAAAAATATTATGAGTACGAAGTATAGGTCTTGTGTACGTCGTTTGATGGATATCACTGAAGCCCGTGTTGTGTGTCAAGATGGAGAAGTTTGACACAGCAAAATTAAGTAAATAATCAGTTAAAAATTTATCTGGTGGTTTGTATTTCTTTGTGGAACTAATGTCAGAGGACACCTTAGGGATATGTATTATCAGTTAAATGTTTATTTGCCAGATGGTCTTTCTTTGAGGAGCTAACCTCTGAATATCAGAGAACAGTTTAATTATATGATATATATGATATGATATATATGATATGATATATGGGATGTAAGGTCAGGTGATGCATGTAACATCACAGCCTCTCCTTGACAAATGTCAACCCCGCCTTCTCGTGGTGCATCCTGTTCCCACTAAAGGGGCTCTGACGACCGCCAATAGCGGTATAACTATACCATCGCGATTAGAGGAAATGCTATCCCACACTCACCAACCCGCTTGGCCAGCATGGTGACTTATAGCCAAACCCCTCCAAAACGACTCCACAACTTAAATCTTGGCCCTCAGTCTCCGGCAGCTGGAATGTACTTGACCAAGGAAGCGGCCAGTGCGACATGAAAGCAGAGGGTACTAAGAATCCCCAGAGGACCGGACTAGGCTGCCATCTGATGCTGACCTTGGCTACGTATAATGGACACTCCCTATCTTCTGATTCAAGGCTTCTTAAATTGGAAGAGGAACTACAAAGGATCAAGTGGGACATCGTCGGGCTAAGTGAGGTAAGGAGAAAAGGAGAAGATCTCATTGACTTGAAAAGTGGACATCTCTTCTACTATCGTGGGACAGATACTGGCAGAACTAGCGGTGTTGGATTTATAATAAACAAGAAACTGAAGGATAAAGTTGTAGAAGTTGAAAGTTCCTCTGACAGAGCTGCACGACTCGTTATTCAACTCTCGAAAAGATACAAGGCTCACATTATTCAAACTTATGCACCCACCACAAGTCATCCTGAAGAAGAAATTGAAGAATTTTATGAGGAAATTCGTCATCTAAATAATAAAGGTAAGCAGCAGAAGATAATTATGGGAGATTTCAATGCAAAAATAGGGCAACAGCAACAGAATGAAACTTCAGTAGGTAAATTCGGTCATGGCAACAGAAACCAGCCTGGAAATACTCTCGTTGAGTTTGCAGAGGCAGAAGGGTTTTTCCATCTTGAACTCCTTTTACAAGAAAAAGCCACACAGGAAATGGACATGGAGACATCCAAATGGGATGACAAGTGAAATTGATTTTATTATGTGTAACAAAAAATTCGTCATAGAAGACTGCAGTGTTCTAAACAAGTTCAACACAGGTAGTAGCCATAGATTGGTGAGATGTAAGATGCACCTCAACACTAAACTCGAACATGGCAAGCTCATAAGACAAACAAAATGTATTGACATAACGAACCTTAAAAAACACCATACTACCTTCAAGTTGGAACTGAAGAACAGATTCTCTGCTTTAGAAGGCCTGACATCGGAAGAAGTGGATATTTCTGAAGTTAACAGAAAAGTAACCAAAGCTCTTATGGAAACAGCAACAAAATTGGCTGGGTCTAAGAACAAGTTGCATGTGAACAAATTATCAGGAAAAACCAAAATGTTGATGCGAAAAAGAAGAGAGATGAGGACAACTAAAGAAGATGCAACTTCCAAAGTGGAATGTATAGAGCTATGCAAGACAGTACGAAAAAGTATCACTGAAGACGTAAGGAAATTCAACTGTGAACTATTGAGGAAAGCAATTGAAAACAACCAAAGCCTAAAGATAGCAAGGGGGCATCTCAGTAAGGGAAGAAAATAGATTATGTCACTGAGAAAAGATGGTTCTGTAACAAGAAATAAAGCGAAATTTGGACTAGAGTGAAAGATTTCTACTCCAAATTATATGAAACGGATGATACATGTACTCCAGACATCATCAAAGGTACCAGTACAAGAGTTCTTCCAGTCCTCCCAGCAGAAGTTACACATGCAATCAAGAACATGAAGCGGGGGAAAGCTCCAGGAGAAGATGAAATTACTATAGACATCATACAAGAAGCAAGTGGAGAAATCGAAACAGTACTCGCCCAAATTTTCACTCGATGCCTTAATGAAGGGAAGATTCCTGCGGATTGGAACAATGCTACAATAATCCTGCTGCATAAAAAAGGTGACATTAAGGATCTCAGGAACTACAGACATATCAGCCTCCTATCAGTGGTTTATAAAATCTTCACTAAAGTTTTTTCACACCGCTTAAAGGTAACACTTGACATGGCTCAACCGAAAGAACAAGCTGGATTCAGGAGTGGCTACAGCACAATAGATCATATCCACGTACTGAGAGAATTAATTGAAAGAGCGAGGGAATATGAACTTCCATTGTGCATGGCTTTTATCGATTATGAAAAGGCCTTTGATTCAGTGAAACCATCAGCAGTTACAATGGCTTTGAAATCCTGAGGTATTGAAGATGCATACATTAATATTATAAATAACATCTATGAAAATGCAAAGATTCGGCTGTTTGAAAATACAACACACATAAAAATTGGAAAGGGAGTGAGACAAGGTGACACCATATCTCTGAAGCTCTTTAATGCCACATTGGAAAATATCTTTCAATCACTGAACTGGGAAAACAAAGGAATAAAGATTAATGGAGATTATCTAACCCACCTTCGTTTTGCTGATGACGTAGTCATTTTTGCAACTACCCCATGAGAGCTGCAGAATATGATCCAGGAACTTGCTGACGAGAGTAAAGAAGTGGGATTAAAAATGAACTTTCAGAAGACAAAAGTGATGTTCAATGCTTTTACAAGAAATGAAGATTTATCGATTGAGGGAGAAAAGTTGGAAATAACAGACGTGTACGTTTATCTTGGACAGCAGATATCAAGTGAGGGTCACATTGATGAAGAAGTTAATCGACATACAAAACTTGCCTGGAGAGCTTTTGGAAGAAACAGCATAATTTTCAAGAGCAATATGCCATTATGTCTTAAAAGAAAAGTGTTTGATCAATGCATCCTTCCAGTGCTTATGTATGGTGCAGAGACGTGGACCTTAACTAAAAGAGACATACAAAGGCTGCAGACAACTCAAAGAAGCATGGAGAGGTGCATGCTTGGTGTAACCAGGAGAGATAAGAAGAGGAACTCGTGGATCTGAAAAATGACAAGAGTGGAAGACATCATGATCAGAGTTAAATCCCTGAAATGGCAATGGGCTAGACATACTGCCAGAAGGACAGACCATCGATGGACAGCCGAAATTTTAGATTGGATTCCAAGGGACAGGAAAAGACCCAGAAGAAGACCACATGGGAGATGGGTGGATGAAATTCGAAAGTATTCGGGAGTGACATGGAGGATACTGGCACAAGACAGACTGTTGTGGAGGAAACTTGGGGAGACCTTCGTCCAGCAGTGGGTTGATAATGGTTGAAAATGATGGTATGGTATGTGTGTATGTATTTATATATGTATGTATGGTTTTTTTTTTTTTTTAGGTTTAACGACCACCGTGAGCAACTCAATGGGCTATAAGCAGTCGCCCGTCCCTAATTTAGGGTCACTGGTTCCAGGGAAGGGAGTGAACCAGTGCCATAAGACAAACACAACATCCATGCCTCACCGGGTTTCAAACCCGGACCCTGTTAGGACGAATGATCAGAGGCCATCACTTAGACCACTGCGCCACCGGGTCTGTGTGTGCATGTGTGTGCCTGCCTGCCAGCCATTAAGCTATTCTCTGAGATGCAGAAGTTACCTCTTCAAAGAAAGACCAACTGCCAGATAAATGTTTAACTGATGAAACTAAAATTTACTTACTGTATCAAACGTCTCCATTTACAGCAATCCCGGCACACAGCTCGAGCTTCACCGACATCCATTACACATTGCTCACAAGTCCTTACATACTGCATATTCATAATCTTTTTCTCATGCAGAAATTCCTGAATCTGGTCCTCCCGTGATTTCCTTGGCCTTTTATGTACCTTTCTTTCTTGCCACTTTGGCTGAAAAAATTTCCTTAGTTAGCACTCATTCTTTCAGCATGGCCAACCTCCTGAGAATATTAGTCTCCACGTTATTAACATTTTGCCTCATATTGTACATCTGCAACACATCATTCCTCGCACAATCAGAGTGTGTCTTGCCACAAAACCCCAGTATGTATTGCAGTATCCAGGTTTTACAGCCATACATTAGAATCGGAGCAATTACACTTTCATATACAGCCATTCAGGACTTTCTTGAGAACCCATCATTCCTGTGAAATCCTCCTAAAGCAGCTATGACTTTCAAAAGAGAATTGACTCGCCCACTCATTTCACCTTTTAATTTGTTCTCTCTGTCAAACATGCTTCCTAAATATACAAACTCACTTACCTAATCAGTCTCTGTGCCATTTAGACTTATTTTGCATCCCGTACTAATGGTTCCTCACTCAAAAACCATAACTTTGGTTTCTCCGTTATTTATACTTGGTTTGAATTTCATACAAACTTCATACATTCAAGACAACATACTGTGCAACTCACTTTTGCTCTCTGCCAACAGGACTGTGTCATCAGTATACAGTAATCTGCACACATGGATATTACCAGTATAGTCTATTTTGGCACCACTGATATGCAACATCAAAGCTATGGGATTGCTCACATTGTTATATTTTACCTCCAAGTTATATCCTTCAAGGGTTTAAATCAATGGCTGATAAATAGGTTTTGAGTAATTCAATGTTATGAATGAAGAGACCAATAATGCAGAAAATTTCACACATTTTTTATTACGTATTAAACATTAGAATGATTTGTAAGATCTTTCAGCTGCAGCCTTATTCACACTGAAAGCAAGCACTCATGTGGTTGACATTGTTTCTTTAGCTGTTGCCAGTAAAGATTTCCAAATTATCAGATGTTGAGATTTCAAATTTATCAACAGCTAAAGAAACGATGTTAACCATGTGAGTGCTTGCTTTCAGTGTGAACAAGGCTGATGCTGCAGCCGAAAGATCTTACAAATCATTCTAATGTTTAATACGTAATAAAACATGCGTGGAATTTTCTGCATTATTGGTTTCTTCATATTACGTGAAATGGCCTTCCTACCGATGAATGAAGAGGACATAATTATATGTAGTTCTATGTAATTCAGGTTTTGGCTTTCATGGTCCGATGTTCATAGAAAAAAAATCTGTAACTTAGTTAGAAGTAGCTTGGGAAAAAGTTGTGTATTAGTTGGTTTTTTTTTTTTGTTGTTGTTGTTGTTGTTGTTGTCCTGTTTTCGTTTTTTAATTTTGAAAGATATTTTAGTCAAACTTTCCAACTAATTTGGGTTTTGTTTTGTTTTTTCATATTAGTGTGATGCAATTTTTCTAGCTCTAGAAACTTTCCAAGCATGTTTTTCTTTTTAATTTTTTAAGTGCATGATGATTTGTGTTTTTTGGTTGAATTGTGCACTTATTTTCAATTCATATGCAGGTTTGTTTGTTTTTTACACTTAAATCTGCGTTTTCTGTTGACAATGTAATCTTTTTCTTCCTTTTTTTCTCTTTTGTAAAGTGCTCTGCATATGTGTAAATGAATGTGGCGAGTATCTTTTGGCTGCAAACTTTGTATTAAAAACTAAGACTCTCTAGATTTAGGAAGTTTAGATGGTTTTATCTTTCAGTTTGTAGAATTTTGGAAATTTAATCATTTTTATATGAGTGTTTCAAATATTGTTAAACATGGGTGCATAATATTTAATGGAATGATCCTGTGTACATTTTTTACTTAAAATATGTAAAAAATTGTGTTTTTAGATACAATGAAAATGGAGCTAGTAATATGGCTGTCATGGAAGTATCTTTACCATCAGGTTACCAGGCCGATGCTGAAAATGTTCCATTGATACAACAACTGGATGTCATTAAACGTGTGGAAACTCAAGACGGAGACACCAATGTTGTAATCTACTTTGATAGGGTATGGTTTGTTAGGAATAACTGAACTGTGCTAAATTTGTGATGCTGCATGTGGCTTTGTTTTCTGAATTGCATTAATTAATTATTTATTATTTGATGAATTTGTTGACCCTGTACAAAATTATGGGATGCTGGTTTCTCATGCCTTGTACCTGGATTCAGCTAAGTCCTAAGTGTTACATATTCAAAGCCGCCTACTATTACAGATTTTCTGCATTTCTCCTAGATTTTCAAGCTGACATTATGGACAATACCTGAAAAATTATTGAAAATCGCTTGCTGACCAATCCACTATGCAGTGCGTGAAATTGTTGTCTTTTGTTCCTGTCCAACCACTTCCACCCCAGATGATCAAAGGCACGGTAACTTTTAATTTTGTTCCTGCCAGTGTCGCAGCCTTCTCTCACTTGCTCTTGTTTGGCAAACAGCTCCCCATTTGATGGGCAGGTTGATGCTCCAACTTCAGCTATCAGCCACTTAAACCAGTTGTGATGAGGGAATTAGATAACAATTTTAAGTGAAGCACTTCATTTTTGGCCCTAGTTAATTTTCCTGATGATTACTTGACCAAAATTCACTTCAACATAAAGATTGGTTCACCATAGGGTCACATGATCAAAATATTCATTTCACCAAAGGGTCACTTCACCTGAAAGTTCATTTCATTCAAATATCATTTCACCAAAGGGTCAGCTCATTGAAAACTTTGAATTTTGTTATAGGATTGGTTTGAAGTGTAGTGTGAGTGTGAAAAACTGGCCACAAACTGATAACATGCAATTTGAGAGCTATAAACTTTATTTTTATAAATAAATATGGTGTTTTATTTCTTTCTACTTGTGTAATTATTGACACAAAAATGTTTTTTTTAATGTCTCATTAACAGATTAGGAAAGAAAGGTGACTTGATCACGCTAGTTACGTTAACTAAAACTTTTACAAAAAGTTCGTAAGTTGGAAGCTTTCGACCTTATCTTAGGTCTTCATCACGCCAATGGAGGACTAAGATTGTTGCCAGATTCTACATTTGAATTTTTCCTATTTTTGTTGCCAAAACTTAGAATTGATCTCCAGATCAACGGAATGTAGAGAGGAGATTCGGAGTTGCAAGTCATTGAGTTGAAAATAATTTCTATGCTTTCACGGTAACGGAGGGCAAAACGATTGTCAAACGAAGCAATTCGTTTTGCTTCGTTCCAGTGGGGAACTGCAGATGTGTCTTCCATTGTCAAAATAGACAAGGCAGTGTTGGGATTGCCTTTCGAAACATCTTTTCTATGTTCTAAAATTCTATGGCTAATGCTCCTGTATGTGCTTCCAATGTATAAGTTATCCCCAGTAGAAGAAGAGATAGGAATGCAGTAAACTCCTGGGAGGTCCAGGCTTTTAACTTTGTCCCTATCCCTTTGTAGAAGTTTCAAGATGTTTGGGGTAGATTTAATGGCAAGATGGTAACCAAAACTTCTAAAAAGAATCTGTAACTTATAAGCATAGGAAGGATGGTAAGGAACAGAACCACAGAATTTCAGGTCTTCTTTCTTGTGAGGAAGGAGGCATTCGATTTTCGAATGGTTTTCATATTTCTTTATGAGGGAGTTGACTGTAACAGCAGGGAAACCATGAGAGAGGGCTATTGTAGAAATTTTGGAGAGTTCTTCTTGAAGAGAGAGTTGGCTGTTGCAAATGATATGAGCCCTGTGGATGTAGGACTTCAATGCTGCAAGCTTGTAGAGATGCAGGGTGCAAGATTTGTAGGGAATGATGTTAGTGGCTGCAGAAGGTTTTCGATAGACGGAACGAGTAATGGAGAGATCAGCGTTTCTGCAGATAGATACATCCAGGAAATCAATTTTGTGATTTACTTCCTTAGATATAGTGAGCTTAATGGAAGGAAATTTTTCTGTAATGGAGTTGATCAGTATCTGTAGCTCAGACTCGGAATGTGGCCAGCTAATGAAAATGTCGTCTACATATCTTAACCATAGGGAAGGTTGAAAAGGGTGTAGAGGAATTATGGAAACTTCAATATGTTGCATGTAGATTTCAGCAAGCAGAGGGGAAAGAGGTGAGCCCATGGGGAGACCAGATTGTTGCCTATACACAATTTTGTTGAAAACAAAACAACTATGTTGATGAATAGTGTGGAAACAATCATAAAGATCTTTGATAAGAGGACCGGGGGTTCAAAATGAAGAATCAATTTCTTCATGAGGAGCATGTAGGAATCAAAATATGGTACAGAGGGAAACAAAGATTCTACATCAAGAGTATACAGATTATCACAAGGAGGAAAGGAATTAGGAAGGTTGTGGATGAAGTTTGAAGTAGAGACAACTGTATGAGGATGGTTGGCTGCCAGGGATTTGCATTTGAGGACCAATCTCTTTTCAAGGTTTACTGCTGGAGAAAAAGAATATTCCACTAAAGGTCTGATGGGGTTACCAGCTTTATGCAGTTTCACTTGCAGGAAGAGCCTGGGAGTTCTAAAGTAAGGAGGGGGTGATATATCACCAAGGAAGGATTGAAGAGTTTCTTTCTTAGCTAATCTGTCAACTGAGTTTTTGAGTGAGTTGGTGGTGTCTGACTGTAAAGGGATGCAGTTAGCAGATGTAATCAGCCTCTACTGACAAGCCAAAGTATGTAAATCTTTCTTCTGTCACTATTCCTCCTAGCTTGGATAAATTCTTATCATTAGGCCCAAAATTTTCACCTGCTCTTCCTATCAATCTTCCACAAACTGTTTCTGTTATAGAATCAGCCATCCACAGAACTGAGACTGTTCAGCAGCCTATCCTTCGTGCCAACGCTGCTGTTATCTTATCCAAGCAAAATTCTGTGCCAATCAAGTACTCTTCTTCTTGTTTAAAAGAATTCAGGTCATTTATTCAAGAAAATGACCTAGCCGTATGCAAAGCAGATAAAGTTGGTTGCCCAGTCATCATTGGTAAAGAAACTCTAAACCAAAAAGTGCTTTCTTTTCTTACATCTGCTAACTGCATCCCTTTACAGTCAGACACCACCAACTCACTCAAAAACTCAGTTGACAGATTAGCTAAGAAAGAAACTCTTCAATCCTTCCTTGGTGATATATCACCCCCTCCTTACTTTAGAACTCCCAGGCTCTTTTTGCAAGTGAAACTGCATAAAGCTGGTAACCCCATCAGACCTTTAGTGGAATATTCTTTTTCTCCAGCAGTAAACCTTGAAAAGAGATTGGTCCTCAAATGCAAATCCCTGGCAGCCAACCATCCTCATACAGTTGTCTCTACTTCAAACTTCATCCACAACCTTCCTAATTCCTTTCCTCCTTGTGATAATCTGTATACTCTTGATGTAGAATCTTTGTTTCCCTCTGTACCATATTTTGATTCCTACATGCTCCTCATGAAGAAATTGATTCTTCATTTTGAACCCCCCGGTCCTCTTATCAAAGATCTTTATGATTGTTTCCACACTATTCATCAACATAGTTGTTTTGTTTTCAACAAAATTGTGTATAGGCAACAATCTGGTCTCCCCATGGGCTCACCTCTTTCCCCTCTGCTTGCTGAAATCTACATGCAACATATTGAAGTTTCCATAATTCCTCTACACCCTTTTCAACCTTCCCTATGGTTAAGATATGTAGACGACATTTTCATTAGCTGGCCACATTCCGAGTCTGAGCTACAGATACTGATCAACTCCATTACAGAAAAATTTCCTTCCATTAAGCTCACTATATCTAAGGAAGTAAATCACAAAATTGATTTCCTGGATGTATCTATCTGCAGAAACGCTGATCTCTCCATTACTCGTTCCGTCTATCGAAAACCTTCTGCAGCCACTAACATCATTCCCTACAAATCTTGCACCCTGCATCTCTACAAGCTTGCAGCATTGAAGTCCTACATCCACAGGGCTCATATCATTTGCAACAGCCAACTCTCTCTTCAAGAAGAACTCTCCAAAATTTCTACAATAGCCCTCTCTCATGGTTTCCCTGCTGTTACAGTCAACTCCCTCATAAAGAAATATGAAAACCATTCGAAAATCGAATGCCTCCTTCCTCACAAGAAAGAAGACCTGAAATTCTGTGGTTCTGTTCCTTACCATCCTTCCTATGCTTATAAGTTACAGATTCTTTTTAGAAGTTTTGGTTACCATCTTGCCATTAAATCTACCCCAAACATCTTGAAACTTCTACAAAGGGATAGGGACAAAGTTGAAAGCCTGAACCTCCCAGGAGTTTACTGCATTCCTATCTCTTCTTCTACTGGGGATAACTTATACATTGGAAGCACATACAGGAGCATTAGCCATAGAATTTTAGAACATAGAAAAGATGTTTCGAAAGGCAATCCCAACACTGCCTTGTCTATTTTGACAATGGAAGACACATCTGCAGTTCCCCACTGGAACGAAGCAAAACGAATTGCTTCGTTTGACAATCGTTTTGCCCTCCGTTACCGTGAAAGCATAGAAATTATTTTCAACTCAATGACTTGCAACTCCGAATCTCCTCTCTACATTCCGTTGATCTGGAGATCAATTCTAAGTTTTGGCAACAAAAATAGGAAAAATTCAAATGTAGAATCTGGCAACAATCTTAGTCCTCCATTGGCGTGATGAAGACCTAAGATAAGGTCGAAAGCTTCCAACTTACGAACTTTTTGTAAAAGTTTTAGTTAACGTAACTAGCGTGATCAAGTCGCCTTTCTTTGTTAATATTGTTACGTGTTTTGCCCATAATCGTCATGTTTCAAAACAGATTAGGACACAATTTTCTGGTCTTTTTTAAGCATGGTTTGTACGCATCCTGAAAATCCTGGAAAAAGTCCTGGAATTCCATTTTATCCTGGAAATGTCCAAAAATTCTGTTACATGACCTGGAATTTTATCCATTCCTGCCTTTTTGTCCCTGCGCGATGTTTTGTAGTTGAAGATTTTTCTACTGACATAACTTATGTTTGACAAATTTCCCTCCCCACCCCCTTCAAAATGCGTGGAGGGTGTGGTTTTCTTATCTGTTAGGAGGACTGAAGCTGCATTATTAGCATCTTTTGCGTCATGCTTATGTTATCACTTTGTCTGTCCGACCGGGGAGACCATATCTCTACAATTATTAGTTTGATTTGTAAAATTGTTTTTGCATTGGGAAGCTTAAAATGTGAGAATGATGATCCATGCGTTCCATTTTTTTTTTTTTTTTTTTCCGATGCACGACTTTGCAGCTAAAGGGCACAAATGGAGATCGCTTCGAATTTAAAATGCATTTTTTTTCATATATTTGCTTCTAAGTATCCAATTGAAAAATTTCTTTTCGAGGACATTTATATTAGAAATTATTTTAGTTACAGTCCCTTTTTCAAATAATGCATAAATTTTCACCTATGGGGCGTAAAGGTAAATCGTAATTTTCTTAATATCTCCGCTTCTAAAAGTCCGATTTGAAAAATTCTTCCTGCGTTGGATACAGCTCTTGAGGGGAAATATTTTGCATATAATTTCTCATTTTGGTAAAGAATGGTTTGGCCACCAGAGTGTGTAAGTGTTTATTTTCACTTCTGATTTTTTTGCAACAAGATCTGAGCTGGAAACTTGATTGAAAAAATTCTTCCGTAGGTCGATACCGCTCACCTCAGAAAACTTTTTGAGAATCGTCATCATGATCAACATTGTCAACCATTATCAATCCACTGCTGGACGAAGGTCTCTCCAAGCCTCTTCCACAATGGTCTGCCTTGTGCCAGTCTCCTCCATGTTACTCCCGCATGCTTTCGAATTTAATCCACCCTTCTTCTGGGTCTTTTCCTGTCCCTTGGAATCCAATCTAAAATTTCGGCTGTCCAACGATGGTCTGTCCTCCTGGCAGTATGTCCAGCCCATTGCCATTTCAGGGATTTAACTCTGATAATGATATCTTCCACTCTTGTCATTTTTCGGATCCACGAGTTTCTCTTCTTATCTCTCCTGGTTACACCAAGCATGCACCTCTCCATACATCTTTGAGTTGTCTGCAGCCTTTGTATGTCTCTTTTAGTTAAGGTCCACGTCTCTGCCCCATATGTAAGCACTGGAAGGATGCATTGATCAAACACTTTTCTTTTAAGACATAATGGCATATTCAGGGCCGTTTGTGTTCCGGGTCTAACCCGGATTTCTGGGTTTGGGCGATCTTTCATACCCGGAATTCCGGATATTTAGCTTTGAAGACATTTTTAAGACTTAAATTTTGAGTTCTAATAAGTGACGAAGCAAAAAAAAAAAAAAAAAATTATGCAATTCATGGCAAAAGTATTTACTAAAAAAATTGCTTTTCACCAATGAATTAATGTGATAATAATATTGCCTTCCTCGCCGATACAGCCGACTCGAGCTTGACGCCTGAAGTTTCTACATGAAGCCGGCAGTTCGTGCTGTGGTTGTCTATTGTTCTGTGGGAAGGGCATACGCGCAAATTTCAGTCATTTCGTCAGCGCTTCTGCTCCTTGATGCAAAAAAAAAAACGGTGTTTCGCTCTGATGTGGGATTGGAACTTGGAGATGGCGGGGGGAGTGAGTTAAAGCAAATAAAGTATGTCACTTGCGCATCTGCACTTACGCGTGGAAGCAGCCTCTGCCTCATTGAATTAGTAAGTCAGTGACGGAGGAGGTGTCTTTGTTTCCCTGATGAAACGTTTGTGGTTTTTTGTTTAGGCAAAAGTGATCGTGTGTGTGTGCGTGAGAGTGAGTGAGTGATGTATGAATGTTTTTAGAGATTTGAAAGTTTACACGATTTCAGTTTAAGTTAAGTACGTTATCAACGATGAAGTTTTTAATCAAAACTGACGATCTCAAGACATTAGAGGCCTCAGTCAAAAATAAATTCCGGTGGGGTTGGCTAGAAAAAAAAAGACACCCAGAAGGAGAAAGCTGGGATATGGGGTCGGAAAATTGATACAGCTGGGTCATGTTTCTGCATATATAAATGGAATATGTGCTACAGTTCTGCCTCCAAAACCTGTTGAAGCAATTATAACGGCTACTTGTAATAGTATAGGTCCTTCTTCCTCTTCGGTACACAAACAAGACACTGCAAATGAGGGATGTTGTAAACGTAAGCATCAGCCTGATAGCGTTTCCGCTGAAAAAACAAATGAAGATTGCACAATTTTTTAAGAAATAGTGTTATTTTATTAGTAAATATAACTTTAGATTAACACCACACCAGACTGATATGTTTTTTTTATTATTAATAAATGGAGCAATTATAACGGCTACTTGTAATAGTATAGGTCCTTCTTCCTCTTCGGTACACAAACAAGACACTGCAAATGAGGGATGTTGTAAACGTAAGCATCAGCCTGATAGCGTTTCCGCTGAAAACACAAATGAAGATTGCACAATTTTTTAAGAAATAGTGTTATATTATTAGTAAATATAACTTTAGATTAACACCATACCAGACTGATATGTTTTTTTTATTATTAATAAATGGAACTTTAGATCAACATCCAATTTGCTAAATATACTGTTATTTTGTAAGTAAATAGAACTTTAGATCAATCCCACCTGACTGAAACTTAACGACTTAAATTTCTGTTAAAAAAAGATCAATATTATATGAAAAGAGGAGTTGCCCTTCTAGTAAAAACTTCACTGCATATTTTCTTTTATTTATTTGCCAAATGGGTAATTTTACAATTGGAAAGAAATGCAAAACTTTTTAAAAGGTATGTTATGTGTGTAATTGGTTTATTTTATGCAAATGCAAAATTTTTCTTAACATTCTTAGTGTGGTATATGTTAAAGACAATATCATGTAGTTGTCGAAATCAAAGTTACTTAAATTTCACTGAAGAAATTTATTTTTTTAGCAACAAATTAATACTGCAAATTCAACCCCAAAATAATTTACTGTTGTGAGCAAAAGGTATAGGTAGGTAGTAAGTAATTCCCAAAGTGAAACCATTTTATCTTTCAAAGTATCAGTAACAGTTTTGCTCATAAGTATAATAATTAGAGGTACTAATAGTAACGGAAATACTTTTGTTATGTCTCGAGTTTATGCATTTGCACCGTTGGGAGACGCCGATGATTTCAGGGTTTCGTGCCTTGTCTTGCAAACACCTCGGCATATTGCTCTTGAAAATTATGCTGTTTCTTCCAAAAGCTGTCCTGGCAAGTTTTATATGCCGATTAATTTCTTCATCAATGTGACCCTCACTTGATATCTGCTGTCCAAGATAAACGCACATATCTGTTATCTCCAGCTTTTCTCCATCAATCGATAAAACTTCATTCCTTGTAAAAGCATTGTACATCACTTTTGTCTTCTGAAAGTTCATTTTTAATCCCACTTCTTTACTCTTGTCAGCAAGTTCCTGGATCATACTCTGCAACTCTGATGGGGTAGTTGCAAAAATGACTACGTCATCAGTAAAATGAAGGTGAGTTAGATCATCTCCATTAATCTTTATCCCTTTGTTTTCCCACTTCAGTGATTGAAAGACATTTTCCAATGTGGCATTAAAGAGCTTGGAAGATATGGCATCACCTTGTCTCACTCCCTTTCCAATTTTTATGTGTGTTGTATTTTCAAACAGCCGAATCTTTGCATTTTCATAGATGTTATTTATAATATTATTGTATGCATCTTCAATACCTCAGGATTTCAAAGCCATTGTAACTGCTGATGGTTTCACTGAATCAAAGGCCTTTTCATAATCGATAAAAGCCATGCACAATGGAAGTTCATATTCCCTCGCTCTTTCAATTAATTCTCTCAATACGTGGATATGACCTATAGTGCTGTAGCCACTCCTGAATCCAGCTTGTTCTCTCAGTTGAGCCTTGTCCAATGTTACCTTCAAGCGGTGTGAAAGAACTTGAGTGAAGATTTTATAAACCACTGATAGGAGGCTGATAGATCTGTAGTTCCTGAAATCCTCAATGTCACCTTTTTTATGTAGCAGGATCATTGTAGCGTTGTTCCAATCCTCATGAATCTTCCCTTCATTAAGGCATCGAGTGAAAACTTGGGCGAGTACTGTTTCGATTTCTCCACTTGCTTCTTGTATGATGTCTACAGTAATTCCATCTTCTCCTGGAGCTTTTCCCTGCTTCATGTTCTTGATTGCATGTGCAACTTCTGCTGGGAGGACTGGAAGAATTCTGGTACTGGTACCTTTGATGATGTCTGAAGTACATGTATCATCCCTTTCATATAATTTAGAGTAGAAATATTTCACTCTAGTCCAAATTTCGCCTCTATTTCTTGTTACAGAACCATCTTTTTTTCTCAGTGCCATAATCTGTTTTCTTCTGTTACTGAGATGTCACATTGCTATCTTTATGCTTTGGTTGTTTTCAATTGCTCTCCTCCCTAGTTCACAGTTGAATTTCCTTACGTCTTCAGTGATACTTTTTCGTACTGTCTTGCATAGCTCTATATATTCCACTTTGGAAGTCACATCTTCTTTAGTTGTCCTCATCTCTCTTCTTTTTTGCATCAACATTTTGGTTTTTCCTGATAATTTGTGCACATGTAACTTGTTCTTAGACCCAGCTAATTTTGTTGCTGTTTCCATAAGAGCTTTGGTTAGATTTCTGTTAACTTCAGAAATATCCACTTCTTCCGATGTTAGGCTTTCTAAAGCAGAGAATCTGTTCTTCAGTTCCAACTTGAAGGTATTATGGTGTTTTTTAAGGTTGGTTATGTCAATACATTTTGTTTGTCTTATGAGCTTGCCACGTTAGAGTTTAGTGTTGAGGTGCATCTTACATCTCACCAATCTATCGTCACTACCTATGTTGAACTTGTTTAGCTCACTGCAGTCTTCGATGACCAATTTTTTGTTACACATAATAAAATCAATTTCACTTGTCGTCCCATTTGAATGTCTCCATGTCCATTTCCTGTGTGACTTTTTCTTGAAAAACACTTCTGCCTCTGCTAACTCTACGAGAGTATTTCCACACTGGTTTCTGTTGCCGTGACTGAATTTACCTACTGAAGTTTCATTCTGTTGCTGTTGCCCTATTTTTGCATTGAAATCTCCCTATTTATCTTCAAGTGCTGCTTGCTTTTATTATTTAGATGACGAATTTCCTCATAAAATTCTTCAATTTTTTCTTCAGGATGACTTGTGGTGTGTGCATAAGTTTTAATAATCTGAGCCTGGTATCTTCTCGAGAGTTGGATAACGAGTTGTGCAGCTCTGTCAGAGGAACTTTCAACTTCTACAACTTTATCCTTCAGTTTCTTGTTTATTATAAATCCAACATCACTAGTTCTGCCAGTATCTGTCCCACGATAGTAGAAGAGATGTCCACTTTTCAGTTCAATGAGATCTTCTCCTTTTCTCCTTACCTCACTTAGCCCGACGATGTCCCACTTGATCCTTTGTAGTTCCTCTTCCAATTCAAGAAGCCTTGAATCAGAAGATAGGGAGTGTCCATTATACGTAGCCAAGGTCAGCATCAGATGACAGCCTAGTCCGGTCCTCTGGGGATTCTTAGCACCCTCTGCTTTCATGTCGCACTGGCTACTTCCTTGGTCAGGTACATTCCAGCTGCCGGAGACTGAGGGCCAAGATTTAAGTTGTGGAGTCGTTTTGGAGGGGTTTGGCTATAAGTCACCATGCTGGCCAAGCGGGTTGGTGAGTGTGGGATAGCATTTCCTCTAATCCCGATGGTATAGTTATTCCGCTATTGGTGGTCGTCAGAGCCCCTTTAGTGGGAACAGGATACACCACGAGAAGGCGGGGTTGACATTTGTCAAGGAGAGGCTGTGATGTTGTGCATCACCTGACTTTACATGAGAATACCTCCTGCTTAAAATAGTGCAAGATTTCCCACCAGGGACGTACACGTATATCTTCTGTTTGTCTTGACGATGATGGGCAAAACACGTAACAATATTAACAAATAAAGGTAACTTGACTTGATCATACTAGTTACGTTAATTGAAAACTTTTACAAAAAAGTTCGTAAGTTGGAAGCTTTCGACCTTATCTTAGGTCTTCATCACGCCACTGGAGGACTAAGATTGTTGCCAGATTCTACATTTGAATTTTTTCTATTTTTGTTGCCAAAACTTAGAATTGATTCCCAGATCATCGGAATGTAGAGGGGAGATTCGGAATTGCAAGTCATTGAGTTGAAAATGATTTCCAGGCTTTCACGGTAACGGAGGGCAAAAAGATTGTCAAAAGAAGCAATTCCTTTTGCTTCGTTCCAGCGAGGAACTGCAGATGTGTCTTCCATTGTCAAAATAGACTAGGCTGTATTAGGATTGGCTTTCAAAACATCTTTTTTATGTTCTAAAATTCTATGGCTAATGCTCCTGTATGTGCTTCCAATGTATAAGTTATCCTCCCCAGTAGAAGAAGAGATAGGAATGCAGTAAACTCCTGGGAGGTCCAGGCTTTTAACTTTGTCCCTATCACTTTGTAGAAGTTTCAAGATGTTTGGGGTGGATTTAATGGCAACATGGTAACCAAAACTTCTAAAAGAATCTGTAACTTATAAGCATAGGAAGGTTGGTAAGGAACAGAACCAGAGAATTTCAGGTTTTCCTTCTTTTGAGGAAGGAGGCATTCAATTTTCGAATTGTTTTCATATTTCTTTTTGAGGGAGTTGACTGTAAGAGCAGAGAAACCATGAGAGCTGGCTATTGTAGAAATTTTGGAGAATTCTTCTTGAAGAGAAAGTTGGTTGTTGCAAATGATATGAGCCCTGTGGATGTAGGACTTCAGTGCTGCTAGCTTGTAGAGATGCAGAGTGAAAGATTTGTAGGGAATGATGTTAGTGGCCGCAGAAGGTTTATGATGGACAGAACGAGTAATGGAGAGATCAGCATTTCTGCAGATAGAAACATCCAGAAAATCAATTTTGTGGTTTAATTCCTTAGATATAGTGAGATTAATGGAAGAAAATTTTTCCGTAATGGAGTTGATCAGTATCTGTAGTTCAGACTCTGTATGTGGCCAGCTAATGAAAATGTCATCTGCATATCTTATCCACAGGGAAGGCTGAAAAGGGTGTTGAGGAATGATGGAAACTTCAATATGTTGCATGTAGATTTATGCAAGCAGAGGGGAAAGAGGCGAGCCCATTTGGAGACCAGATTGTTGCTTGTACACAATTTGTTGAAAACAAAACAACTGTGTTGATGAATAGTGTGGATACAATCATAAAGATCTTTGATAAGAGTACCGGGTGGTCCAAAATGAAGAATCAATTTCTTCATGAGGAGCATGTAGGACTCAAAGTATGGTACAGAGGGAAACAAAGATTCTACATCAAGAGTATATAGATTAACACTAGGAGAAAAGGAATTAGGAAGTTTGTGGATGAAGTCTGAAGTAGAGACAACAGTATGAGGATGGTTGGCTGCCAGGGATTTGCATTTGAGAACCAATTTCTTTTCAAGGTTTACTGCTGGAGAAAAAGAATATTCAACTAAAGGTCTGATGGGGTTACTAGCTTTATGTAGTTTAACTTGCAGGAAAAGCCTGGGAGTTCTAAAGTAAGGAGGGGGTGAAATATCACCAAGGAAGGATTGAAAAGTTTCTTTCTTTGATAATCTGTCAACTGAGTTTTTGAGTGAGTTGGTGGTGTCTGACTGTAGAGGAATGCAGTTAGCAGATGTAAAAAATAATTGCACTTTTTGGTTTAGGATTTCTTTACCAATGATGACTGGGCAACCAACTTTATCTGCTTTGCATACGGCAAGGTCATTTTCTTGAATAAATGACCTGAATTCTTTTAAACAAGAAGAAGAGTACTTGATTGGCACAGAGTTTTGCTTGGATAGGATAACAGCAGCGTTGGCATGAAGGATAGGTTGGTGAACAGCCTCAGTTCTATGGATGGCTGATTCTATAACAGAAACAGTTTGTGGAAGATTGACAGGAAGAGGTGGTGAAAATTTTGGGCCTAATGATAAGAATTTATCCAAGCTAGGAGGAATAGTAACTGAAGAAAGATTTACATACTTTGGCTTGTCAGTAGAGGCTGAAGACGGAGTAGATGTTGCTTGACTTTTTTGCTTGGAGAGTAGAAAATTAAATTTCTTTGTATGGCGAACATATTCATTTACTTCAATTGTTGAGAGGGTTTGGTTGATACGAACCATGAAAATATCAAGCAAAGCAGGATATGAACCATGAAAATATCAAGCAGGATGATTGCTTGATATTTTCATGGTTCGTATCAACCAAACCCTCTCAACAATTGAAGTAAATAAATATGTTCGCCATACAAAGAAATTTAATTTTCTACTCTCCAAGCAAAAGTCAAGCAACATCTACTCCGTCTTCAGCCTCTACTGACAAGCCAAAGTATGTAAATCTTTCTTCAGTTACTATTCCTCCTAGCTTGGATAAATTCTTATTATTAGGCCCAAAATTTTCACCACCTCTTCCTATCAATCTTCCACAAAGTGTTTCTGATATAGAATCATCCATCCATAGAACTCAGACTGTTCACCAACCTATCCTTCGTGCCAACGCTGCTGTTATCCTATCCAAGCAAAATTCTGTGCCAATCAAGTACTCTTCTTCTTGTTTAAAAGAATTCAAGTCATTTATTCAAGAAAATGACTTTGCCGTATGCAAAGCAGATAAAGTTGGTTGCCCAGTCATCATTGGTAAAGAAATCCTAAACCAAAAAAGTGCATTCATTTCTTACATCTGCTAACTGCATTCCTCTGCAGTCAGACACCAACAACTCACTCAAAAACTCAGTTGACAGATTATCAAAGAAAGAAACTTTTCAATCCTTCCATGGTGATATTTCACCCCCTCCTTACTTTAGAACTCCCAGGCTTTTCCTGCAAGTTAAACTACATAAAGCTGGTAACCCCCATCAGACCTTTAGTTGAATATTCTCTTTCTCCAGCAGTAAACCTTGAAAAGAAATTGGTCCTCAAATGCAAATCCCTGGCAGCCAACCATCCTCATACTGTTGTCTCTACTTCAGACTTCATCCACAAACTTCCTAATTCCTTTTCTCCTAGTGTTAATCTATATACTCTTGATGTAGAATCTTTGTTTCCCTCTGTACCATATTTTGAGTCCTACATGCTCCTCATGAAGAAATTGATTCTTCATTTTGGACCACCCGGTACTCTTATCAAAGATCTTTATGATTGTTTCCACACTATTCATCAACACAGTTGTTTTGTTTTCAACAAAATTCTGTACAAGCAACAATCTGGTCTCCCCATGGGCTCGCCTCTTTCCCCGCTGCTTGCAGAAATCTACGTGCAACATACTGAAGTTTCCATCATTCCTCAACACCCTTTTCAGCCTTACCTGTGGATGAGATATGTAGATGGCATTTTCATTAGCTGGCCACATTCCGAGTCTGAACTACAGACACTGATCAACTCCATTACGGAAAAATTTCCTTCCATTAATCTCACTATATCTAAGGAAGTAAACCACAAAATTGATTTCCTGGATGTTTCTATCTGCAGAAATGCTGATCTCTCCATTACTCGTTCCGTCTATCATAAACCTTCTGTGGCCACTAACATCATTCCCTACAAATCTTTCACTCTGCATCTCTACAAGCTAGCAGCACTGAAGTCCTACATCCACAGGGCTCATATCATTTGCAACAACCAACTTTCTCTTCAAGAAGAATTCTCCAAAATTTCTACAATAGCCAGCTCTCATGGTTTCTCTGCTCTTACAGTCAACTCCCTCAAAAAGAAATATGAAAACAATTCGAAAATTGAATGCCTCCTTCCTCAAAAGAAAGAAAACCTGAAATTCTCTGGTTCTGTTCCTTACCATCCTTTCTATGCTTATAAGTTACAGATTCTTTTTAGAAGTTTTGGTTACCATGTTGCCATTAAATCCACCCCAAACATCTTGAAACTTCTACAAAGTGATAGGGACAAAGTTAAAAGCCTGGACCTCCCAGGAGTTTACTGCATTCCTATCTCTTCTTCTACTGGGGAGGATAACTTATACATTGGAAGCACATACAGGAGCATTAGCCATAGAATTTTAGAACATAAAAAAGATGTTTTGAATGCCAATCCTAATACAGCCTTGTCTATTTTGACAATGGAAGACACATCTGCAGTTCCTCGCTGGAACGAAGCAAAAGGAATTGCTTCTTTTGACAATCGTTTTGCCCTCCGTTACCGTGAAAGCCTGGAAATCATTTTCAACTCAATGACTTGCAATTCCGAATCTCCCCTCTACATTCCGATGATCTGGAGATCAATTCTAAGTTTTGGCAACAAAAATAGAAAAAATTCAAATGTAGATCGGGCAACAATCTTAGTCCTCCATTGGCGTGATGAAGACCTAAGATAAGGTCGAAAGCTTCCAACTTACGAACTTTTTTGTAAAAGTTTTCAATTAACGTAACTAGCGTGATCAAGTTATCTTATGTTTGTCCATATCTCTGTTTCTAGGAGTCCGATTTGAAAAATTATTTTTTGTTGGAGAACATTTTCAGTTTGAAATGTTTCTCTTATAATTACAAATATTTCTTAATATACAAGTGTGCCACTAGAGGGCGTAAGTTCAAGTTTCCATTTACAGCAATATCTGTGGGACTAAAAACCCGATTGAAAAATAATTTTTTCGATCAGATACTACTAATTATGAAAACTCCTTATGTGTATTTTCTTTCCAAAATAATGCACGATTTTGTCGCTTGGGTGCGCAAATATATAATGTATTATTCTCAATATTTGTACTTCTAAATGTACGATTTAAAAAATTATTTTAGCACCAGATGCCATTTACCTTATGGAACACTTTAGGTTTTTATTTGAGGAGGTTTGTGGTTCACAATTCTGCTACTAGGTGGTCTTTGTATATTTCCGTTTGCAGCCTATCTCCACCTCTAAAAACCCTATTGAGAATTTTTTTTTTTTTTTTAACTATATGGCATTCGCTATAATAAAGATAGAGAGTGAATAAGATTTTTGCTACAATAAGAAGATCCTCTTCAAATATTGTACAACTTTCCCTCTAGAGGTTGTAAAAGTTAAAGCGTTTTTCTTGCTATCTCTGCTTCTGGGAGACATCTTTGAAAAGTTCTTTTTCCTTAGCATAGCTTTTGCTATGAAGAATACTGTTCGCCTGTTTTCAACTTTTCCATTATGCAAAATTCTTCTGCTAAAAGACATAGTTATGTCATCCACTTCTCAGAATACCTCATATATTGGACACCTGTCCAATACCCAAGGTTTAAATTAACGTGCAATACTGTAACAACAGATTTTCGGCAACGTACCTTTCTCTGGTTTTTGCTCCATATTTCACATTTCCAGCATGTGAGACAGCCATGGTCATAGTGTCGCATGTTTCGTAGAGGTAGCATGGGGGCTCTTTAACGTTTTCAGCTGAAGTCATTCGCTTTTGTTACATTCTATTCTTGGTCATTCTGGAGGCTTCATGTAGTAATTCGCATATATTTCTTCATTTATAACAAAAGGTGGGCACGTCAAATATACCAACACAACATTGGTCCTATTGTAAATATCAACATTCATAAAACTATCGGAGTTTTTCTCCCTTGTTATACATACATACATGCAGGGTGTCCACATTCTGGAAAGTCAGGGGAAATCAGAGAAAGTCAAGGAATTGCCTGAAATGTTGGTAAAAGTCAGGGAAAATCAGTGATATTTAAAAAAGTCAGGGAAATTTCAATCACAGTTAGACTACAACTAGTTTTAACTCGGCATCGGGGAGTGATGCCTTCATCGCCCAACACACTTGCACTTGGTGTTGCAGACAGTCACTAACTTCCCCTTCCTACTAATGTAACCTTGTATTTCCTACCTATTATTGTAAGTTGTGTTACATTACTTGTTAACATTTCTCTTTTTGTTTTAGGTCAAAGGAGTAAAAGAAAATTTGTGATATAAGTTATACCTTGTTAAAAGACAATAAGGACTGCAGCAATGTCAAAGCGTTGTGTGTTTAATGAATAATGGTTGGAGGAACAATTAAATCCTGAGTTTTCTGGTTGGATAGCTGCTGTGAACGGCGACAATGAATCAGCATTTTGTAAAGTGTGCTCTAAAACTTTCAAGCTTAGCAACATGGGGTGTCAGGCAGTCTCCAGCCACGGAAATGGCCCTAATCATTTGAAAAACATCCGTGCTAAAATGTCTCGGCCCTGTCTTGCTTCTTTCACTTCCTCTGTGAAAGAGAACTCTCTTTGTAATAATGAACTATTGCCATCAACAAGCTCAGGATATGTGGAATCAGTAATTCTAGAAAATATTAAGTCTAATGACTCAAATACTTATGTTGTGAAAGATGATGTGAAACCCAGTGACCTTAATGCTTATGTAGTGAAAGATGATGTAACAAAGTCAGAAATAATATGGGCCATGGAAGTGTTGTCCAAGCGAATGTCTCTGAACTCTTGTACACAGATTAACAAAACATTTTAGTTAATGTTTCCTGACAGTGCGATAGCTTCAAAATTTACTTTAAGCAAAAGCAAAGCATCTTGTGTGATAAACCATGGATTGGCACCACATTTCAAAGAGTGTTTAATGGTTGATCTGAAGCAGTGCACTGACTTTGTAATTTGTTTTGATGAATCACTAAACAAAATTGCTCAGCGTGGGCAAATGGATCAGTTTGTTCGTTATTGGGACGTCAATCTGCAAAAAGTTTCCACTAGATACTTAAGTAGTGTGTTTTTAGGATGGGCAACAGCTAATGACCTTTTAGAAAAATTCATTAAAGGTGCACCTCTTCCCTTGGATAACATGCTGCAAGTGTCAATGGATCGACATAACGTTAATCTCAGCTTTCTTCAAAAACTGAAAGATAAACTTAGAACTGAAAATCCAGATGGTAAATTATTAGTTTACATTGGAGTATGTGGTCTTCACTTGGTCAATGGAGCTATGAAAACTGGACTTGAAGCAGTGAAATGGGATATACATCACTTTCTGCGTAACTTGTACTACCTTTTAAAAGATAGTCCTGCTCGCCGTGCAAATTATACTATGATTACTGGATGTAAAGATTTCCCTTTGAAATTTTGCACTGTAAGGTGGTTGGAAAACGTTAATTGTTTGACTAGGGCATTGCTTGTCTATGATCATATCAAGAAATATGTTCAAGAATCATCAGTTTCCAGCAAACAGCACATGTTTCTTGCAGAATTCATGGAAAGTCCTCCACTGTTGAAATGCAAATTGGCTGCATTTAGGACTATAGCTTCAGAGTGTGAATTTTTTTGAGAAGGTTCCAGAGCCCAAAGCCTTTAATTCCTTTCTTACACACTGATTTGCTGGGTCTGATGAAAAATTTGATGGCACGAAGCTTGACACCTGACAAATTAAATGTCTCAAAACTGTTAACTTTAGATGTATCAAAAAGTGAAAAACTTCTCTCAATTGAGAAAGTTGATATTGGATTTAGTGCTAAAAAGCTATTAAAAGAAGTGAAGTGCTCAGAAAGGGAGAAATTAGAGTTTAAGCTTGAATGCAGGAAACTTGTAACCAGTATGATTAAAAAACTTCGTGAGAAAAGCCCACTAAAATTTAAGTTTGTCTGTGGGGTAACTTGTTTGGACCCAAATATTATAGTGCAGCAGCCAAGTCTAGACAAGAAGAGAGTGAAAATTGTGCTCGAAGTTTTACTTAATGCAAACAAGATTTCAGATGACTCTGCTGAAAAAGCTAATAAACAGTGAGCTTCATTGTGCATAGAAGTTCAATCTGCTTTTAAAGGCTCAGTTTGATGAATTTTTAGACAGTCCTGATGATTCCATTGGATTAGACAAATTTTACATTGCTCTACTTGACAACCAAAAACAATTCGGTGAACTTTGGGATGTAATAAAAAAATTTCTCATTATGTCTCATGGAAATGCTTCAGTGGAAGGTGGAGTTTCTGTCAAATAAGTCTCTTCTTGTGGAAAATCTCCTGGAAGAATCCCTGATTTGTCAGAGAACAGTTTTTGATGCTATTAAAAATGTGGGAGGAGTAAAATTTGTCTAATCCATTGGATTAGACAAATTTTACATTGCTCTACTTGACAACCAAAAACAATTCGGTGAACTTTGGGATGTAATAAAAAAATTTCTCATTATGTCTCATGGAAATGCTTCAGTGGAAGGTGGAGTTTCTGTCAAATAAGTCTCTTCTTGTGGAAAATCTCCTGGAAGAATCCCTGATTTGTCAGAGAACAGTTTTTGATGCTATTAAAAATGTGGGAGGAGTAGAACACATTGCCATCAATAGAAGGCTTCTTTCTGTAAGAGCCTCCAGATGAAGATATCAGGATTATCTTGAGAAAAAAAGTGTTCTTCAAAATGGAGAAGAAAGAAAACTGAAGAAAAAAGAAAAATTGATTATGAAATAAAGGAATTGAAGGAAAAAAGACAAAGAGTACGAAAAGAACTGGAGCTGGAAGAAGCAGCATTGCAGGCGAAGATTTCAGATTGGGAAAAGAAGAAAAGTGGTGTGTAATATAAAAACAGTGACTGTGTTCGTACTGTAATATGTTTATAGTAACTATTCTTAATATTGTGTATGGGTTTGTTTGAGTGTTTCTTCAATAAATGTAAAACCATTAAAAAAAGAGAACTTAAAATTAAAAAGGTGTGAGTTGGATGGCTATGGGGAAGGTGGAGGCAGATTTAAAAAAAAAAAAATAATAATTAAATGAATCAGTTATTTGGGAAACTATACATCAAATGGAAACACTTTTAAATAATATAAGTTTATCAATTATCCAATTCAATTTTATTTATTATCATGGCACATATATTGAAAAACTCAAATAAACCTATTTGTGTAAGGTCAGGGATTTCTTATATATTTGGTCAGGGAAATCAGGTTTGATAATTCTGTGGACACCCTGTACATACCTTACATTCATACATTTCTTTATACACTATATACAATCTGCAAATACTCAAATAACTCACAATATACATATATACACATATCACTTCCACCTCAGTTAACTACATTTATGTTTTATCAAAACAGCCTTCTGCTTGCTCATATCTCCTATTCTTTGTGAAAAGGCTTTGCAAAAGGAGCTCTCCATGTCGCTCTCCACTCTCAGCAAACACCTCAACCCAAGTACTTTCTGTAGCTTTCCGCTACCATCCTCAGGGGGACAGAAACTCTGACCAATACTCACGGTACCTGCAGAGCAAGTAAGTGACTCTTCCGGAGCAATATCAACCTTCGAAGCTCGTTCTCTTGGCTACTGTAGCACCATCTCTTGTTGGCTTTAGATTTCAATTTTCTAATCTTTTTATTTTTCTGTTGAAGTGTTATTAAATTCTACCAGTTGTTTTCTATTACATTTGGATCATTATGGTTACACACTGTATCTCTATTTTTTTCAATCAACACAGATTCTGCAATCCTGAGGTGTTTTTCAGATTTACAACTCTTTATTATTTCAATCTTGTCAAATTTTGGAAATTCTTGGTTGGCCAGACAGTACTGAATGAGTGCTGTTTTTTCTTCCTTTTTCTGCTAGTTTTTTATATGTTGTTTCAACCTGTGTTTTAATTTATATTTGGTGCTTCCTATATATGACATTGGAGGATTTTCTGTAATAGGAATTGAGTACACGCCTGTTTTCTCTAATTTGCTGATATTGTCATTTTTTAACATCCATATTCTTGATGGTACTCACTTTGCCTCCAGTTTGAACATCGTATTTTTTACATATCTTATTGATTTCTGTTTACACACCTTTGACATATGGGAAACCATTAACATATTTGACTTGTTTTTTAGTTTCAACAGCTTTATAATTTATTTTATTTTGTACTTCAATATTCCATTTTTGTATTAATTGTCTGGGATAACCAAAACTGTCAGCAATTTTTTTTATGAATTCAATTTCTTCATTTGTAGAGTGTGTATATGCTCTCTTGATCAAATTTTTTAAGCTATTACATTTTTGAGTACAAGGGTGTGCTGAATTGAAAGGAATCAATACTGAAACATATGATTTATTTTGGTACACTCTGTATTGCAAATTATTTATGGTTTTTATTACTTGAACATCTAAGAAGGTTATTATATTTTGTTCTTCAATTTCTACAGTAAGTTCAATTGTTGGGTACAGAGAGCTGTAGTTTTTGGCCAACTGTTTCAGTTCTTCCTTGTTCAGTTTTGACAAAATGAAAATATCACCCACGTATCAACAGTACACCTCTGGCTGTTCTTCCATACTATGCAGGATATTTTCTTCAATATTATTCATAACTTCCGCATACAGAGTTAACAATGGTGAGCCCATTGGACCACCTGAATTTTGTTTATATATGTTATCATATGCAAAAACATTATTCTCATACAAAAAGAACAAAACTTTTTTGAACTCATGAATCTGTTTGTCATTTAATATTTTAAGAGTGTGTAATTTTTTAATGATAATCTCTATAGCTTCAGGAACAGGAGTGCTTGGATACAAAGCCTTAACATCCATGTTTGCCATGTAAAAATCTTTCAACACAGTTTTTACATTTTTAATTTTCTCAATAAATTCCTAAGTGTTCTTAAACTGCAAATTTATTCTTCATAACATATGTGCTAGAGTTATATCATGTTTCCTTCTATATCTGTTCTTTTAACTGTTCAATTTGAAAATCTTTTTGTCTCTAATACCTTCCTTCTGCTATGGGAAACAGTTTTTGTGCCATTTGTTAATTTTCGTAATATACTTTTTAGCCACTGGTGGAAGTAAGTAGCTGATTTTGTGTGTGTGTGGGAGGGGGAGGGGTTAGTTTGTCCTTTTCTGAAAGTTGCTATTGAATGCTTTATATAAAAATTTGCCATAAAATCAGATTGCTTTCTAATATCAGAAACTTAAATCTAGTTATTTCTTAGCATCTTCTATAATTAGTTTTCTAATCATGCTTAGTTAAATTGCCTTGATCACTAATGAATGCAGTTGTGCACAGCCCTTGGATTTAAGGCTTTCCCATTATTCTTTCATTTCACATTGGAAATTTTTGTGCATACTTTGTTTGCTGGTGAGTAAAAATTTAAAACATAGCTACAGCATCAATATTATGTTGAAAATTCCTTCCCTAAATAAAATGTCACACAAATACTTGCTCCCATGATTGTGTTTAAGAGATAACAATCCCTTTGGTCCTTTGAAAAAGTTCCAAATATTTCACCTCTCCTTACCCTTAAATTTTCAATGTAAGCATTATTTCAAAATAATTAATTATAAATAATATTTTATGTATTGATTTTGTGGTATAAGAAAGCATTTCAAGAGTAATGGCAAATACCTAAGTATTTTTTTAGTTTTATGGTTTTTTTATTTTTATTATTCTGTAATTTGCTTCAATAATTGAACTAAAGCCAAAGTAGAAAAATAAAATTTTCTCAATCAGTGTAGTATAATACTGTATATAAAAGTTTAGTAGATGACTTCATAACTACAAAGAAATCCAACTTACCCTTAAGGTTGTGTCTTCCTACAATAAAACACTTCATGCACGTTAGCCAAAAACGATTCTTATGCAACTGTCCTTTCGGGCTTTCTCATTCTTCATATCAGCATGCAAGTTGCTGATGTTATCTCACAGGCCATGAATATTTTTTGTTTCGTTCTTAGAACGCTGTTATATGTTGACCACTTTCATTAGTTTGATGCTCATAACATTAAAGTGTTTCTCGTTTTCTTCTTTTTTTTTTTTTTAATTTTTTATCTGGTTTTATATTACCTTGTTTTCAAACACACAGAACTGAACACCAAAGCTCCTATCAATAAATACACACACTTAATTCACACATATATACCACTCAATTAAAACAAATTACGTACTATTTCCACACTGCATTCACTCAATACAATATAAAATCTATCTACACAACCTACATTACACTATTTACATCACGGTGGTCAAACTTCCGTCACCTATAATTCATATAGCGTCTTACTTGCCCCATATCTTGCCAAACTATGCCTCTGCTCCGCTGACCGCAGACTAAGTGAAAGAATTCATCAAGGTTCTAGCTTCAGTCGACAACTCTGCATGTCCTCCTCTCTGGCGCCATCTATTGTCAGTTCTGTTATTTTTTTCTTTGCTTGCTGTTCCAATTTAATCAGTGCTTTCCAATTATAATTCAAACTATTTGGGTCATTGATTACATATTCTTGATCTATTCTCTTTCTATTTAAAACTGATTCTGTTATTCTCAAATGGCATAAAGGAAAAATTATTGGTTTTAGCACAAAATCAAAGCGGAACAATTTTGTAGTGTGTAATTTGAGGATTAAAACTTTAAAAAATGACCTCGTTACAACCATTTCCTATGGAGATATGTCATTTTCTAAAAATCTGCAAATGGGAAGGGAGTTTGTGGTAAATTAATCTTTTATAGTGTTCTAACAACTGGCCAAAATTCAGCTTTCCCCTAATCAATATTCAGCTTTCCCCTAATTATTCCCAGAAATTTTTCTTTTATTTCGTTGACTATAGTGCAAGGCAGGGCATCTGCCCCTGTGACGTTCTTAGTAAGGAATTATCTCACTTTAGGAAATCTGGTTTTTCTGTGGGAATATTGGCACTTGCAAACATGTTGACAATTTCAAAGTGCAGAAGATTGCGCATTTCACCACATTCTGTTTATCTTTTGAACATTGATGATACAAGCACTAGACGTTTTTCCTGCTTGTCAGAGTCTTCTCGCTTTTCTTTTTTTCATGATGAGTGCTTTTCACATGTTGATCGATTACAGACTTTCTTGTGTGATCGATGGAAACAGTGCAGGTAGTATAGAACATAATGCCATCTGAAACATGAAAAGTATATGGATATTCCTTGCACCTATTCTGGGCAGAAATATTTATGGTATTCTTCTAGGGTTTTGGTGCAGACATTTTATCAGTGTCTGCTTAGAAGCGTGGAAACTGATTATAATTCCGTTAGAAAATACTTTGTATGACTTTTCACAAACGAAAATGTATGGTGACATGGAAGAGCAGATGGCACAAATGATAATCTGCAACTGACACAAAAATGACCTGGAAGCAACTTCTGGTCCAGTTCGATAACCACAAACTAGAGTGTATAGTGATATGGAAGAGCAGATGAGCTTGAAGAAACTTCTGGCCTGGTCTGATAACAGGAGGGGAGGGGAGAAAGAGTGAGAAATTAGCAGGTTGAAACATTCGTTGGAATTCTTTAAAGTCCAACCTAAAAGTAGGGATGAACAATTCCGACTGAAAATTAGTAACTTAGTCAGTAACAAATAAAGATAACTTGATCACACTAGTTACGTTAACTGAAAACTTTTACAAAAAGTTCGTAAGTTGGAAGCTTTCGACCTTATCTTAGGTCTTCATCACGCCAATGGAGGACTAAGATTGTTGCCAGATTCTACATTTGAATTTTTCCTATTTTTGTTGCCAAAACTTAGAATTGATCTCCAGATCGCCGCCCCGGTGGCGCAGTGGTCTAAGGCGTTGGCCTCTGATCATTCGTCCGTAAGGGGTTCGAATCCCGGTCAGGCATGGATGTTGTGTTTGTCTTACGGCACTGGCTCTCTCCCTTCCCTGGAACCAGTGACCCTAAATTAGGGACGGGCGACTGCTTATAGCCCATTGAGTTGCTCACGGTGGTCGTTAAACCTCCAATCAAGAAGAAGATCTCCAGATCAACGGAATGTAGAGAGGAGATTCGGAGTTGCAAGTCATTGAGTTGAAAATAATTTCTATTTAATTATTTTCAACTCAATGACTTGCAACTCCGAATCTCCTCTCTACATTCCGTTGATCTGGAGATCAATTCTAAGTTTTGGCAACAAAAATAGGAAAAATTCAAATGTAGAATCTGGCAACAATCTTAGTCCTCCAGTGGCGTGATGAAGACCTAAGATAAGGTCGAAAGCTTCCAACTTACGAACTTTTTGTAAAAGTTTTCAGTTAACGTAACTAGCGTGATCAAGTTATCTTTATTTGTTAATATTGTTACGTGTTTTGCCCATAATCGTCAAACTTAGTCAGTATTCCCGAACCATCAAATAAATCAAATATTTGGAAAAGTAGTCGAATTAATCATTTATTTACTCGCTCTCCAGCCAGGCATTGTTTCTGCTAACCCCCAACTTATTGAATAAATCGATCTGATTGGCTGTCACTCCCTTGCACAAAAAAAAAGGTAGTATGGATGGACGGGAAGTGTTTCTTGGCATAGGACGGCAGTATGTCTGTGTAGAGAAGCAGACTGCGTGTGTATAACCATCAAGCTGACAAATAGTCATTTGATTACCGAGTCAGTCATTTAGTCGGTAAAGTTATTAACCACTAAATCAGTATTACGAAATATTCAATTCATGAGGCAACCTTAAGGGTTATCTTATGCCATAAACATGCTTTTGATTAAAAATACATAATATCTAAAGTATTGTTTATCTGATATTGTCAAAGTATTTTGCACGTTGTTGCTCTGTGAGGCACGTGCTCCCGGCCCGAGAGGTCTTTTTGTTACGGGTTTTTGGCTAGTTATAAAAAAAATTTTAGAAATAAAACAATTAGATTATATATTTTCAGTTCTACATTCATTCATTCTCACAATCAAACGTTTTAAATTTACATTAATTAATAGATTTTAGTAGAAAGAGTTATTTATACTTATCGGGTCAGGAGACTTCTCACACGGGGTTCATCGTCACCACGTTACGGCGAGCACTTTCGACACGCTCAGTGTGTCATCGTCGGGCCTTCTACATCTACACGAGGGTTTCCTCGCGTGTGTGTAGCCGCTGGAGTTGCTTGTCGAGAAAATGAAGGGAAAGTTTTGCGGTTTGTATGTGTTAGGTGATTGCCTCTCGTGTCGCCATCTATTGGATGAGTTGGCAGGTATATCAGTCGTAAGTACAATCTTTTCTTTTTTGTGTAGCTATTTTTGAGCTATTGTTATTTATTTGTAGAAACAAGTGTATTATTTTTAGTGCTTTATTAAATGGTGTGACTTTTTTTTTTTTTTTGTCTTTTTTTATGGATTTTTTTGCTTTTTATAAGTGACTTCCAGGCTGTATCTAGGTTGGTAAGGTCTTGGAAGTTGCATATTTTATCTTTTTTTTTTTTGTTCAATAATAACGGTTTCAAAAATCCTTAATTCTTTTTCGTATGTGCGGGTGTTTAGTAATTTAATATTTTTTAAATCAGGATATTGCTTGTTTAATGCAGTGTTGGATAAGTGCGGTTTTTTCTTCTTTTTGTTCCAGTTCTTTATATGTTGATGTAATCGTTTTATTAATCTATTTTTGTGCTGCCATTGTAAGAAATTTGGTCCCCAGAACTCTGAAACAATAGGAATTTCATATACGCCTGCTGATTGTAGTATACTATTGTTATATTTTTTCCTTATAATTAAGTCACCAATATTCTGAACAGAATGACCAAAAATAATGTTGTGTTTCTTCATTAATCTTAAAAATGTAGGAATTTCACATACGCCTGCTGATTGTAGTATACTATTTGTGAGGATCTCTGCGAACGAGAGGCCCCTTTAAATATTTAAATATGATTTTTGTGTCTTTTTCGTGTGTATATGTATGTGTTCAAGTGACAGCCGTGTAAGATATCTTGTATGAGAATGAACAATTTATCCTTGCAAACTCACTGCTGGACATTTTGGGGACATTGGTCCTCAACGACGCCATTTTGCTCGAACTCGTAAGATAGTCGTTGGTTGTCAAGCACATGGTGATATTCAGTACGCCTTCTTACATGCTCGGAGGCGGAACTTAAAGAACATTCGTTACGAGGTGTCAACAATGCAACCCCGAAAACGTTGGGGGGTTCGCGGAGGAAGGGAGACGAGGAGGACATTAGAGATTGGAAGGCGAGGAGAATGAGATGTCACGGTGATACATCATAATGTTTTTTTCGTCGTATGGGATATAACCCATAAAGCATGTAAATAATGTACAGTTATATATATATATATATACCTTGAATAAATATTCGGATTTCTTGGCAAATGGATTCCTGAACTGATGGTATTTCCTTAAGGCCGTACTTTGTAAAGGACGAAACGAACCAAACGGGCCTGGGAACCACAGGCTCGCTAAAACATGTCACACTATTGTTATATTTTTTCCTTATAATAATTAAGTCACCAATATTCTGAACAGAATGACCAAAAATAATGTTGTGTTTCTTCATTAATCTTAAAAATTTTCCACTTAGTCCTCTAATAAAAGGGAAAGAACCTGAAAATTTGTATTTCTTTTTTGGGATGTTTTGACTAGACTCTTAATTTCTTTTTGTATTCAAAAATCAGCTTTTTAACTGTTTTTGTGTCATATCCATATTGTTTGGTTTTGTTAATAATCCATTGGATTTCTTCTTCTCTGTATTTTCTATTTGAGGAATGTGTGAAGGGTCGTTTTACCCAATTCTAATACCATTTACTTTGAGTTTTTGGGTGTTCAGATTGATATGGGATCATTATAGGTGGTACATAGGTTGGTTTTCTAAAAACTCTGTATTCAAAATTTAAGTCTTTTTTTATTAATTCGATATCTAAGAAGGAATTTTTTTCATCTTGTTCAAATTACAAAATTAATTCAGTCTCTGGGTAACAAGTGGTAAATTTATTCTTCAATGTTTCAAGTTGTTCTTGTTTTAATTTAAACAAAATAAAAATGTTGTTGACATACCTACAATAAATGATGGGTGGGTCTGGTAGTTTTTAATAATTTTGTTTTCAATATCACACATGATTATTTCTGAAGATAATGGGGATCCCATTGGGGCTCCTACTTCTTGCCTATAGATTTTTTTGTCAAACTCAAAGTAATTGTTGTTAGAAATATAGGTTAAAAATGTTATATAACTCTTGTAATTGTGTATTATTAAATTGAGATTTATTTTTTAACTCTTTAATGATAATGTCTATGGCTTTTGGTACAGGGGTACTTGGGAATAATGATTTAACGTCTAAACTTGCCATAAACATACCAGATAGTGGAACATTAATAGATTTTATTTTCTCAATGAACTCTAAACTGTTTTTTAAACAGTATTCATTATTCTTGAAAAAGGGGGCCAAAAATTTGTATAATTTCCTTTCTAGATTTATTAGTGGGGACTTTGAATTTGGAACAATAGCTTTAAATGGTCCATCGGGTTTGTGGGTTTTTATTTTTCCAAAAATACTTGGAGCTACCGTACCTACTGGTGGATAGGCCGTGGTAATTTCTGAAGGTAGTGAACTATGATTTCTAATTTTAGCTAAAAAGTTTATCTGAGAGTCAACAGGGTCTTTTTTTAATTATCTCACATTTTAATTCCTCAATAGCTGTATTCATTTTAATAATATATTCATTTTTATCCAGTATTATTAACTGATTTGATTTATCTGCTTCACAAATTACAATAGTAGGGTCTTTTTTTAAGTCTAGTAGTTGTCTTTCATATGTCATCTTTCCAATTTTAATTTCTTTTTTAGACTGCAGATTATATTCATCCAATATATTTCTATACAGCTTAAATCTTAAAGTTGGTCTGTGTGAATATGGGACACTTTGAATGATGGTCTCGATTTTCGGAATACACCTTTCAGTTGGGGGAATAGTCTGCGGGTACGCAAATTATTTTTCTACAAATAAATAACAATAGCTCAAAAATAGCTACACAAAAAAAAATTGTACTTACGACTGATATACCTGCCAACTCATCCAATAGATGGCGACACATGAGAAGCAATCACCAAACACATACAAACCACAAAACTTTCCCTTCATTTTCCCCGACAAGCAACTCCAGCGGCTGCACACACGCGAGGAAACCCTCGTGTAGATGTAGAAAGGCTCGACGATGACACACCAAGCATGTCAAAGCGCTCACCGTAACGTGGTGATGACTAACCCCGTGCGAGACGTCTCCTGACCCAATAAGTATAACTCTTTCTACTAAAATCTATTAATTAATGTAAATTTAAAACATTTGATTGTGAGAATGAATGAATGTAGAACTGAAAATATATAACCTAATTGTTTTATTTCTAAAAATGTTTTTATAACTAACCAAAAACCCGTAACAAAAAGACCTCTCGGGCCAGGAGCACGTGCCTCACAGAGCAACAACGTGCAAAATACTTTGACAATATCAGGTAAACAATACTTTAGATATTATGTATTTTTGACTAAATCAGTTTTGCTAACATCTCTACTGTTTCAACTAAAAATTATTCATTCAGTCAATAATCAAAACTGATCAGTCGATAGTTTTTTCTAGTGATTTCACCCATCACTACCTAAAAGTAACTCCTCAGATTAAAACTGAAGGGAACATGCGGGAGGGGGGACGGAGGAAAAAAATTATGTAGCAGTTGTAAAATTAGGCAGAAAATTGCAAATTATGCGGAATTTCGCGTAATTTATATGGCTCTACCTATGACATTTCAATCATCTGAAAATGAAAAATGTATGCTAGTATTGTCTTAAATATCCATGTTTTGTAGTATTAGTTGTATGCTTTCAGAAATGGTGGCTAAAAAAAAATTTTAGAATAAAATCTTATTAGGCATTCATCTTGGTGAGATTTTTCTAGCAATTCCCTAGATTTCGCATTGGCTTCCAATGAATGATTCAAAAACATGTATGCTGTGAAAACACTAAAATTTTTATATGATCTTCTTAATAATGCAAAAATGTAACAAATTATTTTGCACCTTACTTTTAAGTGTATTGTATATCAATTTCATTTCATATGGGCTTTGTAATCACCAAACTTTTATTTATTAGATTGACCAGAAAGAACTGTGCATCTCTGTTCCTGCTCACAGAAGTCACAAAGTCTCAAACCAAAAACCTGTTCCTGTCAAAGTGTATGACTATTATGACCTAGGTAAATTTTTAGTATACATATGAATACTTATTACTCACTTTTAAAAACAGTTTGGATTGAATAAATGCAAAACATTAGATTTTCTTAAATGAAAATTGTTTCATACTTTTATAATTTTAAATTTAGAAAATGTATCACATGGAGATTTCAGTATCATATTTGATACATCAGCAGTAAGTAAAATCTAACACCATTGATCACTTTGGTGGGACTGATGATCATGCTTTTAGGAGCTAACCTTTGAAACTCAAATAACTTACAGATAATGAGTGTAATGTAAAAATTGTATGACAGTTGTTTTTCTTTAATTTTTGCAACACAAATGTTGGACAAGCTACTACACATAGAGGTGCTACAAATTAATGTTGTGAACCATATAGGAAATTGAATAGTTAATTGATTAACTTCATTATGAACAGTCAAAATAAAATGTCTGACATTTTAAATCTGAAAAACTAAGCTTTGGTACATTTTCCAGAGAAAATATTTGAGACTGTTGTGGGAAAAATGAAAAGGTTTTAAAGCTATCAGGGTTTGTACGGTCCTCAAAAGTCCTTAAGAACTCCTTAATTTCCATTTGCCTTTTTAAGGGCCCTTAAAAAGTCCTTAAGAACTCCTTAATTTCTGTTCTGTTTTTAAGGGCTCTTAAAAAGTTCTTGAAAACACCGTAATTATATTATATTTGGTCATTAAAAAGGTCGTAATTTTATTTTTTTTAACCAAAGAAATGTGCCCTAACTTACTACGCAGGCCAGCTGGTTTCATTTAGCGTACTGATGATGGTTTTAGGTCACTAGATCGCATGTCGCAAAAGTTAACCCATGTTCTGTATTGCTTTTGGCAGTTTGCCAACCAGCTACCTTTAAATCCCTTTGGTTTAGATTAGATTTATTGCTGGCTTCTTGATTTCTTTGCGCGGGGTCAGTGCAGTTCAGATCGTTATCTTCTGTTATTTATTAGAGAATGTGGTACTAAGTAAAGAGCTTAGAGCTTCTGTCTTTTCTGCTAGACAGAAATATGTTCAATATTTAGATGCCGAGCAACATCTGGGAGGAAACGTAAATTGATTCAGGAGGAATTGCAAATGCTTAGTACGAAAAAACTGAAAGTAGAAAAAAATATTGCCGAATTAGAGGAAACGTGCAGATGACCTTGCCGCCCAAGGGGAATTGATGAGAGATATGAACTGCTTCCTTCAATCAAATAGTTTTCAAAAATTAATAAAGGAAACAAATGAAGAATTGGCAGAAATTACCATGTCAGTAGTTGCAAAAAAGGAGCAGAAAACTTGATTTCATTGTAGGTCTACGTCCTTTGTTTGACCTCAAAAAAGTGAATATGTACATAATATAATTTCCTTGCAGTCATTGTTAAATTGCATTATTGTTTTTAGCACGTCTTTTGTAAAAAAGATCGTGCTTATGTTATCGGTTTGTCCGTCCGTCCCCACAAAATCTCTGCAACTCTTAGTCCGATTTAAAAAATTCTTTTTTCGTTGGGGAGCTTGAAATATGCGAATGATGATCCTTTATTTCGTTTTTTTTTTTTACGATGTGCAATTTCGCCGCTAGAGGGCGTAAATGCAGATGATGTTGAATTCAAAAATATGTTTTATTCCACATATTTGCTTCTAAACATATGATTGAAAAAATTATTTTATGTTTCGATTCCATTTATGTCGAAGAGTATTTTAGATATAGTTACATTTTTAAATTACGCATAAATTTCCCGCTAGGGGGCGCTCCTGATGGAAAATCCTTTGCACATAATTTCTAATTTTTGTAAAAAGTGGTTTGGCCACCAAGTGGCGTAAGTCTTAATTTCCGCTTCTGATGTATTTGGAGCAAAATATGAGCTTCTAAAATTTCGATTGCAAAAAAAGTCATTTGTTGACCGATACTACTCATGTCGACAAACCTTTTAGGAACATTTTCTTCTTGAAAGAATGCATGATTTCTACGTCAGGGGGCGTAGATGTACATCTTATTTTTGTCAATATCCCTACTTCTAGTAGTCCGATTTGAAAAATCCTTCTTTGTTGGATAGTGTTTCCGATGCGAAATGTTTTCCCTATAAATTCAAAATTTTCAAGTAAATCATAGATTTTTCCGCTAGGATGCACAAAGGTAAATTGCGTTTTCTGCGTTATTTCTGCTCTAAAATTCTTCCTGTATCGTATCGCATACAAGACCTGATGGAAAATATTTTTCACATAATTTCTAATGCTTGGTATAGAATGGTTTGGCCACCAGGGGTCATAAGTGTTAATTTCTGCTTCTGATGTATTTGAATTAAAATCTGGGCTCCTGAAAACTCGACTTTTTTTTTCTTTTTTTTTTTTATGGACCGATACCGCTCACATATGGATAAACCTTTTGAGAGTACTTTCTTCCTAAAATAATGCATGGTTTTCCCACCAGGGGACGTAAAGTCACATCTTATTTTTGTCGATATCTCTGTTTCTAAGAGTTCGTAAGCTCATGATTCCGTTTACAGCAATATCTGAGGGAATAAAAACCCGACTGAAAAACTTCCTTTCTTCTGTCAGATACTATTGTTTTCCATACCGGTTCCATTGACTTTGAATAGCTTTGATAAATTTAATTTGTGTCAGAACGGATTGAAAAGACGTGCTTATTACACCTGAAAATTCGGTGTCATCTTTCTTGTTTAAGTTTAAGAGCAAAAAAGATGTATAATAGAAGTAAAAATTCTGAAGGAAATTTCATAGGTGTCTTGTTGTTACTGCAGTTTGTTTCAGCTTTTACACCTATACACTATTGCCAGATGTTTAAAATCAATCTGCATTAAGTGTATGGAAGAAGTTACTACAAGTGCTACAGCTGTAGAATTAAAAAAAAAAAGTAAAAATGCAACAGTTACACAAGCAAAAATGTGTTATTCTTCCAAATCTACGAAAACCAAAATTATCTCCAGATTTGGGAATTCGGAAGCTGTGTAGTAAATAAAAAAAAACAAAAAAAAAATACTTAAAAGAAAGTGATGCTTCACTGTTCAGTTTTGATTCTTTGAATTCTGCCAATGTAGTTTTGAAATTTATTCAAGCATTTTTATTGAACTTAGGGCTTTCTACTCCGATGATATGATTTAAGTTACGATGAACTTGTGTGTTTCGATTTGATTTTGATAGTGTGTGTGTGTTTACTTGCTTCATTAACCTAAAACAGGTCTAACAAGCTGTGCTGCATTTTTATAAAAGTGTTATTTTTCCAGCTGCAGCACTTATAGTGGTGCCACCCCCAGAATTAATGCATTTGGTTTCTAAGCCTGTGCCCGTACATATTTTTAAAAGTAATTCTAATGGAAGGAATTAAGTTATTGAATGGAAAGGTAAAGATACCAAACATTTTAAAGACTGACAATCGCAGCCATATGAAATTCCAAGCTGTATTTGTAATACTGTTTTTGTTAAAATTAATTTGTAAATTAATAAAAAAATATAAATTCGGATAAATTTTGAAAGAAAAACAAATGCAAATTTAAAAAGTTTCCGAAACTACAAAGATGGGTGAAAATTTGTTGAAAATTGAAATTCCAAAGTAAATAAATTGTATGCTTCATACCACAATACGAAGAAGCAGAGTGTTAGTTCTGTAGATGCAAAGATATGTATGATTCAGGACAAATAATGGATCCAGCATTATCAGTAAGTAATGTATATAAGGAGCTTTTAAGTTAGTTGTTTTTTCTGTTGGAGTATTTAGGTTTATTTTAGTAGAACTAATTTTAATTCATATATTTGTGCAATGGAATATTCATTAGTTTCAACAAAATTGATTTATTGTGTTAAAATGACTTTATGTTGTAATAGTTACTCACATTTTGTATATTGTGTATATTTGCATGCAGCAATTATGAAGTCCTTAAAAAATATTTAAAGGTCCTTAAAAATAGCCTGAAGGTCCTTAAGAACTCTTTAATTTCCATTTTCAAAAAAGAGTATGAACCCTGTTGACAATTCCACTTTTGGCAAACCAGGCCTTATAAAAGCAAACAAAGTCAGATGACACCCACTTGTTGTATTTATATAAACCATAAAAGGAAGAACACATATTTTTGCCAGAAAATCAAGATTTGCAAAAACACATAAGTACTCTTGACTTAGGGAACATAACATAAACACTGTGGATGAGTTTGGACAGCTGAAGTGCAATCTCTCCCTCTCTTCATGAATTTATAGATTATTGTATACACAATACAGATTTCATTTCCTTTCGAACACACCCCTCAAACCAGTTTCCTTAACCAACATTAATTTTAAACTGAGCAAAAAATTATAAATAACCAAAAGTTACTTCCGTAAACAATCCTACACTACCAGGAAAATTTGAATTAAAACTTAATTAATAATCTAAAGCAACTTATGGGAATTTACTAGGAAATTTTTTCATTTATAGCAAATTTTCGGAGAAAACTCTTCTCCTTCTTCAGGCTCTCTTGTTGTTGTCACTTTTTGCTTGTCACTATCATGGTTACGGTTTACCTTTACGGTTACGGTTAACCTTGACGGTTTAGGTTATTTTTCACCAAATCCTGCCAGATGTTAGGCAGGGAAAATCCTTTGCAGTCATTGATGATGGAATTTTGATTTTCTCAATCTCTATTCCTTCTTTCAGTTTTCTTTTTTGGAAATTGCTTTGGAAACTGATTACTTTAAGGGAATTCCAATCCATGCTGTGCCCAGTTTCTCTAACATGCCTATCTAATCCAGTCTTGTTGGAGCAATTTTTTATAGCTGCTTTATGCTCAGCTATACGAGTTTCTAGTCTGCGACCTGTTTCACCTATGTAAGATAGTCCACAACTACAATTTACTTCATAAACTACTCCTTGCATTTTTAAAATATCTTCTTCTCTTTGAACTATTTTAGGGAAAAAATTTTTAACTTTGTTCTCTAAACTTGGAGCTAGCCTAATATTGTATTTTTTACTAATTCTCTTTAAAGCCTCAAATAAACCTTTGTGATAAGAAATTTTTCTAGTGAATTTTACTTCTTGCTTTTGTGGGTTCTTCGTACCATTAAAATTCAGAAGCTTCTCAATTTCTTCTTTAGGATAGTTATTTTCTGCAAGTATGACTTTAAGCTCTTCTTTATGTGCTTCTTTTTTATCTGCAGTAGAAACTATTTTATTAATTTTTTCTAAAAACTGACTTGCTACATTTTTCTTAATAGAAACTGGATGATACGAATTGAAATCCAGTAGTCTTTTAGTATTCATTGGTTTTTTATACCAACTAGTGAGGAATTTTTCATCTTCATAATAGATAGTAATATCTAAGAAGTTTATTCTTCTTTCTTTTTGAAGTTCAATAGTGAACTTAAGGGATTCATCTAATTCATTGAATGAGTCTAGAATTCTTTCTGGAACAATTTCTGAGCTATCTATTATAAATAAGATGTCATCCATGTACCTGCTATATAAGCAGAAGTATGTGGGTTGTACTAGTATCTTTTCTTCTAGTTTTCCCACATAATAGTTAGCTAAGAGTGGGGAGAGTGGGGAGCCCATAGCTAGCCCCGATTTTTGAATGAAAAAAGTTTTCCCAAATTGAAAGTAGTTTGTTCTGCAAAGAGAAAGTAAGCATTTCAAAAATTCCTACTAATATGTTTTTTCCTTGTTGTGAAAAACTATTAGGTCTGCCTTCAAAAAGAAAGAAGAATAAACTAACTTCAAAAAGAAAGAAGAATAAACTTCTTAGATATTACTATCTATTATGAAGATGAAAAATTCCTCACTAGTTGGTATAAAAAACCAATGAATACTAAAAGACTACTGGATTTCAATTCGTATCATCCAGTTTCTATTAAGAAAAATGTAGCAAGTCAGTTTTTAGAAAAAATTAATAAAATAGTTTCTACTGCAGATAAAAAAGAAGCACATAAAAAAGAGCTTAAAGTCATACTTGCAGAAAATAACTATCCTAAAGAAGAAATTGAGAAGCTTCTGAATTTTAATGGTACGAAGAACCCACAAAAGCAAGAAGTAAAATTCACTAGAAAAATTTCTTATCACAAAGGTTTATTTGAGGCTTTAAAGAGAATTAGTAAAAAATACAATATTAGGCTAGCTCCAAGTTTAGAGAACAAAGTTAAAAAAATTTTCCCTAAAATAGTTCAAAGAGAAGAAGATATTTTAAAAATGCAAGGAGTAGTTTATGAAGTAAATTGTAGTTGTGGACTATCTTACATAGGTGAAACAGGTCGCAGACTAGAAACTCGTATAGCTGAGCATAAAGCAGCTATAAGAAATTGCTCCAACAAGACTGGATTAGATAGGCATGTTAGAGAAACTGGGCACAGCATGGATTGGAATTCCCTTAAAGTAATCAGTTTCCAAAGCAATTTCCAAAAAGAAAACTGAAAGAAGGAATAGAGATTGAGAAAAATCAAAATTCCATCATCAATGACTGCAAAGGATTTTCCCTACCTAACATCTGGCAGGATTTGGTGAAAAATAACCTAAACCGTCAAGGTTAACCGTAACCGTAAAGGTAAACCATAACCATGATAGTGACAAGCAAAAAGTGACAACAACAAGAGAGCCTGAAGAAGGAGAAGAGTTTTCTCCGAAAATTTGCTATAAATGAAAAAATTTCCTAGTAAATTCCCATAAGTTGCTTTAGATTATTAATTCAATTAAACTAGGAAGCCATTTCTCAATATGAGCTTTATTCAAAGAATTAAAACTTAATATATTCAACATTCGTGCATTACTTGATACAAAATTACTCTCAACACCCTACTAAACATACTGCACTCAATACCTTACTCAATTACCTCAAAAGTTATCATTACACAATAATGCTGACAAATATACTTAAAATTCACCCTATCATCTGGAAAATTCAAAATACATCACTATTCAAACTTGCTCTGAGTACACAATATCCCACTATGTAAATAAAAGGCAAACACTAACTCTCAACACTCCTTATCTGCACTCCCACTGCTCATAGAAATTTAAAACTACACCACTAATTCTGACCAGAAATTTATAAACCAGTTAACCTAAAAAAAAAATCAAACCTGTACCACATATGCTTATAGTAATTTTTACTAACTCGTGTAATAAGCCACTGAGGTAACGGGTAGGCAAAACATCTCAGTCATCAGACTTACTTTTCTTCGAAAACAAAATTTACATCTCGAAGAAAATATCAATCAGGCTAAAGGTGAGATATTGGGTCGTAAAGCCAATCAAGCCTATGCAACAAAATGGAAAGTCAATATGTGTGACCCATTACCCTGTAATTTCTTTCCTCGCTCACTGTCTTTGGGACAACACTCGAACGCCACTTGACAGGAGCTGCTCCTTACTGGCCGACGGTTTTACTCGGGGCCGAAGATGAATCCCCCAATTCATCCTCATAAGCACCCTTTCAGTACCTAAAGTATGTCCACGTAAGGAAAAACTCTCCTGCAAGAGATCTCTTGTCCCAAAAAAAAAATTCTCACTCCAGGCACACATCTATCTCCCAGAGAAAAACTATCTGAAAACTCACATTATCTCTAGAAAAAATCCACATAAATCTCACTTTCCAGAAAACACATATATCTATTTCCAGAAATCTTTATCACCTCCCGAAGCACTCTCCATTTCCAGAAATCATACCCTTTGCGAAGAAATCTCACTGTACACAGGTAATGAACAGGCCTCACTTTCAGACAATCCTAGTCTGCTTGCATACCTTCTTTGATATCCTCCCCCTTATGCAAATCAGATTCTCAAATCCCCTTCCTTCGAGACCAAATTTTCACTCAGAAAGAAAAAAAAAAAATCAATGTTCAGTCTGGAAGTGTGAATGAGTTGTGAATTCATCAGACCTATACCCCGAGCTGGGTAGGCAAAGAGTTGGATTATAACTCCTCCGCCACACTAGACATATGCCCTCATTTAGTCAGAAAGTATGCCTTCTTTTGATATCCTTATCTCATGAAAATCCACTTTCACATCCATTTGCTGATATGGTACTCTAGTCACAATTATTACTAAATAGTACAAACAATTTTACACCCCTTACTTGCCAAACTCAAAAAAATCACCATATCCTGCCTTTAAGACACAAATTTTAACTACATGGCCCTGTATGTGTATAAATAAAAATAATATATGATCAAAACTACCAAGCACAAAAAAAGTTAAATCTCCTAAATAAAATTACTGGTTTGAAAGGGTGTTCTTCAAAATAGCTTATAACACAATTTGGATTTCAGATATTCCTTACACATGTAAAAATTTACACAGCATAACACTACCATAAAAAAAAAAGACCTGAATGGAAAAACATTTACATTTTTCTTACTTTAGTTTTACTGACCCAAGCCTGGATTATAACTGAAACCTGACCTGCCCCACTGTCATGCCCAACGATACAAATTCTCCAAGGAACTACATGATATATAAAATAACCAAAACAAAATTTTGTTTAAGGGGAATGCATATATTTATATATACACATTTTTTTTTCTTCACACTGCCCCACTGTCAAAAACCCATGTGTTAAATATTTTAGAGTAACCCTAACATGACATATTTTTCTTTTCCTTTCGAAATGCCAAAACAAAAAGTTTCTTTACCTTCTTGACTGTGCACAACAATGCCCTTGAGTATGTTAACTCACATCACGCACAAAAAGTGTTCAACTCCTAAATACAGGAGGAAAGAAAAAACACTGCCTCTCCTCTCTCTGTAGCCCTGGTTTGAGAAGGGGTCTTGGCATGATTTTGATGACTTTTTTTAACATCACCTTCAGTCTCCTTCGGAGAGGGGCGGGCTTCTTCCAAAATAACGACAGCCATTGATGACGCCTCGAATGATCTTGGGTTCAAAACATACCGCTGGAAGTTTTTCTCCATGTCGCAGTCGTTCTATATGTTGAACAGAGCGGCAAAAGCATTCGGGTCGGCAGGCTTACTCAATGAGCATGAGGGGTCATGAAGGAATCGTTCGATTTAGGCCTCTGTTCCCCTGCCTCTCAATACTGCAGTCATCTAACATGTTAAATTTGAGTGAATCGGTGGAGATTACCTTGCCGGTGAAGAGATCCTTGAAGATTATCTTTTTTTAGCTGTCTAAATCCCCCATACCAGGAGAACTGTCCATAGGGCAGCACCGCCATTCTTACTACCGGCCAAGCCAGATCCTGGCGGGCGGGATTGCCCGTCAACAGATTTTTTTCTTCTGCTCCTACATTATGGCAGCACAACGAGATAGTCAAGAGAGAGTGAGTGACAATTTCTCAAACTGAAGCTGGGATGCTTGAAACTGCTGACCCCCAATTGGCTAAGACTCCCCCTTAGTAACCAACGGCTTTGCTGGCCATTGGCTAACAGGTTCGCGCCAAAACTCTGTTACTAGACACATGGCCTTCCTTCACTTTCTGCCAAGAAAGCAACCTTTTGACCTTCAGCGTAGGGGACCATGTAACCTCCTGCATGCTGCTGAGCTAAAAATAGATTGAAGCTGGCTTACGGGAGCATTTCTGCAACACTTTTGGGGCTTCTAAACCTTTGCCTAAAATGGAAGACTGAAAGAGAGATTTTCTTTTCTTTTGCATAAATTTACTGAAACATTTTTTCCTCATTCCGTGATTACTACGAATAATTTTGTTTTCTAAAAGGGTTGATGGTGACTTCTTTTGCTCGCCTTTTTTTTTATTATTATTTAACTTACTAAAGTAAAAATAAATCAAGCCAAAAGAAAAAAAAAGTTTAATGCCTATTATTCCTTTTTTTTTTTTTTTTTTTTCATGAAATTTTGTTTGTTTCGTCAGTGCTGAAAAATGAGCGAACATGGCCACTATTCTGTCACCTCACCGCCTCTTCCAAACAAAATTTTGAAACATGGGACTGTAGAGAATTTTTAATCTATGTATTTTATTTATTTTCTATTATTTTTATTTTTCGTAAATCTCGAAGAAGTGATCAGTTTCCCTAAGATTTATGAACATGAAAATTCTCGACAGGACAGTTGCATGTTAACTACTCATAACCTACATTTACTTGTTACATAGGATTAGCATTCCTCATATTCAGAAACTTCTTCCCTGAGACATATTATTTGTCTTTCAAACTAGTTGTTGTAGGCAGTGGTGTTCCCAGAATTTTTTTTTGGGGGGGGAGGGTTACGAAATATATATATATATACACTGCCGGACAATTGCTAAGGACGGATGACAATAGCAACGATAGCAACCGTAAAATGGAAGGCAGGAAAATGTGGAAATTAGCATAAGTGCGGGTACAGTTAGACGTGTTGTGCGTATGCAAATTTTGGATTGCCGAACTTGTTCGTGACGTCATAGCGCTGATAAGAGATATAAAGGATTTAACGCGTATTGACCGTTGTTGTTCAAACGAAAAGTTGAAAGGGAAAGAATCAATTGACGGACTTGCAATTTTCAGGATGTCTTCCCGACATCACCTAGATGATTTTACGCGTGGCCGTATTATTGGCAAGATTGAAGAAGGGCGAAAAATAACAGATGTTGCCAGGGAGTTCGACGTCAGCCACAGTGTTGTTTCAAGGCTTTGGAAATCATTTCAAACAAATGGAGAGTGTAGCAAACGTCACGGGGAGGTCGTGTTCGTAGTATGACACCTGCAGATAATCGGTAAATAGTGCTATCAACAAAAAGACACCGGCGGAGCACAGCTAGTGAGGTAGCAAATTTGTTTATGGCTGCCACTGGCAAGTGGACCTCCCGGAAAACTGTCGCCAGACGTTTGCATAAAGAAGGACTATACGCCCGCCGTCCTGTTGTGTGCATCCCATTGTCCAGACGTCACCGTACCGCCCGTTTGCAATGGTGCCATCAACATCGCAATTGGACTGATAACGACTGGTCTGCTGTACTCTTCTCAGATGAGAGTAGATACAGTCTATCGTCTGATTGTCGACGACAACTGATCTGGCGTGATAGTGGTACTGCATATTGTCCAGCAAACATACAGGAAAGGGACCGATATCCGACATGTAGTGTCATGGTATGGGCTGGCATCATGATCAATGGCCGTACGTCCCTCTATGTACTTCCAACTGGGACTATGAATGACCAATGATACACTAATGATGTTCTGCTACCTCATGTTCGCATGTCCCATGGGGCTGTCGGTGATAGATTCATTTTCATGGACGACAAAGCAACATGTCATCGAACAGTCGCTGTCCAGTAGTGTCTTGAGAGCGAAGATATTCAACACCTCGTATGGCCAGCACGTTCTCCGGATCTGAATCCCATTGAAAATGTGTGGAATGCTTTGGGGAGGAGTCTTGCTGGTCGCCAATGCCTTCCAATAAACAAGGACACCCTCATCCGTGAACTGACAGAGGAATGGGATAAATTACCCCAACAGCTGCTTGATAATGTTGTGCAAAGTATGACACGACGTGTGGAATCTTGCATCGCTCTCCATGGTGGCCATATCCCGTATTGACATCTTACTCTGGAACGCCTGCGGACGATAATTGCATTTTTTTCACGTTTACGTATTCTGCACAAAATGGCCTGTTTGTCCCTTGAACACATTCCAAAGCCTTCTGGATTTCAGAACACAATAAATTGTCTTTCTTGTAATGTCCTGGCATTCTGACATTATTTTATTTGACTTGGCATCCAACCACACTTACTTTTTTATGCGCTATATAGCCCTTTATGATCCGTCCTTAGCAATTGTCCAGCAGTGTACATTTCTATGTTATTTTTTCAGGTTGAACCATTTAATGGTGGTTTTAACTGTTATAACTTTTTACATGTTATATTTCCTTTGAGTGAAAAGCAATTTCTCAGTTGGAAGTTATTAATATTTGCTGCGAATATATATCACAGTAATCAAATGGGATTCAAAGAAAAGTCTTTCGCGTACCTTTCGGTTGTAGGTGGTCGATGTTCAAATCTTTGCACGGTTGTTCCCAAGAACCTTATGAGAACAACCGTGCAAAGATTTGAACATCAACCACCTACAACAGAGAGGTACGCGAAAGACTTTTCCTTGAATCCCATTGGATTACTGTGATATATATTCGCAGCAAATATTAATAACTTCCAACTGAGAAATTGCTTTTCACTCAAAGGAAATATAACATGTAAAAAGTTATAACAGTTAAAACCACCATTAAATGGTTCTACCTGAAAAAATCACATATGGAAAACATGTTTTTTTAAATCTCGATACATCGAGAAATATGTGCGTAATATAGTTTTATTTATTTGTGTGTGTGTGTGTGCAACTAAATACAGGGTGTCCAAAAAGTCTCTTTACAACTTTGCACATTTATTACAGACACCCTCTACTTTGTACATTCATGGTATTTGTTGTATAATATACTGTAAATATCAAAGTTTTAATTGACATTATCATTTTTTGTTATAGGTCCATCACTGACAATAGCAGGTGCTGTTCTGTGAAAATGTGGTCCCCACAAGAGAGAATGCAGTTCATTGCTTGCTTCATCGAAACAAAATCTGATACACAAACGCAATGACATTTCCGGACTAAGTATGGGAAAACCACTCCATCTTATCCTAGTATCCGCCAATGGCACCAGAAATTCATAGAGACTAGGTCCATGTTGGATCAAGATCGTAGTGGCCACCCACGAGCATCGAATGAAGATATTGAACGTGTTTGTGATTCATTTTCACAAAGCCCAAAGAAGTCCATTCGTTCCACTCCCAGAGAACTACAAACGCCATGGTACACTGGGTGCCACATAGACATTACGCTTATATGCATACAAAGTGCAACTATTACAAGCACTTGAGGCAAACGATAGACCACAACGAAAAGAATCACATTAACGATGCTGGATTGACTGAGTGAAGATGAGTTTCTCACACGTGTTTTGTTTACAGATGAGATAACTTTAGATAACTTTTCTTGTCTCTGGGCAGTTAAACAGACACAATGTCAGGATTTGGGGGTCTGAAAATCATCATGCGTTTATGAAACTTGCAAGAGAGAGTCCTAAAGTGAACGTATGGTGCGGTGTTATGCATAAGAGTCCTTGGACCATTTTTCTTCAGTGAGAATACAGTGACGGCAGATGTTTACCTGGACGTTTTGCGTGAGTATGTTGTGCCACATTTGGAGGACCTTCAACCAAGCGCAATATTTCAACAGGACAAGTGCGCCACAACGCTGGGGACGGCACGTTCGGGACTTTTTAAACATAACATTCCCTGGTAGGTGGATTGGACGGGATGGTCCAATTGCATGTCCACCCCATTTCCCCGATGTCCCATGTCTGGACTTTTTTTGTATGGGGATATGTGAAGGATATTGTGTATCGGACATAGGTGCAGGACATCAATGACCTGAAATCGTGGATCAACAATGCCATTTTGACCATTACTGAGAACATGCTGCAACGCACATGGTTGGAACTGGAGTTTGGGCTAGATATTCTACGCTTAAAAAATGATGCACATATATTGAGCTTTTGTAATGAGGTAGAAAAAACTTTAGTCTTTGCTCTTACTCATGTGCTCAACCACATTTGTCTATCTCATGCAGTGTATCCTTAATAAATGTACAAAGTTGTAAAGAGACTTTGTGAACACCCTGTATATTATGAGTGCATTTTCAAAATGTGTTCAACATCTGCCAAATCATCATCATTGTCAACCATTATCAATCCACTGCTGAACGAAAGTCTCCCCAAGTTTCCTCCACAAAGGTCTGTCTTGTGCCAGTCTCCTCCATGTCACTCCCGCATACTTTCGAATTTCATCCATCCATCTTCCATGTGGTCTTCTTCTGGGTCTTTTCCTGTCCCTTGGAATCCAATCTAAACATTTGGCTGTCCATCGATGGTCTGTCCTTCTGGCAGTATGTCCAGCCCATTGCCATTTCAGGGATTTAACTCTGATCATGATGTCTTCCACTCTTGTCATTTTTCGGATCCACGAGTTCCTCTTCTTATCTCTCCTGGTTACACCAAGTATGCACCTGTCCATGCTTCTTTGAGTTGTCTGCAGCCTTTGTATGTCTCTTTTAGTTAAGGTCCATGTCTCTGCACCATACGTAAGCACTGGAAGGATGCATTGATCAAACACTTTTCTTTTTTTAAGACATAATAGCATATTGCTCTTGAAAATTATGCTGTTTCTTCCAAAAGCTCTCCAGGCAAGTTTTGTACGCCGATTAACTTCTTCATCAATGTGACCCCCCACTTGATATCTGCTGTCCAAGATAAACGTACGTGTCTGTTATCTCCAGCTTTTCTCCATCAATCGATAAATCTTCATTTCTTGTAAAAGCATTGAACATCACTTTTGTCTTCTGAAAGTTCACTTTTAATCCCACTTCTTTACTCTTGTTAACAAGTTCCTGGATCATACTCTGCAGCTCTCATGGGGTAGTTGCAAAAATGACTATGTCATCAGCAAAACGAAGGTGGGTTAGATAATCTCCATTAATCTTTATCCCTTTGTTTTCCCAGTTCAGTGATTGAAAGACATTTTCCAATGTGGCATTAAGAGCTTGGGAGATATGGTGTCACCTTGTCTCACTCCTTTTCCAATTTTTATGTGTGTTGTATTTTCAAACAGCCGAATCTTTGCACCTGCATTTTCATAGATGTTATTAATAATATTAATGTACGCATCTTCAATACCGCAGGATTTAAGGGCCATTGTAACTGCTGATGGTTTCACCTAATCAAAGGCTTTTTCATAATCTATAAAAGCCATGCACAATGGAAGTTCATATTCCCTCGCTCTTTCAATTAGTTCTCTCAGTACGTGGATACGATCTATTGTGCTGTAGCCACTCCTGAATCCAGCTTGTTCTCTCGGTTGAGCCATGTCTAGTGTCACCTTTAAGCGGTGTGAAAGAACTTCAGTGAAGATTTTATAAACCACTGATAGGAGGCTGATAGGTCTGTAGTTCCTGAGATCCTCAATGTCACCTTTTTTATGTAGAAAGGTCATTGTAGCGTTGTTCCAATCCTCAGGAATCTTCCCTTCATTAAGGCATCGAGTGAAAATTTGGGGGAGTACTGTTTCGATTTCTCCACTTGCTTCTTGTATGATGTCTACAGTAATTCGATCTTTTCCTGGAGCTTTTTCCCGCTTCATGTTCTTGATTGCATGTGTAACTTCTGCTGGGAGGACTGGAAGAACTCTGGTACTGGTACCTTTCATGATGTCTGGATTACATGTATCATCCCTTTCATATAATTTGGAATAGAAATCTTTTACTCTTGTCAAAATTTCGCCTCTATTTCTTGTTACAGAACCATCTTCTTTTCTGAGTACCATAATCTGTTTTTTTCCCTTACTGAGATGTCCCCTTGCTATCTTTAGGCTTTGGTTGTTTTCAATTGCTTTCCTCACTAGTTCACAGTTGAATTTCCTTACGTCTTCAGTGATACTTTTTCGTACTGTCTTGCATAGCTCTATATATTCCACTTTGGAAGTCACATCTTCTTTAGTTGTCCTCATCTCTCTTCTTTTTTGCATCAACATTTTGGTTTTTCCTGATAATTTGTCCACATGCAACTTGTTCTTAGACCCAGCTAATTTTGTAGCTGTTTCCATAAGAGCTTTGGTTACTTTTCTGTTAACTTCAGAAATATCCACTTCTTCCAATGTTAGGACTTCTAAAGCAGAGAATCTGTTCTTCAGTTCCAACTTGAAGGTAGTATGGTGTTTTTTAAGGTTGGTTATGTCAATACATTTTGTTTGTCTTATGAGCTTGCTACGTTCGAGTTTAGTGTCGAGGTGCATCTTACATCTCACCAATCTATGGTCACTCATTACCTGTGTTGAACTTGTTTAGCACACTGCAGTCTTCTATGACGAAATTTTTGTTACACATAATAAAATCAATTTCACTTGTCCCATTTGGATGTCTCCATGTCCATTTCCTGTGTGGCTTTTTCTTGAAAAAGGAGTTCAAGATGAAAAACCCTTCTGCCTCTGCAAACTCTACGAGAGTATTTCCACGCTGGTTTCTGTTGCCGTGACCGAATTTACCTACTGAAGTTTCATTCTGTTGCTGTTGCCCTATTTTTGCATTGAAATCTCCCATAATTATCTTCAAGTGCTGCTTACCTTTATTATTTAGATGACGAATTTCCTCATAAAATTCTTCAATTTCTTCTTCAGGAGGACTTGTGGTGGGTGCATAAGTTTGAATAATGTGAGCCTTGTATCTTTTCGAGAGTTGAATAACGAGTCGTGCAGCTCTGTCAGAGGAACTTTCAACTTCTACAACTTTATCCTTCAGTTTCTTGTTTATTATAAATCCAACACCGCTAGTTCTGCCAGTATCTGTCCCACGATAGTAGAAGAGATGTCCACTTTTCAAGTCAATGAGATCTCCTTTTCTCCTTACCTCACTTAGCCCGACGATGTCCCACTTGATCCTTTGTAGTTCCTCTTCCAATTCAAGAAGCCTTGAATCAGAAGATAGGGAGCATCCATTATACGTAGCCAAGGTCAGTATAAGATGGCAGCCTAGTCCGGTCCTTCGGGGATTCTTAGCACCCTCTGCCTTCATGTCGCACTGGCCACTGCCTTGGACAGGTACATTCCAGCTGCCGGAGACTGAGGGCCAAGATTTAAGTTGTGGAGTCATTTTGGAGGGGTTTGGCCATAACTCACCACGCTGGCCAAGCGGGTTGGTGAGTGTGGGATAACATTTCCTCTAATCCTGATGGTATAGTTATACCGCTATTGACTGTCGTCAGAGCCCCTTTAGTGGGAACAGGATGTACCACGAGAAGGTGGGGTTGACATTTGTCAAGGAGAGGCTGTGATGTTACGCATCACCTGACCTTACATCCATATTCAAATAAATATTTCTGGAAATTATTAATATTCATATTACCTATATTCTTATCACCACATAATGATTGACCACTTATATTTTGCTTTTTGCGCAAAAAACAACAACAAGAATACCACACTATACTGTTAAATTGTTTAAAGAGACAAGTAATTCTATAAGGAAAAAAATTTACCTTCTAGTGAAACATTTTTCATCTGTATAATGGCACTTATTTTCATCATACAGTAAGATAATTACTAACGATGCTCATTTCAACAAATATTTTTTTATTTGATTCAACTGTTATGTTACTTTCAATTACTTCCGATATTGGAGGTTAGTTTTTTGACGTGCATTAATGCAATTGCATTTTTTGAACTTACCTTTTATGTTGGTGAAGTTCGATTAACACTTACCGCACATGGTTTATGGCATTATTTTGTGTTTCCGTTATGTAGATGCGGCATGGGGGTTTTCATTCAGTTTCGAGTCCTCTTCAGCCCCCCCCCTCCCCGTTGGTTTTAATTGGTCTCGTTACTAAATGAGTTTTTCCTTTGCTGCCTCTACATTCTTTTAATAAGTTTTTTACCCGAGTACTTTCGGTAACATTCCGTTACCGTCATCTAGGGGACGTTTGCTCCTACCATCACGGACCGTGTCAGTAGGGCATTTTGGTGGTTCTCGCGGGCTGCATCTGTTAACGGCTATCGCTTCCTCTTGGGCGTTGTAACGCCATCTCTTGTTGGTCATCGATCTCATTTTTTGAAATTTTCCATTTATTTTGCTCAATTTTAATTAAATTCCTCCAACTGTTTCTTAAAATATTAGGGTCATTATGGTTGCAAACTTTTGCTCTATTTTTTTCTATCATTACCGACTCTGCTACTCTGAGGTATTTTTCGGATTTACAGCGTTTTATTATTTTTATATTTTCAAATTTAGGATATTTTTGGTTAGCCAGACAATATTGAATAAGTGCTGTTTTTTCTTCTGTGTTTTTTGCCAATTTTTTACATGTTGTTTTAACCTGTGTTTAAGCTTATTTTTGGTACTTCCTATATATGCCATTGGAGGATTTTCTGTAATAGGAATTGAGTAAATACCTGCTTTTTCTAACATTTTTATTTTTTCACGTCCACGGAAAACCATTTAGATATTTGATTTCTTTTTTATTTACTACAGCATTATTTTTTATTTTTTTATTACTTCTGTGTTCCATTTTTTATTAAATGGTTTGGATAACCAAAGCTACCTGCAATTTTTTTATGAATTTGATTTCTTCATTAGCGAACTGACTTTTTTCAGAGTGAGTATATGCTCTTTTAATTAAGGTTTTCAGACTATTGCATTTTTGAGGATAAGGATGTGCCGAATTGTACGGGATTAGAACAGGAACAAATGAACTTTTTTGATAAACCCTGTATTGCAACTTATTTGTGGATTTTATGCAATAGTCTGAAAACCTTAATTAAAAGAGCATATACTCACTCTGAAAATAGTCAGTTCGCTAATGAAGAAATCAAATTCATAAAAAAAATTACAGGTAGCTTTGATTATCCAAACCATTTAATAAAAAATAATGCTGTAGTAAATAAAGAAATCAAATATCTGAATGGTTTTCCTTACATTAAAGGTACTACTAATGAAATTAATAATATTTGTAAAAAGCATAACGTTCAAATTGGAGGAAAAGTAAATACCATCAAAAATATGGTAATCAAAAATAATGAAAAAATAAAAATGTTAGAAAAAGCAGGTATTTACCCAATTCCTATTACATAAAATCCTCCAATTGCATATATAGGAAATACCAAAAATAAGCATAAGCACAGGTTAAAACAACATGTAAAAAATTGGCAAAAAAAAGAAGAAAAAACAACACTTATTCAATATTGTCTGGCTAACCAAAAATATCCTAAATTTGAAAATATAAAAATAATAAAAAGCTGTAAATCCGAAAAACACCTCAGAGTAGCAGATTCGGTAATGATAGAAAAAAATAGAGCAAAAGTTTGCAACCATAATGACCCTAATAATTTAAGAAACAGTTGGAGGAATTTAATTAAAATTGAGCAAAAAATGGAAAATTTCGAAAAGTGAGATCGGTGACCAACAAGAGATGGCGCCACAACGCCCAAGAGGAAGCGATAACCGTTAACAGATGCAGCCCGCGAGAACCACCAAAATGCCCTACTGACACGGTCCGTGATGGTAGGAGCAAACGTCCCCTAGATGACGGTAACGGAATGTTACCGAAAGTACTCGGGTAAAAAACGTATTAAAAGAATGTAGAGGCAGCAAAGGAAAAAACTCATTTAGTAACGAGACCAATTAAAACCAATGGGGGGAAAAACTGAAGAGGACCCGAAACTGAATGAAAAATCCCCATGCCGCATATACATAACGGAAATACAAAATAATGCCATGAACCATGTGCGGTAAGTGTTAATCAAACTTCACCAACATAAAAGGTAAGTTCAAAAAATGCAATTGCATTAATGTACACAAAAAAATTAACCTCCAAAATCGGAAGTAATTGAAACTTTGAAACACACGAATTTTTCTTTCAAGTGGTTAGATCAAGGGCATTTTAGGCCTCACGATGTACTATCGTAATCTCTTTTCAAACCACGAAGTTAAAACAATCCCCGAATTCAAACGTCTTAAAATCAAAAGTATGAAATTTGAAGTTCAAGAACGTTTTCTTGTGACATGCAGAGACTTTGGATTTATCCCCAAATTTTTGAGACTTAAGGACAAGCCTAAAAATAAGAAGGATTACTACATCCTGCATCGGTGTCAGCAAGAAAGACTTAGTAAAGAAATTATAGCAAAAAGAAAACAAATTTTCAGACTTAATGCTCAAATTTATGAATTATAGAAGCTGATAAGCAACTCAAAATATGCACAATTTGATGGCACATGGAAAAATCGTATTTTGGATACTACGTTCATCGAAATTAACGAAATTGCTAACAAAGAAGCTAACGCCAAATAATTTTACTGTTGATAAAAACTTAGATGCATTATTTGATGAACAAAAATTAGGGAGGGACCCGTAAATGAATATAATGTGTATGAAAATCGGTCGGATAAGAACTTAAGCTTTTCACAGAAAGCAGTTTTACAAAAAGGGAAAAAATTTGCCTTTCCCCAGAGCCTCCCTAAAACTGAAGAAATCATCCCGTGCCTTGAAGATATTCTCAAAAATATACCTGGCACAGAGAATAAAACTGAAGTTGAGAACAAATTATATAGAGTAATTCTAAAAGAATATAATGTCAAAAACAACAAAAACTTTTATATAGAGAAAAAATTAAAATATGAAAAAAAAAACTATTGGAATTGAAAAATGACCCAAATATCAAATTCTGTGAAGCAGATAAAACTGGCCAAATCATTATTCTCAACACAGATTAATTTGAACAAAAAATGACAGTAGCAATAGAAGGTTTAAATTGTACTGAAATAAAGAAAAACCCAACTGATAACCAAATTAAATTCTTAGCGGGCATAAGAAGTCATAGCACATTACCTGATGAAATCAAGCGCTCTTTTCCACGAATGGGAGTAGGCATACCACGTATTGTTGCAAAGATAAAAACACACATAGATGGTGGTCCAATGAGACTGATAGTCTCAAAAAACAAAACAAAACAAAAAAAACTCACCATTGATAACATTAGAGAAAAACATTTACAAGTTCCTTGCACCCTTTTTTATGAACAGCAAGTTCACCATCAAGAACACTTATGAATTTATTGAGAAAATTGAAAATGTAAAAACTGACCTAAAGGACTTAAATATGGCAAGCCTGGACCTTAAAGCATTATATCCAAGCACTCCTGTTCCAGAAGCTATTGAAATTGTCATTAAGAAGTTGCATAATCTTAAAATATTAAATAACACACAAACTCATGAATTCAAAAAAGTTTTATTCTATTTATATGAAAATAATGTATTTACATACAAAAACAAAATATTCAAGCAAAACTCAGGAGGCCCAATGGGCTCACCATTATCCACTTTATATGCTGAGGTTGTGATGAACGAGATCAAAGAAAATGTCCTGCATTGTATGGAAGAAAAACCAGAAGTGTACTGTCGATACGTGGATGATATTTTCATTCTATCAAAACTGAACGAAGAAGAATTAAGAAAATTAACCATATGTTACCGCTCTTTATACCCAACAATAGAACTCACAGTTGAAATAGAAAAAAATAATGCTATAGCCTTTTTGGACGTACAAGTTATAAAATCCACAAATAAGTTGCAATACAGGGTTTATCGAAAAAGTTCATTTGTTCCTGTTCTAATCCCGTACAATTCGGCACATCCTTATCCTCAAAAATGCAATAGTTTGAAAACCTTGATTAAAAGAGCATATACTCACTCTGAAAATAGTCAGTTCGCTAATGAAGAAATCAAATTCATAAAAAACATTGCAGGTAGCTTTGGTTATCCAAACCATTTAATAAAAAAATGGAACACAGAAGTAATAAAGAAAATAAAAAATAATGCTGTAGTAAATAAAAAAGAAATCAAATATCTGAATGGTTTTCCTTACATTAAAGGTACTACTAATGAAATTAATAATATTTGTAAAAAGCATAACATTCAAATTGGAGGAAAAGTAAATACCATCAAAAATATGGTAATCAAAAATAATGAAAAAATAAAAATGTTAGAAAAAGCAGGTATTTACTCAATTCCTATTACAGAAAATCCTCCAATGGCATATATAGGAAGTACCAAAAATAAGCTTAAGCACAGGTTAAAACAACATGTAAAAAATTGGCAAAAAAAAGAAGAAAAAACAGCACTTATTCAATATTGTCTGGCTAACCAAAAATATCCTAAATTTAAATATATAAAAATAATAAAAAGCTGTAAATCCAAAAAATACCTCAGAGTAGCAGAGTCGGTAATGATAGAAAAAAATAGAGCAAAAGTTTGCAACCATAATGACCCTAATATTTCAAGAAACAGTTGGAGGAATTTAATTAAAATTGAGCAAAAAAAATGAAAAATTTCAAAAAATGAGATCGGTGACCAACAAGAGATGGCGCCACAACGCTCAAGAGGAAGCGATAGCCGTTAACAGATGCAGCCCGCGAGAACCACCAAAATGCCCTACTGACACGGTCCGTGATGGTAGGAGCAAACGTCCCCTAGATGACGGTAACAGAATGTTACCGAAAGTACTCTGGTAAAAAACTTATTAAAAGAATGTAGAGGCAGCAAAGGAAAACAACTCATTTAGTAACGAGACCAATTAAAACCAACGGGGGGGGGGGGGACTGAAGAGGATCCGAAACTGAATGAAAAACCCCCATGCTGCATCTACATAACGGAAATACAAAATAATGCCATGAACCACGTGCGGTAAGTGTTAATCGAACTTCACCAACATAAAAGGTAAGTTAAAAAAATGCAAATGTTATGTTACTGTTACTTACTATTACTTGAGTTGTATTTCCTGCCTTCTGGTTTTTTATGCTAGTTCATCTAAAAGTTCGACTTTCAATGTGTATTCTCAATGAATGTGAAGTAATGTTAACCCATTGAGTCTCAGTTCTGATATGGTATTACGTAGATATGATTTTAAGAGACGTAGTGTTGAAAACAAAAGCTCACCTTCTGAAGTTGTCTTTGGTAGAGTATCTAGTATGTGAAACAATGTTTTTATATTGGGTAACACCTTACTGTAGCACCGTTTTAAAGCACTTATTGCAGCTTTTAGCCTGTGCTCCTTTTCTTTGCGAGTGATCCTACAATACCACAGTTTCAATTCTGTGATTAGTTCTTCTTGCTAGGCATTCAAGTCACCTGTATAAAATTCAGTTAAAGTATTAAAACCATCAATATCTTGAGAAGATGGTGGCACGTTGGGATTGTTGGGAAAAGTGACTAGAATCCAGATAAAACCGATTTGTGTGCTAGAAATTTTCCAAAACAGTAATAAATATGTCTAAAAGTTTCAATTTACTTCCGATATTGGAGGTTATATTTTAACGTGCATTAATGCATTTGCATTTTTGAACTTCACTTTTAGTTGGTAAAGTTCGATGAACACTTACTTCACTTTTAGTTGGTAAAGTTCGATGAACACTTACCGCACGTGGGGCTTGGCTTTCAATTCATATTTTCGTTATGTGGATGCGGCACGGGGTTGTTGTTTTTTTCCATTTGGCCACGGTTCACTTCTTTTTTTTTTTTTTTCCGTTGGAATTATTTTGCCTCATCACCAAATGAGTTTTTCCTTTGCTGCATCCTCATTTACTTCAATATTTATTCTTAACCCGAGTACTTTCGGTACTACTACTATACCGTCTTCGAGGGGACATTTTGCTCCAACTAGCACGGACCGTGTCAGCTGGGCATTTCAGTGGTTCTCGCGGGCTGCTTCTGTCATCTGCTATCGCTTCTTCTTGGGCGTTGTGGCGCCATCTCTTGTTGGTCAGTGATCTCCTTTTTCGAACTTTTTCTTTTTTTTGCTCAATTTTAATTAAATTTCTCCAGCTGTTTCTCAAATTATTAGGGTCATTGTGGTTGCAAACATTTGTCCTATTTTTTTTCAATCATTACCGACTCTGCTATTCTGAGGTGTTTTTCAGATTTACAGCTTTTAATGATTTTTATATTTTCGAATTTTGGATATTTTTGGTTTTCCAGACAGTATTGAATCAGTGCTGTTTTTTCTTCTTTTTTCTGCCAGTTTTTTATGTGTTGTTTTAATCTGTGTTTAAGCTTATTTTTGGTACTTCCTATATAAGCCATTGGAGGATTTTCAGTAATAGGAATTGAATAAATACCTGCTTTTTCTAACATTCTTATTTTATCATTATTTTTTGTTACTATATTTTTGATGGTATTTACTTTTCCTCCAATTTGAATGTTATGCTTTTTACAAATATTATTAATTTCATTGGTAGTGCCTTTAATGTAAGGAAAACCATTTAAATATTTGATTTCTTTTTTATTTACTACAGCATTATTTTTTTTTATTTTCTTTATTACTTCTGTGTCCCATTTTTTTATTAAATGGTTAGGATAACCAAAGCTGCTTGCAATTTTTTTTATGAATTTGATTTCTTCATTGATGAACTGACTATTTTCAGAATGCGTATATGCTCTTTTAATTAAGGTTTTTATACTATTGCATTTTTGAGGATATGGATGTGCTGAATTGTATGGGATTAGGACCGGAACAAATGAACTTTTCCGATAAACTCTGTATAGTAACTTATCTGTGGATTTGATAACATGTACATCCAAAAAGGCTATTGCATTATTTTTTTCCATTTCAACCGTGAGTTCTATAGTTGGATATAATGCGCTGTAACGTTTTGTTAATTTTTTTAATTCTTCTTCGTTCAGTTTTGATAGAATGAAAATGTCATCTACGTATCGACAGTACACTTCTGGTTTTTCTTCCATATGATGTAGGACATTTTCTTCAATTTCGTTCATCACAACCTCAGCATATAGAGTTGATAATGGTGAGCCCATTGGGCCTCCTGAATTTTGTTTGAATATTTTGTTCTTGTATGTAAAAATATTATTTTCATATAAATAAACTAAAACTTTTTTGAATTCTTGAATTTGTGTGTTATTTAAAATTTTAAGATTTTGCAACTTCTTAATGATGATTTCAATAGCTTCTGGAACTGGAGTGCTTGGATATAATGCTTTAACATCCATGCTTGCCATGTTTAAGTCCATTAGGCCAGTTTTTACATTTTTAATTTTCTCTATAAACTCATATGTGTTCTTGATGGTGAACTTGTTGTTCATGAAAAAGGGTGCTAGGAATTTGTAAATGTTTTTCTCTAATGTTATCAAAGGTGAGTTTTTTTTTGAAACTATCAGTCTCATTGGAGCACCATCTTTGTGCGTTTTTATCTTTGCAACGATACGTGGTATGCCTGCTCCCATTGGTGGAAACGAGCGTTTGATTTCATCAGGTAATGTGCTATGATTTCTTATATCCGCTAAGAATTTAATTTGATTATCAGTTGGGTCTTTCTTAATTTCAGTACAATTTAATCCATCAATTGCTTCTGTCATTTTTTGTTCAAATTCATCAGTGTTGAGAATAATGATTTGGCCGGATTTATCTGCTTCACAAAATTTGATATATGGGTCATTTTTTAATTCCAATAGTTGTTTTTTTTCATATTTTAATTTTTTCTCTATATAGAAGTTTTTGTTGTGTTTGGCATTATATTCTTTTAGAATAACTCTATATAATTTGTTCTCAATTTCAGTTTTATTCTCTGTGCCTGGTATATTTTTGAGAATATCTTCGAGGCAAGGGATGATTTCTTCAGTTTTGGGGAGGCCTTGTGGAAAGGCAAATTTTTTCCTTTTTGTAAAATTGCTTTTTGTGTAAAGCTTAAGTTTTTATCAGACCGATTTTCATAAACATTAAATTCATTTATGGGTTCCTTATTTACTTTTTGTTCATCAAATAGTGCATTTAATTTTTTATCTACTGTAACGCTATTGGAGTTGGCTTCTTTGTTAGCAATTTCGTTAATTTCGATGAACGTAGTATCCAAAATGCGATCTTTCCAAGTGCCATCAAATTGTGTATATTTTGAGTTGCTTATCAGCTTCCATAATTCATAAACTTGAGCATTAAGTCTGAATATTTGTTTTCTTTTAGCTATAATTTCGTTACTAAGTCGCTTTTGTTGACATCGAAGCAGGATGTAATGATCCTTCTTACTTGTTGGCTTGTTCTTAAGTCTCAAAAATTTGGGGATAAATCCAAAATCTCTGCAAGTTACAAGAAAACGTTCTTGAACTTCAAATTTCATACATTTGATTTTAAGACGTTTGAATTTGGTAATTGTTGTTAATTCACGGTTCGAAAAGAGATTGCGATAGTGCATCGTGAGGCCTAATCTGCCTTTGATCTAACCACTTGAACGACTAATTCGTGTGCTTCAAAGTTTCAATTTACTTCTGATATTGGAGGTTATATTTTAACGTGCATTAATGCATTTGCATTTTTGAACTTCACTTTTAGTTGGTAAAGTTCGATGAACACTTACTTCACTTTTAGTTGGTAAAGTTCGATGAACACTTACCGCACGTGGGGCTTGGCTTTCAATTCATATTTTCGTTATGTGGATGCGGCACGGGGTTGTTGTTTTTTTTCCATTTGGCCACGGTTCACTTCTTTTTTTTTTTTCCGTTGGAATTATTTTGCCTCATCACCAAATGAGTTAAATGGATTAAATTGTACTGAAATTAAGAAAGACCCAACTGATAATCAAATTAAATTCTTAGCGGATATAAGAAATCATAGCACATTACCTGATGAAATCAAACGCTCGTTTCCACCAATGGGAGCAGGCATACCACGTATCGTTGCAAAGATAAAAACGCACAAAGATGGTGCTCCAATGAGACTGATAGTTTCAAAAAAAAACTCACCTTTGATAACATTAGAGAAAAACATTTACAAATTCCTAGCACCCTTTTTCATGAACAACAAGTTCACCATCAAGAACACATATGAGTTTATAGAGAAAATTAAAAATGTAAAAACTGGCCTAATGGACTTAAACATGGCAAGCATGGATGTTAAAGCATTATATCCAAGCACTCCAGTTCCAGAAGCTATTGAAATCATCATTAAGAACTTGCAAAATCTTAAAATTTTAAATAACACACAAATTCAAGAATTCAAAAAAGTTTTAGTTTATTTATATGAAAATAATATTTTTACATACAAGAACAAAATATTCAAACAAAATTCAGGAGGCCCAATGGGCTCACCATTATCAACTCTATATGCTGAGGTTGTGATGAACGAAATTGAAGAAAATGTCCTACATCATATGGAAGAAAAACCAGAAGTGTACTGTCGATACGTAGATGACATTTTCATTCTATCAAAACTGAACGAAGAAGAATTAAAAAAATTAACAAAACGTTACAGCGCATTATATCCAACTATAGAACTCACGGTTGAAATGGAAAAAAATAATGCAATAGCCTTTTTGGATGTACATGTTATCAAATCCACAGATAAGTTACTATACAGAGTTTATCGGAAAAGTTCATTTGTTCCGGTCCTAATCCCATACAATTCAGCACATCCATATCCTCAAAAATGCAATAGTATAAAAACCTTAATTAAAAGAGCATATACGCATTCTGAAAATAGTCAGTTCATCAATGAAGAAATCAAATTCATAAAAAAAATTGCAAGCAGCTTTGGTTATCCTAACCATTTAATAAAAAAATGGGACACAGAAGTAATAAAGAAAATAAAAAAAATAATGCTGTAGTAAATAAAAAGAAATCAAATATTTAAATGGTTTTCCTTACATTAAAGGCACTACCAATGAAATTAATAATATTTGTAAAAAGCATAACATTCAAATTGGAGGAAAAGTAAATACCATCAAAAATATAGTAACAAAAAATAATGATAAAATAAGAATGTTAGAAAAAGCAGGTATTTATTCAATTCCTATTACTGAAAATCCTCCAATGGCTTATATAGGAAGTACCAAAAATAAGCTTAAACACAGATTAAAACAACACATAAAAAACTGGCAGAAAAAAGAAGAAAAAACAGCACTGATTCAATACTGTCTGGAAAACCAAAAATATCCAAAATTCGAAAATATAAAAATCATTAAAAGCTGTAAATCCGAAAAACACCTCAGAATAGCAGAGTCGGTAATGATTGAAAAAAATAGGACAAATGTTTGCAACCACAATGACCCTAATAATTTGAGAAACAGCTGGAGAAATTTAATTAAAATTGAGCAAAAAAAAGAAAAAGTTCGAAAAAGGAGATCACTGACCAACAAGAGATGGCGCCACAACGCCCAAGAAGAAGCGATAGCAGATGACAGAAGCAGCCCGCGAGAACCACTGAAATGCCCAGCTGACACGGTCCGTGCTAGTTGGAGCAAAATGTCCCCTCGAAGACGGTATAGTAGTAGTACCGAAAGTACTCGGGTTAAGAATAAATATTGAAGTAAATGAGGATGCAGCAAAGGAAAAACTCATTTGGTGATGAGGCAAAATAATTCCAACGGAAAAAAAAAAAAAAAAAGAAGTGAACCGTGGCCAAATGGAAAAAAAACAACAACCCCGTGCCGCATCCACATAACGAAAATATGAATTGAAAGCCAAGCCCCACGTGCGGTAAGTGTTCATCGAACTTTACCAACTAAAAGTGAAGTAAGTGTTCATCGAACTTTACCAACTAAAAGTGAAGTTCAAAAATGCAAATGTCTAAAAGTGGTATATAAATTGAAATCCTGTAATAGTCTTCTGGATTTTCTGTGTTCATGTTCAGCACTGGTTTTGTTTTGATGTGATTCTTGGTATTTTAATCAAAACTCCTTGCTTTTCAGTGTGCTTTAGAGTAATCTGAAATAAGTCATGGAATTCAAATGTGGCATTGCCTTGTCACCACAGAAGCTTTCAGTATACCCATGTGTTGGCTTTTGATTGCAATGGGACATCCTGGTCCTTGCCGCTTCTTTGTCTTCATGGAAAAAACACATTCAATTGTTGCCATGATACAAAAACAATTTCAAATACTAACAATATTTTGCCTGAAAAAAACATTAGAAAGAACCACTCACTCACCATAAAGATCATGGTAACCTCCAATGACAACACACTTCCAACACGTCATTCATCGTGATGTAACTGGGCCTCCAAGGTTTACAGACTCCTTGCTTACGCTTCTTATTTCCGGGTGTGAAACATCGTATTTTTTTCTTTTCCTTAGCCTCATGAGATGTTACTATAATGCTTGTCAATTCGATAAAAAATCACACATACCACTCATTCATACAATTCAAGTAAAAACTATGTACATAACCTTACATTCACAGGTGATTAAACCTTGGTCAACTGTAATTATCAAACTCCTCCTTCTGTTTCACAATCTCTGCCACTCCCACTGCAAGTGTCACACCCATTCAGCCCCTCACATCCAATCCTCTAGTACTTTCAACAGGCCTCTGTCATCTTCAGGAGGCAGGTGTGTCTCACCCGCCCACCACAGCTCAAGTGAGCAGAGCCATCGAGGCCTGGGCCCCAGTCGCTATCTCTGAATCGTTGTGTCTCTGGCGCCATCTATTGTCCCTGCTGCTCTTTTTTCCCTCTTTCTTTTTATGCTGCTGTTCAATTTTTATTAGGGCTTTCCATTGTTCGTTTAGGTTACTTGGCTCATTAATGTTGCATAATCTTGATCTGTTTTTTTCAATTAACACTGATTCTGCAATTCTTAACTGCTTTTCGTTTTTACAGCTCTTAATAATTTTAATATCTTCAAACCTTGGACATTTTTGATTTTCCATACAGTATTGGGTCAATGCTGTCTTAGCTTCTTCTTTATTCCAATTATTAATATGCTGGTTCAATCTATACTTTAATTTATTCTTGGTGCTGCCTATATATGACACAGGTGGTTGCTGGTTTATTGGGATTTCATAAATTCCTGCTCTATCTAATTGGCTAATTTTTTCATTTCTAATCACTAAATTTTTTACAGTAAGTACCTGATTTCCTACCTGTATGTCATACTTGCCACAAACTTAATTAATTTCTGCTGAAACATTTTCTATATATGGTATTGCTCCTACATATTTTACAAGTTTTTTATCGGTCTTGACCTTATTGTAACCTTGAGTTACTTCATAAATCCATTTTTTTAATACCTGTTTAGGGTATCCAAAATCATATGCAATTTTTTCAATATATTCAATTTCTTCATTTCTATACTGTTCAATTGATGAGTGTGTTAAACTTCTTTTAATTAGTGTTTAAACACTATTTCTTTTATGTGTTAATGGATGTGATGACTGAAATGGTATAAGTACTGGGATATATGAAGATTTTCTATGCACTCTAAATTGCATATTCTCCTCTGTTTTAACAATCAAAACGTCCAAAAATGCCACAGTATTGCCATGTTCTTGTTCTACTGTCAGTTCAATAGATGGATAAATTTCACTATACTTTTTTGTCAAGTCCTCAAGTTCATCATTTTTTAGCCTGGATAACAGAAAAATGTCATCAACATATCTGCAGTATATAAGTGGTGGATCCTCGAGTTTACTTATTATTTTTTCCTCAATGTCACTCATTATAATTTCAGCAAATAAAGTTGACAGTGGGGACCCCATAGGTCCACCATGATTTTGTTTGTACATCTTGTTGTTAAACTTAAAAATGTTATTTTCATATATGTACAATAAAATTTCTCTTAACTCCTCTATTTGTATTGCATTCATTGTCTGTAGCACATATAATTTTTCAATAATTATTTCTATTGCCTGAGGTACTGGTGTGCTAGGAAAAAGAGCTCTCACATCCATACTAGCCATATGATATTCACTTAAATCTTGTTTAATTACTTTAATTTTCTCAATGAATTCGTATGTATTCTTCACAGTGAACCTTGTCTTCATGAACAAAGGTGCCAAAAATTTGTAGATATTCTTTTCCAGTTTTATTAGTGGGGAATTCCTTTTTGATACAATCACTCTCATAGGTGTATCAGGCTTATGAGTTTTTATTTTTGCAAACATTTTTGGTATTCCAGTACCCACCATTTTGGAATACCCACCATTTGTGGGTATTCCATACCCACAATTCCATTTTGTATTTCCATTTTGGAATACCCACCATTTGTGGGTATTCCATACCCACAAATGGTGGGTACTGGAATACCAAAAATGTTTGCAAAAATAAAAACTCATAAGCCTGATACACCTATGAGAGTGATTGTATCAAAAAGGAATTCCCCACTAATAAAACTGGAAAAGAATATCTACAAATTTTTGGCACCTTTGTTCATGAAGACAAGGTTCACTGTGAAGAATACATACGAATTCATTGAGAAAATTAAAGTAATTAAACAAGATTTAAGTGAATATCATATGGCTAGTATGGATGTGAGAGCTCTTTTTCCTAGCACACCAGTACCTCAGGCAATAGAAATAATTATTGAAAAATTATATGTGCTACAGACAATGAATGCAATACAAATAGAGGAGTTAAGAGAAATTTTATTGTACATATATGAAAATAACATTTTTAAGTTTAACAACAAGATGTACGAACAAAATCATGGTGGACCTATGGGGTCACCACTGTCAACTTTATTTGCTGAAATTAAAATGAGTGACATTGAGGAAAAAATAATAAGTAAACTCGAGGATCCACCACTGATATACTGCAGATATGTTGATGACATTTTTCTGTTATCCAGGCTAAAAAATGATGAACTTGAGGACTTGGCAAAAAAGTATAGTGAAATTTATCCATCTATTGAACTGACAGTAGAACAAGAACATGACAATACTTTGGCATTTTTGGACGTTTTGATTGTTAAAACAGAGGAGAATATGCAATTTAGAGTGCATAGAAAATCTTCATATATCCCAGTACTTATACCATTTCAGTCATCACATCCATTAACACATAAAAGAAATAGTGTTAAAACACTAATTAAAAGAAGTTTAACACACTCATCAATTGAACAGTATAGAAATGAAGAAATTGAATATACTGAAAAAATTGCATATGATTTTGGATACCCTAAACAGGTATTAAAAAAATGGATTTATGAAGTAACTCAAGGTTACAATAAGGTCAAGACTGATAAAAAACTTGTAAAATATGTAGGAGCAATACCATATATAGAAAATGTTTCAGCAGAAATTAATTAAGTTTGTGGCAAGTATGACATACAGGTAGGAAATCAGGTACTTACTGTAAAAAATTTAGTGATTAGAAATGAAAAAATTAGCCAATTAGATAGAGCAGGAATTTATGAAATCCCAATAAACCAGCAACCACCTGTGTCATATATAGGCAGCACCAAGAATAAATTAAAGTATAGATTGAACCAGCATATTAATAATTGGAATAAAGAAGAAGCTAAGACAGCATTGACCCAATACTGTATGGAAAATCAAAAATGTCCAAGGTTTGAAGATATTAAAATTATTAAGAGCTGTAAAAACGAAAAGCAGTTAAGAATTGCAGAATCAGTGTTAATTGAAAAAAACAGATCAAGATTATGCAACATTAATGAGCCAAGTAACCTAAACGAACAATGGAAAGCCCTAATAAAAATTGAACAGCAGCATAAAAAGAAAGAGGGAAAAAAGAGCAGCAGGGACAATAGATGGCGCCAGAGACACAACGATTCAGAGATAGCGACTGGGGCCCAGGCCTCGATGGCTCTGCTCACTTGAGCTGTGGTGGGCGGGTGAGACACACCTGCCTCCTGAAGATGACAGAGGCCTGTTGAAAGTACTAGAGGATTGGATGTGAGGGGCTGAATGGGTGTGACACTTGCAGTGGGAGTGGCAGAGATTGTGAAACAGAAGGAGGAGTTTGATAATTACAGTTGACCAAGGTTTAATCACCTGTGAATGTAAGGTTATGTACATAGTTTTTACTTGAATTGTATGAATGAGTGGTATGTGTGATTTTTTATCGAATTGACAAGCATTATAGTAACATCTCATAAGGCTAAGGAAAAGAAAAAAAAAAATACGATGTTTCACACCCGGAAATAAGAAGCGTAAGCAAGGAGTCTGTAAACCTTGGAGGCCCAGTTACATCACGATGAATGACGTGTTGGAAGTGTGTTGTCATTGGAGGTTACCATGATCTTTATGGTGAGTGAGTGGTTCTTTCTAATGGTTTTTTCATTTATGAATTGCACGTAAACTATGCGCACTTTGCAAGAGGTTAATACCTTAAAAGTGCAAATATAATAATATTTTGCCTTTTAAAATTGCATTTTTGAAATATCAAAAGGTTCCAATTTTTTTTTGGAGGGAGGTGTAACACCCCCATGGACATGCCACTGGTTGTAGGAGATGCTTATATTCGACTCTTTGCCTTCATACTGTCTCACTACATTAGCCCATAGGGAGAAGTTTGAACCTTTAACAGTAAACATTGGTGAGCTCTGAAATACAGAGCTCAGGAACGAGAGGATTGTGGTAGTTACTATGTAAAATTTGGTAGGAAAACAGGCAATTAATTTAAAATATTTTTAAGAGAATATTTTTCTCATCTGAGTAGAAGATTCCTTGTAGTATTGTTTTCAGTTGAACTACAAATTTATGATTCTTTATTTATTACACCTTCCAAAACATTTGCACAGATTTTGAACACTGTTTTTCTAAAACAACTCTTTTACTTTCCCAGCTCTCACTCAACTACCCAAAACAATTATCTTTATAGGCCATTTGTTGTAACATTTACATTCCATAATCGTGTAATTAAAGAGCTGATATAATTGCTACTGTCTTTTTTTTTTTTTTTTTTTTTTTTTGTGATGAAAATTGTTACAGTGCCTGAAGAATCTTGCATGCCCTCAGAAATGAAGTTAGTCTTCTGTGCTTTTAGATTTGACATCTATAAAAGATATCCTATTCTAATTAGCAGGGTATCAAAAGCAACATTTTAAAGATCACTTAGGTGTGAAGAAATGAACTTGAATTCCTAACATTTTCTTTCTGATAAACTCTTTTGAAGGTCACTTACCTTTCCCAATAAGGATTGGAAGTTTCACTTCTTGTAAAAACATTTCCAGCAGGTGTACTATTCATCTGTCTGCTGGCTGTGTGTCGAAGAACTGACTTCTTGCATGATATTTTCATTGTGCATATCAAAATTTACTGGTCTTTCATTGGCATGTTTTCATATTCATTTTGACACCTTATGGTTCACTTATACATTCATATGCCAAACACTCCATAAAAACTTTTAACAAACACATTAACCCTAGCAACACTAAATACAATTTTAAAAAAAGAAATTATAATACAGTGCTAAAAACCTAACTGCCTGTTAAAAACCACTTAGCTACATATTTATAAAAATCCTATGCAGGGGTGGTTTGTCATTTGGGGCTGGGCCCCACCTAAAAATTTCTATTTCTAGAATATTTTTTTTGGCCCTGATTCTTATTCTCTCTCTTAACTACATGGTGATAAACCTTTCCCTTCAAAAACCATTACCTTAGGGAAAAGTTTCCTTCAAAAACGAAAAACTTTTCCTTGAGGAAAGAGTGTGAGGATGATGTTCAGAGTGTGAGGTTATTGGGGCCAGCTTCAACAGGCCTCAGTAACATCACTATGCAAGCAAAGAGGAGACTATTCCTCCCCGTCTCATTCAGTATGATGACCTACATACAACACTGCCTTAAACGCGTGTGCAAAAAAAGCTGTGGGGCTAGATACTTGATTGGCCGGGAGAGTATCCATTTCCTTAATGCTGTGGGTTGACAGAGAAGCTTACCCCGACCAAGCTCGAGGGTGGCGGGAGGATTTCAAATGTCGTAGCAAAGTTCAGTTAGTTGTTTTTTCTGTGTGTGTTTCTCTCGGTGATGTGTTGTTCCTTTGTGTCGTGACTTTTTTGCTTGTCGAGTACAATGAATGGAGTGGATATTTTGTTAAAATCTAAGTTCTTTGCTTTAAATCTGGAAGAAAAGCTTCACTTAAAAAAACTCAGTGCTTATCACCCCAAGAACTTTTAGTTTGAGCTTCACTTAAAAAAACACAGTGCTAATCAGCCCAAGAATTTGAGTCGAAAAGCTTCAATTAAAAAAACTCTGTGCTTATTATCAGCCCAAGAATTTGAGTTTCCAAGAGTATGAAGTTTATACAAAGCACTTTGCAGAACTAATTTAAGTTTTAACTAAAATTATTTTCTATGTTAAAATTAAATAAATAAATGAGAAAACCTGTAAGTATAATTTGCACATGAGTACATATATGTTTTTAGGTTTCACAAGTTCTTTAAAAAAAATATTAAATCTTTCAAATAATGCAAATGGTAGTATGGTACTCATTCTATATGGTACGAAAGGCATGAAACATTCCCTCCCTGCATATATTTGGAGTTATTATTTTTTCACTACATTTTTATCCTGAGAATCCTGTGATTATTCCTCAGTTGAGAAATCTGAAGAAACACAAAGCACAACTAACATAAATTAATGCTCATATGTTCTAAGGTAAAAATTTTATGTAAGGAGTTTTAACATTTTTCTGTTAATACAGTAGTTATGCATTCTATTCTGAGGATTTTTTTTTTTTTTTTGTGTGTGCAATATAATAGTTGACACATTCCTGCCTGATTTGGGCATTATTGAGTCAAGGGGGTAAACAGAGGCAGAGTAAAGGAATCTTAGGGGTGTGGGGGGCCTATTAATGACAGTTTTTTTATTTCATTGTTTGACTTTGGCTACTGACCCCACCTGTTTCAGTTGCCACGAGCCGCCACTGCTCCTACGTATCTTCCGTTATATACAAATATTAGCTCAAAAGCCCAAAAGAACCCAACATTCTGAAAAATGACAAATACACTATACCAATCAATTCCCATCCTCTCCCAAGGTGGCAGCTACATTCACTTTGTCAGATAAAGCTAGAGCATCACACAAAATTTATGCTGACCCATTCAAGTGTTGCAAATGGTTAACTTCATCAGGTGGAAAAAATCTAATCAGTGTATATAGTTGTGGCTTCAAAATGTTTTTATTCAGTGCACTCTAAAAAGTAATGAAATGTGTATTGATAGTTTTTACAGTACTGTGTGCACTTTTTTCTGCCATTTTTGAGCATTCTTATCTTGAAGATGGCTTGATTTTCTCTTTCTATGTTGTGTATGAGGTATAACAGATGATAAGTGATAAAGTGGATTCAATATCACAAGTAAATTCATTTTATTCTCACTTGAATTCGTTCTGTGAACTAAAAAAATCAATTGCATACAGTATTGAAGGATCAAGACACATTTTTGTTAAATCTGTGATCTTTTTATTGGGAGTTATATGAAGAACTGTGAATTTGTCTGTAAAAAGAATAAGAATTCCAAAAGTGCATGTAATTTTGATTAGTCCCGAGTTTCTTTTTAGTTCATTACTGAACTCAGTATAATTTTGACTTATTCTTAAAGTCTAAAATCGTTAATGAAATGCCAAAATTTTAGTGTGCTGAAGGTGTGAAAATGAAGTTTTTCTTAAGTTTTTGTAATACACACATTGGGGGAAAAACTGCATATCATGATTGCAACTGGTTCTGGGTAAAACATTGTGGTGCGGCTGTTACTACGAGAAAAAAGAACTGATGTTGAGACACAATTAGCAGACAGTTGCACAGGATTTTAGTACAGAGTGACTGCTTTATAATGCACTGTCACTGACACAGAGCAAGACAGTCCCCAAAGAGATTTTGGATGAAAAATATCTTTGGGGACTGACTTGCAAAATGGTCATCATATGGATTGTAACTTCACTCAGATTATGTTGGGAAGACATATTTCATGACATTGCTTTGATATTCTAATTCAAACAAAGGGAGAGACTGGACTTGCCTGGAAAAACCTCCTAGGGGGTCATTCCCTTTAAAAATACAGGAAAATGATAGGGTACAAAACATACTGATGTAATGTCATGTGTAGTGCCTAGCTGTATATACTATGTGTTATTTGTTGTGAAAGCTGATATACCATGAAATATAGGGTAGATTCGTTCCATGTGACATTTCTTAATGTACTGTGGATTTCCCCATTTTTGAATCTGTTGCTAAATTCACCCCCCCCCCCCATTGTGGTTTACAAAAGTGTCTGCTTTCAACACCAAACACAACATTATGCCATTCCTGTTGTCACAGCTGTCCCAGAAAGAACTATTCAGTTGCACCACATCTGTGATGAAATGCAAGTAGACATAACAGTGAAGCACATAGAAGTAAATAGTTGATTAATCCTGGTGTACATTTTTGTGGATCCTAACCATTTTCTTGTGGAATCAGATGATATTTGCAGAAATTGCCCTTTCATATGTGGTATGTGACGATGAACCTATAGGTATTGTTCATTGAAGGATTTAGTGCAGGATCTGGCTGATGTTTGATCCACTTACAGTTGTATTCCTAACACAGCAATAAATTAGATAAGAAAATATACTTACTATGTTTTTAGGTGCAATTAAGTTTAATAGATAGTCTACTTTAGTTTTTCTGTGCTAGCTTTTCTTTATAAGTTGCAACTTAGCAAAACTGCACTAGACTATTAAATTTAATTGCACCTAAAATGTTTCAAGTATGTTTCCTATTCAAGCTGCTCAGTGCTGTAGTTAACCAACTTTTTCACACCAATAATTGTTTATATTTCACCACTTTTTACCTTCTATTTCACTTAGTGAATATGTTCTCATCATTGTCTTCTATGACATCCAAAATTTTCAGAACAGTGCATTTCTTCCTTGTGTAACTTGTTCAAAGTGATATCACTTGATTCATGTGTATGCTCATGGGCACACATCAGTATGCTCACTTTTTGGAAAATAAAGTCCTGTGTTCTTGGTGAATTAGTTTTTTCAGCAATGACTTAAAAAATCAAGTTCAAACATTTAAAAAAAAAATCTGTTATTACAGATGAGGTTTGGTGAATATATTCTGGCTCACAAAAGAAATTGGAAAAATCAATTTCTTTTGTGTTGTTTTAATATTTTTCTACACACTGACAACTGAAGAAAAAAAGGTGTGTGTGTGAATTAACCAGTTTCACAAAATGCTGCTTTCAAATGTCTTTAAAGTAAGATGTGGTTGATAAGTATCACTGTTGCTTTCTCCCCAGTGGCGTCTGGTCATTATGGGCATCCGGGGCTACGCCCCACATGAAAATGAGAAAAAAAAAAATGTTTGTCCTTTTAATTGAAAAAACTTTGAAAAAATATCTGTATTTTGTGAATGCAAATGTGAGCCACTACAATAATTGATAATTGAGTACCGTAATTTCGGGTAAATAAGCCGCACTGGCGTATGTGCCGCAGCGATAAAAAAAAAGGGGGGTGGAATGAAAAAAAATCACCAGAAATGCCGCACCTTCGCAGTAAGATGGGGAGTGCCACCGCGGAATCTTGAAAACATTACGTAGATAAAAATATAGTACCTGATCTTTTAAATAATAAATAAAAATATCAGTTAAGCAAGATTCAATCTTATCAGTTAAGCAAGATTCAATCTTAAGTATAACACTCACTGTGCTACCTATTTTATAAAGATTTACTCGAAGAATTCATGAGGCGCTTAAACCAATTATAAAACATTGGTACCTCAAGAATTTTTAAAAATACACGCACAACATTCTGAAAATATATGGTACACATATTTTTTTCAATCAAATCCATCAAAATCTGAAACTTCACTGTCCGAATTAAGAAGTTTTAGAAGTTCATCATCTAAACAAACTTCGGGGTCGTCCGCATCACTTTCGCTGTCTTCTGGCATTTCACCGCAGTTTTTAGAAATGTTTGTTTCAGTGAAGCCCAAAATAAATGTTGAAGTTCTGATGTTTTTCCAGGATTCGAAAAAACATTTATTTACCATTAGCTTAAAACTAGAAGTATAACTTCTGCGTTGCATCATTTTACTTTCCGTGATAATGTAGAACTACACAAACTCAAGAAAAGGTGATTTGGCGAACTGAATGCAACGAATGCACAAGTCACTGACAAATTTTGCACATGTTGTCTTTGTGTTAACCTCGGAGCGAAGCTGATGATGTCATGAGTTCGAAGCGAGTTCTTGCTCGAAGCATGAAACAAGGGCAGTTCCCTGCAAAGTTCCCCACCCCCGCCACAGATTTCTTCCGAGTTTTATCGGAGTCACCTCTCTCTCTTACTTGTCCGACCTCAATCCTATAACCTATTATTGTCGTGTCTTGTTTTAAGAGGGGTGGGTGGAATTTATTGCACATGGCTGTAACATCATTATTTTATTCCGTCTCTATTCAGATATCTTCCTGTGGGAAAAAGAATGGAACAAGCCAAAACGCTTTTTGTTACATAATTTCGCTCTGACAAAAAAAAAAGAGAGAGAGAGAGAGCTGTATACACCGCGGCTTATATACCCAAAAGTGTGGTAACTGAGTAACATGTTGCAGCCTTCCATTTCCGTTCACTAGAGCATACCGCGCACGGTATTCGCGACTCGCGGCAACTCATCGCCTTGGCGGTGGCTTGTTGAAGCTTCGGCATACAGTGATGAATAAGCAGATGCACGCTGAACTGCCCCGCACGGGGATAACTGGTTTTCCAGTTATTTGGGGAGCGGCGCCCCACGGCCCGAGCTCACCTTGTGACGGTTTCTATTGCCTCTGCGGCTTTGACGATTGCATCACCGAAGGGACAGCTGTTCATCCAGCTGATGGGGGATGGCGTCCCCACGGCCCGAGCCGATTTTCTCTTATTGTTTTGCTTTTTTCGTCTTATGTTCATATTTTGACATGTGCCCGCCTCAGTTGTAGGCTGCTGAGGTTGTGATGAGGCGCCAGCTCCGGGTTTTGTTCCTCGTTCTCTTCCCTGTCTTTTCTCTTTTATGTTACATTTTCTGTTTTTCCGGAGCTGGTTAGCTTAGACCTACCTGCATGTTTGCCGTGTGCGGTGACCCGTACAGGTGGAAATGAGGATGCTGGAGGCTGAGGTATTTGGGGGCCGGGTTGTAGTGTCTCCAGATGCCAACACTCCTCTTTGCCCTCTGCTTCACCCTAAACGGGAGGCTGGGAGCTAACCCACTCCTGGTCAGGCAGTCTGTGGCCGAGTTGCGTCCAGACTTCTAGCGGCTTGTCGTTCTGATCGGCAGGGTGGGCATGCCAAAGGGGTGTTCTCCGGGCACGGGAAAGTCTGGGTGCACGCTGAGCGTGTGTCTGCCCTACCAACTTGCTATATCCGCTGACTATCCCTAGAGCCGTGTCCTGCGTCCTCTTGGGCATGCGGACCTCCGGCTCTCCCTCGTTGGGCTCGGTAGTGGGTGGGGAGGTTGGCGGACGAATCTATTTTTCTTCTCATGGCAACACAAAGTGTTTCCCATGCTGTTAATTTGAAGCGCCGTGTGGAGGATGGGTCACCCTCCTCCGCTAAGAAACTACTCAGTTCCAACTGTAATGCTCTGTTTCTTCTAATCCATTCTGTTGATCCTGCACACTCCCTCAGTTCGAAGAGTCCTTTTTGGATTAATAAGGCTCTTCAGGCTGTTGCGGGCTCACCAAAGAGTGTTAGGAAGCTCCCGTCAGGGGATCTTCTTGTGGAGACATCTAATCCACGCCACAGTGCCTCCTTGCTGGAGACGACCGTTCTGCTGGACATTCCTGTGGAGATCTCGCCCCATGGTTTCCTCAATTCCTCTCGTGGGGTCATCAACTCCCGCGACCTGCTGGACTGCAGCGATGAGGAATTGCTGGAAGAACTTGGGGAACAACATGTCACTGGGGTTCGCCGTATTCTTTTCCGGCGGGATGGGAAGTCTATTCCCTCCCGGAACATCGTGCTGACATTTGACTCACCTACCCTGCCCACTTCCATCAAGGCGGGGTACTTGCGGCTCGATGTTCGACCGTATATCCCGAACCCCTTGAGATGTTTCAAGTGCCAGCATTACGGTCACTCCCAGCAGTCTTGCCGTAATGTAGCAAAGTGTGGGCGCTGTGGGTCGCCTGACCACTCTTTGGCGGACTGCTCCGCTGACTCGGATCACTGTGTCAACTGCGAGGGATCTCACCCGGCTTCTTCTAAGCAGTGCCCAAAGTGGATCGAGGAGCAGGCTATCCAACGCCTGAAGACGACCGAACATCTGTCTTATCCTGAAGCCAGACGGCGGATAGCTCCTCTACCATCAGGCCGGCGCTCCTATGCATCGGTTGTGGTCCAGAAGGCTACTGTTGCGGTGCAGACTGATGTGTCCTTCCCAGCGCGGTGTCCTTATGATTTTGAGGACGTCGTTGCTGCCGGTTTGGCGGCACTGGGGTCTCGCCGCATTGAATCCAAGGCGCCATTACCATCGACGCCTAATACATCCTCTGTGCAGAAAACATCCTCTGCCAGCACTGGGACCCAGTCCCATGGCGCACCCAAGAAGAGGCCGGAAAAGGTGAAATCTGGTTCCTCCCCCTCGAAACAGAGCAAGAAACCACCAAAACCTCCGGTAGCGCAGCCCTGTGTGGGTAAGCACAGCCCTGTGTTGCCTCCGGACATTGCAGATGGTCAGGAGCTGATGGACGACTCGGAGAGGTTCTAGTCGTCTGTCTTTCGTTTTTTCATCCTTTCCTTTTCTTTTTCATTCTGGCTACGCTCATTCAGTGGAATTGCCGAGGTCTGCGTTCACGCATTGACGATTTAAAAGGCTTACTGTCTTCGCACACACCTGTGTGCGTGTGTCTCCAGGAGACGAAGATTCGCACGGCGGACACTCTTTCGCTGCGCCGATACTCTATTTTTCGTAAAGATCACCAGGACGGCGTTATCGCCTGCGGTGGAGTGGCCGTCGTTGTTCCTCATGGTGTCCCTGTCACTGCGGTTGCCCTTCGGACGACTTTGCAGGCGGTGGCAGTGCGACTATCTGTGAACACTCTGCTCACGGTGTGTTCCATCTACATACCACCTACTGAAGCTGTAAGCCTTTCGGATCTGGAAGATTTAGTTGACCAACTGCCGCCTCCTTTCTTCATCTTAGGAGATTTCAATGCACACAGTCCGTTGTGGGGTTCTGCCACTCGTGACTCCCGGGGCCGTGTTGTTGAGTCCCTTCTCTCCAACTCGTCCCTCTGTCTCCACAACACCGGGGCAGTCACTTACTTTCATGAACCCACCCGCTCGTACTCAGCCATTGATCTGTCCTTGAGTTCGCCATCTTTCTATCCTGACTGGTCCTGGAGCGTGTCTGATGATCCCCTTGGCAGTGATCACTTTCCCATCTTTCTCCGTCTAGCAGGAGGCGGGTACCGTCATCCTACTCGCCCTGCTAGATGGGCTATCGATCGCGCCAGGTGGGACTCATTCACGGCTTCAGCGACCGTTACTCCAGACATGGTGACCTCGGGTACGATCAATGAAGCTGTTGCGGCGGTTACGGATTGTATTGTGCAAGCGGCAGCCTTTACCATCCCTACGTCTTCGACTAAACTTCCACGTTGTCCGCGACCTTGGTGGAATTCCACTTGCAAATCAGCTCGTCAGGCCCAACATCGGGCTTGGGGTAGGTTTCGTCGGTACCCCACCGACGCGAACCTACTTGCTTTCAAGAGAGCCAAATCTTACGCACGTTTGGTACGTCGTCGTAGCCAACGGGAATCTTGGATACGATACGTATCCGGGATTAACACCACTACCAGCTCTAAGATCGTTTGGGACAGGATCCGCAAGATTCGGGGTAAGTACCCTTCTGGGGAAATCTCCATTCTTGAGAGTGGTGGAGGAACGGTTGCTGACGCTCAGGGTATTGCTGACTGTCTGGGCGCCGCATTTTCTTCGGTGTCCAGCAGCCGCAATTACGCTGCTTCGTTCCGGCAGGTACAGCCGCGGCTTGAACGGTCCAAGGTTTCCTTTGGCCCGTTTTCCGCTACCGATTATAACAGCCCGCTGACTGCCGTCGAACTGAAGATTGCCCTGCATCGGTCCGGCCGAACATCTGTTGGACCGGACAACATCCATTATGAAATGCTGAAGCACCTTTCTCCATCCTCTCTTGAATGTCTGCTGGTCCTGTTTAACAGGATCTGGCACGAGCGTGACTTTCCCGAATCTTGGCGCACTGCCATTGTCGTTCCTGTTCTCAAACCTGGTAAAGATCCCGCTAACCCGTTGAACTACCGACCAATTGCTATGACGAGCTGCCTCTGCAAAGTTCTAGAGCGCATCATCAATTTTCGTTTCGTTTTTTATTTGGAATCACGTCACATTCTCTCACCTCATCAGAGTGGATTTCGGAAATTCCGATCCACCTCAGATCATCATCTACGACTTGAGACATCTGTCAGAGAGGCGTTTGTCCGGCGTCAGCACATGGTCTCCGTGTTCTTCGATATGGAGAAAGCTTACGACCGCACCTGGAGATACGGCATTCTCCGTGATCTGCACGAGTGCGGATTGCGGGGAAACCTACCATCTTTCATCGCCGGATTTCTCCAGGACCGGAGTTTCCGTGTGCGCGTCGGGTCGACCCTCTCTGCGTTATACCCACAAGAGCAGGGTGTCCCTCAAGGCTCCATTCTTTCTGTGACATTGTTCATCCTTCGTGTTAATCATCTTTTCACCCTACTTCCTCCGACGGTCCGTGGCACCATGTACGTGGATGATCTGCAGATCTCCTGCGCGTCTGTCAACATGCGCACTATTGAGCGGCAGCTGCAGACGGCCATTAATAAGATCTCTACCTGGGCCTCCCACAATGGATTTGGCTTCTCGACCCAGAAGACCGTTTGCGTGCATTTTTGCCGCAAACGGGGCCTTCACCCTGACCCCAGCCTCCGTCTGGGGTGTTCTACCATCCCTGTGGTGTCAGAAGTCAAGTTCCTTGGGCTAACATTTGACCGGGCACTCACCTTCCGACCTCACATCCAGTCTTTAAAGGTGAAGTGCACGAAGTCATTGAGTATCCTGAAGGTCCTCTCTCGAACATCTTGGGGGGCTGACAGGTGCTCAATGCTTCGCATTTACCATTCTCTGATTCGGTCAAAGTTAGACTTCGGTTGCATAACGTACGGTTCGGCACGTCCTTCCGTGTTGCGGCCTCTGGATCCTGTCCATCACCAGGCTCTGCGGCTATGCACTGGTGCTTTCCGTACCTCTCCCGTGCATAGCCTGTATGTCGAGGCCCATGAACCGCCGTTGTGCATCCGACGTAAGCAGCTGTCTCTTCAATTCTTCACCAAGTTGAAGTCTCTTCCTGATCATCCACTGCATGGTTCCATTTTCCAACCACAATGTGTCCGCCTATTCTCACACCGGCCTTCCTGTGTTCCGACGTTTGGGATTCGGTTGTCGACCTTGGTGCGCGATGCTGGTCTAGACTTGTCAAGGATTGGTTCGACCCGGTTCTACAATGAACCGCCTTGGCGGCCGGTTCAAGCAACGGCTGACCTTTCCCTTTGTGTGTGGCCAAAGTCTTCCACTCCTGCTCTGGTGTACCAGCAGCTCTTTGCCGAGAAACAGTCTCTCTTCCCGGATTTCGTGCCTGTCTTTACTGACGGGTCGAAATCCGGTGAGGTTGTTGGTTCCGCTTTCGTGTGTGGCGATGCCTCCCATGCTGAGAGGCTTCCGCCTGAATCTACTGTCTTTTCGGCGGAGCTGCGTGCGGTACACCTCGCTTTGTGTCACATACGGTCTAGATCTCATCGTCGCGCTTTGATTTGCTCCGATTCCCAGTCCGTCATCCAAGTTTTATCTTCTCCAGAGGACACGGACTCACCTGTCATCCGTGATGTCCGTCGTCTTCTTGGAACTTTGGAGGGTGATGGCTTCCTGGTCCGATTCTGTTGGGTTCCTGGCCATGTTGGGATCAGGGGTAACGAGCTGGCAGATCTTTCTGCCAGGTCTGTTTCCTCCATGTCGCCAGCTCGGCTGCCACTGTCTTTCCGAGATTATCGGCCGTTGATCCGGAAATTTGTTATGGATGAGTGGCAGTCCCTGTGGTCTCAGCAGGGCAGCAATAAACTCTATGCCATCAAACCACAGATCGGTCTATGGAAGTCTAGTTTGCGGACGAACCGTCGTGAGGAAGTTGTTCTTGCGCGTCTCCGCATTGGGCACTGTCGTTTTACTCACCGCTTTTTGCTGTGTGGCGAGAGTGTCCCGGTGTGTGAGGCGTGCGACTGTCGTCTCACTGTCCTTCATGTTTTGTGTACTTGTGTTCGGTTTTGTGATCATCGTTTTCGTCATTTTCACTCTCATCTGTTGGACGAAGGTGCAGCTACGCTGCAAACCATTATTGGCGAAGCCTGCGACATGAAAGCAGTGTTTTCGTTTTTACAAGATATTGACTTTTTTAAACTTATCTAGATTTTAACTTGTTCACTATCATATTTCATTTTTACTACATCAGCCTGTTTTTAACCTTGTGTACGTTTTTATTGCTTTAGTTTTGTTTTGATGTCTTTTGTTTTGGCGCTCTTTGGCCAACCATGGCCCTTGCGCCATTAAAATATATTAACCAACCAACCAACCACGCTGAACTGCCCATGCGTAAAACTGATTTTCGGGGCTGGTCGCCTCACCATTTAAGAGCAGGGATTTTGCTGCCTGTTGTTCGGCAGTGAGTGGCTGATTTTTGTTCGTGGAGTTCAGTGTGTGACGTTCGCTCATGTCGTGTAAGTAAAATGAATAAAGTGGACTTTTTATTGGAACAACCCTTTAGTTTATTAAGGGATGAAGAAAAAAAAAAACGTTAAAGATTTGGGCCCACATCGACCAAATATTTGCTTGGTGAAAAAAACATAAGAATCAGTAACATTATTTTTAATACACCACAATATGAATATACAAGAAATGCATATGGCGTATTAAATCCATTTATTTCTTATGGTGTAGTAATCACAGAGATTTGCCAAGCTTTCGCACTCCACTGGGAGGCTTTTGCAAGGCAACGGTAGACATAAAAATGCAGGGAATTGCAACAGATAAGGAACAAAGATGATTTTTGAAAGTAACGTGGGTGATATCACCAGCATATTTTGTGAAATGGTTTTAGCACGTAATTACATGGTGCCATCTTTTAATAACACATGCCAAATCATTGGTAGTTCAGTAGAGATCATGTCATTGCATGCTACTTTGTTGGAGAGGATTTCGACAGTTTCCCTGATGGCAGTCTCTTTAAAGTTAGTTTAAGGAGCAATTCTTCTAATATTGTTCCATACTGGAGTGGCCGATGAATGCACGACTTCTTTGGCGAGGGCTGTATTCTGCATGTCCTGGTTGACACTTCGCACATGTTCTTTACATCTAGTGTCCAAGGATTGCTTTGTCATTCCGATATATATCTTTTCCATGTTGTCAGGATATACCAACGGTATAGCGTACACACCTGCCTTTTCTGTTTCACACTGTCTCTCCTTGCAGCTTTATACTATATGTGATAATGGGGTCGGGGACTTCATTGCTATTAATATTTTGTATTTACTACTTGCTGAAGCAGTACTTAGACCGCTAGAAGATCTCATCTTTCTAAAGTGTACCAAGAAACCCGCGAGTGTGGATCCGCTACGCTGACGATATATTCTTCATATGGGAACATGGAATAGACAAATTAAAAAATTTCACACATAAGATAAACCGTCTACATAATACGATAAAGTTCACCATGGAGCTTGAAGTGGATGGAATGTTGAGTTATTTTGATGTTGCGCTCAGAAGAAATAGAACATCCAGCTTTGATTTTAACGTTTATTATAAACCGACCGCAGTACCGAACCTTGTTTCTCCTGATTCGCACTGCCCAAAAGAGTACAAACTTTCTGCTTTTAGAGCATGGTTCTATAGAGCATATAACGTATGCCACCCTGACTACCTAAATAGCAAGGAAATTTATAATATTTATAACAAAGGTCTAAAGGCTGGATATAAGAGGGATGAAATAGACAGAATACATAGAACTGTAAGAAATTGTATAATGTCAGCAGCAACAAAATCACCCAGTAAGACAATGAAGTACGCAGCATCATCTCATATATCCCAGGCTTTGCATATTGGTTAAAGAATTTGTTACATAAATACAAAATATTAATAGCAATGAAGTCCCCGACCCCATTATCACATATAGTATCAAGCTGCAAAGAGAGACTGTGTGGAACAGAAAAGGCGGGTGTGTACGCTATACCGTTAGTATATCCTGACAACACGGAAAAGATATACATCTGAATGACAAAGCGATTCTTAGACACTAGATGTAAAAAGAACACGTGCGAAGTGTCAACCAGGACATGCAGAATACAGCCCTCACCAGAGAAGTCATGCATTCATCGGCCCCTCCAGTATGAAATAATATTAGAAGAATTGACCCTTGCACTAACTTTAAAGAGACTGCCATCAGGGAAACTGTCGAAATCCTCTCCAACAAAGTAGTGTGCAATGACATGATCTCTACTGAACTACCAATGGTTTGGCATGCGTTATTAAAAGACGGAAACAAGTCGCTGCGCACTGTGTAATTACGTGCTAAAAACATTTCACGAAATATGCTGGTGATATCACCCACATTACTTTCAAAAAACATCTTTGTTCCTTATCTGTTGCAATTCCCTGCATTTTTATGTCTACCATTGCCTTGAAAAAGCCTCCCAGTGGAGTGCGAAAGCTTGGCGAATCTCTGTGATTACTACACCATAAGAAATAAACGGATTTAATATGCTATATGCGTTTCTTGTATAAAAGAAACAGTGTAGAACTTTTAATGTGGAGTGATACAGCAAAATATCTTGGTTATAATTATACAGCAAATATCCTGTATAATTATTCTGGTGAACTGGAAGCGAAAGCAAACATACTTTGTTTTGTTTTTACTGTTTACTTTTCGGTGGTGATGTAAGCTGGACCCTACGTGGAATAAGAAACTTGAAGCCATCTTTCGGAACAAATTAAAAGTCACGAACAAACATCTCGCCACATGTCAAATTGTGTTAAATTTAAATTATTTGGCAAAGTAGATATATGAACACAGCTTGATGAAGGGTATCAGCTTTCAGTTAGAGTTCATAATGAACTGGTTGACAAAAATAGATATGTTTTAAATAGAATTACTGACAGTCTAAAATTTTGCGGAAGTAATGAGCTTGCCTTAAGAGTTATTAATGAATCTGAAGATTCTCTTAACAGAGGCGTGTTTCTCAATTTAGTTAGTGAAATTGCAAAATTGGACAGTAAGTTGAACGAACATTTACAAAGTTCGAAAATTTTAAAATATATCTCTGCCACAATACAAAATGAATTGTTGGATTGTATATACGATATTTACAAAGATTGTCTTCAGGAAGTTGTCAATGCAGCAATGTTTGTATCCGTTCAAGCTGATGAAACAATGGACATATCTAATAAATCGCAGCTTGTAGTTATTCTCTGTTTTGTCCATTGTACAAAAGTTGTTTAACATTTTCATAGCTTTTCGCAAATAAAAGACAGATCTGCTGGCTGGAATATCTTCCCGTATACTAGAGGAATTGCAGCCATACCATTTAAAAGACAATTTAATTTTGCAAACTTATGATGGAGCTGCAGTAATGCATGGTGAACTCTGTGGTGTTCAGAAACTTGTCAGAGACGTCTATTCTCATGCCTACTTTTTACACTGCTACGCGCACCAACTGAACTTAATTAAGCAACAGGTTTGTTCTACAGTTACTCCGGTGAGAATATTCTTTGCAAATCTGACGGCATTTTCGTCCTTCTCAACATCAAGCAAAAGAACAGACTTATTACAAAAAGAGTGCCAAAGGCGATTACCATGTGCTGTTATAACTCAGTGGAATTGTTTTGAAAGAATCTGCGAAGAATCTGGGTGGGATGCAGTATCAATAAGAAAAGCAAGTGGCCTAATGAAATTTCTTGAAGATGCAGAATTTCTTTTCTTCCTCAAGTTTATCAGTGAAATTATGCCTCACATTGATATATTTTATAATATTTTACAGAAAAAGATTAGCACACATATTTCTGTCAGCCATCATTTTCAGAACTTCCAAAAATCTGTACATGATATCCGATATAAAATGTCTGAAATATCTGTTAATGTTAACCTGTCTTCTGGGTCTAAAAGAAGAAAGCAAGACAACATAATGGCTTGTGCAGTAGAGTGCTGCAACTTAATTTCGAACCAGGCACAACACAGATTGGGAGCAACTGAACACCTAGAATGTTTCAGTTTAGTGGATCTTGCGAAATTTCTTGAATTTCAGAAAAAAATTTCCTAGTGATGTAATACGAAGTTACACAAATTTCTATCCTTTTATTAACAGCGAAAACCTTCAAACGGAACTCAAAAGTTCTTTACAGCAGCAAAGAATTCAGAGATTCCAAGTCCATTGTCAATTTGTACTGTTTTTTGACAGAAAATTATTTACAGATTGATTTTTCAGAAGCAATAAAAATTCTAAACGTAGCTCTAACTTCTCCCATTGTGACAGCTGAATCTGAAAGATGTTTCAATACTTTGAAGCATGTAAAAACTTGCTTATGTAATACAATGGGGCAAGAACGGTTAAATGCCTTAACTGTATTATCTGTTGAGAAAAAGTTTATTTCAGAAATTGACAATTTTAACACAAAGGTTATCCTGAAGTTTGCCGAGCAAAAAAAAAAAAAACAGAAGAGCTCAGTTCCTTTATAAGTGAGGTAAGACAAAAACCTAAACTTTTATTTTATGTTATACAATACTGCATATACACTGAAGAGCAATTGAATTAGAGACAGCTGGCGTTATGCAAATATGGCGCTGTATGCGGACTTGTAACAGAAACGTCATGACGTATGCAGCGATCCGACAATATAAGGAGTGATGCAATGGGAATCAGTAAGAGTCTGACACAATATGGGTAAGACGAAGGATCTAAGCACCTTTGATCATGGGCAAATTGTCAGGGCCGGATGAATGGGTCACTCCATCTTGGAAGTCGTGCAGGCACTGGGATTTTCACGAGCCACTGTGTCACAGTTGCACCATGAGTACATCGAATCTGGTGAAACCATCCCTGCAAGGGACAACTGCCGTGGACAACAGCGTGTGACTGAGTGGGGTCATAGTTGGCTAGCTCACATTGCAATAGCGGATAGACGGGCCACAGTGCAAGAAATCACTCAGCAATTTAACGCTGGTGCACAAAAACGTGTAAGCAGCCACACCATCCAGAACCATCTCCTCGCTATGGGGTACAGAAGCCATCGTCCCACGAGGGTACCGCTGCTGACCGCACATCACAGGGTGCAAAGATTAGCATGGGCGCGGGAACATCGCCACTGGACCCTAGACATGTGGGAAAATGTTGCCTAGACTGATGAGTCGAGATTCACATTGGTACATGCGAATGGCAGGATATGAGTACGGCGCTAACCACGTGAAGTGATGGATCCTTCTTGCCAGCAGGGTACTGTTCAAGCTGGTAAGGGTGGCATTCTCGTCTGGGGACTGTTTACGTAGACTGAAATGGGACCACTGGTACGTGTGACATCGTCCCTCAAAGGTCAACGTTACCTGGATATCCTGGATGACCATTTGCTCCCGTTTGTGCATCTTCAACATCCCACTGGGGACCTCATCCTGCAACAAGACAATGCACTATGCCATCGCTCCCGAATTGTATCCGAATGGTTGGATGAACACTCCACCGACTTGATCTCGCTTCTTTGGCCAGCTAGGTCACCTGACCTCAATCCCGTCGAGCACATCTGGGATGCCATCAAGAGAGATGTTCGAGGCTCTGACCCCCTCCATCAAATCTTCATGAACTGTGGGAGCTTGTTCAGGGGTCATGGATCCGTATAGCTTCCCAACGCTTCCGGTGTCTTGTAGAGTCCATGCCGAGACGAATCGCCGCTGTCATCAGGGCGAAAGGTGGTGCTACAAGTTACTAGACGGGTATCTCTAATTCAATTGCTCTTCAGTGTATATACTGTAAATAAAATTTCTACTTCATTCTATACAGTTAAGTATGATTTCAACAAGTGGCGTTTGGAAACCTCACAATCAACTGAAATTATATTTCGCAGTACGGAAGAAGTTTGAGAGCAATATCAAAAATATTTAGCCCCAGATAAATTTTAGGTCACCCTACGCCACTGTTTCTCCCCATATGTATAAAATTTTCAAGAAAACTGAATTTGTTTTCAGTAAGAATTGCATATGCAATTGACGTTATGTGTGCTATCATATTTAGTTTTAGAATTGCAAAATGTGTGGTTTTCATGGCATGTTCTTCAAGGGGTAAATGCTATTAAAAAACATGTGTGCAAATGTTTTTAATGTAATATCTGTTTGATCTCAAGATATTGTGTTCTTATAAATTCATTTCAACTCAATAGAGAAACTCAAATGAGTAAAATTTATATTTCTCTGTTTTTCAGCTAAAAGTGCAAGAATGTTTTATGAACCAAGAAATATCACATTCTGCAGTATTTGTGAAGGTGAAGACTGTGCAGATAAGTGTAACCTAGTCACAGATGGAAAAGGTCATGCTGCTCATATCTCTACCAAAATGCTGATCGTGCTGTTCTCTGTAATACTGACTTCAAAAATGTGTTGCGACATATGAAGTGCAGCACAAAAAGCAGTTTTCTTTGATCATTGCATTTGTCATCTGCATTATGGCTTTGAAAAAAGATTATCTATTAACAATTAGTACTTAAAAGATTTGTAATATGGAGTAAAACCCATCAGAAGAAATGCTCTAGGATGGTATAAATAATAAAAGATTTTTTGAAGTGTTTTTTTTATATATGAATTACATGAAAGGTAATTTTTTAACACCTACCTGTGGATGATATTTTAGATTTAGTTGAGAGTTTTATTAATTTATTACTTTTTAGGTCTGCTCTATCAAAGTATTTTTGTATTGTTCCTCATGAATCAATAAAGTGCCTTTTACACTGTTCAGCATTTTTGCATTCTGTGCCTTTAGAATGTGAGAAATAGATGTAAAATGTATTTGTTAAACCTTTATATATATTTAATTATATCCTGCTGATCTATGTAACTCTGAAACAGTTTGTACAGAACACTATTTGATAAAATCATAAGTGAGAAAGAAAAACTTGTTTAGTTGAGGAAATCAAAATAATGAGAACTGGTGGCTAACTGTTTCAGTTATATTCATTGTAGAATAATGAAATAAATCTTAGTTGCTAATAAAATGCATGGATATTTTTTCTGAGGAATAATAAATAGATGAAATTCAAAAATAATGCAAAATATTTCATGTGCATTTTGATCACATTCAAAATATTTTTGTTCATTCACAAACACTATGCACATAATTTTGAAAATTGTAATTTGTTTTATAAAGCATTGAAATGTTAATTTTTTTTTGAAAAATTCCACAGTATTCCTTTCAGAATGAACAACATTAGTTAAAATTCAGTGATAATTTATAAGAGGTGAAGTTCTTGTTGTACTTAACCTAATACCGTGGGGAACTATTCTGATGTCTGACAAAGCTAAATGAATGTGCTGATCTTATTCTGTGTGAAGTTCCGTACTGCAGAACTTTTCTTTAATTGGACTATGTGAATTATATCTCCTGTCAGGCAAATCATAAGTATACGAGTGTGCATAATAGAAAGAATGCTGTGTTGGATATTCCCGATTTTTGTGGGAAGATATTACTCTGTATCTTCGTAGTTTTTTGGGGGAGGGTGGGCTAGCAGAATTTTAATTTTGTAAGAAATTGGAATGTGTATTATACACATCAGTTTTTTTGTTTTCAGTCACATCGATGTGCTACTCAACATTTGAAATTTCAACACCAGGAGTTTACAAGTGTAAAGCTACACAAATAATTCAGACCCAAGACAGAAATATGCAAAATACTCATATGTATTGTCCTTTCTTAAGTAATTACTGTGCAACTCTGCAGTGAAACATACCTTCAGATGGTGAAGCCTACCACTGATAAGATGGTCAGTTGTTTTCTGTTGTAGTGTGTGTTCATGCAACATGCAGCTGTTGGAGGTGCTAGCTAGCTGAGTTGGTAAATGCATCTGTTTGATTTAAAACGTGTCTAGAGAACATACAAGCCATGGCAGGTTGCTGAGGCCACCATAATTACCCGTTGATATGCAAGCACTGTATCGGTGACCATTGTTCTGTTATAGTATTGAGCAATTCTGATGGCAGGTTGAACATTGAGGTAGGTGGGTTCTCAGAATGTGTGGAATGAGGACCACAATTGTTGACCTGTTGTGCACGATGTGTGTTAACCAAGAGTGAACACTTCCATGTCACTGGTTGGGATGTCTCCAGATGATGTCTTACCATTTGGAGTATGCATCTATCTATGAGGTGCATATGCTCATTAATAAATAAAGGCCAATAAGTGTAAATATTTTGCATATTTCAGTTCTAAACCATACCTAGTTTTGTGTGTCTCGCAATTCTGTTGGTGCTGTGGTTTGAAAAGTTTTACACTTATTCCTGGTTTTTAAGGTTCCATGTTGAGTTGCATTGCTTGCTGAAGTAAAGTCATGTCATGTCATAAACAAAATATGGTTTCTAACAAGAAAACAAACAAATGGCAGTTAACAATCAGCACAAAGTTCTGGTCCTAAAGATAGTTTACCTCTTTCAGCAACAACAAAATGTTTGAGTGGAATATGAGAACTGTTATTATTTATTTCATTTAAAATTAGCCAAAACTTTAGTATAGTTTTTGAATCACCTTGGAAAATAAATAAAAAATGTAGTTGTTTAGTGAAACTATTCCTTATATATTTAATTTGGAACATATATCTTCTAAGTTTATGTGGTTATAATATTTCACAGTGCAATACTTAATATAAATAGTTTTTTCATGTTATATTCACTAATAAATGTTTTCTGTATATTAGTTAGCATATTTCTCTCTGCCTTCTGCCCATAAGCAGTTTACTCATTAGCAAATCCTCTTAAGGCAATGGTCATAAAAAAAAAAAAAAACAGGATTCACTTTTTAAAATATAATCAAGATTACATCATTATTTAAGATTTTAGAGTATTGATGTTATGAGAAGTCAGTTGCCCCATGGAGGCTTAGTGTGTTTTGATTCATATCCACAGTGTCAGAAGTATCTTAAGCCAAACATAGGCATTTACTTGTGTCTGTTGACCATGGTGTTTCGCCTCCACAGACATTCGTACTACACATCTTTATCTCCTGTTTTTATTATGGTTGTGGGATGGCATGTACTTTTTTCAATAGCTTCTTGAAAATTTTCTTTAGCTAATTTTTTATCTTTTAATTAAATTTTCCATGTATAAAATGTTGTTTTAGGTTATTTCAGTTTTGAATTTTGTTTTATGAGTACTGATTTGTCAGTTTTTTTTACATTTCTATGTTTGGGTGTTCTGTTGTTCACATGGATGTAAGGTCTTATTCATACCATATTTGCTGCTCTTCATTTGTAGTGTTATATTAATAAATTTTAAGCTACATAGTTCTGATTTTGACTTCTTTTAATTTTCTAAATTTTAAACTATAGGTCTGGAAAAGTAAAAGATGCCAAAATTAAAATGTAAAGGTGGGATTAGGTGAATGAAATAGAAAACTTAAGGTGCTGAAGTTGATACATTTTAAATTATAAAACTCAAAGAATTTAAATAAAAATCTCTGAAACAAACATCAAGTGCAGAAACAAACCTGGCAACATTTCATGGTGGAATTGTTTTCCATGAAAATCTTATAACAAAATCAAACTGTTTATATGATGAAACTGTCATCAAACACATTAAAGGAATGTAATTTTAAAGATGTGAATTATATTTTTCAACCCACATTTAGCATAAGTCCATTCTGAATGAGTTTTAATGTGAATCATGAACAAACAATTTAATTTTTCTCTAACTATATTCTATAGGAAAAATTCCTTGGATCTTTCCCATAATATGAAATTCAATTCAGATTTATTCACACATAGCTGCTCATGTTATCACTGAAGCATATATCATATGTATTAATTCAAACTTACTTATTTGTATATTCATATCTTGAACACATTCCTTCAAGAAACCAGAATGCACCAACTTTTTCTGGGGACCAAGAGATTATTTGGCTATAAATTAATGAAACACCAGTTTCATGATATAAAACAGAAATCATTTACAAACAAAAAGTATGGAATAGTAGTAGTTGTAAGATTTTAAAAAAATGCTTTTCAAATTTCCATAAGTTTACAAAACATTTTACAGCAGAGTTTCACCTCACTTCGTTGCATGCCATGATGCTAGCTTTATAAGACAAGTCCTAGGATCAATTTTAGTCATGTACATAGTAGCATTGACTACTATGTACAGTGTTTTTATTTCAGATAAAAATGTTTCAAAACTGGAGAAGTCATACAGATATCTTGGGAAAAAAACCTTTATTGGGAGTGCAAAGGATAAAGTAGTACAGTCTATTTATAAAAGAGTTTATTACTGTGAGAGATGAATTGGCATGAAAGAAATAAAAGCTATCTGCAGTTTCCCAACTTTCTAACTATGAGTGCTTCAGTGTTCAAGAAAGGAAAAAAAGATCCCCCTTTTGATAAGATTTTAGTCCATTTGATGTGTTGTTAACTGAATATCTTGTTTTTATTATATATAAACTTTATTAGATCTAACCACAGCTAGTAAGGTTTTTATAATAGATATATAAATAGATGCCTGTCTCGTAACCTGTCTTCCCAAAATAATTTTGTGTTTAATTAACAAAAGGGAGAAGATATAATATGACTATTTATATCTTCTCCCTTTTTGTTAATTAAATTGTTGAGAAATAAAAATACCAAAACTCACCTTCATTTAATTAGGCTTTAATTAACAAAAAGAAATATGGCTGTTGTGTTAACCATATATGTTTTACTTCCTCACTAATTCAAATGGAGATCACACAATTAACATACAGCAGATGTAAACAATGAGGACTGCTGCCAACTCCTGAATCGTTAATATTAGAATACAGTACAATATCACATTCACTCCTCTCTAAAAATTAGTTACATAGTCAGACAGGTGTGCAGGATGGCATCTGGAATGAGTAGGGTGCAGTGCTTCATCAGAGTCCTCAGTAGCAGTCGGTGATAGTTCGTTAGCCTCAACTCTATTAGTCCCATATTCAAGATTAGTAGTGGGTGCTGAGTCAGTAGTTTGAGGGATTTCTTATCTCTGACAATCATTCACCTCTCTAGGTTGTTCTCCTGTAGGAGCTAGATGCCGAGTTTAAAACAGTAGTTTCTCGCCCATCAGGGAATCTGACAAAGGCATAATCAGGGTTAGATTCTATTAGCTCTACCTCTTCCACAATAGGGTCATATTTACTAGAGCAAACATTCTTTTTTAAAAGAGCAGGACCAGATTTAGTTAACCAGTTTTGAATTGAACTCCCATTAGAAGATCTTCTAGGGTGGTTAAACATCCTCTCGTGTGGGGTTGCATTTGTTGGCGTTCATAGATGCATAGAAGAGAGCGAATAGAGTGCAGAGCATGGTCCAGTACCTCCTCCCATCGCTCAGTTTTTATGTTATTAGACCTAAGAGCAAGTGTTATAGTCTTCCATATTATCCCATTGTACCTTTCAACTTGTCCGTTCCCTCTAGGATTGAAGGGGGTGGTTCAACTAGTAGCAACGCCATGTGAATTTAGAAATGACTTCAGTTCTTGAGACATAAATATTGCTCCTCTATCAGAATGTATATAAGCAGGTAGCCCAAATACAGAGAACAGATTTTTTAAAAGTCTTATCACAGTGGCTATTGAAACATCAGTACATGGTAGAGCGAAAGGAAACCTTGAGTATTCATCTACAATAGTGAAAAAATACTGATTTTGAGACTTCCCTGGTAAAGGATCTTTGAAATCTAGATTTAGTCCCGCAAAAGGAGATGTAGCTTTTATTAGTTTCCCTCGATATTGGTTAAAATGTGGCTTTAGTTCTGCGCAAACAGAGCATGAGTTAGTGATCTTTTTTACATCTTCAATAGAATAAGGTAGGTTTTTTTGCACGAACCCAATGACTCATTCGTGTTATTCCAGGGTGGCAAAGAGCCTCATGTAAGGCACTAAGATTCATGGCCTGGTTTATCGCAGCAGTTATTCTCGAGAGGGTATCAGCGGGCACATTCTCATTCTCCGGTCTGTAGATTATATCAAACTTGAAACAAGCTAATTTTAGACGCCATCTCAAGATCTTTTCATTTTTTATTTTACTAGAATAACACTGATCGAACATAAAAGAGACGGAACGTTGATCAGTAACTACTAGAGATAGGATTTCTGCGTTCAGCATGCAGTACAAAATTTTATGCGGGCATGTATATAGATTCCACATGGGATCATAAACATGTAAAATAAACTTATTTTAACACCCCTTATGTGCCTTCTCTAGCACGCAAAAGCCCTTTCTGAACACAATTTTGAATCTTGCACGCAAACCAAATATCTGCACCCGAAATGAACGCAGAATTTACTTTTTTTTTTATGTAAAATTTACAGTTAATCTACCCTTTTTTATGTGCATCTCTGAGAGAGAAACCACAAGAAAGGGAAAATTGCGGAAGTACAGATTAGTGCATTCATTTCTCTCCCCCGCGCAATGAAATAGGCGCAGTCCAGAAGAAGAAGGGAGAAGAACTAAAGCAGCACACTCACGGGTTAGTTCACATTCTTTTTCTTCCTCCCTCCCTCCCCCACAATGAAATGGGCACAGTCCAGAAGAAGGAGGAAGAAGAACGAAAGCAGCACATGCACGGTTTGTTCGCATTCCTTTTTCTCTCCCTTCAGCAGCAAATAGACACAAAACAAAAATGAGTAAAATCTAAAATCTACAGTATTCTAAAGGACTGTCAAAATGAGGGGTTTGAAATTTACGGTACTCTGATTTTGTGTACGTATTGTGACAAGAAAATCATAGTGGATGATAAACACCAAAACCTGCCATTGAAGAGACACGTGGAATCAGTCACTCACAAAAAGAACAAAGAAATTAGAACAAAAACCAAGGAAAGCAGTACAAAATGTCCGTTCATTGCGGGTGCTTTTCGACAAGTATCTAAGAAAGCCGACCAAGTCAACCAGTTTAATGTTGATATTGCCGCTGCTCTAATGGAATCAGGAATCCCTTTGTCTAAAGTCAACCAGTTTAATGTTGATATTGCCGCTGCTCTAATGGAATCAGGAATCTTTTTGTCTAAAGTCAACCATTCTTCCCTAAAAGAATTTCTGGTAAAATACACGCAAAGAAGAATCCCCGATGAGAGCACTCTGAGGAACTACGTGGATGTGAACTATGATGCCACTATACTTAAGATCAAAAGTATTATAGGATATTCTCCAGTGGCATTCATTCTGGACAAAACAACAGATGCTCAAAAGAGATATGTCCTTTCCATTCTTGTTGCTCCTTTGAACGGAGAACCATCTCGCATCGTGTTATTCAAAATGTATCATTTGGAGAAAGCAAATATTTGCACCGTAATGCAAGCATTCAATGATGCTTGTTCGAAGTTGTTGCCAGAAATTCATTACGTCAAGGTATGGTTGGTGGTCGCAGATCAGGCGTCTTACATGCTGAAAGCATGTTTGCACCTGAAGCCTCACTATCCCAACTTACAGCACATTACCTGCTTGGTGCACTCCTTGCATAGAGTTTGCCCAGCGAGAATTAATATGTTCTAGCAAACCACCCAACTTGCCCTTCCTCCAGAACCTGTGAGCATCAGGTGGGGCACCTGGATCCCTGCTGTGGTATACTAATGTCTAAACTTTGCCAAGATCAAGGATTTCATTGTGCAACTTGAAGAAGATGGTAGTGCAGCAGTTACAAAAATCAAATCTCCTGGGCAGTAAGGATCTGGAAAAAGATTTGTATGAGGCATACAACTACAAGTTCATTGTAGACAGCATCAAGAAGCTTGAAGAACGGAACCTAGAAAAGCAAATACAGTGGGATATTTTTAAGGAAGTGGAAAGCCGTGTGGATGACTTTGCCAAGACAAAGCTGGACAATTCTCTTCGGAAGAACCCAGACGTCATTGCCTTCACGAGTAAGAATCAAGATCTTGACATTTGCATAAAGACCACGTTTGCGCCTCTAGTGAGCGTGAAGGTGGAGAGATCTTTCTCTCAGTGCAAAAATTTTTAACTGACAAGCTGCAGAATATGATTTTCCAGAACATTGAAAAAATGTGTTTTGTGCGACAGAATTACTTTGTATGGAATGAAAAAGAAAAAATTATATAGAAATAACATGGCAAGTCATTTATTTTTATTACATTAAAAGATTGTGAACTTTAAAATATTGTGTAGCTCTACATTTAATATCGCATGCAATAGGAAAAGAAAATTTGCACGCAATTTAGTAAAAATTTGCACGCAAGAATCCTAACTCTAGTAATTACTTCAAAATGCCTACCAATCAAGTAATGCAGCCAATAACTTAACGATTCAACAATGGCATAAGCTTCCTTTTGTATTGAAGAGTGTCGCTGTTCAGACCTGCTGAGGGTTCTAGCGAAGAAAGCAACATGTCTTCCTGCTTGGCTCACAGAAGCGGCTATAGCAAAATTAGACACATCAGTTTCTACCCGAAAAGGTATTGCGTCATCTATTGCACCTAGTGCCGCTTTAGCCACGTCATTTTTCAAAGCACAAAATACTGAAGTAGCTTCTTCAGATAGAGGAAAACGGGGGTTTTCACTAAAGGTCGAATCTTTTAAGAGAATCTAGGTATCCATTTACTGTAGTGTGAAAACATACCAAGAGCACGTCTTAAGCAAGCTTCATCTTTAGGTATAGGTAGATTAAGAAGAGGTCCAAGTCGATTCGGGTCTGACTTGATAGTTTTGTTAGAGATTATGTACCCAAGTAAATTTACAGTCCTAACAGAAAACTGACATTTCCCCCTGTTCAACGTGATATTATTTTTCTCAACAGCAGCTAGGAACTTTGGCAGATTCATGTCGTGATCATTTTGATTTTTCCCACAAACAGTAACGTCATCCAGGTATGGAAAAACGTTTTCTAGGCTCTCATCGTGGACAATTCTATCAATCACTCTTTGAAAACAAGCCACTCCATTTGTAACTCTGAAGGAAACACGTAGGAATTAGTAGAGCTTCCCACATGCTTCGAAAGCAGTGTATGGCTTCTTAGACTCCAGGATGGGTACTTGGTGATATGCACTTTTCAGATCTATGACACTGTACACCTCATTTGCCAAAACTTTTGCAATTATCTCTTCTATTCTTGGTAGAGGGTAAGCATCCAACATTGTAAATTCATTTATGGTTTGTGAATAATCTACAAACCTCCTAGCCTTGTGATTTTCTCCTGTAACAACAAAAGCCTGAGCATGCCATGGAGAATTACTAGGCTCAATCACACCTTCATGTAGGAGCTTTTCAATTTCTGTAGCCAGAAACTGACTATCACCTTTTGAGTGTATTCTAGACTTTGTAGCTTGTAGGCACACAATCCAAAGTAAGGTTAGCAAATAGAGAGACTGGAGGCACATTTGCAACGGTCAAGCCACAAATCCTGAGTGGTGGCTGTAAACCATGGAGGACAACTTCCACAGAGGTATGACACTGTAGTGTGTCTACTCCGATTATGGCATCAGAGCAAAGATCTCTCATAATTAACATCACTATGTTTTTATAAGTGTGTCCCTCCATTTCAATATTAACTCTACAACGGCCTATAACTTCGGTGAATAGTGAGGAGTTGGCCATAGCGACTTTGCCACTATAAGGTAGTACTTGTATATGACATTTATTTACAACAGTCATATCTATGGGTAAAAGTATTCCGTCATCCGTTGTTTCAGTCAGACACGCTCCGTCTCCATCAAACTCTTTGCCGTAACAAAAAAAAAAAAAGCAGATTGTTTTTTTTTTTTTTTTTTACTGAAAACGTAAAAAAAAATTCACTGCACCGTCGAGGAAGGATCCTTTATGCGCATTTGTGCCACATCAATCTTTAAACGAATTTGGATGGGGGTTCCGCTCAATCTCGCCGGGCCAAGACGTGTGACGTTCCCCAGTACGTAATTCCTTCAGCTCTCTTTGGACTCCGGCGCCTTGTTGAGTTCGCGAAGACCATGAGATGATATACCACCCAGCGATGCGTGCGCATCTTCGGCTTTACTGACGATGCACTGAGGGGAGTCCGCCAGTCCGGAAGGAAGAGCTATTTGTTTCTCCTCGCTGGCGCGTGCAGGTGTTTATGTTTCGGATTGCATTTCTTTGTTTGTGCATTTTATTGTTAATGAGCAGTTGCAATGCTGTTGTTAGGCTAGTCTAGTAAGAAGTACTACTCTTCGAAGAATGTGTTGAAAGGAAAACATTACAGATTTATGCATCATCCAGTTTTGTCATTTTGCGTCAACACATGTTTGCAAGTAAGCTTTTTATTTATGTGATTTTTTTTTTAATTATTCGTGCATGAGACGTAAGACATTAAGTACACTGCAACAATGAAATTCATTACAGAAGATAACTCTGAGAAATTGAAGCAGCTGGAAGCTGGTGTGAAAAATAAGTGAAAATGGGATTGGTTGAAGGAAGCTGACAAAAAAGGATGCAAGTATTTGGAATGATGTCACAAAATCTGACAACCTGGACATTGTATTGCATGTTATGTGGAAAAACACTGTCATATGGGAACAATGGTAAACAAGTTCTTCGGGTCCACAGTGAAGATCCAAAGCATCAGAAGGCTATGGTGACCCGTTCATTTATGGAAATATTTCCTGGAGCAACTGAAAGAGCAGCATGCAAGAGTATGAGTGACAGAATTACTGATCTGAGAGCCGTAACAGCTTCTTTCATGAGTGAACATTGTTTGCCTTTTTCACTTGCACCAGAACTAGTTGCCTTTGCCCAAAGGTTAGAACAAGATAAACCTGCACTGAATAGACTAAGCCTCTCAGCAACTAGTGCTACTTACATTAACATGTATGGTTTAGCAAAAAGTATGCTTTCTGAACTTCAGCATTCTGTCCATGCCAGTGGTGGATTATTTTCCATTAACGCTGATGAAGCGACAAGCAACAGCTGTGTAAAAATTGTAAACGTTATAAGATTTTATCATGAGACACTAAAAAAAGTTATTACAACACATTTAGGATCGCCAGATGAAAATCTTGCAAATTCAGCAAATGTATCAAATGTAATCAAAAGAATTTTGGCAAAAAATAATTTTGAGTTCTCTTCCATTATTTCGTGTTTGATGGATAGCTGTGCAACAATGAGGGGTGTAAAATCGGGAGTAAAAACATTATTGCGATTTGGGGATGATGGTAACCCACATTTGCTTGATTGGAGGTGATCCTGTTCACATTGTTCACAATATTTCAAAGATATTTTTCAGCGATTTTGGTTCTATTTCAGATGTTGAGAAGTTTTGTATGGATATATTTGTTTATGTTGAAAAATCTCCCAAAGCCAGGCAACTGTTTAATGATATGCAGCAGTCTCTGAATTGTGAATTTTTTTTTTAGAATTCTTAGGCCAGTTTCGTCGCACCTTTTGCAGGTTTTGCCAGTTGTGGAGCATGTAAACAGACTGAAAAATGCTCTCTCAGTATATTTTTACAGTTTCCTTGATCCTGAAGAAAAGAAGTTGTACAAAAACACAATTGAAAGCATTTAAAAGTCATGTAAGGTATCCTGTGTTCAGAAGTGCTCTATTGAATCGGTACAATCTTACCTGCAGAAGTTTAGTGTGTCTCAGTCAATATCACAATCGGAAAGGCTCAACCGAATATTGCTTCAGTTATTCCATCACCCGACTCAGCTGCAAGTTATGTGGGGATTGTACTTGCAAATCCTTCCAAAGTTCCAAAAATTTTGCAAGTTCTGTCAACATGAGAAACCAATTATTCACTGCTTACATGTGAAAATGTTTGGCTTGGTGAAAAAATTTGTTGCTTCCTTTGTCCGAGTAGAATGTGTGCCCACAAATGTGAATGAATTTCTCCAATTTGATTTGCATGATGTGAGTTTGCAGTTGAGCAACAAGTATTTGTCTGTGGGTACATATACCCCCCTTGTCACAAGTGCAACATTAGCTAAGTGTCCATGGGTGTCAGCATTTTACACAAAGCTTAGAGATGCATATATTGCTACAACTAAATCACTTCAGAAAAAATTGCCACTTCGAAACAAAATCCTTATAAGTCTCTCTGCACTTCATCCTTTGCAACGCAAAGAAACCTCATCAATTGCAGCTTTCCATTTTTTGGCCAAGTCATTGCCAAATGTCATTTCTGCAGAAAGCCTTATCAAACTTCAAGAGGAGGTGAAAATGCTGGCAGTCGATTCTGATGTTGACCGAATGGAAACCATGAATCTGATGGAGAATAATAGAAACTACAGAATAGATGTTGATTGGTGGTCTTTAATTTTTTTCCCTGCAGGATGTGACTTTGGATTAAGATGTTGGTGGTCCTCATTATAAGATGATAGCAAGGCTGTTGAAAGTACTTTTAAGTATATTTTCTGGCCCCGTTGTTGAAAGTTCGTTTAACATAATGGATGATATCATCACCTGTGACAAATCAATTATGAAGCTGTATCTTGTGTAAAACATATGCTGAAGAGTTACGGTGCTAAAGCAACAAAACTTGAAGCATCGGATGAAGTGCAAAAATCTTGTCTCAATGCATATATTGAATACCAAAAACATTCCAAAAGCGAAAAATTAAATGCTGTAGAGGAGCAAAGAAAATTCTTGCAAACTTATGCCACAACCAAAACTGTAAGAAAAACTGGAGGAAGAAAACAGGGTAAGCCAGTCATACAAGTAATGAAATCTAAGTCTCAGCCTCCTAAAAAAACAATTTCCAAAAGTCTTAAACCCCAAGAAAAAAGTGAACAAACAAAAATGAGTGCAAAATTGAAAACACCATCAGTAAATATGACAAAAAACTTGCCAATACATAAGGCATTCTGTAAACCCACGAGAGGTGAAAACAGTCACTCTTCTATATCGATAAACATGCCAGTTGCAGCTAAAAGAAAGATAGCAGAAAAAAAAAGTGCAGACCAAAAAAGTCAAAATCCAGCCAAGTATAAAGCAGTTTTTCAAGTCCTGACTAGTAAGTGGTGTTGCAAGTTACATATTTGTATAACATAAGCATTTGTATAATTGAGCCTTCATTGCCTTTTTGGGAGTTCTGTGCAGTACAAAAACCCTGAAATAGAGTTCATTTGTACTTTTTTCAAAGAAAAAAACAATTATATAGGTATATTCTTCAAATTTTATATATCTGTACTCGCTAGTATAGTACGTTACACGATTTATGTACGTTGCTTCAAATTTTATATTCATGTATGTCACTTTAGCCCCCCCCGAGAAACTATATGTGCACCTGTAAAAGTTCAGTCGTGGAGATTTAGTTTACTTTGACTCATGGTCTGATCAATAGAACTTAATGAACTTCCTGTGGCTGCCCCGGTGCCGCAGTGGTCTAAGCGATGGCTTCTGATCATTCGCCCGAAAGGGGTCCGGGTTCGAATACCGGTGAGACATGGATGTTGTGTTTGTCTTATGGCACTGGCTCCCTCCCTTCCCTGGAACCAGTAGCTCTAAATTAGGGACGGGAGATTGCTTATAGCCCATTGAGTTCCTCACAGTGGTCGTTAAACCTCCAATCAAAAAAAAAAAAAAAAAAGAACTTCCTGTGTCTATTAGAGCATTCGCCTTTACTTTGTTTTTTAATTGCTACTGTAGACTTCGAAAGGCGGGTGAGTGCAGCAGCCAAAACTGAGGCAGTTGAAGCAGAGGTGACTATAGTAGGTCTAGTAGTTTTTGATTTACAAACTCTCTGAAAGTGTCCTTTCTTCCCAAATGTTTGACATGCAACATTTCTGGCAGGGCAAGATGTTCTAGGGTGGTGATTACCTCCACAAAAATAGCACTTTTCTGTTCCAGTCAAAGCAGCAGTTGTCGTAATGGATGTACCAGTATTTATCTCAACACAATCATTTATGTGAGTAGCAGCTGCAGCATCCTTCAGTCCCGAGTAACAAACAGAGTGGTGTTCTGCCATTTCCAAAGCCCTAGCTTGGTCGAAAGCAGCTTCTAGAGAGAAAAGTGTTTTCTAAAAGTCGCTGACATATTCGAGTGCACTTCAATCTGCTAATGAAGGCATCTCTAATTCATTCTTATTTTGCTCAGCTGAGACACTTTTAAAGTTGCAATCTTTACTCATTTGTTTTAAGACCTGAAGATACTGATCTATAGACTCTTTGGCTAGTTGACGTCGTGTTGCCAAACTATGTTAGCTGTAGATCTCGTTCTTAGGCCTAACGTATAAAGATTTCAAAATAGCTGTAGCATCAATATAAGTTCTACATTCACTGATATACTGAAATACATTAGGTGCGACATAATTAGTTAATAGTGGCAATTTACTGTTTTCAGATACTCCATCAATGTAGCCTAAGAAGTTTTTGAACATTTGCTTCCAATGTACCCACTGCCTGTCAGCAGATGTGGCAGATTGCTCCACATCAAATCTTTCCGGTCGTAAATACTTGTCCATGACTATTTATATCTTCTCCCATTTTGATAATTAAATTGTTGAAAAATAAAAATACCAAAACTCACCTTCATTTAATTAGGCTTTAAAAAGGAAATACAGCTGTCGTGTTAACCATATTTGTTTCACTTCCTTGCTAATTTGAACGGAGATCACACAATTAACATACTCGCAGCGGATGTAAACAATGAGGGCTGCTGCCAACTCCTGATATGTTAATATTAGAATAAAATACAATTGTATCACACCTACCTCCTTAGAAAAAGCAATTCAATGGATTATTGACACAACTAAACAATATGGATAAAACACAGACAGTCAAAAAGTTGATTTTTGATTATAAAAAGAAATTAAAGAACATCAATCAAAACACACAAAAAAAAAGAAATAATTTTTCAGGTTCTTTTCCCTTATTAGAGGAATAAGTGGGAAATTTTTAAGATTAATGAAGAAACACAAAATTATTTTTGGTCATTCTGTTCAAAATATTGGTGATTTGGTTTTAAGAAAAAAATCTAATAGAAATATTTTACAATCAGCAGGTGTATATGAAATTCCTATTGTTTCACAAGATTCTGGAAACCAAATCTCTTACATAGATAGTACAAAAAATAGATTAATAAAAAGATTACATCAACGTATGAAAAACTGGAATAAAAAAAAGGAAAGAACCACACTTATTCAATACTGTATTTTTAAGATTAATGAAGAAACACATTATTTTTGGTCATCCTGTTCAAAATATTGGTGATTTGGTTTTTAAAAAATAATCTAAACAATATGGATAAAACACAATATCCTGATTTTGAAAATATTAAAATGTTAACTACTCGTACAAAAGAAAAAGAGTTGAAGATTTCAGAGAGTGTTATAATTGAACAAAAAGAAGCATAAAATATGTAATTTACAGGACTACTACTCTTGATACAGCTTGAAGTCATTTATAAAAAGTGAAAAAATGCATAGAAAAAGACAAAGAGCATTATAAAAATTACACCATTTAATAAAAGGTTAATAATATTCTATTTGTTTCTATAAAAGATTAATAATATTCCATTCATTTCTATATTAACAGAAAAAGATTTATACTTATGACAGATATATTTACCAACTCCTTCAGTAGATGGTTGCACTTGAGATTTACTTAGATATGTAGCAAATGACCGCACCCCTTCCTTTGTTTTCCCGGCATTCAACTTTTGAATGCTACCCACAAGCAAAGAAGTCCTCATGCAGGTTGTTGATAGTCTGATGATGCAACCCAAGGGGTTGCGAAAGCGCTCGCCGAGATAACATCGACGAAGTGTCTTTTGAGTGAACTGTGCCTCCCAACCGGATGAGTTTTATTTGTTTCTAATGTGATATAGTTTTAATTACTAGATATTTTTATTTTTTTCAGGTTCTTTTCCCTTATTAGAGGAATAAGTGGGAAATTTTTAAGATTAATGAAGAAACACAAAATTATTTTTGGTCATTCAAAATTATTTTTGGTCATTCTATATTAACAGAAAAAGATTTATACTTATGACAGATATATTTACCAACTCCTTCAGTAGATGGTTGCACTTGAGATTTACTTAGATATGTAGCAAATGACCGCACCCCTTCCTTTGTTTTCCCGGCATTCAACTTTTGAATGCTACCCACAAGCAAAGAAGTCCTCATGCAGGTTGTTGATAGTCTGATGATGCAACCCAAGGGGTTGCGAAAGCGCTCGCCGAGATAACATCGACGAAGTGTCTTTTGAGTGAACTGTGCCTCCCAACCGGATGAGTTTTATTTGTTTCTAATGTGATATAGTTTTAATTACTAGATATTTTTATATGTATGAGTATTCCAATGAGTGAGTGTTCAATTGAGAATTGTAAATTAATATTTTAACTAAAACGTTTTATTTGTAAATATCTTTAACTAACCAAGACTTGTTGCATAGTTTAGGCTTCTCTCAGGGTGGGAGCACGTGTCTCACTGAGCATGTAATGTGCGATATGCGGTTTAATGTTAGGTACGCAGTACCTTTGTTATTTCATTTGTTCAATTTGAAGCACATTTTACCATAAAACTATCTCTTCGGATATGTCTCATGATATGTATATTTTAGATTTTCTGAAGATGGTGGTACACAACTGTAGTTTCTAATGTAAGTATTTTAATTAATGAAAAAGACACTACTGTAGCTAGGATATAAAAGAGATAAGTGCACTGCATCATCTGGCTGCAATCATTTTGTGGAGTGAGTACTCTTCATAGTTAAATCTAATTGCAAGACTAACATTCATGCCTTTTCATATATATGTAGTTTGTGCTTTTTTATTACATTCAGTCCTTCCACTTTCAGAATTTACTGTTAATTTGTGATCTTTAGAGAGCCAACTTTCCTTTCTTCAAGTGACATACATAACACACTGTGAATTGGGCCCTTTCAAAACCTACCATTAATTTGTTATCTGAAATAATTCTGTTTAATTCTTTCCCATATTGTAATATATATGTACATACTCTAAGAGCTCTGAATTTTCTGTTCTTTAAAAAGTACCAGTTAATACAAAAAATAACACATTATTAGACACTTCTATGTGCTGTTGATAGCAACAATACAGAAAATCGTGATAATTCTCCATAAGTTTTCAGTGCCAAAGGTTCAAAACCATTGCTTTTACATTACATGAATTAAATATAATCAAGTTAAAAATAATGGCTAGCCAGAATTTCACAGCCTAGTCATCACTCGAAACATATTGACTCGTAACTTAATAAAGGTATGTAATATTATTGTAAGTGATACAACTATGTACCACATTATGGGTGTGTTAAATTTGATGTTATTGTTATGTGTAATGAAAAACGTGTAGTTTCCTTAACGCAGTATTTATGAGTGTGTTACTGTGGAATTTATTTCCTTGTTAAATGTTATAGTGGTTTAGAACACATCTGAGCATATCCTGACTTGCAAAAAGTGGTTGAAACATCATATTCTGATAACTGATTTATTTGTGTTAAATATGGTAAGCATACCTAAATACTACATGTTTATTACATGGCTGTGTGTGTGGACATGTGGCTAGAAGAATGGACCACCAATAGACAACCAAAATTTTAGACTGGATATCAAGAGACAGAAAGACCTAGAAGACCCCATGGGAAATGGATGGGGGAAATTTGAAAGCATGCCAGAGTAATATGGAGGAGACTGGCTCAACAGATACAATAAACACACGGTTGACGTGGAACAGGAACATCAAATAGAAGTCATAGCTCTTTCCACGTTTATAAGTGAGTCATGGAAAAATTCTCATCGGCTGCCATCATGAATCGAACCCAGGTCTTCCAGTTATGCGCCGGACATGCTTCCACTGCACCACAGCGGCCTCGAAATTCTCCAGACTCGCATACGACAAACTGCCAAACCATCTGACAAGTTGCTTTCTTTTAAGCCCCGCACAATGCTGGGGATTCACCAAAGATGAACAGTAGCAACTGAACAAATAACTAGAAGGCGAAATGTATAATAAATACACGGTTGACGTGGACCAGGAACATCAAATAGAAGTCATCACTCTTTCCACGTTTATAAGTGGGTCACGAAAAATTCTCATTGGCCGCCACCGGGAATCGAACCCAGGGTCTTCCAGTTACGCGCCGGACATGCTTCCACTGCACCACAGCAGCCTAGAAATTCTCCAGACTCGCATCCGACAAACTGCCAAACCACCTGACAGGTTGCGGCAGATGAGAATTTTTCTGTGACTCACTTATAAACATGGAAAGAGCGATTACTTCTATTTGATGTTCCTGGTCCACGTCAACCATGTATTTATTATACATTTCACCTTCTAGTTATTTGTTCCATTGCTACAGTTCATCTTTGGTGAATCCCCAGCATTGTGTGGGGCTCCAAAGAAAGCAACCTGTCAGGTGGTTTGTCATATGTGAATCTGGAGAATTTTGAGGCCACTGTGGTGCAGTGGAAGCATGTCTAGCGCATAACTGGAAGACCCTGGAGTTCGATTCCCGATGGTGGCCGATGAGAATTTTTCCGTGACTCACTTATAAACGTAGAAATAGCGACGACTTCTATTTGATCAACAGATGCAGTTGTGGAAGAAACTTGGGAAGACCTTCATCCAGCAGTGGATTGATAATGGTTGACAATGATGATGATATATCATCATCAATCAATCCACTGCTGGATGAAGGTCTCAAAGTTTCTTCCAGAACTGTCTGTTTTGAGCCAGTCTCCTCCATGTCACTACAGTATGTTTTCGAATCTCATCCACTCATCTCCCATGTGGTTTTCTTCTGGGTCTTTTCCTATCCCTTGGAATCTAGTTTATAATTTTGGTTGTTCATCAGTGGTCCATTCTTCTGGCAATATGTCCATCCCATTGCCATTTCAGGGATTTTACGCTGATCGTGATGTCTTCCACTCTTGTTATTTTCCTTATCCACGAGTTCCTCTTCTTATCTTTCCTGGTTACACCAAGCCTGCATCTTTCCATGCCTCTTTCAGTTGTCTGCAGTCTTTGTATGTCTTTTTTAGTTAAGATCCATATATCTGCTCTATATGTAAGCACTGGAAGGATGTGCATTGATTAAACACTTTTCTTTTATGACATAATGGCATATTGCTCTTAAAAATTATACTGTTTCTTCCAAAAGCTCTCTGCCGATTAATTTATATATATATATATATATATATATATATATATATATATATATATACACACAAAAGAGCAAAGCCGAAAACAAAAGAAATACTTTAGAATTTAAAACGAAAGACGCAAAATAACCTGAAGATCAAAACGCGCAACGCAGCAGTTATGAAAATTCAGAATTCACATTCTATTAAGAGACTGAAGCAAAAAAAAATTTTTGACTCTCACCAAGTACAACATAGAAAAGGTTATTTATTGACTGGTGTGAGTAAAAAGAGGAAAATAAAACAACTGAATGTAGAAAGTGTCGAGAATACTGAGCCTTGGCTTTATCAAGGACCAGCAAAAACTCTGCATTTTCTCACTTCCACAAAGACCTATTTGGAAATGGGTTTCTGCAAAGTCATAGATGTAAGTACTAAGCCCACCTAAAAAAAATTTTAAAAATATATATTTTAAAGAATATATATAAATGTCATGACCTCCGCAGAGTTGCATGACCAATCTTTAGTTAACAATTTAGCTAGCATCCATAACTTTCCTGGCCCGACCCATGCTCTTCATCTGTTACTATTAAACAGAAAGAAGAAGATTCATTTATATATATTCTTTAAAATATATATTTTTTTAAATTTTTTAGGTGGGCTTAGTACTTGCATCTATGACTTTGCAGAAACCCATTTCCAAATAGGTCTTTGTGGAAGTGAGAAAATGCAGAGTTTTTGCTGGTCCTTGATAAAGCCAAGGCTCAGTATTCTCGACACTTTCTACATTCAGTTGTTTTATTTTCCTCTTTTTACTCACACCGGTCAATAAATAACCTTTTCTATGTTGTACTTGGTGAGTCAAAATTTTTTTTTTGCTTCAGTCTCTTAATAGAATATATATATATATATACTGAAGAGCAAAGCCGAAAACAAAAGAAAAACTTTTGAATTTAAAATGAAAATTGCAAAATAAAAGTTGCAAAATAACCTGAAGATCAAAACGCGCAACGCAGCAGTTATGAAAATTCAGAATTCACATTCTATTAAGAAGAGACCGCAGCAAAAATAATTTTTTTGACTCATACCAAGTACAACATAGAAAAAGTTATGTATTTACCGGTGTGAGTAAAAAGAGAAAAAAATAAAACAACTGAATGTAGAAAGTGTCGAGAATACTGAGCCTTGGCTTTATCAAGGACCAGCAAAAACTCTGCATTTTCTCACTTCCACAAAGACCTAGTTGGAAATGGGTTTCTGCAAAGTCATAGATGCAAGAAATAAGCCCACCAAAAATTAAAATATATATATATATATATATGTCATGATCTCCGCAGAGTTGTATGACTTAGCTTTAGTTAACAATTTAGCTTGCATCCATAACTTTCCTGGCCCGACCCATGCTCTTCATCTGTTACTATTAAACAGAAAGAAGAAGAATATAGAAAATTCGAGTTGTGAGAGTGACATGATAATTAGAAATAATGTTCAGCAATAACAAATTGCCAAGTTCGCCTGAGAGAGAATTTAAACCTGAATAGTAATTCTAGTTGTAAAAATAACCTCTATAAGACCCGTAAAAAAGTTATTCCACAATCACTGAATAGTAATACAAAAGTATTCAAAATTTTTAACATTGCAATTAAAAAAAGGAAATATTAATTTTTTAAAAACCCAGATTCCTGAAAGAAAACTGGATTATGATACCCCCCACTCCACAACTTCTGACAACACAAAAACGAGAACAAAACAAAGACAATAATTAACTAAAGAAATGCTTTGTGAAGGTTATATGACATAAACAATTAGTTGCAATATGTACAAAGTATTTCAGAAGTGCTTTAAGTGCATAATAAAGTAGTTATTAAGAACCTAACTACTTTGTAAACATAGCGCAAATTCAAGAACTATGAATAATGAATGGCCAGCTGCTTGGCCTAAGTGCCTAAAAAACGCGCAAAGCTACCAAGAAAATAAAGAGTTAAAATCCGCAAAAAAGTTAATAGACTTGCCAGTGCCTAAATGCTTAAAGCAAAAAAACAGAGAAAAAGTACAAGAAGTACAAACATTGAACTTGTAAAACCTAAAACCCAAAGACAAAGAAGAGAGCTTACCTCTTATGCAACTGAACTTCCTCCACACTTGAGGAAAAACATGGCCGACCTTTTCACCCAAACTTCTAAACTCCTCTGCCACTCCCTAGTCGCTGGGGGCAGCGTGGGTGGGGCTGAAGGCCTCCACACACTGAAAAGATCCAATTTGCGGAGATTTTAACCAGAGAAAAAATATATATAATTAAGAATGTGGACCTGTATGATCAGAAAGAGCAGAATTAACTCTCCATAATACATGAGAAATATTATGAAATACACAAGTAGTGTATTTAATAATCTTTGCATGTATTTAATCACCTTAGTGAGCTTTTTTAGACTATTCAGAATCCTATTAATTTTAATGTTAGTTTTACTATTTTTAGTATAGCTATTCTAGTGAGTGAATAACTAGTTTTCTTTTATATTTGTTTTTATTTTCTTTTATAAACAGATTTTTAAGCTTTTTTGTGATTTTGTCTATATTATTTAATTTTTTATTTTTAATAGGACTTTCATATCCATAGCACTAAGGTTCCTTTTAGTAGTTAATAGGCATCCTCTAGCCAACTTCCAACAGGCTTTCATTGGTCAGAATCATATTATTAACTGTGTAGAAAATTAAAGCAGATCTGCCAACCTCACTCTATTATTCAGAATAATTTTTCTTAAAGTTCTTTTGATGAAAGAAGAAGGAATTTCGTTCTCTAGAAAACTGTCTAATAGTATATTAATGTGGTAATTGAAGTCCAAATTGTTGCTGAAAATTCTTGAAATTCTAAGCACCTGTGAAATTAGTACATTCTCAATTACTTTGGTTGATATGTTATTATTCCAGTGTAGATATTTAATTACTTTGAAAGGAAAATTAACTCTTTTATCAAAGAGGCTAATAGATGGGTTACCTCTGTTAAGCTTAATGCTAAAGTCTAGGAACTCAAGTTCCTGATTACTGTGGTTGGTTTTACATAAGTTAAGAGAGCTAGGATAGATATTATCAAAATCACACTCTATAACTTCTGAATTATTGATACACAACAGATCGTCAATATATCTAAATGTCTAAAGGTAGTTATCGGAGCAGGTGGAGTGATTTTTAATGAATTTATATTCCTTAAAGAACAGGAATAGATTTGCAATACTCGTGGATGTTGACGTTCCCATGGGGATACCGTTCACTTGCTTATAGAGAGTATTATTATATAAGATATGGTTATTTTTTATGCAGCAATTGAGATAAGAGTAGCTTCACTCGTGAGTTGGCAGGTCTGGACTTTTGTTTTGATAGAAATCTCTTTTTCTCGGGAGATGCTAAAAGGTCACTATCCAAACTACAAGACCTATTTATTTTTACCACTACGGATAAAGCTAGCAATAATTTTGCAATTATCTGTAAGAAGTTCTATTTTGAATTGTTAACTATGGAACTCAATAATAGAGTAACCTACGAGCCCGTAAGTTATTCTACCAAGCAGTTAGATAATCGTTTTAAGGCATTCTTCAAGAAACTTAAAATTCCACAAACAAGATATGAGCCTGAATTTCCCTTTCTTTTTGCAACGGTTAAGTTTCATAAAGATCCAGTGAAGTTCAGGTTCATAGCTAGTGGAGTAAGGAGTCATAAAAAGAAAATTGATCTTGCTTTTGAAGAAATCTTGAAGGTTTTGAAACACATTAGCAACTGTACTAATTTGAAGTACAGAGATTTTTGGATAATTAATAATAATGCAGAAGTAATTTCCACTATACTCGAAGTAAGTCCCTTAGATATTAATAGTTATGATTTTGAGAACCTATATACTAATCTGCCTCTATCAGATATAATCACTACCTTTAAGGAGCTGTATGCAGAATTTAGACTTAACCAATTTGTTAATGTAAGAGCCTGGAACTCTTATCTCAATTGCTGCATAAAAAATAACCATATCTTATATAATAATACTCTCTATAAGCAAGTGAACGGTATACCCATGGGAACGTCAACATCCACGAGTATTGCAAATCTATTCCTGTTCTTTAAGGAATATAAATTCATTAAAAATCACTCCACCTGCTCCGATAACTACCTTTACACATTTAGATATATTGACGATCTGCTGTGTATCAATAATTCAGAAGTTATAGAGAGTGATTTTGATAATATCTATCCTAGCTCTCTTAACTTATGTAAAACCAACCACAGAAATCAGGAACTTGAGTTCCTAGACTTGAGCATTAAGCTTAACAGAGGTAACCCATCTATTAGCCTCTGTGATAAAAGAGTTAATTTTCCTTTCAAAGTAATTAAATATCTACACTGGAATAATAACATGTCAACCAAAGTAATTGAGAATGTACTAATTTCACAGGTGCTTAGAATTTCAAGAATTTGCAGCAACAATTTGGACTTCAATTACCACATTAATATACTATTAGACAGTTTTCTAGAGAACGAAATTCCTTCTTCTTTCATCAAAAGAACTTTAAGAAAAATTATTCTGAATAATAGAGTGAGGTTGGCAGATCTGCTTTAATTTTCTACACAGTTAATAATATGATTCTGACCAATGAAAGCCTGTTGGAAGTTGGCTAGAGGATGCCTATTAACTACTAAAAGGAACCTTAGTGCTATGGATATGAAGGTCCTATTAAAAATAAAAAATTAAATAATGTAGACAAAATCACAAAAAAAGCTTAAAAATCTGTTTATAAAAGAAAATAAAAACAAATATAAAAGAAAACTAGTTATTCACTCACTAGAATAGCTATACTAAAAATAGTAAAACTAACATTAAAATTAATAGGATTCTGAATAGTCTAAAGAAGCTCACTAAGGTGATTAAATACATGCAAAGATTATTAAATACACTACTTGTGTATTTCATAATATTTCTCATGTATTATGGAGAGTTAATTCTGCTCTTTCTGATCATACAGGTCCACATTCTTAATTATATATATTTTTTCTCTGGTTAAAATCTCCGCGAATTGGATCTTTTCAGTGTGTGGAGGCCTTCAGCCCCACCTACGCTGCCCCCAGCGACTAGGGAGTGGCAGAGGAGTTTAGAAGTTTGGGTGAAAAGGTCGGCCATGTTTTTCCTCAAGTGTGGAGGAAGTTCAGTTGCATAAGAGGTAAGCTCTCTTCTTTATCTTTGGGTTTTAGGTTTTACAAGTTCAATGTTTGTACTTCTTGTACTTTTTCTCTGTTTTTTTGCTTTAAGCATTTAGGCACTGGCAAGTCTATTAACTTTTTTGCGGATTTTAACTCTTTATTTTCTTGGTAGCTTTGCGCGTTTTTTAGGCACTTAGGCCAAGCAGCTGGCCATTCATTATTCATAGTTCTTGAATTTGCGCTATGTTTTCAAAGTAGTTAGGTTCTTAATAACTACTTTATTATGCACTTAAAGCACTTCTGAAATACTTTGTACATATTGCAACTAATTGTTTATGTCATATAACCTTCACAAAGCATTTCTTTAGTTAATTATTGTCTTTGTTTTGTTCTCGTTTTTGTGTTGTCAGAAGTTGTGGAGTGGGGGTATCATAATCCAGTTTTCTTTCAGGAATCTGGGTTTTTAAAATAAATTAATATTTCCTTTTTTAATTGCAATGTTAAAAATTTTGAATACTTTTGTATTACTATTCAGGTTTAAATTCTCTCTCAGGCGAACTTGGCAATTTGTTACTGCTGAACATTATTTCTAATTATCATGTCACTCTCACAACTCAAATTTTTTATATTCTTCTTCTTTCTGTTTAATAGTAACAGATGAAGAGCATGGGTCGGGCCAGGAAAGTTATGGATGCAAGCTAAATTGTTAACTAAAGCTAAGTCATACAACTCTGCGGAGATCATGACATATATATATATTTTTTTTTTAATTTTTGGTGGGCTTATTTCTTGCATCTATGACTTTGCAGAAACCCATTTCCAACTAGGTCTTTGTGGAAGTGAGAAAATGCAGAGTTTTTGCTGGTCCTTGATAAAGTCAAGGCTCAGTATTCTCGACACTTTCTACATTCAGTTGTTTTATTTTTTCTCTTTTTACTCACACCGGTAAATACATAACTTTTTCTATGTTGTACTTGGTATGAGTCAAAAAAATTATTTTTGCTGCGGTCTCTTCTTAATAGAATATATATATATATATTAGGTGTGATAAAATGAAACCGTTCAAATGGCTTTATCTAAACAAACAGAAAGGTACATCCACAGGTGTGGCAGAATTAAAGCAATATGCAGTGTATAAGGAAGCAAGAATGCACCAATGTTCATTAGAAGAAGTCTCCGTAGGCTTTCAGATATGCATCCTACTGCTTGAGGAGATGGTGGATACCGTCCGTGAAGAAGGACTTTGGTTGCTCCTTGAACCATTTGGTCGCCACAGCCACGACGTCTGCATCTGAGGGGAATCGTTGTCCCTTTAAAGCTTTTTTTTTTTAAGGGTCCAAACAAATGAAAGTCACATGATGACAGATTGAGGCTATCGGCTGGGTGGTGCAGCACCTCCCACCCTTTCATGCTAACACATCCTGCACAATGTTCGCAACATGTGGACGAGCATTGTCTTTCAACAGAATCACACCACGCGAAAGCATACTGGGTCACTTATTCTTGATGGCTTTATTCAGCTTGTCCAGTATGTCCATGTAGCGGTTGGCATTGATGTTCATGTGAGGCTCTTTAAAGTCCACCAAAAAAAGCTCTTCATGGTCAAAAAATACGGTCAGCATAATCTCATGTGCGGAAGCCTGTGACTTGAATTTTTTGTGTTTGGTGATCCAGGATGTTTCCATTGCATGCTCGCTGGTTTGCTCAAAGTGGTGGTATCATGATTCGTCACCTGCCACTATGCACGACAGAAATGCATCGCCCTCTGCTTTGTAATACAGCAAGCGGTTCAAACTCCAACTCGTGCGTTCTTCCTTATGGTGGTCAATCAATATCTGTGGGATCCATTGTGAACACGCCTTCCGATACTGCAGTGTCTTTGTAGCCACTATTTGAACTGTCCCAAATGACATAGCGAATTCCTCTGCTAGCGAACTTAAACTCTGACAATGGTCCACCCATATTGCTGCATCAGTCTTGCCGATGGCTTCATCTGTCACAACAACATGTGCCTTGCCCAGCGGCGGAAGATCTTTCGTTTCCTCACGTTCTTCTCGAAACATTTGCGCCCAGTACATCACTGTTGTCTTTCACACACATTTGTCACCATACACTGCCTGCATTCTGTGATGAATGTCGACATCTTTCCACTGTTAGGAACTTAATCATTGCTCGCTGATCCACCTTGCACAGATTCGGAATCGTACCTGGGGCAATGTTGTCAACGATCTGCTGTACAAACCACACGTGTGAGGAGAATGAACATGTGCTCACTTGTTCATTGGTCTGCACTTATCATATGAGCTGTGATGTCATCATGTTTCCTGTGAACCAACCGGTCCACGTGACATGGCACGAACGGGTTTCATTTGATCATTCCTCATTTATAAACTGGTAGCAGTGATATTTTCCGGATTATTTACAACTAGAATGTGTTTTTGCCTTTCCACAGATATTCTGACATAAAAGCTCTTATATATTACCTTTCAGAAATTATATTAATGTTGTTTGAACAAATCAGTGTGTATGTCATTTCTCTGTGTACCTACACAACTGATAGCTCCATACAGTGAATTTAGAACAGCTGGAAAGAATGCCAAATAAAAAAACAGCTTGCGATTAAATGTCTAAATCAGTTTCCTTTGACACCCTTACTAATTGTAAAAGTATGCTTATAATTTTCAACCGATGTTTCAGTTGAACCTCATTACAGTGCTTCTGTAAAGGACTGCAAAAAACGGTTTTATTATTGGAGGGTTGTGATTTGTTTTTAAAATGCAGTCTTTTATTGTCACCTTTGATACAACCGATAATTTTTCATTATTCAATCATTAAAATATTAAGGACTGAAGTATGCTTGATCAACTACAGAATATACTAACTGTGTTTTTTAAAATACAAGATCAAAAACAAAATTTATGACATCAGAATTATTGATTTAGACTGTTCATCAAAGTACTGCTTTTTTGAGTAGATGAACAATTTGAAAGAGATTTTTTAAGCTGGGTAATAGTTGTCACATATATTCAGGTAGGCTGAATTTTAGAACTGTGCACAAGTTCAAGGCCTTCGTACACATCTTTCACTGTAACTTCAGCTTTGATCAGAGCAGATTCTTCCTCTTTACCCCTGGAGTTGCTGTATCTCTTTCACTGCTGTATGGCCTGAAGCACTCAGTGTTGTTATCTAATGCTGTATAATGATTAAAGAGCAAACATCATTGAGCAAGTTTAACTTGATGAGCAGATTTGAAAAAATACCTTTACCTCCATCAACAGGTCTTTACTAGATGAAGAATGGTATGAGTAGTCATGGTCATATCCTTCGAGCAAGTACTTCAGGTTTCCTGAAGCCATTGGAAATCATTTGTTCAGTCACCTATTGCCATGCAGAAATTCATAAATTATCTTAGAATGCTAGCGTCAAAATATTTGCTATTCACCAAGTAGAAATAATTCCATTCAACAGACATTCTTCTAGTCTGTGGAGAATCTCTGTATTAAATCTTTATCCAATCATTCAAGTTTTGATGTCAAAGTTAGTGGCAGGAATTTAATTGCTCACACATATCTATATCACTGATTTATCAGTGAACTGCACAGTTGTCCTTGACAAGAATTTTTCTTTTTTGTCTCCCTCATTTTTCTGTCTAGATTTCTGATTCAATCTTCATTTATTTTTGAGTTATCCAAACCTTTTGATCAGCATGATGTGTTGACAGTTTTTAACCCTTTTAAGCAGTAAGGCTTACTGTATTTCCAGTTAAGAGAAATTCTGTATTGCAGAGCAAGAACTTTAGTAGTCCACTATTTTACCCATTTGCTGCCTCCTCAAGGTATTTTTTTAATGTTATTTATTTATTTTTTATTTTTTATTATTATTTTTTTTTTTTTTTTGGACAACAGCTGCACTTTGCATGCCTTTTTTGAAAGACAGTCCATGAGACATTTAGACCTTTTGAAACCATCCACGCCGCTCCGGTGGCACAGTGGTCTAAGCGATGGCCTCTGATCATTCGTCCGAAAGGCGTCTGGGTTCGAATTCCGGTGAGGCATGGATGTTGTGTTTGTCTTACGGCACTGGCTCTCTCCCTTCCCTGGAACCAGTGACCCTAAATTAGGGACGGGCGACTGCTTATAGCCCATTGAGTTGCTCACGGTGGTCGTTAAACCTCCAATCAAAAAAAAACAAAAAAAAACATCCACTTGTTGAAATTGTAAATATTCATCCTCAGTACATAATTTACCTGCTTTAAATTTCAAAAATGGTTAGGATGTTTTTTTCATATATTTTATGCATCAGTTGTAGGATGGGTTTTTCTAGGTTTGGGTACTCAGCATTTCATATGCCAGTTCTTCCTGATGCAGCTACTTTTTTTTTTTCAGGGAAAGAGGGGGGGGGGCATTTTGCACCTCCCTCCAAATTGTTTAAGATGTTTTTTAGTATTATGAATATGCAAAAATCTTCTACAGTGTCAGTTGTAAGCAGAACTTCTATCAAGAGTTTCTAAAACCTTAACCAGCAATAAAGCAGTTTGTTTTATTTTCATCACTATTCACTCATCTCAGTCAACATCTTTTGGTACTTCAACCTTAGGCATAGGTGACAAGGTGATCTTAGCCAGTTAAAACTCTCTGGTCAGTAAACTATATCACAGAATGCAAACAGGTTGCCAAAAAATCAATAGGGCAGTACACTGTTCTTCAAACTGACAGTGAGAGAAGAGAAGATGGTGGGCTCTGTATTTTCCACTCAGACTTAGACAAAAGGCCTAGTGCACCAGGAAATGGCATGCCCATTTATAATCACCCGCATGGAAATTAAAGAAGAAATGTGGAATTAATAAATAACTGGAATATCCTGAAAACCTTAAGTTTCCCCAGGTTAATTAATAATTGACATGCCTAATATCCTTTATATATCAAATATTGGACATGTAAACATTAAAGACTTACATGCTTTATGTTATCTCCCAATATCATCTGATAATGACATTTTGAAATCTCAAGGGGTTTTTTTTCTTTCCAGCATGGAGAAAAGCTAGTTGCCAAGCCACTCTGTTGTTTGGTAAATATCTTGGCATGAGTATGTGTGTTGTGAGCACAAGTTAACTTGGGCAGGGTTAGTACTGATATGTCTTTCACTGAAATGTAAATAGTTGTTTAAAATGTTTTTAATGTTTTTATCTGATCATATGAATGTTCACTTTGAGTGAAGTTCAACGTACCGGTTACTGCTGAGAAAGTGAAGTTCTAAAGAAAAAAAAATCCCACATGCATTCAAAATGTCATTACCAGATAATATTGGGAGATAGCATAAAGCATGTAAGTCTTTAATCTGTCTGATACGTGATATATGAATGTAAAATCAGATTGTGGCCCCAAAGTAATTCAGTACTGCAATTTGATTGCTGAAAATAATGTACAATAATTTTAAATTGCCATTATATACCATGACAAATTGCTTGGGACTTACAGGCAGTGAGTTTTTGATGCATGTGATGGTAATTTACAGTAATGAAAATAATTATTGTAATGTGCATAGTCATTATAAAGAGAGACTGAGGAGATTCAACTGTATTAACTATAGCCCCTCTAACAGTGCAGTAATTTGCATTTTACAAGGTGTAAATATATGCTTATGTAGTTGTTAGATTGATTTATGTTTATTAAAATTTCACTTTCTGTATTACCAATTTTGTTCATGGCAATTTAAATTCACTCCCACACTACTTTTCTTTTTATTAATTGAAAAACTTATTCAAAAGAAAATGAAAAATGCCCTGTGCATTAAAATGATTTCAATTTTGTAACAGCCTGGCATATTTGAAAAGTGTATTTAACTCATGACTTTTAATAATTTTCAAATCAGCCTAATCGTTGCCCCTCCAGTTCTCTCTCTCTCTCACACACACACACACACACACACACACACACACACACACACACACACACACAGGGCCATTCTTTTGATTTTATGTGTCATTACATAATTGGTGTGCATTTGTGGAAAGGCTATATGTATTTGATAGGAAAAAAGGAACATCCAGATAAAAGCTTATTTGCAGCCCTGATTTTGAGTGAGCAAAGGAACATGTAAAATGAAGACTGGCTTTTTATCATTGCTTTAACCCTGTGCTTTTAAATTTCAGATTATGTGCAGTATATTATAATTTTATATTGTGTTTTAACATAAGTAATATCTCTCTCTCATATTGATTACTTTATTCCCTTTTTACATTTTCTTCTGACTGGTGTTACCTCAAGAAGCAAAAAATGTTCAGAAGAAATTTGAAACATACGAAAAACAGAAATGGTGGTTGTCAAGAGTACAGAAGAAGTGAAAAGAAATAAAAAAATTTTAGACATCTGAATGTTTGTAGTAAATATAAATAAGAACTTTTATTAACTGTTTAACACAACTGTATCTTGAATCCATTTTTATAGCTGTTAGCCAAAAATCCTTAGTTGAACTTTAATATCTGCATCTCAGCTACTCAAAATCCTTCTTTGTGTATGGTGACAATTAAGTGAATGATCTGTCATAGTCGACTTTTGAAGGTAATGCTTTCTGGGTTTAATTTGAAGTTTTGTAATTGCTCATAAGTGTAGCTTACATATTTGTATATGTGCATTGTAGCCATAAATATACTTACGAATGTAACAATTATCAGCAATTTTCTTTTCTGTGTGTAGCTTAGAATTATCCTGCATGCAATTATTTGCTTTCTAGTTCATGTTACTAGATTCAGAAGAAGTAAAATCGAAGGCAAAATTTAATGTTTTGATCAGTTAGTTACACATGTAGGTTTAAAACCAACATTTCAGAAATTAATGTATGCATAGGCATTTGTTGATAGTGTTTTAATCATGAAACTGTTTCATGACATTAATGGTCAACAAGTATCATATGTCAAGTTCGTTTTAATTACTTCTATGTTAATTTAAAAATTTTCGTATTTCACACAATATGGGGAAATATACATTCAAGTTTGTCTATTAGTAATTGTGTGATGAAGTTCAAATTCAGTAGAATAACACATGTGCACGGCTCTTGTTTTTACACATTCATCAATTTTTGTATACTGTTTTCGTACGCTGCAAGGTTGATGTTGCATTCCAGCAAATAGCTCAAATTAACATTCTTTATTGTATAGCTAAGGTAAATATCAAATAATTGTAAGTTGTTCATCACTGATGACTCAGCAAGTCAATTTTGGCCCATCTTTATTTTATACAAAGCTAAAAGACATTCAGAATCTTTACAGATATGTATATTATTGGTGTACAGAATCATACTATGAAAAATCATTGTCTTTTAGTACCTAGACGATATCATGCATATGAGTCAGTTTATCCTCTCCACCATCTCTCCTCATACTTAGTTTATTCCCCATCACCACCACCCCACTTTTAAGATTGATCATACCTCAAAAATTGCGAAGATGGTTTCTTAAACTTGAATGCAATAAAAACAATTTTTGTAAGACTCGGTGAGTTTTATGTGTTGTTTGATTTGAATTTTCACATTTTAAAATAGTAAAAGTGTGCTTAAACTTAAATGATATGGATTATTGGATGTTTTTTCATTTTGGCAGTAGTCTTGAGCAACACATTATGCCATTAGTAAAAAGGTAAGAGTGTGGACTTCAGAAGTGAAAATTTCTTCCATGACAATGACATATAAAAAAATTCAACCACTATTATTAATTGAAAATATATGTATGTGTACAAGCATTTGAAAAATGACCTTAATAATAGTAAATAATGTGCATGGTTCATACGCATCCTGGAATTGCATGTCATCCAGAAAAAGTCCTGGAATTTTATCCATTCCTGTCTTTTTGTTCCTGCATGATGTTTTGTAGTTGAGGATTTTTCTACTGATGTAACTTATATCTGACACATTTCCCTCCCAACCCCTTGCAAAATGTGTAAAGCTATTGGTTTTCTTGTCTGTTAGCAGTAATGTCTTTTGTAACAAAAAAAGATTGTACATATGTTATCACTTAGTCTGCCCAGCTGGGAACACCATATCTCTGCAACTATTAGTTAAATTCTTTTTGTATTTGGGAAACTTGCAATGTGAGAATGATTATCCTTGCAATCAGCTTTTTTTTTTTTTTTTCTGATGCACAACTTTGCTGCTAGAAGGCGTAAATGCAGATCCTATCAAATGCAAAATGAATTCTATTTCACATATTTGGTTCTGAATATCAGACTGAAAAAATTGTTTTTGCTTTCGATGCCATTTGTATTGAAGACTATTTTAGTTACAGTCTCATTTTCAAGTAATGCATAGATTTTCCACTAGGGGCATAAAGGTAAATTGCTGTTTTCCCTAAATCTCCGCTTCTAAAAGTCTGATTTAAAAAAATCTTCCTGCGTTGGATACAGCTCCTGATGGGGAAATGTTTTGCATATAATTTCTCATTTGTGGTAAAGAATGGTTTAGTCACCAGGGGGCATACGTGTTTATTTCTGCTTCTGATATGTGCAACAAAATCTGAGCTTCTGGAAACTCGTTGAAAAAATTATTTTGTGAACTGATACCCCTCACTTTGTATAACCTTTTGAGAATACTACTTAAAATAGTGCATAGTTTTTCTGCCAGGGGGAGTAGATGCATATCTTATTTTTGTCAATATCTCTGTTTCTATTAGTCCAATTTCAAAAACTTCTTTCTTTCTTGGAAAGCATTTTCAGTGCAAAACGTTTCTCATATAATTTCAAAGATTTCTTAAAGCACAAGTGTACCACTAGAGGGCGTAAGTTCACATTTCCGTTTACAGCAGTACCTAAGGGACTAAAAACCCGATTGAAAAAATTATTTTATTCACTATGCAAAGCGAATATGATGCTCTCGTCAAGGAGAAAGCATGGGAATTGGTACCACAACCAAAACATAAGAGTTATTGGTTGCAAATGGGGTCTTAAAGACGAAATTCAATCAAGATGGTAGTATTGAAAAATTAAAAGCAAGACTGGTTGCAAACACCAGGAATTGATTACGAAGAAAAAAAAATTACTGGTTGCCAGATTAAGTTTGATTAAAACTGTGATAGCTCATGCTGTTAAAAATGGCTTAACAGCTTACCAGCTGGATTTCGTAATGGCATATGTAAACGGAAATTTAGATGAAGAAATCTACATGGAACTACCAGAAGGTTTCCAAAATAAATCCAATAAAGATCAAGTTTGTCGATTAAAAAGATCAATCTATGGCCTTAAACAATCTGGCAGGCAATGGTATAAGAAACTGGATGAAAAACTGAAAGCTCTTGGTTTCAAAGTACTTAATTCAGATAAATGTGATTATCACATGAAAAATTGTACTGATGAAGTTGTTGTTGTTTATGTTGATGATTTAATAGTATTTGCAAACAGCAAAGAAAGTTATAAAACCGTATAGGATAATTTGGCCAGTTCATTCAAAATGAAGGACTTGGGAACCTTGCATTACTGTTTGGGCATTGAGTTTTCCCAAAATGCAAACGGCATAACAGTGTCGCAAAAGAAATTTATACTGTATATCCTACATAAATTTAAGATGCATGATGCTAAATCTGTAACAACTCTCATGGATATTAGCACCAAGCTAACTAAGGAAATGAGTCCTAAAAGTGATGAAGAAAAATCTGAAATGAAAGATATTCCATACCATTCACTGATTGGTTCACTCATGTATCTTTCTGTTGCAACCAGACCTGACATCACGTACGCTGTGAATTTTCTCAGCCAATTTAACAACAATCCAGGTAAAGCTCACTAGATAGCAGAAAAAATAATATTGAGATACCTGAAAGGTACACAAAACCTGGGGCTTGTATTTAACCGTGCAAAAGAGCCATTGACAGCTTTTGTAGATGCAGACTGGGCTTCCGATGTCAACAATAGAAAGTCCTACGCCTGATATGTGTTCAAATTTTCCAGAGCAGCAATAAGTTGGGAATCTAAGAAACAGAGAACTGTTGCTTTGTCAACTACCGAAGCAGAATACATGGCACTTTCTGAAGCTGCAAAAGGAACTGTGTATTTGAGAAACCTTTTTTGTAAACTTTCTTTACAGCCCATGACATCACCGACAAACATACATATATGTGACAACCAGTCAGCACAGAAGCTAGTGCACAATCCTGTCTATCACTCAAGGACTAAACATATTGACATCTGTCATCACTTCAACAAATATATGAAACAGGTGAAATTGATGTCAAATACCTGAGTTCTAACGACATGACTGCTGACATTCTGACAAAAGGACTGAATGCTAATAAGCATAATAATTGTTGCGAGTTATTAGGACTCACTGTTATTTAATTTAGCATGTAAGTATGATGATTTACTAGTGCTGAGTTGTGTTTTTATGAGGGGGAAAATTCGCAAATGTTGTATATAGACAAACTAAGTATTGTGAGGGGGATTGTTGGAAATCAATCCTTATTTGGTATCTATTCTCATGTAATGATATAATTCATTCATTCACTCTTTCATAATGTAACTCAAGTAAAGTGAGATATTGATACTGTCACGCATTGTTCTTGTGACACGCACTTTCAAATATGTGTGTCACAGGGATCGCATTCCTCCTAAAATTCCTAATATTTTGTGACCCTCCTTAAATTCCTAAAATTAGACCTAAAATTTGCTATTCATCCTAAAATTTTCGTAAGCTTATTTTTATTAAAAACACAACCGTTATTAACGCCAATAAATTTACCATTACGGTAAGGTAAAAAGACCTGTTATTGTAGAAACACAGCCTATATGCTGTGCTGCTGAAGGGAGGGAAAAATGACGCCATTGAGATGCACTTGCTTCGGGGCGGGCGTTCCATTTTTTTGCCTTCGAACAGTTTTCGAGAGTAACAAGAGATCTAAGGGAAAAGGGGAGGGGTCATTTTCACCCCTGGTTTGCGCTTTGTAGACGAACTCCGTGGCACGCAGAAGATCGTACTTTATTTTTGTACATGCCTTGTGGAACCTCCTCTTTCTGCTGATGTTTTGTTATTGTAAACCGCAGGTGGGTGGAAGCAAAGAGGAAACATGTGGTCTCCTTCCGTAACCTCCGGTAATGATGATGGGATGGTAGCTGAGTATTATCTTGGCAGGCAGTAGAGCACGTGATCATTGACCTTCGATCATGCGTCGGCGACAGCGACCTTCGATGCGCAATATATCTCGGCTCCGACTCGCTTTGACTGAACTTGCGTGAGATGCGTATGATAGTTTCTGGTTTTACGTCTTTTATGGTGTTCTCTGTGCTGTGTGCAGGTTCAGTTCTCTAGTGGTGACCTGCTTTTTTTTTTTTTCATATCTTCTGACATCCTCGCAGCCAAATTTCGGGAAGTTGTCTGGTTTTGCAATATTGGAACGTGTTTTTGTACTTCCCTTTCATTTTCTGGTTAGTAATACAAGTGTTTAAGATGCCTAAATCCAAAACGAAATTTCAAGATGCGTGGCTCGCCAAAGAATTGGACGGAGTGAAGTTGAAAGAATGGTGTTCTGCAACTGAAACAATATTTTCTGCTAAGTGTATATTGTGTTCAGAAATTTTCAACATTTCTAATAGTGGCTTTTCACAAGTAAAAGCGCATCATAAAGGAAAAACATTTGCAGAAATTTCAAAGTAAATTTCAAAATAAGTCCATCCTGAAAGCCTTTAGAGGACGGGATCTTCAGCCCAAAACAAATATTAGTGAAGTACTGAGTCATGATTTACAGTTGGCTAAAGCCGAAGCATTATGGGCCATGAAAGTTGCTAAGGACAATGTCTTTTGTTTCATGCACTGAAACAGTTGAACTTTTCAAAGAAATGTTTCCTGATTCTGCTATTGCAGCCAAAATGCAACTTAAAGAAAAAAAGTTGCTTATGTGATATCACATGGATTGTCAAAATATTTTGAAGAGGATTTGAAAAAAGACATTGCATCTAGTAGCCCAGGAAAGGTTACCATAGCATTTGATGAAACTACAAATACACAAGTGAAACGGCAGTTGGATGTGTATCTCAGGTACTGGTCTTCAGAAATAAATTCAGTTTCTTGCCGATACCTAACAAGCGTTTTTCTGGGTCATGCAACAGCAGATATTTTGCTAAAAGAAATTCTTGATGTGTTATCATCCTTCAATATTTCGTTGAACAGAATTATTTGTGTATCCATGGACAGCCCAAATGTAAATAAGTGCTTTTTGCGCAAATTCAATGAAGTTGTAAAACAAGAAACAGGCCAGAAATCTTTGGAACTAGGTTTTTGCAACCTGCATGTTGTTAGTAATGCATTTAAAATTTTTTTGACGAGCTTAAATATAGATTTTGACGAATTTGCTACTGATATGCATTACTTTTTAAAGAGTAGTGCTGCAAGACGAGAGGATTATAAATCTGTCGAGGATATAACATTGGTCACTGCCAAACTTCTTTTACGTCATGTCAGCAACAGATGGTTAACCTTTGGTTCTGTAGCCCAGAGGCTCTTGGATCAATGGCTAAATATTACAGAATATTTTTTAAACTTCTTGCCATCTCAAAAAATATTTGAAAAACAACTGCGCAATTCGGCAAGGTATAAAAGAATTCACTGTTTCCTGAAAAATGAGCTTACTCCTTGCTATTTAGCATTAATTTCATTTTCACACCAAAATTTTGAAAAGTTTTCATTATGTTATCAGAGTGAAGAACCAAAAATACACCAGTTATATTCTGATTTAAATACTTTAATGAGGAATGTTATGGCTCAGTTTATCCAAGATGATGTTATAGCAGGGAAATTTGGAGAAGACCTAAAGAATGTAGATTTTGAAAACAAAAATTCATGGGAAAAACTAGGGGAGTTAGAAGTTGGTATGAAGACAAAAAATCTCCTCAGGAATGTTCAGGAGACCAGGCAGAAATTATTTCTCTTAGATGTAAGATCATCACTAATTGCAACCACAAAATATTTAAAGTCAAATTTGCCATTCTGCAATCAAAAGCTAAGAGACATAGAAGTTTTAAAGGTAAAAGAACCAAAGAAAGAGTCAACTCAACTTTCAGTCACTGAAGGACTTTCGGAAATAACCAGAATTTCAAGTGTTTTGCATCTTTCTGAGGAACAAATTGATAGAGTAAGAGAAGAGTGGAAACTTTTAAATTGCGATAAGCCAACTCTAGATGAACTAGTGAAATTTTCAGAGGAAGGGCATATTCCAGTGCGGATTGATCATTACTGGCGTAATATATTTAGTATTAAAGACTCTAGCGGAAAAGAAAAATACTCAAATCTTGCTAAACTCATAAAGTCAATTTTAGTTTTACCTCATGGTAATGCTGATGCAGAAAGGGGATTTTCGGTTAACACTGCTCTGTTAAGGAAGGACAAGGCTAACTTAAAAGACTCAACTATAACATCATTAAGAATAGTTAAAGGGGCCATTAAACACTATGGATGTGTAAGTAAAGTTCCCATAACAAGAAATTTGTTAAATAGTGTTTGTGATTCACATAAATTTTATAAAGAGTATGTTGATAAGCTGAAGGAAGAAGAATCAAAAAAGGTAAAAGAAAGGAAGCAGAAAGAGAGGGAAAATAAGGAAAAGCAGCTAGAGAAAAAAAGAAAAGCTGAGTTTGATGACAAAATAAAAGAAAATGATGCAGAAATAAATAGACTTAAAAACGATAAAGAAGCCTCCCTAGCAATAATTCAAGAGGGAACAGAAAGAATGAGAAAAGCTGTAGAAAAACAAAATACTGTTGAAATAGCAGTTGCCTCTAACTTGATCATACAAGGTTCAGCTGAAATAAAGAAAACTGAAAGTAAATTAGTTGTGGTAGAAGCAGAAAAAGATAGGCTAATCAGGAAAAGGTTAAAACAATAATATGAAAAAAGTAATTCAGTGAACAATTGTACATAGTTCTTGGTTTTCAATTACCTTTTTAGGATATTATAATTTAATGTGAAACCTGAAAACTTTACTGTGAAAATCGTGAATTGCTTCTGGTTCAACAGCATATTAATGTTCAAAGTGAAACTTGAATGTGGTAAATATACTTGAATATGATAATAACACGTGAAAAGATAAGAACTGAACATTAGAAGTAAATCATACTTAAACTTTAGACATTAGACGTTATGCAAAAAATTTGGGTGTTAACTTCGACCATATATACTAATAGACTGCACATTGGCAATAGCTGCATCAAAGCCGCCATGGCTCAAACATTGGGCACGTCATCATCAGACTCCAAATTTCGTGTAAAAATGCTGTTATGATTACTAATTTACGCTGCAGAACTTCAGTGTTTTCGGTGTATTATGTGAATGCGCCTCATATATAATGAAAACTCTTCAGGTAAGTTTACTTATGAGCTATATACATGCATGATCGGGTTGTTTACATTTTGTGATTTATAATGTGATGAACATTTGCGAAGAATTTGGAACATGCATTCCATTTTTTTTTCTTAAGTTACTATATTTTTATATCAATAGCTGCAAGTTTCTGGTTAAGTAATTGAACTTTATTGACTTAGGTATTTAATTCGTTTCTTACCCATGAAAAATCATAGAACTTTCTTTACTATATCGCTCAGAGCAACCATAAGCACAGCAGGTGTAACCCATCTTTTTGACTGTTGTCATGTGATTTTATGTTGGAGCCAGAAATTTTGATGTCATGCGCAGTCTATCAGTATATATGGTTGAAGGGTGTGAAGCAAACTCTTTACAATGTATACAAAGTTGTTTTACTAGATGTATACAAATATACATCTAGTTTTTATTGAAGTACACTCCTAAAATTTTCCTAAAATTTTTCTAAAAATTCCTAAAATTCCTACCTAAAATTTTCCAGAAGTATGCTATGATCCCTGGTGTCATAATGGCTAAAGTATTTTAAGAGCTGCTGTTGTCTTCACAGTGAAAGGTTGTGTTTGAGTGTCATCGATGTATTTTTTATTTGTTTATGTTTGATAGTTATTACTAAGATAGTAAATCTTTTTAAGTCGCATCTATTTCAATCATGTCTCTGTAAGAGGGATTTCACTACGTCCCTTGCCGCATCTATGTTTTTCACCCCACAATTTTTTTCGAGAGAAAATGAGAAAAAAATTCCAGAAATGAAATTTGCTGTTATATTTTCCACTGAAAAGGGGACATATTCATAAGAAATACAACTGTTCTTTTGGGAAATGCACACATGGCACTCATTAGTGCTGTTTTTCTCCCTGATTTATTTTGTGATGTGCTACTTACTACCAGCAGAATGTGTGCCCTGTATGCATGTTCCCTGTTAAAGAAGCAATAAGTGCAGGGCTGCCACTTGGTTCCTTTTTCAACTAAAAGTTACTTTTTTTTTAAGTCACTATTTGGTAACCTTTTTAATTCAAAGTTACTTTAAGTTACTTTTTTAGGAATAAACAGCAAGAAACATCAACCACAATGTAATGTACGGGTACCTAGAGTAATCACCTGTTTACCTAAGGTCATCATTTTTATTCTAATTGAAATAAATTACAGGCCTTATTTAAATTTCACTGATTGAACTCTGATTATGAGAATAAATAAATGTATCTATCTTTAAGGATATACACTGGCGTGCAAAAATTAAGGACGAGACGGCTTTTCGAATGTAACGTCGTGCAGAAGTGCTCCACGTCGACTCAAATCATACCATAAAATCCCCAAGATGTAATAAGAATATGGGACAAGTGAGCAAAACAGTCCAAACAAGGAATCCAAAGGATACAAAGGCACTTTATTGAAAAGGTAGCTTTGAGCACAACTGGACAGAAGACAGAAACGTCCATGTGACAGGTGGCTGCCAAGAAAAATTCCAGTCTTTAGTAGGGGATATGATCACCCCTGACTGTGTTGCAGGATTTACAACATCTGTCCATGCTGAGGACAAGGTTGTCAAGGAGCTGTTGAGGCATTGCGGCCCATTCCTCTTGTAGCGCCAATCGCAGCTGCGGAATCGTTGCTGACGGCTGGTGACGTGCTGCCAAGTGTTTCCCGAGAAGGTCCCACACATGTTTGATTGGATTTATGTCCGGGGACCTAGCGGGCTAATCCATGCGTTGAATATCTTCACTCTCCAACAGCTCTGCGACAGCCACTGTACGATGAAGTGTAGCGTTGTTGTCCATGAAGAGGAACTCAGGACCCACATCACCTCTAAACAGACGCACGTGAGGCAGGAGAACCTCGGTACAATAGCGGACACCAGTGACTGAACCTCCTTGGAAGATGTGGAGGTCAGTACACTATATACCGCCCGAAACGAGAACTCCGCCACCTCCAGACCGGTTCCTTTTCGATGATGTTGTAGGTGTGATTGTGTGTTCCCTGCTCTCTCCAGATGTGTATAAGTCCACAATCGCTCGTCAGACTAAATCGGCTCTCATCCGTAAGGAGAACTCGACCCCATTGCTGTTGTGTCCAGTTCTTGTGTTCCTGGCACCACAGAAACCGCCGTCTCCGATGAGCAGGCGTTAATGGCACACACCGTACTGGTCGTCGTGCAAATAGACTACCTTTGTGCTGCCTCCTGGCCACGGTAAAACGTGATAACGGACGTCCAGTTGTCTGTTGCATGTACCTTGCGATTTCTCCCGCTGTCTGCCGTCTGTCTCTTCTCGCCTGTAGGCAGGGCCCGATTTACTACATGCGAGGCCCAGGGCACAAAACATTTCCGGGGCCCCCTCTTTATTCTCTATCGACCAAATAATAGTCACTGTGTGCAGAGTAGCAAAATGTAGGTGTACGTGCGTACGCTGATAGTTTCCAAATCATTAACAGGTTTGCAGATAGTTTTTGCATGTAGATTTTAAAAATTAAAATGTTAGGCCTATATACAGCAATTAAAACACTTACTCAACGCTTTACGCAGATTAATATACTTAATTCTATTTCAACTGAACAACTTAATTTTTTTCACATCTTCTGAGTTCTTTTGTTTTTACAGACATTTCTGGCCTTTAGATTTTATCAAGGCCTTGTTCTCAATGTATACGAACTGTATTAAAGGTTTTGTTTACACAGAATTTAAATTTTATTGCCAGGTTCCACTTTCAGTTGCCAATTAAATAAAAATAATCTCCTTATGCATTTTGTAAAGTCCAGTATTTTTGAATTAACTTGTTGAAAATCATATTTATAATTTTTGAAGGTTCATTGATAGAACTGTTTTTCTGGATATAAAAACTTTCTTTAATTAATCTCTTGTTTTTATGAGGTTCGTAGTCCAATATTTTGCCATAAAAGTCCATTTTACACACATTGCTGCACATTCAATGGAATGTACTTATTTTGTCCTCATTGGAATCTGTAATGTTCTAATAATTATTTGTTTTATTAATTTTCCCTGAAATTATCTTATTCTATTGTTATCATGGTTTGCGGGTTTGCAGCGAGTTTTTTGTTTCAATAGCTGTGTACGCAGATACATTTTATTTTTATACAACTCTGGCTGTGCGGGGACAACTGGTTGATCAGTTGTTTGTGGTGTTAATGACCCCATAGATTCCAACTATAACAATATATCTATGACGAAATGGATGGACATCTTAATTTTAGTGAATATTGTGGTCTTGCAATGTACTGATTCTTGCGTCTAGAACATGAGAACAATGCATCCTACAAAAAATGTGAATTAAAACAAGAAAAAATAATCCATGGTGACCTCCACTGGACCTTCTCATAAATAGAGATATGAAACTGCATAAACAATTGAAAAAGTGCTATGGGAACTCCTACTTCCAGCTTCCCGGTTTCTACCAAGATCAAATCAGCACATCATGATCAATATATCAGAAAACTGCAAAACATAAAATTTTGTGTTGATGGGGAAAAGTCTGAGTTATACAAAAAAAAAACCCATTATATTAATAATCTGAAAAGCTGAGGGGAACACCTAGTACCGGTTCAATTTTTGGTAAATGTGTACTTCAGCGTCCTAAATTATTTGGTCAGAAAATTTGCAAAATTTCAAAAAAAAAAAAAACAAAGAAAAAGTCATATTACAGATGTTTACCGAAAAACTTACCTCCAAGTACGATGAGTAAACACACGCCGCGACGACGACCTGAAGCTTTGCTCCGTTGAAAGGAAGGTTTGCTGTGGCGGGGAATTCACGGACAGAAGAGTACAACACGAATCAGGTACGCTCTTGTCAGGAAAGAGTAACAGAATATACTTCTATGCTAAAGAATGTAGTTTGAAATTTCTGTCTCACTTTTTAAAGAAACATGCAGAGATTGTCTTCGTTCTTTGGCATGTAATTCCGTGATACGAAATAGTAAGTATGCACATTTCTTTCTTGTTACTAGAAAAGCGTTAGAGTAGGTGTCGCATTCTCTCCAACGGAAGTTACATGGCAAGCCTCAATGTGAAAGTTTGATTACTAAATAAAAAAAAGCTTCCATGGAGAAATGAGTTCATACATTCAGCATCAAAGAATCCCATGCGAAAAAAACAAACTCTCCGACTGCGATGTCAAGAACTGACACCGAAATTAACTATTTTCTGTAGCGTAGCACTACACTCTTTCCTGACAACAGCGTACCCGGTTCCTGTTGTACTATTCCGCCCGTGAATAACCTGGCTGCAGCGATCCTTCCTTTCAACGGAGCACAGCTTCATGTCAACGCCGCAGCGTTGTTTACGGCCTCCCGCAGCGTCCTCTGACTCGTCATACTTGGAGTTCAAGTTTTTCGGTAAACATCTTTAATATTCATTCTGACGAAATTTTTTCACCATTTCCCCTTAAATTGTATATTTTAGAATCTGTACGTCACACTTTTTCGAAATTTTACATCTTTTCCGACCAAATAATTTAGGACGCTAAACTACACATTTACCTAATTTTTACCAAAATCTAATGAGCACATAATGACATGAATGTATAAGTTGTCCAGTGTCAAACAAAAATGACAATACGATGACAAAGTGCTGTGTTTGGGCACCAGATCTTTTTATTTGTAATAACTCATTTACTATTCTTTATTTTTAGGAGTGAATAAAAAGAATTGAAAATTTACCTCCTATATCAGGACGAAACAGTTGGGTTGAATATTTTTCTTCTACATTTCCTAGATGCAAAGTCATGTATTAGAGAATCATAATTCAAAGACTATGTCACATCACTCTCCAAAGACAGCAGAGCTAATGATGCTAGTTTTGTTTGTCGCATGGTTGATCGTAAGGGATTTTTCAGTCTTTCCAGCAAAGAAAATGATCTCTCACTTGTACAATTTGAAATCGGTAATGTCATGAACATTCCAAGTGCAGTCTCAGTGTTCGGAAATGTGGCTTCTAAATTGCTTACCTTCAAAGTTTGCAGCATCTGGGGAACGGTTGCATCTCCCCCATCATTGAGGAGAATTGCAAAAACTCATCAGCAAACTGGTCGTCAAGGTCATTGTTATAGTATTCCTGCAATGCTTTTGCCCCTTAAAAAATTTCAGATCTGGATTTTTTTGTAAAAAATTGAAATTTTCTCATTATATTTTCATAAGCACTTTTTCTGCTTGAAAGCTGAGTGATTAAAACATCACAAAGCACATAATGAACCTGAGTTCTAAATAAATCCTTTGCACTGAGTTCTATATGTTCACTGTAACATTCATCTAGGAGTTTATTCTTGGGCACTTTCTTTCTTCGGAATTCATGACCATGGTATCGCACATTTTCAGACACTTATGTTTTAGCTTCCTCTTCATAGACTTCAAAATTTTCCCTCACGAACTGAATGAATTCAATTAACGACTCGAAAATTTTAGGTACTTCAGAAATATTTCCTTTTGGATTCTGGCAAGTTTGATTTGCGCAGTTTAATCTCTGAAGTATTGTGTCCCAAACTACTGTGCTGACCGATATTTCCATTGTTCGCATTTTCTTCAGCAGTGATTTTGCTTCATTTCTTGTCTGTCGAGAATCATCTACATTTTCTGACAGAAATACTAAAACTTTCTCTATTTCACGATAAATTTTCCTCACTGATCGTGTAGCTGCAGCATCTGTACAACATCTGGTAACTGACCGACTCTTCAGTGTGAGTGATGAATTTCCATGTGCTTTCTGGACTTTCTCCTGAAGTATCTTCCAACGGTGAGTTCATGCAAAAAAAAAGTATAGAGTTTTTGCAAAAATGTGAAAAAAGAAAGAACTTTACCACAACTATTTATGCTATTCACACCAACTAAATTTAAATTGTGAGCAGAACATGGCACATTTTCCCCTAGTGGATTGATTTCCATAATGCGTGTTTGAACACCAGAATACTTCCCAGACATGTTGCTGGCATTGTCGTAGCTTTTTCCTCTGACATTCATAATATCCAGGCCAGCGTCCTGTGGAAAAGATATCATGGTATTTGTAATGTTTTCTGCAGTATATCCATGGAATGGAATAAATGTCAAAAACCGTTCTTTTGCTTCACAATCTTTGTTGACATACCTTATGATAAAAGCCAGTTGATCTATGTGTGTAATGTCTGGAGTAGAGTCAACTATAACAGAAAAATATTTTGACATTTTTATTTCATCAGTGATGGCATTAAAAACACGTACAGCCATTAATTTAACAAATTCATCCACACATGTTGAAGATAAGTAACTGGTGTTACCACTTCCTGGATTCCCACATTTTTCCAAGTGTTGAGCTAAGAATGGATCAAATTCTGCAATTAATTCTAAGCAGCCCAGGAAATTTCCATTCGGAACTGATCCAATTGTTTCATGATCACCATACATTGCCAACCCACTAACTGAGAGATACTTAACTGTTGCAACAACTCTATGCAAAACATCTTGCCGCCCCGGTGGCGCAGTGGTCTAAGCGATGGCCTCTGATCATTCGTCCGAACGGGGTCCGGGTTCGAATCCCGGTGAGGCATGGATGTTGTGTTTGTCTTACGGCACTGGATCTCTCCCTTCCCTGGAACCAGTGACCCTAAATTAGGGACGGGTGATTGCTTATAGCCCATTGAGTTGCTCACGGTGGTCGTTAAACCTCCAATAAAAAAACGTCTTGCCAGTACTTGAATTCCTTCCGATACTGCACAACTATCTGACAGTCAATACGTGCAGAAGCATTCATGCGTGATGAATAGTCACATACTGCTTGCCTGTGTATGTGTAAATTTTCATGCTCTGTAAGACGTTCACTTGCATGCTTCCAGTCAGAAAACCTGTGGATCCTAATGCTGTAGTGCTCCTAGCATACAATTTGCATATCCGGCAGAATAGTAAACAAGTTGATGGGAATAAAAGAAGAAAGTCACGTTTTACCTTCTCATTATTTTTTTTTTTATTCTGAAAAAATTACCTTCTGTTGGGAAACGATTTTTTACCACAGATATCCTTCCCTGTGAATGCCAGCAACTTCAAATCTTGGACTGGTGGATTGCTCAAAAAGCATTTGCGCATTTCTTCTGTAATTTCTCCCCATAAGGCAAGATCCACTGCATTCATTGTGGAACTTGTGCTCTCTTCATTAGATGAATTCAAAATATTTCCCAAATTAGGAGCACCTGTGATGTTAGATGATTCTGAAGTCAGATTACTGGCTTCCAAAGACAAATTACACTCAAGAGACTCACCAGTAGTAAAATTAGATGAATTTGTAGAACTTTTGGGACCAAGTGAAATATCCAATTTTTTAATGGCAAAACGTTCAATGCTACCATGCTGCAGGTCATCATCCTTCAGTTTCAATTGTTTGGCCTTCGTTTAGCACTGCCGGATAAATATGTACGTTTTGACATAATTTAACTGTTAAATAATTCAACTTAAATATATTGTTACAACTAACTAAATTTGATTATATATAAAATTAACATATATCCAACATTCCATCAGACTACAAGAAACGCAACGCAAAATACAACCATACCATCGCGTTTCGCGTTTGTGGTTACAGTTGCGAGTAGAGATGAGCGTTATTTCACTACCTGACCTGTGATTTGATCACGGTTACCGAAAAGTCACAGGTAGCGCCTGCTACTGAAAACCGTGAGTAACAGTGATCGTCCAATAAGCGTTCCTCACTCTGTTATTGCTACCCATCATGCTCTTCGTGATTTTTCACAGCTCCGTCTTAACTGTTACCGAGTGAATTCTGCTCCTGTAGCTGTTACTCGTTATCTGCTGTTGCGTTTGGCAGCTGCCTGCTATTTGTGATTTTTTCACAGCGTTGTTTCTGAGCTCATCGTTCTCGCAGTGAGTGGGGTTAAAATTTTTTGAATTCGGAGAAAATAGTGAATTGCGAACGTTACTTAGTAAATCTTTAGTAGCTTCATCCATTTCAAGGCTGAAAAAAATGCTGCCTCGTTTCTTTCAAAGTTGCAACATACCATGTTAGGTACAAAAGAACAGTGTGTTTTAGATAATCTGAATCCAAAATTTAACTAACCGCGAAAAACGTATAAAAGAATTACGCATAATTCAACTGAAAAAGCTGTAAAAACTACAGCAAAATATCAGAATTCGCGCAGAATTACCTATAAAAGTTTAAAACAAGTTTAGGACATAACGGACTTTTGGGCACAAATCTTTAGGTGCCGTACAAAAACTGCAGTTTCTTGGCGCTGTGAGGGGAATTGAATGGAGATAACGTTCCCAGTAAGACAAACGACAATTACAATTGAATTTTAAAAAAATTACAAAGCACAAATTTTGAAGATGAAAATCCGTTTTTTGGTGTAAATATGAGAAGGACAATATCCGAAAACTTGAAAAATTTCGTCGTCCTGGATCGGGATTGCATAGCACATAATCATGAATATGGATTACATCATATTCATGATTACATAACACATTTCTTAGGTTTCAACGAAACAAAGCAATTACATCAGAACTCATACTATGTTCGGAAAAAGACGACAAACAGGGATTTTTTTATAACGCTGCACTTTTACTTAGGTACTAAATGTTTACATAACATTTCAAGTTATTAATATTTATCTCTTACTTAATTAGGCACTAAATTACTATGCCTCATTCGTAGGACCTTTTGACAGTCTTTCTTCTACCGATGTTATATTCATAAAGTTTACGTATCAACTCAAGGTAATAATATTGCGCTTTTACTTAAGCACTAAACATTATTTCACAGGACCTATGCCTTTTTAACAGTTTTTGTTCTATCGATGCCACATTCATAACAATTAGGTATCAACTCAAGTTAATAATATCCCGCCTTTAATTTTTCACTAAAAACTTTCTCACGTTCCCTAGGCCTAGGCCGTGGCCTTTTTAATAGTTTTTATTCAATTAATGTCGTATTCACAACTATTACTTATCAAGTGAAGTTAATAATATTCCGCTTTTACTCAGGCACGAAATATTCATTCGTTACCCTATCCCTAGGCTTTTTAAATAGTTTTTACTCAATGTCATATTCGCAACGTTTATGATTCAAATAAAGTTAGTAGCATTGCGCTTTTACTTTGGCACTAAATGTTATTTCACAGGCCCGAGGCCTAGACATTTTTAACAGCTTTTGTTCTATCGATGTCACATTCATAACAATTCCGTATTAACTCAAGTTGGGTGTAGGATCTCAGATCAGATCTTCAGTAGAGGATTTTATGAAGGGAGTGTCTGACCCCAGGTCTTAAACAACCCTTAGAAGTAGGAAGCTAGGAGATTTGGGCTAGAGTGCCCGATAGAAAAGTGACACAGAAGATAAGTAGAAAGGGGGAGGAAGACGCCCTTATTTATTACCGGGGGCCAGTACCCGGGATCCGACGGCTTAACGTGCCCATCCGACGCACGGCGGATATTTAGTGGATCGAGCGTTCGTACCTGCCGAACCTGAGGTCCTTTCCGTGGCAGTCACGAACGTTGCTCACTAGGCCACCCGCGGCCTGGGTGTAGGAGAACTGGCCACAAACATTTTAAGGGGCCGTATAAAAATTACGTTTTTGACCGCCTCGTGGCCACGACCCCACAACAGAGGTTGGTAATCTAAGTCATATAAAGCTTCCGTAATTTCGTCTTTTCTTAATTGCGATAATTAATGTAATTCTTTACAACAAATGTTTGATCTGCATCTCAACAAAATATTTTAGGGTTTTCAAACTACAAGTCTGACAATTATCAGAGTGCATGTGACTACTCGGCAACAAAACTGTCGGGGGAGGGGGGGTATACCAAAAGTGGAAAATATAAAAAAAAATCTCGTCCGATCGGGAAATTTTCAGCATTTACAAGCTACAACTCGTCGACACATTATCTAAACACATATGCCTACTCTGGAAACCTATCGGGGGGCGGGGGGGGGGGGGGGAGAGGTGGCATACCAAAATTGTAAAATATAAAAAAAATTCTCGCCCGATCGGGAGATTTTCAGCATTTACAAGCTACAACTCGACACATTATCTGAGGGCATGTGCCTACTCAGAAAACCTGTCGGGGGGGGGGGGGGTGTAATACCAAAATTGTAAAATGTAAACAAATTCTGGTCCGGTCGGGAGATTTTCAGCATTTATAAGCTACAACTCGACCCATTATCTGAGCGCATGTGTCTACTCTGGAAACCTGTCGGGGCGGGGGGGGGGGTTAATACCAAAATTGTAAAAAATAAAAGAATTCTCGTCCGATCGGGAGATTTTCAGCATTTATAAGCTACAACTCGACCTATTATCTGAGCGCATGTGCCTACTCTGGAAACCTGTCTGGGGAGGGGAAGTAATACCAAAATTGTAAAATATAAAAAAATTCTCGTCCGATCGGGAGATTTTCAGCATTTATAAGCTACAACTCGACCCATTATCTGAGGGCATGTGCCTACTCTCGAAACCTGTCGGGGGGGGGGGTAAAACCAAAAGTGTAAAATAGTAAAATATGAAGAATTTATGGTCTGATCGGGAGATTTTCAGCATTTACCAGCTACAACACGACACATTATCTGAGCGCATGCGCCATATTATACACTGTTTATTTACCACCACCCCCACACACACAGGTATCCTGAGTAGGTACACCTCAGATAGTTTGCTGAGTTATAGCTGGTAAATGCTGAAAATCTCCCAATCAGACGAGGAATTTTTCATATTTTACACTTTTGGTATTAACCCCCACCCCCACCCCGACAGGTTTGCTGAGTAGACACATGCCCTCAGATAATGTCTATTTGTAGCTTGTAAATGTCAAAAATCTCCCGATCGGACGAAAAATTCTTTATTTTTTACAATTTTGGTATCCGCCCTCACCCCGACAGGTTTCCTGAGACAGCAGATGCCCTCAGATAATTCGAGACGCTTTTCTCCTTCCTGGTATAAACAATATCCTGATATAGAGTAAAGCATTGTTAAAGATACTGCTTATTGCTTTGAGTTTGTTTTCTTTTCCCTGAAGGTCCAGACAGGGAGAAATTAGATTGTACTTGGAATGAAACAGGTGTAAGGCAATGACACAAAATGAAGAGTGTGGGTAAATATAAATTAGGAAAATTATCCCAGCATTTCTCTTTTAAAGCTCACAAAGCTGCACTAGTGGATTGCTGCCATTTTTCACAAAAAGATAAACACGTCAATATTCTTTTAGACAAAAATAAAAGGGCTAGTGTAATTTTCAAGAAGAACATGATAAAGAATTTAATACTAAAGTTTTAAATATTTTATTTGATGTTGCCAGAACATTGGCCAGGCAAGGCATTGCTCTTTGCGGAAATAAGTCAGATGAAAATGGGAATTTTCGTCCAATCGTAGTTTAATTTATCGTCATTGCTTGATAATGAAGAAATGGTTAGATAAAAAGAGACTAGACAAAACCCATCGGAATCGACGGTTAGTTTTTTTTTTTCTGAAAAGAATAAACTCATATAATGTATTTATTTACACATTAGAAAAAATCCTGCAGAATTGACAATCATCACCTTAGATTTCACTGTCTCTACTTTGCGTTTCAGTGTTCCACTCTCCAGCGACATCAAAGTCCTGCTTCAAATAAAGGTTTTACTGAGTGAATTGGTTTTTAAATTGAGCTGCACTTCCATCAGAAAAAATTGTTAACTTTTCTATTTCTGGAAATTTGGCCTTTAATGTAGCTATAGCAATTTTTAAGGCCTGCACAGCATTTTTGTAATGGTTGAGCTCATCACTTATTACAGCTACAGTATGCTTAATATTTCATGCACAACTGGTAAATATACAGTAGTTATTTGCTGGTGCCTCCAGTGTCCACTCTGGATTTCATCTTGGGAGATAGTACTGTAATTTTCAAAAAAATCAATTTGGAGCAGACCTTCATTTGGTGACTGAACTGTTCTTACAAAAGAATGAATTTTATAATAATGTAACTGATTATGAAGCACAGTTCTTCAAACAGAACCATCAATCTCAACCACTTTTTTGAAACCATCTATATCTTTCCATGTTACAAATGTGTCTATATGTATCTCTTCAACACACATGCAAACATCACTTTTACAGTCTGTGCAAAATCCAATCATGCAGTTCTCATTTTGAATGCTGCAGCACAAAACACTCATCAGTTCTATTTCATTTGAAGGAAACTTTGGGGAATTGGAATTTTGCTGGCCAAGGATTGTATAAAAAAATGTAAATTTGCATGATATTTGCAAGCACATAATTCCGTGGTGTTTACAAAATTAATGTCACATATCCAGGACACAGGTCGTAAAACTTAGTTTTTTAATTAAAATGTTCTAATTTTCATTTTTGAACTGTGTGAAAGCATCACTTATAGTCATTAGCATGTGTCTTTTTTGTATTAAATTGTGCCTCCTTGATAGTGAGTCCTTTATTGATTTCACACATTTCCTGGTACCTGTCTACTTACAATATATCATTATGGCATAAAAATCTTTCCTTTTTCTTTGTGCTATCTGATATACAGCGTGAAGTCTTTTCTTTTTCATTAAACAGAGTTGTGGCAATGTCAGGCAACACCTCAGTACCAAAGTGTGACACCTAAGTGAGACTTTCAATAATGTCACACACGTCACACCTCAGTTTTTTCTACATTACTTTTTTTACACTTATTCAGACTGCTGACAGTCAAACTTCCACAAAGTTTGAAATTTCTACACAAAGGGTATGTTAGTATAAACTATCTTTATGGTCATTTCAGTCAGCAGACTAAAAAAAATGACGGTCAGCAGAATAAAAAAATGTTTTTAAATTTTCAATTATTTTTAAGTGTAAAATATGTTATTGCAAAGTGTTGGACTCTGCTACATCTAGCAAATACAACTGCAAGTGAAAAACAGTTGTCAAAACATTTCCAGAACTGCTATTAGAATTGTCTAATTACTAAATGTCAATTCTACCTTTTGTTCTGGATGTTTAAGACTGAAATGCAAGGAGACAATGATTTATATAGCATTTTTTGTTGTGAATTCAAATTCTATGTAGTACTCATACCTTCAATTTGATGTATCATAAATAATAATATGATACAATTTAATTTTTTCCTGTTTGTCCACTTTTTCATGGAATGGCTGTAAAAAATTCTTCTTTTGAGGAGTGTGTAATCATTGCTCTTTTGATTAAAGTTTCAATACTATTGTATTTCTGTGTGTATGGATGTGTTGAATTATATGGAATCAGAACAGGAATAAATGACTGCTTTCTATGTAGTCTGTATTGTAGTTGGTCTCTTTGCTTGACAACTTTAACATCAAGGAAGATCAAAGTATTCTCCTCCTCATGTTCTATTGTCAACGTTGGATAGATATTACCAAATTGCTGAGTTAATGATTCAAGTTCATAAATACTCATTCGTGACAAAATAAAAATGTCATTCACATATCTACAGTAAACCAAAGGAGTTTCTTCCATTGTACAGATTATTTGTTCCTCAATATTGCTCATAGTCATTTCTGCAAATAGATTTGACAGAGGGGAACCCATTGGGCCTCTATTTTTTTGCTTGCAATGTTCTCTTCAAATTTGAAAATATTGTTTTCATAAATGTATAACAAAACTGCTTTTGATTCTTGAAATTGTGTGTTATTAAGATTTTTGTCCTGTTTTAATTTTTTAATAATGTTTTCAATTGCTTCCGGTACAGTGGTACTTGGAAAAAGGGCCTTGACATCCATACTTGCTATAATCCTGTAGATCTTGGTTTACATTTTTAATTATATCAATAAACTCATAAGTATTATAGTTTTTACAGTAAATTGTGTTTTCACATTTTTTTAGATGCGCGTTGATCTCAAAGTCAATACCAAAAGCAACAGTCTTTTTTCGTGCTTAAATATTGTAATACTCTATTGTGATGTTTACAATCATAATATCAGTACTCACAGTTTCTTATTTTGTTTCTTTTTCTGTATTCAAAAATTACAAAAAAGTAGTTCAGCTCAGGGTTCCCCCTGAACTTGATGAACAGGTAATAATTTGATGTCATGGCTATTTCTAGACTTGATGTATTACAAATTTCACTAAATTATAGGATTTACTTGGGAATAAAAGAATATTACTTACAGTCGAATTTTCAGGTAGCATCCCTACCCGTCCACAAGACTACACTATAGTAGGTGTTGTCATTCGTGAGCTAAATACCCCTTAGGTTAGTAGGTGTCCAGCCTTATGCTGGAATTTAGCTCACGAATGGCAACATCTACTATAGTGTAGTTTTTGAGGAAGCCTAGGTTTTTTTTTTTATTGGAAGTTTAACGACCACTGTGAGCAACCCAATGAGCTATAAGCAGTCGCCCGTCCCTAATTTAGGATCACTGGTTTCAGGGAAGGGAGAGAGCCAGTGCCATAAGACAAACACAACATCCATGCCTCACCGGGATTCGAACCCGGACCCTTCTCGGACGAATGATCAAAGGCCATCGCTTAGACCACTGCGCCACCGGGAGGCTTTTTGACATTAACTCTGCTGTATATACTATTAGAATGCTAGTTACTTTATTTCCTGTAGACTCTGCATTCTTCTGTACGGAGGTCTAGTCCACAATTCGGTAACACATTTCTTATGTTAATTATTAACTGCCGATTTAGTTTCGTGCCAGTGTGGCAATTCCCTCAAAATAATACACACACATGCAAGCTATAGATATACCTTCACAGAAATTTCCCCAACAGGGAGGTAATCAGTTGCTTAAATTTAGTCTTATATTTGTCCACAATTTATATGACCCCCTCCCTCTCCATTCCCTACAAAAATCATCAGGTATTAACCACTTTACAAAATCTGATAGATATTATGACTATGGCTACTGACTGAAATTTCTGTCAGAGAACTTTACGTGGGCTGTGCCCATATCTTCTGTCGGAAAATTATAAAGTTCCTAATTTTGTAATCTGTGGCAGACAGTAGTATCTCAGTTATACATTTTACTATGGAATGGCTTAAAAACATGTGACTGAAATTTCAAAATATTAAATACTATTGTACAATTTTAAATGCTTCCAAAAAGAAAAAAAGGGGAAGAGGGCTCGCAATTTTAGATTATGCTAATGAATACTTTGTTCGCTACCTGTCCATTCTATTTTGTTTTTGCCTGTCTATTTTAACCTTTAATGTTTTTTTGTTTTTTTACATTATAAAACAAGGTAAGAAATTCTGCATGATTTCATATTTTCAATATATGAAAGAACTCTTACCTTTGAAATATTAGGTAGTAAATCCGAATGTGTTGTCTTATATTCAACACCCTTAGAACACATTATTTACTTATAATACTTGGCCCTTTTCAAAGAATTTTGTTCACTAGTTGATTTACCATTAATGCTGGGTAAAATATCACTACTTTCTATTTGTTTTAATTTTTTTGAATTTGGAGAAATTTGTGAATTGTGTGTGAACATTAGATGATAATTTTTTTGTTGCTTCGTCCATTTCAAGGCTGAAAAATAAATGCTGTCTCATTTTTTTCAAAGTTGTAGCACCATGTTATGTATAAAAGAACTGTATATTTGATAATCTGAATTCAAAATTTAACCTATAAATCGTATAAAAGAATTACGCATAACCCAACTGAAAAAGCCATTATAACTACAGCAAAATATCGGGGTTAACGCAGATTTATGTATAAAAGTAAAAAACATATAACCCAGGAACCGCTGTATTATGGCCAACCCACCGTTCCATTAAGTGATTCTGCTATCAGTTACTTTACTCGTTCGTTAGTCGTTACTGGTGCACGGATTCACGGAAGGGAAACAAATAACAGGTCCTAAACTGTGATTCCAATCACAGTTAAAAATCACTGTTACTTCTGAGTAGCAGTCACAGTTAGCGCCGTGAACACCAAGTAACAGGTAAGTTCATCTCTACCCAGTAGTGTTATGCAGGGAAAACTTCCAGTTGAGTTCAGAAAACTTATCTCTCTCGGTACGGCATGAAAATAAAACTGCTTTGGGTAGAGAGGGGGGGGGTCCAGCACCACAGCCCCATAGCAGGAGCCGCCCCTGCTTCAGATGCTTCTGGAATCTCCGTGGATGTACTATAAGGGAATACGATGGCCTTTCTTGGCGAAGTTATTGAGTGAACGATTTTTGATTTTTCCCTCCTGCACTTGTTTTAAAGCTGGTGTCGTTCAGTAGATTCCTGACGTGCATGGAAGGTCTTTCTTTGGCAATCATTTTCTGTGAAAGGATTTGATCCGGACTCCCTGTTAAATTTTCAAAGGAAGCACTGTCGCTATAGGAATCTTCTCTTGTGATTGCTGAACTTGTTCTGAAGCAATGGAATCGCCGTTGATTTTTTTTTTTTTTGGTGTCGGAAACATGTGTTATACATTGGTTTCGACATATGCGTTTCGTACGTGTTGTCCAACTCTCGCCTTAACTAGAAAAAATGTGTCCCTACATTAGGGATTGGCGCCTATTTTATACCAACACGAGTTGCTCTCGGTGGTCGTTAGTAACCCATATAAAACAAGGAAAAATCCTTTCTTCATAGATTTGGAGGTCAATAACTATCACGTATTGTGTAAAAGTATTTTTTTTATTAGAGGTTTAACGACCACCGTGAGCAACTCAATGAGCTATAAGCAGTTGCCCGTCAGTAACTTAGGGACACTGACTCCAGGGAAGGGAGACAGCAAGTGCCGTAAGTCAAACACTACATCCATACCTCTACGGGATTTGAACTCGGACCCTTCTCGCCCTAATGGTCATTTAGCCACCGGGACATCGGTTGATTCCAGGCGGAACTGTCACGTTTTGTCAGGAAAGCAGCTTTCGGCTACTGTCAGTGTCTCTATTTCTTTAGTTTTCAAACGAGCGGTTTGAGGGATCTTGTGTCCATATTTCAGAGATAGGCTCGTGTTTGATTCCAGAATGAGGCATGGGTGGTTCGTTTGTTCAACTCGCTCTCTTCCCTGCAACCAGCGTCCCTACAGTGGGGAAGGCGATAACTAGCTACTTGTTGTGCGTGTTCATCACCCAAAATCAAACAAGAAAAATTCTTGCTTTGTGGCTTCGGGAAAGTAAGACTGACACACGTCGTTAAAGTGGCATTCTTCTGCAACCAGCAACTAATAGAATTTCGTGCTACCGAAAGACGTTCAGAAACGAAACGCAAGCAAGCGCTCTTTGCGAAGAGGTCGAAGTCAAGTCCAGTTCTGTTACAAGCTTTGGAATTTGAAATTTTCTCGAAGCTCATTGGCTAATTTTAGTTTCGGTTGTGTTCCGAAAGCACTTTCTACGGGGCTCTCATCTCAGTTTCAAGTTTGATAGTGCACTAGTGGGAGGCCGTATTTCAGGGGTCGAATCATAAACGGCTTGTTCCAACATAATCTTTACTTGTGATACTACACATCAACCAATTATGGAAGTGCGATTACACAGCGTTCAAGTATAACGTAAGTACGATTATTTTATGTATTTCATGGGTACACAACTCTAAAAATAAGAGTCGAAAATAATTTTCTTTAGCATCGATGGATCGCTTTGTCAACCGAGGGTTTAGTTACCGCTGTACTTGTCCCCCAGAGGCAAAATTCCAGTTCTACTAAAATTAAACAAAATTCTTTGTTTGTTATCATTAGGAATGACCTGTGTATTTTGAACTGCATTCAGAAGTGCTTTTCAAGCAATATTGGATTTTTTTAGATTGAAAACGCACATAAAGATTTTGTCTTGTTTCATAGTATCAAAACATGAATGCAAAATATTTATGGAGCAATAACCGCCCAACGACAATGCACTCTTGTTCTATTGAAAACTTTGTAATAAAAGGAAATTTTGTGTGCACAGATTGGGTCAGTACCAGTTAAAAAACAAATCTTGATCTTGTCCTGTGCTATGAGATTTGTGAGATTTTTTTTTTTTTTTTAATTGGAGGTTTAACGACCACCGTGAGCAACTCAATGGGCTATAAGCAGTCGCCCGTCCCTAATTTAGGGTCACTGGTTCCAGGGAAGGGAGAGAGCCAGTGCCGTAAGACAAACACAACATCCATGCCTGACCGGGATTCGAACCCGGACCCCTTACGGATGTGAGATTGACTGATTAAATTAGAATTTCCTTCAGAGGCATTAAATGCTTTCTGTGACTTTAAATGCTTTTTACATTAGTTTGTCTGGTAATTTCTGAAAAGCCGCCCCGGTGGCGCAGTGGTCTAAGCAATGGCCTCTGATCACTCGTCCGAACGGGGTCCGGGTTCGAATCCCGGTGAGGCATGGATGTTGTGTTTGTCTTACGGCACTGGCTCTCTCCCTTCCCTGGAACCAGTGACCCTAAATTAGGGACGGGCGACTGCTTATAGCCCATTGAGTTGCTTACGGTGGGTCGTTAAACCTCCAATGCCGCCCCGGTGGCGCAGTGGTCTAAGGCGTTGGCCTCTGATCATTCGTCCGAAGGGGTCCGGGTTCGAATCCCGGTGAGGCATGGATGTTGTGTTTGTCTTACGGCACTGGCTCTCTCCCTTCCCTGGAACCAGTGACCCTAAATTAGGGACGGGCGACTGCTTATAGCCCATTGAGTTGCTCACGGTGGTCGTTAAACCTCCAATCAAAAAAAAAAAAACCTCCAATCAAAAAAAATTCTGAAAATGCTGCCCCTTTCGCAGTGTGTGGAAAATATGAAACATTCCTTGTGGAAACACCTGACTTTTGATTGTTTTAAAATGTTATCTGCCTTGTTTTGCTATTTAGAATGCATATTTCCAATGAAAGTTAAATATATATATATATATATATTTATTTCTAAGTTCACAGTACATTTAGTTTTCTAGTGAACGGTATTTCAGCAGTGGGCAGGGTGTTACAATTCTTGCTAGATTCCATAAAAGGTTTGCAGGTCTATTTTTTTTTTTATTATTAAAGGTTTAACGAGCAATGCGATGGGCTATAGGCAGTAAACCGTCCCTAATTTACGACCACTGGTTCCTGGGAAGCAAGAGAGCCAAGGCCGTTTGACAAACACAGCATCCATGCCTCACTGGGATTCGAACCCAGACCCCTCACAGACGAATTGTCGTAAGCCAGAGCGTAGACAACTGCACCACCGGGGGGGGGGGCAGTTGCAAATCTGAATTTGTCTATTGAAATGAATTTAAAAAAAAATGTTGGGCAGAGCAGTGTATTTTAAGGTAATTGCTTAAAATAATTTCATGTTATAAAACTGTGCTAAGCGTGTTTTGCTTTTGTGGAATACACTATTTTTTTTATGTAAATTGTTTCTGTTGACAAAGATAATTGTAGATTCTTAAAGGTCTTGCTTAGAAGTAGTCTGGGCAGGGTGTTGTTACCACTTTACTTCAAGGTGTCCAAGATCCCATTATTCTCGTGCTTAGAAACACAGTGTTGCATGTACTGTATGTTGTCATGTGGAAGGAATTATTTCATGTTTCAAAACTTGTCCCCTTTGCTCGTGCACGTTTGTGAAGTAGCCACCCAATGAATGAACGATGATGCCTTTCAGGGATTTTTTTCCTTGTCCTCACTTCCTGTTATGAAATTGTGACATTTGTCTTTAAAAGAAGCGCTATTAGACACCCAAACAGGATCAGAATGCTGGGAAAGTGAAGGCAGTTTCTTTTTGCATCTCAAGTCTCATTCAGCTGTTCAAGTACTGTGGGGTGCTCATAGCTGTGAATTCTTTTTTGATTATTTAGTCTTTTTGCCCTATACAAGACGTGTATAGGGCAAAAAGACTAAATAAATGTTACTTGTTTTACATAATTTTCACAATTTTTTTTCTCCCCCGGGTACACAAAGCTTCTGTGTATTATTTTTATTCTTTGGTCACCACAGTGGCTATTTGTCACAACGGATTTTCAAGGAGTGCACTTGAAATAGTTCTATTCCATGTGACCATCAACTTTGTTTACATGACATCTGTGGACACCTATCATCACAGGAACAAAAGAAAAAGAGACTCCATTAATATCTGCTTAGTGTTCTACTACTTGAAGGACCAATAATTGGAAGGCTGGCCTTTTTTTTTTTTTTTTTTTTCACATTTACCAGAATTATTTTATTGGTGTAAATCCAGTGATGTCTGCACGGTTCTTTACAGAAAAAGACAAAGTGAGCTCTCTTGTTGTTTATAATGTGTGATATTATGCAGTGTTACTTGTTTTATATAATTTTCATAAATTTTTTTTTCTCCACCGGGTACACAAAGCTTCTGTGTATTATTTTTATTCCTTTGGTCACCACAGTGGCTATTTGTCACAACGGAATTTCAAGGAGTGTATGGTTTTTGCCTCAACTAAGAGAAATTAATGAAATAAGAAAAATTGGGAGAAGTACACGGTTAACAAATTTTTTCAAGTATTAGGATTATGAGGGAAATTTTGTCAATATTGTACATAGAAGTGCTACAGGTGTTACTCTTTCATTCTTAAGTTCTTTTGGGTTGATTTTAGGCTCACTTTGATCTAGTTTACTACCGCAGACTGTTTTGCAACCTGTTGGAACGTTTTAAAACTGAATTCAGAAATGTGTAAACGTAAAAACAAAACAAAAAAACAATTCTTTGACTGATCGTGAGGTACTGGCAGTGTGGCGAGTTCATGTGCAATTGCAACAGAGCCCGGGTGCCATAGAGCCGTAAAATGGACAAGTTTGAGAATCAGGAACTGAGAAATGTTTTTTTAGGGATTTTTGTTATTATATTTCTAGAATTACTGTACCGGCAGGCCCAATAAAGATGAGCAGCTCAGAATTAATAAATGTTAATGTATATGTGTGTCTGTCAGAGCTTCAATAATCTCCAAAGTTACACGTGCAGAACTTTTTTACCTGACCAGGTAGTAAAAGCTAGATGCCCACTGAGAAAAGTTTTTCTTGCAAGACAACAAATCATAACCCTGCATTATCATGTTTTTTTTTTGTTTTTTTTTAAGTAAAAAAAAAAAACTTTGTACATATTACTTTTGCATTTCCTCGAGACTGTATTCAAAATATTCAATGCACAAAAGCATATATCTCAAGTTTTAAGATGATGATGCTGAAAATTGGTATGATGATGAAATTGGTATTTGAGAAATTTAGGTATTCTGCCATGTTTGTTTCATTCAAGTTTTTGCCCTTTGTCACTCAACACTGGAGGCTATTAGAAGCACACATCCCACTGCTGACCATAAACTTTTGGGGCAAAACTACACGGGTTCCAATTTCTGGACCTACAGCATAATACAATTAAAGAAGTGATATTCTTTTGTCCTTGACACTCCGCAATAATGATACAACTTGCGGTGACTAGCAGCGAAATGAGACGACTGTCTTGTACTGAGAAATTCTATTCCAAGCTTTATTTTTAAATTTACTTGCGTGAACCGGGTAACCAAATTTTTTATTTACCTGCCCAGGCCAATATTTTACTTGTCCTGGGCATGTAGGACATGGTATTTTTCAAGCATTGTACATGTGTGTATTATATATATTTTTCTGTCGTCATTGTCAACCATTACTGTCCACTGCTGGATCAAGGTCTCTTCAAGTTTGTTCCACAATAATCTGTCTGGAGCCAGTCTACTCCATGTCCCTGCAGCTTGCTTTCATATTTCATCCACCCATCTCCCACATGGTCTTTTCCTGTCCCTTGGTATCCAGTCTGAAGTTTTGGTGGTCCGTTCTTCTATCAACATGTCCAACGCCTTGCAATTTCAGGGATTCCACTCTTGCTGGTTTCTGTATCCACGAGTTTCCTTTTCTCGTCTCTCCTGGTCCCACCAAGCTTGCATCTCTCTGTGCTTTCTTCAGAGTCTGCAGCCTTTGTGTGTCTTTTTCAGTTAAGGTCCATGTCTCTGCTGCATACATCAGGACTGGAGGGATGCATTGATTAGACCCTTCTCTTTTAAGACATACTGCTTGCTAAGCGTTCATTCAGGTCACCTCTCTAGTTGATTGTTTTTTGTCCCTAGTCATGCTGGTAAGGTTGAGCAGCATGAATGCTGTTTGCTTAATGAGAATATATGAAGATGCTGTCCACTCCCCACCTCCCAGAAAGAGAGAAAAAAATGTTAATTATTAGGCTTTGACCCTGCAGACCTTTGTTTTGTGTCACCAAAGCAGCAGCACCGACAGATCAAGTGGATCTGCCAGAAGCTGAAAAATCTTAAAATAAAAGAAAAAAAGAATGTTCCTTGGTAGTTAAAAAGGACAAACACATTGCCCAAAATGAGGACAAATATTTTGCCTGATGTAACCCATTTTTTGCACTTAGTATTGGGAATGGAATAGCTTCTCTTTTGATGATTTCTGACAAACTTTTCTGTGCAAATAGGATGGGCACATTGCATGATATATTTCAGGGCATTTACTCCAAAGACACAGTTAGGATGGTTGTTATATAAGATGCAGTGTGCTTTCCAAAGAATCAGGTGTCATATGCAATGTTATCATAGTTTGTAGTGCCTCTTCTGAATTCAAGGAATTTCTGCAGTAAGTGAGCAGTCAGTAGATACGAAAGAGGTAAGGTGAATAAAGTGTACATTTTAGGCAGGAAAAAGGTAAGTAAAGGACAGTGGCACCACATGTAACTGAGGTAAGTACCAGCAAGTAAAAAATGGCACCGTGGAGAAAGATATTAGGAATATAAGGTGGTAAGGACAGAGACGCCGGTTTCAGCAGACCCATCGAACATGGTGCAGTTATTACAGAATCAAGGAATAGGCATATTTCTAGGAAACTGGTGTAAAGATTTGGATTTGACAGCTCCGTCTGTGGAAAACACACTGCATTTGAGGGCTGGGTTGGTTTGCTATGGACTAGTTCAGATATTTTTTAAGACCATCAGCCTAAAATTCATCATGCAATATTGTCTGGTACAAAAGAAAAGCAACCGGTAAATTTGCAAGTCAAAAATATCTTCCACCATTAGGAAGAACCATATTCCATTCTCAGTTATTCCAAACTTAAACCCTATGGATCTTGAAATTCTGTAAGGATTTTGAACGGGAAAGAGCCCTTCCAATTGCCTCGTGCAAAATCTGTGTTCGAAACAGTAATTTCCAGAGAGAGAACATCTGTTGACCAGGAGTCCACTGGAATCTGGTCTCTTTAAAATCTTCCAGGAATTCCCGTGTGTTTTTACTTTTTTATTCTGATATTTTGAACGGGCAGAAAGTTACAGAAATCACTTCGTCCATACCTTCCCAAGAGAAAAGTGGATTTTTTTAATGATTGCAGTACAGCACTGGTGCACATGTTTCTGAGTTTATTTATTTATTATTATTATTATTTATTATTATTATTATTTAATATATTGGGGATGGTCAAGTGACATGAATATTACATTAGACTTGTCTACCTGCTTTGACATGTTACAAGATTTAACTGTCTGCATTTTAACCCATTAATGAACAGAGTCACATGCAGATAAGAAAAGTTTTGAATGCACCCGTCTTTCTCATCTGCATGTGATGGCACAGGTGTAACTAGGCATTTTTATACCACAAAATGCTGTGCTTCTGTTCTGTACATCATTAACCATTTACAATCCAATGGTGGAGGAAGGTCTCCCTAAGTCTTTTCCACAGATTTTGACCCAGTCTCTTGCAAATTGCTTGCTCCTGCACGCCTTCCAATTTCATCCACCCATCTCCCATGCAGTTTTCTTCTGTGTCTTTTCGCGTCCCTTGGTAGCCAGTATTGCATTTCAGTTTTGATTTTTACGCCACAAAATACTGTGTTCCTGTTGTGTATATCATAAACCATTTTCAATCCACTGCTGGAAGAAGGTCTCCCCAAGTCTTCCCCATAGATCTAGATGCAGTCTCTTTCAAATTGCTCCTGCACACATTCCAATTGCATCCACCCATCTCCTATGCAGTGTTATGCTGGGTCTTTTTATGTCCCTTGGTACCCAATGTTTTATTTCAGTTTTGGTTTTTACACCACAAAATGCTGTGTTCCCGTCCTGTAAATGTATCATTAACTATTTCCATTCCACTGCTGGAGGAAGGTCTCGCCAAGTCTTTTGCATAGCTGTCTATTTTGACCGAGACTTTTGGAAGTTGCTCCTGCACGCTTTCCAATGTCATCCACCCGTGTCCCATGGCTGTCCTCGTGTTTCTTTTCATCTTCCTTGGTATCCAATCTGGTACTTCAGCTGTTTTGGTTTGTGGTCAGTTCAAGCAGTTTGTCCAGGCCGATGCCCCTAGAGGGTCTTGACTTTGATCACGATGTCATCAACTGGTGTCATTTCTCCATTCCATGTATTCCTCCTGCTGTCTTTCCCGGGTATGCCAAGCGTGCATCTTCTCCACACTTCTTTGAATTGTCTGTAGCCTCTGAATATCTTTCTTAATTAAAGTCCATGTCTCTGATCCACAAGTAACAAGTGGAAGCTTGCGTTGATTAAGCACTTTTCTTTTAGGACATAAATGGTGAATTGCCCTTGAAAATTGTAGTGTTTCTTCCAAAAGCACTCCCACCAAGTTTTATACATCTTAATGCACATATCATCATTTATATTTTATATACACTGAGTGGCCAAATTTTTATAAAAACCTGATTAGCAGCTGAACCTCCTTTCACCCATGTTAGCACTTATTAAATTTGTCTAGGAAGGGATTCAATTTTTAAGGGGCAAAATGTTAAAAACAAACTGCAAAATGTTAACTTTAGCTTCAAAATTTGTGTCCAGCACCCAAAACCACATGTTTCAATTGAAAATCAAGCAAATGAGACCATAATTAGAGAAAATTGAAATTTTGACAGGCATCAAGACTTGTGAATTTATTTTGTCTAAATCATTTAGTATTTTTCAGTGTTGTTGCACTCATAAAGCAGAAGGTTCGTAACATGTGAGATCTCCCAGATGCTCATTGTCTTGTTATATAGTTACATATTGAAGAGAAGGGTGTGTGCACACATATTGACTTTTGTGACTGATACAATATTCTAGAGGGTAATTCTTACCTTGGCATTCCTTACTAGCGATGAAACACATTTTACGCATGTTTTCCGGTCTTTGTTGACGTTATTGTCCTAATGTCCATTGTATGAGATGTATAACTTTACTTCAACACACTTTTCGCTGGGTATACTCAGTGGATCTTCACTTTAGGATTCAAAAATATCAACTTTAACCGTTCTTTATACTTGAAATTTTCGCCGAGTCTCTAGGCATCCTCAGGAGCATGGCGACTTTTCCACCAATGTTCGTGGTTAACTTCACGCTAATGGAGTCCGATACTCCTCGTTGCCATTCGTCGGATATACTTTCTTGGATACATTTCTTTATCAAGCCCGGCTGGCACCATCTATGTTTCATCTATATAACTGTTTTTGCACTAATGCAGTTTTTGCTTTTTTTTTTTTTTTTTTTTGCCAGTTAGATATGTGTTTTTTAAGTCTTTTTTTTTTTAACCTGTTTTTCGTACTTCCAATGTACAATATTGGGGGTATGTGTGCAATTGGAATTCCATAGGATCCTGATTCTTCTAGTATTTTTTCCTCTGTTTTTTTTTTTTTTTTTTTTTTTGTTAACAGTCAAATTTAAAAAAAAAACAAAAAATTACTAGAAGAATCAGGATCTAACGAAATTCCAATTGCACACATACCCCCAATATTGTACATTGGAAGTACGAAAAACAGGTTAAAAAAAAAGACTTAAAAAACACATATCTAACTGGCAAAAAAAAAAAGAAGCAAAAACTGCATTAGTGCAATTCTGCATTGAAAATAAGACTTTCCCAAAATTTGATGAAATTAAAATGCTAAAAAGGAATAAAAAATCTGAAAGGCAAATGAGGAGGGAAAAAGCTATCTTAATCTATAAAAATAAAACAAGGGTATGTAACCAGAATGATCCTAGTACATTTTCTAGCCTGTGGAAAGAACTAATAAGACAAAAAAAAGAACAACAAAAGAAAAACCGACAAAAAAGACAAGAAAACCGGGATAAGAAAAAAAAAAAAAAAAAGACAAGAGTTATATAGATTAAACATAGATGGCGCTAGCCGGGCTTGATAAAGAAATGTATCCAAGAAAGTATATCCGACGAATGGCAACGATTAGTATCGGACTCCATTAGCGCGAAGTTAACCACTAACATCGGTGGAAAAGTCGCCATGCTCCTGAGGATGCCTAGAGACTGGGCGAAAATTTCGAGTATAAAGAACGGTAAAAGTTGATATTTTTGAATCCTAAAGGGAAGATCCAGTAAGTATACCCAATGAAAAGTGTGTTGAAATTAAGTTATACATCTCATACAACGAACATTAGGACAATAAAGTCAACAAAGACCGGAAAATGTGCGTGAAATGTGTTTTATCACTAGTAAGGAATGCCAAGGTAAGCATTATCCTCTAGAATATTGTACAAGTTATTTTGAAATTTTACACGTAAAAGAGAATAGTAGCATGATCAGAGCTATTTAATAGTGTGAATTAGAACTACTAATAGGTTTTGTGACTGACTTTAAATATTCCCAGTTATTATACCTCCGTTATTCAAGACCTTCCAGGTTTGCATGCTTTCTCTAAATCTAGGAGGACAGCACAGACTTTTTGGTGAACAGACAGATAGATACCTTTTCATCATCATACATAATACAAAATCTAGGTACTGCAGCCCTTGTGAGGCACAAGACTACTTGGTTCATCCCACAAGTGCTCTGAAGTGAGAGACCTTGTAGACAATGACCTTTCCTTGGCACACTCAGCAGACAGAGAGTACGACAGTTCTTCCATTGAGTCTGAATTTTCCTTATGTAGGGGAACAGGCCTGCTCCATTTCAAATCGGGCAGAGACCTGTAAGGCGTCCCTCAGAAATCTTCAAGGAAATTACACGTATATAAGTATATCTTTGAAATCTGTAGTCATGCGATAACAGAAAATATTTTTATTCCTGGGGGTAATTATATGTATACACTATCTACCAACAAGTAATTGGACACCCCTGCAATCGGCGATATCTGCGGTCCTGATACACATCACGGCCGCCGCCGTTAAATATCGTGTGGGAAACAACAACAACGCAACCAGTCGCATGCAAGATGCAGCGCAGTTCGGAGCGTGCCCCAACCCGGCAGACAAAATGTCGGAATGTGCCCCGACCCGACAGACCCACAAAACTGGGAGTTAGAGACCCACCGGTGCTGGCCAGAGAAATTCAGAAGAACCGCACCAAATCGATGGCCCACATCCGCAAGGATTTTAACAGGTATCCGGGAGTGTTCTTTCGATGAATACCCTCTGTAAGGAAGCCCATCTGCTCGGTTACTGCCGCCCACAAGCCTTTGATCACCAAGTCCAATAGTGCTGCTCAGCTAACGTGGTGCAAAGAACGTCGACAGTGGACCGTTGAACAGTGGAAACCGGTTCTCTGGAGCGACGAATCAAGGTTCACCCTCTACCGTTCGGATGGCAGGGTCTGGGTTTGGCGTCTGCCTGAAGAACTCCTCCTGCTGGAATGTATTGTGCCAACTGTGAAGTTTGGCAGCGGTGGAATTATTCTATGGGGGTGTTTCTACTGGTATGGCACAGGGCCCTTGGTCGCAATTCCTGGTAGACTCAATGCCCAGACCTACTGCACCATTTTGGATGACCATGCGCTTCCTACGTTGTGGCAGTTTTACGTGGTGGACCCATGTTACTTTCAGGATAACAATTCCACCTGTCATGTTGCGAGGTCCACCATGGCTCGGTATGGTGACAATGGGATTAATCGAATGGACTGGCCTGTGCAGAGCCCAGACCTTAACCCTATCGAGCAACTCTGGGACGAGTTGGAGCGTCGACTTAAGGGGTGCCCCCACCATCCGAAATCGGGGAACTGACCTGTCTTCTCCAAGCCGAGTGAAAGAAAATACGGCTAGCGGTCGTACAATGCCTGGTTGAGAGTATGCTCCGGAGTGTCGCAGCTGTAATCACCGCTCGTGGAGGCTTCACCAACTATTGAAGGTGAATAAACTTTGTTTTTCTTTGCTATCACAGGTGTCCAATTACTTGTTGATAGATAGTGTATATCATCATCATCATCATCATTGTCAAACATTATCAATCCACTGCTGGACGAAGGTCTCCCCAAGTTTCCTCCACAACGGTCTGTCTTGTGCCAGTCTCCTCCATGTCACCCCTGCATACTTTCGAATTTCATCCACCCATCTCCTATGTGGTCTTCTTCTGGGTCTTTTCCGGTCCCTTGGAATTCAATCTAAAATTTCGGCTGTCCATCGATGATCTGTCCTTCTGGCAGTATGTCCAGCCCATTGCCATTTCAGGGATTTAACTCTCATCATGATGTCTTCCACTCTTGTCATTTTTCGGATCCACGAGTTCCTCTTCTTATCTCTCCTGGTTACACCAAGCATGCACCTCTCCATGCGTCTTTGAGTTGTCTGCAGCCTTTGTATGTCTCTTTTAGTTAAGGTCCACGTCTCTGCACCATACGTAAGCACTGGAAGGATGCATTGATCAAACACTTTTCTTTTAAGACATAATGGCATATTGCTCTTGAAAATTATGCTGTTTCTTCCAAAAGCTCTCCAGGCAAGTTTTGTACGCCGATTAATTTCTTCATCAATGTGACCCTCACTTGATATCTGCTGTCCAAGATAAACGTACGTGTCTGTTATCTCCAGCTTTTCTCCATCAATCGATAAATCTTCATTTCTTGTAAAAGCATTGAACATCACTTTTGTCTTCTGAAAGTTCATTTTTAATCCCACTTCTTTACTCTTGTCAGCAAGTTCCTGGATCATACTCTGCAGCTCTGATGGGGTAGTTGCAAAAATGACTACGTCATCAGCAAAACGAAGGTGGGTTAGATAATCTCCATTAATCTTTATCCCCTTGTTTTCCCAGCTCAGCGACTGAAAAACACCCTCCAATGTGGAATTAAAGAGCTTCGGAGATATAGTGTCACCTTGTCTCACTCCCTTTCCAATTTTTACGTGTGTTGTATTTTCAAACAGCCTAATCTTTGCACTTGCATTTTCATAGATGTTATTAATAATATTAATGTATGCATCTTCAATACCGCAGGTTTTCAGAGCCATTGTAACTGCTGATGGTTTCACCGAATCAAAGGCTTTTTCATAATCGATAAAAGCCATGCACAATGGAAGTTCATATTCCCTCGCTCTTTCAATTAGTTCTCTCAGCACGTGGATATGATCTATTGTGCTGTAGCCACTCCTGAATCCAGCTTGTTCTCTCGGTTGAGCCATGTCTAGTGCTACCTTCAAGCGGTGTGAAAGAACTTTAGTGAAGATTTTATAAACTACTGATAGGAGGCTGATAGGTCTGTAGTTTCCGAGATCCTCAATGTCACCTTTCTTATGTAGCAGGATCATTGTAGCGGTGTTCCAATCCTCAGGAATCTTTCCTTCATTAAGGCATCGAGTGAAAATTTGGGCGAGTACTGTTTCGATTTCTCCACTTGCTTCTTGTATGAATGATGTCTACAGTAATTCCATCTTCTCCTGGAGCTTTTCCTCGCTTCATGTTCTTGATTGCATGTGCAACTTCTGCTGGAAGGACTGGAGGAACTCTGGTACTGGTATCTTTCATGATGTCTGGAGTGCATATATCATCCCTTTCATATAATTTGGAGTAGAAATCTTTCACTCTTGTCAAAATTTCGCCTCTATTTCTTGTTACAGAACCATCTTCTTTTCTCAGTGCCATAATCTGTTTTCTTCCCTTACTGAGATGTCCCTTTGCTATCTTTAGGCTTTGGTTGTTTTCAATTGCTTTCCTCACTAGTTCACAGTTGAATTTTCTTACGTCTTCAGTGATACTTTTTCTTACTGTCTTGCATAGCTCTATATATTCCACTTTGGAAGTCACATCTTCTTTAGTTGTCCTCATCTCTCTTCTTTTTTGCATCAACATTTTGGTTTTTCCTGATAATTTTTTCACACGCAACTTGTTCTTAGACTCAGCTAATTTTGTTGCTGTTTCCATAAGAGCTTTGGTTACTTTTCTGTTAACTTCAGAGATGTCCACTTCTTCCGATGTTAGGCCTTCTAAAGCAGAGAACCTGTTCTTCAGTTCTAACTTGAAGGTATTATGGTGTTTTTTAAGGTTGGTTATGTCAATAGATTTTGTTTGTCTTATGAGCTTGCCACGTTCAAGTTTAGTGTTGAGGTGCATCTTACATCTCACCAATCTATGGTCACTACCTGTGTTGAACTTGTTTAGCACACTGCAGTCTTCTATGACGAATTTTTTGTTACACATAATAAAATCAATTTCACTTGTCGTCCCATTTGGATGTCTCCATGTCCATTTCCTGTGTGGCTTTTTCTTGAAGAAGGAGTTCAAGATGAAAAACCCTTCTGCCTCTGCAAACTCAACGAGAGTATTTCCACGCTGGTTTCTGTTGCCATGACCGAATTTACCTACTGAAGTTTCATTCTGTTGCCGTTGCCCTATTTTTGCATTGAAATCTCCCATAATTATTTTCAAGTGCTGCTTACCTTTATTATTTAGATGACAAATTTCCTCATAAAATTCTTCAATTTCTTCTTCAGGATGACTTGTGGTGGGTGCATAAGTTTGAATAATCTGAACCTGGTATCTTTTCGAGAGTTGGATAACAAGTCGTGCAGCTCTGTCAGAGGAACTTTCAACTTCTACAACTTTATCCTTCAGTTTCTTGTTTATTATAAATCCAACACCACTAGTTCTGCCAGTATCTGTCCCACGATAGTAGAAGAGATGTCCACTTTTCAGTTCGATGAGATCTTCTTTTCTCCTTACCTCACTTAGCCCCACGATGTCCCACTTGATCCTTTGTAGTTCCTCTTCCAATTCAAGAAGCCTTGAATCAGAAGATAGGGAGCGTCCATTGTAAGTAGCCAAGGTCAGCATCAGATGGCAGCCTAGTCCGGTCCTCCGGGGATTCTTAGCACCCTCTGCCTTCATGTCGCACTGGCCGCTGCCTTGGCCAGGTACATTCCAGCTGCCGGAGACTGAGGGCCAAGATTTAAGTTGTGGAATCATTTTGGAGGGGTTTGGCCATAACTCACCACGCTGGCCAAGCGGGTTGGTGAGTGTGGGATAGAATTTCCTCTGATCCCGATGGTATAGTTATACCGCAATGGGCGGTCGCCAGAGCCCCTTTAGTGGGAACAGGATGCACCACGAGAAGGCGGGGTTGACATTTGTCAAGGAGAGGCTGTGATGTTACGCATCACCTGACCTTACATCCCAGATAGTGTATATATATATATATATATATACTGAAGAGCAATGCTGAAAACTAAGGAAAAACTTTAGAATTTAAAACGAAAGTTGCAAAATTAACCTAAAGATCGAAACGCGCAACGCAGCAGTTACGAAAATTCAGAATTCACATTCTATTAAGAAGAGACCTAAGCAAAAAAAAAATTATGTATTTTTGACTCATACCAAGTACAACATAGAAAGGGTTATATGTCTACCGGTGTGAGTAAAAGGTGAAAAGATAAAAAATAAAATAAAACAACTGAATGTAGAAAGTGTCGAGAATACTGAGCCTTGGCTTTTTCAAGGACCAGCAAAAACTCTGCATTTTCTCACTTCCACAAAGACCTAGTTGGAAATGGGTTTCTGCAAAGCCATGGATGCAAGTAATAAGCCCACCAAAAATTGTTTTAAAATTTATATATATGTCATGACCTCCGCAGAGTTGTATGACCTAGTGCTAGTTAACAATTTAGCTTGCATCCATAACTTCCATGGCCCGACCCATGATCTTCATCTGTTACTATTAAACAGAGAGAAGAAGATTAAAGAGAACTCAAGTTGTGAGAGTGACATAATAATTAGAAATAATTTTCAGCTATAACGAAACGCCAAGTTCGCCTGAGAGAGAATATAAACCTGAAAAGTAATACAAAAGAATTCCAAATTTTTACATTGCAATTAAAAAGGAAATATTAATTTTTTAAAACTCAGATTTTTGAAAGAAAACTTGATTCTCAAACCCCCTACTCCGCAACTTCTGACAACACAAAAACGAGAATAAATTAAAGACAATAATTAACTAAAGAAAAGCTTTGTGAAAGTTATATGACATAAACAATTAGTTGCAATATGTACAAAGTATTTCAGCAGTGCTTTAAGTGCATAATTAAGTAGTTATTAAGACCTTAACTACTTTGAAAATACAGCGCAAAGTAAAGGAACTATGCTTAGCCAGCTTCTGGGCCTAAGTTTCCTAAAAGACGCGCAAAGTTACCAAGAAAGAAAGAGTTAAAACCCGCAAAAAAGTTAACAGTCTAGCCAGTGCCTAAATGCTAAAAAGCAAAAAACAACAGAGAAAAAATACAAGAAGTACAAACATTGAACTTATAAAACCTAAAACCCTAAGACAATGAAGAGAGCTTACCTCTTATGCAACTAAACTTTCTCCACTTCAAGAGGAAACATAACCGACTTTTTCCCCAAACTTCCAAACACGACTGCCACTCCCTAGTCACTGGGGGGCAGTGTGGGTGGGGCTGATGGCCTCCTCACACTGAAAGAAACCAACTCGCGGAGATTTTATCCAGAGAAAAAATATATATACTTAAGACTGTGGACCTGTATGATCAGAAAGAGCAGAATTAACTCTCCAGAATACATGAGAAATATTATAAAATACACAAGTGGTGTATTTAATAAACTTTGCATGTATTAAATCACCTTAGTGAGCTTCTATAGATTATTCAGAATCTTATTAATTTTAACGTTAGTTTTACTATTTTTAGTATAGCTATTCTAGTGAGTGAATAACTAGTTTTCTTTTTTATTTGTTTTTATTTTCTTATATAAACAGATTTTTATGCTTTTTTTTGTGATTTTGTCTGTATTATTTAATTTTTTGTTTTAATAGGACCTTCATATCCATAGCACTAAGGTTCCTTTTAGTAGTTAATAGGCATCCTCTAGCCAACTTCCTTACGGCTTTGATTGGTCAGAATCATATTATTAACTGTGTAGAAAATTAAAGCAGATCTGCCAACCTTACTCTATTATTCAGAATAATTTTTCTTAAAGTTCTTTTGATGAAAGATAAAGGAATATCATTCTCTAGAAAACTATCTAATAGTAAGTTAATGTGGTAATTGAAGTCCAAATTGTTGCTGCAAATTCTTGAAATTCTTAGGACCTGAGAAATTAGTACATTCTCAATTACTTTGGTTGATATGTTATTATTCCAGTGTAGATATTTAATTACTTTGAAAGGAAAATTAACTCTTTTATCAAAGAGGCTAATAGATGGGTTACCTCTGTTGAGCTTAATGCTTAAGTCTAGGAACTCAAGTTCCTGATTACTGTGGTTGGTTTCACATAAGTTAAGAGAGCTAGGATAGATATTATCAAAGTCACTCTCTATAACTTCTGAATTATTGATACATCTGCTGTGTATCAATAATTCAGAAGTTATAGAGAGTGACTTTGATAATATCTATCCTAGCTCTCTTAACTTATGTAAAACCAACAACAGTAATCAGGAACTTGAGTTCCTAGACTTAAGCATTAAGCTCAACAGAGGTAACCCATCTATTAGCCTCTTTGATAAAAGAGTTAATTTTCCTTTCAAAGTAATTAAATATCTACACTGGAATAATAACATATCAACCAAAGTAATTGAGAATGTACTAATTTCTCAGGTCCTAAGAATTTCAAGAATTTGCAGCAACAATTTGGACTTCAATTACCACATTAACTTACTATTAGATAGTTTTCTAGAGAATGATATTCCTTTATCTTTCATCAAAAGAACTTTAAGAAAAATTATTCTGAATAATAGAGTAAGGTTGGCAGATCTGCTTTAATTTTCTACACAGTTAATAATATGATTCTGACCAATCAAAGCCGTAAGGAAGTTAGCTAGAGGATGCCTATTAACTACTAAAAGGAACCTTAGTGCTATGGATATGAAGGTCCTATTAAAACAAAAAATTAAATAATACAGACAAAATCACAAAAAGCATAAAAATCTGTTTATATAAGAAAATAAAAACAAATAAAAAAGAAAACTAGTTATTCACTCACTAGAATAGCTATACTAAAAATAGTAAAACTAACGTTAAAATTAATAAGATTCTGAATAATCTATAGAAGCTCACTAAGGGATTTAATACATGCAAAGATTATTAAATACACCACTTGTGTATTTTATAATATTTCTCATGTATTCTGGAGAGTTAATTCTGCTCTTTCTGGATCATACAGGTCCACAGTCTTAAGTATATATATTTTTTTCTCTGAATAAAATCTCCGCGAGTTGGTTTCTTTCAGTGTGAGGAGGCCATCAGCCCCACCCACACTGCCCCCCAGTGACTAGGGAGTGGCAGTCGTGTTTGGAAGTTTGGGGAAAAAGTCGGCCATGTTTCCTCTTGAGTGGAGAAAGTTTAGTTGCATAAGAGGTAAGCTCTCTTCATTGTCTTAGGGTTTTAGGTTTTATAAGTTCAATGTTTGTACTTCTTGTATTTTTTTCTCTGTTGTTTTTTGCTTTTTAGCATTTAGGCACCGGCTAGACTGTTAACTTTTTTGCGGGTTTTAACTCTTTCTTTTCTTGGTAACTTTGCGCGTCTTTAGGAAACTTAGGTCCAGAAGCTGGCTAAGCATAGTTCCTTTACTTTGCGCTGTATTTTCAAAGTAGTTAAGGTCTTAATAACTACTTAATTATGCACTTAAAGCACTGCTGAAATACTTTGTACATATTGCAACTAATTGTTTATGTCATATAACTTTCACAAAGCTTTTCTTTAGTTAATTATTGTCTTTAATTTATTCTCGTTTTTGTGTTGTCAGAAGTTGCGGAGTAGGGGGTTTGAGAATCAAGTTTTCTTTCAAAAATCTGAGTTTTAAAAAATTAATATTTCCTTTTTAATTGCAATGTAAAAATTTGGAATTCTTTTGTATTACTTTTCAGGTTTATATTCTCTCTCAGGCGAACTTGGCGTTTCGTTATAGCTGAAAATTATTTCTAATTATTATGTCACTCTCACAACTTGAGTTCTCTTTAATCTTCTTCTCTCTGTTTAATAGTAACAGATGAAGAGCATGGGTCGGGCCATGGAATTTATGGATGCAAGCTAAATTGTTAACTAGCGCTAGGTCATACAACTCTGCGGAGGTCATGACATATATATAAATTTTAAAACAATTTTTGGTGGGCTTATTACTTGCATCCATGGCTTTGCAGAAACCCATTTCCAACTAGGTCTTTGTGGAAGTGAGAAAATGCAGAGTTTTTGCTGGTCCTTGAAAAAGCCAAGGCTCAGTATTCTCGACACTTTCTACATTCAGTTGTTTTATTTTATTTTTTATCTTTTTCTCCTTTTACTCACACCGGTAGACATATAACCCTTTCTATGTTGTACTTGGTATGAGTCAAAAATATATAATTTTTTTTTTGCTTAGGTCTCTTCTTAATAGAATATATATATATAAGAAATTTGTGTGCGAATTATGGCATTTTAAAAATGGTGCACTGCAGTGAAGCTTTGATGGAAGGAAATTTCTCCTTTTTAGGAATGAATAACTCTTGAAATTGTAAAGCTACAGCTCAGCTCGCATTTTTTTTTCTCCTCCATGCATTTTCTTGGCTCACCTAGGTTATTTGGGAGGGCTGGAGCACATCTCTGCTTAAAGTCCTCTCTTAACAAGTTTTTAGCTTCTCACTTGGTTACTGCTCTTTCAGAGCATTTCCCTGATCAGTGTTGGGAGTTTTTACTGGAATAGTTTGTTCTGTATGACATTACTCTCCCAAACCACAGTTAATTTAGTTTCTAGCAAGCCTAGATATCTATATGGAGCTGCAGCACACTTTCAGAGAAGACTGCAAAAATGAACTGAAATTATGGTTGTAATGAAAATCTTTTTGGTGTGTAGGTCTGTTTACAGACTGGTGTTGTGGTGTTCAACTCATTTGCTAGCAAATAAATCCTGTGCTCTAGTTTTTACAAGTTTTTGTCTTTTCACCAAGCTTTTGTTCAGTTGAGGTATTTCGTCTGATGGTGTTAGGAGTTTTTACTTTAATAATTTGTTCTGTATGACATTACTCACCCAAACCACTGTTCTTTTAGTTTCTAGCATGCCTAGATATCTTTATGGGCCTGCGGCACACTTTTACAGAAAACTGCAAAAATTAACTGAAATCATGGTTTGAATGCAAATCTTTTGTGTGTGTAGGTCTGTTTACAGACTGGTATTGTGGTTTTCAACTCATTTGCTAGTGAAAAATCCTATTATCTGCTTTTAACAAGATTTTGTGTTTTCACCGAGTTTTTGTATGTCCTTTGAGGTATTTCGTCTGTCAGTGTTGGGAGCTTTTAACGGACTAGTTCGTTGTGTATGACATTACTCACCCAAACCATTATTAATTTAGTTTGTAGCATGCCTAGATATATTTTTGGAGCTTTGGCACACTTTTACAGAAAACTGCCAAAAAATAACAAACTGTGGTTTGAATTAAAATCTTTTCTGCGTGTAGGTCTGTTTACAGACTGGTATTGTGGTGTTTAACTCATCTGCTGGCAAATAAATCCTATGCTGTCCTTTTTACAAGCTGTCTTGTCACAGAGTTTTGGTTCATTTGAGGTATTTCGTCTGTCAGCGTTGGAAGTTTTTACGTGGATTTTTTGTTCTGTATAATATTACTCACCCAAACCACCATTATTTTAGTTTCTAGAAAGCCTAGATATCTATATAAAGCTGTGGCACACTTTTGCAGAAAACTGTAGAAATGAACTGAAATTATAGTTTAAATGAAATTCTATTTAGTGTGTATGTCTGTTTACAGGCTGTTATTGTGATGTTGAATTCCTGTGCTAGCAAATGAATCCTGTGCTCTCCTGTTTACAAGATTTTGTCTTCTCACTTAATTTTTGTTCACTTGAGGTTTTTTGTCTGTCAGCTTTGGGAGTTTTTACTAGACTAGTTTGTTCTGGTATGACATTACTCACCCAAGCCACTATTATTTTAGTTTGTAGCATGCCTAGATATCTTTTTGGAGTTTTGGCACACTTTTACAGGAAACCGCAAAAATTAACTGAAATCATGTTTTGAATAAAAATCTTTTTGGTGTGTAGGTCTGTTTACACACTGTTATTGTGATGTTCAATGCATTTGCTAGCAAATGTATCGTGTGCTCTCCTTTTAACAAGATTTTGTGTTTTCACCAAGTTTTTGTTCATTTGAGGTATTTCGTCTGTCAGCTTTGGGAGTTTTTACATGGATAGTTTGTTTTGTATAATATTACTTACCCAAACCGCCGTTAATTTAGTTTCCAGCACGCATAGATATCTATATGGAGCTGCGACACACTTTTACAGAAAACTGCAAAAATTAACTGAAATCATGGTTTGAATAAACATCTGTTTGGTGTGTATGTCTGTTTACAGACTGGTATTGTGCTGTTCAATTTATTTGTAAGCAAATCAATTGGGGTGGAATTTTTAATTAATTTTTTTTTAGAAAATTATACAGTTGTTTCACCTTGCAAATTCATGTGCACACACGTGGTTCCTCTCTTTGCACAGTAAGGGCAGTAAGTAATTAACTTTTAGAGGTGTTGACTGAACTTGCACTGAAACTAAAAATGGAGTAGCAATTTACAAAGAGTTTTTTTTTTTTTTTTTTTTGCTACATGTGTTGAAGAAATTTGGTGGATTAAGCAAACAGTAAGTCTCATTAAAATAGTTAAATTTATGAATCCTCATGGCCTATCAAATAGATTTATATGACTCTAAATGATGACATATCCATGATGTACCAGATGTTGTCAGTGACAGATACCTTTGGCACATCTGGTTGTTAGCTGTGAAAGATTATATGCCACTGATGGCTTCAGAATAGTCCTGTATCAACTCCCTTTTGGGGAAATCATGGACGTGTTAATAAAGTGATATGTGATTCCCTAAATTTGTGAGTTTCATATATTATTCCTGATGCTTCTATTATGCATCATCGCCGACCATAATCAATTCACTGCTGCGTGAAGGTCTCCCCCACAACTTTCTACCTTCATACTTTCAAATTTCATCCACTCAAATCTGAATAATCTCCTTACCCTTGTTATTGAAAGGGTATTTCAGTTGTCCAAATAGTGGCCTGTTCTTTGTGCAAATGTGTCCAGCCCATTCGCACTCTGAGTGATTTGCACTTTAACAATGACAACTCTTGTCATTTTCCATATGCACGTGTCTTCTGTATCGTGGTTGCACCAAGCCTGTATTTCTCCAAATATTCTATATTTTTTTTTTATATTACACTTTTCTTGAGCTATTGCTCAAAATTTACCATGTGAAAATGTACATTGTTAGGCTGAGTATAAAAATTTTACAACTTGTAACGTACCAGGAGATGTGACGTACCTGCCAGCAGGACGCACACGACATAAAGGCACATAGGAATCAGAATAATCGTCTGCGTAGCTCAGTTGGTAGAGCGACTTGTTCCGGAATAAGCGGCCTCGGGTTCGAATCCCAGCGTAGACCAAAAATGACGGAGAAATTTACTTCGTTATAATGGCGCCCGAACTATCCGGATGACCCGCCCGTTCAAAATCTCGCAATGGTGTGATGTTATTTCCACACCGCGAGACAGGAAAAATCAGAGAATTCCTTCTCCAGCGCTTCGAAAAATAAAAATGTGTGATGTTGAATTCCACACAGCAGATTGACTGGGAGTTCTCAAGTGCACGTTCTACAGTGGATGGCTGCCTGCAACGATTCATGGTCACGGCTGACCCATGGGCCATGCCCCCGGCCCTCTTTCGGGGGGGGAGAGATGTGACGTACCTGCCAGCAGGACGCACAGGACATAAAGGCAGATAGGAATCAGAATAAAAATGTCCGCGTAGCTCAATTGGTAGAGCAACTTATTCCGGAATGAGTGGACCCGGGTTCGAATCCTGGCGCGGATAAAAATGACGGAGAAATTCACTTCGTTATAATGGCGCCCGAACTATCCGGATGACCCGACCGTTCACAATCTCGCAATGGTGTGATGTTATTTCCACACCGCGAGATAGGAAAAATAAGAGCAGCACTTCGGAAAAAAAAAAAAAAAAAAAAATAAGGGGGAGATGATGTAACGTACCAGGAGATGTGACGTACCTGCCAGCAGGACGCACACGACATAAACGCACATAGCAATCAGAACAAATGTCTGCGTAGCTCAGTTGGTAGAGCGACTTGTTCCGGAATAAGCGGCCTTGGGTTCGAATCCCGGCGTAGACCAAAAATGACGGAGAAATTTACTTCGTTATAAACTGTAAAACTACCTTTTTTATGTAATAATTATTATTTTGCTTCATCGTGTACCGGCATATAATGACTATGAACTGGCAAATTTTCAGATTTAAAAAATTGCACTCTTTTAATTATGAATTTTTAAAATGTGATATCTTTCATTTCTTTCAATATTTGGATATTTATCATTGTAAAAGTAGAATGTAAACAAAGCATTTTTATAACAAACATGAGCAGAGAGGAGCCACCTGCACTTGAATTTTCAAGGTGCAACAATTTTATGTTTTCCTTTTAAGAGACGAAGCATTGCATTTTTTTGTATATTTTCACACATTGCTTTTTTCTTTACATAAACATGAGACCCTCCCCCCCCCCCTCAGTAACATGAAAAGTAATTCTGTACATTAAAGCCACCACACTGTGCTTCCTACCAAGTTAAAATCTCAGCTGTAGGTTTAAAATTTCAAGAGGTATCAATTCCTATAAGGCCCCCCCCCCCGTTCTTGTATGACTGCAACTTCCAAGCAACATCTTTTCCCACGAAAACTCCTGAGAGTTACCCAACGAACTTTTTGAAAAAAATGCCTGAATTGAAACGGACTTGGCTGACAACCTATGTCTTGTTTAGCTGTACAATGTTTTCCATACTCTCACGTACCAAAGTTTAGAACACTGCGAAAAAAAGTGACAATCTGTCTGTTTCACTGATTTGGAAAGGCCAACTGAAAAAATCAAATTGATGAAATTACTGTTTTGAATTTTTATAACTGTTTGTAAAATGTATTTTGAAATGTGAAAAGGTAAGTGATCTTTTTTTTTTTCAAAAACACGTAAGTTTATAAGCTTCCTGGTTTCGATAATCACGAAGATAATACAGAGCACCTAAGAGTCAAAAGGGTTCCCCGACCACCGCTAGGGACTTCTCTCCTTGGAGATTTGTAGACAATTTCCCTCTTGTTTCCATATATTGTGCTTTTCAAGCTCGCCATTTACCACATACTCGGTTCAGAGGCATCGTTCCAAAGTTGGAGCCTACTTAGTGCTCCTTCCAAGGGAAAAATGACATCGCTGGAATTTGGAAATGTCCAACAGTGCACTACGACATGCCCTTTAGAATAATTTCGCTGGTAATTACGTTACCCTGCTGGCCGGAAATTTCCTTGCTGAGATATTTAGAAAATGTCCATACTTTTTTTTTTTTTCTTCCCCTTCCTGGCCCACCACAATTCTTCCCATACCAGATTGCGAAATGTCTGCCCATTAGGTTTCTCCTTCCACTGCGCCCAAACTTGTGGAATCACCCCCCCCCCCCCCGTTTTTTTTTTTATGTCTGCGCGCGAATTGACCCTTTTTTTTTCCCTGCTTCCCCGCTAATGTTGTGGCACTTGCGTATAGATTTGCGAATTTTTCGCATCTCCATTTCCCCTTCCTCCGCGCCCAATTTTTTCTCCCTTTCCCCCCGCGCCCAAGTTTTCCCTTTCCCCCCGCGCCCAACTTTTTCTCCCTTTCCCCGCGCCCAATTTTTTCTCCCATTCCCCCGCGCCCAATTTTTCCCCCTCTTCCCCGCGCCCAATTTTTTTCCCTCTCCCCGCGCCCAATTTTCCCTCCTCCCTCACGTTCAATCCCCCCCACCCGCTGTTAATTTTTCCCCTCTGCAGCGAAAAAACGTCCAAATTTGGTAGAACGGTTTCAGTAGGATATTGGTGTGGTGCTGAGGGGAGCGATCCAGAGGCCGTTTCGGCGGTTTTTCGCCGGGTGGGTCCGTCCGTCCGCCGGTTCCCTTCCCGCGGTCGCCGTTTTCTCTCTCGGGGTCGGGGGCGAGGGCCCAGGGCAGGAGACTATGGCGGGCGCGTGCTACGCACGCGCCCGCCCCTGAAGGGGGGCCCCTCGCCCCGACCCCGAGAGAGAAAACGGCGACCGCGGGAAGGGAACCGGCGGACGGACGGACCCACCCGGCGAAAAACCGCCGAAACGGCCTCTGGATCGCTCCCCTCAGCACCACACCAGTACCCACACACGTTTTGTGAGCGCCCTTCTACACTGCAAGGCATGAGACTTCCGGCTTTCTTCAACTTCCGAACAGCTTGCACATCCCAGTGTTGACGGACTCCTACACGCTCCTCCAAAAGGGAACTTCGCGCATTCGTACCAATGTTGGCTGCTGTCCAGGTCGAAGCAAACGCCCGTTCCATTAAGAACCAGCACAACCTTTTGCCTCTCCCCGAGGCTCTACTCTATTAGAAACACAGACAGATTGTCCCAAGTTTTTGGGTTTCTCTTTTTTGATCAGCTGCTCCTGTTTTCGCTTCCCATCAAAATAATAAAAAACAACACGCAAAGCGTTCGTTTAAAATGCATCTAAAAGCGGTATTAACTGAACCCATTTTCATGCTCAATATTAATCTCTAGGTCCGTTGAAATGCATTAGATGCTTTTTTAACTGGGAGGAGCGTTTCTTAGTGAAAATTATTCACCTCTGTTGAAATCTAGTGGCCAGTTTTGTTTATTTTAATAGATAACTGAAGTTGGGCATGTATATATTGAATATAACGAGCTCGTTCGTTTGAAAGGGGTGCAGGTTCGAACCCCGGCTTTCCCCGGATGTTGTGTTTGCCTTACAGCCCTGGCTCTGTCCATTTCCTGGAACCAGTGGGTCTAAATTAGGGACGGGCGATTGTTTATAGCCCATTGAGTTGCTCTGGGGGGTCGTAAAACTTCCAATGGGAAAAAAAAAAGACTCTAAGCGTTCGTTTAAAATGCATCTAAAAGCGGTATTAACTGAACCCATTTTCATGCTCAATATTAATCTCTAGGTCCGTTGAAATGCATTAGATGCTTTTTTAACTGGGAGGAGCGTTTCTTAGTGAAAATTATTCACCTCTGTTGAAATCTAGTGGCCAGTTTTGTTTATTTTAATAGAAAACTGAAGTTGGGCATGTATATATTGAATATAACGAGCTCGTTCGTTTGAAAGGGGTGCAGGTTCGAACCCCGGCTTTCCCCGGATGTTGTGTTTGCCTTACAGCCCTGGCTCTGTCCATTTCCTGGAACCAGTGGGTCTAAATTAGGGACGGGCGATTGTTTATAGCCCATTGAGTTGCTCTGGGGGGTCGTAAAACTTCCAATGGGAAAAAAAAGACTCTAAGCGTTCGTTTAAAATGCATCTAAAAGCGGTATTAACTGAACCCATTTTCATGCTCAATATTAATCTCTAGGTCCGTTGAAATGCATTAGATGCTTTTTTAACTGGGAGGAGCGTTTCTTAGTGAAAATTATTCACCTCTGTTGAAATCTAGTGGCCAGTTTTGTTTATTTTAATAGATAACTGAAGTTGGGCATGTATATATTGAATATAACGAGCTCGTTCGTTTGAAAGGGGTGCAGGTTCGAACCCCGGCTTTCCCCGGATGTTGTGTTTGCCTTACAGCCCTGGCTCTGTCCATTTCCTGGAACCAGTGGGTCTAAATTAGGGACGGGCGATTGTTTATAGCCCATTGAGTTGCTCTGGGGGTCGTAAAACTTCCAATGGGAAAAAAAAGACTCTAAGCGTTCGTTTAAAATGCATCTAAAAGCGGTATTAACTGAACCCATTTTCATGCTCAATATTAATCTCTAGGTCCGTTGAAATGCATTAGATGCTTTTTTAACTGGGAGGAGCGTTTCTTAGTGAAAATTATTCACCTCTGTTGAAATCTAGTGGCCAGTTTTGTTTATTTTAATAGATAACTGAAGTTGGGCATGTATATATTGAATATAACGAGCTCGTTCGTTTGAAAGGGGTGCAGGTTCGAACCCCGGCTTTCCCCGGATGTTGTGTTTGCCTTACAGCCCTGGCTCTGTCCATTTCCTGGAACCAGTGGGTCTAAATTAGGGACGGGCGATTGTTTATAGCCCATTGAGTTGCTCTGGGGGTCGTAAAACTTCCAATGGGAAAAAAAAGACTCTAAGCGTTCGTTTAAAATGCATCTAAAAGCGGTATTAACTGAACCCATTTTCATGCTCAATATTAATCTCTAGGTCCGTTGAAATGCATTAGATGCTTTTTTAACTGGGAGGAGCGTTTCTTAGTGAAAATTATTCACCTCTGTTGAAATCTAGTGGCCAGTTTTGTTTATTTTAATAGATAACTGAAGTTGGGCATGTATATATTGAATATAACGAGCTCGTTCGTTTGAAAGGGGTGCAGGTTCGAACCCCGGCTTTCCCCGGATGTTGTGTTTGCCTTACAGCCCTGGCTCTGTCCATTTCCTGGAACCAGTGGGTCTAAATTAGGGACGGGCGATTGTTTATAGCCCATTGAGTTGCTCTGGGGGTCGTAAAACTTCCAATGGGAAAAAAAGACTCTAAGCGTTCGTTTAAAATGCATCTAAAAGCGGTATTAACTGAACCCATTTTCATGCTCAATATTAATCTCTAGGTCCGTTGAAATGCATTAGATGCTTTTTTAACTGGGAGGAGCGTTTCTTAGTGAAAATTATTCACCTCTGTTGAAATCTAGTGGCCAGTTTTGTTTATTTTAATAGATAACTGAAGTTGGGCATGTATATATTGAATATAACGAGCTCGTTCGTTTGAAAGGGGTGCAGGTTCGAACCCCGGCTTTCCCGGATGTTGTGTTTGCCTTACAGCCCTGGCTCTGTCCATTTCCTGGAACCAGTGGGTCTAAATTAGGGACGGGCGATTGTTTATAGCCCATTGAGTTGCTCTGGGGGGTCGTAAAACTTCCAATGGGAAAAAAAAAGACTCTAAGCGTTCGTTTAAAATGCATCTAAAAGCGGTATTAACTGAACCCATTTTCATGCTCAATATTAATCTCTAGGTCCGTTGAAATGCATTAGATGCTTTTTTAACTGGGAGGAGCGTTTCTTAGTGAAAATTATTCACCTCTGTTGAAATCTAGTGGCCAGTTTTGTTTATTTTAATAGATAACTGAAGTTGGGCATGTATATATTGAATATAACGAGCTCGTTCGTTTGAAAGGGGTGCAGGTTCGAACCCCGGCTTTCCCCGGATGTTGTGTTTGCCTTACAGCCCTGGCTCTGTCCATTTCCTGGAACCAGTGGGTCTAAATTAGGGACGGGCGATTGTTTATAGCCCATTGAGTTGCTCTGGGGGTCGTAAAACTTCCAATGGGAAAAAAAAAGACTCTAAGCGTTCGTTTAAAATGCATCTAAAAGCGGTATTAACTGAACCCATTTTCATGCTCAATATTAATCTCTAGGTCCGTTGAAATGCATTAGATGCTTTTTTAACTGGGAGGAGCGTTTCTTAGTGAAAATTATTCACCTCTGTTGAAATCTAGTGGCCAGTTTTGTTTATTTTAATAGATAACTGAAGTTGGGCATGTATATATTGAATATAACGAGCTCGTTCGTTTGAAAGGGGTGCAGGTTCGAACCCCGGCTTTCCCCGGATGTTGTGTTTGCCTTACAGCCCTGGCTCTGTCCATTTCCTGGAACCAGTGGGTCTAAATTAGGGACGGGCGATTGTTTATAGCCCATTGAGTTGCTCTGGGGGGTCGTAAAACTTCCAATGGGAAAAAAAAAGACTCTAAGCGTTCGTTTAAAATGCATCTAAAAGCGGTATTAACTGAACCCATTTTCATGCTCAATATTAATCTCTAGGTCCGTTGAAATGCATTAGATGCTTTTTTAACTGGGAGGAGCGTTTCTTAGTGAAAATTATTCACCTCTGTTGAAATCTAGTGGCCAGTTTTGTTTATTTTAATAGATAACTGAAGTTGGGCATGTATATATTGAATATAACGAGCTCGTTCGTTTGAAAGGGGTGCAGGTTCGAACCCCGGCTTTCCCCGGATGTTGTGTTTGCCTTACAGCCCTGGCTCTGTCCATTTCCTGGAACCAGTGGGTCTAAATTAGGGACGGGCGATTGTTTATAGCCCATTGAGTTGCTCTGGGGGTCGTAAAACTTCCAATGGGAAAAAAAAAGACTCTAAGCGTTCGTTTAAAATGCATCTAAAAGCGGTATTAACTGAACCCATTTTCATGCTCAATATTAATCTCTAGGTCCGTTGAAATGCATTAGATGCTTTTTTAACTGGGAGGAGCGTTTCTTAGTGAAAATTATTCACCTCTGTTGAAATCTAGTGGCCAGTTTTGTTTATTTTAATAGATAACTGAAGTTGGGCATGTATATATTGAATATAACGAGCTCGTTCGTTTGAAAGGGGTGCAGGTTCGAACCCCGGCTTTCCCCGGATGTTGTGTTTGCCTTACAGCCCTGGCTCTGTCCATTTCCTGGAACCAGTGGGTCTAAATTAGGGACGGGCGATTGTTTATAGCCCATTGAGTTGCTCTGGGGGGTCGTAAAACTTCCAATGGGAAAAAAAAGACTCTAAGCGTTCGTTTAAAATGCATCTAAAAGCGGTATTAACTGAACCCATTTTCATGCTCAATATTAATCTCTAGGTCCGTTGAAATGCATTAGATGCTTTTTTAACTGGGAGGAGCGTTTCTTAGTGAAAATTATTCACCTCTGTTGAAATCTAGTGGCCAGTTTTGTTTATTTTAATAGATAACTGAAGTTGGGCATGTATATATTGAATATAACGAGCTCGTTCGTTTGAAAGGGGTGCAGGTTCGAACCCCGGCTTTCCCCGGATGTTGTGTTTGCCTTACAGCCCTGGCTCTGTCCATTTCCTGGAACCAGTGGGTCTAAATTAGGGACGGGCGATTGTTTATAGCCCATTGAGTTGCTCTGGGGGGTCGTAAAACTTCCAATGGGAAAAAAAAAGACTCTAAGCGTTCGTTTAAAATGCATCTAAAAGCGGTATTAACTGAACCCATTTTCATGCTCAATATTAATCTCTAGGTCCGTTGAAATGCATTAGATGCTTTTTTAACTGGGAGGAGCGTTTCTTAGTGAAAATTATTCACCTCTGTTGAAATCTAGTGGCCAGTTTTGTTTATTTTAATAGATAACTGAAGTTGGGCATGTATATATTGAATATAACGAGCTCGTTCGTTTGAAAGGGGTGCAGGTTCGAACCCCGGCTTTCCCCGGATGTTGTGTTTGCCTTACAGCCCTGGCTCTGTCCATTTCCTGGAACCAGTGGGTCTAAATTAGGGACGGGCGATTGTTTATAGCCCATTGAGTTGCTCTGGGGGGTCGTAAAACTTCCAATGGGAAAAAAAAAGACTCTAAGCGTTCGTTTAAAATGCATCTAAAAGCGGTATTAACTGAACCCATTTTCATGCTCAATATTAATCTCTAGGTCCGTTGAAATGCATTAGATGCTTTTTTAACTGGGAGGAGCGTTTCTTAGTGAAAATTATTCACCTCTGTTGAAATCTAGTGGCCAGTTTTGTTTATTTTAATAGATAACTGAAGTTGGGCATGTATATATTGAATATAACGAGCTCGTTCGTTTGAAAGGGGTGCAGGTTCGAACCCCGGCTTTCCCCGGATGTTGT